>CM060913.1:824943991-827443991 GCA_030737875.1 Allium sativum
CTTTCACAAAATTCTTATTAAATTTGTTTTTAATTCAAACAGTCTTTCCTTGGGAGTTTTTAACAGTTTACTCTTTTCAAAAATCAAAATTTCCTTTTTGAAATTCAACACAACTTGTCTTTCCCAAAATAAATCCAAAACAGTATCTCTGGTAGTAATTTGTCACTTACAACTCGAAAATGAATACTGTTTATGCAGTTGTCATCATTAGAATCTTTTTTCCAGCGATCGAAGTGAGTTCGATACTATAAAACCATTTCTAAACATTTCCACTTTGAAATGCATTTCAAAATATAATTCACATAGCTTGTAAACAATTTAAAATCTCCCATAATCTTAAATTTTTCTTATTTTTAATCCAAATCCATTTACAAACACTTATCCAATTTTCAAAAGTTTTAATTTAATTTCTGGTTTAAATTTCAGATTTAATTCATTTCGATTTCATATAATTCATTTATATGAATTCTGATTGGTTATTTACATAACCATTTAATTTATAATCTTACTCGATTATAATAGTGACCAATATATCCAATACATATACTTCTTTATATAAAAATATACTTTCGGTAAACTTATTTTAATTTACCCTCTTTTCAAAACATATCGTGCCGACCCATCGTATTCGAGTGTTTATAAACTCCTCCTGATACAGTGGATCAAATTGATCGATCGGAACCCATAAACAACTCAAACAATGAATCTCCACAATAGAAAACAACTTTTATACCAATAACAAATACGTTCACTCGTATATATACACTTAACTCAATCTAGGGTATTATTAACGCCATCTCTACTGAGTCACGCCACAGAGCCAAGGTAAATCACTTAACTTAAGCTCTGATACCAACTGTAATGACCCAGGTTTTTGTCGACTTTGGTTATTGCCATAAACTCAATGATGACTAACCAAACATCGAAAAATACTGGTCATATATGAAAGAAATTAGAGGGTGAGGAAAGATAAGATAGAAACTTAGAATAGAAGAAGAAGAACACAACATCAGAGTAACACGAACCTCACAGAGGAACGAATAACATAAAATACATAACATATCTTTGAAATAAAAGATTGTACTTGAATATACATCATTATCACAGTACAGCATTTAAAACACAGCGGAAATAAACTATAGTTATATGATCCTGAAGCCTCCTGCTCCAGCTCTTCAGGTATATCTGTAAATCCCGACTACTTGACTGCCCGTACAAAATTGGGCACCTAAGAGTTTAGGGAAAACAAAACAAAATAAACTCTGGGTCATTCATGGGACAGGTATGAGTAAAACAGTTTTAAAACAGCTCGAACAAGTAAACGTTATCTCATAATACCACGCCGTATAACGGAATGGGTTTTTCCCTTATGAGAATCCAATATAACTTTATATCAAAAACCTTTTGATATTATAATAATGTCTATCAACCACAATAATAAAAATCATCTAGCAGAAACGCTTTCATCTCACATTCTACATATATAATATACAATCAAAACCGCAAGCACGTATTGGGTAATGGATTTCCAACTATGACAAGGTATGGAACCACCTTTTGCTAGTGTACCTCTAGAGATGAATACACTGGGTTCAACAAGAACATCTTGCAACCCGGCCACACATGACCGACCACTCATTTCGCTTGAGTGTATCGAATGTATATCACCAACGATTGGGATCGGCAACCGTTTCCCGAATGGGACAGTATGGACAATAGATTTTTAGAAATAAATGAAACTCTAGATCAGGTGATTATACACCCTACTTCGGAGCGACCGACTTAGCCATGCTGCCTGCCCGATTTCTGTCATTTACCGGTTGATGAGGCTTGAGGTTACGCTTTATCATCACACCAGATTCACTTCGAATGCCACATCATCAGATCCATCCAATCACCGATTGACGTCCTCAACAATACATTATGTGTTAGCTAAAAGCAGTTTCCTTCTCCGATTCCATTCTGGGTGCGGTTGGAGAAATCAATATACGTGATCGTCTGGAAATACTCTGTCAGACATCCGTCCATACAAGTCATCCAGGAACGGGATGAACTGAAGGTACTATTCAGTATATCCATCTTAGGCACTGTTATCTAAGAATTATACAACAACCCTTGCACTTTACTCCGTCTTCAATTTATCTTTGGCATATATGATTTGCAACACTTATGCCAATACAGAGTGGTTCTTTGGATAATAATCCAACCGATCTCTCCATATTAACAACGTTAAAATGGTCAAAACTTCGATAGTCCGTGGTTTAACCATCAAAGAAAAACAGGTGTGCAAACAACGATATTATTTCCAATTGGAAATTCTATCAATCAATCATCAATCATATATATATATATGTATGTATCTATATATATATTTCCTTATTTTCTACATTTACAAAATATGTTATTAACACTGGAAAACATTTCCCTTGTTTATTTACATATCACTATCATTCCACAACTATTAGTCCCTAACCGTAAACTAGTAGGAGAACAATTCTCTAAGAATAAACCCCGAAGGCCGAAACCAACATCAGATCGATATTCAGAAAACTATTCCACTTAACTAATTTCTAGTCAGTTTCTAATCTTGTTTAACTCTATTTTTATTAACTCTAATCGAATAACTAATATTCAATTAACTCATTTCAAATCTATTCGAATAAACCAAATTCGATTAACTCCATTTTAACTCGATTCGAATAACTAATATTCGATAACTCCTTATTCGACTAACTCTAATCGATTTATTATTTTGAATTAACTCCTTTAATTTATTCCTTTTCTATTTGCTTACTTAACAAATAACTATTCCCTTTTCAATTCTATTTATTTAACAACAAATATTCCTTTTCGATTCTATTTATTTAACAAATGAATAACTCCTTTTCGATTCTATTTATTTAACAAATAAATATCTCCTTTTAGATTCTATTTATCTAGCCAATAAATATTTCCTTTTATCTTTCCTATTTATTTAACAAATAAATATTTCCTTTATCATAACTTATCCTTTGATTTTATAATTATTTTCTTTTATAAAAAACCCTTTTCCTTTTCTATATAAAATCCATCGATTTTATATAAAAAATTCATTTCAAAATACACTTTGAAAATCCCCTTTCCCATATCCAGTATTTCTTATGGTATACAACGATAAATATCGTCAAAACACACATAAGCAACAACAGATTATATATCACATCATATATCACAATATATGAATCACAGTAAAAATAAATGTTGAGGAATCCAGTTGGATATATGAATCACTTTCAGTTCCATATGATATATTCTGTTAAACAAAATCAATATACAAATTCAACTAACTGACTAACAGTTCAATCAAACAGTCAACACACAGTTAGTCAAGCATTAATTAACAGTTCTAAAAATACAACATGAAATTATAAACTGTTCAGAGTTAGTGAGATTTACTCACATTGTCCATAATCGTTTAATAACAATTTACGATTGTTGATTCCGATCCAACAATTTATTTTGCTATAAATTGTAACCAGCTCCAATTTATTCCAATCCAGTTGCATTTTGTTGTTCCCGTTCCTACGATCCTGTCTGATCATTTATTCATCAGCCCATATACCCATTCAATTTCCTCCAGCCCATACGTTCTACTCCCCGCCCAGTATTGTTTGCCATTTCTCGTTTAAACTACTGCTCCTTTATTAATGTAACAGCAAACCATACCCTTCTTCCCGAATTACACTTCGAACCAGATAACTTCCAACACTCCTTGTAGCTCAAAATTCCCAGTATTGAACACAGCACCCTTTCATGACTGCCACCTCCACTGTTTTGCGCCAAACCACCAACCCCATTCATCATTACAAACTCACCATCGTTCACAATATTTCCCAAACAGAACTCCTCAACACCGCCAAAACTTCCCCCAAACCCCCTTCAAACTCGATCGCTCCCTTCACTCCCGATTCAGCTTTGAATGCCACACCATTTGGCTCGATTTCTGGCCACCAGGAAAGTCGAAAATCGATCAGGACCGTACCCATCGTAGCTCTCCTCGAGCTGAACAGATTTGTGGTTAATCGTTTATGATTTTAGTGAGGGATTTGGATGATTTTTGTAAGGTGTGAGTACTGATTTGTTTCAGCTCTCCAAGAACGAGAAAGCGAAGGCGTAGTTAAGTTCTGGTTGGCCAACGAAATGAAACGAATTAGGTCAAGGAATTAACGATATTATATAGGATTTTAAATTCATGGACGTGGCCTTTGGATTCCCACATGATTTTTTTGTGGTTGATAGAAGGAACGTGGCCTTTCGTTTGATAACACATAATTGTTTTTCTAAGGTTTGAAGTATATAAAGTTTTAGCGCACCCCGTATATTGAATTTCATCCACTTACGGATCGGCATTGACAGATGTAAAAATACTGTTGAGATGAGCAAGGTTTCCCGATCCTAAAGATGTAAAAATTTCGGTACGTTGACTCATATTGTGAAACCCCAAGAATTTGATATAGGGTGCAACATACTCCAAATAAAAAGTTGCTTATTTAATTAATTAAAATTTTCAATAAAATAATAAAAATTAAATTATCACTATTTCCCAAAAGAACCTTATCTAAATTCAAACCCGATCTCTCGTTATATCGAATAAACCGTTACTGTCGATAAACGATTCTATAACGACTATTTTAAAATTTGATTTGGACATATCTCAAAATCTATACGACGAAATCCTAATTTTTCTCTTCCACTAGAAAGATATACTCCACCAGCTCCACACGTTTATTGTTTCACAGAAACCCGGCTTAAAACGAATCCTGTACATTCAGTTGAAGTTCAAATCACCAAATCGCGAACTACAGCGCCATTTCGAGCTCGATTTTAATAATAATATAATTATACATTCAAAGTGTCGTTCAAATAATATATTCGTTATTCTAATTCAATTCTAAACTGAATTAAATATCACAGATGATTCAGTTCACACCATATCGCCACTTCAGCCAATTCTGATTATTTCAGAATTAAATATATTATTTAATTTATTATTTTAATTAAATATTTACCATTATTTAATTCCACAACCATTAAATCCTTTTAAATCACCTTTTAAATAATTAAATAAATTAATTATTATACCGCTGACGATGCAGGTCATTACAGCAACAATTTACGTTCATGAGATAGTCCGTCTTCATGGAGTACCTTCCAGCATCGTAAGTGATCGTGTCCCCATTTTCACCAGTGAATTTTGGAGGAGCTTACATGAAGCATAAGGTACACAGTTGTGTTTGAGCACCGCTTATCACCTACAGACCGATGGATAAACAGAGAGGGTGAACATAATTCTTGAGGATCTTTTAAGGTTGTGTATCCTAGACTTCGGAGGGACTTGGGAAGAGCATTTTCCTTTTATAGAATTCACATACAACAATAGTTATCAAGCTAGCATCGACATGGCACCCTTCAAAGCATTGTACGGACGACCCTGTAGATCACCAACTTATTGGTGGGAATCTACAGAAAGACTATTACTTGGACCAGACATGGTAAGGGAAACACCCAAGAAGATTGATCTTATTAGACGACGAATGAAGACCGCTTAAGATATGCATAAATCCTATGCAGACAAGAGAAGGACTGACATTGAATTTGAAGTAGGAGACATGGTTTCATTAAGGTGTCACCATTAAAGAATGTGGTTCGCTTCGGGTCTATGTGGAAATTGGCACTAAGATTTATAGGGCCATTTCCCATAGTAAAAAGAATTCGCCAAATGGCTTATAGAGTAAAGCTACCAGAGAGACTATCCGGTGTTCATGATGTTTTCCACGTTTCTCATTTGTGGAAGTGCTTGCATGATACCGCGGAAGTAGTTGAGCCGAGTATATTGGATAAACTAGAGGTGGAATGGGTGACGACAGTCAGACGAGTTCCTTCCCATATTCTTGGATCAGAAGTTAAGAAGCTACGCAATACATAAGTCAAGTTGATGAATGTTCAGTGGGGAGATAAACTAGAGGATGCAACTTGGGAGACCGAAGATAAGATTCGTGCTTTGTCCCCTTTTCTTTTCGAGGGTATGTTCTTAACTTCCTTTCCAAAGATTTTATTTATGCTTGTTTCTATAATTTAAGTATGACCTATCGATCGAACCTTCGACCTTTAGGTAGGAATCTCATGGATATAAACAAGTTTTTGGGACATGGTATGTTTGATGGATGCCGGTGGATGCAAGTGTTTGCTAGTAGTTACTCGTGGATGCATATACACACATATTAGGCACTAGATCGGCTCAATTACTCTCATATTGCATATAGATGTGTGTGCATTTTTCTTCTTTTAATGGATGGAAATGGATGTATCATCATATGGATGTTGCATTTGGACGGATGATTGTGCACCCATATAGAACTTACATGTTATAATAGGATTGTTGCATACATGTTGGATTCATGGCACTAACATACATTGCATTAAGGAGGTCGACTGAATCAAAAAACCGCCTGATCTTCGCATTAGTATTGGGACATGTACACACACCTTTGCATATGATCATATAAGCATTAGAAATATTTAAGGACAATGGATGCCTGTGATTGGTGGATGAGTAGATGGGTGATGGATGGTAGGATATGCATTCTCCTTAACTTGGAGATTTTGGGGACGAAATCCTTTGAGTAGGGGAGAATGTAACACCCCGTAATTTTAAAAACACTAAATAGGACAAACTAAAGAATAATTAATTTAGTACCCATAATTAAGGGAAACAGACTACGCCATTGCATCATTCTCGAAATTCTGGTCAAGATAGACACTTGGTTTGCGTAAAACGGACACCATATGAAGAAGTTATGAAGGTTTGAAGTTTGTATACGTGCAAGAGAATTATATATATATATATATATATATATATATATAATTAAATCCAGAAAACAGTTCAAAAATCAAATTTTCGGAGGCAACAAATTTCCTGCCCCAGGGGTGTCGACCCTTGGGCCAACCCCTCAAGCGGGTGTCAACCCCATAAGGGAGGGTCGAGCCCCCTGCGGCAGACTGACAAATTAGGGTTTCGGGGGCTTTATGCTATAAATATGGCCTCATTTCTCTAGTTTCTTCACACTGAAAATAATGAAGGACTAGATGTTGTCGCTGCCCGGACTGAATCAAACCATTTTTTCTTCCGCAATCAAGTTTAAAGTTATTCAAGTGTCGATTTGTGATTCAGCATCTGCTATTCACCTTCTGTTTTTCTAGATACAAACATTGTGAGTTTAAGTTACTTCTAGATC
Source organism: Allium sativum (assembly GCA_030737875.1). NCBI lineage: Eukaryota > Viridiplantae > Streptophyta > Magnoliopsida > Asparagales > Amaryllidaceae > Allium > Allium sativum. The sequence continues at coordinate 824,951,266 of CM060913.1, forward strand.
AGAATAATTAAAAGTAAAACCTGATATGACATTAACTTGGATCTATGCCTATAACCATTTGAATCAGATCTACTATAACATGTGTTTCTACGATGTTATGAAATGATTATGACTTAGATCTAAACTTTCACCTATTTATCATGTCAGATCTGTCGTTGTTTCACCATTTAGATCACCTTACACTTGTCCCTATCATGTTTGTGGTTAAATTGGATCTGTTATTAGTTGTATATCTAAACCATTGTTTAGATCTTATCATTCCTGTTATGACATCCCTATTATGTTAGAATCAGTTCTATTATCATATGTTCATCAGATCTTTTCCTATGTGCCTATCTTGTCGTTATATTATTGTATGTTCATGCCATTATATGCCAATCTATTTAGTATGATCATTTCTATCATCTTCCTTCATCTTTCCTTTTTTATCCTATATAGCCTGGCTCCTTTCGAGCATAGGCATGCCGCTGAAATATGCAAACGCATTAAATGGGGAACGAATAGAAAAACATTGAAATTGGGCATAACTTGTAATTGGGAATTTGGGCATAACCTGAATAAAATGTATGAATATGAATTTGGGCATATAGTTTATTATGAACATAACTTGGGGAAAAGGGCATGGAAACCTATAACGACATAGGTAAAATTGGCTAATAATGAAATGCCTAGGATTACAATAATAAGAAATTGTGACTGCACATAGACACGAGGTTGGATTACACTTGTGTTGGATGTCTTCCCGGAACTGCTCGGCATATCCAAAGACCACAAGTGGTGAATCTAATGTGAGGGGTCTAATTGCACAAATACGAGACGTTCTAAGATACGAGGTTAAGCCCGACTTGTGGAAGAAGTATGCCCGGAACCTACCGGCATATCCAGCATCCACAAGTGGTAGGCTTAATGTGGGAGGTCTAGCACATTATAACCATAAATGGACATGATGATGAATTGGAATACTTAACCTAGTTGAATCCATAAGGATTGTATGAACATGAATCTGAATAGGGGTTAAGTGAACTTGATTGAAACAGTGGGAAGGTTAAGTATGTCTAGGTAGGGTGGGTAATATTTATATATAGTCCCACAAACTTAACCTATTGGGGTATGTAATTAAAGACACCGTTAGGTAAGCATAACCTATGGAAATGATGGGGTAATTTAATTAGAGACACCATTAGGTAAGTATAACCTATGGAAATTCTAGTGGGGATACAAGACAAGGGGGAGAGCTTGTATCATCTTGTGTGGGGGGACCCGTTTCAGTCAGTAACCCATACAATAGTATCAAATGAGTACTCCGCCCTAGGTCGGAGTTGGAACACGCTTACTGGGCAGATTGTATGTGACGAATGCGGATTTTTGACCCTGAAAATCGACACAACATATTCGATTATTCAAGTATCGGAAATACCAGACCATTTAGAGAAAGAAGTTAGAGGGTGAGAAATAGAAAGAAATAATATTAGAATAGAAGAAGAAGAAGAACACAACTGAACAGAATTAGAGTTGACACGAATCTCACGGCGGAACGAATAAAATATGTTATATAACAACTTTTGAAATACAAAACGTATATATACATACCAGTATAACACATAACATCACAACAGAAATAAACTCTCTCTCTCTATATATATATATCTAATGTTGAAACCTCCTGCTCCAAGCTCCTTTAAGTATATCTAAAAAATCCCGACTACTTGACTGCCAGTACAAATTTGGGCACCTAAGAGTTTAGGGAAAACAAAACAAAATAAACTTTGGGTCAGTCATGTGACTGGTGTGAGTTAACTCCAAACACCTGGTTTAACTTTTCCAAATCCTTTACAAAAGAAATGATAATCGGAAGACCGATCCACACATAAACACAGATGATTTTTACCTTACAATAACCCAAAACATTTTCTAAAACAATATTATTCTGATATTATAATAGTGTCTAATACAAGTACTTAGAAATCTAGCAGAACGCTTTCATCTCACATTCTACATATATAATATACAATCAAAAACCGTGGGCTCTTATTGGGAAATGGGTTTCCAACTCTGACAAGGTATGGAACCACCTTCCGATAAGTGTACTCTAGAAGCGATACAGTGGAGTTCAACAAGAACATCTTGTAACTCGGCCATACATGACCGGTGATTCATTTCGCTTGAATGTTCCGAATATATTATCACCTTATAGTTGGTATACCAACATAACTATTCCTGGGAGATACAGAATCGAAATAAGTAATAAATATGAATATTCTCTAGATGATGACAATATACCCTAATTGGGTGCGACCCACTTAGCCATGCTGCCAACCCCTTTTTTGTCATTTCCTGCTTGATGAGGCTTGAGGTCACAACATACTATTATACATATCACATCTATTTTTACTTTGAATGCCACATCGTCATACCCGCCAAATCACAAATTGATTTTCCCAGAAATACCACCGGTATAAGCTAAGAGAAGTGAATTCCTCTGCCACCGATGTAAATATGCTTGAAACAATCAACTTAGGCGATCTAGTAGATATACTATGTCAGACATTCATCCATTCAAGTTGTCCCGGGACTGGACAACCCGAAGGAATTATTCCGTAAATCCATCTTAGGCAATTTCTACCTAGGATCGCCAGAATAACCCTTGTATAAACTCCATCTTCAATCCATCTCGAAATTCTGGTCAAGATAGACATTTGGTTTGCGTAAAACAGACAATGTATGAAGAAGTTATGAAGGTTTTAACTTTGTATATGCAAAGTAATGTTTTATATATACACATGAGTCAGAGGTGAGTCAGAGATGAGTCAGAATTCTATCCAGAAGATTCAAATTCGAAAAATTCCTCTGAGCGACAAAATTCCCGCTCTAGGGGGTCGACTCCCCTAGGGGATGTCGACCTAGGGGTCGACCCCCCTGAAGGGGTGTCAACCTATGTGTCGACCCGCCCACAGGGGTGTCGACACCCCTAGGACTAAGGTGGCACTCGGTTTCAGGGGGTCTGGCGGCTATATATACATGTCCTATTTCTCATATTTTCTTCATTGGGAGTCATGGAGGCAATATGCTGCTCGAATGCGAACTGAACCGTTTTCTACAACAACATATTCTACAAATCCAATTCAGAAATTCTGGATCCGTTCTTCCTAAATTCTCTAAACCTAACATTGTGAGTTTCTAGATTACTTTTAGGTTTAGATAAATAAAAGAACACTTTGAAAGACTATAAATTTAATAAGTTGTAAAGTATGATTATGTGCTAATGTGAAATTCTATATTATGTCATAACAGATCTATTTTCCTAGATCTAATAAAATTGTGGTGATTTGATTATGTTGCTTATATGGATCTTGACTTGTAACCATGTTATAGTGGATGTACATTTATTAATTTGGACAATTATGACATTACTTGGATCTAGATCTTTATGTTAATCACCTTTCACCTATCATATTGTGATATATTGAGATATGTTGTAAATTTGGCATGTGAATCCACCTTTTGATCTAAACATGTTACTGTGTTACCCTAACTATGCTAGATCTAAGTAGTTGGACACCTAATGTTTAATCTATATCTCATTATGCTTGCTTGAACATCATAGCAATTGCCATAAGTTACTAGTTTTTTGTCCACTTTATTATGATGTTAATCACATGTCCATTCACTTTGTTATTATGCTATTTTATGTTCATGGTTATGCCAAGACATATTGAAACTATCACCCTTGTCATAATCCCTTTTCATTGTTATAGCTAGGCTATTTTATAGCCTAGATGCCGCCAAAATATGTACGAATACGTTAGAGAGGAAACGGGGAAAAAGACATGATAACTACTTGGACATGTGTAAATTGAAGTTGAACATAAACATGATAACTACTTGAGACCTACTCTTGTATACCTTTGATCTATGACTATTCCTTTTTGATCTATTATTTTAGATCTACTCTTACTCACCCTAGATCTATTCACCTTGAACCTAGTACCGTTCATATTGAACCTTGATTTGTGGAATACTGATAAGAACTTGATTTAGGGGCCTGTTCATGTCATAACCTAAACCGTATCATTATTTTAACATGCCTGTGATGTTGAAACTTTTGCCAGTCACAAGTTTAGGATTATCATCTTATGTCATTTATTGCTATGTTTATCATCCTACTTCATATGCCAGTGATGTTATGATCATATCTCAAGTTACACCATGCTTGCCTTGAAATCACCTTTGCCACTTTATACCCATCCTTGTTATGTTATTCCCTAGTTAAATCTATTGCCTTGATTCGAATTCACGAGCGTAGGGGATGCGATTTGGGTAGTTTAGGAAAACCTGAATTTAGTATGAACTTGAAAACATGAATATCGTTATAACTTGAGCTTGGATAGGAACAAGAACTTGACATGAAATTATACTTGAAAATATGAATTTGGGACATGACACTTAGATAACTTGAACGTGGCCAACTTGAGGTTGGGTTGATTTTGCAGTATAAATCTGCCCGGAACCGCCCGGCGAATCCAGTAACTGCAAACAATAGGACCCAATGTGAGTAGTTGGTCATATCGCACTCGAAACCCGAGGTTAGACTAGGTTATGGTGTGAAACCGCCCGGACCTGCCCGGCACATCCAGTAACCATAACCAAGTCTGATGTTAGAGGTTAGGGGTGCATTAAGTAAATTAATGCCATTGGATAGGGTTAATTCATGGACCACTTGAACATACTTAACCAATTTGACACATTGATTTGATAGGGTTAAGTCATGAACTGCTTGAACACACTTAACCAACCTAACACATGATTCGTAGGACTAAGTCTTGAACTAGAATGACACACTTAGTCAATTTGACATGACATGTAGATGGGGTTAAGTCTCGATTTTAAATGACAACTTAACCTGCTGAACGAAACCCTAGTTACGCGGTCCTTTTCAGCAGTAACCCACTAGATGTATCACGGTACCCTGGGACTACGAAGGGTGGGGCACGATTGCTGAGCTGATTGTAAGCGACCAGAACGACGGCTGAGTTGGTGCGCCATTGTAGGTTCAGGCGGACTAGGGTCGTGCACTTAGTCCGGAGTTGAAAAAGAAGGCATTGGGCATCAGTAGGATTATCTGTGCATTCTTGATTCGTGTCGGTGGTTGGCACCCTGGGGCTTGATACACCCTATGGTGGACCTAGCACAGGTGACTACATTCGTGATAGGGCCATATGACACAGACACACGACGAGCTAGACATGTAGGGAGCCGATCGATTAGGTCATACCGTTGGACCCCGAATTGGGTCACTTCACAATATTGGGCCAAGGGATTATTTCTTGATTTATAGTTGACACGGGATTAGTATACCAGTATAATTGGTATGGCGAACCTTGAATACGCAATGTTAGACTTGAGTTATCTTGTTAGCTTAGTTATCATGTCAGACTTATCATCATTCCTATGTTTAATTCCAGTTTATTCATGTCTTGTTAACTTTACTAGTTTCTATGCTGATAGTCACTAGGGCTTACCAGTCTTTTTGACTGACCGGTTTTCTTTCGCCTCTCTGTCTTTCGTTCCCCCCAGGTTCTCACGGAGGAAACTCTAGCTCTTAGCTTGGACTTTGCTTGCTTTCTGACAACTCATGTACGGTTTGGTCTTGAGCTATGCTATGGCTGCACTCATGCACTTTTTGGGGAATAATATTTTACTTATGTTGTTTTAAGTACTATGCTTCTTTAGAACTTGATGTAATGAAATAATGACTTGGCATTTTGATGTAAGAGGTTCTGACTCTATTTTTCAGTAATGAGATTTGGTTTTAAAGTTTATATCCACTGCTTTATATACTCTATTTTATCTATGTTCTGTCTTGTGTTATCTCTGTGCCTGTTTACTAGATAATACCCCTCCAAAACTAGGGCATTCCCTTTGTGAGTGACCCTAGTGGAGGTGGGGTGTTACATTTGGTATCAGAGCAGAAGGTTACCAGACTGGGCAAAAGTTTTAAAAACCTTCTAAAACTATTTTCAAAACCGTTTATAAAGAATCATTTTTCAAGAAAAGTTTTATTTTTAAGAAAAGGCTATTCCCCAAAAGCCATTAGCACTTTGCTTTGTTTCCTCATTTGAATCCATTTCCTTTTTGCTTTTCAACATGTCTGATCTTAACCTTCATGAGGGAGTACCCATACCTGGCTGGTTCCGAAGATACTTGGAAGCTAGGGCCAACGGCGCGGGCCCGACAGATAGCCCTCCTCCTCCTCCCCCGGTGGCCACAGTTCTCCTCCTCCGGGTACCGCCTTCGCCAAAATATGCAAGGACTTTATAGGAATGGGCGGCAAGAACTTCGTTGGAACTGAAACCTTCATTGAGGTGTGAAACTGGCTAAAAGAGACTAAAGACTTGTTTGTTATTTTCGATATGGAGGATCATAGGAAAGTTCAGTTGGAAGCATGGTTGTTGAAAGAGGAAGCTGCATTTTGGTGAGAAGTCACCAACGCTACCAGGCCAATTGAGACTTGGGCAGACTTTAGAGAGAGGTTTGGGCTTAAGTTTTTATCATCCGCGGAAGCGAGCCTTCAGATGGAGAGGTTCCTGGCACTCAAGCAAGGGGACATGTCAGTTAGGGAATACGTGAATAAGTTTAATCAGCTTGCTCGGTTTGGTTTGGACTTAGTCAATACGGCTGAGAAGAATGCTCTACGCTTTGCTCGAGGATTGAGCAAGCCCCTCCACACTATGGCCATGACTCATGTACCCATGGGGGCGACCTTTGAAAGCTTGGTGAATATGACCCTACTTCATGAAGAAGACGAGAATGGCAAGAAGAAGGTCAAAGCGAATGAGTCTCAAGACAAGAAGGTAGACTCCGAGAAAGGAGGAAAGAACAACAACAACAAGAATGACAAGTCACGTGAGAAAAGAAAATGCAACTTCTGTGGTATTGACGGGCATATAGTCCAAGGCTGTAGGAAGAAGAAGATGAAGATAGGAGCATGTTTTCAATGCGGTGAAACTGGACACATCAGCAAGAAATGCCCTAAGAAGCAAGGGCGAGCCCCGCAAGAAGGACCTTCTAGGGGTACATCTTTAACTTCTTTTCCCTAGATACTCTGTTTTATCTTGTATATCCTTTCGATCCTGTCTTGAGAACCTTAGGTAGAATCCTATGAATGTAAACATGTATTTGAAACATGTTATGCTTGATGTTTGCGAATGGTTGCAAGTGATTGCTCGTGGTTGCATAACACACATTAGGCACTAGATCGGCTCAGACACATTTTCATATTGCATATGCATGAGTGTTTATACTTATTTATGGATGAAATTGAATGTGTTATCATATGAATGTTGCATATGGATGAATGTTTGTGCACACATATAGTGCTTACGTGACTAGGATTTGTTTGCATACATGTTGGATTCATGACACTAAACATATTTTGCATTAGAAAGATCAATCAGGCCTGATCATTTGCATTAGATAAGGAACATATACACACACTTTCTGCATATGTTCATACAGCATTAGAATCTCTTAAGGACAATGTTTGCTTATGGATGATGTTTTGAGTAGATAGACGATGGATGGTAGGATACGTTCTTCCTAACTTAGAGATTTCGGGGACGAATTCCTTTAAGGAGGGGAGAATGTAACAACCCGTATTTTGATAACGTGTTATAACCATAAATCTGGGCAGAATTAAATTTTAATATAAGAACCAAGGGAAACGGGTTGCGCCATTGCGTTCGTCTCGGAATTCTACATGAAATCGAGTCCAAGTTTTCGAAAATCGGAGTCCATATGACCAAGTTATGGCTCCGCAAAGTTTCAGAAATTTTAAGAGTTCAAAACAGCTCGAATTCGAGTTCAAACTCGAATTTCAAAACCCAGACAGACTGGGTGGGAAATTTCCCGCCCAGCACCCCAGGTCGACTAGGGAGTCGACTGGGCAGTCGACACCCCCAGGACCAGGTCGACTGCGCAGTCGACTTGGGTGTCGACCTGGTCCCCGAACCTGGTTTGGGCCTGGTTGCTCCTGCTTGACCCTGTTGGCTTATTTGAGGGCCTATGACGATTTTTGGCGGTTCAGATCGATTCTAGGGTTTATCCTATGGCCTAAACTAGTTGTTGCAACTATAAAAACACCCTAAGACCTAGGCTAATCCACAACAAATCTTTCTAACACCATTATGCTGATAAGTCTCCTCTTGAACCATGGCCCCCGCCTCCAACTTGAAGCTTAAACATTCAAACTAGGTCCAAATCGAAGGCCAACGTTTCTACAACAATTCAAGGGAATAGATCAACATCTCAACAACGATCCTACGACAATTTCTGTTCTTAGTTGTCAAAAACCACGATCTGTAAGCCTCGGTTACTCTTAGATCTAAACTCTAAACTTAATATGGACATGTGTAAATTGAAATTGAACATAAACATGATAACTACTTGAGACCTACTCTTGTATATCTTTGATCTATGAATATTCCTTTTTGATATATTATTTTAGATCTACTCTTTTTCACCCTAGATCTATTCACCTTGAACCTAATACCGTTCATATTGAACCTTGATTTGTGGAATACTGATAAGAACTTGATTTAGGGGCCTGTTCATGTCATAACCTAAACCCTATCATTATTTTAACATGCCTGTGATGTTGAAACTTTTTCTAGTCACAAGTTTAGGATTATCATCTTATGTCATTTATTGCTATGTTTATCACCTTATTTCATATGCCAGTGATGTTATGATCATATCTCAAGTTACACCATGCTTGCCTTGAAATCACCTTTGCCACTTTATACCCATCCTTGTTATGTTATTCCCTAGTTACATCTATTGCCTTGATTCGAATTCACGAGCGTAGGGGATGCGATTTGGGTAGTTTAGGAAAACCTGAATTTAGTATGAACTTGAAAACATGAATATCGTTATAACTTGAGCTTGGATAGGAACAAGAACTTGACATGAAATTATACTTGAAAATATGAATTTGGGACATGACACTTAGATAACTTGAACGTGGCCAACTTGAGGTTGGGTTGATTTTGCAGTATAAATCTGCCCGGAACCGCCCGGCGAATCCAGTAACTGCAAACAATAGGACCCAATGTGAGTAGTTGGTCATATCGCACTCGAAACCCGAGGTTAGACTAGGTTATGGTGTGAAACTGCCCGGACCTGCCCGGCACATCCAGTAACCATAACCAAGTCTGATGTTAGAGGTTAGGGGTGCATTAAGTAAATTAATGCCACTGGATAGGGTTAATTCATGGACCACTTGAACATACTTAACCAATTTGACACATTGATTTGATAGGGTTAAGTCATGAACTGCTTGAACACACTTAACCAACCTAACACATGATTCGTAGGACTAAGTCTTGAACTAGAATGACACACTTAGTCAATTTGACATGACATGTAGATGGGGTTAAGTCTCGATTTTAAATGACAACTTAACCTGCTGAACGAAACCCTAGTTACGCGGTCCTTTTCAGCAGTAACCCACTAGATGTATCACGGTACCCTGGGACTAGGCAGGGTGGGGCACGATTGCTGAGCTGATTGTAAGCGACCAGAACGACGGCTGAGTTGGTGCGCCATTGTAGGTTCAGGCGGACTAGGGTCGTGCACTTAGTCCGGAGTTGAAAAAGCAGGCATTGGGCATCAGTAGGATTATCTGTGCATTCTTTATTCGTGTCGGTGGTTGGCACCCTAGGGCTTGATACATCCTCTGGTGAAAGTAGCACAGGTGACTACATTCGTGATAGGGCTGTATGACACAGACACACGATGAGCTAGACTTGTAGGGAGCCGATCGATTAGATCATACCGTTGAACCCCGAATTGGGTCACTTCACGATATTGGGCCAAGGGATTGTTTCTTGATTTATAGTTGACACGGGATTAGTATACCAATATAGTTGGTATGGCGAACCTTGAATACGCAATGTTAGACTTGAGTTATCTTGTTAGCTTAGTTATCATGTCAGACTTATCATCATTCCTATGTTTAATTCCAGTTTATTCATGTCTTGTTAACTTTACTAGTTTCTATGCTGATAGTCACTAGGGCTTACCAGTCTTTTTGACTGACCCGTTTTCTTTTGCCTCTTTGTCTTTCGTCCCCCCCCCCCCCCCCAGGTTCTCAGGGAGGAAACTCTAGCTCTTAGCTTGGACTTTGCTTGTTTTCTGATAGCTCATGTATGGTTTGGTCTTGAGCTATGCTATGGCTGCACTCATGCACTTTTTGGGGAATAATATTTTACTTATGTTGTTTTAAGTACTTTGCTTCTTTAGAACTTGATGTAATGAAATAATGACTTGGCATTTTGATGTAAGAGGTTTTGACTCTATTTTTCAGTAATGAGATTTGGTTTTAAAGTTTATATCCGCTGCTTTATATACTCTATTTTATCTATGTTCTGTCTTGTGTTATCTCTGTGCCTGTTTGCTAGATAATACCCCTCCAAAACTAGGGCATTCCCTTTGTGAGTGACCCTAGCGGAGGTGGGGTGTTACACGTAAATACGAATCACACTAAGTCACGAGCTTAGGCCCAACTGTGGAATAAGACTGCCCGGACCCGACTGGCATATCCAGCATCCACACGTTGTAGGCCTAATGTGGGAGGTCTAGCCCATTATAAAACCATAAATGGACATGGTAAAGAATTGAACTACTTAACCTAATTTAATCCATAAAGACTGCATGACTATGAACTTAAGTTAGGGTTAAATAAAATTGGGTAGGTAGTGGGTGGGTTAAGTAAATTAGAAGGGGTGGGTAATATGTGTATATATAGGCCCACGAACTTAACCCAATAAGGTTATGTAATTAAAGACACCTAGTGGTATACATAACATGTAGATAATGTAAGGAAGTTATGTAATTAAAGACACCCTTTAGGGTATGCATAACTGGTATAAGTCTATGTAATTAAAGACACCTAAAGGTATACATAGTCAGTGGAAAACCTAGTGGGGATACAAGACAAGGCGGAGAGCTTGTATCATATTGTGAGGGCCCATTTCAGTCAGTAACCCTGAGTTGGTATCAAGTAAAGACTTCTGTACTAGGTGGAGAAGGGGCACGCTTACTGATTGATTGTAAGAGATCCAACGAGGCGGATGGTGTGGGCAACGTAAACCGACCGAGGACATGTGTGTGCATGGATCGGGCAGAGGGGGCTAAGACGACCATGACACCAATGGATATGGTTGTGCACACCATGGGTTGCCACTTTAGGAATTGATACCTCCTACTGTGGGGCAAGCACAGGATATATACAGGGTAGGGAGCCAATCGATTAGGGTAGTGGTTAGGGCATACTTGGACGTATTACCTAAGCCTACCAACTCATAGTGGAAGGGATCATCTAATTTTAGTTATACTAGTAATAATGCAGAGTAATAATTAGTGAGGCACATAAACCTTAACTTTCTTACCTTGTCATACCTGCCATTTATGTAGTGATCTCCCTTATCCACTTTATATGCCTATCATGTTGCTTTTATTTATCTACTGACTAAAAGTAACTAGACTTGCCAGACTTTATGTCTGACCATGTTGTTTCTCCTTCTTTCTTCCATCCCCCCTCCCAGGTTCTCAGGGAGGAAACACTCAGACTTAATCAGGAATCAGACATCATCTTGCTAGGAGCTACTTCTGAAGTATGGCTCAAGTTTTTGTCTCTACTATGGCTTAACTCTTTTTATTGGGGAAATGATGCTTTTTATTTACTTATGCACTCTGATGGTGCAAGACAGAAGTTATTTTATTGTAATGGTTTTTGTGACTTATGAAATTGTTGACCACAGTATTATGACCTATGTTTGAAATAAAAATTTAAATTTTCCACTGTTGCCTTATTTATATCGTTCTTGTAATTATTCTGTGTCTGTTTACCTATAGCGCTTCATGAAACTTTATGCATTCCCTTAGTGAGTGACATTAACGGACGTGGGGTGTCTCACTTGGTATCAGAGCTGAAGGTTACCGGATTAGATAAAAGTTTTTGGAAATTATTTTCAAAAAAGGTTTTAAAAAGAAAAGCATTTTTCAAAAGAAGAGTCTATTTTGAAAAAAATTCCCCAAAAAACCATATGTAGTATCCTTCAGTCCTTTATCTAAATTTCTTCCTTTTCCCTTTATCAGCATGTCTGGGGAACAAAACATCCCTAATATCCTAAAGTGCGTCACAATACCCAGATGGTTCCGTAGGTATTTGGAGGCCACGACGCCTGTTGAAGGTCAAGAGAACGTTCCTCCCCCAGCTGCACTAGTCATTCCTCCTCCTCCCCCTCCAAGAGCTGATAACTTTGCCAAGATTTGCAAAGACTTCCGGGCTATGGGAGGAAGGCCATTCCATTGGAATGAGACATTCGTAGAAGCTCGGAATTGGCTTAAGGAGACAGAGGACTTATTCTTAATCTTTGAAGTGGAGGACCGAAGGAAAATTCAATTAGCTGCTTGGCTGTTAAAGGACGAAGCCTCATTTTGATGGGAAATCACCCAAGCTGGACGTCTGGTAGAGACTTGAAAAGACTTTAGATAGAGGTTCGAAATGAAGTTTCTTTCCCAAGCAGAGAGAAGCATTCAGATGGAGAGGTTCTTAACTCTCAGACAAGGAAATTTGACGGTGAAGGAGTATGTGAACAAGTTCAACCAGCTGGCAAGGTTCGGGTTAGAGTTGGTCGGCACACCGCACAGAAGGGTTTTGCGGTTTGCTAAAGGGCTGAATGAGCCTCTGCATGATTTAGCCATGTCCCATATTCCAATGGGGGCCACTTTTGAAAAGCTTGTAGATATAGCCTTAATGCATGAGGAGGACAAGGGAGAGAAGGAGGAAACAAATACTGAAGGGACATCACAGAATAAGAAGGTGTAGCCCAAGAAGGGGCAGCAACAGCAGCAACAATAAAAGAAAGGGGAAAAATATGACAAAGGCAAGGATAAGAGAAAATGTCACAACTGTGGAAAGGAGGGTAACTTGATCAAAGATTGTAAAAGAAGGAAGGCCAGTTGCTTTAACTACAGAGAGGTCGGACACTTTTCTAAAGAGTACCCGAAGAAACAGGGATTGCATGGACAAGGGAAAAGAGCAGGGACTTCTGGAGGGCAGGAGCATGCTTTCGCGATTAGTGCTCCTGAAAGAGGTAGAAAAATTTCCATAGAAAGTTTAGTTTCTCTTACAAACTATCCTGTTAGAGCACTTTTTGATTATGGTGCTTCACATTCGTTTATATCTAGTTCTGTTGTTGAATCTCTGCATTTAATTACTAGTATGGTAGTAGATCGCGTAGTTGTTTCGAACCCTATTGGTGGTTCGGCTCATTTATCAATGATTTTTCGGGGTTTGAAAATATCTGTGTTAGGCGTCGAGTTTGAATGTGACGCGTATGTACTCGGCTTAATGGGCTATGGGTTGATTCTAGGAATGGATTAGCTTACCACGTATGGGGCCATTCTAGATTGTGAGAGGAGGGTTGCTAGACTCCTGACTTGTCATGGAAAGACCCTCGAAGTTTCTTGAGACCCTAAGGGTCTATTATGCTTAGCTTCCTAGAGTCTCTAGATGCATCCATAGATGATTTGCAATATGTTCCGGTGGTTCGAGATTATCTTGATGTTTTCGATGAGGTACGGTGTTTACCTCCAAGGCGTGAGATCGAAGTCCGCATATATCTGGTGGACAATGCAAAGCCAGTTGCATTACCAGTGTGCCACATGGATCCAAGAGAAAGGAGGGAGCTGAGTAAGCAAGTAGGGGAGCTACTTGAAAAAGGGTTTATCGGACGAAGCATATCTGAGTGGGGTGCTCCAGTAGTATTCACAACTAAAGCGGATGGTTCGCTTTGTTTGTGTGTTGACGATAGAGAGTTAAATAAGCTCACCAAGAAAAATAGGCACCCGCTTCCGGGGATTGATGATTTATTCGATCAGCTTGTTGGTGCCTCAGTATTTTCTCAGTTGAACTTGGCTACGGGGTTCCATCAGTTGAGGGAGGCTGAGGACAGCATAGGTGAGACTACTTTCAAAAATCCAGACGGTTTCTTTGAATGGCTAGTTATGCCTATTGGGCTGACAAATGCACCCCGACTATTTTGTTGATTTGATGAGTAGGGTGTTTCGGAAGTTCCTAAATAAATTCATCGTAGTCTTCGTTGATGATATTTTGATCTTCTCCAAGAGTGAAGAAGAGCATGCCCAGCATTTGGGAGAAGTTTTGAAAACTCTCCGTGACCATCAATTAAAAGCAAAGTTCTCCAAATGTCATTTCTGGAGAAAGGAGGTGAGATTCTTGGGGCATGTAGTCTCCAAAGAAGGGATAGCTGTAGATCCCGCCAAAGTGGTTGCAGTACAAGATTGGAAGAATCCTAAAAATGCAATCGAGGTGAGATGCTTTTTTGGGTTGGCAGGTTATTATAGGAAGTTCATTTAGGACTTCGCGGAGATATCAACCCCTCTCACCAGGCTGACAAAGAAGAATTTAACATTTTCATGGGACATAGACTGTGATGTGGCTTTCCAATGACTAAAAAGGGCTCTGACAATAGCCCAGTCTTGACCTTGCCCGATGGGAGTAAAGTGTTTACTGTTTACACTGATGCGTGCGGTACAGGGCTTGGTGCGGTTCTGACGCAAGAAGGGAAAGTAATATGTTATGGAGGTAGACAGTTGAGAGTTCATGAGAAGAACTACCCCACCCATGATCTAGAGCTAGCTGTCATAGTATTCACGTTAAAGATGTGGCATCATTATTTACTTGGAGAAAAGTTCGAGTTATACACTGATCATAAATCTCTCAAGTATCTATTCTCATAGAAGGATCTCAACTTAAGGTAACAACGGTGGATGGAGTTCTTAGCTTCATATGATTTTGAAATTGCTTATACCCCTGGCAAGGGTAATGTGGAGGTAGACGCACTAAGTAGGTAGAGGGTGGCCCTGAGTCCTCTGTTTGTGGAAAGAAAGAACTTGGAGTTCATATCATCTTTTGATTTTAGATCCTCCATCGAGGTTTTGCCTGATTTATTTGCATCCTTGGAGATACGACCAACTCTTGTGGATCAGATATGAGCTTCACAGCAAGGTAACCCACAGATTCTAGACATCTTGGATAAGCTCAGAAGAGGGGAGACTTCTAGTCACCTAAGTAGGTATGCCATAGATGAAAAGGGATGGTTGCGACGAGATGGCTTTGTGTTCCTCAAACTAGAAGCTTGATAAAGGCAGTCCTTGAAGAAGCCCACCATTCTAAGATGACCATTCATCCAGGCGGTGATAAAATGTACAGGGACATGAAGAAGGTTTTCTTTTGGGCTGGAATGAAGAAGGATGGGGTGAAATTTGTTTCTCAATGTTTAGTTTACCAGCAAGTCAAAGCTGAGCAAAAGAAGCTCGGTGGATTACTTCATCCGTTGGAGGTTCCGCAGTGGAAATGGGAGAGCGTCTCTATGGATTTCATTGATGGTTTGCCTAGATCGATGAAAGGTAATATCAGTATTTGTGTGAAAAAGGAGTCTACTCACTAAGAGCGCTCACTTTATTCCAGTTAAAAGTAAGAGGGCGCCATCATGGTTGGCAACAATTTATGTTCGTGAGATAGTTCGTCTCCACGGAGTTCCTTCCAGCATCATGAGCGATTGTGATCCCATCTTTTCCAGCGAATTTTGGAGGAGCTTGCAAGGAGCATTAGGTACACAGTTGTGTTTGAGCACCGCTTATCATCCTCTGACCGATAGGCAGACGGAGAGGGTGAGCAGAATTCTAGAATATCTTTTAAGGTTGTGTATCCTTGACTTCGGAGGGACTTAGGAAGAGCATTTTCCTTTAGTAGAGTTTGCCTATAATAACAGCTATCAGGCTAGCATTGGCATGGCACCCTTCGATGCATTGTACGGATGACCCTCTAGATCTCCGACTTGTTGGTGGGAATCTACAGAAAGATTATTACTTGGACCAGATATGGTTATGGGAACATCCAAAAAGATTGACCTTATTTGATGGCGGATAAAGACAGCTCAATATAGGCAGAATTCCTATGCAGACAAGAGGAGGACTGACATCGAATTCGAAGTGGGAGACTTAGTTTTTATCAAAGTATCACCTCTTAGGAATGTGGTTCGCTTCGGGTCAGTAGGGAAGTTGGCACCTAGGTTTATGGGACCATTTCCCATAACCGAGAGGATTGGCCAAATGGCCTACAGAGTAAAGCTCCTAGAAAATCTTTTTGGTGTTCATGACGTTTTCCATGTCTCTCATCTGCAGAAGTGCCTGCATGACAGTCAGACGAGTCCCTACCCGTATTCTTGGGTCAGAGGTTAAGAAGCTGCGGAATAAGGAAATCAAGTTGCTAAAGGTTCAATGGGGAGGTAACCCAGAAGATGCGACTTGGGAGACTGAAGACAGGATTCGTGCTTCGTACCCTTTTCTTTTCGAGTGTATGTTCTTAACTCCTTTCCTAAGTTTTATCAGTACTTGTTTATGTCAATAGAATAAATCTTATCCATCATATTTTCGACCTTTAGATAGGAATCCTATCGATGTAAACATGTGTTTGAAACATGTTATGTTTGATGGATGCAAGTGGATGCAAGTGTTTGCTAGTGGTTGCCGGTGGACGCATATACACACACATTAGCCATTATGATTGGCTCAATCACTTTCATATTGCATATGGATGTGTGTGCATTTTCTTTTCTTTTATGGATGGAAATGAATGAACTGGCATATGGATGTCTCATTTGGACGAATGGGTGTGCACACATATAGAACTTATATGATACAATAGGTTTACTTGCATACATATTGGATTCATCGCATTAACATACATTGCATTAAGGAGGTCAACGGAATCAGTAGACCGCCTGATCTTTGCATTATTGGCACATATACACACACCTTTGCATATATTCATATAAGCATTAGAAATCTTTAAGGACAATGGATGTCAGTGATTGATGGATGAGTAGATGGATGATGGATGGTAGGATATGCATTCTTCTCGACTTAGAGATTTCAGGACGAAATCCTTTGAGTAGGGGAGAATTTGCCACCCCAAATTTTTAATGACATTAAAGTGAATAAATTATATAATAATTAATTTAATATTCAGAATTAGAGGAAATAGACTGCACCATGCGTCCGTCTCAAAATTCTGGTCAAATAGACATTTGGTTTGCGTAAAACGGACACCGTATGAAGAAGTTATGAAGGTTTTGAATTTGTATATGCACAGAAATATTTTATATATACGCATGAGTCAGAGATGAGTCATAGATGAGTCAGAATTATATCCAGAAGATTTGGATTCGAAAAATTCCTCTGAGCGGCTCTAGGGGGTCGAACCCCTTAGAGGGGTGTCGACCTAGGGGTCGACCCACCCACAGGGGCGTCGACACGCCTAGGGATGATGTGGCACTCGGTTTAAGGGGGTCTGGAAGCTATATATATGTGTCTTATTTCTCATATTCTCTTCATTGGAAGTCATGGAGGTCATATGCGGCTGGAGTGCGAACTGAACCGTTTTCTACAACAACATATTCTACAAATCCAATTCAGAAATTCTAGATCCATCTTCCTAAATTCTCTAAACCTAACGATGTGAGTTTCTAAATTACTTTCAGGTTTAGATAAATAAAAGTATACTTTGAAAGACTATGAATTAGATATGTTGTAAATTATGATTCTGTGCTAATGTGAAATTCTATACTATGTCATGACATATCTATTTTCCTAAATCTAACAAAATTGTGGTGATTTTATTATGTTGCTTATGTGGATCTTGACTTGTAACCATGTTATGGTGGATGTACATTTATTAATTTATAACTATGACATTACTTGGATCTAGATCTTTATGTTAATCACCTTTCACCTGTCATATTGTTATACATTGAGATATTTTGTAAACTTGACATGTGAATCCACCTTTAGATTTAAACATGTTACTATGTCACCTTAACTATGCTAGATCTAAGTAACTGGACACCTAATGTTTAATCTAGATCTCATTATGCTTGCTTGAACATCATAACAATTGCCACAAGTTACCAGTTTGACGTCCACTATATTATGATGTTAATCACATGTCCATTCACTTTGTTATTATGCCAGTTTATGTTCATGTTTATGCCAAGACATGTTTAAAACTATCACCCTTGTCATATTCCCTTTTCATTGTTATAGCTAGGCTACTTTATAGCCTAGATGCCGCCAAAATACGTACGAATACGTTAGAGAGGAAACGGGGAAAAAGAGATTATAATTGGCATAATTTATGTAATATTTATATGAAATGGGATATGTAATTCAAATAGGGAAAACATAGAAATAGTGACCTATGATGACATAGGTAGATTTGGATTAATTTGTAATGTTTATTAATTAACAATTAGGAATTGTAAATTGTACTTACGACACGAGGTTAGGTTACATTAGTGCTGGAAGTCTGCCCGGACCCGACCAGCATGTCCAGCAGCCACTAATGTTGAACCTAATGTGGGAGGTCTAAGTACGTAAATACGAGCTAAGACACGAGGTTAGGCCCAACTGTGGAATAAGACTGCCCGGACCCGACCGGCATATCCAGCATCCACATGTTGTAGGCCTAATGTGGGAGGTCTAGCCCATTATAAAACCAAAAATGGACATGGTAAAAAATTGGACTACTTAACCTAATTTAATCCACAAAGACTGTATGACTATGAACTTAAGTTGGGGTTAAGTAAAATTGGATGGGTAGTGGGTGGGTTAAGTAAATTATAAGGGGTGGGTAATATGTGTATATATAAGCCAACGAACTTAACCCAATAAGGTTATGTAATTAAAGACACCTAGTGGTATACATAAATGGTAGATAATATAATGAAGTTATGTAATTAAAGACACCCTTTAGGGTAAGCATAACTAGTATAGGGCTATGTAATCAAAGACACCTAACGGTATACATAGTCAGTGGAAAACCTAGTGGGGATACAAGACAAGGGGAGAGTTGTATCATATTGTGTGGGACCCATTTCAGTCAGTAACCCGGGGTTGGTATCAAGTAAAGACCTCTGTACTAGGCGGAGAAGGGGCACGCTTACTGATTGATTGTAAGAGATCCAAACGAGGTGGATGGTGTGGGCGGCGCAAACCGACCGGGGACATTTGTGTGCATGGGCCGGGCAGAGGGGGATAAGACGACCGTGACACCAATAGATATGGTTGTGCACACCATAGGTTGCCACTTTAGGAAGTGATACCTCATACTGTGGGGCCGGCACATGATATCTATAGGGTAGGGAGCCGGTCGATTAGGGTAGTGGTTAGGGTATACTTGGACATATGACCTAAGCCTACCAACTAATAGTGGAAGGGATCATCTCATTTCAGTTATACTAGTAATAATGCAGAGTAATCATTAGTGAGGCACATACACCTTAACTTGCTTACCTTGTCATACTTGCCATTTATGTAGTGATCTCTCTTATCCACTTTATACATGTTGCTTTTATTTATCTATTGGCTAAAAGTAACTAGACTCGCCAGACTTTATGTCTGACCCTGTTGTTTCTCCTTCATTCTTCCATTCCCCCCAGGTTCTCAGGGAGGAAACACTCAGACTTAATCAGGGATCAAACATCATCTTGCTAGGAGCTACATCTAAAGTATGGCTCAAGTTCTTGTCTCTACTATGGCTTAAGTCTTTTTATTGGGGAAATGATGATTTTTATTTACTTATGTACTATGTTGGTGCAAGACAGAATTTATTTTATTGTTATGGTTTTTGTGACTTATGAAATTGTGGACCACGGTATTATGACTTATGTTTGAAATAAAAGTTTAAATTTTCCGCCGTTACCTTATTTATATCTGTCTTGTAATTATTTTGTGTTTGTTTACCGATAGCGCTTCACGAAACTTAATGCATTCCCTTAGTGAGTGACATTAACGGACGTGGGGTGTCTCAACGTTATTAACTTTGGAAAACTTCCATACCTTATTCACACATCATTATTAATTAATCCCTAACTGTAAACCAGTAAGAGAACAACTCTCTAAGTATTAGTCCCGATGGTTGAAACCAACACTAGATCGATACCCAGAAAACCGTACAACTTAACTAGTCCCAGTCAGTTCTTAATTTCTTTAACTCCATTTCTTAATTCAAAAATCTTTTATTTTCTATTCATAGAAAATATTACTGGTTATATTTGGAAAACATTTTCAAGATCCATTTATTGAAACATCGTTGTATAAAACATTGATTATAACGATAATGTTATAAAACTAATTTCCAAAATATTTAAAATACAACTTTTATTCTTTATTTAGAATAAATAAATAATATTTAAATTAATAAATAATCTTAGTTAAAAACGGATAGTAAACAGTGCCTTCTTGGATTCGATATAATTGAATTTCAACGTATAACTCTCTCTCGAATAAATCTTTATTCGATTAACATTCTAAACATTGGATTAACTTACCATTTCAAGTTAACTTGATTTCTAAATTCATGTTTGAATTTATCACTTCGAATATTCATCAATTTCCTTTTATAATCCATTTAACCTTGCAAATCGTTTGCTCAAAAATCATTATTCGCTTTATAATGTGAATATTATCCTTTTATAGAAATCTGGACTTAGTTTATTTAATCAAACCTTGTTTTAAATAAATATTATCATTACAGTTTAAAATCTCATCTATTTGGTTCTTTTAAAATTTGTATTCGTATCCCACTCTATAAACTCTATATATAAAGAAATTTCTTATTAATTATATATTTGGTTTAAAACTCCATCTCGATTGCTTATTGTAACACCCCACCTCCGTTAAGGTCACTCACAAAGGGAATGCCTTAACTTTGGTGGAGCATTTTAGTAAACAGAACAGAAACTTACAAGACAGATAAAACAGTACTTGAAAATTTTTAACTTTATTACAGCGGAAACAGAAATTAATATGGTTACATCAATTTCAGAATTCAAGTACAAAATATCAGTCTTGTACAAAAGCCTTCAAAATGCATAGTTTAAAATCATAATCCCCATGGAACGGAAGCTATACAGAGCCAAGCCATACTTTAAGCACTTCAAGCAAAGAGAAATCCGGATCAAGCTAAAGTATTTCCCTCCTTGGATAACCTGGGGGGGGGGGGAAACGGAAGAAAGGAGGCGAAACAACAAGGGTCAGACAAAAAGTCTGGCAAGTCCAGTGACTTTCAGCATATGAACAGATAATAATAATATGATATGAACATAAAACTGGAAGTGAGATAACTATAACAGGCGTAGCAGATATAACAGAAAAACAGAATGATATAAACTATTGTTTTACACTTCTCGGCACTAATACTAGTATAGCAGAATTAGGTGTCACCCTAATGTCTAAATTGAAGCAGGAACGGGTACAGAATACTTTAACAGAAACAGAATGCTAATAATGGGCCTTTACTACCCGATCAGAAACAGACAGAAGAAGAAACAGATTTATCCCTATGGAGACAGAATGTGGAATTATGTGTACACTAGTAATGGGCCTTTACAACCCGAACAGACGGTACCACACAGAAACAGACAGGTGTTACCACCCAACAGAAACAGACGGTACCAACAGAAACAGACAGAACTAAGCGTACCCTAAAACCCTACCCCAAGCGATCGGCTCCCTAATACATAAATATCCTGTGTCGGCCCCACAGTAGGGTGTATCACTCCCTAAAGTGACAACCAATTGGCACAGACCTATTTACAGATGTCACGGCGTCTTACATCCTCAGAGGCAGACCGGGATCCATGCACGCACATGACCCGGTTGGAACGCACCATCAACACCCCTCGCCATTATCAGAATGAACCACTTATAATTAGTTCAGTAAGCGTGCCCGGACCCTACCTACTGTTGGGTCAAAGTTTTGATACCAGAAAGGGTTACTGACTAATATGGGTCCCATACAACAGATGACACAAGTAATTCCCCTCCTAACCTTGTGTCCCCAGACTAACAGATTTCAGATTAACTTGTTTACAAGTTCAGACATGCAGAATTCAGATTTACTAATTCATAGATTAAGTTAACAAGTTTTCAGACTAACGGGTCAGATGTACAGATTTTTCAGATTTGTCTAACTTTGTATTGGGCCTACAAATTCATGGACGGGTTTTACTACATCTATTAATCCCGTTGGTTTAACCCTATTTTCCCCAATACGTTTTAGACGTCATTCTTATCTTAGATTTGCATTAATTAATTATTAATGCACAGACCTCTCACATTAGGTCGGTAGCTTGTGGCCGCTGGATATGCCGGGCGGTTCCGGGCAGACTTCTGCCACAAGCCAGACCTAACCTCGTGTCTTACGCATGTTATGACTAACTTCTCACATTAGAACCTATTGTTTGCGGCCACTGGATGTGCCGGGCGGTTCCGGGCAGATTTACGCCGCAAACTCATTCTAACCTCGAGTTAGCCATGTTTATCTTTGCGGCCAATTAATTAATAATTTACCGTTTATGCGCACGCCCAATATATATGCCAATTCAGATTATATCAATAACAGGATGATTATATCAACATAGCAGATAACAGATTTTATGTGACTTAACGGATTTAACAGATTTAGCAACTTAGCATATTTTGGCATATAACAGGTTAGGCATTTCAACCGACAAATTTAACAGATTAGGCATTTCAATCTAATTAGCCGTCTAGGCAATATTACAAAACTAGTAGTTTAGGAAACTTGACAAATTAGCAGATTTAGCAAATTTAATATTTCTAAAAGTTCTATTTACATGCCTTGCCCAATCCTAAATTGGCCTAAATTCATATGCCTACATAATTGTCATGATTCACAACATATACTCCATGTTTGCATAAGCGCAGAATATGGACATAATTTGCCATATAACATATGTTCCAATTTTTGTTAAACTAGCATCTTACAGCAGATTCACATATAAATTATACCAAATATAACCATTAATTTCAATGCATGCCATATATCCAAAAATCCCTATTTAGGTGTAATCACAATAATAGATATCCTAATTAATGTAAATCTTTACACCTAAGTTTCCATATCTTCTTCTTTTTTTTTTGAGTCATGAATCATTATGCAAACTATACCCAACAATATAAATCATTAAATCATATCTTCTAAAAATCAGATCTTGACTTTTATATGCATTTTGTCCAAAGTCTCAAATCATATGTAATCTTACAATGGTTCCTCTTTTCTTCTATCATAGAATATGCATAGATCCAAATCTAGTTTACAACATATGCTCATTAATTACAGTTCTAAATTACAACCTAACTATGCATACAACATGCATAAATTATATGTTCATAGTCAAATTTATGCATATGTCCAATATATTTTATGCCTCAGACCTAAAGTCATACATTCAATTTAGTCTTGTCAAATTTCGCATCATTCATTATTTATCCCAAAATTTGCGTTCATACGTTCATCTCTTATGAGATTAGGCACAGGCTCGTGGTAGCCTGGCTATAAAAACAGAAAAGAAGAAAAGGGATACAGAACAGTCACAGAAAAACAAATCTGACAGAATAGAATATATATACAATCTCAGATTCAGAATTAAAAACATATCAAAATTATAATTAACGTTTATAGCGGAAAATAACTGTACTTGCCTTGATTGGATTAAAGAAAGAACTTTAACTTGTTGTAGAATCTTTGCAGAAACTATAATCTCTAGTTTGAATTGAGTTGCTTAGGCTGATGTTGATTATCTTCTAGTTTTAATTCCAGCAGAGCAGCGATGCCATTTTTATTTTTTTATTAGAAGAAGAGAGCAATGGAGGCTAGAGAATTGTGTAAGAAACCTAGGTAGAGTCTAGGGTCATTTTATAGAGTTTATGAACTGATTAGGACCATCGATGTTGCTTGGATTGATCGTAGCCATTCATTCGAAAGAGAGACCAATTAGAGCCTGCCACTTAGCCCTAATGACAAAGCATGCTTCTGGAAATCGACCAATATAGACTAGGCCAGCCAGGGTGGACTGGGTTCGACCTGGGTCTGGACCAGGTCGACAGCCCTGTCGACAGCCCTGTCGACCTGGCTAGACCAGGTCGACAGCCCAGTCGACCTGGGTGTCTTAGGCGGGACTTTTCCCGCCCTGGCCAATTGGGCCCGATTTTTAATTTTAGACTTGATTCAGAAACTTCCGGAGGCTATATCTTCTTCATACGGACTCCGTTTTTCGAAAACTCGGACTCTATTTCGCGTATTTTTCCGAGAAGAACGCAATGGCATATCCTGTTTCCCTTAGTTCTTTGATTTCAAATTAATTATACTTTAATTTGTTAATTCCATAGTTATAGAATACACGGGGTGTTACATTCTCCCCCACTTAAAAGGATTTCGTCCCCGAAATCTTCAAGTTAAGAAGAATGTGTCCTACCATCCAATCACCCATCTACTCAACCATCATCCACAAGCATCCATTGTCCTTAGAAAACTTCTAATGTTGTATGAACATATGCAAAAGTGTGTGTATATGTTCCTTATCTAATGCAAAGATCAGGCGGTCTACTGATTCAGTTGACCTCCTTAATGCGAATTATGTCAGTGCCATGAGTCCAACATGTATGCAATAGAATTCTGATGATATATATTATTTCTATATGAGTGCACAACCATTCACTCAAATGCAACATCCATGTGCTGAATCAACCAATTTGCATCCACAAGAATTGAAAAGTGCTCACCCATCCATATGCAGTATGAGAGTGTTTTCGAGCCGATCTAGTGCCTAGTGTGTGTATATGCATCCACGGGCAACCACTTGCATCCACTTGCAACCATCAAACATAACATGTCTCAAACACATGTTTACACCCATTAGTTTCTACCTAAAGTTCAAATATTCGATCGATAGGATACAGTCGAATGATGGAAGCGAGTACAGATAGAATGAAAATTTGGTTCCCATTAGACATGGGTCCTAAGTATCGGCCCAAAAGACCGAAACCAATATCAAATTGACACCCCACGAAAACTCAGAATGTATGCGTCATACTTGACGCCTAACACAGATATCCCTCAAACCCCAGTCTCAAACAGATGATCCATAACCCTTATGGGTCTGAGTCTATAGCGGAATTCAGAAATAATACTAGCATTAAAGTGCAGAGTATCGATTACAAAATCAAAATACCAGAATCAGAAAAAGTCACAATCAGATAAAGAAATTAAACCTACTATAGAAATTTTCCTATTTCTATCCTAGCCACTAGCCTCAAGGGTGTTCGCCTACCCTCCTTGTCCTCGTCTCTTCGGGCAGTCCCTAGTGAAGTGTCCCATCTCCCCACAGTTGAAGCAAGCGCCCTTCCTTTTTCTGCAATCCTTGTTCAGATGAGTTGAGCTCCCACAAGTAAAGCACTTTTTCCCCTTCTTATCTTCAGACTTCTCATCCTTCTTTTGTGTTTCCTTTTTGGGCCCCGCTTTCTTATTCTGTGGTTCTTCCTTCTTTGTCTCTTTCGGGCCCTTGTCTTCCTCGTGCAGTAGTGCCATATCTACCAATTTCTCGTAAGTTGCTCCCATGGGTACATGGGTCATGGATAGGCTGTGCAGTGGCTCATTGAATCCTTTAACAAAGCGGAGAGCCTTTTTATGCTGAGTGTTGACTAAATCCAATCCGAATCTTGCTAGTTGGTTGAACTGGTTGATGTATTCCTTGACCGTCATACTTCCTTGCTTAAGAGACAAGAACTTTTCCAATTGTAAACTTCGTTCAGCTTGCAAGAGGAATTTTGTCTCAAACCTTGTTCTGAAATCCATCCATGTCTCAACCGGCCTCTCGGCGTTAGTGACTTCCCACCAGTAGGAAGCTTCGTCTTTGAGCAGCCATACTGCCAACTGTACCTTCTGCCTATCGTCCACCTCGAAGATAACGAATAGATCCTCAGTTTCTTTGAGCCAATTCCTTGCTTCTACGAATGATTCAGTTCCTTTGAAATCCTTCCCACCCATGGCCCTAAAATCTCTACAGATCTTTGAGAAAGCAATTGCACGAGGAGGGGGTGGAGGAGGGGGATCATTTGCTGGACCTGCAGCGGCGGTCCTAGCCTCAAGATATTGACGAAACCAACCGGGTACATGAACACCCTCTGGTATCTCAGATGCTTCAGACATGCTGGAACGAAAAAGGAAAGGTTCAATACAAAAAGGACTGAAAGAAAGATATATGGCTCTTGGGGATCATGTTTTTCAAAATAAGCTTTATTTTTGAAAATACTTCCTTTCAAAACCTTTTTTTTTTTGAAAATAATTTTTCAAAACTTTTTTTTTATAAAATCTGGTAACCTTCAGCTCTGATACCAAGTGTAACACCCCACCTCCGTTAAGGTCACTCACAAAGGGAATGCCTTAACTTTGGTGGAGCATTTTAGTAAACAGAACAGAAACTTACAAGACAGATAAAACAGTACTTGAAAATTTTTAACTTTATTACAGCGGAAACAGAAATTAATATGGTTACATCCTTTCAATTTCAGAATTCAAGTACAAAATATCAGTCTTGTACAAAAGCCTTCAAAATGCATAGTTTAAAATCATAATCCCCATGGAACGGAAGCTATACAGAGCCAAGCCATACTTTAAGCACTTCAAGCAAAGAGAAATCCGGATCAAGCTAAAGTATTTCCCTCCTTGGATAACCTGGGGGGGGGGAAACGGAAGAAAGGAGGCGAAACAACAAGGGTCAGACAAAAAGTCTGGCAAGTCCAGTGACTTTCAGCATATGAACAGATAATAATAATATGATATGAACATAAAACTGGATGTGAGATAACTATAACAGGTGTAGCAGATATAACAGAAAAACAGAATGATACAAACTATTGTTTTACACTTCTCGGCACTAATACTAGTATAGCAGAATTAGGTGTCACCCTAATGTCTAAATTGAAGCAGGAACGGGTACAGAATACTTTAACAGAAACAGAATGCTAATAATGGGCCTTTACTACCCGATCAGAAACAGACAGAAGAAGAAACATATTTATCCCTATGGAGACAGAATGTGGAATTATGTGTACACTAGTAATGGGCCTTTACCACCCGAACAGACGGTACCACACAGAAACAGACAGGTGTTACCACCCAACAAAAACAGACGGTACCAACAGAAACAGACAGAACTAAGCGTACCCTAAAACCCTACCCCAAGCGATCGGCTCCCTAATACATAAATATCCTGTGTCGGCCCCACAGTAGGGTGTATCACTCCCTAAAGTGACAACCAATTGGCACAGACCTATTTACAGATGTCACGGCGTCTTACATCCTCAGAGGCAGACCGGGATCCATGCACGCACATGACCCGGTTGGAACGCACCATCAACACCCCTCGCCATTATCAGAACGAACCACTTATAATTAGTTCAGTAAGCGTGCCCGGACCCTACCTACTGTTGGGTCAAAGTTTTGATACCAGAAAGGGTTACTGACTAATATGGGTCCCATACAACAGATGACACAAGTAATTCCCCTCCTAACCTTGTATCCCCAGACTAACAGATTTCAGATTAACTTGTTTACAAGTTCAGACATGCAGAATTCAGATTTACTAATTCATAGATTAAGTTAACAAGTTTTCAGACTAGCGGGTCAGATGTACAGATTTTTCAGATTTGTCTAACTTTGTATTGGGCCTACAGATTCATGGACGGGTTTTACTACATCTATTAATCCCGTTGGTTTAAACCTATTTTCCCCAATACGTTTTAGACGTCATTCTTATCTTAGATTTGCATTAATTAATTATTAATGCACAGACCTCTCACATTAGGTCGGTAGCTTGTGGCCGCTGGATATGCCGGGCGGTTCCGGGCAGACTTCTGCCACAAACCAGACCTAACCTCGTGTCTTACGCATGTTATGACTAACTTCTCACATTAGAACCTATTGTTTGCGGCCACTGGATGTGCCGGGCGGTTCCGGGCAGATTTACGCCGCAAACTCATTCTAACCTCGAGTTAGCCATGTTTATCTTTGCGGCCAATTAATTAATAATTTACCGTTTATGCGCACGCCCAATATATATGCCAATTCAGATTATATCAATAACAGGATGATTATATCAACATAGCAGATAACAGATTTTATGTGACTTAACGGATTTAACAGATTTAGCAACTTAGCAGATTTTGGCATATAACAGGTTAGGCATTTCAACCGACAAATTTAACAGATTAGGCATTTCAATCTAATTAGCAGTCTAGGCAATATTACAAAACTAGTAGTTTAGGCAACTTGACAAATTAGCAGATTTAGCAAATTTAATATTTCTAAAAGTTCTATTTACATGCCTTGCCCAATCCTAAATTGGCCTAAATTCATATGCCTACATAATTGTCATGATTCACAACATATACTCCATGTTTGCATAAGCGCAGAATATGGACATAATTTGCCATATAACATATGTTCCAATTTTTGTTAAACTAGCATCTTACAGCAGATTCACATATAAATTATACCAAATATAACCATTAATTTCAATGCATGCCATATATCCAAAAATCCCTATTTAGGTGTAATCACAATAATAGATATCCTAATTAATGTAAATCTTTACACCTAAGTTTCCATATCTTCTTCTTTTTTTTTTTTGAGTCATGAATCATTATGCAAACTATACCCAACAATATAAATCTTTAAATCATATCTTCTAAAAATCAGATCTTGACTTTTATATGCATTTTGTCCAAAGTCTCAAATCATATGTAATCTTACAATGGTTCCTCTTTTCTTCTATCATAGAATATGCATAGATCCAAATCTAGTTTACAACATATGCTCATTAATTACAGTTCTAAATTACAACCTAACTATGCATACAACATGCATAAATTATATGTTCATAGTCAAATTTATGCATATGTCCAATATATTTTATGCCTCAGACCTAAAGTCATACATTCAATTTAGTCTTGTCAAATTTCGCATCATTCATTATTTATCCCAAAATTTGCGTTCATACGTTCATCTCTTATGAGATTAGGCACAGGCTCGTGGTAGCCTGGCTATAAAAACAGAAAAGAAGAAAAGGGATACAGAACAGTCACAGAAAAACAAATCTGACAGAAGAGAATATATATACAATCTCAGATTCAGAATTAAAAACATATCAAAATTATAATTAACGTTTATAGCGGAAAATAACTGTACTTGCCTTGATTGGATTAAAGAAAGAACTTTAACTTGTTGTAGAATCTTTGCAGAAACTCTAATCTCTAGTTTGAATTGAGTTGCTTAGGCTGATGTTGATTATCTTCTAGTTTTAATTCCAGCAGAGCAGCGACGCCATTTTTATTTTTTTTATTAGAAGAAGAGAGCAATGGAGGCTAGAGAATTATGTAAGAAACCTAGGTAGAGTCTAGGGTCATTTTATAGAGTTTATGAACTGATTAGGACCATCGATGTTGCTTGGATTGATCGTAGCCATTCATTCGAAAGAGAGACCAATTAGAGCCTGCCACCTAGCCCTAATGACAAAGCATGCTTCTGGAAATCGACCAATATAGACTAGGCCAGCCAGGGTGGACTGGGTTCGACCTGGGTCTGGACCAGGTCGACAGCCCTGTCGACAGCCCTGTCGACCTGGCTAGACCAAGTCGACAGCCCAGTCGACCTGGGTGTCTTAGGCGGGACTTTTCCCGCCCTGGCCAATTGGGCCCGATTTTTAATTTTAGACTTGATTCAGAAACTTCCGGAGGCTATATCTTCTTCATACGGACTCCGTTTTTCGAAAACTCGAACTCTATTTCACGTATTTTTCCGAGAAGAACGCAATGGCGTATCCCGTTTCCCTTAGTTCTTTGATTTCAAATTAATTATACTTTAATTTGTTAATTCCAGAGTTATAGAATACACGGGGTGTTACACTTATTCGATTATAAATTATTGGTTACAAACCAATCTTAATTATCTTGTAAATTTCCAACTTATAATATACATAATTTCTTAACATAAATTATTTTAATAATATTCGACATCGTCAAATTTTAAATACAAATCCTTATACTCTTATTCAACTCATATTCACATTTGGAACCTCGAAATAAATTCCACAACTTCCCTTTTCATTTCTCATTTTTAAATTAACATTCGCGGATTATCTAATAATAATTATTTTACAATAATTATTTTATTCCATTTAAAAATATCGTTTAGTAAATCAAACTACTTGTTTATATAGTTAAACAAGTTATTATATTCTAGCTAAATCAATACTCAATTTCTATTATTTTAAAATAATAAATAATAGATTTTCCATTTTTAAAACTCGAATTCTTTTCCATATGTTTTTACGGTATTTAAATACCAATTATTTCAAGGTTAATGTTTATTCAACATCCCAAACACACAATAATCAACACCAAATTATTTGTCACATCGTATAATGCAATATATGAAAAACAACAACATAATTGTTGATGAATCCAGTTGGATCCCTCCAACCTGTTTCCCTGCATCCACAGATATTAATCAACATTTATTTATAATCACTATAAAATAATAAAATAAATAGAACCAGTATTCAATGAACAATTTATATATATAACGATATATATTATTCAACCAATTAATTAATAAATCAACTAAACAACCGTCACACACAACAATCAATCATTTTTATCAATATTAAATAACGTTTATAAAATTATAAAACTGGCCAGAGTTAGTGAGATTACTTACCTTGGCCGATAATCATTAAATAACGATTACCTCGGTTGATCATATCAGACGTTCAATTCCGCCATAATTTGAAATTGTTCCCAAATCCCTCTAGACCAGTTCCATTGTCTAGCTCGCGTTTGTGCGATCCTAATGGATCTAACCATTCGAAATGAGTATTCCAGTTAGCCTAACCCGTACCACTAGAACAATGCCTCTACCTTCTGTATATGTGAAACCCTTTAATGCCATTGCCTCATTTCTTAAATCAATTCCGTTGCACCCTTCCATTTTAAAAATGTATAGTATATATATTTTCTATTTGGGCCTTCGCATTTCAAACTGGCCCAATTCTTCAATGATCCGCCCCCTAGCTTTCTTCCTTAACCCACAAATTTTGCTCCTGCGTATTAGTATTTATTTCCAGCATCCACTCCTTTGTTATTTATCATGGCCGAACTTCCAGCATTACCATTCTCCCCCTTCACATTCTCATTTTTTTTCTTATTATAAAACAAAACGGCCTCACCTGAAATGTTTCGTCAGCCCAAGCCCACTGATTACCCAGACCCGTGTATGAATGTTGTTTCAACCATGTAACTGTTCAGCGCAGCCATACCCCATCCTATCCTCCATCCTCCTCAAATAATATTTGCCATAACATCATGTAACCATATTCCACCACTTTTTAAACTATAGCTTCCATACTTTCCTCCTACCCGAGCGCACATATATACATCTGCGCGCAGGCTACATAAGCGCACCTCATGCTGAGAACTTGTCAGAAACTGGAAGTAATAACGCATGTATATACGGTGTCTCTCATTTTGCTGTGTTGAACAATTAACATTTGCATTCCTCCATCTTTGCACCAGGTTGTACAGAACTTCGAACCCCGCACAGTCCTACATGTTGCCACCAGTAACCCAAACACCAAACTCCATCTGACCCTTCTCCTATGGTGATCTTCATCCATAGTGTACTGTTCGAGTTTGAATACTCACCCAAGACCGTATTTGCAGCATTCAAAAACCTTCCCCAGCACGCAGCTTTCATCACCGAACTTGCGAAGATAACTTCAATGTTTTTATTTTGTTTTTATTTGTAAATGAAGTCTTTTCAAATCTCTCGTTGGTTAGTTTTCTGTAAAGGAAGTATGTGGTGTGTATTATTATACTAGATATATATATGGAATAAAATTTAGTTGTTAAGCCACCAAAAGGTACAAACGTTTGATGGAGAGAAGGGACATGTGCGAAAATCAGGTTGTGTACTTCAAGCATCCTTTTAGGCTAAGAAAACTTAAAGTAGAAGTAAAGTGTCATATTTGGTTTATAGCACATTGTAATAATTTCTTAAGCACTAAGGAAGTCACCAAATAAAAAACTATGTTTTGACGTTCCATAACATTTTGTATCCAAATAAATCATTTCATTAACTAAATATATATGTTTATATTTAAGATTTTAACATTTTTAAGCTTAGTTGTGCATGATGACATATTAACACTTTAAGTGTCTCGGAAGAAGTATGTCATTTTAGATTGTTTATCCCATGTCTTAGACAAAATGTTCATCAAAATTGCTATTCGGTTCAGCTTAAAGGTTTCGTTATAATTATATTTTTCTTCTTCATGACTTAGGTTTGTCAACGTAAATGGAT
This sequence comes from Allium sativum, assembly GCA_030737875.1. Taxonomy (NCBI): domain Eukaryota; kingdom Viridiplantae; phylum Streptophyta; class Magnoliopsida; order Asparagales; family Amaryllidaceae; genus Allium; species Allium sativum. Next base: position 824,983,637 of record CM060913.1, read on the forward strand.
CAACTCTGTTAAGTTCTTTAGGGATTATAAAGGATCATTGATGATCAATTATGACCTTTTACTCCAAGCATTCAAAAGTGCAAGTTACTTTGTGCACATGCTATGGTCCATGTTGAAAATGAATATGCTGTTGCAGAAGGACAAAAATAAAAATATAGTCATGTTGAGTGATGTGCCATGATTCCAAACAATAATAAAATAAACAAGTTAAATTATCCTGTGAAGTTCCAAAATGCTGATATGGGGTGTAAAATACTTCAAAATAAAAAGTGCTTATTTTCCAAAATAGAAACTATAGAAAAATTCTAACAATTAAATTATAACTACGTCTCAAAGATCTTGTCCAAATTCGAATCCAATATTTAATTAAAATTAAATATATCGTTATGATTGATAAATGATTCCATAGCGACTATTTGAAAATTTGATGTCGCCATAACTTACAATCTATAAAGAAAAATCTTCATTTTTGTCTTCCACTAGAAAAATGTAGTTGAACATATTTGAATGTTTCTTGTTTCAAAGAAATCCGACTTAAAACGAACCCTGTACACCCAGTTAAAGTTCAAATCGTAATATTTCGAACTACCGCGACATTACGAGCTCGTTTACAATTTATATTATAATTAATATGTTAAATTTTCATTTAAATAATATATTAGTTATTTTAATTAAATTCTAAACTGAATTAAATCTACTAAATGACCCAATTCACAAAATATTGTCAATTCAGCTATTACCGACAATTTCAGAGATAAATATTTATTCCATTAGTTTATATCAGAATTATATAACTAAAGCCATTAAATTACCGAACCACTATATTAAATAATTAAATTAATTAATTATTAAATAGCTAAAAATCTGGGATGTAACATTCTTTCCCCCTTAAAAGAATTTCGTCCCCGAAATTACTAAGCCGGAAAATGCTATCACCCTATTAACTAGATTTAAAATCATTTGCATTACTTCTTAACTTCAGTTTAAACTGAACCAAACAATATTAATTAAAATTTTAATTAATCCTTATTAACGAATATTTTCAAAAATTCTAAAAATTTTCTAGCACTTTAAATTCCAAATTTTTTTTGCCAGCGTCTCCTTTGCAAGGCTCAATCGGTACAACTACAACTCGACTCTCTGGGCCTTCTTCAATCCAAAAGAAAATCAAACAGCCAAGCGGCTTGCTAAACGTGCTCATAGAGATCCCATACCCAATATAAAATGAACTTGTACCCTTTTTTATGGGAATTCAATCCTATCTCTTCCACTTGCTATCAATTCATACTATACAAATGCCATACCAATCCATCTCTACTGAATTTATCCTCAATTCAATTATTATTTTTATATCCAAACCAATTCCTTTTCAATTCCAGTTCCATTCCAAACTCTTACTCAACAATCCAATTCAATTTCATATTACTCTGATCCAATCCAAATTCTCTTTTTATTTAACTTAGTTTAAATTAAATTCTAATTTACTTATTCACTTTTAATATTTCCATTATTTAACTTTATAAGTTAAATTTTAAAATTCAAATCCCTGGATTTATTTCAAATTAGTTTGAAATCATACGTAATAATAACAACTCAAAACATTTGAATTTCTGACCACTTGTTTCCTTAAAACAATTCAAAAACAAAATCCTTTGGTAGTAATCCATCACTTGGAAACTCGAAAATGACACTGATGATGCGGCCATCATCATCAGAATTATTTTCCAACTATCGAAGTGAGTTCAATACTAAATCACTTTCAAAACCGTTTTTTTAATACTTCCTTTTTGAAATTACTTCGAAAATAACCTTTCAACCCTTGGAAAACATTTTCAAATTTCCCCAGGATTTATAAATTCCCATATATTAAATCCAAAACCATTACAACACTTTTCCAATTTTCCCGAGTTTCAATTCCAATTTTAGTTTAAATCCAAATTTAATTCATCTGAATTTATATATCACTCCTACACGAATTCTGATTGATTATTCATATAACCATCTCTATTATAATCTTATTTGATTATAATAGTAACCATCACATCCAAAATACTATAACAATTCCAATATATATATTTTCTTTATATAGATATATATTCTGGGTAAAATTATTTCGTTTACCCTTCTTTCAAAACATTTTGTATCGGTTCATTGTATTCGAGTGTTTAGTAACCCCAATCAACTTTGTGGTGCCCCACCTTCGACCAGAATTCAAAAGCCACTCAGCCAATAAATCTTCACAATATAAAATCATTTTTATATAATCTACAAATACGTTCACTTGTATATACACACTCAAACTCAATCTAGGGTAATACTAACCCCATCTCTACTGAGTCACGCCACAGAGCGAAGGTAATCACTTAACCTTCAGCTCTGATACCACTGTAATGAACGCGGATTTTTGACCCTGAAAATTGACACAACACACCATGTCGACTATTCAAGCATCGGAAATACCGGACCATTTAGAGAAAGAAGTTAGAGGGTGAGAAATAGAAAGAAAGAATATTGGAATAGAATAAGAAGAACACAACTGAATAGAATCAGACTAGACACGAATCTCACAACGGAACGAATAAAATATGTTATATAACAACTTTTGAAATACAAACTGTACATATACATACTAGTATAACACATAACATCACAACGAAAATAAACTATATATATATATATCTAATGCTGAAACCTCCTGCTCCAAGCACTTTTAAGTATATCTGAAAAATCCCCATTACTTGACTTCCCGTACAAATTTGGGCACCCAGGAGTTTAGGGAAAACAAAACAAAATAAACTCTAGGTTAGTCATGTGATTGGTGTGAGTAAAATCCAAACACTTGGTTTAACTTTTCCAAATCCTTTTCAAAAGCAATGATAACCGTAAGACCGATTCATACATAAACACAGATGGTTTTTACCTTACAATAACCCAAAAAAAATTCTAAAACAATATTATTCTGATATTATAATAGTGTCAAATACAAGTACTTAGAAATCTAGCAGAACGCTTTCATCTCACGTTCTACATATATATAATACAATCAAAAACCGTGAGCTCTTATTGGGATATGGATTTCCAACTCTGACAAGGTATGGAACCACATTCCCATCAGGGTACTCTAGAAGCGATACACTGGAGTTCAACAAGAACATCTTGTAACTCGGCCACACATGACTGGCCATTTATTTCGCTTGAATGTTCCGAATATATTATCACCTTACGGTTGGTATACCAACATAACCATTCCTGGGAGACACATAAGCGAAAGAAGTAACAAATATGAATATTCTCTAGATGGTGACAATAAACCCTAATTGGGTGAGACCCACTTAGCCATGCTGCCAGCCCGATTTTTATCATTTCCTGGTTGATGAGGCTTGAGGTCACAACGTACTATTATACAGATTACATCTATTTTTACTTTGAATGCCACATCGTCATACCCGCCAAATCAAAAATTGATTTTCCCAAAAATACCACGGGTATAAGCTAAAAGAAACGAATTCCTCTGCCACCAATGTAAATATGTTTGAAACGATCAACTTACGCGATCTAATAGATATACTCTGTCAGACATTCATCCATTCAAGTTGTCCTGGGACTGGACAACCCGAAGGAATTATTCAGTAAATCCATCTTAGGCAATTATTACCTAGGATTGCCAGAATAACCCATGTATAAACTCCATCTTCAATTGTCTTCGATCTACTTGATTCGAAACGATAATGCCCATACGGAATGGTTTTCATATAATAAATTTGATCCCGGTCTCTCCGTATTGACAACGAAAATGGTCAAAAACTTTGATAGTCGGTGATTTAACTATCAAAGGAAAACATGTGTACAAACAACGGTTATATTCCCAAATGGAAATCTTACCGATCAATCATTATTTTATTTCCCAATTTCTCATTTATTTCTTTACTCGAATATTGTTCCAACTCGCTTAACCTCTCACGATTCCATGGAAAACGTTTTCGTGTATTCATAATTACCTATTTTCCCGTATTTCAAAAATATACATTATTAACTTTGGAAAACATTTCCATACCTTATTCACGCATCATTATCCATCAATCCCTCACTGTAAACCAGTAAGAGAACAAATCCCTAAGTATCAATCCAGAAGGCCGAAACCATCATCAGATCGATACCCAGAAAGCCGTTCAACTTAACTAGTCCCCAGTCGGTACTTAATTTCTTTAACTCCATTTCTTAGTTCAAAAATCATTCATTTTCTATTCTTAGAAAATATAACTGGTAATATTTGGAAAACATTTTCAAGATCCATTTATATAGATTTGAAACGTCGTTATATAAAACATTGCTTATAACGATAACGTTATAATACCTATTAACAAAATATTTAAAATATAACTTTTATTCTTTATTTAGAATAAATAAATAATATTTAACTTAATAAATAATCTTAATGAAAAACGGAAAGTAAACAGTACCTTCCTGCATTCGATATAATTGAATTTCAACTTATAACTCTCTCTCGAATAAATCTATATTCGATTAACATTCAGAACATTGCAATAACTTACCATCTCAAGTTAACTTAATTTCTAAATTCATGTCTGAATTTATCCCTTCGAATATTCATCAATTTCCTTTTATAATCCATTTAACCTTACAAAACGTTTGCTCAAAAATCATTATTCACTTTATAACGTGAATATTATCCTTCTATAGAAATTTGGACTCAGTTTATTTAATCAAACCTTGATTTAAATAAATAATATCATTATAGTTTAAAATCTCATTTATTTGGTTCTTTTAAAAATTCAAATTCATATCCCACTCCATAAACTCTATCTATAAAGAAATTTCTTATTAATTATATATTTGGTTTCAAACTCCATCTTGATTGCTTATTCGATTATAAATTAATAAATTATTGGTTACAGACCAATATTAAGTATCTTGTAAATTTCCAACTTATAATATATATAATTTCTAAACATAAATTATTTTAATAATATTCGACATCGTCGAATTTTAGTTACAAATCCTTATACTCCTATTCAACCCATATTCATGTTTGGAACCTCGAAATAAATTCAACAACTTCCCTTTTCATTTCTCATTTTTAAATTAACATTCCCGGATTATCTAATAACAATTATTTAACAACAGTTATTTTATTCCATTTAAAAATATCGTTTAATAAATCAAACTACTTGTTTATATAGTTAAACATGTTATTATGTTCTAGTTAAATGAATATTCAATTTCTATTATTTAAAAATAATAAATAATAGATTTTCACTTTTTAAAACTCGAATTCTTTTCCATATATTTTTACGGTATTTAAATACCAATTATTTCAAGGTCAATGTTTATTCAACATCCCAAACACACAATAATCAACACCAGATTATTTGTCACATCATATAATGCAATATATGAAAAACAACAATATAATTGTTGAGGAATCCAGTTGGATACCTCCAACCTTTTCCTTTCATCCACAGATGTTAATCAACATTTATTTAATATCACTATGAAATAATAAAATAAATAGAACTAGTATTCAATGAACAATTTATATATATAACGATATATATTATTTAACCAATTAATTAGCAAACCACTAAACATCCATCACACACAGCAATCAATTATTTTTATCAATATTGAATTACGTTTATTGAATTATAAAACTGGACAGAGTTAATGAGATTACTCACCTTGGTCAATAATCGTTAAATAACGATTGTCGTCAATTGACCATATCAGACATTTAATTCCGCCGTAATCTGAAACGATTCCTAAATCTCTCCAGACCAGTTCAACTTTGTAGCTCGCGTTCGTACGATCTATAACAACTCGGAAAATCAGAACCAATTTAAAATTTTTATTTTGGCAATTTTAATGAATTTTAATATTTAAAATGATTTATTTTAAATTATAACGATGAGAAATTTATTTTGAATAGAATTAGAACGTATATATTTATTTGAATCGACGTTAGAATATAAATATATATATTAATTTTTGAAGGAATTAAAAATGGCGTGGTAGTTTGAAAATTCGATTTCAAATTTCAAATGAACATACAGGATTAAAAATAAACCGGATTTTAGCGAAACCAAAAATATTAGAATCTATTTGAAAATATCTTTCTAACGATTCCGAAAAATTGAAATCTCATAGCGGGAATAAAAAGTTATGCCCAGTTGAAAATTTAGAATAGTCGTTATGGAAATATAGCATTTAAAAATAGCCATTTCGCAAACTACCTCCGTTTTTGACGAAACCTCTTTTATTGGATCTGGGATGTCAAGTTATTGCTAGATTCCAAAATTCATAATTTTTGGGATCAATATGTGAGCGTGGCAAAAGAAAACGTGTCTTGATAGTTTTAGTCAATTTGGATCGACCAGAAAATGACCATTTTTCAAACGGTCTCCATATTTGATGAAATTAGTTTTGTTAGGACTGTATCGCCAATACGAAGCTAGAAATAATTTTTCTGGAATTTTTAGAATTAGTATGTGGCCCCGGTAAATTAAAATGTTCTTTTGAATTTAAAATGTAATGTTTATATTTTGAATTTAGCGGAAACTGATCGTAACGACCGTATTGGGTTATGAAACATATCCCATTGTGTTCGGAATGGGGGTAACTAGCACGGGGCAACAGTCGTTGGGTTCGATTTGGAGTTCGAATGCAAAATTAAATTTTTGGGAAATTAAAATGATTAAATAAATTATATTATATGATGTCAACCCTGTTTCCCTCCACCATCGTTTAGATCTACGAAGAGAGAAAAAAGAAGAAGGAACCGCACGACTTCAGCACCGCGCCCCTTCCAGGCAGCGCCGCTGCCACTTCTCCTCCCCTTCTCCTCCTCTTCCTTCTCTCTACTCTTCTAATTCGTACCCCAAGCCTCCCCAATTTGAAACCCTAGCCCAAAACAGCCGTGCTCGACCCCTTCAACGCCGCCCCGACCACCAGGAAGCCACCGCCACCACCTGCGACACCTCCGCCCCCTCCAACAGCCACCTGCTCCCCATCCCTGACCAGGTGCGTTTTTTTATTTATTTATTTATCTTCTATGTAATTAGTTTTAAAAATATAAAAAAATCAGTTTTTTTTTGTGTATGTATAGCAAAATATAAAAATCATTTTTTTTATAGGAACATCAATATAAAAATCAGTTTTTTTTATGAATAGCAATAAAAAAATCAGTTTTTTTTTAATGAATAGCAATTAAAAAATCAGTTTTTTTATATGAATAGCAATAAAAAAAATCAGTTTTTTTATGAATAACAATATAAAAATATGATTTTTATTAGTATAAAAATGTGATTTTTATGGTGCAAACACCATGTTAAAGATTTGAATTTTATAATATGAACATCGCTATAAAGATATGATTTTTATTATTTGAATAGCAAAATAAAAATATGATTTTTATTATGTAGATAGCGATATAAAAATCGGATCTTTATGTATAGAAGCGATGAAAATATGATTTTTATTATGTAGAGTAACAAAAATATAATTTTTATATAAGTAGAGATGTAAAAATATAATTTTTATATATGTAATGAAGTAAATATAATTTATGTATATGTAGAGATATAAAAATATAATTTTTATATATGTAGCGAAGTAAAATTTTGATTTTTAAATATATGAAGCGAAATAAAAATTCGATTTTTATATAAGAAGTAGAGAATAAAATTATGATTTTTATATATGAAGTGCCATTATAAAAATGTGATTTTTTAAAATAAACATCATATTAAAAATGCGATTTTTTACTATGAACAGCGGGAAAGATCGCATTGGAATATTGGGCAAATCCAAACCGTTCTGAAATGGAGAATGGCGGAGTGGATCTCAAAGGTGAGAACTCCTCACCATATTTTCTTATACAGTTATTTATTTTTATAACTGCATATATGAACTGTTCCCCGTCGTCCACAGACCATGCACGACTTGTTTGATTGTTTTGTTTGGTTGATTAGATTATTTGGTTGAATTTGGTTATTTGGGTGAAATGAATAAATTAGAATTGTTATGTGTGTATGGCGCGAGCCAATATCTGGAGAGGGGTAATGCTAGACATTACCCGATTTTGATATCACGCCGTTATGCCACCAAAATTTTCTAAAATATGTTGCAACAATAAAAGTATTATATTTATTGTGTAAATGAATAGAATAAATATTTTATTGTTAAAAATATAATTTTTAACGTGTATATGAATAAAAGAAATATGCATTTACAAATCGGACGATTTGTTTATGTACACCCATTTGACTGATATGGATTGGGACGATAAATTTTACACATCGCCCAACTGCACAAATAAAATCTGTGTTTGCTGTTTGAAAACCCCACATGGGTATAGGGATGATATTTGACATACACTAATCTCAACTATTTAGTTGTATGTCAATTGATTGGTTGACAGACTGTTGTAAGCGTTAAATATTTATATTTAATGCTTATACAGTGTAGAATGCACTCTGGATGATGGATGATTGTTTATTATTGTTGTGATATACATGTGTTGTATGAAATCCATGTAATCAACATTATATGGTAATTGACTGTGTCTGATTCCAATTCAGAAAGAATGAATATTTTAAAATAACGAATATTTTTAAAATAATATTTAGTAAAAGATCAAATTTTGATTTTGATGTTCGATTTGGGATGGACACAAATATATTTAAATATATAAAGCTGTGTGGATTAGATTAGCGCCATTTCGACGTGAACGATATTTATATCGATTTTATTCATTTTTATAATGAATATCGAAATGGAATTGATTTCAAAATCTAATGTTTTGAAAATATTATCATTTATATATTAATGATATGGAATATTCATTTTTGATTTGAAATTGAATATGAAGTTGAAATCGTTTCGAAAACGAAGTTAAAACGACTTATAAAATACGCTTTAAATGGAAATCGATGAAATATATATAATATATATATTATATATATATAATGGCCTGAATAGAACGCGCCACACCGTGGCAGTTCGCGGATTTCGACCAATGACTTCGAACGGACATTACGGGAGATCCGACCATCGAATTCTCCTTAAACCGGAACCGTTAAGTTCGTATCAACAAGAGGTTTCTAACAGATACAACAAATTAGAAATCTAATAGTTGGATTTGGAATTATGTCCAAATCAAATTTGGAAAAGGTCGATGTAAGTGCAGTTCGATGGCCGTTTATGGGAATCGACTGTACAGGCCTTGATAAAATTATTAAAAATATCAATAATTTGTGTAAAATCATAATAAATGATTTGGAAAGAATTAGGATGAAAAATCCCATATTTGAAAAGATAAAAATATATTTTTATCGAAATGAACTAGTTATGAACTAAATTATAATCCAATATTTTTAAATAAATAAATTTGATTTGAAATGGTTTTAAAAATAACCAGAATTTCCAATATATGAATTCGAATGGATTTGACTCGAAATTGTCTTCAGAATATTTCGATATTGGATTCCGTGATTATATGGGCATTGTGGAGGAATTTGGAAGATATATATATCGTTATTCCAATACTATATTTGTTGATTTCAGAATTTGATATTGAATATAAGCCGATATATTTTCTATTCAGAGCCATGTATTTAATATCAAATGGGATTTGGGTTTGTCGTGAATGGTGTTTTCATTAACACTATTCTTAAACCCAGTTGAGAAAAGATTAAATCTTTTTATTTAGATTTAATGAAGTATACCAATTAATTAATATTTAATTGGAATTGATTCTTGGGTTTACCGTGAATAGTATTTTAAATAACACTTGTTCTTTAACCCGGTAATTAATGGATTGTGAATTGGGTTTGTTGTAAACTGTGTTTTAATGACATTCGTTCTTTAACCCAATTTACAGTGAAATGGGATTTGGAATTTATAAATCTTTTTGATAAGAGTTAAAGGAGATTTTCCAAAGTAAAGTTTTCCAATTTAACATATTAAATTGGAATTGAATGGAATTCGATTTGGTAATGATCGAAGTGAACTTCTATCGTGGAAGACTTTTATTATATATAGAATTTAAAAGGCTTTGCCATTATTCCATTTAGTTTATCGGTTGGATATGGAAGTTTATATCGATTATATATATATTGGTATGTTTTCCGTGAAGATTCCATTGTTAATGGAATGTTATTTTGGGTTCATCGTGAGCTGTGTTTTAAATGACATTAGTTCTTTAACCTAGTTAAAGGTAAGATTTATTTCTTAACTTTGAATAATCACTAAGTAATGATTTTTGGAAATTAAAATTGAATTAGAGTTTTAATGAATCTTTAAATAGATTGAAAGGTGAATTTGATAACTAAAATTATCAAATTCAAGAAATGATCGAGAATGGAGTATCATCAGTTTTTCTCCAAGCGATTGTTAAATCTTTAATTAGATTTGAACGTGAAATGGTAATTAATTTTACCGATAACACCGTGGTGTTAGATATGAAGTATTACCGTTTTTGCTTCATGGGATGAATAGGTTGGAATTGGGAAATTAAACAAATCATTACTTCGGTAAGATGCGTTAATCCCGGCTAGTCTGGATAAACTATAATTTGGTTTGAATTCATATTCAAAGGAAGATTAAAGAATAAATTTAAAGAATTTATCTTTGATAAATTAATGGGAACCTTTCCCAATGTATAAGAATATTTGAATGAAGGAATACTCTGGATTGGAATGAGGCGTATGTTGTGTTTTTATAACACTTGTTTATTATATACGTGAGTTATTCAGAAAGACCGGGTTTACCCCATCTGAATAACTGATTCGATGATATATCGAGGATGAAGACGGTGGTTGAAGACCGGAGGTCTTCACATTGTTTGGATGAAGATGGTGGTTGAAGACCGGAGGTCTTCACATCGTTTGGATGATTACTGTTGTCTTGATTGGGTTGTACACCCAAGACAAGGTAATAAGTGGTGATTGTTCAGACGTACTTGGAGATCGACCGGATACGCGACGGCCTCTCTCCTGTATTGGACACATGGGATGAGGAATAAAGTGCCTTCGGTTTCATTTAGACCCAGAACGAACTTGTAAATAGATGTGTGTCTGACATCGGATTTCATTCTGTGTGATTGATAGACATCGGTTGCATAGCGTAAATTGCCTATGTGGCATGCTGAGATGCAAATGATCAAGGCTTCTGTTGAAAAGTAGAGTCTTGTGGTTGATGATCAAAGCACGGTTTTAATATAGCATAACTTTGTGTAGCGTTAATTCGCGACCCTCACACCCTGGTGTGAACCAGAAATGGGAGAGGACCTCTGGGAGGGCTTGCGTTTCCTTCTAACTAGGAGTGGTGTCAGCGTTTTACTAGCCCTGACATTATACTTATGTGGATGATGGATTACGAGGCGCCTCTGTTATTTTGGTCTCTGCAGAGCCGATGGATGGTCTTTATACAGACCAGATTTACGCCCCATAGGGTGGGAAAACGTAGTGTTCAGGCATTTTAATCCACATCAAGTGGACCGGCCCTGACGATCTAAAGGTCACTCAAGCTCTGACCTGAGACATGGGCTAGATTGTCTCAAAGCGGTAAGGACGATCCTTTGCCTTGGTACACAGATGGGAATCCAACTTCCAATACGTCACAATTGTGGTTTTGATTGTAGAGCCTAGTATTGGCGACATGATATATGGTACCCATGCATCTAGGATTGATACATTTATATTTCAAATTGTTTTTACACCATGCACTTATAACAGTATCAAATGATTTGTTTTAAACGTACGAAGCATGTTTGGCTATTATAAGGGAAACCCCTATCCTCCGGCTTGCGTTGCATTGTGTGATGGGACCTGGGTCTTATAATAGCTTCATTTTTTCAAAAACCATTGCGGTGTTTATTCTATGCACTGATATTCTTGGGAGGAAACTTGTTCCGTGTTATACGGCGTGGTCCCTTGATATATCTGATTTAAAGTAAAGTTTTAAATAACTGTTTCAGTTCTCACACCAGACACATGAGTGACCTGGAGTTTATTGTTTTAACCTAAACTTTGGGTGCCCCTATTTTCCACACGGGCAGCTAGTAGTTTTGGTTTTGCAGATTTATATTCATAGGATCCTGGTTTACAGCTGGAATGATATTCGGAAAGCTCTGTATCCATATTTTCCTTTCAGTTGTGTTATGTATTATTTTCCGTTGCTATGTAATTTATTTTAATCTCTGATATTTATCAAATGTGTAATACTTGTTCATACTCTGTATATTCTTGTAATCTGATGAAATTTTTGTAATAAGCAATGACATGTTCTTCTGTTTGTGTTCTGATTTGTCGTGTTCTCAAAAGCAATCCGGGCTTTCCTTCATAGGGAAGTTCGGGTCATCTCACGATCCCAATGGATCTGACTGTTTAAAATGTGTGTTCCAATTAGCCTAACCCATACCACTTGAACAATGCCTCTACCTTCTATATATGCAATACCCTTTAATTCCATTGCCCCATTTATTAAATCAATTCCGTTGCACCCTTTCATTTTAAAAATGTATAATATATATATATATATATTCTATCTATGCCTTCACATTTTAAACTGACCCAATACTTCAATGATCTACCCCCTAGATTTCTTCCTTAACCCATAAATTTTGCTCCTGCCTATTGGTATTTATTTCCAGCATCCGCTCCTTTGTTATTTATCATGGTCGAACTTCTAACATTACCATTCTACCCCTTTACGTTCTCATATTTTTTCTCTTTTTATAAAACAAAACGACCTCACCTAAAATGTTTCGTCGGCCCAAGCCCACTGATTACCCAGACCCGCGTATGAATGGTGTTTCCTTGTTCCACTTAACCATGCAACTGTTCAACGCTTTCATACCCCATATGATCCTCCATCCTCCTCAAATAATATTTTCCGCAACTTCATATAACCATATTCCACCACTTTTTAAACTACAGCTCCCATGCTTTCCTCCTACCCGAGATCACATATATACATCTGCGATCAGGCTACATAAGCGCACCTCATGCTAAGAGCTTGCCGGAAGCTGGAAGCAATAACGCATGTATATACGATGTCTCTTATTTTGCTGTGTTGGACATTTACCATTTGCATCCCTCCATCTTTGCACCGGGTTGTACAGAATTTCGAACCACGCACAGTCCTACATGTTGCCACCAGTAACCCAAACGCCAAACTCCATTTGACCAATCTTCGCTTTCTTTACTGGTGATCTTCATCCATAGTGTACTGTTCGAGTTCGAATACTCATCCAAGACCGTATTTGCAGCATCCGAAAACCGCCCCCAATACCCAACTTTCATCATCGAACTTGCAAAGATAACTTCAATGTTTTAATTTGTAAATGAAGTCTTTTTATTTCTCTCATTGGTTAGTTTTCTGTAAAGGAAGTATGTGGTGTGTATTATTATACTAGACATATATATGGAATAAAACTTAGTTGTTAAGCCCCCAAAAGGTACAAACGTTTGATGGAGAGAAGGGACGTGTGAAAAAATCAGGTTGTGTACTTCAAGCATCCTTCTTAGCTAAGAAAACTTAAAGTAGAAGTAAAGTGCCATATTTAGTTTACAATACATTGCAATAGTTGCTTAAGCACTAAGGAAGTCACCAAATAAAAACTATGTTTTGACGTCCCATAAAATTGTGTATCCAAATAAATCATTTCATTAACTAAATATATATGTTTATATTTAAGATTTTAACACTTTTAAGCTTAGTTGTGCATGATGACATATTAACACTTTAAGTGTCTTGGCAGAAACATGTCATTTTAGATTGTCTATCCCATGTCTTAGACAAAATGTTCATCAAAATTGCTATTCGGTTCAGCTTAAAGATTTCATTATAATTATATTTGTCTTCTTCATGACTTAGGTTTGTCAACGTAAATGGATCAACTCTATCAATTTCTTCGGGGCTTATAAAGGATCATTGATGATCAACTATGACCTTTTACTCCAAGCATTCAAAAGTGCAAGTTACTTTGTGCACATGCTATGGTTCACGCTGAAAATGAATATGCTGTTGAAGAAGGACAAAAATAAAAATATAGTCATGTCGAGTGATGTGCCATGATTCCAAAACTATAATAAAATAAACAAGTTAATTTATCCTGTGAAGTTCCAAAATGCTGATATGGGGTGTAAAATACTTCAAAATAAAAAGTGATTATTTTCCAAAATAAAAATTACGGAAAAATTCTAAAAATTAAATTATAACTACGTCTCAAAGATCTTGTCCAAATTCGAATCCAATGTTTAATTAAAATTAAATATATCAATATGATTTATAAACGATTCCATAACGACTATTTGAAAATTTAATTTAGCCATAACTTACAATCTATAAAGAAAATTCTCTATTTTTCTCTTCCATTAGAAAAATGCAGTTAAACAGATTCTATCTTTTCTTATTTAAAGGAAATCCGACTTAAAACAAACCCTGTACACCCAGTTAAAGTTCGAATCGTAATATTACAAACTACCGCGACGTTACGAGCTCGTTTACAATTTATATTATAATTAATACATTCAATTGTCATTTAAATAATATATTTGTTATTCTAATTAAATTCTAAACTGAGTTAAATCTATTAAATGACCCAATTAACAAAATATTGTCAATTTGGCTATTTTCGACAATTTTTGAGATAAATATGTATTCCATTAGTTTATATCAGAATTAATTAATTTAAGCCAATTAAATTAATGAACCATTATATTAAATAATTAAATAAATTAATTATTAAATTGGTAAAAATCTAGGATATTACATTGCAAGAGATCCAAATGTGGAGGACGGTGTCGGCGGCGCAAACCGACCGGGTCTATGTGCGTGCATGGTCCGGGCAAAGGGGGATAAGACGACTGTGACACCTGTAGATATGGTTGTGCACATCAGTGAAGGGTTGCCACTTCAGGAGGTGATACCTCCTACTGTGGGGCTGACACAGGGTATCTACGGAGTAGGGAGCCGATCGATTAGGGTAGTAATTAGGGTTCATCTAGACATATGCCTAAGTCTATTATCTAGTAGTTGTTGGGATCATCTCATTCTGGTTATACTAGTACCGGTGCAGAGTGATCTTAAGAGAAGCGTATACACTCTATCATGTTTACCTTGTCATACCTGCCTTTTATGGCGTTGCCTTTCTTATCCACTTTATATGCCTGTCATGATACTTTTACTTATTTATTTGCTAAAAGTAACTAGACTCGCCGGAATTTTTGTTTGACCCTTTTTGTTTCCTCTTCTTTCTTCCGTCCCCTCCCCCTCCCCCCGTCCTCCAAAGTTCTTAGGGTGGGAATACTCAAGATTGACCAGGATTCTGCTATCATTTGATGGAGCTGTTTAGATGTATTGCTCAAGCTTCTATCCTTGCTACTATGGATATGTTTCTATTTGAGGATTATGCTTCTTTTATATTGTACACTGATGTTTTAAGTACAAGACAGTAGTTTTTATGATGTACTGGTTTTTATATAATTCAGGCATATGATGTTTTGAACCACGATGCTTTATGATTAATAGAAGTTTTTAATTTCGCTGCTATTTTATATCTGTCTTGTAATGTTTCTGTTTCTGTTTACCTATAACGCTTCATGAAACTTAATGCATTCTCTTAATGAGTGACATTAACGGACGTGGGGTGTCACATTTCTCAAGCTGGGGAGCAGTAGTGATGTTTGTTCCGAAGTCCGATGGTAACCTCAGATTATGTGTGGACATCGAGACCTCAACAAGCAAACTCTTAAGAATAATTACCCTCTTCCCCGGATTGATGATTTGTTAGAATGCTTGAATGGAGCTTGAGTGTTCTCCAAGATGGACCTAGCCATAGGTTTTCATCAGTTAAGGATTGCAGAAGATTGTGTTCCTCTAACTGCTTTCAGAGGGCCAGACTTATTTAACAAATGGTTAGTAATGCCCCTTGGGTGGTGCAACGCCCCAACTTAATTTGTACACTTGATAAATTGGGTGTTCCGAGAGGTGTTAAACAAGTTCGTGCTAGTCTTTATTGATGATATCCTTATCTTCTCGAGGACAGAAGAATAGCACGCGAAGCATTTGGAACAAGTATTATTGGAGATTCTATGAAGAAATATATTGAAAGCTAAGTTTTCCAAATACCAAATCTGGAAAGAAGAAGTGAATTTTGTTAGGCATTTGGTACCGAAGGAAGGAATCTCGGTAGACCTGAGCAGGATTACGACCATCCAAGATGGGAAGCAACCAAAGACCCTTACCGAAGTCAGAAGTTTTCTTGTACCGGCTAGTTACTATTGGAAGTTTGTAAAGGATTTCTCAAAGTTGTCTTTTCCTTTGATGAAGTTGACTAAGAAGCATGCCAAGTTTAATTGAACTCCTGATGTGAAGAAGCTTTCCAAGAATTGATGAAAAGACAAACCACTGCCCTGGTATTGACAATTATAGATGGCAACCAAGATTTAACCATATGTACTGATGTTTTTGGAGAAGCAGTTGGAGCTGTATTGATCCAAAATGGTAAATAGATTGCTTATGCAAGTCAATAGTTTAAACCGCATGAGAACAAGTACGCCACTCATGACTTGGAGTTGCTAGATGTAGTATATTTCTTGAAGGTCTGAAGGCCCTACTTATTGGGTGAGAAGTTTGAGCTCTATATGGATCATAAATCTTCGAAGTATCTATTTACCCATAGGATTTAAACATGAGGCAACGATGTTGGTTGGAGTTTCTGGTGGCATACAATCTAGATATTATGTACACTCTAGGAAAAGCCAATGTTGTAGCAGATGCACTTAGTAGAAAGAATGCTATTATTGCTAATTTGATTGTCACACCCTTATTGATTGAGAAGATTTCTACTCAATAGAAAGATGATGAGTTTATTTAGAATATTTGCAAGAGGATTCAAGAGGGTAAAGTCTCTAACTTCCAAATTGATAATAAAGGAGTTCTAAGCTTGAAAGGTCAGATTTGTGTTCCAGATATTCCAGAGCTCAAGAGAGAAGTACTGAATGAGTATCATATGTCTAAACCTAGTATTCATCCAGGAGTACATAAGATGTATTGAGACCTAAAGCGCACATTTTGTTGGAAGTCAATGAAAAGAGACATATCGATATATGTTAGCAGGCGTCCAACTTGCCAACAAGTCAAGAGTGATCAATAGAAGGTCACTGGGTTACTTCAACCATTAGAGATTCTCGAATGGAAGTGGGACCAGAGATCAATGGATTTCATTGACGGTTTACTCGAACCAGGAAAGGTAACGAAAATATTTGGGTTATTGTATATCATTTGAAGAAGAGCGCACATTTTCTTCTAGTGAAAAAAATAGAACTGCTAAGAGTCTTGCTCAGTTATATGTGAGGGAAGATGTCTACATGGAATACCCAGCAGCATTGTTAGTGATCGGGATCCGATCTTCACCAGCAAGTTCTAGAAAGCATTTCAGACAGAATTGGGGACAAAGTTGAATCTTAGCACTACTTACCACCCCAAATAGATGGGCAGACTGAAAGAGTTAGTCGAGTGTTGGATGATCTGTTGCGAGCTTGTATCCATTATTTTTTAGGACGATCATGGGAAGATCGCTTGCATCTTGTAGAATTCTTTTACAACAATCGCTACCAGGCAAGTCTTAAGATGTCACCATTTGAAGCGTTATATGATCGACCTTAAAGATCTCCTACATGTTGGATAGAATCTAGAAATCGACTTGTATTGGGTTCAGATATGATCCGTTTGGCCATAGATAAGGTAGACTTCATTATGAAAAGATTCAGCTCAAAGCCGAAAGAAAAGTTATGTAGATTCTACAAGAAGAGATTTGGAATTTTCTATTGGCGATCAGGCACTCTTGAAAGTTTATCCATTGAGCGGAGTTATCTAATTCAGGTAAACGGGGAAGTTATCACCTAAGTACATTGGTCCATTCCCGATACTAGAAAGAGTTGGAACTCTGTCTTACAAGATCCAGTTACTAGATTGGTTATACAGAGTGCATGACGTGTTTTACGTTTCTCATCTCCAAAAGCACGTACATGATCTTGACTTAGTAGTTGAAGAAGCTGCACAACAGGACTTGGAAATCCCCCCAAATCTAGTAGTTCATAGAGAGCCTCTAAAGATGGTTGTCAAAGAAATAAAAGAATTGAGGAACAAAAAGGTGAAGCTAGTCAAAGTGATATGGAGCGGAGATCCAAGAGATTTTACATGGGAAACAGAGGAAAACATTAAAAAGGTTTATCCTAAGTGCAGAGTGGATATCTCTAATTACCTCTTCTGAGAGGTAAACTTTTTTCTATTTCATCGTTTCTATTTTAGCTTTGCTTTCATCCAATTTCAGGGAGGAAATTCTTTTAAGTGGCAGTGATTGTAACAACCTGAAATTTTGAAACCAATTTAAATTTGATTTTTTTAATTAATTTTATAAGAATTTATGGTTAATTTTAAAAATTTGAGTATTTAACGCTATTTCAATAGTTTACAAAGTAACAATTTTCAAACAACCTTGGAATTCAACGAAACCAATTTTATCAGATCCGAAACATCAAAAAATGGAAAGATTCCAAATTTCATAATTTTTCGAGTTAGTCGTGAGCGTATAAAAATTAAACGCATATCGGGTCAACCCGTCGAAATTAAGAGAAAACGCAATAAATTAAAAAAAAATGGATAGTCAAATAAGTTCCAAACTCGATGAGTGAAAGAAGTTAGGTTCAAAATTTCGTGTAAAACGGAATTGCCATTTGGTCACACAAGTGAAAGAAGTTGGGTTGAACAAAAACACGTTGATCACATTACAAAGGACTTAAAGGATAAAAATCCCAAACGACATGTCACCCATCTGACCTCCTGGGGTGTGTTTCTTCTCATTACTTCCCTCTTCAACACCTCAACAACCCATGTGAGTTTTCTTTTTATAAAAACACCTCTTTCCTTTTCTTTCTTCTCTTTCTTTTTACTTTCCTTCCTTTAAACTTGTAGTAACCCGCATTTTAGCTGTTGAACAATTTATTTATTTAATTATTAAATATCAATTTATCGATATCGAGAACGTGAATTAAATAATATTGAATATTTAATTAATAATTATAATATAATAAAATAGAGCATGAAACGACGCGGCAGTTCGCTATTTGGCGATTTGAACTTCAACTGAATATACAGAAGCCGTTTTAAGTCGGATTTCTGTGAAACAAGAAACGTTAGGAGCTAGTGAAGTATATTTTTCTAGTGAAAGAGAAAAATCGGGATTTCGTCGTGTAGATTTTGATTTATGTCCAAATCAAATTTTAGAAAAGTCGCTATGGAATTTATTAATAATTTAATTCGATTTAAAAGGGTTTTTGACCATAACTTGAGCAGACGATCGAATTAAGCCACGAAACCAGTTCCGTTGAGTTCGTATCGTCAATTAGAGTCAGAAAAACGTATATAGTTTGTTATTTTTGAACATTGGAAAAATTGGTGTCCAAAGGAGCACTTGGGGTGCGTAGAAAATAGCGTACTGGGAAACAGTCTCGGAATGCGACGAACTGTGTGCCATTGGGTTCGTATTAATTTATCGTTATAAGAAAGTCAAGTTTCGCGGCAAACCGATGATTTATGTGACCTCGGTGGCCAAAAATGCCTTATTTTGAGTTAACCATTTGTACGTTTTAAACAGGGGTAACTTTATTTGAATGGTTAATTGGTCAAACGAACTCGGAATTCAACGAAACAAGTTTCATACAAAACCTTAGGAAGAGGTCTAGTGAAACGTCAAGGCCTCATATTTGTAGGATTTTTTCTGTAATTTTAATGAATTAATGCTCGGTGTTTTTCATCGATATTTTCAAAAGGATTTTCACAAACGGTGTCGGAATTCGACGAAACCTGTCCCATTGGATCTGGAATATTTTTCTATGTTGGGATTGACTTAGTTTGTCAAAAAACAGAGATCGTATGAAAGGATTTTTAAGTGGTACTTGATGACTAAGTATTATATAATTAAATAAAGAAAATGGTCCAAATTCCTTCCTTATATAAAGAGCAGTGTGTAACCTAATTTATCAAAACAAAATATCTGCGCCGCCACTAAAACAAACAAACGAATCAAAATATTCAGATCTTGATCTCCCTCTAATTTCTAATCCACTGATCAATGATGGATACCTCCAACAACGATTCACTGCAGCTTCGTGAGACCTCAATTTTTACCGGTGATGATAAGAGTTGACAAAACTCAGGCGACCGGAGTTGGGCAATAAGGTGCCAACGGTTCGAAGTTGATTACCGACGATTGGAGCATCCAAATGACATGAGATCAGGGGAGGGGGTCGGTGAAGGTCAGCTGCACCTCTCAGCGCCGGCCGGATATCTCCAGGGCAACGAAGTTGGCGGTGCAGAGGCTGGAGGCGTGGACAATAGGAAAGGCGTTGTTTCCTTGTAGCTGAAAGGTGTGAGTCAGTGCAGGCATTTCGGGGGATTCATTTGTTAATTGGAGTTGTGGAGTGTTCCAATGTGAAGAAAGGATATGTGCGTTTGTGTAGGAGATGGGATGAGTTGCGTACGTTTGTTTAATGGAGGGGTGGACGTTAAAAGCACTGTTTTGGACGTTAAGCATGTTGGGATTGGTAAAGACAGGAAATGGGACGGGGTTGAAAATGTGATGGGCTTGGGAGATGCCTGAAGTTTGCAGCAGTGGAGAGTGATAATCTGTTGTAGGAGTAAAAGATCTGAAATGGCTTCGTTTTGGGTGCTGGAACATGAATGAGGAATTGGGAAAGATGGATTATCGGGTTTGGGGTATTTTCGTTTGGGTGGGCTGATATTTGAAAGCTGGTGGATGAGGATTTGGGCCAAGAGGAAATAAGGTTAAGGCCCGACTATTTTAATTAACTTAAGTCTAATATAAATTTAATATTTGTATTAACTTAGATTAGACATAACTTATTCATACGTAATCAGAATTCCGCGAAACATGGTCTGTTGGGATCGTATGGAGGGACAGTACGCACGGGAACTGACTGGGAGTGGAATGGAGCTCGTTTGAATTCTTGGCGAAATAAACTGTTTGATTCAAATCAAACAACAGTTTATCGTTCTTTAACGATGAACTGCCAAAGTGAGTAAATCTCACCAACTCTAAACAGTTTATAATTTCATGTTGTATCTTTAGAACTGTTAGACATTTGTCTGATTTACTGTGTGTTGATTGTTTGATTGAACTGCTAGTCAGTTAGTTAAATTTCTATATTGATTCTGTTTAACAGATTATATCATATGGAACTGAAAGTGATGTTATCTATATTGTGTAACATCTGTGATGCAGGGAAACAGGTTGGAGGAATCCGACTGGATTCCTCAACAGTTATTTTATGGTTTTTCATATATTGCGTTATATGATGTGATATATAATCTGTTGTTGATTGTGTGTGTATGGATGACATTGAACATCGTGATTTGATATGATTGAATATCATAACATACGAAATGTTGAAAAGGGAATTTTCAAAGTGATATTGAAAAAAATATATTTATAAATGGAATATTTATAAATAAGGAATATTTATAAATTTGGAATATTTAGAAATAAGAGATATTTGAAAAGGAAATAAATTCAAAACATTTCTTTTTGAATGGAAAGGGCCTGTGTGGCGGGTTTGGGGATTTTCCCGATGCTCCCGTTACAAAGGAGGTTATGGCGAATTTTCCCGGGAATTTAAGGAGTTAGAATATTTCAAGAATAAATTTAAAAAGGAAATATTTGTAAACCATTTACAAATAGAATTGAAAAGGAAACGTTATAAAAAGGAAATCATTTTTAAAGTGTAGAACCATTATGTAAAAGTAAATCTTTCAAATGAATAAAACGTTGTTAAAAAGGAAATCTTTATAAAGTAAATCGAATATGGTATTCGAAGTTAGTAATCGAATATGGTATTCGAAGTTAGTTAATCGAATATGGTATTCAAAGTTAGTTAATCGAATATGGTATTCAAAGTTAGTTAATCGAATATAGACATTCGGAAGGGGTTAGTCAAGTCTAGTTAGACAAATAGAGTTAAATCAGTTAGAGTTAACCAGTTAGAGTTAATCAAATAGAGTTAACCAGTTAGAGTTAATCAGTTAGAGTTAACCAGTTAGAGTTAATCAAATAGAGTTAACCAGTTAGAGTTAACTAGTTAGAGTTAATCAAATAGAGTTAACCAGTTAGAGTTAATCAGTTAGAGTTAACCAGTTAGAGTTAATCAAATAGAGTTAACCAGTTAGAGTTAACTAGTTAGAGTTAATCAGTTAGAGTTAACCAGTTAGAGTTAATCAGTTAGAGTTAACCAGTTAGAGTTAATCAGTTAGAGTTAACCAGTTAGAGTTAATCAAATAGAGTTAACCAGTTAGAGTTAATCAGTTACAGTTAACTAGTTAGAGTTAATCAGTTAGAGTTAACCAGTTTGAGTTAATCAGTTAGAGTGAACCAGTTAGAGTTAATCAGTTAGAGTTAACCAGTTAGAGTTAATCAAATAGAGTTAACCAGTTGGAGTTAATTAGTTAGAGTTAATCGATTAGAGTTAAAACGAACTAGAGTTATCCAAATATAGTTATTTGAGACAGAGTTAGTCAAGTTAGTCGAGCCTAGTTGATCGAATCGAATTGGTCGAACCAAGTAAGTCGAGTTAGTCGAGTCAAGTTAAGTTAGTCGAGTTAAGTTCGTCGAGTTAAATAAATCGATGTTAGTTTCATCAGAAGGAGTAATCGATGTTAGTTTCATCGAAAGGAGTTATCGATGTTAGTTTCATCGAAGGGAGTTATCGATTTTAGTTTAATCGAAGTGAGGTTTTCCAAAGATGAGATATTTGAAAAGGAAGAGTTATCGAATATTAGTTGATCGAAGTGAGATTTATCGAACAAGAGTTATTCGAAAAGAGATTTTCGAATATAGTTTATTCGAAAGTAAGATTTTCGAATATGAGATATTTGAAAAGGAAGAAGTTAATCGAATATAGGTTATTCGAAGAAGAGTTAATCAAATAGAGATTTCTCGAAGAGAGTTAATCGGCGAATTCGATTATATCGAATTCGGGAAAGTACTTATACTTTCCAGTGTTTAAATAGAGTTTTATTCATTTATAAATAAGTAAGTGTTAGGTTAATTATTCACTAATAAGAATAGAAGTTATAATTAAAGTTAGATAATTCGAAAGGAGGGATTATAACGTTATCGTTATAACCAATGTTTTAAATATAGAAGTGGATTAGTAAAATTGAATCCGAGAAAGGAGTAAAGAAGTTATAATTAAAGTAGATAATTCGAAAGGAGGGATTATAACGTTATCGTTAAAACCAATGTTTTAAATATAGAAGTGAATTAGTAAAATTGAATTCGAGAAAGGCGTAAGGAAGTTGTTAAAGATGGAAAGATAAACTTTGACCATTTCGAAGTTATAATGTTGTTCAGTTAAGGTCTGAGAGGTAATTATACCCCAACTTGAGTGACTTCCTTCTTAACTAAGAAATGGTAAGGATTGATCGTAAAAGAGTTTTGGAAATGTTTTCCAAACGAGAATCAGAAATGTTTTCTGATAAAAGAAAATAAGAATTTAGAATATAGGGAAACAGGAGATAAGTAAATAAATGAACTAAAGAGATTTATGTTAAATGATATTTGGTCGATATAATTTCCATCTGGAAATAATATCATTGTTTGCACACTTGTTTTTCTTTGATAGTTAACTCACAGACTATCGAAGTTTTGACCATTTTAACGTTGTTAATATGGAGAGACCGGTTGGATTTTTATCCAAAGAACCACTCTGTATTGGCATAAGCATCGCAAATCATATATGCCAAAGATAATTGAAGACGGAGTAAAATGCAAGGGCTATCCTGTTTACAGAATAGTGCCTTCGGTTTGTCCAGTCCCAGGACAACTTGTATGGACGAAGGTCTGACAGAGTATATCTAATGGATCGCGTAAGTTGATCTGTTCAAACGTATTCACGTTTGGTGGCGGAGGAATTCGTTTCTCTTAGCTGTGTACCCTTGTTATTTTTGAATAAGTCAATTTGTGATTTGGCGGGTATGACGATGTGACATTTTAAGTGAATGAAGATGGATGTCTGACAGAGTATTTCCAGAAAGATCACGTACCTTGATTTCTTTAACCGTACCAAGAGTGGAAGCGGAGAAGGAAACTTCTTTAGCTACACGTAATGTACTGTTGTTGACGTCAATTAGTGATTTTCGATGGATCTAACAATGTGGCATTCGAAGTGAATCTGATGTGATGATAAAGCGTAGCTTATAGCCTCATCATCCGGTAAATGACAGAAATCGTGCAGGCAACATGGCTAAGTCGGTCGCACCGAAGTAGGGTGTATAATCACCTATCTAGTGAATATTCATTTGTTTCTTAGATCTATCAATGCTGTCCCATATATATACGGGAACGGTTGCTGATCCCAACCGTTGGTGATGTACATTCGATACACTCAAGCGAAATGAGTGGTCGGTCATGTGTGGCTGAGTTACAAGATGTTCTTGTTGTACTCCAATGTATCGTTCCTAGAGTACACTGACCGGAAGGTGGTTCCATACCTTGTCATAGTTGGAAATCCATTATCCAATACGTGCTTGCGATTTTGATTGTATACTATATATGTAGAACGTGAGATGAAAGCGTTTCTGCTAGTTGATATCTATTTGTACATAGACATTATTATAATATCAAAAGGTTTTTGATATAAAGATATTTTGGATTCTCATAAGGGAAAAACCCGTTCCGTTCTGCGGCGTGGTCTTATGAGATATCGTTTACTTGTTCATATACCTGTTTAAACTGTTTTACTCATACCAGTCCCATGACTGACCCGGAGTTTATTTTGTGGTTTTCCCTAAACTTTTGGGTGCCTAAATTTGTATGGGCACTCAAGTAGTCGGGATTTTACAGATACACTTGGAGAGCTTGGAGCAGGAGGCTTCAGGATTCTATAACTATTATTACTTCCGCTGTTGTTGTAAGTGTTGTACTCTGATAAGTGCTATTGTATACATATACTGATGTTATCTCAAAGATATGTTATGTTATATTTTATTCGTTCCGCTGTGAGATTCGTGTTTACTCTGATGATGATGTTCTTCTTCTTCTTCTATTCTATAAGTTCTATCTTATCTATTCTCACCTTCTAATTTCTTTCATTAATTACCGGGATTTTTTGATGTTTTGGTTATCGACGTCGAGCTTACATCGATAACCAAAGCTGCCGAAAATCCGGGTCACTACAGTTGGTATCAGAGCTTAAGTTAAGAATTACCTTGGCTCTGTGGCGTGATTCAGTAGAGATGGGATTAGTAATATCCAAGACTGAGTTTGAGTGTATATATACGAGTGAACGTATTTGTTAGTTAATATAAAATGATTTTATATTGTGGAGTTTTATTGGTTGAGTTGTTTGTGAATTCTGGTCGATCGGTTTGATCCACTGTATCGGTAGGAGTAAATAAACACTCGAATACGATGAACCGTCATGGTATGTTTTGAAAGAGGGTAAATGGAATAATTTTACCCGAATATATTTGATATAGTATATTGGTTGTGTTGGTTGTTATTATAATCGAGTAAGATTTTAAAAAGGTAAAATGATTATAAATGACTAATCAGAATTCATATAAGTAAAGTATATGAAATAAAATGAAGAAAAATCTGAATTTAAATCAGATTGGAATTAAAATAAGGAAATTTTAAGTTCCTGGGAGATTTTGAAAACGTTTTTCAAACGGAAGGTGATATAGTATTGAACTCACTTCGATAGCTGGAAAATAGATTCTGATGATGAATCACGACATCATCAGTGTTCATTTTCGAGTTCTAAGTGACGGACTACTACCAAAGGTTTTGTTTTTGAATTGTTTTGAGAAAACAAGTTGTTTAGAAATTCAAAGGTTTTGAATTGGCATTGTAATTTCAAATTGATTTGAAATAGACCCAGGAAATTAAGTTTTGGAATTTAATTTTAACTTATGAAGTTAAATAGAATAAGATAGTAGAAATAAATTGAAATATTAACTTGAACTGAGTTAAATAGAATTGAATTGGATTAGAGAATAATCTGTTATGGAATTGGGTTGATGAGTCAATAATTTGGAATTTGATATTGGGGTTCGAATGAAAATTCGATTTGGATTTGAGGATATGAACTGATTGGAATTTGATGGAAATAACACTGGTATATGCTGAGTTGATAGCATATGGAAGTGATAGAGTTGATATTCCCGACAAAAAGGTTCCAGTTTATATTATATATGGATATGAGATTTATGAGCCGAATTGGCAAGCCGCTTGGCTGTTTGATTTTCTTTTGGGTTAAAGAAGGCCCAGAGAGGCGAGTTGGAGTTTGAGATATTGACCAGTACAAAGGAGGTGCTGGCAAAAATTTTCGAAAAGTTAAGGTGTTAGAAAATTTTCGGAATTTTTGAAAATTTAGTTAGTCGGAATAAATTAATATTTTAGTCGATATTAATTGGTTCAGTTGAAATCGGAGACAAGAGGTAAACAGATAAATTTTTACCCAGAAGATAGGGTCATCCCCTAGCTTAGCAATTTCGAGGACGAAATTTTATTAAGGGGGGAAGATTGTAGTAACCCGCATTTTAGCTGTTGAACAATTTATTTATTTAATTATTAAATATCGATTTATCGATATCGAGAACGTGAATTAAATAATATTGAATATTTAATTAATAATTATAATATAATAAAATAGAGCTTGAAACGACGCGGCAGTTCGCTATTTGGCGATTTGAACTTCAACTGAATATACAGAAGTCGTTTTAAGTCGGATTTCTGTGAAACAAGAAACGTTAGGAGCTAGTGAAGTATATTTTTCTAGTGGAAGAGAAAAATCGGGATTTCGTCGTGTAGATTTTGATTTATGTCCAAATCAAATTTTAGAAAAGTCGCTATGGAATTTATTAATAATTTAATTCGATTTAAAAGGGTTTTTGACCATAACTTGAGCAGACGATCGAATTAAGCCACGAAACCAGTTCCGTTGAGTTCGTATCGTCGATTAGAGTCAGAAAACATATATAGTTTGTTATTTTTGAACATTGGAAAAATTGGTGTCCAAAGGAGCACTTGGGGTGCGTAGAAAATAGCGTACTAGGAAACAGTCTCGGAATGCGACGAACTGTGTGCCATTGGGTTCGTATTAATTAATCGTTATAAGAAAGTCAAGTTTTGCGGCAAACCGATGATGTATGTGACCTCGGTGGCCAAAAATGCCTTATTTTGAGTTAACCATTTGTACGTTTTAAACAGGGGTAACTTTATTTGAATGGTTAATTGGTCAAACGAACTCGGAATTCAACGAAACAAGTTTCATACTAAACCTTAGGAAGTGGTCTAGTGAAACGTCAAGGCCTCATATTTGTAGGATTTTTTCTGTAATTTTAATGAATTAATGCTCGGTGTTTTTCATCGATATTTTCAAAAGGATTTTCACAAACGGTGTCGGAATTCGACGAAACCTGTCCCATTGGATCCGAAATATTTTTCTATGTTGGGATTGACTTAGTTTGTCAAAAAACAGAGATCGTATGAAAGGATTTTTAAGTGGTACTTGATGACTAAGTATTATATAATTAAATAAAGAAAATGGTCCAAATTCCTTCCTTATATAAAGAGCAGCGTGTAACCTAATTTATCAAAACAAAATATCTGCGCCGCCACTAAAACAAACAAACGAATCAAAATATTCAGATCTTGATCTCCCTATAATTTCTAATCCACTGATCAATGATGGATACCTCCAACAACGATTCACTGCAGCTTCGTGAGACCTCAATTTTTACCGGTGATGATAAGAGTTGACAAAACTCAGGCGACCGGAGTTGGGCAATAAGGTGCCAGCGGTTCGAAGTTGATTACCGACGATTGGAGCATCCAAATGACGTGAGATCAGGGGAGGGGGTCGGTGAAGGTCAGCTGCACCTCTCAGCGCCGGCCGGATATCTCCAGGGCAGCGAAGTTGGCGGTGCAGAGGCTGAAGGCGTGGACAATAGGAAAGGCGTTGTTGCCTTGTAGCTGAAAGGTGTGAGTCAGTGCAGGCATTTCGGGGGATTCATTTGTGAATTGGAGTTGTGGAGTGTTCCAATGTGAAGAAAGGATATGTGCGTTTGTGTAGGAGATGGGATGAGTTGTGTACGTTTGTTTAATGGAGGGGTGGACGTTAAAAGCACTGTTTTGGACGTTAAGCATGTTGGGATTGGTAAAGACAGGAAATGGGACGGGGTTGAAAACGTGATGGGCTTGGGAGACGCCTGAAGTATGCAGCAGTGGAGAGTGATAATCTGTTGTAGGAGTAAAAGATCTGAAATGGCTTCGTTTTGGGTGCTGGAACATGAATGAGGAATTGGGAAAGATGGATTATCGGGTTTGGGGTATT
This sequence comes from Allium sativum, assembly GCA_030737875.1. Taxonomy (NCBI): domain Eukaryota; kingdom Viridiplantae; phylum Streptophyta; class Magnoliopsida; order Asparagales; family Amaryllidaceae; genus Allium; species Allium sativum. The sequence goes on from CM060913.1 coordinate 825,012,076, forward strand.
TTCGTTTGGGTGGGCTAATATCTGAAAGCAGGTGGATGAGGATTTGGGCCAAGAGGAAATAAGGTTAAGGCCCGACTATTTTAATTAACTTAAGTCTAATATAAATTTAATATTTGTATTAACTTAGATTAGACATAACTTATTCATACTTAATCAGAATTCCGCGAAACATGGTCCGTTGGGATCGTATGAAGGGACACTACGCACTGGAACTGACCGGGAGTGGAATGGAGCTCGTTTGAATTCTTGGCGAAATAAACTGTTTGATTCAAATCAAACAACAGTTTATCGTTCTTTAACGATGAACTGCCAAAGTGAGTAAATCTCACCAACTCTAAACAGTTTATAATTTCATGTTGTACCTTTAGAACTGTTAGAAATTTGTCTGATTTACTGTGTGTTGATTGTTTGATTGAACTGCTAGTCAGTTAGTTAAATTTCTATATTGATTCTGTTTAACAGAATATATCATATGGAACTGAAAGTGATGTTATCTATAATGTGTAACATCTGTGATGCAGGGAAACAGGTTGGAGGAATCCGACTGGATTCCTCAACAGTTATTTTATGGTTTTTCATATATTGCGTTATATGATGTGATATATAATCTATTGTTGATTGTGTGTGTATGGATGATATTGAACATCGTGATTTGATATGATTGAATACCATAACATACGAAATGTTGAAAAGGGAATTTTCAAAGTGATATTGAAAAAAAAATATTTATAAATGGAATATTTATAAATAAGGAATATTTATAAATTTCGAATATTTAGAAATAAGAGATATTTGAAAAGGAAATAAATTCAAAACATTTCTTTTTGAATGGAAAGGGCCTGTGTGGCGGGTTTGGGGATTTTCCCGATGCTCCCGTTACAAAGGAGGTTATGGCGAATTTTCCCGGGAATTTAAGGAGTTAGAATATTTCAAGAATAAATTTAAAAAGGAAATATTTGTAAACCATTTACAAATAGAATTGAAAAGGAAACGTTATAAAAAGGAAATCATTTTTAAAGTGTAGAACCGTTATGTAAAAGTAAATCTTTTCAAATGAATAAAACGTTGTTAAAAAGGAAATCTTTATAAAGTAAATCGAATATGGTATTCGAAGTTAGTAATCGAATATGGTATTCGAAGTTAGTTAATCGAATATGGTATTCGAAGTTAGTTAATCGAATATGGTATTCGAAGTTAGTTAATCGAATATAGACATTCGGAAGGGGTTAGTCAAGTCTAGTTAGTCAAATAGAGTTAAATCAGTTAGAGTTAACCAGTTAGAGTTAATCAAATAGAGTTAACCAGTTAGAGTTAACCAGTTAGAGTTAACCAATTAGAGTTAACCAGTTAGAGTTAATCAAATAGAGTTAACCAGTTAGAGTTAACTAGTTAGAGTTAATCAAATAGAGTTAACCAGTTAGAGTTAATCAGTTAGAGTTAACCAGTTAGAGTTAATCAAATAGAGTTAACCAGTTAGAGTTAACTAGTTAGAGTTAATCAGTTAGAGTTAACCAGTTAGAGTTAATCAGTTAGAGTTAACCAGTTAGAGTTAATCAGTTAGAGTTAACCAGTTAGAGTTAATCAAATAGAGTTAACCAGTTAGAGTTAATCAGTTAGAGTTAACTAGTTAGAGTTAATCAGTTAGAGTTAACCAGTTAGAGTTAATCAGTTAGAGTTAACCAGTTAGAGTTAATCAGTTAGAGTTAACCAGTTAGAGTTAATCAAATAGAGTTAACCATTTGGAGTTAATTAGTTAGAGTTAATCGATTAGAGTTAAAACGAACTAGAGTTAATCAAATATATTTATTTGAGACAGAGTTAGTCAAGTTAGTCGAGCCTAGTTGATCGAATCGAATTGGTCGAACCAAGTAAGTCGAGTTAGTCGAGTCAAGTTAAGTTAGTCGAGTTAAGTTCGTCGAGTTAAATAAATCGATGTTAGTTTCATCGGAAGGAGTAATCGATGTTAGTTTCATCGAAAGGAGTTATCGATGTTAGTTTCATCGAAGGGAGTTATCAATTTTAGTTTAATCGAAGTGAGGTTTTCCAAAGATGAGATATTTGAAAAGGAAGAGTTATCGAATATTAGTTGATCGAAGTGAGATTTATCGAACAAGAGTTATTCGAAAAGAGATTTTCGAATATAGTTTATTCGAAAGTAAGATTTTCAAATATGAGATATTTGAAAAGGAAGAAGTTAATCGAATATAGGTTATTCGAAGAAGAGTTAATCAAATAGAGATTTCTCGAAGAGAGTTAATCGGCGAATTCGATTATATCGAATTCGGGAAAGTACTTATACTTTCCAGTGTTTAAATAGAGTTTTATTCATTTATAAATAAGTAAGTGTTAGGTTAATTATTCACTAATAAGAATAGAAGTTATAATTAAAGTTAGATAATTTGAAAGGAGGGATTATAATGTTATCGTTATAACCAATGTTTTAAATATAGAAGTGGATTAGTAAAATTGAATCCGAGAAAGGCGTAAAGAAGTTATAATTAAAGTAGATAATTCGAAAGGAGGGATTATAACGTTATCGTTAAAACCAATGTTTTAAATATAGAAGTGAATTAGTAAAATTGAATTCGAGAAAGGCGTAAGGAAGTTGTTAAAGATGGAAAGATAAACTTTGACCATTTCGAAGTTATAATGTTGTTCAGTTAAGGTCTGAGAGGTAATTATACCCCAACTTGAGTGACTTCCTTCTTAACTAAGAAATGGTAAGGTTTGATCGTAAAAGAGTTTTGGAAATGTTTTCCAAACGAGAATCAGAAATGTTTTCTGATAAAAGAAAATAAGAATTTAGAATATAGGGAAACATGAGATAAGTAAATAAATGAACTAAAGAGATTTACGTTAAATGATGTTTGTTCGATATAATTTCCATCTGGAAATAATATCATTGTTTGCACACTTGTTTTTCTTTGATAGTTAACTCACAGACTATCGAAGTTTTGACCATTTTAACGTTGTTAATATGGAGAGACCGGTTGGATTTTTATCCAAAGAACCACTCTGTATTGGCATAAGCGTCGCGAATCATATATGCCAAAGATAATTGAAGACGGAGTAAAATGCAAGGGCTATCCTGTTTACAGAATAGTGCCTTCGGTTTGTCCAGTCCCAGGACAACTTGTATGGACGAAGGTCTGACAGAGTATATCTAATGGATCGCGTAAGTTGATCTGTTCAAACGTATTCACGTTTGGTGGCGGAGGAATTCGTTTCCCTTAGCTGTATACCCGTGTTATTTTTGAATAAGTCAATTTGTGATTTGGCGGGTATGACGATGTGACATTTTAAGTGAATGAAGATGGATGTCTGACAGAGTATTTCCAGAAAGGTCACGTACCTTGATTTCTTCAACCGTACCAAGAGTGGAAGCGGAGAAGGAAACTTCTTTAGCTAACACGTAATGTACTGTTGTTGACGTCAATTAGTGATTTTCGATGGATCTAACAATGTGGCATTCGAAGTGAATCTGATGTGATGATATAGCGTAGCTTCTAGCCTCATCATCCGGTACATGAATGAAATCGGGCAGGCAACATGACTAAGTCGGTCGCACCTAAGTAGGGTGTATAATCACCTATCTAGTGAATATTCATTTGTTTCTTAAATCTATCAATGCTGTCCCATATATATACGGGAACGGTTGCTGATCCCAACCGTTGGTGATGTACATTCGATACACTCAAGCGAAATGAGTGGTCGGTCATGTGTGGCTGAGTTACAAGATGTTCTTGTTGAACTCCAGTGTATCGTTCCTAGAGTACACTGACCGGAAGGTGGTTCCATACCTTGTCATAGTTGGAAATCCATTATCCAATACGTGCTTGCGATTTTGATTGTATACTATATGTAGTGAACCGGATTTTGAGCGGCTTTGGTTATCGACGTAAGCTCGACGTCGATAACCAAAACATCAAAAAATCCCGGTAATTTATGAAAGAAATTAGAAGGTGAGAATAGATAAGATAGAACTTATAGAATAGAAGAAGAACATCATCATTAGAGTAAACACGAATCTCACAGCAGAACGAATAAAATATAACATAACATATCTTTGAAATAACATCAGTATATGTATACAATAACACTTATCAGAGTACAACACTTACAACAACAGCGGAAAAATAATAGCTATAGAATCCTGAAGCCTCCTGCTCCAAGCTTTCCAAGTGTATCTGTAAAATCCCGACTACTTGATTGCCCGTACAAATTTAGGCACCCAAGAGTTTAGGGAAAACAACAAAATAAACTCCGGGTCAGTCATGGGACTGGTGTGAATAAACTCAAATCATTTAAACTGGTATATGATATCTCATAAGACCACGCCGTGAATACGAAACGGGTTTTTCCCTTATGAGAATCCAAATAACTTTTCAAAGCAATATCATTCTGATATTATAATAATGTCTAAGTACAAATAAATATCAATCTAGCAGAAACGCTTGCATCTCACGTTACTACATATATAGTATACAATCAAAATCGCAAGCACGTATTGGATGATTGGATTTCCAACTATGACAAGGTATGGAACCACCTTCCGATCAGTGTACTCTAGGAACGATACACTGGAGTTCAACAATAACATCTTGCAACTCAGCCACACATGACCGACCAATCATTTCGCTTGAGTGTATCGAATGTACATCACCAACGGTTGGGATCAGCAACCGTTCCCGTATATATATGGGACAGCATTGATAGATTTAAGAAACAAATGAATATTCACTAGATAGGTGATTATACACCCTACTTCGGTGCGACCGACATAGCCATGCTACCTGCCCGATTTCTGTCATTTACCGTTTGTGAGGCTAGAAGCTACGCTTTATCATCACAATAGATTCACTTCGAATGCCACATTGTCAGATCCATCGAAAATCACTAATTGACGTCTACAACAATACATTACCTGTCAGCTAAAAGAAGTTTCCTTCTCCGCTTCCACTCTTGGTACGGTTGAAGAAATCAATGTACGTGACCCTTCTGGAAATACTCTGTTAGACATTCATTCATACAAGTCATCCTCATTCACTTAGAACGTCACATCGTCATACCCGCCAAATCACAAATTGACTTATCCAAAAATAACACGGGTATACAGCTTAGAGAAACGAATTCCTCCGCCACCAAACGTGAATACGTTTGAACAGATCAACTTACGCGATCCATTGGATATACTCTGTCAGACCTTCGCCCATACAAGTTGTCCTGGGACTGGACAAACCGAAGGCACTATTCTGTAAACAGGATAGCCCTTGCATTTTACTCCGTCTTCAATTTCTTTGGCATATATGATTCGCGACGATTATGCCAATACAGAGTGGTTCTTTGGATAATAATCCAAACGGTCTCTCCATATTAACAACGTTAAAATGGTCAAAACTTCGATAGTCTGTGATTTAACCATCAAAGAAAAACAAGTGTGCAAACAACGATATTACTCCCAGACGGAAATTTTATCGAACAAACATCATTTAACATTAATCTCTTTAGTTCATTTATTTACTTATCTCCTGTTTTCCCTATATTCTAAATTCTTATTTTTCTTTTATCAGAAAACATTTCTGATTCTCGTTTGGAAAACATTTCCAAAACTCCTTTACGATCAAACCTTACCATTTCTTAGTTAAGAAGGAAGTCACTCAAGTTGGGGTATAATTACCTCTCAGACCTTAACTGAACAACGTTATAACTTCGAAATGGTCAAAGTTTATCTTTTAATCTTTAACAACTTCTTTACGCCTTTCTCGGATTCAATTTTACTAGTCCACTTCTATATTTAAAACATTGGTTATAACGATAACGTTATAATCCCTACTTTCGAATTATCTAACTTTAATTATAACTTCTATTCTTATTAGTGAACAATTAACCTAACACTTATTTATTTATAAATAAATAAATCTCTATTTAAACACTGGAAAGTATAAGTACTTTCCCGAATTCGATATAATCGAATTTGCCGATTAACTCTCTTCGAGAAATCTATATTCGATTAACTTCTCTTCGAATAACCTATATTCGACTAACTCCTTCTCGAATAAACGATATTCGATGATCTCTCTTCGAATAACTAATATTCGATGACTCTTCCTTTTCAAATATCTCATATTTGAAAATCTCACTTCGATTAAACTATATCGATAACTCCCTTCGATGAAACTAACATCGATAACTCCTTTCTATGAAAACATCGATAAATCCTTTCGATGAAACTAACATCGATAACTCCTTTCGATGAAACTAACATCGATAACTCCTTTCGATGAAACTAACATCGATAACTCCTTTTGATGAAACTAACATCCGATTACTCCTTCCGATGAAACTAACATCGATAACTCCTTCCGATGAAACTAACATCGATTTATTTAACTCGATGAACTTAACTCGACTAACTTAACTTGACTAACTTAACTTGACTCGACTAGCTCGACTTACTTGGTTCGACCAATTCGATTCGATTAACTAGGCTCGACTAACTTGACTAACTTAACTCGACTTACTTGGTTCGACCAACTCGATTCGATTAACTAGGCTCGACTAACTTGACTAAATTAACTCGACTTACTTGGTTCAACCAACTCGATTCGATTAACTAGGCTCGACTAACTTAACTCGACTTACTTGGTTCGACCAACTCGATTCGATTAACTAGGCTCGATTAACTTGACTAACTTAACTCGACTTACTTGGTTCAACCAACTCGATTCGATTAACTAGGCTCGACTAACTTGGTCGAACCACCCGATCAACTCAACTTATTTAACTTTAACTGGTTTTACTTGGTTTGACTAACTCAATTTATTAACTCGACTGACTAATTCAACTCGATTAACCTAACTTGATTTACTTATCTCGATTAACTGAACTAATCACTTTGATTAACTCGACTAATTCACTTTGGTTAACTTAACCAATTCACTTAACTAATTCACTTAGTTTAACTTAACTAATTCACTTAACTCCTGTCGAATAAACTATATTCGATAACTCCTCTAACTCTATTCGAATAAACTATATTCGATTAACTCCTTTACTCTATTCGAATAAACTATATTCGATTAACTCTATTTAACTCCGTTTAACTCTATTCAAATAACTAATATTCGATTACCTCCTTTTCTTTATTCGAATAAACTATATTCGATCAACTCATTTGATTTAACTCTAATCGATTAACTCCATTTGACTCTATTCGAATAACTAATTCGATTAACTAACCTCGAATACCATATTCGATTTCTCCTTTCGAATAACATATTCGATTTCTCGTTTCGAATAACATATTCGATTTACTTTATTCACTTTATAAAGGTTTCCTTTTTAACCACGTTTTATTCATTTGAAAAGATTTACTTTTAAATAACGGTTCTATACTTAAAAAATGATTTCCCTTTTTATAACGTTTCCTTTTCAATTCTATTTGTAAATGGTTTTCAAATATTTCCTTTTCAAATTTATTCTTGAAATATTCTAACTCCTTAAATTTTCGGGAAAATTCGCCATAACCTCCTTTGTAACGGGAGCATCGGGAAAATCCCCAAACCCGCCACACAGGCCTTTCCATTCAAAAAGAAAATTGTTTGAAATTATTTCGTTTCTAAATATCTCCTATTTATAAATATTCCTTATTTATAAATATTTCTATTTATAAATATCTTTTATTTATAAATGTTCCATTTATAAATATTATAATTTCAATATCACTTTGAAAATTCCCTTATCAACATTTCGGTATGTTATGGTGTTCAATCATATCAAATCACGATGTTCAATATCGTCCATACACACACAATCACCAACAGGTTATAATTCACATCATATATCAAAATATATGAAAAACAATAAAATAACTGTTGAGGAATCCAGACGGATTCCTCCAACCTGTTTCCCTGCATCCACAGATGTTAGACAATATAGATAACATCACTTTCAGTTCCATATGATATATTCTGCTAAACAGAATCAATATAGAAATTTAACTAACTGACTAGCAGTTCAATCAAATAATCAACACACAGTCAAACAGTCAATATTTAACAGTTCTAAAAATACAACATGAAATTATAAACTGTTAAGAGTTAGTGAGATTTACTCACATTTGCAGTTCATCGTTGAAGAACGATATACTGTTATTTGATTCAGTCTGACAATTTATTTCGCCATAAATTGTAACGAGCTCGGATTCACTCCTAATTAGCTCCATGGTGTAGCCACCGTCCACACGATCCCAACGCAACTTACGGTTCACGATTTTGACCTCGTATGATCAAATTATCGAGTTTACAAGTTAATACACTATACTTTAAATAGGAATAGAATTTGAAATTTAAAAATCCATGGGCTTTGACCTTTTCAACCAAACCAGCCCATAACCATTTAAACCCGCTCACTCACCCTTCTTCCACGTTAAGACCTTCTGAACCGCTACTCCACTTCCCCTTTGACCCACCGTTGACCACCCCGTGCTTCCACCTCGGTCATCAATCCCAGTCGCGGCCAACACCACCCAACTCAACGGACCATTCCGCACCTAACGACCACCACTACCCTCAACTCGACTCCTTCCCAGAGAACACAACCTGTTGCTTAACCGGTCAAGTTCCACTGTCGCTTTTTAATTTCGACTACCGGAGTTCCTCTGATCCACATCATCCTGGCCACCGCGTTACCCTAAACTAAACCATCACCTTGATTTGGCTCGAAACTCACCATACGAACAATGAGTTCGAACCCTAGCCCGAATGTACCAGCGCTATCCAATTTTCAGCGACGGAAATCATAATCGAACCCAAAACAAAATACATAGACTGGAAGTGAATCTCGAGGGGAGATCAAAGCTATTTGTTTTAAGAATTTTAGCAATTCATTTCTATTTCTCTTGATTTTTGAAAGGGGAAAAGTGTTCACGATTTCGTTTTCTGGAAACAAAATGAAATGGCGGCTAGAAGAGAAGGATTGACCGGAGGAAAACAAATAGAATTAGGTTATAAAAGGAAGAAGGGTTATTTATAGGAAAAGAAATAATATTTTTATATTCCTTTTATAACTTGATTATCACTTAAAAATTTCCTATGTCCAAATACAATACCTAAAAATCACAAAACTGGACATGCAGCTACAGTTCGACATTACGGTCCTAACGAAACTGGTTTCGTCGAATTCCGACTCCGTATGCTCACACAGCGTATTTTTAACCGTCAAAATACTGACTGTTTTTCACTCTAAAAATCCGTACGGCCACACAGTGACTCTAAAAATCACAGAACTGAAAATCTAACAATAATTTGATGTTGCGGATCCAACAAAATTAGTTTTGTCGAATTCCGACTTCGTTTGCAAAAGTGGCTATTTTTAACGCTCTAAATAACCTATTTAAATATTTAAATATATTTAAATATAACTTAATTAAATATTTAAAATTAATTATTATCGTCTATATTCACTGAGGAATACCATACAGCTCTAGGGTAATTATATACTCGCTATTCCGAGTCCAGATTGATTCGATATTCAATTTACATTGAAAAACCCTTTTATAACGTATATAAAGCGTTACGAATTATAAAGGAATTTCACAGTGACTTTTCTGAAATTTGATTTGGACGTAAATAAAAATCTACCCGATGAAATCCCGATTTTTCTCTTCCACTAGAAAGATATACTCCACTAGCTCCACACGTTTCTTGTTTCACAGAAATCCGGCTTAAAACGAATCCTGTACATTCAGTTGAAGTTCGAATCGACAAATAGCGAACTGCCGCGTCGTTTCAGGCTCTATTTTAATTATATTAAAATTCTACGTTCAAACTGACGTTGATTGAATATATTCGTCAATATAATTCAACTCTAAGCTGAATTACATCTTAGGGATGACCCAGTTCACAGAATATTGTGATTTCCAATATTTTTGATTATTTTGACATTATAATATATTTTGTTATATTATAATTATTAATTAAATATTCAATATTATTTAATTCACGTTCTCGATATCGATAAATCGATATTTAATAATTAAATAAATAAATTGTTCAACAGCTAAAATGCGGGTTACTACAATCTTCCCCCCTTAATAAAATTTCGTCCTCGAAATTGCTAAGGTAGAGGACGACCCTATCTATTTAGTAAAAGCTTATCGGTTTACCTCTTATCTTCGGTTTCAACTAAACCAATTAATATCGACTAAAATATTAATTTATTCTGACTAACTAAATTTTCAAAAATTTTGAAAATTTTCTAACGCCTTAACTTTTTGAAATTTTTTGCCAGCACCTCCTTTGTACTGGTCAATATCTCAAACTCCAACTCGCCTCTCTGGGCCTTCTCCACCCCAAAAGAAAATCAAACAGCCAAGCGGCTTGCCAATTTGGCTCATAAATTCCAAACTCATATAGAATATAAACTTGTACCTTTTTGTCGGGCATATCAACTCTATCACTTCCATATGCTATCAACTCAGCATATACCAATGTTATCTCAATCAAATTCCAATCAGTTCATATCCTCAAATCCAAATCGAATTTCACTCGAACTCCAATATAAAATTTCAAATTTCTTAACTCATCAACCCAATTCCATAACAGATTATTCTCTAATCCAATTCAATTCTATTTTAACTCAGTTCAAGTTAAATTTCAATTTATTTTTACCATCTCATTTTATTTAACTTCATTGGTTAAATTTTAAATCCCAGAACTTAAATTCCTGGGTTTCTTTCAAATCAATTTGAAATCATAATACCAATTTAAAACATTTGAATTTCTAAACAACTTGTTTTCTCAAAACAATTCAGAAACAAAACCTTTGGTAGTAATCCGTCAATTAGAAACTCGAAAATGAACACCGAGGATGTCATGATCATCATCAGAATCTATTTTCCAGCGATCAAAGTAAGTTCAATACTATATCATTTTCAAAACCATTTCTAAACGCTTCCATTTTGAAAAACATTTCAAAATCTCCCAGGAACTTAAAATTTCCTTATTTTAATTCCAATTCTGATTTAACTTCAGATTTACTTCATCTTATTTCATATACTTTACTTATATGAATTATGATTAGTTATTTATAACCATTTCATCTTTTTATAATCTTGTTCCATTATAATAACAACCAACACAACTAATATACTATATTAATTTCAAAACACAACATGTCGGTTCATCGTATTCAAGTGTTTATAAAATTCCTACCGATACAGTGGATCAAACTGATCGTCCAGAACTCATAAGCCACTCAATCAATAAATCTCCACAATATAAACCCATTTTATATTGAATAACATATACGCACTCATATATATACACTCAACTCAATCTAGGATATTACTGATCCTATCTCTACTGAGTTACGCCACAGAGCCAAGGTAATTCACTTAACTTAAGCTCTGATACCAACTGTAGTGACCCGGATTTTGAGCGGCTTTGGTTATCGACGTAAGCTCGACGTCGATAACCAAAACATCAAAAAATCCCGGTAATTTATGAAAGAAATTAGAAGGTGAGAATAGATAAGATAGAACTTAAAGAATATAAGAAGAACATCATCATCAGAGTAAACACGAATCTCACAGCGGAACGAATAAAATATAACATAACATATCTTTGAAATAACATCAGTATATGTATACAATAACACTTATCAGAGTACAACACTTACAACAACAGCGGAAAAATAATAGCTATAGAATCCTGAAGCCTCCTGCTCCAAGCTTTCCAAGTGTATCTGTAAAATCCCGACTACTTGATTGCCCGTACAAATTTAGGCACCCAAGAGTTTAGGGAAAACAACAAAATAAACTCCGGGTCAGTCATGGGACTGGTGTGAATAAACTCAAATCATTTAAACTGGTATATGATATCTCATAAGACCACGCCGTGAATACGGAACGGGTTTTTCCCTTATGAGAATCCAAATAACTTTTCAAAGCAATATCATTCTGATATTATAATAATGTCTAAGTACAAATAAATATCAATCTAGCAGAAACGCTTGCATCTCACGTTTCTACATATATAGTATACAATCAAAATCGCAAGCACGTATTGGATGATTGGATTTCCAACTATGACAAGGTATGGAACCACCTTCCGATCAGTGTACTCTAGGAACGATACACTGGAGTTCAACAAGAACATCTTGCAACTCAGCCACACATGACCGACCACTCATTTCGCTTGAGTGTATCGAACGTACATCACCAACGGTTGGGATCAGCAACTGTTCCCGTATATATATGGGACAGCATTGATAGATTTAAGAAACAAATGAATATTCACTAGATAGGTGATTATACACCCTACTTCGGTGCGACCGACTTAGCCATGCTACCTGCCCGATTTCTGTCATTTACCGGTTGTGAGGCTAGAAGCTACGCTTTATCATCACAATAGATTCACTTCGAATGCCACATTGTCAGATCCATCGAAAATCACTAATTGACGTCTACAACAATACATTACGTGTCAGCTAAAAGAAGTTTCCTTCTCTGCTTCCACTCTTGGTACGGTTGAAGAAATCAATGTACGTGACCCTTCTGGAAATACTCTGTTAGACATTCATTCATACAAGTCATCCTCATTCACTTAGAAAGTCACATCGTCATACCCGCCAAATCACAAATTGACTTATCCAAAAATAACACGGGTATACAGCTTAGAGAAACGAATTCCTCCGCCACCAAACGTGAATACGTTTGAACAGATCAACTTACGCGATCCATTGGATATACTCTGTCAGACCTTCGTCCATACAAGTTGTCCTGGGACTGGACAAACCGAAGGCACTATTCTGTAAACAGGATAGCCCTTGCATTTTACTCCGTCTTCAATTTCTTTGGCATATATGATTCGCGACGATTATGCCAATACAGAGTGGTTCTTTGGATAATAATCCAAACGGTCTCTCCATATTAACAACGTTAAAATGGTCAAAAATTCGATAGTCTGCGATTTAACCATCAAAGAAAAACAAGTGTGCAAACAACGATATTATTCCCAAATGGAAATTTTATCGAACAAACATCATTTAACATTAATCTCTTTAGTTCATTTATTTACTTATCTCCTGTTTTCCCTATATTCTAAATTCTTATTTTTCTTTTATCAGAAAACATTTCTGATTCTCGTTTGGAAAACATTTCCAAAACTCCTTTACGATCAAACCTTACCATTTCTTAGTTAAGAAGAAAGTCACTCAAGTTGGGGTATAATTACCTCTCAGACCTTAACTGAACAACGTTATAACTTCGAAATGGTCAAAGTTTATCTTTTAATCTTTAACAACTTCTTTACGCCTTTCTCGGATTCAATTTTACTAGTCCACTTCTATATTTAAAACATTGGTTATAACGATAACGTTATAATCCCTACTTTCGAATTATCTAACTTTAATTATAACTTCTATTCTTATTAGTGAACAATTAACCTAACACTTATTTATTTATAAATAAATAAATCTCTATTTAAACACTGGAAAGTATAAGTACTTTCCCGAATTTGATATAATCGAATTTGCCGATTAACTCTCTTCGAGAAATCTATATTCGATTAACTTCTCTTCGAATAACCTATATTCGACTAACTCCTTCTCGAATAAACGATATTCGATAATCTCTCTTCGAATAACTAATATTCGATGACTCTTCCTTTTCAAATATCTCATATTTGAAAATCTCACTTCGATTAAACTATATCGATAACTCCCTTCGATGAAACTAACATCGATAACTCCTTTCGATGAAAACATCGATAAAACCTTTCGATGAAACTAACATCGATAACTCCTTTCGATGAAACTAACATCGATAACTCCTTTCGATGAAACTAACATCGATAACTCCTTTTGATGAAACAAACATCCGATTACTCCTTCCGATGAAACTAACATCGATAACTCCTTCCGATGAAACTAACATCGATTTATTTAACTCGATGAACTTAACTCGACTAACTTAACTTGACTAACTTAACTTGACTCGACTAGCTCGACTTACTTGGTTCGACTAATTCGATTCGATTAACTAGGCTCGACTAACTTGACTAACTTAACTCGACTTACTTGGTTCGACCAACTCGATTCGATTAACTAGGCTCGACTAACTTGACTAACTTAACTCGACTTACTTGGTTCCACCAACTCGATTCGATTAACTAGGCTCGACTAACTTGACTAACTTAACTCGACTTACTTGGTTCGACCAACTCGATTCGATTAACTAGGCTCGACTAACTTGACTAACTTAACTCGACTTACTTGGTTCAACCAACTCGATTCGATTAACTAGGCTCGACTAACTTGGTCGAACCACCCGATCAACTCAACTTATTTAACTTTAACTGGTTTTACTTGGTTTGACTAACTCAATTTATTAACTCGACTGACTAATTCAACTCGATTAACCTAACTTGATTTACTTATCTCGATTAACTGAACTAATCACTTTGATTAACTCGACTAATTCACTTTAGTTAACTTAACCAATTCACTTAACTAATTCACTTAGTTTAACTTAACTAATTCACTTAACTCCTGTCGAATAAACTATATTCGATAACTCCTCTAACTCTATTCGAATAAACTATATTCGATTAACTCCTTTACTCTATTCGAATAAACTATATTCGATTAACTCTATTTAACTCCGTTTAACTCTATTCAAATAACTAATATTCGATTAACTCCTTTTCTTTATTCGAATAAACTATATTCGATCAACTCATTTGATTTAACTCTAATCGATTAACTCCATTTGACTCTATTCGAATAACTAATTCGATTAACTAACCTCGAATACCATATTCGATTTCTCCTTTCGAATAACATATTCGATTTCTCCTTTCGAATAACATATTCGATTTACTTTATTCACTTTATAAAGGTTTCCTTTTTAACCACGTTTTATTCATTTGAAAAGATTTACTTTTAAATAATGGTTCTATACTTAAAAAATGATTTCCCTTTTTATAACGTTTCCTTTTCAATTCTATTTGTAAATGGTTTTCAAATATTTCCTTTTCAAATTTATTCTTGAAATATTCTAACTCCTTAAATTTTCGGGAAAATTCGCCATAACCTCCTTTGTAACGGGAGCA
Organism: Allium sativum; assembly: GCA_030737875.1. NCBI lineage: Eukaryota > Viridiplantae > Streptophyta > Magnoliopsida > Asparagales > Amaryllidaceae > Allium > Allium sativum. The sequence goes on from CM060913.1 coordinate 825,027,189, forward strand.
TCGGGAAAATCCCCAAACCCGCCACACAGGCCTTTCCATTCAAAAAGAAAATTGTTTGAAATTATTTCGTTTCTAAATATCTCCTATTTATAAATATTCCAATTTATAAATATTTCTTATTTATAAATATTTCTATTAATAAATATCTTTTATTTATAAATGTTCCATTTATAAATATTATAATTTCAATATCACTTTGAAAATTCCCTTATCAACATTTCGGTATGTTATGGTGTTCAATCATATCAAATCACGATGTTCAATATCGTCCATACACACACAATCACCAACACGTTATAATTCACATCATATATCAAAATATATGAAAAACAATAAAATAACTGTTGAGGAATCCAGACGGATTCCTCCAACCTGTTTCCCTGCATCCACAGATGTTAGACAATATAGATAACATCACTTTCAGTTCCATATGATATATTCTGCTAAACAGAATCAATATAGAAATTTAACTAACTGACTAGCAGTTCAATCAAATAATCAACACACAGTCAAACAGTCAATATTTAACAGTTCTGAAAATACAACATGAAATTATAAACTGTTAAGAGTTAGTGAGATTTACTCACATTTGCAGTTCATCGTTGAAGAACGATAAACTGTTATTTGATTCAGTCTGACAATTTATTTCGCCATAAATTGTAACGAGCTCGGATTCACTCCTAATTAGCTCCATGGTGTAGCCACCATCCACACGATCCCAACGCAACTTACGGTTCACGATTTTGACCTCGTATGATCAAATTATCGAGTTTACAAGTTAATACACTATACTTTAAATAGAAATAGAATTTGAAATTTAAAAATCCATGGGCTTTGACCTTTTCAACCAAACCGGCCCATAACCATTTAAACCCGCTTACTCACCCTTCTTCCACGTTAAGACCTTCTGAACCACTACTCCACTTCCCCTTTGACCCACCGTTGACCAACCCATGCTTCCACCTCGGTCATCAATCCCAGTCGCGGCCAACACCACCCAACTCAACGGACCATTCCGCACCTAACGACCACCACTACCCTCAACTCGACTCCTTCCCAGAGAACACAACCTATTGCTTAACCGGTCAAGTTCCACTGTCGCTTTTTAATTTCGACTACCGGAGTTCCTCCGATCCACATCATCCTGGCCACCGCGTTACCCTGAACTAAACCATCACCTTGATTTGGCTCGAAACTCACCATACGAACAATGAGTTCGAACCCTAGCCCGAATGTACCAGCGCTATCCAATTTTCAGCGACGGAAATCATAATCGAACCCAAAACAAAATACATAGACTGGAAGTGAATCTCGAGGGGAGATCAAAGCTATTTGTTTTAAGAATTTTAGCAATTCATTTCTATTTCTCTTGATTTTTGAAAGGGGAAAAGTGTTCACGATTTCGTTTTCTGGAAACAAAATGAAATGGCGGCTAGAAGAGAAGGATTGACCGAAGGAAAACAAATAGAATTAGGTTATAAAAGGAAGAAGGGTTATTTATAGGAAAAGAAATAATATTTTTATATTCCTTTTATAACTTGATTATCACTTAAAAATTTCCTATGTCCAAATACAATACCTAAAAATCACAAAACTGGACATGCAGCTACAGTTCGACATTACGGTCCTAACGAAACTGGTTTCGTCGAATTCCGACTCCGTATACTCACACAGCGTATTTTTAACCATCAAAATACTGACTGTTTTTCACTCTAAAAATCCGTACGGCCACACAGTGACTCTAAAAATCACGGAACTGGAAATCTAACAATAATTTGATGTTGCGGATCCAACAAAATTAGTTTTGTCGAATTCCGACTTCGTTTGCAAAAGTGGCTATTTTTAACGCTCTAAATAACCTATTTAAATATTTAAATATAACTTAATTAAATATTTAAAATTAATTATTATTGTCTATATTCACTGAGGAATACCATACAGCTCCAGGGTAATTATATACTCGCTATCCGAGTCCAGATTGATTCGATATTCAATTTACATTGAAAAACCCTTTTATAACGTATATAAAGCGTTACGAATTATAAAGGAATTTCACAACGACTTTTCTGAAATTTGATTTGGACGTAAATGAAAATCTACCCGATGAAATCCCGATTTTTCTCTTCCACTAGAAAGATATACTCCACCAGCTCCACACGTTTCTTGTTTCACAGAAATCCGGCTTAAAACGAATCCTGTACATTCAGTTGAAGTTCGAATCGACAAATAGCGAACTGCCGCGTCGTTTCAGGCTCTATTTTAATTATATTAAAATTCTACGTTCAAACTGACGTTGATTGAATATATTCGTCAATATAATTCAACTCTAAGCTGAATTACATCTTAGGGATGACCCAGTTCACAGAATATTGTGATTTCCAATATTTTTGATTATTTTGACATTATAATATATTTTATTATATTATAATTATTAATTAAATATTCAATATTATTTAATTCACGCTCTCGATATCGATAAATCGATATTTAATAATTAAATAAATAAATTGTTCAACAGCTAAAATGCGGGTTACTACAATCTTCCCCCCTTAATAAAATTTCGTCCTCGAAATTGCTAAGGTAGAGGACGACCCTATCTATTTAGTAAAAGCTTATCGGTTTACCTCTTATCTTCGGTTTCAACTAAACCAATTAATATCGACTAAAATATTAATTTATTCTGACTAACTAATTTTTCAAAAATTTTGAAAATTTTCTAACGCCTTAACTTATCGAAAATTTTTGCCAGCACCTCCTTTGTACTGGTCAATATCTCAAAGTCCAACTCGCCTCTCTGGGCCTTCTCCACCCCAAAAGAAAATCAAACAGCCAAGCGGCTTGCCAATTTGGCTCATAAATTCCAAACTCATATAGAATATAAACTTGTACCTTTTTGTCGGGCATATCAACTCTATCACTTCCATATGCTATCAACTCAGCATATACCAATGTTATCTCAATCAAATTCCAATCAGTTCATATCCTCAAATCCAAATCGAATTTCACTCGAACTCCAATATAAAATTTCAAATTTCTTAACTCATCAACCCAATTCCATAACAGATTATTCTCTAATCCAATTCAATTCTATTTTAACTCAGTTCAAGTTAAATTTCAATTTATTTTTACCATCTCATTTTATTTAACTTCATTGGTTAAATTTTAAATCCCAGAACTTAAATTCCTGGGTTTCTTTCAAATCAATTTGAAATCATAATACCAATTTAAAACATTTGAATTTCTAAACAACTTGTTTTCTCAAAACAATTCAGAAACAAAACCTTTGGTAGTAATCCGTCACTTAGAAACTCGAAAATGAACACCGAGGATGTCATGATCATCATCGGAATTTATTTTCCAGCGATCAAAGTAAGTTCAATACTATATCATTTTCAAAACCATTTCTAAACGCTTCCATTTTGGAAAACATTTCAAAATCTCCCAGGAACTTAAAATTTCCTTATTTTAATTCCAATTCTGATTTAACTTCAGATTTACTTCATCTTATTTCATATACTTTACTTATATGAATTATGATTAGTTATTTATAACCATTTCATCTTTTTATAATCTTGTTCCATTATAAAACAACCAACACAACTAATATACTATATTAATTTCAAAACATACCATGTCGGTTCATCGTATTCAAGTGTTTATAAAATTCCTACCGATACAGTGGATCAAACTGATCGTCCAGAACTCATAAGCCACTCAATCAATAAATCTCCACAATATAAACCCATTTTATATTGAATAACATATACGCACTCATATATATACACTCAACTCAATCTAGGATATTACTGATCCTATCTCTACTGAGTTACGCCACAGAGCCAAGGTAATTCACTTAACTTAAGCTCTGATACCAACTGTAGTGACCCGGATTTTGAGCGGCTTTGGTTATCGACGTAAGCTCGCCGTCGATAACCAAAACATCAAAAAATCCCGGTAATTTATGAAAGAAATTAGAAGGTGAGAATAGATAAGATAGAACTTATAGAATAGAAGAAGAACATCAACATCAGAGTAAACACGAATCTCACAGCGGAACGAATAAAATATAACATAACATATCTTTGAAATAACATCAGTATATGTATACAATAACACTTATCAGAGTACAACACTTACAACAACAGCGGAAAAATAATAGCTATAGAATCCTGAAGCCTCCTGCTCCAAGCTTTCCAAGTGTATCTGTAAAATCCCGACTACTTGATTGCCCGTACAAATTTAGGCACCCAAGAGTTTAGGGAAAACAACAAAATAAACTCCGGGTCAGTCATGGGACTGGTGTGAATAAACTCAAATCATTTAAACTGGTATATGATATCTCATAAGACCACGCCGTGAATACGGAACGGGTTTTTCCCTTATGAGAATCCAAATAACTTTTCAAAGCAATATCATTCTGATATTATAATAATGTCTAAGTACAAATAAATATCAATCTAGCAGAAACGCTTGCATCTCACGTTACTACATATATAGTATACAATCAAAATCGCAAGCACGTATTGGATGATTGGATTTCCAACTATGACAAGGTATGGAACCACCTTCCGATCAGTGTACTCTAGGAACGATACACTGGAGTTCAACAAGAACATCTTGCAACTCAGCCACACATGACCGACCACTCATTTCGCTTGAGTGTATCGAATGTACATCACCAACGGTTGGGATCAGCAACCGTTCCCGTATATATATGGGACAGCATTGATAGATTTAAGAAACAAATGAATATTCACTAGATAGGTGATTATACACCCTACTTCGGTGCGACCGACTTAGCCATGCTACCTGCCCGATTTCTGTCATTTACCGGTTGTGAGGCTAGAAGCTACGCTTTATCATCATAATAGATTCACTTCGAATGCCACATTGTCAGATCCATCGAAAAGCACTAATTGACGTCTACAACAATACATTACGTGTCAGCTAAAAGAAGTTTCCTTCTCCGCTTCCACTCTTGGTACGGTTGAAGAAATCAATGTACGTGACCCTTCTGGAAATACTCTGTTAGACATTCATTCATACAAGTCATCCTCATTCACTTAGAAAGTCACATCGTCATACCCGCCAAATCACAAATTGACTTATCCAAAAATAACACGGGTATACAGCTTAGAGAAACGAATTCCTCCGCCACCAAACGTGAATACGTTTGAACAGATCAACTTACGCGATCCATTGGATATACTCTGTCAGACCTTCGTCCATACAAGTTGTCCTGGGACTGGACAAACCGAAGGCACTATTCTGTAAACAGGATAGCCCTTGCATTTTACTCCGTCTTCAATTTCTTTGGCATATATGATTCGCGACGATTATGCCAATACAGAGTGGTTCTTTGGATAATAATCCAAACGGTCTCTCCATATTAACAACGTTAAAATGGTCAAAACTTCGATAGTCTGCGATTTAACCATCAAAGAAAAACAAGTGTGCAAACAACGATATTATTCCCAAATGGAAATTTTATCGAACAAACATCATTTAACATTAATCTCTTTAGTTCTTTTATTTACTTATCTCCTGTTTTCCCTATATTCTAAATTCTTATTTTTCTTTTATCAGAAAACATTTCTGATTCTCGTTTGGAAAACATTTCCAAAACTCCTTTACGATCAAACCTTACCATTTCTTAGTTAAGAAGGAAGTCACTCAAGTTGGGGTATAATTACCTCTCAGACCTTAACTGAACAACGTTATAACTTCGAAATGGTCAAAGTTTATCTTTTAATCTTTAACAACTTCTTTACGCCTTTCTCGGATTCAATTTTACTAGTCCACTTCTATATTTAAAACATTGGTTATAACGATAACGTTATAATCCCTACTTTCGAATTATCTAACTTTAATTATAACTTCTATTCTTATTAGTGAACAATTAACCTAACACTTATTTATTTATAAATAAATAAATCTCTATTTAAACACTGGAAAGTATAAGTACTTTCCCGAATTTGATATAATCGAATTTGCCGATTAACTCTCTTCGAGAAATCTATATTCGATTAACTTCTCTTCGAATAACCTATATTCGACTAACTCCTTCTCGAATAAACGATATTCGATAATCTCTCTTCGAATAACTAATATTCGATGACTCTTCCTTTTCAAATATCTCATATTTGAAAATCTCACTTCGATTAAACTATATCGATAACTCCCTTCGATGAAACTAACATCGATAACTCCTTTCGATGAAAACATTGATAACTCCTTTCGATTAAACTAACATCGATAACTCCTTTCGATGAAACTAACATCGATAACTCCTTTCGATGAAACTAACATCGATAACTACTTTTGATGAAACTAACATCCGATTACTCCTTCCGATGAAACTAACATCGATAACTCCTTCCGATGAAACTAACATCGATTTATTTAACTCGATGAACTTAACTCGACTAACTTAACTTGACTAACTTAACTTGACTCGACTAGCTCGACTTACTTGGTTCAACCAATTCGATTCGATTAACTAGGCTCGACTAACTTGACTAACTTAACTCGACTTACTTTGTTCGACCAACTCGATTCGAGTAACTAGGCTCGACTAACTTTACTAACTTAACTCGACTTACTTGGTTCAACCAACTCGATTCGATTAACTAGGCTCGACTAACTTGACTAACTTAACTCGACTTACTTGGTTCGACCAACTCGATTCGATTAACTAGGCTCGACTAACTTGACTAACTTAACTCGACTTACTTGGTTCAACCAACTCGATTCGATTAACTAGGCTCGACTAACTTGGTCGAACCACCCGATCAACTCAACTTATTTAACTTTAACTGGTTTTACTTGGTTTGACTAACTCAATTTATTAACTCGACTGACTAATTCAACTCGATTAACCTAACTTGATTTACTTATCTCGATTAACTGAACTAATTACTTTGATTAACTCGACTAATTCACTTTGGTTAACTTAACCAATTCACTTAACTAATTCACTTAGTTTAACTTAACTAATTCACTTAACTCCTGTCGAATAAACTATATTCGATAACTCCTCTAACTCTATTCGAATAAACTATATTCGATTAACTCCTTTACTCTATTCGAATAAACTATATTCGATTAACTCTATTTAACTCCGTTTAACTCTATTCAAATAACTAATATTCGATTAACTCCTTTTCTTTATTCGAATAAACTATATTCGATCAACTCATTTGATTTAACTCTAATCGATTAACTCCATTTGACTCTATTCGAATAACTAATTCGATTAACTAACCTCGAATACCATATTCGATTTCTCCTTTCGAATAACATATTCGATTTCTCCTTTCGAATAACATATTCGATTTACTTTATTCACTTTATAAAGGTTTCCTTTTTAACCACGTTTTATTCATTTGAAAAGATTTACTTTTAAATAACGGTTCTATACTTAAAAATTGATTTCCCTTTTTATAACGTTTCCTTTTCAATTCTATTTGTAAATGGTTTTCAAATATTTCCTTTTCAAATTTATTCTTGAAATGTTCTAACTCCTTAAATTTTCGGGAAAATTCGCCATAACCTCCTTTGTAACGGGAGCATCGGGAAAATCCCCAAACCCGCCACACAGGCCTTTCCATTCAAAAAGAAAATTGTTTGAAATTATTTCGTTTCTAAATATCTCCTATTTATAAATATTCCAATTTATAAATATTTCTTATTTATAAATATTTCTATTTATAAATATCTTTTATTTATAAATGTTCCATTTATAAATATTATAATTTCAATATCACTTTGAAAATTCCCTTATCAACATTTCGGTATGTTATGGTGTTCAATCATATCAAATCACGATGTTCAATATCGTCCATACACACACAATCACCAACAGGTTATAATTCACATCATATATCAAAATATATGAAAAACAATAAAATAACTGTTGAGGAATCCAGACGGATTCCTCCAACCTGTTTCCCTGCATCCACAGATGTTAGACAATATAGATAACATCACTTTCAGTTCCATATGATATATTCTGCTAAACAGAATCAATATAGAAATTTAACTAACTGACTAGCAGTTCAATCAAATAATCAACACACAGTCAAACAGTCAATATTTAACTGTTCTGAAAATACAACATGAAATTATAAACTGTTAAGAGTTAGTGAGATTTACTCACATTTGCAGTTCATCGTTGAAGAACGATAAACTGTTATTTGATTCAGTCTGACAATTTATTTCGCCATAAATTGTATCGAGCTCGAATTCACTCCTAATTAGCTCCATGGTGTAGCCACCGTCCACACGATCCCAACGCAACTTACGGTTCACGATTTTGACCTCGTATGATCAAATTATCGAGTTTACAAGTTAATACACTATACTTTAAATAGAAATAGAATTTGAAATTTAAAAATCCATGGGCTTTGACCTTTTCAACCAAACCGGCCCATAACCATTTAAACCCACTCACTCACCCTTCTTCCACGTTAAGACCTTCTGAACCGCTACTCCACTTCCCCTTTGACCCACCGTTGACCACCCCGTGCTTCCACCTCGGTCATCAATCCCAGTAGCGGCCAACACCACCCAACTCAACGGACCATTCCGCACCTAACGACCACCACTACCCTCAACTCGACTCCTTCCCAGAGAACACAACCTGTTGCTTAACCGGTCAAGTTCCACTGTCGCTTTTTAATTTCGACTACCGGAGTTCCTCCGATCCACATCATCCTGGCCACCGCGTTACCCTGAACTAAACCATCACCTTGATTTGGCTCGAAACTCACCATACGAACAATGAGTTCGAACCCTAGCCCGAATGTACCAGCGCTATCCAATTTTCAGCGACGGAAATCATAATCGAACCCAAAACAAAATACATAGACTGGAAGTGAATCTCGAGGGGAGATCAAAGCTATTTGTTTTAAGAATTTTAGCAATTCATTTCTATTTCTCATGATTTTTGAAAGGGGAAAAGCGTTCACGATTTCGTTTTCTGGAAACAAAATGGAATGGCGGCTAGAAGAGAAGGTTTGACCGGAGGAAAACAAATAGAATTAGGTTATAAAAGGAAGAAGGGTTATTTATAGGAAAAGAAATAATATTTTTATATTCCTTTTATAACTTGATTATCACTTAAAAATTTCCTATGTCCAAATACAATACCTAAAAATCACAAAACTGGACATGCAGCTATAGTTCGACATTACGGTCCTAACGAAACTGGTTTCGTCGAATTCCGACTCCATATGCTCACACAGCGTATTTTTAACCGTCAAAATACTGACTGTTTTTCACTCTAAAAATCCGTACGGCCACACAGTGACTCTAAAAATCACGGAACTGGAAATCTAACAATAATTTGATGTTGCGGATCCAACAAAATTAGTTTTATCGAATTCCGACTTCGTTTGCAAAAGTGGCTATTTTTAACGCTCTAAATAACCTATTTAAATATTTAAATATATTTAAATATAACTTAATTAAATATTTAAAATTAATTATTATCGTCTATATTCACTGAGGAATACCATACAGCTCCAGGGTAATTATATACTCGCTATTCCGAGTCCAGATTGATTCGATATTCAATTTACATTGAAAAACCCTTTTATAACGTATATAAAACGTTACGAATTATAAAGGAATTTCACAGCGACTTTTCTGAAATTTGATTTGGACGTAAATGAAAATCTACCCGATGAAATCCCGATTTTTCTCTTCCACTAGAAAGATATACTCCACCAGCTCCACACGTTTCTTGTTTCACAGAAATCCGGCTTAAAACGAATCCTGTACATTCAGTTGAAGTTCGAATCGACAAATAGCGAACTGCCGCGTCGTTTCAGGCTCTATTTTAATTATATTAAAATTCTACGTTCAAACTGACGTCGATTGAATATATTCGTCAATATAATTCAACTCTAAGCTGAATTACATCTTAGGGATGACCCAGTTCACAGAATATTGTGATTTCCAATATTTTTGATTATTTTGACATTATAATATATTTTATTATATTATAATTATTAATTAAATATTCAATATTATTTAATTCACGTTCTCGATATCGATAAATCGATATTTAATAATTAAATAAATAAATTGTTCAACAGCTAAAATGCGGGTTACTACACTATATATGTAGAACGTGAGATGAAAGCGTTTCTGCTAGTTGATATCTATTTGTACATAGACATTATTATAATATCAAAAGGTTTTTGATATAAAGATATTTTGGATTCTCATAAGGGAAAAACCCGTTCCGTTCTGCGGCGTGGTCTTATGAGATATCGTTTACTTGTTCATATACCTATTTAAACTGTTTTACTCATACCAGTCCCATGACTGACCCGGAGTTTATTTTGTGGTTTTCCCTAAACTTTTGGGTGCCTAAATTTGTACGGGCAGTCAAGTAGTCGGGATTTTACAGATACACTTGGAGACCTTGGAGCAGGAGGCTTCAGGATTCTATAGCTATTATTACTTCCGCTGTTGTTGTAAGTGTTGTACTCTGATAAGTGTTATTGTATACATATACTGATGTTATCTCAAAGATATGTTATGTTATATTTTATTCATTCCGCTGTGAGATTCGTGTTTACTCTGATGATGATGTTCTTCTTCTTCTTCTATTCTATAAGTTCTATCTTATCTATTCTCACCTTCTAATTTCTTTCATTAATACCAGGATTTTTCGATGTTTTGGTTATCGACGTCGAGCTTACATCGATAACCAAAGCCGCCGAAAATCCGGGTCACTACAAAACTTCTCCTCCTCTAAGCTTTTTCCATGTCCGCCGCACCCTCTCCCTCTCCTAGGTTGTTCCGCACCCTCCCCCACCTCCTCCCTACCTGCGCCACCTCTCCTCCCCCTCATCCTCCTTGTCGTGACCTCCCCTCCCTCTCTGATCTCCAAAAACCCCTCTTTTAACCCTATTTTGCAATTACACCCCTAAATAACTCAAGAGCACCCCACCTTTCCACCTCTATACCCCCCACACAAGGGCCCCACAAGCTTGCGCCTTCCCCCTTACACAGCCCCACCATGGACGCCATCCAATAGCCGTGCCCTTCAGAACTCCAGTAACAAATTCTTGAACAACTTCATCACTGCCTCCTTCACCTGCAAAATAAAGTAGTTTCAAAAGTCATGCATTTCAGCAAAGCCTTTAGTACAACTAATGCATTTCAGCACAACCAAATTCATGCATGCCTCTGTTACAAACTAACGCAATGCCTCATTTACATTGCAACACAAAATGAAGGGCATGCATGCCTCAATTTCATTTCAACACAAACTATGGACATAGTATAACTGAGTTGCATTTGAGCATAAAGACATTTCAGCACAATCTATAGCCTGCACACCTCAGTTGCATAACTTCCTGATTGAAGAGACATGCCACACAACTCGTTCAAGTACAAACTCAACCATTGTTTCAATTACGAACTGACACGATCATTACTGATTGAGGAGAAAATAAAATTCATAAAATTTGTGGTTCATTACTAAAGAATAAGTCTTATACACGATCAGTTACATTTTCACATTTCCTAAAACTTATGTGAAGCCATGATCATCACACTACGCCATAGCAAGCGACGAAACACTTAACAAAACAATGTAAGAATTAGACTGATGCTTCAACAAGCGGAGATTATAAGAATTCTGTAGTTCATTATTGTAGTTCATTACTAGCAAACCATAGAATTAAGCAAAAATACATACCAGCAGTGTGTGTCTATATACGATCTCCGATTTGCAGAATTTGTAAGGGCTGTGGACTACAAAAACATGAAGTAAAGATGTTTATCTGCCTTATTTTCCTGATTTGAATGTGATAAAACATAAAAGTATACCTGAATTTTTTCATCTCCCCAAAATATCAAGACAAATTTAAAATCCTCAACAGGAATTTTGTCCAGCATACACAAAATGGAGGAATTAATGTTAGAATGACATCAACTATAAAAAGAAACCACAAATATGATACATCGATAACTTGTAAAATAAAACTGTCACTTCACTAAAATGTAATCAAGGTAGAAACAACAGTTTCTTACATAAATTGTGTAGAACAGTTACTTGAATAAATATGATAGTGATACATAGAAATTAAGAAGCATTGTCTTTCACTTTGTTAGGTGGAAGGTGGATTTATCTTATCGGTACATCAACTCAACACCAATGAACATCAAAACCTTGATTTCCCATTCCATAAGCAGTCTGGATATCATTCAAATCTTCATTTTCATTTACTCTTTAGTTTTCACACTAGTCTCTTGGCAATTTCTTGATAACATTGTGACACATTTTATCAATTGGATCTTCTATATAAAAAGCAAGTTGTACTTGTAAAGCCATAACATAAGGATCATATTTCTGGCACAGTTGATTAAAATTGACATCACGAAGCCCATATAAATCTTTCCCTTCTTGGTACCAACAACACTTAAATAAAACCACACCTAATTCTCCCCAATAATCTAGTTCTAATATTTCTTCAATTGATCCATAGTAATTAACTACACAACCAATAGATTTTTGTCTTTTGAACTTGCAAAGGTAGTAGTCAAGCCTATCAAAAATACACCACTGTTTTGTGTTGTACATTTAGCACCTTTGAACCTTGTATAAAATCTGTATCCATTGATAACATATCCAGTAAACCCTTAACTGCTCGAAAAGGGCCCATTGAAAGCAGTTGTACTTCTTTTGAAATGTCCCAACCTCTTCCTTTAAGAACTTCCAAAATTCTGCATTGTGTTCCCTCTCTCTCTCTTTTATATTTTTTTGATGATGCATGACCGTCAATTAAAGCTCGATGTTCCCTAGAATAAAGACCTGGTTAACAAAAGATAGAAACAAAAATTCTAATTCTTCAATACTTACTAAAATAAAAATAAAACTTAAAACTTACTCAAGTGAACTCTCTATTTCCTCGTTACCACAATTGAATAGAGCGTAACGGTGACATTCCTTCCATTGAGAATATTTAAGATGAATAGATTTTCCATCTTTGTTTCTTCTTGTGCTAATAGGATATTCCAGATTCTGTGGACAAGTTTCAAATTGCATTTTTCCTGCTCCATCGCTACCTAAGAACCATGAACAAAATATCAAACATTCTTCTGTAAGTTAACCTTCAGCAATTGACGCCTCAGGTTTACTTTTGTTACGAACATATGATTTCTGTTTACAAAGATAACGCTCAATAGGAAACATACAACGAACATGTGCAGGTCCACCATATTCAAGTTCCTTGTATAAATGAACTAGCAAGTGCACCATTGTATCGAAGAAAGCATTTGGGAATATCATCACAAATTGACAAAGAATTTCCACAAATTCCTTTTGTAGTCTCTTGAGATCAGCCAAATTGATAGTTTTACTCTAAAGACTTCTTAGAATTGCACCTAATCATATCGTAGGTATTGCAACTTCAGGTTTTACAGATTTCTTCACTGCAAACTATAGCAAATAGTGGAGAAGAAAATGAGCATCATGGCTCTTATACCCGGCAATTTTCTTCTCTTTCTTATTTACATACTGGCTAATATTAACTGCACAATCATAAGGAAGTTTAGCATTCTCCAACACCGAGAAAAATATTTCTTTCTCCTTGTTCTTCATTTCAAATATGGCAGCCTTATGTCAAGGTAATTCCCATCAGCTTATGGAATCAAATGAAGGACCTCCTTGATGCCTATCTCTTGTAAATCATACCGAGCATTTAAAGGGTCTTTCGACTTCCCATCAATATTTAGTACCAAGTATGTTATCACAAATGTTTTTCTCTATGTGCATAACATCAAGGTTATGTCGTCATACGTTTTGACTCCAATATGGTAAATTAAAAAATATGGACTTTTTTTTAAGAGGAGATTCATTTTTTCGCTTCTTGACCTCTTTTTTCCCAAAAAAAAAAATTCATAACCAACCAACAATTCTTCAATGTCATTCCCGGATAAAATTCCGGGAGGTGTTCCCATTTCATTTTCACCATTGAACCTTTTCTTATCAAACCTCCACTTATGTCCCATGTCTAAAAATTTCCTATGATTCACATAGCACATTTTTTTTTACTATGTTTCCAGTAAGTTGAAGAAGTCTCGAAATGGCATACGGGACAAGCTAAATAACCCTTTGTGCTCTAGCCGGATAACATTGCATTGCCCGGAAAGTCGCTGATTGTCCATAACACGCTTGCACGTAATGTGAAATTTTCACCAGTGAAGGCATCATAAGTTTGTATGCCAAGACCCCATAATTATTTCAATTCTGCGATAAGAGGCTGCATGTAGACATCAATGTAATTGTTTGGAGACTCTGCACCAGGGATAAGGGTTAAAAGTATCAAATTTTCTGTCTTCATGCATAACCAAGGTGGAAGGTTATAATTCGCCAATATATGATTGGCCATGTGCTGTGCTGTGTATTCATTGTACGAAAAGGACTGAGTCCATTAGATGCTACTCATAACTTGATATTTCTATTTTCAGATGAAAAACGAGGATAATTGGCATCCATCGTCTTTCAAACCTCGCCATTAGCCGGATGTCGAAGTCTGCCATCATTTTTTTGTCCTAATGCATGCCATAACATAAGTTCAGCGTACTCCTTGGACATGAACATCCTTTGCAGCCTTGGTTTTAGTAGAAAATATTGCACCACTTTTGCTGCTACTTCGTGAATCCACTTCTCTGGATCATTGTCAATAGCCACTTTCTTTTCAATTATAACCCACCTTGAAAAATCATAAGTTTTGCAGTTATTTTCCTTTTCATTTTCAACTCAATATAGCATGCATTCATTTGGACATGCATGTATTCTTTGGTAATCGAGGCCTAAATCTTTAATAATATTTTTGGTAGCATTGAAAGATAAAGGGACGTGGGCCCATGGAAAAGCTTCTTTTATCAACTCTAATAAATTGCTGAATTCAAACTCGGCGATTCTATGTAGACATTTTAAAGAATAAAGCCTGATAATGAAACTTAATTGCGAAAATTCAGTACACTCGGGATATAATGGCTGCTTTCCCTCTTCAACATGTTGATGAAATTTTCTAGCATCGACATCTATTCCATTTGATCCATCAGAAGATCCACATTCATTGTTCTGCATAGTTCCATAAGTACATTGCAACATCTCATCGAGATTATCTCCAAAATTTATACCTGTTTCACAATCCATATCGTTATCGCTCCTTTCATGATCTAAACATGAAACCTCACAAATCCATTTCATGTACAATTTAGATGAACCATTCCAAATAATATGGTCGTAGACTACCTCTTGATGATGCCACTTGTGATTATGACACTTTTTGGAAGGGCATGTAATTTCATCACCTACTGCGAATTTAGAAAAAGTATTTCAAATAAAAAGTTTCACACCACTGATGTATTCTTCACTGAACTTAGGAAGTTCTTCCATAGTTTTTCCTCGTCGTTCATCACTAATTGACAAACAAATAACATAAACAAATATCATTTAGTTATGACTATAAGGACAAAGACAAACCCAATAATAAAATCAGGAATATGATTAACCCTAAATGACAAGTAAATCAATAAATTAGGCAACACAACAATAAATCATAAAAAATTGAAATATACATTGAGTGCTACTTTAAGCAGCAAATTAAATCGAAGCCCTAACTGAAATTTGAAACCCAAACGAGCCCCAATTGAAGACCTAATTGAAACACCGAAGCCCTAATTGAACTTGAACTCGAACTTACCCTAATTGAATCACTATTAAGCCCTAATTGAACCTAAGAGTAAGTGTTTGAGAGGTTGAGTGGTAGAGTATTTTTTTTGAGAGTGAGTGTCTAAGAGGTTGAGTGAATATTTTGTTAAGTGTTTTGTCGAATTGTTTTTGTTTCCCGCCTTAAACATTATTTCTCGCCGATCGCTAACCTGGACCGTTGGATTGGGTTGACGCAGAATGATAATTTTATTCACCCGGCTATTGCAACACATGGTCGATATCTATGCTAACACATTGACACGTGCATTGCAATAGACAATAAATAGCATAGATATGGCAACATTGTAGCTAGCAACACCATGAATTTTCGTTGCACTGGGCCATCTATGGCGTAGTGTTGTTTATTAGTTAATTGGTTTGAATTATTTAATAGTTACTGGTTGATGATGCAAGTATAATTAGATGTTAAATGATGATTAGTATGATAAAAATATCATTTTTACTTGATACATGTGAAATGGCTTGGGTGTGTGACACTTAAACACAAATAATGTTGATTTGAAAACAAGTTTAAGCCTGAAATGGTCTTGAGGAAGTAATTTACCAATTACTAGTTATTGAATGCAATGAGAACCTTATTTGGGTATTGGGATGATGATTAGTTGATACATATCCCATTGAGTGAGTTTGCGGTTAATATGTTGATTGACAAACCCGTATAGCGTTATTGATTTAAGGCTTATATGGTGAATTCCACCGTATATGTGGATTGGATGTTGTTAGATGGTTGATTTAGTGTTATATGATACACTGATTCAAAATTACCAGTAAATGTGATTACTGGTTCATTGCTTAAGTCTCCATAAATTAAAATGGATTTTAATAAACATTTTATTAATATAATAATAAGTTAAAAATCAAAGTTTGGATTTGGTGCCCGATTTTGGATGGACAGGTAGATTATACGGTGAATATTCATAACTAGAACAAGTTGATTTGAAGTAATTTTCATATAGTTGTGGCCTAATTAAGTTTTATTTTAAAAATGAATAATAACCGTTAAAAGTGAAGTTCGGTTATGGTATCTAGGGAATGTTTTATAATGGCTTTCTTAATAAAATTTTCTTATTTATTTGTATAATGAATGTCAGAAAAATTCAAACTAAAAATAATGAAGTTTGAAAAATAATATTATTTTAATCATTTATAAACTATTATAATACTTAAAAATTGAAATAATCTATCTATCTATTACTCATACTAGAAAACAGAAACCAAATCAATTAGGTTATGACATCTGTCTCCCTTCAACTCACGTGTCTTCCCCTTTTACGCACTATTCACTTTCTGCAATTCACCTTCTAACCGCCTCCCCTTTCCTCTCTTCGTCATGCTTTCTTCCACAACTGATATCTAGCCTTCTTCTCCAACATTTTACTGCTGTTATCATTTATAATTAACCCAGTTTAGGACTGACTCTATTACGTACGACCTACTTCCCAACAGATCCCTTCCTCCACATTCACACTTTCCCTCTATAATCCAGAAATCCAGCGTTTGGGGAGATGATAGTTAATTTTTACGACTACAACAGTTTTCTGTCTGTATAGTTACCAAGCAGTTAAATTCCTCTTGCCATCTTTTATCCATTTCCATCACGGATTTCATTGCCGAAATTCACAGTTACTTGGATCCCAATCCAATAGCCAACGCATCCTCTTCGCCTCCGTTGCCATCTTCTTAATCTGTCAATGTCAATCACTTCTTCTGTTATAGGTATCAATTTACTCCAAGTATTACTTTCTTTCAATTATGATGGTTGTTTTCTCTATTTTATCTCTCGATTAATTTTACAGTTCAGATTGATTTTCTATAGAAGATTGCTTTATGTCAAACATTGATTTTCCTATTTTATGCTCCAGCCATAACTGTATGCTATGCATACTTAATTTGATTTCACAACTAATTGTTAGCTTCTGTGGAAGACAGAGAGGTTGTTACTTAATTTTTGATTTCTTATTCCAAACTTCAATATGAATTGTGTTAGTTACATAAGCAACTTTATATATGTTAAACTTGATGTCTCAATATTTTTTGTGCGGAAATATGATCTTTTACAAAAGTTGGGTTGCTTTTGCATGTAGGCAATGTCTGCATGATTGATACCAAGGCAACATTCGTTAATTATGAGTTCTTTATGTTGCTACATAATGGCACCGGCCAGATCTCCAGCACGATATAAGACCATTGCTAAGAACCTGAAATTTGATTCATGTAAGTTCATAACATTATTCATCTCAAGATAAAATGAAAAACATATGAAAATCTTAATAAATATGTATTTTGTTTGAGGATCCCATGTTTTTTAAAATATTCGGTGTACGTACTTAAAAGTTAACATATTTGACTTGCCTTATATGAATATGTGAGTGTGTTGTGCAGAAAATTATGTTAAAATAATGAAGAAAGAAGGCTTCGCTTTTTATTTACTAGACCATCTACAAATTATTAAGTTTCGTATCATTGCATATTACTATCTAAAATTTTGGTAGGATTTAACATCATTTTATATTAGATTCATAATCTTATTTGAGTTTCTGATAAATACAAATACATAACATAGATGTTGCAATCGTTTTTTGATTGTCATTTTCCAAAGCTTTCGTTTGTCGGTTATACAGTACTTTTCTTACTCTTTCAATCTTCATATTATTGTTGCTCTATCTTATGAACTAGATTTGTTTTGTCAATGATTCTGAATACATTAAGTTCCGTGAATTTGTCAATCATCCTCTTCCACAAGTTTTTGAAACATTGTAAAATTTTAGTATCTAATTTGTATATTTACACATCCATTTTGCTTTTTGTGTTTTTTCATTATTTTTGATCCAAATGTAAACTTTATTTTTTTTTGTAGTGTAATAATAGATATTCCTTTTTCAGAAAGGAATGTCCTTACTTAAATTGCAATCCTTTTTTCACTTGCATAAACTTGACTAAGGCGTGGCCTAAAATAATGTAATCTAAAATTGACCATTGATGTTAAAAAAAAAATCAGCAATATATTTTCTATATGGAGAATCACCAAGTCGGATTTGGCTTCCTAACTTTACATAATTGAGATGATACACTTCATAACTGTATCATATGACATAGTATATGCAATATAAAAAGCAAATTTGGTTTTTTTTTTTTAAATTTGCAAGCATTTAATGTTGTCTCAAACGCCATATTCTTGCATGCCAGCCAAAATGAAAGAAAAAAATTCAAGACGATGCATGTTTTTTTTAATTTGCTGTTAAAAAGGGCAACTGTACATGATTTAAATCCAAATATAAATGGATATTAATAAATCTTTTATGTGAATTAAAAATAATGAATTTTTTTGATAATAAAAGTGGGATTCAATTATAAATTTCTGTATGTATCAAATAAATTAATATATTTCATCATTAAAAAAAATTTGTAATAAAAAATCTATAAAAATCTCTTGAATTTCAATTTTTAAATTCATTTTGCTAGTGGGTTTTATACCTCATTTGAGTAGTATGCTTGATTTTCTGATATATTTTATGCAAATCTACACATAGTTATATTTATCTTTAATATGAAATATGCTTTTAGTAATCTATCTATTACTTATATTGGAAAGCAGAATCCATTGCTTCTTCGATCGACTCATGTACTACGTAAATTTAGTAAAATTCCTTTCCGCGTTTAAGTACGATTGCATTTGCCACCGGTTCTCTCCTCCAAGCATGTACCCATTTCATCTGCTCCAATAAAAAACACAAATTGACCAACGTGAACCGAAAAACGTCGTAGGCAACTTATAGAGGAAGTACCTATCATGAGTGCACTTCAAAGGTTGATGCCACAGCGGATGGAACTACAAATCCCAATCTTCTGACTATGGTAATTTGTGAACCCCTTATTTGGGACATTTTTCCAGTTTTTATTTGGTTAATAATTATGACTGAGTTTGATATGTTAAATCTAAAAATTAAAACGTGCTCTTCACATGCTATCTTCTCAGATCTACTTATTATACTTTGATTAACGATTGGAAATAATGGTGTACTATTGTTTTATGTATCTAAGATATACATCATAGGTAACTGGATTATATAATATCATGTCAAAAAAGAGATATACATCATAGGGGATTTTCTTGGTAGGTAATTAGATTGATATCATTATTTTTGCAACTGGTCCGTATATATTTGTTAAATTAGCTATGATTTTGTGGGATTTTAATCTGTCTCATTATTTCCTGACTGCAGTTTCTATTTTCAAAGTCCAGACTAATGACAGGTGATAGTGAAAATAATCTAAGTTTATATATTTTTATCATTAGATTTTGAATTGTAACAGAATTTCATTCTGCTGTTACAAAATCCAATTTTAAAATTTACATGTTTACTTATTTTGTTATTTGGATTGGCCAATCTATTCACTTCCTAAAATATTTAGAGAAGTCCACAATTAAAGATATTTCCATTAATACCTAACTATTCACTTTGTTTGTTAACTTATCATTCGGTTAGGAACAGTATGACAACTAATCTTTTCAAGCTGGTTCAAATTTTCAGGACATTTACGGGACTATGTATTCTTTTCATGCAAGTCCATTATATTTGTATGAGGCATCTAAAATTTTAGGCCAGCATAATTTTAGGCTTTAAATACCTGCATGATATGCATGTTTATTGAGATGACAATAATTGTGATAATTTATTTTTATGTTGTTAAAATAACTGATCTTCGAGCACTCATGGCACTGTTTGTGATATTTTGTGCTTAATCAAATATTGATTACCTAATAATGTATGCTTCAATTTATTTGCAGCTGGGTAACGGGAAGGAAGTTGAAAGTTAAGCAAAAAATGATTTTTTTTCTCCAACTCTGTAGCCTGTGGAGTATCAGCTGTTTAAGTACGAAAGCTCCATGGAATGGATGTTCAGGTTCTTAGTATAATTTTTTTTCGGTTTTTACAATATTGGAATTGTGCGTAAGAGTTCAAAAGAAAACATAAGAAGGACATCATTGGTAATGCTAGAGCATTCCGGGGACTATGAACTACTTGCAAGATAGCAAAAATGAACTCTTTCTTCAACTACTCAGACCACAGTCTGGATTGACTCACTATATGTGGGTACAAAATTTTACGCGACAATCACCAGGGATTGCTTCAAAGAGCTAAACATGTACCTACTCAGAAAGTACATTGACCTGTTCGACAAATGTTTAAGTGATGCCAAGAAGGGAAAAAGCAACATCCACGATGTTGTGTTATTGGTGGTTGCACTTGAATGCCAAAATGCATCAGTTGCAGCAGAACTTCTATACAAATTAGTTGTGTAAGAGCATCAACCTAGATGTAGCAACTGCTTATGGTGCAGCTGTGCAAGCCGCTATCCTGAGTAAAGAGGCTAACGAAAAGATGCAAGATTTGCTGCTTCTTTTTCTCACTCCTTTATCCCTAGGGCTTGAGACAGCCTGTCTTGATTCAGGGTAACATTATCATTCCTATGAGAAGGACCAAATCTCCTGTACTCACTCCGATAACAAACCTAAATTTTTGATCCAATGGTATGAAGGAGAAAGGAATAGAGTGGGGGACAATAACTTGCTTAGAAAGCTTAAGCTTTCATGCAATATTCCACATGCACCTTGTGACGTAGCACCAATCACAGTTTGCTTCAACATGGATGCCATAGGCATCTTAAACGTTTAGTTGAAGGAAAAACAATGGGTCAAAAGAACAAGATAACGATTACCAATAATATGGCTAGGTTGAAAAAGGAAGAGATACAAAAGATGGTTCATGGGCTGGAGAATTGCAACTCTTAAGACGAGGGGGATTATAAAGGTGGTGGAGGGAAAGAATGCAAAGGAAAACTATGTGTATAACATGTAAAACACCATTAAGGAAGAGAAGATCGCATCGAAGTTGGATGTAGGGGACAAAAGTAGATAGAAGATGCTATTGATGGGGAGATTTAGTGGTTGGATAAGAATCAGCTGAGGTGGATGAGTTTGAAGATATAATGAAGTAGCTAAGAGTTTTTGCAACCCCCTGATTAGTAAGATGTATCAAAGAGATGCTGCTGATATAATGAAGGTCCTACTCCCGCTCCTATTGTTTACTTTGGTCTGGTCCTAAAATCGAAGAGGTTGACTACTTTACTATTGATGCTTTTGTTAGCTGGTCATATATAATGAGCTTTTCTTGCATGTTTATTAAATGATGTTTTGGAATTTTAGGTCCAACTAGACTGGCAGTTATGCCTTCAACTCTTTTGTTGGTGTGAATCATATGTAAAGTTAAAAAAGAGGAAGATCTTCTATTTTTAAAACATATACAGTTAGTACAATTTGAACACACAATAATGATCTGCGTTTAGCTTTGACTCTTTTAGATGACAATGTTGAAGAAAATTATGGTGAAAGGTTATCAATAATATCATCTATATTTCAGAGTAATAAAAGTATATATTTCTATGACCAAAAATTTAATGTACAGGTTTATCACCTTAAATTTAGTGTTGTATACCTATTAAATATTATAATAAAAATGTGAATGAGTTGTCCGTATGCTCATGCGTTATGGAAAATTTGTTAATTTCTACATTAAAGCCTGCCAAGTTGTATTTTTTAATAATTTCCGCGAATAGATGGTTATAAACATGGATTATAAGTTTTAAGGGGAATTTAGGATCACTTAAGTATGGTTTGTCGCTATGTTCTCTCTATGAGTTAACTATTTTTGTTGAATGATATTTTTTTTAACAAGATGACAATAATGAATTTTTGTATTAAAGGTGTAAAATAAAGTTGCATGTTATGTATGAAAATAATCGCCTTGGTTTTCCACTGATTGATTTGTTAAACTTTTTCTTAATTTATAGTTATAAAAGCACATAAATTTTCTATATAGATTGTTGTATATAACGGTGTTGTATACACAATTATATGATTTTTGTTTGATGATAACAACCAAATATATATTATTTTAAATGTGTTTGTTGATGTACTGTTTCATATATTTATCACAGACAGGAATATAATATTTATATTTAAGTAGAATATGACTGTACAGAAATTCAAATATTCACACAGTATTCTATTTAAATATAATATTTTATTTCAGTATTTAAATAGTACAGATTTATAACTCCACTATTTAAACACTTCACTTAAAATTGTACTTGTATATAAACTGAATATAATAAACAATTTTGTTCGAACACAAGTTTAAAACACAATAAAATAATATTTTATTTCAAACAAATTTGTTTATTACAAACATCAGTACAATTCATATATATACACAGCTCCTCACTAAAGCACTCATTCACTCACTCAGTTTACATTTCAATATACATATTTTTTTGTTGACACATTCATACAGAGTTTTATACTTCCACCAACACTGTCTCTTCAGTCTTTAGTCTCCACAGCACTTCACTGTCAGTCCAGTCATCATCTTCATACCTGTCACAAACAGAAGCACACACAGTAATCTTGTACAGAAAAATTTCACACTCTAGCAAATATTTTTTAAAAAAAAATTATTTGCCTCAGTTTTCTGGTGTGTTTCTCATCATTTTTCATGACTTGATCTGATATATTTCTGGTACCCACCGATCAGCCTCGACATAACCATACTGGTTCGCTGATTCTGACCAGCCCCAACACAGTACAGTCAATCTGCTAATGTGTATCACAGTTGTACATATATACACAATTGTCAAATTTGACACAAGACAGGTCAAAATCACAAAGATAGATGAAAATCAAAATGTGCATCAGCAAAAAAAAAAAAAAAAAAAAAAAAAACAGCAAAAATGATCAAGACTTATGCTTCGGCACACAAGTCAACATCATCATATGAATGAAGTGCAAGTGATCAAGCCCTAACAGCAAAGTCAACAAATGTGAGTGGTCAAGTTTTGGCATAGCAGAATGGCTCAAATTCATTACAACAATGTTCATGGTGTGCATATACACAAAGCCAGGGTAGTAAATAGTTACAACAATACATGGACAAGGCTTCACAGTGGCAAATGTCAAACCAGGGAGTTCAAGTATACATGAACTTCATGTTACAATGGATGCAGCAAGTGTGCATAGCAAACAAGTATGACAAAGCAGATTACAAAGTTCAGTTCAAAGTGTCGAGCAAGTTAACATGCCACAAACAAGACACAGTAGCAAAGAGCAAGTGTAAACATGATGCATCACTGCTCAAATAAACTAACATGATGAGCAAAGCTGCAAGTTCAAGTCAAATGTAAGCAAGTGCCAATTTATATACACTTAACCAAGAAATTTGCATGGTGGTTCATTACAAACAGCATGATTAATTCACTGTGTATAAGAGAGTACATACTGCAAAAATGTGATGTTCACAGTTTTTACAAGGAAGCAACTTTGGAGAAACTCAAGTGTACGGATAGAGGCAGAATGGTCGAGGCAACCAAATGCACACATGTGTATACAAGTAAACAATTAAGTGTAAGGGCCAATTTTACTTCCAAAAATGACTGCATATATGGAAATGCAATTGTGGGAATTATTTAATAGTGAATCTAGATTTTTAGGCAAGTGATTAATTTGCGGAAATCAACTTTTTGAGTCACGACTGGAAAGTCTTTCTAGATAAGAAAATTGAGTATTCAATCAATTACAGTGGCGTATATGGTGGACAAAGAATCATGCAGTTTTATAGAGAATCATTTTGGCAAAAATGAAATCAATCTTTGGCAAGTTCTAAAAGTTTTTCAGAATTCTCAGTAAAGCAAGAATTGGCAAAGAATCAATTATATTCCCAAAATAAAGTTGTGGATCAAAGGAAACAGTTTGTTTTGGCAATTAATCATGGTTTCAATCAGCATTAGTATTGCAATATTTTTCCTGTTTTACATGGGCATATATGGCAAATGTTTTTCTCAAAAATCAGCATTCAAGCCTCTGAATTCGATTTCAGAAAATCAAGTAATAACTTTTTGACAAAAACAGATTTTTTTGCTTCCCAGAAAATTGAGCAAGCTTTTAAAGATTTCCTGTTTTGACAAACATTTCAATCTGCAGTGTAAATGGAAAATAATATTTGGCAAGGTCTTAAAATGTTTCCTGTTTTTACACGAGCAGATTTTTGGCAAAGAGTTTTTCTTTTTATTTTTCCAAATATTAAGTACAATTTCATATCTCATTTTGGCAAGAAGAATTTCAAGCAAAAGCTATAAAGATATCTGGAGAATTGTCTCTAAATTCAGACAAGGCAAGAATTTTTTTTCAGAGATGATTCATTTTCATTCAAGACAATTTTTAAGGGATAATTACATTTCGGAGATTCATTAAAGTCTAGAGTTACAACCAGATTCATTTCAATCGAAGAAAACAAAATGGGAAACACACGCAATTCAGTTCAAGCCGAGGCAATCAAGGTCATGGCATTCAAAGCCAAGATTTTTCATAATCAAAAAGGGGAAACACGCAATAAATCAGATCGAGCCATTCATACGAAATCAGTGTATTGATTTAGGGTTTCCTAAATCCTATAAGTTCACACCATTTCATCATCGGCAGTAAGAGATAACGAACCCAACATATCAGATCGAATCCAAAAACAACATATTCAAGCTTAGAGTAAATTCAGAAAAACTCACAATTCCTTCTAGAGTTTCGATTAGCACCAAATTGACCGAAGAAGATAGTGGAAGCTTCAAAGCAATCATCGAAGACAAGGAGAATCGTTTCAGAGGCAATCGATTTGGGTGCTATTCAGAAAATGTAATGACCCGGATATTTTATGGTGTAATAATTAACTTATTTAATTATTTAAATAACGAATATATTATTTAAATCGATGATGTTAGAACGTATAATTATATTATAATTAAAATCGAGTTTGAAATGGTGCTGCAGTTCGTAATTTGGCGATTCAAACTTCAACTGAATGTACAGGATTCGTTTTAAATCGGATTTCTGTGAAACAAGAAACGCACGGAGCTGGTGGAGTATATCTTTCTAGTGGAAGAGAATAATCAGGATTTCGTCGTGTAGATTTTGAGATATGTCCAAATCAAATTTTAAAATAGTTGTTATAGATTCGTTTATCGACCGTAACGGTTTATTCGATATAACTAGAGATTGGGTTTGAATTTAGACAAGGTTCTTTTGGGAAGTAGTGATAAAATAATTTTTAGAATTTTATGGTAATTTTTAATTAATTAAATAAGCAATTTTTATTTTGAAGTATTTTGCACCCTGTAATCAATATTTTGAGGTTTCAAAATATGAGTTAATCTACCGGTATTTTTATATTTTTGGGATCGTGGGACGTTGCTCGTCTCACCGGTGTTTTTATTTCTGTTCGTAGCAGCTCGTGTATGGACAGAAATATATGTATATATATATGGGTATGTTAATTTTTACGAACTAAACAAAATATCCTAACGTAAAACTTGGATCAAAGTAGGCCACGCCGCCAATAGTTCACAGCCACAAACAAAAGAGGAAATAAAGTTCTCCTATATAATAACTTTTAATCGGCAAACCTAATCTCATTTCCATCGTTTTATCCGCCTCCACCTTTCTCTGAAACGAGGAAATTAAAATCATCCACCTTCATAAATCCATATTAATTCCAAATAAAATCTATAAATCCTCAGATGAATATAGTCGCGATCCTCATCACGCTCTCGTCGATTCTATACCGATTTGAAGGGGTTCGATTACAATCTCGTCGCTGGGTTTTAGGGGAAACGATGATAGCTGAAGTCGAGCTTGTTGCGTTCTGGTCAGTGAAGTCATGGGGATGTCTGGGCGGGATGAACTGTGTTGCTGGGTGGAGCGTGATTGCTGAAGGTCACGGTTACTGTTCAGGAGGGTTGCTGATGTTCTCGAGTTGCCATTTGAGGGGACTGGGCGATGGAGGTCTTTGTGGAAAACGATGGTGATGGTTGGAAAGTCTGGAAGGAGCTCGGTGCTGTTGGTGGTGTTCGACGTGAAGGGTTTTGGGTGAGGGGTCGTTCTGGAGCGGGATAAAGGAGGAGCTGATGGTGGGTTTTGAAGTGAGAAGGGAAAATGGAGCGTGCGTACTGTGTGGATGGAAATGGAGTAGTGGGAGGTTGCGAAAATACACAGTAATGTGGAGTTTCATTTGTGAAGAGATGGACAGAACGAAGACAGAATAGGTATCAGAAGGCAGTATGGCGTGAGCACTGAGCAGAAAGAAAGGGGGACGTGTCCAATGAATTAAACAGTGATTGTTGGTTGTTTTGAAACTTTGGAAAATTAAAAAGCGTGGAGGCCGTTCAAAACAAACATGAAGGGAGGATGAAGTAATTCTTTGTATGAAGAATTAACGTTGTGTAGACGAGATGTGGCGAAAAGTATACGGGTTCGAAGTGGATGGAGCTGGTTTAAATGAGATGATTTGTTGCGTGATATAATAGTTGAGGCGGGCACTGTTTTTGCTTCAAGCATGTTGAAGTGAAGAAAACACAAGGGTAGGGTAGATGTCAGGAAGTGGTGCGAGCCTATGCTAATGTGTTTGACGAGGGAAGTCACGGGAAGTCATCGGAAATGTCGGATTTCGAAGCTAGTGGGAATGTATTGCAAAATAACACGTCTATCCGAATCAACGACCGTAACGCGTTATTTAACGATTACGGACAATGTGTGTAAAACTCACTAACTCTCCTCAATTTATATTTTAATATAAATTGTACTTTATTTATTGACTGCTGTATATTGATTGTTAAACTGGACTGTTAAATAGATTTTATTGAAAACGTAGTTATAGTTAATCTATGTACTATTAATCAAATATGGTTCTGTACAGCAGGATATTTCATTTCAAAATGAAATATGATATATATTATACTGTGTAGCATCTGTGGATGCAGGGAGACAGGTTGGAGGAATCCGACTGGATTCCTCAACAATTATTTTACTGTTTTCATATATTGTGTTATATGTTGTGTTATATAATCTGTTCTGGATTATGTGTGTTAGAATGATATTAATCATTGTTATTCGATATTTTACATATCATAAGAAACCCTGAGTTGTGAAATGGAATATTTCAATGTATATTGAAATAAAGGAATTTTATAAAATCACAGGATTTTATAAAAGGAAATTATTTATAAAACGAACACGGTTTTATAAAAAGGAAATTATTTATAAAACGAACACGGTTTTATAAAAGGAAGTATTTATAAAACAAATAGAGTTTTATAAAAGGGATATTTATTTAGAAAATAAATAGAATTGAAAAGGAGAATATTTATTTAGAAAATAACTATAATAAAGGAATATTTATTTAGAAGGTAAATAGAAGTTATAAATGGGAAATATTTGTAACGGTAAATAGAAGTTATAAATAGGAAATATTTGTAACGGTAATTAGAAGTTATAAAAAAGGGGATAGTTGTAACGGAAATTAAACGTTGTAAAAAGGAATTTGACGAGATATAAAAGAGATAATCGAATAGAGTTAAATCGAATTTAGTATTCGAAGGAGCTAATCGGATTTAGTTATTTGAAAAGAGTTAATTGAATATTAGTTATTCAATTAGAGATAATCAAATAAAGTTAATTGATTAAAGATAATCAAATAAAAGTTAATCGAATTAGTCGAAGTAAGTTAATCGACTATTAGTTAGTCGAATGTTAGTTAAGCAAATAAGAGTTAATCGATTATTAGTTAGTCGAATGTTAGTTAAGCAAATAAGAGTTAATCGACTATTAGTTAGTCGAAGATTAGTTAATCAAATATGGTATTCGATGTTAGTAAATCAAATATGGTATTCGAAGGAGTTAATCGAATATGGTATTCGAAGTTAGTTAATCGAATATGGTATTCGATGTTAGTTAATTGAATATGGTATTCGATGTTAGTTAATCGAATATGGTATTCGATGTTAGTTAATCGAATATGGTATTCGATGTTAGTTAATCGAATATGGTATTCGATGTTAGTTAATCGAATATGGTATTCGATGTTAGTTAATCGAATATGGTATTCGAAGTTAGTAAATCGAATATGGTATTTGAAGTTAGTAAATCAAATATGGTATTCGAAGTTAGTTAATCGAATATGTTATTCGAAAGGGGTTAGTCGAGTCGAGTTAGTCAAATAGAGTTAATCGATTTGAGTTAAACTAGTTAGGGTTAATCAGTTAGAATTAATCGGTTAGAGTA
Organism: Allium sativum; assembly: GCA_030737875.1. Taxonomy (NCBI): domain Eukaryota; kingdom Viridiplantae; phylum Streptophyta; class Magnoliopsida; order Asparagales; family Amaryllidaceae; genus Allium; species Allium sativum. Next base: position 825,056,111 of record CM060913.1, read on the forward strand.
ATCAGTTAGAGTTAACCAATTAGAATAAATCAGTTAGGGTTAAACCAATAGAGTTAATCAGTTAGAGTTAATCCAAATAATATGCCATTTAGCCCGACTGCTAGCGTAATTCGTAGGGCTGCAGATAGCCTAAGGCGGTCGGATGTTTCCTGAGGGAATCAGGCGTAACCATTGTGATCGCTGCGATCTAGAGTCAAGCGAATGGAGTTAATCGAATATTAGTTATTCGATAGGAGTTAAGATAATCGAGTTAAGATAATGGAGTTAAGATAATCGAGTTAAGTTATCGAGTTAAGGTAATGGAGTTAAGATAATCGAGTTAAGTTATCGAGTTGAGTTAATTAAGTTAAGTTAGTTAAGATGAGTTAATCCAAAGGAGTTAGTCGAACATTAGTTGTAACGACCCAGATTTTTGAACAGTTATTTTAAATATTTAGTATCGTTTAAATATTAAATTAACAATATAAAAGAATTTTTATAGTGAATTATCGATCAAATAATCGAAATACGAAAACAAAATATAATTGAAATCGAAGAAAAACTGTATCAAAAAAATTAGAACGATAATAAATTTGTATTATCTATGGATTTAGTTATTTTAAAAATCAATTTATATTTTAAGTAATTTAATTAGCGATTTAAACTATTGTCTATTATATACTGTTAACTAAATTTCAGAATAGGTTCCGTTAGGGTTAGAATATCATATAAATGTGGAAACGTCGGTTGTTATGTTGAATTTGCGGTTCGGAATTTCAAATCAGGGACCATGAGGTATTTTGGTCTATTATATTATATAAAATCAAATTAAAATAAAGCAGTGTATGTACTTAAGCAAACATGAATTCCTAAAGCCGACCTATCTTCAATTTTAGGCAGACATATTATTTTTCTCGAGCACAAATTCCTGCTCCCCAAATTCGAAGCAAGCAGACAGCCATTTTAATGGCTCGTACTCGTTGTTCCCCTTCTTTTGCTTATATAAACCACCGCGACTCCATTCTTTCGTTCAACAGAAAAACAAACGAAATAAAAAAAAAAAAAAATGGCCGCTGCCCTCATATCGAATCGCAACTCGAATCATCGCGAGCTGATGCTCGAGCTTCGGGGAGAATGGCGCGAGGAGTTGGCCGAGGATAGGGCGACGAACAGGGTCTGGGGCGACAGCGGTTCTCAATCCAAAGTCAATACAAACGATTAGGGTTTGAGCAATACTCTTGGAGCGTTTAGGGGGGTCGCGAGTCCTAATTGGTGGTGTTTGGGTCACCACAGTGGATCAAAAGTCGGATTTGGGTGTCGCGATGTGATGTAGGGGTTCGAAGTTCATCTGGATTGAATTCGGGAAGAAGTTGTGAGCTAGCGGTTGGAGTATGAATGGATTTAGGAAATTTCATGAAGAATGGGAAGATGGTTCAGACAATATTTGAACCTGGAAATAGTAAGGTATAATTTTTGCTTTGAAAACGTATACAGAAATTGATGTATATAATTAGTAAGTGATTAAGTCAGTATAAATAAATTTAGAAAGTTAGCTAGTGGAGTATTAAAGCATAAATCAACTGGTTAATCCGAGATTAAGAAAAAGTTGGGCTTCTAATGTTATCATTTAAAATAATGGATTAAGTGTGTTAATAATGATAATAAACCTTAGTAAGGTCATTAATGGATTTATTAATTAAATTAATTAATTCAATAACTTATAAAAATCATAATTTATTTTTATATTAGATTCGAGTAAGACGAAGTACAATGGAACCAGAACGACGAATACTTCGAAATAAACTTGGTTGAAACTAGATGGGAGCTTGCTGGTAATTCTGATTATATTAAACACTCGTTTGATTTAATCAGAAACCAATGGTTATTTCGACGAAGGAAAATCAGGTGAGTAAATCTCACTCACCTTTTATTTTAATTATTTTTATTTCATTAAAAATAATTGTTTGTTGCTGGTGTGGATGCTTTCTGCTTGCTTTATATATATTAGTTATTTAGGCTATATATATATATATATATTGGGTTGATTGATTGGTTGGATTCCCGCAGTCTCATTAGCGGATGCCCGCAGTTTCATAGCGGATGATTACCCTATACGCCCCACGTTATGATTAGTGGATGACCTTCTATACCGCGATATTCTGCCACGAAGCAGAATGGGTATTATTTATGTGCTAACATCTGTGGATGCAGGAAAACAGGTTGGAGGAATCCAACTGGATTCCTCAAAAATATATTATCTGTTTGTTTATTTGTTGCATATATATTGTGTGTTAGAAAAATAAATAATTCGTTGTTTTGTGTGTTTAAATATCACTGGGCTTAAGTAATGATATTTAAAAATATCGGGGAAGGATATTTGAGATTTAAAAAGGGAAAATTCTAATTTTTAAATAGAATTAGAATTTTAAATGGAATAAAAATTATAAACTTGTTTTTGAAAAATAAAACAAGTAGTTCTTTATAAACGAAGTTTATAAATAATTCTTTTATAACGAAATTATAAATGAAGTGAAAAGAATTATCATGTGATAATTCAGAAATAGAAATACAAGTGCGAAATTGGGATTTGAAATGAAATTTCAAAATAGGATTTGAAAGGTAATTTTTAAATATATATATAACTCAAATGAAATTTGAGTATAACATTTGAATTTTTAAAAAAAGAGTTAAAATATTTGAATTTTAAAAGGGGATTGAATATTAGAAATTCAAATAAGAAGTTCAAATAGAATTTGAATAGACGAGATTAGAATGGAAGATAGAATTTTTATTCAAGGAATTAAAATAAAGTTTGAATTCAAAGGAATTCAAATAAAGAAATTTGAATGGAGATTTGAATGTAGAATTTCAAAATAGAATTTGAAATAAACTTTGAAAATAGGATTTCAAAGTAGAATTGGAAATAGAATTTCAAATAGGATTTCAAAATAGGAAATCCAAAGGATTTTGAAATGGAATTTGAATTCAAGGGAATTCAAATGGATTTGAGTGGAGAAATTCAAATGGTGTTAAAATGAGCTTGAATATTAGAATTCAAATGGAAAATGAAATTTGAATGTAAGAGATTCAAATTGAATTCAAATAGGATTTAATCTATGGGATTTGAATATAAAATTCAAATGGGTTTTAAACTATGGAATTTTGAATATAGAATTTAAAAAGAAGTTTGAATATTGAATTTCAATAAAAATTCAAATATAGAAATTGGAATATAGATGTGCAAATGGAATTTGAAACATTTAGAATTTCAAATAGAAATTTAAATGGAGTTTGGATATTTAAATTCAAGTATGAATTTCAAATATAGAAATTCAAAAAGGAGTTGAATTAAAGTGGGAATTCGAATAAAGAATTTGAAATGATATTCGAATAAAGGATTTCAAATAGGATTTGAATACAGGATTTAAAACTATGGAATTTGAAATGTAAGGATTCAAATGGAATTTGAAATATATATGAATATATATATATTAAATGGAGTTGAATTCATTTTAAAGAAGTTTAAAAGTTTATATTTATAAATATAATTAAAACGAACTCGCCGCAGCGCTGCAGTTCGTAAAATAGCGATTCGAACTTCAATTGAGTATACATAACGCAGTTGAAGTCGAAATTCTTCGAAACAAGAAACGTCAGGACCGGTTTGATAATAGTTTTCTAATGAAAGAGAAAAATCTGAATTTCGTCGTATAGATTTTGAGTTATGTCAAAATCAAATTTTCAGAAAAACAGCGCCGGAATCGTTTTAAAACCATAATGGTTTATTTAATATTATAAAAGGATTTTAAGCGGGAAAATCCGAAGTTCCTATTTAGAAAATTTCAGAGTTGAGTTGTAAAGTATATGTGAATTCAAGTTGTGTAAATGAATATGATTTTTGAAATAGAAATCAGATTTTTGATTTATTGAATAGAGTTAACTAATTCGAATAGAAATTAGTTAATGAGATTTCGAATGAATATTGAGCTTTAAATAAGTGAATTCGATTTGAGAATTTATATTCGAAATGGAAAAGAGAACTAGAATTGAAATTGAAATTCAATTGGGTTATGAACGAGTTAAATATTTTGTTTGAACATGTTATGTTCAACAAAGAAGTGAAATAGACAAAAAGGCTAATTAAAGAATAATTAAGCGAAACCGAATTCAAACGATTCAAATTTGAATTCAAACGAATGGATTGAGTTGAATTGAATTGCAAACAGGTGAATATGTGTTAAGCAGGTTTGGGATGAAGTATATGAAGTTATTAATGTAGTGCTCGACAAAAAGGTACATGTTTAATTCATATATGAGATTTATGCGCCGTATCGGCAAGCCGCTTGGCTTTTTCTTTTTCTTTTCGATTGAGGAAGATACCGGGAAGCTATTTGAAATTTCCCGATGCTCCCGATACAGGGGAGGTTATGGCGAATTTTTCCGGGAATTTAAGGAGATAGAATATTTTTCAGATAATTTGATAGTTAAATCAATGTATCGATAAATGTAGAATTCGATAAGGAAATGGAAAAGTGATTTAATTAATGAAATATTAAATAAAGAGCCCAGTGATTTGTTTGATATGTTTGGATGAACACTTGTTTTTATTCGATAGTTAAATCACAGACTATCGAAGTTTTGACCATCGTTGTCAATATGGAGAGACCGGTTGGATTATTATCCGAAGAACCACTCCGTATCGGCATAAGCGTTGCGAACCAAGTATGCTGAATATATTGAAGACGGAGTAAAGTGCAAGGGCTTTTCTATTTATAGAAATAGTGCCTTCGGTTTCGTTCAATCCCAGAACAAACGTAAATGGACGAATGTCTGACAGAGTATTTCCAATGATCAAATGGGTTGGTCTGTATAAATATATATGGTTGCAACGGATTTATCCCTTAGCATAATATCCAGAATATTTGTGCAAATCAATTAGTGATTAACGGATCTGACAATGTGGCATTCAAAGTGATTGTGTTATCAAGGAATGGTAAGTAATCGTAGCCTCAGGCCTCAACAACCGGGAAAGGACAAAAATCGGGCAGGCAGCATGGCTATGTGGGTCGCACCCATTAGGGTGTATAATCACCTATCTAGAGAAATTCCTTTTGTTTCTAAATCTATCGATTCTGCCCATTCGGGAAACGGTGGTTTGAGTCCAACCGTTGGTGATATACATTCGATACACTCAAGCGAAATGGGTGGTCGGTCATGTGTGGGCCGGGTTGCAAGACGTTCTTGTTGAACCCAGTGTATTCCTCTCTAGAGATACACAGTCGGCAGGTGGTTCCATACCTTGTCATGTTGGAAATCCAATCTCCAATAAGCACCATGCGGTTTGTGATTTTATACTATTTATGTGGAGCGTGAGATGCAAGCGTTCTACGATTTGGTTATTTACTTGATGTAGACATTACTATAATATCATTGGATTTGATATCAAAGTGTTTTGGATTATAGTAAGGTAAAAACCGTCCATGTTTATGTGTGGGCTGGTCTTACTATTATCTTTTCTTTCGAAAAAGATTTTGAAAGTTAAACAAGTGGTTGGAGTTTACTCACACCAGTCCCATGACTGACCCAGAGTTTATTTTGTTTTGTTTTCCCTAAACTCTTGGGTGCCCAAATTTGTACGGGCAGTCAAGTGTTTCAGGCTTTTGCAGATACACTTGGAGGAGCTTGAAGCAGGAGGCTTCAACGTTAGTTATTTGGAGTTACTTCCGCTGAATCAAATGTTATGTGTACTCTGATAATGATATGTATATATGTACCAAACAGTTTTGTATTTCAAAAGTTATGTTATATAATAAATTTTATTCGTTCCGCTGTGAGTTTGTGATCTTCGTTTTCTTCTATTCTAAGTTTTCTATCTTATCTATTCTCACCCTCTAACTTCTTTCTAATAATGAGTCGTATTTCTGTGTTATTTGGGTTGGACGTGTGGTGTATTTAGTCAACTCAGATAGCTCGGATTTGCGGGTCGTTTCAGTTGGTATCAGAGCTGGTTGCTTAATTGGTACGGATGATAGGGGGTTCTCGCTTCGCGTTTGGTGGCGAACGGGAGACTCTTACCCCTACATCTCCCGACAATGTGGGTTGGTCGAGTCGAGAGGCTGGCCGTAAAAGCAGTTCTGAGGTATCTCTGTAAGCCACGCTGGGAGGTTAACCCAGTGCCGAGGGAGGAGAGGATGGTTGAAAAGCCTACTCGAATCCCGTGGTCGCTACAGTTGGTATCAGAGCTTAGGTTGAGAGAATACCTAGGCTTGTGTGACATGTGCTCATTAGAGATAGGGTCAGTAGTACCCTAGAATGAGTTGAGTGTATAGATACGAGAGAGCGTATTTGTTAGTTGATATAAAAGTTGTTTTATATTGTGTTGGCTAGTCTGTTGAGTGGTTTATGAATTCTGGTCGGATAGTGGGACGCCACAAAGTCGATAGGAATTTCTAAACACTTGAACAGGAGATTGAACACGATATTGTTTTAAAGTGGGTGAATGAAATAATTTTACCCAAAATTCTATTTGATATAGAAAGAATAATTTTCTAGAATTATTATTATATGGATGTGTTGGATGTTGATTTTATAATCAAATGAGATTATAAAATTAGAATGGTTATTTATAACCAAAACTGAATTGGTATATGAATTAAATATACAAATGAAATGAATTAGAATTTTATTCAAACCAGAATTAAGAATTCAAAATCCTGGGAAGTTGAAAAAATATTTTTCAAAGTATATTAAAGTAATATAGCTTTGTTTTAAAAGGATTTGAAAGAAAATCATGGATTTTGAAATAATAAGGCACTGAACTCACTTCAGTGGCTGGGAAATAATTCTGATGATGATTGCAACATCATCGGTGTTCATTTCCGAGTTTCTAAGTGATGGATTGCTACCTTAGAAAAGTTTTTGATGGAAATTTGTTTTGAAAGAAAACAAGTAGATTGAAAATTTAAATATTTTGAATTGAGATGAAAATAAATATATGTATATATTTATGGGATTTCAAAAGAATTTGAAAAGAAAAACCCAGGGATTTGGATTCTGGAATTAAAATTTAACTGAAGCAAGTTAAATGGTTCGAGGTGAATAAATTGACTAGAATCAATTTGAAAAATAAATGGAAATGAATATGAATTAGAATGTATATGAATGGAAACCAAAAGTTTTGGTTGAAAATAAAGTCATAGAAATATGAGGAGTTGAGTTTCAACATAAGTGAGATGTTGAAAAGGAATGGATTTGTACCCTTTTTCCTACCTTAGCAATTTCGAGGACGAAATTATTTTAAGGGGGGAAGAATGTAACGACCCAGATTTTTGAACAGTTATTTTAAATATTTAGTATCGTTTAAATATTAAATTAACAATATAAAAGAATTTTTATAGTGAATTATCGATCAAATAATCGAAATACGAAAACAAAATATAATTGAAATCGAAGAAAAACTGTATCAAAAAAATTAGAACGATAATAAATTTGTATTATCTATGGATTTAGTTATTTTAAAAATCAATTTATATTTTAAGTAATTTAATTAGCGATTTAAACTATTGTCTATTATATACTGTTAACTAAATTTCAGAATAGGTTCCGTTAGGGTTAGAATATCATATAAATGTGGAAACGTCGGTTGTTATGTTGAATTTGCAGTTCGGAATTTCAAATCAGGGACCATGAGGTATTTTGGTCTATTATATTATATAAAATCAAATTAAAATAAAGCAGTGTATGTACTTAAGCAAACATGAATTCCTAAAGCCGACCTATCTTCAATTTTAGGCAGACATATTATTTTTCTCGAGCACAAATTCCTGCTCCCCAAATTCGAAGCAAGCAGACAGCCATTTTAATGGCTCGTACTCGTTGTTCCCCTTCTTTTGCTTATATAAACCACCGCGACTCCATTCTTTCGTTCAACAGAAAAACAAACGAAATAAAAAAAAAAAATGGCCGCTGCCCTCATATCGAATCGCAACTCGAATCATCGCGAGCTGATGCTCGAGCTTCGGGGAGAATGGCGCGAGGAGTTGGCCGAGGATAGGGCGACGAACAGGGTCTGGGGCGACAGCGGTTCTCAATCCAAAGTCAATACAAACGATTAGGGTTTGAGCAATACTCTTGGAGCGTTTAGGGGGGTCGCGAGTCCTAATTGGTGGTGTTTGGGTCACCACAGTGGATCAAAAGTCGGATTTGGGTGTCGCGATGTGATGTAGGGGTTCGAAGTTCATCTGGATTGAATTCGGGAAGAAGTTGTGAGCTAGCGGTTGGAGTATGAATGGATTTAGGAAATTTCATGAAGAATGGGAAGATGGTTCAGACAATATTTGAACCTGGAAATAGTAAGGTATAATTTTTGCTTTGAAAACGTATACAGAAATTGATGTATATAATTAGTAAGTGATTAAGTCAGTATAAATAAATTTAGAAAGTTAGCTAGTGGAGTATTAAAGCATAAATCAACTGGTTAATCCGAGATTAAGAAAAAGTTGGGCTTCTAATGTTATCATTTAAAATAATGGATTAAGTGTGTTAATAATGATAATAAACCTTAGTAAGGTCATTAATGGATTTATTAATTAAATTAATTAATTCAATAACTTATAAAAATCATAATTTATTTTTATATTAGATTCGAGTAAGACGAAGTACAATGGAACCAGAACGACGAATACTTCGAAATAAACTTGGTTGAAACTAGATGGGAGCTTGCTGGTAATTCTGATTATATTAAACACTCGTTTGATTTAATCAGAAACCAATGGTTATTTCGACGAAGGAAAATCAGGTGAGTAAATCTCACTCACCTTTTATTTTAATTATTTTTATTTCATTAAAAATAATTGTTTGTTGCTGGTGTGGATGCTTTCTGCTTGCTTTATATATATTAGTTATTTAGGCTATATATATATATATATATATTGGGTTGATTGATTGGTTGGATTCCCGCAGTCTCATTAGCGGATGCCCGCAGTTTCATAGCGGATGATTACCCTATACGCCCCACGCTATGATTAGTGGATGACCTTCTATACCGCGATATTCTGCCACGAAGCAGAATGGGTATTATTTATGTGCTAACATCTGTGGATGCAGGAAAACAGGTTGGAGGAATCCAACTGGATTCCTCAAAAATATATTATCTGTTTGTTTATTTGTTGCATATATATTGTGTGTTAGAAAAATAAATAATTCGTTGTTTTGTGTGTTTAAATATCACTGGGCTTAAGTAATGATATTTAAAAATATCGGGGAAGGATATTTGAGATTTAAAAAGGGAAAATTCTAATTTTTAAATAGAATTAGAATTTTAAATGGAATAAAAATTATAAACTTGTTTTTGAAAAATAAAACAAGTAGTTCTTTATAAACGAAGTTTATAAATAATTCTTTTATAACGAAATTATAAATGAAGTGAAAAGAATTATCATGTGATAATTCAGAAATAGAAATACAAGTGCGAAATTGGGATTTGAAATGAAATTTCAAAATAGGATTTGAAAGGTAATTTTTAAATATATATATAACTCAAATGAAATTTGAGTATAACATTTGAATTTTTAAAAAAAGAGTTAAAATATTTGAATTTTAAAAGGGGATTGAATATTAGAAATTCAAATAAGAAGTTCAAATAGAATTTGAATAGACGAGATTAGAATGGAAGATAGAATTTTTATTCAAGGAATTAAAATAAAGTTTGAATTCAAAGGAATTCAAATAAAGAAATTTGAATGGAGATTTGAATGTAGAATTTCAAAATAGAATTTGAAATAAACTTTGAAAATAGGATTTCAAAGTAGAATTGGAAATAGAATTTCAAATAGGATTTCAAAATAGGAAATCCAAAGGATTTTGAAATGGAATTTGAATTCAAGGGAATTCAAATGGATTTGAGTGGAGAAATTCAAATGGTGTTAAAATGAGCTTGAATATTAGAATTCAAATGGAAAATGAAATTTGAATGTAAGAGATTCAAATTGAATTCAAATAGGATTTAATCTATGGGATTTGAATATAAAATTCAAATGGGTTTTAAACTATGGAATTTTGAATATAGAATTTAAAAAGAAGTTTGAATATTGAATTTCAATAAAAATTCAAATATAGAAATTGGAATATAGATGTGCAAATGGAATTTGAAACATTTAGAATTTCAAATAGAAATTTAAATGGAGTTTGGATATTTAAATTCAAGTATGAATTTCAAATATAGAAATTCAAAAAGGAGTTGAATTAAAGTGGGAATTCGAATAAAGAATTTGAAATGATATTCGAATAAAGGATTTCAAATAGGATTTGAATACAGGATTTAAAACTATGGAATTTGAAATGTAAGGATTCAAATGGAATTTGAAATATATATGAATATATATATATTAAATGGAGTTGAATTCATTTTAAAGAAGTTTAAAAGTTTATATTTATAAATATAATTAAAACGAACTCGCCGCAGCGCTGCAGTTCGTAAAATAGCGATTCGAACTTCAATTGAGTATACAGAACGCAGTTGAAGTCGAAATTCTTCGAAACAAGAAACGTCAGGACCGGTTTGATAATAGTTTTCTAATGAAAGAGAAAAATCTGAATTTCGTCGTATAGATTTTGAGTTATGTCAAAATCAAATTTTCAGAAAAACAGCGCCGGAATCGTTTTAAAACCATAATGGTTTATTTAATATTATAAAAGGATTTTAAGCGGGAAAATCCGAAGTTCCTATTTAGAAAATTTCAGAGTTGAGTTGTAAAGTATATGTGAATTCAAGTTGTGTAAATGAATATGATTTTTGAAATAGAAATCAGATTTTTGATTTATTGAATAGAGTTAACTAATTCGAATAGAAATTAGTTAATGAGATTTCGAATGAATATTGAGCTTTAAATAAGTGAATTCGATTTGAGAATTTATATTCGAAATGGAAAAGAGAACTAGAATTGAAATTGAAATTCAATTGGGTTATGAACGAGTTAAATATTTTGTTTGAACATGTTATGTTCAACAAAGAAGTGAAATAGACAAAAAGGCTAATTAAAGAATAATTAAGCGAAACCGAATTCAAACGATTCAAATTTGAATTCAAACGAATGGATTGAGTTGAATTGAATTGCAAACAGGTGAATATGTGTTAAGCAGGTTTGGGATGAAGTATATGAAGTTATTAATGTAGTGCTCGACAAAAAGGTACATGTTTAATTCATATATGAGATTTATGCGCCGTATCGGCAAGCCGCTTGGCTTTTTCTTTTTCTTTTCGATTGAGGAAGATACCGGGAAGCTATTTGAAATTTCCCGATGCTCCCGATACAGGGGAGGTTATGGCGAATTTTTCCGGGAATTTAAGGAGATAGAATATTTTTCAGATAATTTGATAGTTAAATCAATGTATCGATAAATGTAGAATTCGATAAGGAAATGGAAAAGTGATTTAATTAATGAAATATTAAATAAAGAGCCCAGTGATTTGTTTGATATGTTTGGATGAACACTTGTTTTTATTCGATAGTTAAATCACAGACTATCGAAGTTTTGACCATCGTTGTCAATATGGAGAGACCGGTTGGATTATTATCCGAAGAACCACTCCGTATCGGCATAAGCGTTGCGAACCAAGTATGCTGAATATATTGAAGACGGAGTAAAGTGCAAGGGCTTTTCTATTTATAGAAATAGTGCCTTCGGTTTCGTTCAATCCCAGAACAAACGTAAATGGACGAATGTCTGACAGAGTATTTCCAATGATCAAATGGGTTGGTCTGTATAAATATATATGGTTGCAACGGATTTATCCCTTAGCATAATATCCAGAATATTTGTGCAAATCAATTAGTGATTAACGGATCTGACAATGTGGCATTCAAAGTGATTGTGTTATCAAGGAATGGTAAGTAATCGTAGCCTCAGGCCTCAACAACCGGGAAAGGACAAAAATCGGGCAGGCAGCATGGCTATGTGGGTCGCACCCATTAGGGTGTATAATCACCTATCTAGAGAAATTCCTTTTGTTTCTAAATCTATCGATTCTGCCCATTCGGGAAACGGTGGTTTGAGTCCAACCGTTGGTGATATACATTCGATACACTCAAGCGAAATGGGTGGTCGGTCATGTGTGGGCCGGGTTGCAAGACGTTCTTGTTGAACCCAGTGTATTCCTCTCTAGAGATACACAGTCGGCAGGTGGTTCCATACCTTGTCATGTTGGAAATCCAATCTCCAATAAGCACCATGCGGTTTGTGATTTTATACTATTTATGTGGAGCGTGAGATGCAAGCGTTCTACGATTTGGTTATTTACTTGATGTAGACATTACTATAATATCATTGGATTTGATATCAAAGTGTTTTGGGTTATAGTAAGGTAAAAACCGTCCATGTTTATGTGTGGGCTGGTCTTACTATTATCTTTTCTTTCGAAAAAGATTTTGAAAGTTAAACAAGTGGTTGGAGTTTACTCACACCAGTCCCATGACTGACCCAGAGTTTATTTTGTTTTGTTTTCCCTAAACTCTTGGGTGCCCAAATTTGTACGGGCAGTCAAGTGTTTCAGGCTTTTGCAGATACACTTGGAGGAGCTTGAAGCAGGAGGCTTCAACGTTAGTTATTTGGAGTTACTTCCGCTGAATCAAATGTTATGTGTACTCTGATAATGATATGTATATATGTACCAAACAGTTTTGTATTTCAAAAGTTATGTTATATAATAAATTTTATTCGTTCCGCTGTGAGTTTGTGATCTTCGTTTTCTTCTATTCTAAGTTTTCTATCTTATCTATTCTCACCCTCTAACTTCTTTCTAATAATGAGTCGTATTTCTGTGTTATTTGGGTTGGACGTGTGGTGTATTTAGTCAACTCAGATAGCTCGGATTTGCGGGTCGTTTCATTAGTTATTCGAATAGAGTTGAACGGAGTTAAATAGAGTTATCGAATATTAGTTATTCGAATAGAGTTAAACGGAGTTAAATAGAGTTAGTCGAATATAGTTTATTCGAATAGAGCTAAAAGAAAGGAATTATCGATTTTAGTTTAATCGAAAGGAGTTATCGATTATAGTTTAATCGAAAGGAGTTATCGATTATAGTTTAATCGAAAGGAGTTATCGATTATAGTTTAATCAAAAGGAGTTATCGATTAAAGTTAATCAAAAGGAGTTATCGATTAGTTAATCGAAGGAGATTATCGAATATAGCATATTCGAAAGAAAGAGACCGAATATAGTTTATTCGAAAAAGAGAGATTTCAAATATAAGTTATTCGAAGAGAGAGATAATCGAATATAGGATATTCGAAGAAGAGTTAATCAAATAGAGATTTCTCGAAAGAGAATTATACGTCGAATTCAATTATATCGAATTCGGGAAAGTAATATTTACTTTCCAGTTTTTAAATCAAAAGTATACACTAATAAATTAGGGTTAGGTTTAATTATTCGAATTAAAGAATAAAGGTTATAATTGAAGTTAGATATTGCGGAAGTAGGGATTATAACGTTATCGTTATAATCAATGTTTTCAATAAAGAAGTGGATTCGTAAATTGAATCCGAGAGTTACGTAAAGAAGTTGTTAAAGGTTTAAAAGATAAACTGTTACTATTTCGAAGTTATAACGTTGTTCAATTAAGGTCTGAGAGGTAATTATACCCCAACTTGATTGACTTCCTTCTTAACTAAGGAATGGTAAGGTTTGATAGTGAATGATGGTTAAGTGAATTCAGTAAATGGTTTGAGTTGGCATAGCGATGTTTTATTTAAACATCAGTTTAAATCCAATAAAGGAACTTTGGAAATGTTTTCCAGATAAGAAATCAGAAATGTTTTCTAATATAGAAAACAAGGAAATGGAAATGTTTTCCATTGTTAATAAAGTATATTTTCTAAAATTAGAAAATAAGAAATTTAGAATATCGGGAAACAGGAGATAAGTAAATTAATGAACTAAAGAGATCAATGTTAAATGATGATTGGTTGATATAATTTCCGTCAGGAAATAATATCGTTGTTTGCACACGAGTTTTTCTTTGATAGTTAAATCACAGACTATCAATGTTTTGACCATTTTAACGTTGTTAATATGGATAGACCGGTTGGATTATTATCCAAAGAACCACTCTGTATTGGCATAAGCGTTGCGAATCATATATGCTGAATATATTGAAGACGGAGTAAAGTGCAAGGGCTGTTGTATAAATCTTAGATAACAATGGACTAAGATGGATGTACTGAATAGTGCCTTCGGTTTCGTTCAGTCCCAGAACGAACGTAAATGGACGAATGTCTGACAAAGTATTTCCAATGATCGAATGGGTTGGTCTGTATAAATATATATATATGGTTGCAAAGAATTTATCCCTTAGCATAACATCCAGGGTATTTGTATAAACCAACTAATGATTTACGGATCTGATAATGTGGCATTCAAAGTGATCGTGTTATAAATGAATGGAAAGTAAGCGTAGCTTCTTGCCTCATCAACCGGTAAATGACAGAAATCGGGCAGGCAGCATGGCTGAGTCGGTCGCACCGAAGTAGGGTGTATAATCACCTATCTAGAGAATATTCATTTTCTTCTTTTAATCTATCAATGCTGTCCCACATATATACGGGAAACGGTTGCTGATCCCAACTGTTGGTGATGTACATTCGATACACTCAAGCGAAATGAGTGGTCGGTCATGTGTGGCTGAGTTGCAAGATGTTCTTGTTGAACTCCAGTGTATCGTTCCTAGAGTACACTGATCGGAAGGTGGTTCCATACCTTGTCATAGTTGGAAATCCATTATCCAATACGTGCTTGCGATTTTGATTGTATACTATATATGTAGAACGTGAGATGAAAGCGTTTCTGCTAGTTGATATCTATTTGTACATAGACATTATTATAATATCTAAAGGTTTTTGATATAAAGATATTTTGGATTCTCATAAGGGAAAAACCCGTTCCGTTCTGCGGCGTGGTCTTATGAGATATCGTTTACTTGTTCATATACCTGTTTAAACCGTTTTACTCATACCAGTCCCATGAATGACCCGGAGTTTACTTTGTTGTTTTCCCTAAACTCTTGGGTGCCTAAATTTGTACGGGCAGTCAAGCAGTCGAGATTTGCAGATACATTGAAGAGCTGGAGCAGGAGGCTTCAGGATTCTATAGCTATATTTATTTCCGCTGTTGTTGTAAGTGTTGTACTCTGATAAGTGTTATTGTATATATAACTGTTTGTATTTCAAAAGTTATGTTATATTTTATTCGTTCCGCTGTGAGATTCGTGTTTACTCTGATGATGATGTTCTTCTTCTTCTTCTATTCTACTTGTTCTATCTTATCTATCCTCACCCTCTATCTTCTTTCTATTAGTTTCTTGAATTTCAAGTGCAATTTGGGGTTGGACTTGTGTTATTTAGTCAGCTCAAATTGGACCGGATTTTCGGGTCACTACAGAAAACCCTAGTTTTTATCTTCAGAGCCGCCGCCATTTTTAAATTCCAGAGCAAACGAGAAAAGCATCGGGCTAAAGAATAGGAAGGGTGCTGGCCTACATGGAGTAAACTAAGCCAAGCTATTCAAAAGGGGATGACCCTTTAATTTTAAACTCCTAGGGTTGTTTCTATTTTGTGTTTATTTTATTTTTTGTCGTTTAACTTGTGTTATCTTTCAATTTTTCTTGTCGTTTTATTTTGTATTTTTTTCTTTCTTCTTTGTAAACAAACAAACAGTTTCTTGTGTCTGTAATATACTAGGGGTGATCCAGTCAGGGTGTTGGCTGGCAGTTGCTAGAGTCTGTAAAATCTAGGATTTACTGGTTACGGGGTTGTAATCAGGGGGAATCTGATCTAGGGGTTTAGATCAGTCTACGGTTTTGAGCGTAGGGTTAGAATAGGAGCAGGGTTTGCGAGTGTACATGGTCTTGTATGCGGGATCTGTTCTATCACCTAGTAGAAACCTTAGAAATGCAACAGTAGACAGAGTTTTGCGGAAGCTGGGTATATCTGTGTGTGATTTATTTTCTGCATTTCTATTTCTGCTATATTCTATGATCTGTTTATTATTATATATCTCGTTAGATTTTTAATTCTTGTTAAAAACTGTGATAAATCCTATTCACCCCCCTCTAGGGTTAATCTAGATCCAACAAGTGGTATCAGAGCATGTATTTCTTTAACCCTAGAATCATGGATCTTAGTTGTCAGTCTTCTAAGAATCAGTCCAGTCATATTCCATTTATTTTCAATGGTACAGATTTTTTAAATTGGAAATTAGAAACGGAATTATATTTATAATCTATTGATATTAAATGTTGGGATACTGTAATAAATGGTTATGATATGGTCAATAGGAACGATATTGGATTTAATTCTCGTGCTATTCACACCTTGTATTCTTATATTGATGATGTCCAATATAACCTCATTTCTCATTGCTTGACTATGCAGGAAATATGGAACTTTCTCAATACGAAGTATGGAAAGATTGACAACAGCAATTCAAAACCGAAAATGGTCAACTTAGATACAGATCTATGCTCAGGAGAAGAAACAAATGAAAATTCAAGTAGATCAGACGATGGCGACTCAACAGACAATGAGACTATAAGCTTCTCATATGAAGAGTTGGTTTATACGTGTAATGAATTAACAAAAATCGTTGATAAACTCCATTGTAAAAACAAATCTTTAAAATCTTAAAATCACGAGTTAAATAGCAAAGTTAACCATTTGGAGTCAGAATTTACAAATGTCATGAAATTAGAAAATTCTGACTGTGAAAGTTGTTTGAAATTGAAAACTGACTTCGTTTATCTCAATAAAAATATTCACAGGCTTAAAGAGGAAATTTTGATTTTAAAAGATAACGAGGTTAAGCTAAAAGATTCAAGCAGTTCATTGCAAAATGAATTTAATAATTTTAAGGCCATCAAAAATTCCAAACATGGAATTGCTGAAAAAGAAAGCTTGTTGAAAAGTGATTTAATTTTAAACGAGCTTGAAAAAGAGATTGAAAATTTCAAGAAACTTGAATTTGAAAAACAAATTAAATTTGAATCTGAAATTTTTGAGTCCAAGACCAAAATCAAACTTCTTGAGAACGAAAATTCGTTTTTGAAACGAAATGATACTGAAAGGAGAAAGATCAGCATTGATCATTGTTCAAATCTGATAAAAGAAAATTCTGATCTTAAATCCAAAATTCAACGATTTGAATCGACTTTGGATAAATTTTCTAATGGGGAAAAATCATTGAATATGCTGTTACAAAACCAATTTTCAGTTGGTTATAAACAAGGTCTTGGTTTGGGAAAAACAAGTGGTTTTGAAAAAGAGAATTCTTGTGATTTTAAAATTCCTTCAAACTGCTTTGAAAATAATTGTTTTGAAAATTTAAACTCTGATAATTTCAAAGGTTTTTTAAATCATGAACGAAATAAGATTTTGTTTGATAACAATCTGTTTAATCCTTTTTGGACCCCAAAAAGAAATAAAGTGAATTTTTTTAAAGTCAAACAGATTTGGGTTCCTAAGGGTACGAAGGTAAATTCCAGTGGGATGTTGTACAAACAAGTCTGGGTACCAAAACATATGAGTGCAACTGTGAGTGGTTTTACTAATTTTGTTAGACCACTCGATTCCTTGAACAGTTAGGTACCGGAGAAAGCTGAGGAACCGCTAGGAAAAAGAGTTTTGGATTCAAGCTGCTCAATACTTCTGTAATCATTCACAGTTCCTTAGCCAAGAATGATGAGTTAGAAATTCGGATTTTCATCATCTTTCAGGTATGATTTCTAAACTCATCTTTGTAAATATTTTTCTTCTTCTTTCACCTCCTTTTTTTTTTTTTTTTTTTTTTGTTCTGTTTTTATCTATCACTACAAGATTCTTCTTATTCTATGCTTTCTTAACTTCCAATTGCAGTACTCATAATCTTGTGGAAACTTGCTTTATTTGAATAAAACTCTGGTGTGCTAATTATTTCTAGACCTTGATGTTAATCTTGTAAATATCTGCAAATGTTTTGAAGTTTATTTTCTAATTTTTGAATTCATAACAGTGTTGATGTATTCTTGCCATATCTTGAACACTGTTAATTAGAATTCTAAATTTTTGAAGATCAGAAAATTTGATGAAGTTTCACACACCTTTGCTATTTTGAGGTTCTTCTAATTCGTTTTAGAGAAGCTTGAAATGTTATACTCATTACAACACTCCGTTATTTGTTAGTTGTGATAATTTCAGAAATTTTCAGATTGGCTTGAATATTGTAAATTGTCTTGAATCAGTGATACATCTTGAAATTCATCTTATTTCATGATTATTAGTGAAATTAGTTTTGTTTGAAATCATCTGAAATACTTGATATTTTGAATATCACACATCACTTGAAATTGAAATTATCAATCTTGTGTGAATAATTCATTATATTTCAAATTTGACATGGTTTCAAGTGATTTCAAATAAATTATTTTGGATCATGACTATCTATCAAATCTGATGTAAATGATTTTTTCTCTTTGGGCTTGTCTGAAATATTTTGGAAAAATTATTTGAAAATTTGGTTCTTAAAATCACTGTTATGTCATGATTATTTGATTTAAATATTTGTTTGTTTTAAAATCATTTGAAATTACTGATTTATTGAATCACACACATATCTTGAATCTGAAACTAATATTTGGGTGTGATCGATTCATTGAATCTAGAGTTTTTCATTTTCCTCAAATGATTTTAAATAAACGATATTTTTAATCATTGGATCATGAATCATCTTGTGTGATCAACATCTTAACAAGTATGATTTGAAACTGTTTCTGTTCTGCTGCTCTGATACTGTTTTCAAATAACTGTCTGCTTTAATCTGACTGCTACTCTGATAATTGTGCCAAATTTGTAATCTTGTCTGTTTGGGCTTTGTGTTCGAAATTTCTTTAATCTGAGATATCTAGGGTGTGAATAAATTCCTCGATAAAGGAAACTATAATTGGTATCAGCTTTTTCATCCATCTGTTTTTGAATTTTCACCATGTATAGACACCATGCTCATTTTTTCCCTTGTATAAATCTGTATAAATTCCTCTTGTAATTGATTTTCAATTTAAAAATTATTTATTGATTATTCATTCAGAAATTGAAATCAGTATCCAAATTGGACTGTATTTTTAATTCATCAACATTATTATCAGAATTTGAAATTGTGATGAGTTATGACTGCAATATATTTCACAATAAGAGGAGATTTTATTTAAATTTTCGTGATGGTTGAACATTTATTATAATATCTTTGAATTGGCAATTATTTCACGACCATCTCCTTTATCTACCATTATTCTTCCATCCATCATGTTTTTTTATATCAATGTGGAGAGTTTAATATATATTTTTAAAAAAAAAATCATCTTGAATAAACAATGAAAATATTTTTGATGGAATTGTGGTTATGTTATTATTCAAAATTAGTGACAATTGAAAATTTTCAATGATCTCGGTATAGTTGATCATATTTCATAGTGTTATTAATTTAGAAATTTATTTCATAGACCATTTCTGTACCTACCGCATTTCTATCATCCATTTTTTGGTTTTAAATTTTGAGGAGCTTTTCATTTTGAAACTGAAAATGATAAATATATAATAAATATATAAGTTTATCTCTAACCTCATTTAAAAATCCAAGCTCTGGTCATGCATGGTTAAGAGATAACTTATAATTTAAGCTACGACTGACCTCATTTAAAAATCCAAGCTCTGGTTATGCATGGTCAGTGTGCTCTTAAATAAAATAAAAAGTAAAAGGAAATATTGTGCTATAAATTGGAATTATTCTGAAATTCTCCTCGGTGTATAAAAATCAGCCTATCAATCCATCTTTCTAATCTGTGAAATGTGTTGAAATCTTATGACGTATTATGATTTGTTGATTGATAGGCTTTGGGATTGAGATTATACAATATTGTTAGTTAAGTTGAAATTATAATAATAGTCCAAATCCATCATTGTTTTTGTGCTTCAATTAATAAAATTCTTTTGAAAATAAATGGGAAATATTCATTTTTTTTAACTCTCCTCATTTTTATAAAATTCATCGTAAATCCTTCATTCTCTACAATGTGAAATATGCCACCGGTTCTCAAAATATTATGATTTTTGTTTGACTGATTGAGATTTATGATAACCGTTCTTCCTCTTATGCTGAATTATATTTTTAGTCAATTTTCATCTATGTTTTAATTTCTGTATCCTTTTGATGATAACAAAAGGGAGAGAATGGGTTGAGATTTTGATTTATGAGTGAATATTTTATAAATATTTTTAATTTTGAAAATTCATTATTTTTCATTTTCATTTCACTCATTCACAGTTATAGGGGGAATCTCTGTTGTAGGGGAGCTTTCAAATAGGGGGAGCTCAATATTCACTGTCAAACACATTTATTGTATACAAAATCTTTTATTTGTTTGTCATCATCAAATGGGGGAGATTGTTGTATATATTGGTGTTATATACACAATTATATGATTTTTGTTCGATGATAACAACCAAATATATATTATTTTAAATGTGTTTGTTGCTGTACTGTTTCATATATTTATCACAGACTGGAATATAATATTTATATTTAAGTAGAATATGACTGTACATAAATTCAAATATTCACACAGTATTCTATTTAAATATAATATTTTATTTCAATATTTAAATAGTACAGATTTATAACTCCACTATTTAAACACTTCACTTAAAATTGTACTTGTATATAAACTGAATATAATAAACAATTTTGTTTGAACACAAGTTTAAAACACAATAAAATAATATTTTATTTCAAACAAATTTGTTTATTACAAACATCAGTACAATTCATATATATACACAGCTCCTCACTAAAGCACTCATTCACTCACTCAGTTTACATTTCAATATACATATTTTTTTATTGATACATTCATACAGAGTTTTATACTGTCACCAACACTGTCTCTTCAGTCTTCAGTCTCCACAGCACTTCACTGTCAGTCCAATCATCATCTTCATACCTGTCACAAACAAAAGAACACAAAGTAATCTTAAACAGAAAAATTTCATACTCTAGCAAATATTTTTATTTAAAAATTTTATTTGCCTTAGTTTTCTGGTGTGTTTCTCATCATTTTTCATGACTTGATCTGATATATTTCTGGTACCCACCGATCAGCCTCGACATAACCATACTGGTTTGCTGATCAGAACCAACATTAAACTGAGCTGATTTTGATTAGCCCCAACACAGTACAGTCAATCTGCTGATGTGTATCACAGTTGCACATATATACACAATTGTCAAATTTGACATAAGACAGGTCAAAATCACAAAGACAGATGAAAATCAAAATGTGCATCAACAAAAAATAATAATAATAAAATAAAATAAAATCAAACAGCAAAAATGATCAAGACTTATGCTTCAGCACACAAGTAAACATCATCATATGAATGAAGTGCAAGTGATCAAGCCCTAACAGCAAAGTCAACAAACATGAGTGGTCAAGTTTTGACATAGCAGAGTGGCTCAAATTCATTACAACAATGTTCATGGGGTGCACATACACAAAGACAGGGTAGTAAATAGTTATAGCAATACATGGACAAGGCTTCACAGTGGCAAATGTCAAACAAGGGAGTTCAAGTATACATGAACTTCATGTTACAATGGATGCAGCAAGTGTGCATAGCAAACAAGTATGACAAAGCAGATTACAAAGTTCAGTTCAAAGTGTCGAGCAAGTTAACATGCCACAAACAAGACACAGCAGCAAAGAGCAGGTGCAAACATGATGCATCACAGCTCAAATAAACTAACATGATGAGTAAAGCAGCAAGTTCAAGTCAAATATAAGCAAGTGCCAATTTATATACACTTAACCAAAAAATTTGCAAGGTGGTTCATTACAAACAGCATGATTAATTCACTGTGTATAAGAGAGTACATACAGCAAAAATGTGATGTTTATAGTTTTTACAAGGCAACAACTTTGGAGAAACTCAAGTGTACAGATAGAAGCAAAATGGTCGAGGCAACCAAATGCACACATGTGTATACAAGTAAACAATTAAGTGCAAGGGCCAATTTTACTTCCAGAAACGACTGCATATATGGAAATGCAATTGTGGGAATTATTTAATGGTGAATCCAAATTTTTAGGCAAGTGATTAATTTGCAGAAATCAACTTTTTGAGTCACGGCTGGAAAGTATTTCTAGATAAGAAAATCGAGTATCCAATCAATTACAGTGGCATATATGGTGGACAAAGAATCATGCAGTTTTATAGAGAATCATTTTGGCAAAAATGAAATCAATCTTTGTCAAGTTCTAAAAGTTTTTCAGAATTCTCAGTAAAGCAAGAATTGGCAAAGAATCAATTATATTCCCAAAATAAAGTTGTGGATCAAAGGAAACAGTTTGTTTTGGCAAATAACCAAGGTTTCAATTAGCATTAGTATTACAATATGTTTCTTGTTTTACAGGGGCATATATGGCAAATGTTTTTCTGAGAAATCAGCATTCAAGCCTTTGAATTCAATTTCAGAAAATCAAGTAATAACTTTTTGACAAAAACAGATTTTTTTTGCTTCCCAGAAAATTGAGCAAGCTTAATGTTTCTTGTTTTTACATGAGCAGATTTTTGGCAAAGAGTTTTTCTTTTTATTTTTCCAAATATTCAGTACAATTTCATATCTCATTTTTGGCAAGAAGAATTTCAAGCAAAAGCTATAAAGATATCTGGAGAATTGTCTCTAAATTCAGACAAGGCAAGAAACATTTTTTCAGATATGATTCATTTCCATTCGAGGCAATTTTTAAGGGACAATTACATTCCGGAGATTCATTAAAGTCCAGAGTTACAACCAGATTCATTTCAATTGAAGAAAACAAAATGGGAAACACACGCAATTCAGTTCAAGCCGAGGCAATCAAGTCATGGCATTCAAAGCCAAGATTTTTCATAATCAAAAAGAGGAAAGACGCAATAAATCAGATTGAGCCATTCATACGAAATCAGTGTATTGATTTAGGGTTTCCTAAATCCTATAAGTTCATACCATTTCATCATCGGCAGTAAGAGATAATGAACCCAACATATCAGATCGAATCCAAAAACAACATATTCAAGCTTAGAGTAAATTCAGAAAAACTCACAATTCCTTCTAGAGATTCGATCAGCACCAAATTGACTGAAGCAGATAATGGAAGCTTCAAAGCAATCATCGAAGACAAGGAGAATCGTCTCAGAGGCAATCGATTTGGGTGCTATTCAGAAAACACTAGTTTTTATCTTCAGAGCCGCCGCCATTTTTAAGTTCTAGAGAAAACGAGAAAAGCATCAGGCTAAAGAATAGGAAGGGTGCCGACCTACATGGAGTAAACTAAGCCAAGCTATTCAAAAGGGGATGACCCTTTGATTTAAAACTCCTAGGGTTGTTTCTATTTTATGATTATTTTATTTTTTGTCGTTTAGCTTGTGTTATCTTTCAATTTTTCTTGTCGTTTTATTTTGTATTTTTTTCTGTCTTCTTTGTAAACAAACAAACAGTTTCTAGTGTCTGTAAAATAATAGGGTGATCTTGTCAGGGTGTTGACTGGCAGTTGCTAGAGTCTGTAAAATCTAGGATTTACTGGTTACGGGGTTGTAATCAGGGGAAATCTGATCTAGGGGTTTAGATTAGTCTACGGTTTTGAGCGTAGGGTTAGAATAAGAGCAGGGTTTGCGAGTGTACATGGTCTTGTATGAGGGATCTGTTCTATCACCTAGTAGAAACCTTAGAAATGCAGCAGTAGGCAGAGTTTTGCGGAAGTTGGGTATATCTGTGTGTGATTTATTTTCTGCATTTCTATTTCTGCTATATTCTGTGATCTGTTTATTATTATATATCTCGTTAGATTTTTAATTCTTGTTAAAAACTGTGATAAACCCTATTCACCCCCCTCTAGTGTTATTCTAGATACAACACAGATGTCTCTGTATTTAGAGTTGTCTTGCTATTCATTGCATTATTCGGAATGTATCATTGATCAAGCATCTTAACATTTTTCTCCCCTACAAGTGCCATGAGCTACGACAAAACAAATGTTATCATCGTTCTGTAATACAATATCAGATAAATAATAATATTCCAATTTTTTTCTTCATTTTGATCCAATACATTCTTTATCACCTACAAAAGCATTTAGTTTCATGTTTTAATACAAAACCGATCTTCACTGCATCTTTTAAGCAATGAAATAAAAAAAAAATAGAGCAAAGTTTTCTAGTAATTATTTATTTATTTATAGATGATGCTCCATTGAAATTGCAGAAGAAAAGAAAAGAATAGTGAAGAAGAATACCTTTTCCGTGTTGAATGAATGAGAATTCTTCTGCCACTTTACAGCTGGATATATATATATATATACATTAGCAAGTTTACTTAATGACAGCCTGTCTATTAGCCCCCCGCAAGCCGATGCACAAACAGTAAGCTTTGAAGTGAGTTGAATGAATCGAGGTGATCTAAGAGGCTTGGTAAAAATGTCTGCGATTTGATCCTTTGAAGTAAGAAACTGAATCTGCAATGACTTGTTAGCAACTTGTTCTCTCACAAAATGATAATCAATCTCTACATGTTTAGTACGCGCATGAAACAATGGATTAGAAACCAAGAAGGTTGCGCCTATGTTATCACACCAAAGAACCGGTGGAGCTGACAAGGTGTCTTGTAGTTCAACCAATAGATACTGTAAGCATATGAGTTCCGAACTCGCATTAGCTAGTGACTTGTACTCGACCTCGGTACTTAATCGAGCCACGGTTGATTGTTTCTTTGACCCCCATGAAATGATATTTGCTCCAAGGTAAACAAAAAATCCGGAAGTCGATTTGCGATCATCAAGGGACCCAGCCCAGTCGGCATCAGAGTAAGCATTTAGAGAAAAGATTGAGGCTGGTTGAAGTGCAATGCCATGAGAAAAAGTGCCCTTGAGGTAACGTAATATACGTTTGAGTGCAACCCAATGAAAAACTATTGGAGAATACATGAACTGAGAATCTTTATTCACCGCAAAAGCAATGTCGGGACGAGTAAGAGTCGCATATTGTAAAGCACCTACAATTGAACGGTATAGATGTGGATCGTCAAACGGATCACCATTAAACCGAGAGAGTGTAATATTTGGAACCATTGGAGAGGGAAGAGAATTTGAGTTTTGCATGTTAGCCCGAGATAGAATTTCTATGATGTATCTAGCTTGTGAAAGTGAATGCCTTGAGCTGTCTATTTGAATTCAATTCCAAGAAAGAAATGTAGTTTGCCAAGATCCTTAACAGTAAATTTCAATTGGAGAGACTTGACAAGTGCTTGAATGAGATCTAAACTTGTTCCAGTTACTATTATGTCATCAACATAGATAAGAACTATTAGAGTAGCACTTTGAGAGGAGAAGAAAAACAGCGATGGATCATAGCTTGATGCTTTGAAACCTTGAGCAAGCAAAGCCGAGCTTAACGCATGAAACCGAGCACGATGACTTTGTTTAAGGCCACAGATGGCTTTTGAAAGAAGACATACATGACTTGGTTTGCTTGGATCCACAAAGCCTGGCGGTTGTTGCATGTACACAACCTCTTCAAGGTCACCGTGTAAAAATGTGTTTTGTACGTCAAGTTGACGAATCGGCCAGTCATAGGTGAGAGCAAGAGTAAGTACAAGACGAATTGTCGTAGGCCGAACAACTGGGCTGAAAGTTCCAACAAAATCAATCCCCTCTTGTTGATGAAAACCTTTGGCTACAAGTCGAGCTTTATACCTTTCTACTGATCCATCCGCATGCCGTTTGATTTTAAAAACCCACTTATTACCAACTACATTTTGATTCGGAGAAGAAGGAACAAGAACCCACGTGTGATTGGCTTGAAGAACAGCGAATTCTTTATTCATAGCCTCGACCCAATGAGAGTGTATCTTAGCTTGGTTATAAGTTTTAGGCTCAGTATAGATGTAACACCCCACATCCGTTAGTGTCACTCACAAAGGGAATGCACTAAGTTCTGTGGAGCATTTAAGGTAAAAGATGCAGATAAATTACAAGACAGGAAAAATTAAAACAGCGGAAAGTAAAACTTTACTTTATTGATAAAATAGTTCGTACAACAGTTGCTTTCCAATACCATAGTATCATCTGTCTTACAAAATAAAGAAGCATAAAATAACATTTATATTCCCCAATGTAGCATAAGCCAGCCATAGCGGCAGAAAAGAGAGTCTGAAGCGATATATTCAAGAGTCTTTAAGCTTGGAAAGAGTAACAGTCCATACTAAGCAGAGCTATTCCCTCCCTGACTACCTGGGGGGAGGGGACGGAAGAAAAGAAGATGAAAGAAAAACAGAGTCAGACATAAAGCCTGAGTAAGTCTAGTGGCTTTTAGCAAGTGAACAAGATAAAGTTCATAACAGGAGTAAACTGGAAAAATGGGACAGTACCAGAATAACAGACTAATATAAACCAAAGCAAGATAGTTTAAACCGAATATACTATCGCACCCCATTCTATATCTCTGCACCACCTAACTTGTATCCCAACTAGTAATCTGTATAAAGATGATAACGTGATCCCAATCCCTGTAATTGCGGTTGCCTTTAGGTGTACATCTATTATTTATTTCCTAGATCTAATCTAGGGTTTTCTTATCGAGCGCTTCCTAGATTCAACTAGGGTTTTTGCGACTTACCTAATACTTCTCGGATTCAGGATTTATGCCACCTGGGTCCAACTAGGGATTATACTACCTGTCGAATGATGCTCCTAGTCTTGGACACACTATCCAGAGTGGTATATGTTCCTAGACTTTCCCCACGTATGTGTCGCGAATCGTTTATCGCTGTCTAGATGCACATGTCCTGAAATGTGCGACCATCGGTCCCGTGGCAGGGGTATTCTAGAAACACGGAACTCGGTCGGGAGCTTTCAGATATCTGCCGATGCAGATGCTAAGATCTGTTTTTCCAGTGGCTATGGTCCCGCCTGACCCCTCCCTCAACTAATGAAAGGCAATCCAAGAAAACCAAGCACGAGAACTATGCTCCTTCCACCTATGCCCCACTTTCCTATTGGCCAGCCTCACCCATAACTAGATAGCAAGTATATGGTCTGTTGGGAGTTCTCTGCCTTTCCGCATGAGTATCTCGACTGACTCAAGATGGTAGTTAGACGACGGGTCGCTATCACAGGGCCATTTGTCCCGCCGAATAACGCTGGTCTATCCTAGTTTTTAGGTTGCCTTATATTGCAACCAAGGCATACCCTTGGTTCTTCTAACGCAGACCTTAACCTCTGTGAGCCCAGGCGGATCATCTGCATTCTCACAGAGGGATACCAAGGGTACCCTCATGTCCCCCCGAAGCCTCGGGCTTCGTAACCCAATTCGTTGGAGCCTTCTTTAAGATCAGATGGACGTTCGCTCCTCCTCGTGTTATACTAAGAATTGCTACTTAGTTTTCCTAACTAATGTTTACCACTTAGTTTCCTGAATCGTTGTTTTCTTAACTAAGGTTTACTACTTAGCCCTCTTTCTCATCAAGTTGGATTGGTTAGGTGTCATTAGTCAATTCAAGTTAGCTTAAACCATTCCTTTGTCATATTAAACTGGCTAAGTGTTATCAGTAGTTCATGTTGACTTAACCCTATCACAAACCAAGTTATATTGGTTAAGTATTTCTTATTACTTAACCCTACCCATTCATCTTGTATTGGTTAAGTGTCCCTTTTAACCTAACCTTGCCCATCTGTTTTAACTAACATGTTATAATGGTTAAGTGTTCCCTTAGTTAACTTAACCCTAACGTCTGTTTAATTAACATGTCCTAATGGTTAAGTATTGTCCCTTCATGTTTCAACTTAACCCTATTCAATTTATCACACTATGATGGTTAAGTGTTCTAAGTTTACTTAACCCTACCCTCTGGTCCAGCTAACATATTAAATTGGCTAAGTGTATTTACTTAACCTTACCTACTTATCTAGCTAACGTGTAATAATGGTTAAGTATTCTAAATTTACTTAACCTCACCCACTTATTTAATTATCAGGTTATAACGGTTAAGTGTCCTGAATTTACTTAACCTCACCCTCTAGTCTAGTTAATATGTTAAATTGGTTAAGTGTATTAACTTTACTTAACCTCACCTTCTAGTCTAGTTAACATGTTAAATTGGCTAAGTGTTTTCTTAGTTACTTAACCCCAACAAGTCTTGTCTTGTTAACATGTTAAGTTGGTTAAGTGTTTTAGTTAACTTAACCCTACCAATCCTAACTTAGCTTTAATTGTTTTATTAAAGCACCAACCACTCACATTAGATGGGTATTGCTGTGGCTGCCTATATGTCAGTCGGTTCCGGGCAGTCTTACGCCACAACTCAGTCTAACCTCGGGTCTTTATTGGGCTCAATGCCTTAACCTCTTACATTGGATAGGTATTGTTGTGATTACTGGACAGACGGGCGGGTCCGGCCAGGTTTACATCACAACTCAATCCAACCTCGGGTTAAGCATATTCGTATTGTCTAAATTTACATTTTAATTATGTAAATTATTCAAATTCAAGTTACTGCCAAATTTGTCTCCAATCAATCTCATTAGTTTAGGTATATAATTAATACCATTTATGCCATAAATCACTTATGTGATATTTAACCAATTTATGTCAAGTTCCCTATAATTACCAATTTTACCCAACGTTACCCCGTCTAAATATTAGGCTAACAATCTTAGCCTAATTTTCCGTCCGCATGATTTTGACATATAATATTAGGCTAAAAACTTAGCCTAATTTAGCGTAGACAAAATTGGCATAAAAATAATTCATTAACATAAACATGTCATAGGCGTAAACTTACAAAATAATCGACATGAATATCATAACATTGCATAACATGCCACAAACTTGCATATAAATATTGGACCTAGTTAAATAGGTGTCACATGAATCATATAGTTTTAGCCTAACATAAAGGTATAAAATAGTATAACCTAATAGGTGTCATATGAATCCACTAAAACATGGTATTACATGTTAATGCATAGGTCTAGGAATAACCTCAAACATAAAACTGGCGTAAGACAAAACTATTTGTATAACTTTGACAACCATTTAAGGGTGTGAAGTTGCAACACATATGTATAAACATAGATCTAACAATAAACTTTCATATGAATCCTAAACGAATCTTAACATGGATCCGATTATAAGTTCTCACTTGCATAAAAACATGTGAATATAGATCTATTCTAGTCATGTAGGCACAATTGGTTTAAACATATATACATAGAGCCTACATGAATGATATAAATATTTGTGCAAATCTAACTTGCAACCTATAACTTGCATAAACATATATTTAGATCTAACTGTATACATACAATTCGCATAAGGTGTTGATTGTTTGATTCACAATACATAAAAGATTCAATCACCACAATCATTCAAATTATCACAAATGAAAAATATAAAACAAGATCGTTAATACTGATATAATTCCATATTACAATTTACAACAAATCATGTCTTAATCGCATTCCCATCTAAAGAGCCACTATACTTATAATGCAAGACGGTCTTGTTTTTCTTAGATCCGAGGTTCTGAAATTGAGATGCGTTCCTCTGGGTAGACGTTGTTTTGATTCTTAGTTTTGAATTAGATTTGTTCTAGCTTTGTTTGTCTTTAAGCTTTAGGCGGCGACCATTCCAAGCTATCTTACAGCAGCGCGATGGCTCCAAGTTTAATTGTGTGAATTAGTTTAAGAGCTAGGTTGTATATATAGAATTTTAGGATTAATTTAGGCCGTTTGATTAACCCTAGAAATGACCACAACCGTTCAGTCAAGATAGAATTATCCTATTGACTCAACAACGAGTCAGAAATGACTCAACAACGAGTCAGAAATGACTCAACATTGAATCAGCATATTAAATGTTCGTTTTTTTTCATAAATGACCCATTGGTTCTTTCCTAACATATCATAACCAAAAGGACATTTTTTTTTTAAAATAAAACATTAGCTAAATGAACATTTCTTAACTGAAATGTCAATTTAATCTGAATAAACATTTTAATCTAAATATACATTTCTTAACGAAATGTTATTCTAATGTTAACATAACAAAAGTGATATTCTAATGTTCATCTTTTCTTTTTATTATTTATTGTCAATCAATTCAAACGTAAATACGTATTTAATAGATACATTTTCCCTTTACTGTTTACATTAATTACCCATATATAAATATTTTTATATATATATATATATATATATGAATAAATCCTTTCTTGCTTTTATTTTGTCATAAATCCAATTGGGGAAGGCCATTTAAAAAAAACAATCCTTGACAACCAAAAATGCGCAACGTATGCTACATGATGCGTACACGTCATATATATATGCGTATATATATATTATATATATATTCATCATTTTTTTTCTTTTTATCTATCTTCCCAATTACCCATTTTCACACTAAACCACTTTTTGAACTGCGTTCACACTAGGCTATTTTAAGCCATTCCCCTAAAACAAAAATAGGGCACTGGCGGGGATCGAACTCTGTACCTCTTGTACGCAAGTCATGTGTTCCAACCAAATAAGCTACTAAGTCTTTTTCTTACAAAAGTTAGAACAATGCTAAACATTATTCTTTTCTCATTCTTCTTTTTCATGTTTTGCTACAATATTTAATTTAAGGATATCTTTTTCATATGGAGTGCAATTTACGCAAACTCGGACTATATCTCAAGCAGAATTTCGAGACGAACGCAATGGCGTAACCCGTTTCCCTTGATTCTTCTTCTAAAATTTAATTATACTTTAATTTGTGAAACTTAATGTTACAGAATTACGGGGTGTTACATTCTCCCCTTCTTAAAAGGATTTCGTCCCCGAAATCTTCAAGTTAGGAAGAATGTGTCCTACCATCCAATCACCCATCTACTCGACCATTCAATCACAGGCATTCATTATCCTTAAAAAGATTTCTAAGTGCTTTCATATTTATATGCATAGTGTGTGTATATGTCTTTATCTAATGCAAAATCAGGCGGCCTACTGATTCAGTCGACCTCCTTAACGCGAATTATGTCAGTGCCATACGTCCAATCATGTATGCAATCCTAATGATACATATCATTTCTGTATGAGTGCACAACCATTCACTCAAATGCAACGTCCATATGATAACACATTGAGTTCAATCTGTAAACAAATACATATATGTGAATGCAATTTGAAAGTGACTGAGTTGTCCTAGCGCCTATGATGTGTATATGCACTCATGAGTAACCACTTGCAACCATCAATCATAACACGTTTCAAATACATGTTTCAAATACATGTTTACATCCATTGGCTTCTACCTAAGGATCGACGATACGTCCTAGAGGATATACCTTAAAAGCTAGAAAGTGTGCATAAAATTCCTAGAAAAAGAGATCAGGGATATACCCTTAAGAAAAAAAAGGGTATGATGCTCATGTCTATTCTCCAGTCTTATATGTCGCACCTTCTTGAGCTTCACTATACGGTACCATATCTAATTTAACTTCATGATTGCGAAGCTTCTTCACCTCCTTTTCCAAGATAAACAGATGTTAACCTTGATACTAGTGTATATACTAAGATGATTAGAGATCTCTCCTCTACTTAGCTTATCCATCATGTTACAAATCTGAGGGTCTAAAGCTAAAGGTTGCTATGTACTTTTTACCTCTCTTAAGGTCAGTCTTTCTTCCTACCTAGGGCACCTGCCACAATTATTCATCTTTCACCTTTACCATTCTTGTGTAACATGTTTACAGTTCTCTCTAAAGCTACCTCTATCGCACAAAGAACCCTACAAAGCTTGGATGAAAATTTACCGCAGGTGGAACTACCACGACTATAGATGGAAGTCGGGCACTGCTTCGCCCTTCAATAGGTATCATAGTCTTATCAAGCTTACGGAACCATGCTGCGATGAGGTTACCTCCCAGAAAGCCAGGAGCCCCGAAGACTCAAGGAAGAAGGGGACAAGAATTCAAACAGAGAATCAGAAGATAGTGCGTATGGCTTTGGGGAATATGCCTTTAAACCAAATCTTTTCTTTTGAAAATGCTTCTTTTTTTAAAACCGTTTCAAAAATAATTTTTCAAATCTTTTATCTGATCCGGTAACCTTCAGCTCTGATACCACGTGTAACACCCCACATCCGTTAGCATCACTCACAAAAGGAATGCACTAAGTTCTATGGAGCATTTAAGGTAAAAGATGCAGATAAATTATAAGATAGACAAAATTAAAACAGTGGAAAATAAAACTTTACTTTATTGATAAAATAGTTCGTACAACAATTGCTTTCCAATACCAGAGTATCACCTGTCTTACAAAATAAAGAAGCATAAAATAACATTTATATTCCCCAATGTAGCATAAGCCAGCCATAGCAGCAGAAAAGAGAGTCTGAAGCGATATATCCAAGAGACTTTAAGCTTGGAAAGAGTAACAGTCCATACTAAGCAGAGCTATTCCCTCCCTGACTACGTGAGGTGGGGGGGACGGAAGAAAAGAAGACGAAAGAAAATCAAAGTCAGACATAAAGCCTTAGTAAGTCTAGTGGCTTTTAGCATGTGAACAAGATAAAGTTCATGGCAGGAGTAAACTGAAGAAATGGGACAGTACCAGAATAACAAACTAATATAAACCAAAGCAAGATAGTTTAAACAGAATATACTATCACACCCCATTCTATATCTCTGCACAACCTAACTAGTATCCCAACAAGTAATCTGTATAAAGATGATAAAGTGATCCCAATCCCGGTAATTGCGGTTGCCTTTACGTGTACATCTATTATTTATTACCTAGATCTAATCTAAGGTTTTCTTATCGAGCGCTTCCTAGATTCAACTAGGGTTTATGAGACTTATCTAATACTTCTCGGATTCAGGATTTATGCTACCTAGGTCTAACTAGGGATTATGCTACCTGTCGAATGATGCCACTACTCTAGGACATACTACCAAGAGTGGTGTTCCTAGACTTTCCCGACATATGTGTCGCGAATCGTTTATCGCTATCTAGATGCACATGTCCTGAAATGTGCGACCCGAGTCCCATGGCAGGGCTATTCTAGAAACACGGAACTCGGTCGGGAGCTTTCAGATATCTGCCGATGCAGATGTTAAGGTCTGTTTTTCCAGTGGCTACAGTCCCACCTGATCCCTCCCTCAACTAATAAAAGGCAATCCAAGAAAATCAAGCACGAGAACTATACTCCTGCCACCTATGCCCCACTTTCCTATTGGCCAGCCTCACCCATAACTAGATAGCAAGTATATGGTCTATTGGGAGTTATCTGCCTATCCGCATGCGTATCTCGACTGACTCAAGATGGTAGGTAGACGACGGGTCGCTATCACAGGGCCATTTGTCCCACCGAATCACGTTGGTCCATCCTAGTCTTTAGGTTGCCTTATATTGCAACCAAGGCATACCCTTGGTTCTTCTAACGCAGACCTTAACCTTTTGAGCCTAGGCGGATCATCTGCATTCTCACAGAGCGATACCAAGGGTACCCTCACGTCCCCTCGAAGCCTCGGTCTTCGTAACCCAATTCGTTGGAGCCTTCTTTAAGATCAGATGGACGTTCGCTCCTCCTCGTGTTATACAAAGAATTACTACTTAGTTTTCCTAACTAAGGTTTACCACTTAGTTTCCTGAATCGTTGTTTTCTTAACTAAGGTTTACTACTTAGCCCTCTTTCTCGTCAAGTTGGATTGGTTAAGTGTCATTAGTCAATTCGAGTTTGCTTAACCCATTCCTTTGTCATATTGAACTGGCTAAGTGTTATCAGTAGTTCATGTTGATTTAACCCTATCACAAACCAAGTTATATTGGTTAAGTATTTCTTATTACTTAACCCTACCCATTCATCTTGTATTGGTTAAGTGTCCCTTTTAACCTAACCTTGCCCATCTGTTTTAACTAACATGTTATAACGGTTAAGTGTTCCCTTAGTTAACTTAACCCTAACATCTGTTTAATTAACATGTCCTAATGGTTAAGTATTGTCCCTTCATGTTTCAACTTAACCCTGTTCAATTTATCCCACTATGATGGTTAAGTGTTCTAAGTTACTTAAACCTACCCTCTAGTCCAGCTAACATATTAAATTGGCTAAGTGTATTTACTTAACCTTACCCACTTATCTAGCTAACGTGTTATAATGGTTAAGTATTCTAAATTTACTTAACCTCACCCACTTATCTAATTATCAGGTTATAATGGTTAACTGTCCTGAATTTACTTAACCTCACCCTCTAGTCTAGTTAATACGATAAATTGGTTAAGTGTATTAACTTTACTTAACCTCACCTTCTAGTCTAGTTAACATGTTAAATTGGCTAAGTGTTTTCTTAGTTACTTAACCCCTACAAGTCTTGTCTTGTTAACATGTTAAGTTGGTTAAGTGTTTTAGTTAACTTAACCCTACCAATCCTAACTTAGCTTTAATTGTCTTTTTAAAGCACCAACCACTCACATTAGATAGGTATTGTTGTGGCTGCCTGTATGCCGGTCGGTTCCGGGCAGTCTTACGCCACAACTCAGTCTAACCTCGGGTCTTTATTGGGCTCAATGCCTTAACCTCTCACATTGGATAGGTATTGTTGTGATTACTGGACAACCGGGCGGGTCCGGGAAGGTTTACATCACAACTCAATCCAACCTCGGGTTAAGCATATTCGTATTGTCTAAATTTACATTTTAATTATGTAAATTATTCAAATTCAAGTTACTGCCAAATTTGTCTCCAATCAATCTCAATAGTTTAGGTATATAATTAACACCATTTTATGCCACAAATCACTTATGTGATTTTTAACCAATTTATGTCAAGTTCCCTATAATTACCAATTTTACCCAACGTTACCCCGTCTAAATATTAGGCTAACAATCTTAGCCTAATTTTCCGTCCGCATGATTTTGACATATAATATTAGGCTAAAAACTTAGCCTAATTTAGCATACACAAATTTACATAAAGATAATTCATTAACATAAACATGTCATAGGTGTAAACTTGCAAAATAATCGACATGAATATCATAACATTGCATAACATGCCACAAACTTGCATATAAATATTGGACCTAGTTAAATAGGTGTCACATGAATCATATAGCTTTAGCTTAACATAAAGGTATAACATAGTATAACCTAATAGGTGTCATATGAATCCACTAAAACATGGTATAACATGTTAATGCATAGGTCTAGGCATAACCTCAAACATAAAACTGGAGTAAGACAAAACTATATGTATAACTTTGACAACCACATAAGGGTGTGAACTTGCAACACATATGTATAAACATAGATCTAACAATAAACTTTCATACGAATCCTAAACGGATCTTGACATGGATCCGATTATAAGTTCTCACTTGCATAAAAACATGCAAATATAGATCAATTTTATTCATGTAGGCATAATTGGTTTAAACATATATACATAGAGCCTACATAAATGATATAAATATTTGTGTAAATCTAACTTGCAACCTATAACTTGCATAAACATATATTTAGATCTAACTGTATCCATACAATTCGCATAAGGTGTTGATTGTTTGATTCACAATACATAAAAGAATCAATTACCCCAATCATTCAAATTATCACAAATAACAAATATAAACAACATCGTTAATACTTATATAATTCCATATTACAATTTACAACAAATCATGTCTTAATCGCATTCCCATCTAAAGAGCCACTATACTTACAACGCAAGACGGTCTTGTTTTTCTGAGATCTAAGGTTCGGAATTGAGATGCGTTCCTCTGGGTAGACGTTGTTTTGATTCTTAGTTTTGAATTAGATTTGTTCTAGCTTTGTTTGTCTTTAAGCTTTAGGCGACGACCATTACAAGCTATCTTACAGTAGCGTGAGGGCTCCAAGTTTAATTATGTGAATTAGGTTAAGATCTAGGTTGTATATATAGAATTTTAGGATTAATTTAGGCCGTTTGATTAACCCTAGAAATGATCACAACCGTTCAGTCAAGATAGAATTATCCTATTGACTCAGCAATGAGTCAGAAATGACTCAGCATTGACTCAGTATATTAAATGTTCATTTTTTTTCATAAATGACACATTGGTTCTTTCCTAACATATCATAACCAAAAGGGCATTTTTTTTATTTAAAAGAAAACATTAGCTAAATGAACATTTCTTAACTGAAATGTCAATTTAATCTGAATAAACATTTTAATCTAAGTATCATTTCTGAACGAAATGTTATTCTAATGTTAACATAACAAAAGTGATATTCTAATGTTCATCTTTTCTTTTTATTATTTGTTGTCAATCAATTCAAAAGTAAATACGTATTTAGTAGATACATTTTCCCTTTACCGTTTATATTAATAACCCATATATAAATATTTTTATATATATATGAATAAATCTTTTCTTACTTTTAATTTGTCATAAATCCAATTAGGGAAGGCGATTTAAAAAAACAATCCTTGACAACCAAAAATGCGCAACGTACGCTACATGATGCGTACACGTCATATATATATATATATATATGCGTGTGTATATATATATATATATATTACATATATATATATTTTCATCATTTTTTTTCTTTTTATCTATCTTCCCAATTACCCATTTTCACACTAAACCACTTTTTGAACTGCGTTCACACTAGGCTATTTTAAGCCATTCCCCTAAAGCAAAAATAGGGCGCTGGCGGGGATCGAACTCTGTACCTCTTGTATGCAAGTCATGTGTTCCGACCAAATAAGCTACTAAGTCTTTTGCTTACAAAAGTTAGAACAATGCTAAACATTATTCTTTTCTCGTTCCTCTTTTTCATGTTTTGCTGCAATATTTAATTTAAGGATGTCTTTTTCATACGGAGTCCAATTTACGCAAACTAGGACTCTATCTCAAGCAGAATTTCGAGACGAATGCAATAGCGTAACCCTTTTCCCTTAATTCTTCTTCTAAAATTTAATTATACTTTAATTTGTGAAACTTAATGTTACAGAATTACGGGGTGTTACAATAAAGATCAATTTCAGCCATCAATGCAACATGATCCAGAAATTGCTTAGCTTTGCGTGTATTATCACGATTTCTTGTGATCATAGGATGAGTGGAGATACTTTGAACAGTTTTGGGAAGGGACAAAATTGTCTACGGGTGGTGAATGGTCTAAAACATTTAGAGGAGTTTTTGATGAAGAGATAGGCTGACTGTTGAGACATTTTTGATGGGTTGACTTGATGAAGAGGTCAGTGGACCAGCTGTGGAGGAAGGAGAATGAGTTGCATTCTGAGATTAAATAGTAGGTAATATTGCCAACCACGTTGAGTCTATTGTGGGTGAATCTGATACAGAGCCTTTTTTTGAAGCAATTTCTTTGAAAGGAAACCGATTTTCATCAAATAAAAAATGTTTCGACATATATTTTTTTCCAGTATCAATATTTAAACACTTGTACCCTTTTGTGTTAAAGAATACCCAAGAAACACACAAGACATCGATCGTGGCTGAAGTTTGTGGCCATTATATGGCCTAGTGTATGGAAAAAATAACAGCCCAAAACTCGGAAAAATGAATAGTCGGGTAGCCTATGAAAAAGTGTGTGAAAAGGTGAAGAAGAATTAATTGTGGAAGGTTGTCGATTAATTAAATAAACGATGCTTGAGAATATATCATCGCAATATTGTTCCGGAATGGAAGAATGAGCCATATTAGCTAGAGCAAGTTCTACTATATGTCGATGTTTTCGTTCAGAAATTCCATTTTGTTGAGGGGTATAAAGGCAAGTTGTTTGATGAATTATGGATCGAAAATGTCGAGTAATTGGTTTGAATTCGGTGCCTCCACCCGTTCTAAGAATTTTGATGCAAGTTTGTAAGAGATTTTCAGTTTGAGCTTTAAACAAGGTAAACACACACACAACTTCATCTTTGGTACGCAAAAAATAAATCCAAGTATAGCGAGAAAAGTCATCGACAAATATAAGATAGCAACGAAAACCATTATTTGACATTATTGGAGCAGGACCCCATACATCCGAGTGTACAATTTCAAGAGGAAAAGTAGTAGTAGTACTAGAAGAAAAAGGTAAACGATGTGCTTTGCCACACAACAATCATGACATACAGACAACTTTTTATTTGTAAAAGGTAAAAAATGAGACGCTATAATTTGTTGAGTTGTGATTGAGGAGGGATGGCCGAACCAAGCATGCCAAAGATCAGCTGAAGCTTTAGCACTAAAGAAAACTTGAGGATGAATGTGTATTTGAGGTGGCAGGGTGTAAAGCCCACTAAGAAGCTCGACTTGAAGAAGAGGCTGTAAGGTGTGGCGGTCCTTTATGACACAAAAATGAGAAGAGAATTCAATAATAATTGAATTATCATGTAAAAGTTTAGAGAGACTTATAAGGTTTTTGGAGAAATAAGGCACAAACAAAACATCTTGTAACAGAAAATGATAATTCGGAAAAATTAACTTTAAAGAGCCAATGTGGCTAATTTCCATACCATGACCATTACCAATATGGAGAGTATCGGAACCTTCATACGGTAGTTAAGAAGAAATGTTGTTGAGATCATTAGTAATGTGATGAGTAGCTCCGGAATCAATCCGGAAGAGACAAAAGAGGGTTGAGCACTATTAGCTTGAAAAGGGCCAGTTGCTAGTTGTGCAAGGTGTGCTGGATACATTGATTTGGCTGAATCCGGATAATTCACCCAATCAGTTCTATACTAGCAATTTCGAGCATTATGACCTTTTTTGTGGAAATTTGGTAGATCACAATTCCAACTTCATGTGGAGCTTGCACAAATGCAGGATGAGGCCTAGGAGTGGTGGGATTAACATGTCTGAAGGAATTCGGCCTTGGATAAGGATTTGGAAGAAGAGGTGGCCTGTTATGATTAAAACCAGGTGGTCTAAAAAACCTACCAGGTTTCTTACTGGGTCTGGGATTAAATGAACTTTGACCCGGCCTTGGATTAGAAAGAAAAGCAGTTGGGTTCTATAAACAAGGGAGAGAATTATTTCCTCCAACCTGTGACTGAAGCAATGATTCATGACTCAGGAGCAATGCCTGAAGTTCAAAAAAGGAAATGCTCTCCTTTGTATTTACAGTGACGACAAACGAGTTGAAATCAGAACCTAAACCTCCAAGAACATAAAGCACCAGATCTTCATCAGTCACCGGAGATCCGGTAAAAGCTAGCTCATTTGCAATTGCTCGCATCTTTTGACAATAACCTGCACAACTTAAGCCTCCTTTGGTAGTGTTTTATAAAGATCTATGAAGTTCTAATAGCCTAGCTCGAGAAGAAGCAGAGAATGACTGCTGAAGTGATCGCTTGAGACTTATTGTGGTAGTACATGAGACAACTTGGCCCAAAATTGGTTCAGACAGTGAAGATCGAATCCAACTGAGAAGTAGCTGATCTTGTTTGTGCCAGTGGAGATAATTAGGGTTTATCTGTTGAGATCCTTCGATGGAGACGATTTGCGATGGAGGATCCTCTTCAATATATTTGTAGAGGTGATGGCCATAAAGAGCTGGAACGATCTGAGATTTCCATGCCAAGAAGTTGCTCCGATTTAATTTGGTCGAAATTGGTAATTTCATGACAACAAGCGAATTTGCGGAAGAAGGAGGAGAGATCATGTCAGAATTTGTATTTTGAGAAGAAGAATTTGAGGAAGAAAATTGGGCGACATTGTTGGCTCTGATACCATGCAATTGCAGAAGAAAAGAAAAGAATAGTGAAGAAGAATACCTTTTCCGTGTTGAATGAATGAGAAATCTTCTGCCACTTTACAGCTGGATACACACACACACACACATCAGCAAGGTTACTTTATGACATCCTGTCTATTATCCATACCTACTTGGTTGATTCACTTGAGAATATTGTAATTATGTTTACAATTTAAATTTTTATACATTTTATGAATCGAAACTGTTAAGTAAATTATAGTAATTGTTTACTAAAGTAATTGATTGCACTGACCTGTTAATTTCATTCACATCAGCACTAATGTCAGTATCAAATCCCCTGAATACTTGCAATAAGGCTTCAAAATCTTCCATCATGCCCATTTTAGCCAGCCAACTTGGAGATTCGGGGATGGAAAATAAAACCTGGTATCAAAACTATGCATGGTAAGGATCCTATAACAACTAGCACACTCCATAGAAGAGACATGCGGAAAATATATGCAAGCATTATGCCAATAGTGACAGAGAGCTGAC
The DNA here is from genome assembly GCA_030737875.1 of Allium sativum. Classification (NCBI taxonomy): domain Eukaryota; kingdom Viridiplantae; phylum Streptophyta; class Magnoliopsida; order Asparagales; family Amaryllidaceae; genus Allium; species Allium sativum. The sequence continues at coordinate 825,096,426 of CM060913.1, forward strand.
TCACAGAATCCAAGTCCTTTTTTCAAGTTCTGAGGAGCTATCTCTGCAACATGTACCACATATGAGATAACACCCACTCTAAATTCTTCAAGCGTTCGACCCATATACAGAAATGAGGATTCCTTTGCATAATATGGCAAGCCAACCAATGATGTTCGGAATAGGTGCAATCATCAAGGACACTTTTCTGCCAACATACTCTAAAATTTGGCCACTGGAAATAGCACCACCCATAGCACCAACTTTCAAAAGAGAGTCATAGGCTGAAAACTTGGGAATTGAGAGCTGAGAGGCCTACATCTTTGATCAGACCATCCTGAGTTGGAGATGAAAATCAATATGTATATCCAACCTGGATTGGACCAACAGATAAGAACACAAACTAAAACAAAAATAGAAGAATCTCTGATAGGTGGATCCAGATGACCCAAGTTTTCCCATAAGACTTGATTAACGAGAACCCAATCCCATTTTGTGCCAGCTACCATTGTGCAGAAACGGCTTCCACAGGCTTTCGTCCTTGTTTCCTCTTTCATCTCCTGTTGAAGTTATTGTAACACCCTACCTCCATTAAGGTCACTAACAAATGGAATGCCTTAACTTTGGTGGAGTAGTTAGGCAAGCAGACACAGAATATCACAAGACAGATATAAAAATTTTGCAGCGGAAAATAAACAACTTTATTAAATCACCAAAATACTTTGTTACATAATACCATGAGTCATAAAACCATTACAACAAACACTTCTGTCTTACATTATCAGAGTACATAGGTATTCAAAAGAAAACCATCATTACCCATATTTAAGAGCAAGCCATATAAGAGACAGAGACTCGAGCCATACTTCAGAGTAGCTCCTAGAAGATGATATCCAGATCCTGGCCAAACCTGGGTGTTTCCTCCCTGACAACCTGGGGGGGGGGGGGAAGGGGGGAACGGAAGAGAGAAGAAAAAACAAAGGGGGTCAGACATAAAGTCTGGCGAGTCTAGTAACCTTTAGCCAGTGAATAAATAAAGGTAAACATGACAGGCATACAAAATGGATAAAAGGGTTCACTGTACAAATGGCAGGCGTGACAAGGCAGGTAAGGTAAGGTGATATACATATGCTTCACTACAAAACTACTCTGCACTATTACTAGTAAAATCAAGATGGGATGATCCCTTCCGCTAATCATAATAACGATAACGATGGTGGTAGTTTCGTGTATTCCTAGCTATTGTCATAGGTGCCGCCTGCTCCTATCTCAACTAGTCATACCCACTACACTCCTACTATAAATTGGTAGACTTAGGGCATACGTCCAGGTATACCCTAACCACTAACCTAATCCATCGGCTCCCTACTCTGTAGACACCCTGTGCTGGTCCCACAACTAGGGGGTATCACTTCCCTAAAGTGGCAACCCAAGGTGTGCATAGTTATACCTACTGGTGTCACGGTCGTCTTATCCCCCTCTGCCCGGCCCATGCACGCACATGTCCCCGATCGGTTTGCGCCGCCCACACCATCTGTCTCGTTTTGGATCTCTTACAATCAATCAGTAAGCGTGCCCCTTCCCCGCCTAGTACGGAGTTCTCTACTTTGATACCTCTACGGGTTACTAAATGAAATGGGTCCCACACAACATGATACAAGCTCTACCCTATGCCTTGTATCCCTACTAGGTTTTCTATTGACTATGTATACCCTAAGGTGTCTTTAATTACATAACCCTCAATCAGTTATGCGTACCTATAGGTGTCTTTAATAAATAACCCCTATTCTACCTATTAGTTATGCGTACCTATAGGTGTCTTTAATACATAACTCTATCTATTCCCATTGGTTATGCGTACCCCTAAGGGTGTCTTTAATACATAACTTTACTATTTTGCCCGGGTTATGTATACCGCTAGGTGTCTTTAATTACATAATCCTTTTTTCGGTTAAGTTTGTGGGCCTATATAATTTAATATTACCCACCTACCCTTCAATTGTACTTAATCCTCCCACTGATTTAATCTCGTTTATTTAGTGGTTAGGTTTGTGGGCCTATATATATATATATATATATATATATATATATATTAATATTGCCCACCTACCCATCTGTTGTACTTAACCCACCTACAATCCAATTTATTTTACTTAACCCTAACTTATGTTCGTAATCCTACAGTCACATGTATTAAGTTAGGTTAAGTAGTCTTTTCTTATAACCATGTCCAATTATGGTTGTATTGGGCTAGACCTCCTACATTAGGCCTACAACGTGTGGATGCAGGATATGCCGGTCGGGTCCGGGCAGTCTTATTCCACAGTTGGGCCTAACCTCGTATCTTAGCCCGATTTGTATTTACGTACTTAGACCTCCCACATTAGGTTCAACGTTAGTGGCTGCTGCATAGGTCGGTTGGGTCTGGGCAGACTTCCACCACTAACGTAACCTAACCTCGTGTCATAAGTACAATTTAAATCTACTAATTGTAATTGATAACATTCCATTTTTAATTAATTTACCAATTAATTAATCTTTTCCTTTTATAGGTGTCAATACCAATTTTACACAACAATTGGAATTTCTTATCCATAAATGGTCATAATTCAAATTATACCATTTTTTTTTCAATTTTACCCATGTCATATTAGGTAATTATTTATATGTTTCCCTACTTGAATCATGTGTCCAATTTACATAATCACTATGTAAATTATGCCTATCACAAATTCCCCTTTTCCCCATTTCTTAACTAGCGTAACCGCGTGCATTTTGGCGTCATCGAGGCTACAAAGTAGTCTTGCCATAATAATAAAATAAAGGGAATGACAAGGTGATTGTTTCAGTACAATTTTTGGCATAAGCATGACAACTAGGGATTATGACATGATAAACTCGCATAGAATTATGATTCACAACATAATTAACAACTTGCATAGGTTCATGATTCACAACATGATTAACGAAACTTGCTTAGGCTCAAGATTCACAACATAACAAACTTGCATAACATGACAACTTGCACAGGTTCATGAATAATAACTTGCATAGGTTCATGAATAATAACTTGCATAGGTTCATGAGTTCTCAACATAGTAACTTGCATAGGTTCACGATAACAACTTGCATAGGTTCATGAATTCGCAACATAATAACTTGCATAGGTAACTTGCATAGGTTCATGAATTTCACTTGCATAATTTCATGATTCACCACAACAATAAACTTGTATAATTTCGTGATCCACAACAACAATAAACTTGCATAACTACAAACAACATATACTCAAATCATAGTCTACCATAATTCACATTTATCTGTTTAAACCTAAAAGTGACTAGAACTCACAAAAAAAGAGGGTCTTGAGTTCTAAGATCTGAATTCTGTAATTGATTAGCGTTCCCTTGATGTAGACAATTTAGTTTTTAAGATTAGACTTTGATTTGATTTGAAGTGTTGTCTTTAATTTGCTTCTAGTTCGTAGAGGAAGACGGCTAATCTAAATTGATGACTGACGGCATGACGGCCATGGATTTAATTTTGATTAGGTTTAAAGCTTGAGTCTATATGTGTTTTTATAGAGTAATTAGATTAATATAGGCCATTGGATCTCACAGGAGCCATCACCACCGTCAAGACTAGATAGAGTTCTCCTATTGACTCAGCAACCGGTCAGGAATGACTCAGCACTGACTCACTGTTCGGATCAAAGCATCATAAATCTGTGTAGGTTTCCTGCCCGACATGGGCGCAATTCCCAAGTGCGCCAGTGTAATTTTGTTCTGGCGCACTTCCCAAGTGCACCAGTGCATTCTGGCATGTTTCTGGTTTTTCTGCCTAACTTCGTCCGTCCATATCTTCTTCATACATTATCCCTTTTACGCAAACTCGGACTCTATCTCAACCAAAATTCCGAGACGAACGCAATGGTGTAACCCGTTTCCCTTAATTCTCACATTTACAATTAAGTATTCTTTAATTCTTTAATTTTAATATTTAAAATTATGGGGTGCTACATTCACCCCTCCTTAAAGGATTTCGTCCCCGAAATCTTCAAGTCAAGAAGAATGTGAATCCTACCATCCAATCATCCATCTACTCAACCATCAAACACATGCATCCATTGTCCTTAAAAGATTTCTAATGCCGTATGAACATATGCAAAAAGTGTGTGTGTTTGTTCCTTAACTAATGCAAAATCAGGCGGTCTACTGATTCAATTGACCTCCTTAATGCAAATCATGATAGCGTCATGCGTCCATTATGTATGCGATGGAATCCTAATGATACGTATTATTTCTACATGTGTGCACAACCATTCTTCAAAATGCCGCATCCATATGATAACACAACCATTGTACATCCATTAACCTAAATATGCACACATATTTATATGCAATATGAAAGTGATTGAGCTGATCTAGTGCCTAATGTGTGTGTAAATGCATCCACGAGCAACCACTAGCAAACACTTACATCCACTTGCATCCATCAAACATAACATGTCTCAAACACATGTTTACATCCATGGATTTCCTATCTAAAGGTCGAAGATCTGGTCGATGGGATACAAACAAATGATACAACTAAAACAAAAGCTCTGTTCCCATTTGACATCGGTTAAGAGAATAATTCCCTATGTCTCAGCCCCGAAGACCGAAATCAACATCAGACTGACACTCAGTGAATTACCCCCATTAAACAATGTCAAAACTGGAAATCTACTTCATGCTTCGAGTAGAAAACCCTATCCTTCAGAAATATTCAAATACTTACAGACTACTGGTATAGATCAGATTACAGAATGATTCTCAGAAAGCTAAGCATAACAGACCCTTGCGGGTCATAAGAAACTTTGGGGGTCTTCCCATGACAAGTTAGAAACTTAACGACCCTCCTCTCAAAATCTAGAACGGCCCTCTACATAGAAAGCTGGTCCATTTAGAACCAACCCATAGTCCATAAACTTGAGCACACAAATGTCACACTCAAATTTTTGATGCCTAACACAGATAATTTCAAACCCTTACAAATGACCAGTAAATGAGCCGAACCACCAAAGGGGTTTAAAACAACTACGGGATCAGAAACAAGACTAGTATTAAAGTGTAGAGTCTCAATTACAAAATCAAAATGCCATAATCAAAAAGAGTCTTAACTTCATAATCAGATAAGGAAATTAAACCTTTTACATAAATTTTTCCTATCTCTATCCTATCCATCTGCCACGAGAGCATTCGCCTGCCCTCCAGAAGTCCCCTGTGGTACCTGCCCCTTCGGGCATTCCTTGATGAAGTGTCCGAGCTCTCCACACTTAAAGCAATTGAAATTCTTCCTTCTACATTCTTTGACCAGGTGACCTTCTTTCTCACAATAGTGACATTTCCTCTTATCCTTGCCTTTGTCATCCCTTTCGCTTTTCTTCTGCTGCTGCAGTCCTTTCTTGGGTCCCGCCTTCTCATTTTTCAATGTCCCATCAACTTTTTCCTCTTTCTTTGCTCCCTTGTCCTCTTCATGGATTAGGGCCATATCCACAAGCTTTTCAAAAGTGGCCCACATGGGAACGTGTGTCATAGCCAATTCGTGTAGCGTCTCATTCAAGCCTTTAACAAATCTCAGAGCCTTCTTCTCAGGTGTGTTCACCAAGTCTAAGCCAAACCTCGCCAACTGATTGAACTTGTTGACGTACTCTTTTACTGATAGATTCCCCTGCTTCAATGCCAAGAACCTTTCCATGTATAGATTTTCTTCTACTCGTGAGAGAAATTTCGCCTCAAACCTACGCCTGAAATCCGCTCATGTCTCGACTGGACGCTCTCCATTAGTGACCTCCCACCAAAACGAGGCCTCGTCCTTCATTAACCAAGCAGCTAACTGGTCCTTCCTTCCATCTTCTACCTCAAAGATTCCAAACAATTCTTCCACCTCCTTAAGCCAATTTCGAGCTTCAACAAACATCTCTGACCCATGAAAAGGTTTTCCACCCATTGTCCAAAAGTCCTTACATATCTTTGCAAAAGTATCAACGCGAGGAGGGGGGAGGAGGAGCGGTTGCAGATGGGGGAGGAGGAACGTCTGCTGGGCCTGTAGTGTTAGCCCTAGCCTCTAGGTACCTTCTGAACTAGCCAGGTATCGGTACGTCCTTTGGAAGGTTAAGATCCTCAGACATGCTAAGAAGAAAAAGGGAGAGATTTTAGAAAAAGGACCAAAGGATACTACATATGGCTTTTCGGGGAATGTTTTTCAAAACAGGCTTTCCTTTTTGAAAATACTTTCTTTTAAAAAAACCTTTCTTGAAAATTATTTTTCAAAACTTTTATCTAATCTGGTAACCTTCAGCTCTGATACCAAGTGTAACACCCCACCTCCATTAAGGTCACAAACAAATGGAATGCTTTAACTTTGGTGGAGTAGTTAGGTAAGCAGACACAGAATATCACAAGACAGATATAAAAATTTTGCAGCGGGAAAAAATCAACTTTATTAAATCATCAAAATACTTTGTTACATAATACCATGAGTCATAAAACATTACAATAAAACACTTCTGTCTTACATTATCAGAGTACATAAGTATTTAAAAGAAAAACATCATTCCCCATATTAAAGAGCAAGCCATATAAGAGACAGAGACTCGAGCCATACTTCAGAGTAGCTCCTGGAAGATGATATCCAGATCTTGGCTAAACCTGGGTGTTTCCTCCCTGAGAACCTAGGGGGGGGGGGAATGGAAGAGAGAAGGAAAAACAAAGGTGGTCAGACATAAAGTCTGGCGAGTCTAGTAACTTTTAGCTAGTGAATAAATAAAGGTAAACATGAAAGGCGTACAAAGTGGATAAAAGGGTTCACTGTACAAATGGCAGGTGTGACAAGGTAGGTAAGGTAAGGTGATATACATATGCTTCACCACAAAACTACTCTGCACTATTACTAGTAAAATCAAGATGGGATGATCCCTTCCGCTAATCATAATAACGATAACGATGGTGGTAGTTTCGTGTATTCCTAGCTGTTGTCATAGGTGCAGCCTGCTCCTATCTCAAGTAGTCGTACCCACTACCCTCCTACTATAAATTGGTAGACTTAGGGCATACGTCCAGGTATACCCTAACCACTACCCTAATCGATCGGCTCCCTACTCTGTAGATACCATGTGCTAGTCCCACAACTAGGGGGTATCACTTCTCTTAAGTGGCAACCCAAGGTGTGCACAGTTATACATACTGGTGTCACGGTCGTCTTGTCCCCCTCTGCCCGGCCCATGCACGCACATGTCCCCGCTCGGTTTGCGCCGCCCACACCGTCCATCTCGTTTTGGAACTCTTACAATCAATTAGTAAGCGTGCCCCTTCCCCGCCTAGTACGGAGTTCTCTACTTTGTTACCTCTCCGGGTTACTGACTGAAATGGGTCCCACACAACATGATACAAGCTCTCCCCTATGTCTTGTATCCCCACTAGGTTTTCTACTGACTATGTATACCCTAAGGTGTCTTTAATTACATAGCCCTCAATCAGTTATGCGTACCTATAGGTGTCTTTAATACATAACCCCTATTCTACCTATCAGTTATGCGTACCTATAGGTTCTTTAATACATAACTCTATCTATTCCCATTTGTTATGCGTACCCCTAAGGGTGTCTTTAATACATAACTTTACTGTTTTTCCCTGGTTATGTATACCGTTAGGTGTCTTTAATTACATAACCCATTTTTCCGGTTAAGTTTGTGGGCCTATATAATTTAATATTACCCACCTACCCTTCAGTTGTACTTAACCCTCCCACTGATTTAATCTTGTTTATTTAATGGTTAAGTTTGTGGGCCTATATATATTAATATTGCCTACCTACCCATCTGTTGTACTTAACCCACCCACAATCCAATTTATTTTACTTAACCTGACTTATGTTCATAATCGTACTGTCACATGTATTAAGTTAGGTTAAGTAGTCTTTTCTTATAACCATGTCCAATTATGGTTGTATTGGGCTAGACCTCCCACATTAGGCCTAAAACGTGTGGATGTTGGATATGTCGGTCGGGTCCGAGCAGTCTTATTCCACAGTTGGGCCTAACCTCGTGTCTTAGCCCGATTCGTATTTATGTACTTAGACCTCCCACATTAGGTACAACGTTAGTGGCTGTTGGATAGGCCGGTCAGGTCCGAGCAGACTTCCACCACTAACGTAACCTAACCTCGTGTCATAAGTACAATTTAAATCTACTAATTGTAATTGATAACATTCCATTTTTAATTAATTTAACAATTAATTAATCTTTTCCTTTTATAGGTGTCAATACCTATTTTACACAACAATTGGAATTTCTTATCCATAAATGGTCATAATTCAAATTATTCCATTTTTTATTTATTTTACCCATGTTATAACAAGTAATTATTTATATGTTTCCCTACTTGAATCATGTGTCCAATTTACATAATCACTATGTAAATTATGCCTATTACAAATTTCCTTTTCCCCGTTTCTTAACTAGCATAACCGCGTGCATTTTCGCATCATCGAGGCTACAAAGTAGCCTTGCCATAATAATAAAATAAAGGGAATGACAAGGTGATTGTTTCAGTACAATTTTTGGCATAAGCATGACAACTAGGGATTATGACATGATAAACTCGCATAGAATTATTATTCACAACATAATTAACAACTTGCATAGGTTCATGATTCACAACATGATTAACAAAACTTGCTTAGGATCAAGATTCACAACATAACAAACTTGCATAACATAACAACTTGCACAGGTTCATGAATAATAACTTGCATAGGTTCATGAATAATAACTTGCATAGGTTCATGATTTCTCAACATATTAACTTGCATAGGTGACTTGCATGATCTCATAACAACTTGCATAGGTTCATGATAAGAACTTGCATAGGTTCATGAATTCGCAACATAATAACTTGCATAGGTTCATGAATTTCACTTGCATAATTTCATGATTCACCACAACAATAAACTTGTATAATTTCATGATCCACAACAACAATAAACTTGCATAACTACAAACAACATGTACCCAAATCATAGTTTACCACAATTCACATTTATCTATTTAAACCTAAAAGTAACTAGAACTCACAGAAAAAGTGGGTCTTGAGTTCTGGGATCTGAATTCTATAATTGATTAGCGTTCCCTTGATGTAGACAATTTCGTTGTTAAGATTAGACTTCGATTTGATTTGAAGTGTTGTTTTTAATTTGCTTCTAGTTGGTGGAGGAAGACGGCTAATCTAGGTTGATGACTGACGGCATGATGGCCATGGATTTAATTTTGATTAGGTTTAGAGCTTGAGTCTATATGTGTTTTTATAGAGTAATTAGATTAATATAGGCCATTGGATGTCACAGGAGCCATCACCACCGTCAAGACTAGATAGAGTTATCCTATTGACTCAGCAACCGGTCATGAATGACTCAGCATTGACTCACTGTTCGGATCAAAGCCTCAGAAATCTGTGTAGGTTTTCTGCCCGACATGGGCGCACTTCCCAAGTGCGCTAGTGCAATTTTGTTCTGGCACACTTCCCAAATGCGCCAGTGCATTCTGGAATGTTTCTGGTTTTTTTGCCTAACTTTGTTCGTCCATATCTTCTTCATACGGTATCCGTTTTACGCAAACTCGGACTCTATCTCAACCAGAATTCCGAGACGAACGCAATGGCATAACCCATTTCCCTTAATTCTCATATTTACAATTAATTATTCTTTAATTCGTTAATTTTAATATTTAAAATTACGGGGTGTTACAGTTATCGTCTTGTACTAATTATTTATTATATTATTGTCTTAGGTAAATGATGATTGCGATGAAGGAGCAGAAGAGAGATAATTTGAGGAGTGTGAATGTCGAAATCATGGATCAAACTAACAAAGGGAACGTGTACATATAAAATTGTACAAATTGGCAATTAATTATGTGAAGGACATAAGTAGAGAAAACCCAAAAAAGAGGAGTCAATGGAAGCACATGATACTGCTTATATTTTCACACAGGTATAGTACGTATAGGGGTTTGATGCTTTTATTGCGTATTTTTTTACCTTTCCTTCTTTAGCTTAATTTATTATTTGGTTTATTTTCCAAAATCGAAGTTCATATAGCAAAATCTTCAGTTGTATCCTCTTATGAATTTGATATTATTTAAACCAAGTTGATGATTTGCATAATATTAAAATAAAAAATAAGTTGTCATTTCTTCACTGATCAAATATTTAGTTTTACTCTGACATTTATATTTGGTTTTATTCTGACATTTTTATTCCATGATACGATACATGGTTAAAGTATCCTGATGCGGTGCTGGGGAAAATTTGGGTTCTATCCTTCATATTCTACATTGGATGATATACATAATTTGATGGGGAAGTGTTAGCTGATATCTTAGAATTACTAATCAACTATGTAATCATGTCCTTTTATTTTACTATGCTTTGACTACTGTTGTATCTAAAAGTCTATTTCTCTATGGTTTTTTATAATTGCTCTATGTCACTGAGGTTTTCCATGTTTTATTACTATTTGAGAGACCTACTAATTTTCTGAACAATGATTTCAACCACATTTCAATTGAGTCTGTTCTTTCTTCCAGTTAAAATTTAAGATGGTTATTTGCAAAAATCATTCAAATATATGAATCATATATTTCTGTCATATAATGTTTTAGTAAACAGGGGAATATTATTAAAATTGTCTTTTTACCTTTGTACTACTATTTCCTGCTTTGCATAAACATTTTAATATTTTTTTCTGTCTCATTAACACCATATATCAAAACTATGGCGAATCAGTACTAAAATTTGGAATTTCCAGATTCCATTCAACCCTAATAGCCTGCCACTGCAATTTTTCTTCATACACAGGCATCTCCATAAATATTAGTGTTGTATAGTTCACGCTGTTCAAATTTTGGATCATATTAGGATTAAAAGGTCCAACGTCCTAACTAACAATACAAATGAAACATTAATTTCACTTTCAACCAAGATGTTAGCAACAACACGTGAGTAAATCATGGATTTTTTAAAGCTTCTCAACCACTTTTTTTAAATTTTAGAATCATTAGTTTCTATTTTTGTGTTCACTTAGAATTTCAATGTACTTGCAATGTACATTCCTCAATCTATATACATTCTATCAAATCTAAAAGCCACAATTATGTAAACTGATGAATTCGAACTCCTTAAACCGAAATTTAATGTATAGCTGGTCGATGAAATGGATGTTATATTGTTATAAATTGATCAAGATCAGTCACGGCTGTCATACGCTTTAGATGTGCACTGATTGTCTGTGGATATTTTGTATGTTAATTTATATCTACCACACAAATTGTTTGTAAGCCTTTTTAACCTAATTCAGGTCTACTGCAATGACATCTTCCAATACATGTATGCATGCATGTGTATGTGCACGCATAAAATTTTGACACAATGGAGTTGCCTCGTTGGATCGCCCTTTGAATTCCACCTCTCCATATAAGAATAAAAAAAATACAATGATGAGGTTTTATGTCTTTCTCTTTGTGTTCGAATAGCTACTCCCTATATATATATATATATATATATATATATATATATATATATTACTTTGTGTGCATGTAGACTAATTTGTTTCTATAAGTCTAATGAAAATGACCTTTAAGTTAAGAGGTGTAACCAAAATGATAACCATTTTTTATGCATTACGTAATTGCATGAGAAGATCCTAACAAAATGATAAAATATTTTACAATTATTTGAAAATAAATATTTTTTGCAAACTTTAGTTTAGTTAAAATGTTTCATTTAGTAACTATATATTCTAAGCGTAAGTGTACATGTATTTTAATGCATCCAGATTTAGCCTAACTCAACATTTATGATAATTTATTGTCATTTGGCATAGTAACAGAGCGGATTAACAAAAAATTGTCTCTATTTTGTGTTTTGTATATGTATTTTAATAGGTGGATGACAATGGGTATATCGAACCAATTTAATATGTTGGACATTTCCATCAACGTATGAAACTGTCCTTATAAATTATATTAGACTATTAAACAATTTGTATATATTTGAAACTGTTGACGTCAAAAGTTGGTCGCTAGTGACAATAGACCCCCAATCGTGCGATCCACACACAAGTAAAGATCATAAAATGCAGTAAAAGCAAAATAAAAGGGGAGCACACATAGAATTTTTATAGTGGTTCGGCAAAGACAGTGCCTATGTCCACTTTATATTTTATTTCTCTTTTTTGATTACAAATACAATGCTTTTTCTATTTGAAAGAAGATGGTTATTTCCCTTCTTCTTCTCGAGAGAGGTTAAGAGGGATGAACTCCAGAATCGAAGTGCAAAAGAAGTTGGCGGAGAAAAAGAGTCCCTTTTTCCTCTTTTAGCTTGGGGGTATTAATAGAGGAAAGTGCAGCTTGGGCTGTTGCGATTTGGTCCGGCCATTACGGGAAAGCCTGGACACGTGGAACTCTTTAGTTGGTTTGAATAGCAGTTGGGGACTGATTCCGCTGTTCATAAATAGTATCCTCAGAAGTTGCGGCTGACGTGGCCTCCACGGAGAGGTATATCAAAAGTAAAGATTTGTCAGGATGTGGTTTGACCGCTTTTATTGCCTTAGAAGTCGGGATATACGGTGGAATGACTTTGTAGACGATTTCCACGCTAGCCCGAGATGATCGGTCGAAGCGCCTTTCATGGAAGCGAGATACTCGATCGACTGGGAGAGCGATTCTTCTGGAGTGAGCCGTCGATTGACAAGGCTGGACTTGGGTCGATATGTGACTGCTTTGACCGTGCATCTGTTGGGCTTCTTGAAGCACGGCGTATATCCATTTAGGCGTTTGGGCTTTGGTCTGGCTCATTGGGACTCTTGCCAAAAAGAGGGTTAACACTTTGCCCCTCAGAATGCATCTTCATCGGTAGAGGAGGTGTGTTCTGAAATTTGAACCGAAGCACAAACGCTTGAGCAGCTATGGTCACGCTGGACCATATTAAGGCCAGAAAACCGACGGTTCCGATGTTGTATTAAGGCCAGAAAACCAACGACCATACTAGGTCGTATTAAGGCCGGAAAACCGACAACAATCAGGAACCGTATTAAGGCCGAGGTGACGATCGATATTTGTATGAGAGTTAGTTCCTGTAAATATAAAATGAACCATTCTTGTTTTGGAGAAGGCTAATGGGTCGAGCATTTTATTTCACTTGGCTTTGAAGGGTGGCGAGCATTAACCATGCTCGGCTTAATGGCGAACATTAACCATGTCCGGCTTAATGGTGAACATTAACCATGTCCGGCTTAATGGCGAACATTAACTATGTTCAGCTTAATAACGAACGCTTAACCAGGTTCGGCTTAATGGCGAGCATTAACCATGCTCGGCTTAGAGAGGTAGCGAGTATTAATCATACTCGGCTTAGGGCAAGTGTGTTTTTAATGCTCGACTCTTGTTAAGTTAGTTTGTCTAGCGAGCTATGAATGCTCGTGGTATAAAAAGGAAAGAGGGAGTATAATCTATAGTTCGAATTTAGAAAACATGGCCTCACTCGGTTAAAGGAGTAGGTGTTTAGAAGGAAAAAAAAGGGTGGTAGGCTTTCGCGCTAACCACATAAAACAGGGGGCGAGCATTATTCATGTTCGGCTTAGAGGTTTCCAAACATGATCGATATTTGAAAAAATAAAATTCATAACTGTTAAATAACTATTACAAAGAAAAGAAATTCTAAGGGGACATCAGCTGATCTTAGAGCATGCCTAGGAGCTAAATCCTAACCCCATACATGTATACATCAAGGTGTCTTTATTATTGAAAGGAATACATCAAAAAAAAAGAAATCTAATTAATGATAATGTCGCGAGTGCTAGTCTCAGGGACCTTTCCGTTTCTAGGAGCTCAAGGACCGACCTGAGGAGCTTGGGCAGAAGGTCGCGGCGGCATGGCCGGGGCGCGATCTTTGACATATTCGAGGAGCTCTCCTTTTCTGGCTCGCCCTTCGATGAGATCGCGTAGATGTCGGCATTCATTTGTATTATGTCCAGCTACGTTGTGGAATATACAATGCTTGCCAGAATCGAGTTCCATCTGGGTCGACCCTCGTCGAGGTGGTCTTGGAGTTGGTAAGGACTTGCATATGTCGAGATAGATATCGAGCAAAGAGGAATTGATCTCGGTGTAGTGTTCGTATTAATTTTCATATCGAGGTCACACATTGAGCTCAGTTTTCTCCGGGGCCTTTCCTCTTCCTTTATTCTGGCCGTTACCATTGAATGGACCTTGTTGTTTGGCTACTAAAACCTCGAGGCTCTCCATTTCAAGGCTGGCATCTTCTTGTCGAAGCAATCTTTCGGCCTCGGAATAAAAGTCGTATATATCCTTGGGAGGATCTCTGGTTAAAGAGATTGGGAGTTCTGATCGATTTTGAACTCCTACGATGGCGGCCATAAGTACCATCGATGGCTCGGGCCGATCGACAGATGCTACGGCCACGTTGAATCTTTCAAGGAAGGACCTGAGCTTCTCTCCGGATCGCTTCTTGATGGTAGGAAAGAACATAACACTTTTTGTCCGGGAGATATGCGCTCGGAATTGTTCGATGAAGCGGGTGAACAGGGTTTTCCAACTGCTGATCGACTACATTATTAGCTGTCGAAACCACATGCCGACTATATCTGTGAGAAAGAGCGGAAAGTACTTAGCCATAATGTTGGTTGATGCACCATGTACTTCCATATGTCGCATGTATCGCATGAGGTGAATGGTCAGGTCAGTGCGACCGTTGTATGGCTCGATAGCTGGGAACTTGATGTCCGGAGGGTTTCGAGAATTTCTGATTTCCCTGGTGAAGGGGCTGCGATTGACATTGTCTATGTCTTGCTGTGAAGAGTTGCCCAGAGTGAAGCATCGAATAATGCTTGCAAGCTGGCTCCCATCTCCAAGGAGTCGTTGCCATGAATTTAACTCTGCATTTGGAAAAGCTTCTATGCGGTGATCTGGCAAAAGCATGCTCGTAAGGGCGGCCATTGGTGGGGCATGGCTTCCAAGAGTTGAGTGAAGGTGTCAGGGAAGGTGAGCCACAGTACGTGGTTCAGGGCAGAATGGCCCCTTTGGAACATGATGAGTTGTTGGCCGAGCCATGCATGTAACAAAGGGTCTAGGTTGATCCAACATAGCATGTGATGTTTGGGGCTTGGGGTTGCCCCCGTTTGGAGCGAGGTTAGGAGGGTCTACAGTAGTGTTTTCTTCCGCCACGGTGAGGACCGGTGTAGTAAGGTGGCCTCCCTCGTTCGAACGGAAGGCTGCACCAACTCTTTGCTGAAAATGAAGAGTGGTTAGACTGGTTTGTGGTAAGATTCCAGGTTGTGATAGGAATGACATTGATTCTGAGGGACCCGGAGGTAGCTCGACTGGTTTGATAGGTCGACTTGCTCCCAAGAGTGGGGGCAAATTTTCCATATGACATAGATCTCGATCGCTTACCTCCTGAGCTTCTGCTACTGCACCTGCGCTGGTTGCTGGAAGTGATACTCCTGGTTGTGAAGGATTGGTTGGTGAGACCAAACCAGGATGAAATAAAGGTGTAGCCTGATCAGTGTCTTGATTCTATGCAGACCGAAGATCAGTTGTTACCCCAGTCTCGGCCGGTGGAGGAATTGATGTTGAAGCGTTCAATCCTATATCTAGTCAACTGAGAAGGTGAGCCATCAACTGCTGCTGTCGTTCGAGGAGTTTACCCTGAGATGTCATATGGTCCCTGAACTCGACCATGATTTTATCCATGTCTTCCATTGTAAGGAATCGAGACATATCGTCATGAGATGAAACTTTTTGACTTGCTTCTGCAGCATCTGTATCGGCTGCATCAGATTTTGCGGATCGAGAGGATGTTGCATCTTTCTTTCGTTTATTTTCCATGGCCTGAGATAAGCAGAAGGTCGATGTCGGTACGCTGGTCCCCCTAACTGGCGCGCCAAAAGTGTTGATGTCAAAAGTTCGTCGCTAGTGAAAATCAACCCCCAATCGTGCGATCAACACACGAGTAAAGATTATAAAATGCAGCAAAAGCAAAATAAAAGGGGAGCACACACAGAATTTTTGTAGTGGTTCGGCAAAGATGGTGCCTATGTCCACTTTATATTTTATTTCTCTTTTTTGATTACAAATACAATGCTTTTTCTATTTGAAAGAAGATGGTTATTTCCCTTCTTCTTCTCGAGAGAGGTTAAGAGGGATGAACTTCAGAATTGAAGTGCCAAAGAAGTTGGCGGAGAAGAAGAGTCCCATTTCCTTTTTTAGCTTGGGGTATTTATAGGAGGAAAGTGTAGCTTGGGCTGTTTCGATATGGTCCGGCCATTACGAGAAAGCCTGGACACGTGGAACGCCTTAGTTGGTTTGAACAGCGGCTGGGGACTGATTCCGCTGTTCATAAATAGTATCCTCGGAAGTTGCGGCTGACGTGGACTCCACGGAGAGGTATACCAAAAGTAGAGCTTTGTCCAGATGTGGTTTGACCACTTTTATTGCCTTGGAAGTGGGGATATACGGTGGAATGGCTTTGTAGAAGATTTCCATGCTGGCCCGAGATAATCGGTCGACGCGCCTTTCACGGAAGCGAGATACTCGGTCGACTGGGAGAGCGATTCTTCCGGAGTGCTCTATCGATTGACTATGCTGGACTTGGGTCGATATGTGACTGCTTCGGACCGTGCGTCTACTGGGCTTATTGAAGCGCGACTTATATCCATTTCCGCGTTTGGGCTTTGGTCTGGCTCGTTGAGACTCTTGCCAAAAAGAGTGTTAACAGAAACTTATACCGCGTACTTGTAAGTCAACTTACAAATTAGAAAAATTCAGCACCTAATTTTTTTGTACATATCAAATAAACATGTCATATGTGGTTATAAGATTATTTGTTATCCACATGCCCCATCCCACTCTATGAAAAAATAATTATATAATTGCTTAAGTTATCTAAATTGGTGGTTGAATTGTTTATGCACTACATGAGTGAGTGAGTGCTACTTTTAAAGAACAAAGTACTGTCGTTACCATAGTTAGTCAAGCAAATATTCACAACTTAATGTAACGTTCCCAATTTAAACGTAAATGCATATCCAGCCTACAAACAATCCTCATGTACTAATATCTTAAGGCAACTAAAAACCACTAGCAGAAAACTGCTAAACATATAAGTATAGAACAAAACTCAAAAATGTGAACCATATATAAACACGACGAAGAAAATTACAGGATTCATATATCCTACCCCTATCCAAATAACTCAAAGATTAAACATACTCTCAAATTTCCCTGCTATTAAATAAGAAAATGGAACATGACTAATAACAAATAAAAAACTTAGAAACCTCCACCCGAGAAAAACTATTATCATAACGTGTTTAAACTCTGCCCGTGTGCGTAGCACGGGCCACACACTAGTTGATTTTGAAGTTGGAAAAATAAATCATGGATTTTGGAAATTATTATATATATATATATAGATATATAATAAATAAGATGTTTTAAAGCTATTCGACGTATTTTATAATATACGTCGAAGTTCGGTCAGAATAGAACTCCTCGCGCAGCGATTGTTCGCAAACTTCGACCTGTAACTTTAAACTGATATATTGAGAGATCCAACCGTCGGATTTTCCCGAAACTGGAACCTTGGGTTCATAATGAAAATATCTTTCAAATGATAAGAAGAGTTCTGAAATCTAACGGTTAGATTTTGATAAAAGTTCAAATTAAACTTGAATAAAAATAGTGCCTAAACCCGTAATGACCTGAAATAGGAATTTATGAATATGAACTATTTTCATATAAATAAAAATAGAGAAAAGTCTTTATAAATTATTATAAGGGATTTGAAAAGGGTTCAAACCAATTATAAATGGTTTTGAATGATAAAACTGGTTAAGTGGAATATGGTTATCTTCTGTAAACGCTTTTATAACGTTTTAAGGAATATTTTGAAGTATGAATCTTAAATCGTAAATCAAATCGGATTCTTATGTAATTTTTTTATATGGTAAAAAGATGATCTTTGGAAGCCCAATAACTTAACCAGACTTGAGAAAAAGTTTTTTAAATCTTATGAAATGATACCAATTAAAGGAGACTTAATTGTTGGGTTGATAATCCGATAAGGATTTTATTTGATTTTTTTTATGCTAATTATTTGAAAAGACTATGTTCAATCCATTTTGAATAATTATATGACGATTAAAATTCGAAGTCATTAAAGACAGTGGAAGACCATGAATCTTCACATTGAATGGACTACTTGCTGATGACCTGGATATGGGTAGCTCCCTTGAAGGGGTTGTAGTGGCAGTGGTCTGGACGTACTTGATTATTCGGATATGCAAGGGCCTCTCTCCTTAATTGGACAAGTAATAAGGTTCCTTCAGTTTCATTCATACCCAGAACGGACTTGTAATGAATTGTGTGTTTGACATTGTATTTCATAACATAACCAATTAGTTGATATTAAAAATATATCTGTGGTGGTGAAGAATTTATTCTCTTAGCTTAACACCCTCCTTTGAGACATAAGATCTCAAAGGTTATATTATTAATAGAAACTAATCATACGTGTGAGTTAATAATGTGGCATGCTGAGTGCTGCTGGCAGATAGATCAAAACTTTTGTTGAAAAGCAGAGCTTTGTGGTATGTTGACTCGCGGGTCTCACACCCTAGAATGAGCCGAAAATAGGATGATGGGCACTAGTGAAAGGATATACATTCCCTTCTAGCTAAAATTTATGCAATGGTATGGAGTCCAGACAGATTTACTTGTATGGAAGTTAGAATCGAGGTACCTCGGATGATGGTCAAATACGACTAGGACGACGGTCAAATATGACTGGGAAACGTTATATTCAGTAGTAAACCTAATCCACCGGGAATTAGTTGACCGACTTTACTGACTCATGGGCTCACCAGCGTATGAGTCCTAGGACATATGCTAGAGTGTCCCGAATTGGATAAGAAGATCCTTTTCCTTGGTTCATGATGGAATCTAACTTCCAATACGAGACTTTACATTTTCAGTTGTAAAACTATATTGTGACATAATAGGACGAGGTATTATGCCGTCTAAGATTAATACATTTATTTTTGAAATAGCTTTCAACACTTAAACACTAATGATAAAATCAAATGGTTTTATCGTATCAAGCATGTTTGGCCATTATAACGTAAAACTCTATCCTTTGGTTTGGGCTTGCATTGTGTGATAGGACTTGAGTCTTATAATGGCTTCATTTTTTACAAAAAGCATTACGTACTTTTGTGCATTGGCCTTTTTGTGGAGGAAACCCGTTCCGTGTTATACGGCGTGATTCCGTGATATGTCCTTACTTTAAAATAACTTAAGTATATCTATAGAGTTTCTCATACCAGTCCCGTGAGTGACTCATAATTTGGTTTCCCTTGCAAATTTTGGTTCCTATATTTTTACGTGGGCAGCCTAGTATCCAGGTTGTTAGCTTACTTTCTTTTGGACGTGTACAGGAGTTTTGGAAGTTGGTTCTGACTTGGAGTTGGAGTAGGATTTGATGTTTCTTTTGGACTCTCCATGACTCTATTATGTTGATTATCTTTTATTTCGTTATGTACTTATTCGCTATTGTTATGTATAATTATGATCCAACGGTGTTGTAAACTCTAATATTATCCTCTGATGTAAATTTATGTACATTATTATATGATGTAATGCTATGTTTTGTGTTTTGCTATTATTGTTAATGTGTTATATTTCAATGACTATCTGTTCTTTCTAGGGATCGGGAGAATGGGTCGTCCCAATAATTTTAACGCAATGCTTACAATTAAGTTTAATAATAAGATATAACATTATTGTATGTTAGTAGGTTGATCTTGGACACCGTCCTTAAATAACTGGTGAAATAATATAGCATATGTAACACCCCGTAATTCTATAACATTAAGTATTCATAGATTAAAATATAATTAATTCTAAATGAAAGAATTAAGGGAAACGGGTTTCGCAGTTGCGGTCGTCTCGGAATTCTACTTGAGATAGAGTTCGAGTTTGCGTAAATCGGACTCCGTATGAAGGAAATATGGACTAATGAAGTTAGACAGAAAAACCAGAAAGAAGGAGAGCGGAAAAAAAATAGAAATACACTGGCGCACTTGGGAAGTGCGCCATTAGAAAAATTGCACTGGCGCACTTCCCAAGTGCGCCCAGGCCAAGGAGAAACCTGCACAGCTTTCTGGTGCAGTCTGATCCATATTGTACCTCATCGCTGAGTCCTTTCTGACTCCTTGCTAAGTCATTAGGGCTGACTTATCACCCTATCGTGACTGAATGGCTATGAATAACCCTAAGATCATCCGACGGCTCAAATTAGATTGAAATTTTATATAAACAACATTAGTCTCAACCTAATTTAAACAAATAAAACAGAACTAGAGCTGTCATGCTGCTGGGAGGAAACTAAGAGTAGCCGTCAGTTAGAGAAAGCTTAGAGACAAGCAAATCTAAACTAAAAACAAGAATCAAAACAACTTTAGTCTACACAAAAGAAAGCATTGCAAATTCGGAACTCAGAATTCAGAATTCAAGTTCATCGTTTCTTGTAAGTATAGTGATTTTTCCGATGTGAATAAAAGTTAGGATTTGATTCGATGTAAATTGGAAACGGAAACTGTGCTATAACGACGATGTAAATTCATATATATGTGATGTAATGATATTGTGATGTTTGTGGTATAATTGACTTGATGTTGGATCCAATAGAATGTTTGTGGATTAATCTAGTTGATATTGGATCTATTCAAGTTCACATACGAGTTATTTGGCTCATATCTATGCTTATAAGTTTAGGTGATTGTGACAAGTTATATGTTGTACAATAGAACCTTTATGCCTAAATGATTATGATGCTCCTATGTTTATACAAAAGTTGCAAGTTCCTAATTGGATCCATGCCAAGATCCACTTTAATACATGTTTCATGTTGTAATTAGACATATGATTAGATCTAGTTTACACCCTTGCGATGAAATCATACATACGTTTTGGACATGTCATATTCTTATCATATGCTAGTCATGTTCGATGTTATGCTTAAATCTAAACATGTTTAGGCTTATGTTGTCTAAATCATATGCTAATTTATGTGACACCTATTTGGTTAGATCCCTATTTCAATGCAAGTTCACATATATAAAAGTTGACTTAGGCTATGTTCCAAATTTACATTTATGTTGATTTAGTCAATGTTGCAAGTTCACACCTATGACATTCATGTTGGCTATTTTGCAAGTTCACACCTATGATGTTCATATTTACTATGCCAAAAATGCCAAGTTTACACCTATGTCATGTTTATGATTATGATTCTCTTATGCCAATTTTGTGTACGCTAAATTAGGCTAAGTTTTTAGCCTAATATTATATGTAAAAATCACGCGAACGAAAGTTAGGCTAAGATTGTTAGCCTAATACTTAGACGGGGTAACGTTGGGATAAATTGATAATTATAGGAAAACTTGACATAAAAATATATGAAATTGGCATGTCTGTCACATGCCAAAATTGGTGGCATTTAAACGGTATAAATTCTTACACCAATGTTAAACTTGGAATGTGGGCCATAACATTTAATTGTTGACAAATTTACATATAACAAGCAATAAAGACAAATATGTAAATTTAGAAAATACGAGTATGCTTAACACGAGGTTGGATTGAGTTGTGATGTAAACCTGCCCGGACCGGCCCGGCTGTCCAGTAGTCACAACAATACCTATCCAATGTGAGAGGTTAAGCATTGAGCCCAATAAGGACCCGAGGTTAGACTGAGTTATGGTGTAAATCTGCCCGGAACCGATCGGCACATCCAGTAACTGTAGCAATACCTATCTAATGTGAGTGGTCGGTGCTTGAAAAAAAAGCTAAGGACAGACAAGTCAGGATGGTAGGGTTAAGTTAACTAAAACACTTAACCAATTCAACTTGTTAACTAAACTGATGGGTGGGGTTAGGTTAATACAGACACTTAACCACTTAGCATGTTTGACTAGAAAATCCTAGTAACGAGGGACCCATTTCAGCAGTAACCCAATTAGGTATCATGGTACCCTGAAACTAGGCAGGGTGGGGCACGATTACTGGGCTGATTGTAAGCGGTCAAAAGCGACGGCGGTTGGTGCACAATGTGGGTTTTAACGGAGTGCGGGCGTGCACACACTCCGGAGCAGACAAACAGGGCACTGGGCCATCAGTAGTATAACCTATGCTTTCTAGAATCGTGATAGGCCGCCACCATCGGACTTGATACACCCCATGGTGGGACCAGCATAGGTATCTACAATCTTTGGGGGTCGTATAACACATATGTTTATGCGAGTAAGAGCCGATCTTTAGAATGGGGATCACTTCACCCTCAGCATGAGGTGCATCTTCAGAAAGAGGATCACTAAACCCTCAGCATGGGGAGCATCTTTAGAAAGGGGATCACTTCACCCTCAGCATGGGGTGCATCTTTAGAAAGGGGATCACTTCACCCTCAGCATGGGGTGCCAGTCGGAATAAATACAAGAAAGTGCAGAGATATAGTATGGGGTGCGATAGTATATTCGGTTCTAAACCACTTTATCTTAGTTTATGTTATTTTCCTATTTCCAGTTTATACCTATCATGCCCTTATTCTTATTCTCATACTAAAGAGTCACTAGACTTACCAGGCTTTATGTCTGACTCTGTTTTTCTTTCGTCTTCTTTTCTTCCATTCCCCCCCCCCCCACAGGTCCACATGGGGGAAACAACTCAGCTTAGTCAGACTCTTTGCAGGCTTCAAGACAGTAGATGTATGGTTTGGATTCTCTTTCATGGGCTATGGCTTTTTGGACACATTCTATAGGGATTTATGCAGCTTTAATTATGTTTTATGCTTCTTTATTCAATAATCAAGATAGAAATGATGTTGTAATGTTTTCGAAAGTTATTGTGAGACAATATGGAAATGTTTTCTATAAACACGTATTTATGAAATGAAAGTCCGTTTGTTTTCCGCTACTTATATATATGTGTTTATATCTGTCTTGTGTTTTATCTGTGACTTTTATCTATAAACCACTACCAAAGTTAAGGCATTCCCTTTGTGAGTGACCTTAACGGAGGTGGGGGTGTTTCACTTGGTATCAGACCATAGGTTTACCAGATAAGATAAAAAAATTTGAAATTATTTTCCAAAAAAAAGTTTAAAGAAGCATTTTTCAAGAAAAAGTTTTGATATTTTAAAAGGCATAATCCCCTAAAGCCATATGCACTATCTCTCTATCCTTCGTTTTGAATCTTTCCTTTTTGTTTCAGCATGTCTGGAGATCTTAACCTTCCAGAAGGAGTACCGGTACCTGGCTAGTTCAGGAGGTACCTAGAGGCTAGGGCCAATGGCGCGGGCTCAGTAGACATTCCTCCTCCAGTGGCAGCGGTTCCTCCTCCTCCTCCGCCTCCTCGTGGAAATACTTTCGCTAAGACATGTAGAGACTTCAAGGCTATGGGTGGAAAGGACTTTTATGGAACTGAATCCTTTGTAGTAGCAAGGAACTGGCTAAAGGAGACCGAGGATCTGTTTGTCATCTTCAAAGTTGACGACAGGCAAAAGATACAGCTAGCGGTGTGGTTGCTAAAAGATGAAGCTTCCTATTGGTGGGAGATCACCAATGCTGAAAGACCAGTGGAAACCTGGGAAGATTTCAGGACGAGATTTGAGATGAAATTCCTCTCCTAAGCTGAATGAAGCCTGCAGATGGAAAAGTTCCTAACTCTTAAGCAAGGAAGTATGACGATTAGGGAGTACGTCAATCAGTTTAATCAGTTGGCCAGATTTAGGCTAGATTCAGTAAACTCCCAACACAAGAAGGCACTTCGCTTCGTCAAAGGTTTGAATGAGCCTCTGCACAGCCTTGCTATGACCCATGTACCCACGGGAGCGACTTATGAAAGCTTGGTGGACATGGCATTGCTACATGAAGAAGACGAGAATGGCAAGAAGGAGGTCAAGATGAATGCGTCTCAAAACAAGAAGGTAGACTCCGAGAAAGGAGGCAAGAACAACAACAACAATAATGACAACAAGTTACGTGAGAAAAGAAAATGCAACTTCTGTGGTATTGATGGGCATATAGTCCAGGATTGTAGAAAGAAGAAGACGAAGATGGGAGCATGCTTTCAGTGTGGTGATATTGGACATATCAGCAAGAACTGCCCTAAGAAGCAAGGGCAAGGCCTGCAAACAGGACCTTCTGGGGGTACATCTTTAACTTCTTCTCTTAGATGCTTTGTTTTATCTTGCTTATCTTCTCGGTCCTTTTTCCTAACTCCTTAGGTAGAAAACTATTGGATGCAAACATGTATTTGAAAACATATTATGGATGATGGCTGCAAGTGGTTGCTAGTTATTGCTAGTGGTTGCTCGTGGATGCATATACACACACACCCTAGGTTTTAGATCGACTCAATCACTTCATATTGCATATGCCTATATGTATTTATATTTGTATGTGGTTGAAACTTGATATGTTGTCAGATGGATGTCGCATTTGTATGAATGGTTGCACACTCATGTAGAATTATGAATAGGGAAAATTTTGCATACATAATGGATTCATGACACTTAAATGATTTGCATTAAGGAGGTCAACCGAATTAGTATACCGCCTGATTTTGCATTAGATAAGGACATGTACACACACTATGCATATGATCATGAAGCATTAGAAGTCTTTTAAGGACAATGGACACCTGTGTTTGTTGGTTGAGTAGATAGATGATTGGATGGTAGGATATATTCTTCCTAACTTGAAGATTTCGGGGACGAAATCCTTTTAAGAGGGGGAGAATGTAACACCCCGTAATTCTATAACATTAAGTATTCACAGATTAAAATATAATTAATTTTAAATGAAAGAATTAAGGGAATCGGGTTTCGCCTTGCGATCGCCTCGGAATTCTGCTTGAGATAGAGTCCGAGTTTGCGTAAATCGGACTCCATATGAAGGAGATATGGACGAACAAAGTTAGACAGAAGAACCAGAAAAAAGGAGAGAGAGAAAAATAGAAATACACTGGCACACTCGGGAAGTGCGCCAGTATAAAAATTTCACTGGCGCACTTCCCAAGTGCGTCCAAGCCGAGGAGAAAACCTGCACAACTTTCTGGTGCAGTCTAATCCATATTATGACTCATTGCTGAGTCCTTTCTCACTCCTTGTTGAGTCATTAGGGCTGACTCATCACCCTATCTTGACTGAATGGCTATGAATAACCCTAAGATCACCCAACGGCTCAAATTAGATTGAAATTCTATATAAACAACATTAGTCTCAACCTAAATTCACACAAATAAAATAGAACTAGAGCCGTCATGCTGCTAGGAGGAAACTAAGAGTATCCGTCAGTTAGAGAAAGCTTACAGACGAGCAAATCTAAACTAAAATCAAGAATCAAAAAAACGTTAGTCTACCCAAAGGAAAGCATTGAAAATTCAGAACTCATAATTCAGAATTCAAGTTCGTCGTTTGTTGTAAGTATAGTGATTTTTCCGATGTGAATAAAAGTTAGGATTTTATTCGATGTAAATTGGAAATGGAAATTGTGCTATAACGACGATGTAAATTCAAATCTATGTGATGTAATGATATTGTGATGTTTGTGGTATAATTGACTTGATGTTGGATCCATTAGAATGTTTTTGGATTAATCTAGTTGATGTTGGATCTACTCAAATTCACGTATGAGTTATTTGGCTCATATTTATGCTTATATGTTTAGGTGATTATGACAAGTTATATGCTATATAATAGAACCTTTATGCCTAAATGATTATGATGCTTATACAAAAGTTGCAAGTTCATAATTGGATCCATGCCAAGATCCACTTTAATACATGTTTCATGTTGTAATTAGACATATGATTAGATCTAGTTTGCACCCTTGCGATGAAATCATACATACGTTATGGACATGTCATATTCTTGTCATATGCTAGTCATGTTCGATGTTATGCTTAAATCTAAACATGTTTAGGCTTATGTTGTCTAAATCATATGCTAATTTATGTGACACCTATTTGGTTAGATCCCTATTTCAATGCAAGTTCACATATATGAAAGTTGATTTAGGCTGTGTTGCAAATTCACATGTATGTTGATTTAGCCTATGTTGCAAGTTCACACCTATGACATTCATGTTGGCTATTTTGCAAGTTCACACATATGATGTTCATATTTACTATGCCTAAAAGGCCAAGTTTACACCTATGTCATGTTTATGATTATGAATCTCTTATGCCAATTTTGTGTACGCTAAATTAGGCTAAGTTTTTAGCCTAATATTATATGTAAAAATCACGCGAACGAAAGTTAGGCTAAGATTGTTAGCCTAATACTTAGACGGGGTAACGTTGGGATAAATTGGTAATTATAGGAAAACTTGACATAAAAATATATGAAATTGGCATGTTTGTCACATGCCAAAATTGGTGGCATTTAAACGGTATAAATTCTTATACCAAAAATGTTAAATTTGGAATGTGGGCCATAACATTTAATTGTTGACAAATTTACATATAACAAGCAATAAAGACAAATATGTAAATTTAGAAAATACGAGTATGCTTAACGCGTGGTTGTATTGAGTTGTGATGTAAACCTGCCCGAACCCGCCCAGCTGTTCAGTAGTCACAACAATACCTATCCAATGTGAGAGGTTAAGCATTGAGCCCAATAAGGACCCGAGGTTAACTGAGTTACGATGTAAATCTGCCTGGAACCGACCGGTACATCTAGTAACCATAGCAATACCTGTCTAATGTGAGTGGTCGGTGCTTGAAAAAAAAAGCTAAGGACAGACAAGTGAGGATGGTAGGGTTAAGTTAACTAAAACACTTAACCCATTCAACATGTTAACTAAACTGATGGGTGGGGTTAGGTTAATACAGACACTTAACCACTTAGCATGTTTGACTAGAAAACCCTAGTAACGAGGGACCCATTTCAGCAGTAACCCAATTAGGTATCATGGTACCCTGAAACTAGGCAGGGTGGGGCACGATTACTGGGCTGATTGTAAGCGATCAAAAGCGACAGCGATTGGTGCACAGTGTGGGTTCTAACGGAGTGCGGGCGTGCACACACTCTAGAGTAGACAAACAGGGCACTGGGGCATCAGTAGTATAACCTATGCATTCTAGAATCGTGACAGGCCGCCACCTTGGGACTTGATACACCCCATAGTGGGACCAGCATTGGTATCTACAATCTATGGGGGCCGTATGACACATATGTTATGCGAGTAGGAGCCGATCTTAAGAAAGGGGATCACTTCACCCTCAGCATGGGGTGCATCTTTGGAAAAGGGTTCACTTCACCCTCAGCATGGGGTGCATCTTTAGAAAGGGGATCACTTCACCCTCAGCATGGGGTGCATCTTTAGAAAGGGGATCACTTCACCCTCGGCATGGGGTGCCAGTCAGAATAAATACAAGAAAGTGCAGAGATATAGTGTGGGGTGCGATAGTATATTCGGTTCTAAACCACTTTATCTTAGTTTATGTTATTTTCCTATTTCCAGTTTATACCTATCATGCCCTTATTCTTATTCTCATA
Organism: Allium sativum; assembly: GCA_030737875.1. Taxonomy (NCBI): domain Eukaryota; kingdom Viridiplantae; phylum Streptophyta; class Magnoliopsida; order Asparagales; family Amaryllidaceae; genus Allium; species Allium sativum. The sequence continues at coordinate 825,124,082 of CM060913.1, forward strand.
CTGAAGAGTCACTAGACTTAATAGGCTTTATGTCTGACTCCGTTTTTCTTTCATCTTCTTTTCTTCCGTTTCCCCCCTCCCCAAGTCCACAAGGAGGAAACAACTCAGCTTAGTCAGATTCTTTACAAGCTTCAAGACAGTAGATGTATGGTTTGGACTCTCTTTCATGGGCTATGGCTTTTTGGGCACATTCTATGGGGATTTATGCAAATTTAATTATGTTTTATGCTTCTTTATTCAGTAATCAAGACAGAAATGATGTTGTAATGTTTTCGAAGGTTATTGTGAGACAATTATGGAAATGTTTTATATAAACACGTATTTATGAAATGAAATTCCGTTTGTTTTCCGCTGCTTATATATGTGTTTATATCTGTCTTATGTTTTATCTGTGACTTTTATCTATAAACATCCACCAAAGTTAAGGCATTCCCGTTGTGAGTGACCTTAACGGAGGTGGGGTGTTTCAGCGTATACATGAGTTTTGGTAATTGTTGAATCAAAGTCTAAAATAGCAACCAACACCATTATCCCAAATAGCTAGGAACTTCAAATTTAGTGCAAGAATTTGCAAATTTGAAACTTGCGTGGCGCAATTCGAATTTATACTAGAAAGTGTTATGCTGCATACTGCCTAAGATTTGTATGCAAGTACCAATTTCAAAAGAAAAAAATCTTAAATAGAAAACGAAGTCAAATGCCTTTTGGAACTCCAAGTCTAAGAGAATAAAGGAGACAACAAGTGAAAACCAATTATTCATAATAAAGGAGACAACAAGTGAAATAATGCAATGTTACGTGCCCGCTTTATTTTCACAACGATAAATTGGCCTAAAATGAAGTTGACTGTTTAGCTTCTTCTAGAATAAGCCACGATGGAGAAAAATATAGATATGTGGTACAATGCTATGCTTATTACATTGTTTTGGTATTGCTACGATTTTATTTATTTTGATAGCGACATTTTATCCATTTTAGCATTCTCTGGCTCATTGTATTTTTCTAGCTGGTGTTTTCATGCGATCACTCACAGATGTAATTTATTTTAGGAACTTCAAGTTATGGTTAACAATTTTTTATTTCTTTATTTGGGTGAGGGGAAGAAGACAATGTTATATTTATTTGCTAGCTTTTTCCAAGGTTTCATACACCTTGTTTAATATAGATAGGTAAAAGACTATGAGCATTATAGCTTTGTGGCATCACTTTATTAAACCTCATGCATCAATGGAATGGGGCGAATGATAATTGGTAGCCTGTATTAGTTGGTTAATAGCGAAATAGGCCTTTTATGTTAAAATGGAGAGTTTAATGTACCTATTCTTGGAACTCGACTGGTGCAGATTTAAGTCGACAGAGAATGGTACCCTACCGAACTTATGCGAGTTTAGTACATTGAGTAAATCTTTGTTGGTATGTACAAGCCTCTAACGGAATTTATGCTTACATTTAACTCTTTAGACGTAGGGATATGCACTTTTAGTAAACACATGTTGATAATTATTTTTAAACAATGAGATATATTTTCCAGTTTGACGCAATTGCATAATAACTGTATGTTACATTGTTTTCTATTTATTATTTCTATATTTTTGCTCCAATACCATATTTGTGCATATGTATCTATAAACCTAGAAAATAGTATCGTTACATCAGTCTGTAATGCGAGTCGATATACGGTCAGGTCACAAAGAGTATTGATGTTGTGCGGAGCAAACCTTTTCGGAGCTTGTTAACTGTTTTAGATGCTCATTCAAATTTATCCATTCTTCAATTGTTGTACCGTAGCGGTTTGTTCTCATAATGCTTGCAATTAGATGGTGGTTATAAAATTATTTGAAAGGACTACCATGTTAAATGTAACAACCAGGAAAATCAGAACCAATTTTAAATTTTTATTTTGGATATTTCAATGAATTTTGAATAGTTAAATTATTTTATTTTAAATAATAACGATTAAAAAATTGATTTAAATCGAAGTTAGAACGAATATATTTATTTAAATTTTAGAAGGAATCAGAAATAGTACGGTAGTTTGAAAAGTTGAATATGAACTTTGACTAAATGTACAGGATTCAGAATTTAACGGATTTTAGTGAAACCTAAAATATCTAAATCTGTTTAAAAATATCTTTCCAACGAATGCAAAAAATCAAAATTCATAACGGGAATAAAAAGTTATGGCCAGTTGAATATTCTGAATAGTCGCTATGGAATATAGTATAATTTATAGCCAGTATAAATGACTATTATACAAACAACCTCCGTTTTCGACGAAACCACTTTTGTCAGATCTGGAATATCAAATTATTGCTAAGTTTAATTTTCGAGAATTTTTGGGATTAATTTGTTAGCATAGTAAATTAATCTCTGATTTGATAATTTATAATTAATCTGATCGACCGTTAAAAAGGCCATTTTACAAACTGTCTCCAAATTCGATGTAATTAATTTTGTTAGATCCGTATCGTCAAAATATAGCTAAATTTATATTTCGGGAATTTTCGGAGTCCGTATGTGGGCCTGGTGAATTTAAATGTACGATCGAATTAATTAAATAAAGGATTTAAATTTTAAATTAAAGAAATCAGGCCAAAAACAATCATTTGGGCTGACGGAACCTAGCCCATTGGTTCCGAAACAGGGGCAATTAGGTCGGAACAACTCCTGTTGGACTAAAATTGGAGTTGTTAAGTATTTACGGGTTTATTTGTAAAAATTAGAAATATAATATTATAAAAATACATTTTTGTCTTCATTCCAAACCCTAAATTCCTAGTAGCCGCCGCCTTCCTGATTCCATGGCCAAAATGCTCCCATCTTCTTCCCTTAAAATCTCCGAATCCTCTCAAATAAAATCCCCTCCTTCTTTGGACATTATCGTTGTGCTTCTTCTTCTCTACAGATCCATACAGACATTAGCACCTGTAGTGGAGTATTTCGAGAGTTCCAGGCCGCCATACCCGACCCGAACGAACCGCCCCCCCCTCTAGTGTTGATCGCACCTGATCGCATGGGGCCCCCTGCGCGCCACCCCTAGCTCCTCCACGTTGCGCAACCCAGTCCTCCTTCCGTGCCTTGTATCGCTTGTAGAATAGAACCCTAGTTTGGAACCAACTAGAAAGCTAACGGCCGTTGTCTGATTTGAAAAAGAAAGAGGGTAATTCTATTTTAATTTAATTATTTAATCTAAAAATATTATCAACATAAAACAATTCATAACTCGCTACTAATGAATCAGAATTGAACGATTTCAGATCCGTTACGATCGTGAGTTCGAGATCTACACTCTAGGACTGACTAGGAACAATTTTGAGCTGATCAAATTTTGGCAAAATTTTCAGATCTGAACCATTCAAATTTAAATGACAGTGAGAATTCTATTTTTTTAATTAGAATTAATCATGATTGTATTATCATTGACCTGTTGTAAATTTCTACATGCTATGCTACGTGATTTGATCTGTATTTGATGTGTGATGTAGATTTGTTATTTTGGGTGATATTGTGTTATGATTAAATTTGCAATAAAAATGAATCAAACATTTTATTGTTTTTTTTTTGTTGAATCAAAACATTCAACAAAAATGAGGTATCACCTTTATTACATTTTGTTGGAATTAAATTTGCAATAAAAATGAATCATACATTTTGTCACTTTGATTGAATTAGAATTTTCAATCAAAATGAAATATTCCCTTTTATACATTTTGTTGAATCAAAATTTTCAACAAAAATGAATCATACACTCTTGTTATTTGATTGAAGTAGAGTTATCAATCAAAATGAATCATACACTTTTGTTATTTGATTGAGTTAGAATTTTCAATCAAATGAAATATCAAATTTTGCCATTTTGTTGAATTAGAATTTTCAATAAAAATGAAATATAAATTTCTATCATTTTATGGAATTATCATAAAAATAGAAATGTTCAAATTTTTCAAAAAAAAAGAAAAAAAATAATAAGAACATTACATAAAAAAGTTCACATTTTTAATGTAATATTAGAATATAGAAAATGTACATGTTTTTCATAAAAACATGATTTCATTAAAAATTTACATTTTTAATGACAACAGTAGAAAAATAGAAAATGTTCATGTTTTGAATAAAAACATGATTTCATTAAAAATTCATATTTTAGTGTCAAGAATGAAATATAGAAAAATGTTCATGTTTAGGTTAAAAACATGATTACCTTGAAACTAACATTTTTAATGTAATGTTACAAAAAAAAATAAGAAAAGTGTTCATGTTTTAAAAATCAAAACATGATTACATCAAAATATACTTTTTAACGTAATAATAGGATGTAGACAAATATTCATGTTTTAAATTGAAAACATGTTTTACATTAAAAATTCATTTTTAATGTAATAATAGAAATATAGAAAAAGATTCATGTTTTAACATGAAAACATGTGTTACATTAAAAAATTCACTTTTTAATGTAAAGATAGAAGTTGGACCAATATGCATGTTTTAAAATAAAAACATGTTTACATTAAAAACTTTGTTTTTAATGAAATGAATGAATCACTAGAAAATGTTCATTTTTAAAACAAAGGCGTGTTAACGTTAAAATATCATTTTTGTTAAAAAGTGATTTATATAAAAATTGTTCATAGTTGAATAAAGTGTTGGAACATTAAAATCATAATTTTAATGTAAAATTTGATTGTTGGAAATATTTACATTTATATTTACATTGCATATATTAGAATTTATATGCATTGTTTAATTGACATTAATATTTACATTGCATATATTAAAATTTATATGCATTGTTAAATTTACATTTATATTTACATTGCATATATTAGAATTTATATGCATTATTAAATTGACATTTATATTTACATTGCATATATTAGAATTTATATGCATTGTTAAATTTACATTTACATTTACATTGCGTATAGTAGAATTTATATGCATTGTTTAATTGACATTTATATTTACATTGCATATATCAGGAATTATATGCATTGTTAAATTGACATTTATATTTACAATGCATATATTAGAATTTATATGCATCGTTAAATTTACATTTATATTTACATTATATATATTAGAATTTATATGCATTGTTTAATTGACATTTATATTACATTGCATATATTTGAAATTATATGCATTGTTAAATTGACATTTATATTTACACTGCATATAGAATATGTATCGGTAAATTTACATTTATATTTACATTGCATATATTAGAATTTATATGCATTGTTAAATTGACATTTATGTTTACATTGCATATATTAGAATTTATATGCATTGTTAAATTTACATTTATATTTACATTGCATATATTAGAATTTATATCCATTGTTAAACTAACATTTATATTTACATTGCATATATTAGGATTTATATGCATTGTTAAATTGATATTTATATGCAATGTTAAATTTACATTTATATTTACAATGCATATATTAGAATTTATATGCATTGTTAAAATTACGTTTATATTTATACTGCATGTACTAGAATTTATATGCAAGATTTAAATATCATTTTAATGACAATACGTACATTAGAATCTGTACGAATTATTTTTGTTATAAAACATTCACTGAAACTTTATACAAATAAAATATTTCATTTTTATTTGTTAAAGTTAAAAATAGAAATACAAATAAAAATTAAACTTTATTTGTCATTGGTTCAATTTTCATGTGGATGAAATGTATTTTTTTTGATATGATATAGATTTGAACGCCAATAAAAACGTTTTTTGGCATGTTAAACACATTAGAGGATCCGTCGAATGATTTATATTTATATATAATTATATAAATTAAAATTAAAATTAAACGAATCGCGCACGGTAGTTCGCATTTCGGAATCATAACTTTGAACGATTATACCGAAAGATCCGACCGTCGGATTTTCCCAAAACTGGAACCGTTAGGACCGCTTTTGGAAGATCTTTCCAAAGATATAAACTTTGTTAAAATCCAACTGTTAGATTTTCAGATAAGTGTAAATCAAATTTTGATAAAAACAACGCCAGGGCCGCCTATTGACCCGAAGCGTCGTTAAATTAATTTAACTATTTTTATATAAATAAAAATAGCGATAAATCATTATTAAATACTATTAACGATATGAAATGTTTTTAAACTATATATATGTGAGAATCATTTGAAAAGACCGAGTTCAATCTCATTTCAAATGATTATACGACGATCTAAATCGAAGATCTTAAAGGCGGAGATTGAAGACCGGCGATCTTCACATCGAAAAGATAACTACAGATGGCCGACATTAGTTAGCTCCTAGTAAAGGGTTAAAGTGGTAGTTATCCAGAAGTACTTGATGATTGCCCAGATATGCGAGCACCTCTCTTCCGTATTGGACATAGGGACGAGGAATAAGGTGACTCCGGTTTCGTTCAGATCCAGAACGGAATTGTAAATGGATGTGTGTTTGACATTGGATTTCATTCCATGTAAATTGATTTCTATTTAATATATATCTATTGGTGGCGGAGAATTTATTCTCTTGCTTAACACCCTTCTCCGAGACGCATGATCTCAGAGGTTATATATTGATAGTTACCGATCGCATGGCGTGAATTGTCAATGTGACATGCCAAGATGCAATTGATCGATGCTTTTGTTGAAAAGCAGAGCCTTGTGGATGATGATCAAAGCATAGCCTATTTCGGCATAGCTTTGTGGATAACGTTGCCTCGCGAGCCTCACACCCCGGTAAGAGTCAGAAACGGGACAAGGGAATGCAGGGAGTGCACACGTTTCTTTCTAGCTAGAAGTGGTATCAGGGTTTTGCAAGCCTTGACATTTTACTTATGTTGTTGATGGAATGAGGCACCTCAGATTTATTGGTCGATTTTGACCATTTTATAGGTCCAATAACATCGGGAAGCGTGTGTTCAGGAATTGCCAACCCACTAAAGTATTTGTGGACCGACCCTACAGTATCCAAGGGTTGCCCATAGGTGTGATCCTGAGACATTGCTAGAGTGTCTCGAATCGGTAAGGAGATCTTCCCTATCCTTGACTCATGATGGAAACCCAATCTCCAATACGACATTACGATTTTGATTATAAACCTATATATAGCGACATAGTACGTTACAACCCATAAAATCTGAACCAATTTAAAAATTTTAAATTGGCTATTTTAGTGGATTTTAAATATTTAAAATAAATTAGTTTAAATAATAGCGACAAAAAATAAAGTTTGAATCGATGTTTGAAAATAAATATAATTATTTTAAATTATAAACAAGGCCTGAAATGGCGTGGCAGTTTCAAAATTTGAATTCGAACTTTGAATGACTGTACCAGGTGCAAAATAAAACAGATTTTAGTGAAACCAAAAATATTTAAATCTGTTTATGAATATCTTTATAAAGAATCTGAAAAATCGAAATTTCATAGCGGGAATCAAAAGTTATGGCCAAATGAATTTTCAGAAAGGTCGCTATTGAGTTTATATAACCCGTGAAAATAGCCATTTTGCAAACGACCGCAGTATTCAACGAAACAACTTTTGTTGGATCCATGATGTCAAATTATTGCTAGGTTTCAAATTTCATAATTTTTGAAGTTAGTATGTGAGCGTGGCAAAGGAAAATGTGTTTGGTCGAATTTTGTTAAATTGGATCGACCAGAAAAGGGCCATTTTTCTAACGGGCTCAGAATTTGACGAAACTAGATTTGTTAGGACCGTATCGTCAAAACATAGCTAGATTTATTTTTCTGGGATTTTTGGGATCAGTATGTGGCCCCAGCAAATTGAAATGTATGCTCAAATCAGATATTGAATATTTTATATTTTAATTTGAAGAGAAACTGACAGAAACAGTCGAATGGGCCTACGAAACATATCCCATTATGTTCGAAGTGGGGGTTTTTAGCTAGGGGCGATAGTCGTTGGGTGTAGATTGGAGTTTGTATGTGACAAGGGGTATTTTCGGATTTTAAATAAATTATAAATTAAACTAAAATCCATTGGCCAATCCCGTTCATTCCTTTTTCTTCCCCAAACCCCGTTGACCATTCTCGTGAACGACGGAAAAGTGCTCTCTGCTTCCCAGCTCAATCTCATCCAATCCTCTCAGTAAAACTAGAGGGTCCTGTGGGGGATTTTGAAGAGCTCTCTTCCAGCTCCAAATCCGTGTAGGCCTAGACCTCCCAAGCCTCGTCTCCACCGAGAATCGCGCCCAGGAAGATCGCCAGCGCCGAGCCAAATTCTGCCACCATCACAGCTTCGATCAGTGTGCCACCACTAGGCGCGGCAAGCCCCTTCCAAGCCCTTCGACGTTGTACCAACTAATCGACGCGAAGCCTAATGGATTGATCGAATAATTCAAACCCTTGTTTGAACAGTTCAGAAAGGTATACGTTTATTTTATTTAAACTGATTCCCACAGTTTAAAACCGTCGTGGATTTTGATTTCACGATAAAAATCATATCTTTTTCGTTTCTTGTCGAAATTCAGTGAAACAAGAGACAGCGGACTCGTGTTACATTCTAGAAGAAACCGGATATTTTTTTGAGCCTTCTGCAATTTTTGGTGGAGTGGAACCCAATGTGAGATTTCTGAATTATAAACGATATGGAAAACAACGATGTATAAATTATATAGTCGAAGTATGAGTTATATAAGCGTTGTACACCACATGTTTAAGCGTTGTATAAGTTTTATGTTCGATGTATAAGTTATATATGCGTTGTAAAAATGATATGTGTGTTGAAATAAATTGAAATGATATTGAAATGAAATCGAAATATAGTTATATACGTATATCTATATACATATATATAGTCCCCTCGTCCACAGACCATGGACGATATATATATTGGTTGTGATATTGTTTGGATTATTGGTTGATGTGAACATTTGGTGAATATCATGAATGGTTGAATTGAAATTATTGATTGTGGTTGAAATCCAAATAGGATTAGTATATGGGAAAATTCGTCTGCGTACGAACTAGATATTGAAAATCCCCATTGTCAAAAGCTGCGAGGCTTTAAGGTAGAGCGTGGAGCCGTACTAGGGACGGTCCCGGTTTTAACTACCCTGCCGTTATGCTGTCGAAATTTTCTGAAATATTTCTGTGTTTGATTTACATTCATGTGTTGAAATTAAATTGATGTGTTGAAATTAAATTCATGTGTTGAAATAAAATTCATTTGTTGAAATAAAATTCACGTGTTGAAATTAAATTCATGTGTTGAATAGAAATTCATGTGTTGAATGAAGTTCATGTATTGAATAAATTCTTTGAAAAATAAAAATAACATTTTTACCTTATATATAAACTATATAAAATAATCGTGTTTGAAATAAATTGTTTTACATTAAAAATAACATTGTTACCTTATATATAAACTATATAAAATAATCGTGTTTGAAATAAATTGTTTTACATTAAAAACAACATTTTTACCTTATATAAAAACTATATAAAATAATCGTGTTTGAAATAAATTGTTTTACATTAAAAATAACATTTTTACCTTATACATAAACTATATAAAATAATCGTGTTTGAAATAAATTGTTTTACATTAAAAATAACATTTTTACCTTATATAAAAACTATATAAAATAATCGTATTTGAAATAAATTGTTTTACATTAAAAATGTTAATAATCGTGTTTGAAATAAATTGTTTTACATTAAAAATAACATTTTTACCTTATATATAAACTATATAAAATAATCGTGTTTGAAATAAATTGTTTTACATTAAAAATAACATTTTTACCTTATATAAAAACTATATAAAATAATCATGTTTGAAATAAATTGTTTTACAATAAAAATTACATTTTTATTATATCTATGAACTATAGAAAAATTCATGTGCTGAATAAAGGACTAGAACGATAAAAATAATATTTTTATCGTATGTGTGAAGTCGAAACATTCATGTGTTGAATATATAGATTGAACAATAAAATCTACATTTTTATTGTGAATATGAAGTGTTAAAAATGGTGATGTGTTGAAATAAATATATGTTGGATAAAAATATCATTTTTATCAAATATATGAAGTGAATATGGTTTTGAAATCGAAGAATGAATTATATATATATATATATAAATTGAAATAAATCGAATAACGAAGCTGCAGTTTGTGTTTTGAAACCGTGATTTCAAACGATTAGTGCGGGAGATCCGACCATCGGATTTCCCTGAAACCGAAACCGTTGGGTTCGCTTTCGAAATATCTTTCCAACGACACCAACTTTGTAAAGATCCAGTGGTTGGATTGTCTGGAATGTTCAATTCAAATATGAAGAAAAACAGCTCCAGAATCGATTATATATATATATATACATATATATTTAAATTAAATCGAATAACGATGCTGCAGTTCGTATTTTGAAATCGTAACTTCAAACAATTGTACCGGGAGATCCGACCGTTGATTTTCCCAAAACTGAAACCGTTGGATTCGTTTTGAAAAGATCTTTCTAATGATATAAAATTTGTGAAGATCTAACAGTTAGATTTTCATATATGTGTAAATCAAATCTGAAGAAAAACAGCGCCACGGCCGCGTTATGGCCTGAAGCGTAGTTTGAATGAATTGGCTATTTTTAAATGAATAAAAATAGAAATAAATCGTTATAAAATTTTATAAATGATATGGAATGGAAATAAACCGAATTTACCCGGTTTATTATGTATTTGATGGTTGAATGTATTTGGTGTGAAAATTAAATTTTAAAACAGAATTATTGATGTCGAATAATTTAACCATTGAAATGAATTGATTTAAATTCTAAATATACGTGAATTATTTGAAAAGGCCGAGTTGAATCTCATTTCAAATAATTGATCGGCGATAGGAAGTCGATGATGAAGACGGTGGTTGAAGACCGGAGATCTTCACCTCGGTTGGATGATAACTGATGTCTTGATTGGGAGGCATCCCGAAATATAGATAATACGTGGTGATCGTCCAGACGTACTTGGAGATCGATGGATATGCGAGGTATATAGTGCCTCCGGTTTCGTTCAGACCCAGAACAAACTTGTAAATGGACCGTGTGTCTGACATTGGATTTTTTTCTATGCTGATTGATCTCTATTAAATATATATGTGTTGGCGACGGAGAATTTATTCTCTTGCTTAACGCCCTTCTCTGAGATTACGAGCACAGAGGTTATATATCGATAGAAATCAGTCGCATGGAGTGAATTGCCTGTGTGGCATGCCTAAGTGGCAGAAGATCAAGGCTTCTGTTGAAAAGCAAAGTCCTGTGTTTGATGATCAAAGCACGGCCTGTGTGGCATAGCTTTATGTATAACATTGATTCGCGAGCCTCACACCCCGGTATGAACCAGAAATGGGAGAGGACATCAGGGAGGGCATGCGTTTCCTTCTAGCTAGGGTGGTGTTAGTGACCTACCAGCCCTGACATTTATATTATTTTCACCTGTGTGGTTGTTGCTATTGCGAGGCGCCTTGGATATGGATTCATTGGGCTCATTTTCGCCCCATAGGGCGGGGGAACGCAGTGTCCAGGGTTTAAGTTTAATCCACATGGAGTGGACGGGCCCTGACGATCCAAGGGTCACTCGAGCTCTGATCATGAGACATGGTAGGCAAGATTGTCTCGAAGCGGTGAGGACGATCCCTGGCCTCAGTTCATGATGGAAATCCAATTTCCAGATACGACATGTGCGGTTTTGATTGTATACCTATATATGGCGACATAGTGGTATGGGGCATTAATGCCGCCTATGATTGATACTTATGATTTGAAATGGTTTTTGAAACATATAAACACTAGTAATAATATTAAATGCTTTTGTTTTATTCGTATCAAGCATATTTTGGCCATTATAAGGTAAAACTCTATCCTCCGGTTTGCGTTGCATTGTGTTGTGGGAACTGAGTCTTATAATGGCTTCATTTTTATAAAATGCATTGTGATGTTTAAAAGGTTTACATGTTTTAAGCACTGGCAATCCAATGGAGTAAACCCGTTCCGTGAAAGTAGCGTGGTCCTGTGATTAGCCATATTATAAAATATGTTAAGTAGATTTCTCATACCAGTCCCATGACTGACTCGTAGTTTGTTTCACTTGCAAACTCGGGTGCCCTAATTTCTACACGGGTAGCCTTGTATTCAGGTTTTAGCAGGCTGATTCTGGATAGCTGGAGCTGAAGACGGATTTTACCATTTATCTCTTTTTATGTTGTTCATCTCCTATTGTACATATTATGTTTGTTTTCCGCTGTAGACATTTATGTATAGCTGAACTGTATTTTGTACTAAGTATGATCCTGTATACTGTGTAACTCTGATGATTATATTTATCCAGTATATTCTATTGTACATTATCTAGTGTATTTATTTATTTTTGTTCTGTTGTTATTTGTTTATGTGTTATATTCCAAAGATTACTCTTGTCACCGTCGTAACGGGGTATGGGGGTCGTCACATAGTATATGGTAGCTATGCCATCTAGGATTGATACATTTACTTTGAAGTATTTTAAAAATGATTAGACACTAATAATAATATTAAAATATTATTTTCCACGTATCAAGCATGTTTGATCATTATAAGGTAAAACTCTATCCTCCGATTTGCGTTGCATTGTGTGATGGGACTTGAGTCTTATAATGATTTCATTTTCTAAAAAGCATTGCGTTGTTTTTGAAATAAAATTTATTAAACAAATGCACTGACAATCCAATGGAGTAAACCCGTTCCGCGTTAGTGGCGTGGTCTTGTGATTAGCCATATTGTTAGTTACGAAAGATTTCTCATACCAGTCCCATGACTGACTCGTAGTTTGTTTCACTTTGCAAACTCGGGTGCCCTCTTTCCACACGGGCATCCAAATGCCAGGTTTTGGTATGGATGCATTCTGGATTGGAGCTTGCTTAAGGAAGAAGATGAACACTTTCCTTTTTATCTTTTTATTGCTTCTTGATACATTTAGACATTATTGATCTTTGATGTATTTGGTGGAGATTGAGACTTATTTCTTTGTTTGTTGAAACTTCCATTTGCTAAGTGTATCCTGTAACTGTGTACTCTAACATCTTTGATGTTATGTTGTTATGACATTATTATTTCCACTGGAATGGTTTATGTGTAATGTTGTTATCTGAGATCTGTTATTGTTGTAATTATGTTATACTCCTATGATTATCCTTGCTTTCATACTACGGAAGTTTGGGGTCGTCACACTTGGTATCATAGCTAAAGGTTAACCTTAGCTTCGGAGTATAACATTTTTAGAACAATTCGTCTTGATAGAATCAGTAGTATTCTAAGGTGAGTATCTCACTAGAGATTGGATTAGTAATGTCCTAGAATGAGCACAACAGAATAACACATATTAATCAGTCATGACATCGTTATCATCTTATCATATGTCTCTACTTTTAAACCTTTCCTTTAAAATTATCATTAGAGATAGGATCCACTTAGTCAAAGTTCAGTGGAGTGGGGATCCTAGAGACTGTACATGAGAGACTGAGGATAACATCAAACAGGCTTATCCCAAGTGCAGAGTGGACATCTCCGAGTAACTCTTATGTTGAGGTACATTTACAATATGTTGCATTTTCCGTTTTATTTCCTACTCTACCATTGTCTCCTTTTCGGGGACGAAAAGCTTTTAAGTGGGGGAGATTGTAACAACCTGGAAAATCAAAACCAATTTAAAAATTTTATTTTGGCTATTTCAATGAATTTTGAATGGTTAAAATAATTTATTTTAAATAATAACGATTAAAAAATTTATTTAAATCGAAGTTAGAATGAATATATTTATTTTAATTTTAAAAGGAATTAGAAATAGTACGGCAGTTTGAAAAGTTGAACATGAACTTTGACTAAATGTACAGGATTCAGAATTTAACGAATTTTAGTGAAAACAAAAATATCTAAATCTGTTTAAAAATATCTTTCCAACGAACCCGAAAAATCGAAATTTCATAGCGGGAAGAAAAGTTATGGCCAGTTGAGTATTATGAATAGTCGCTATGGAATATAGTATAATTTATAGCCCGTATAAATGGCCATTATACAAACGACCTCCATTTTTGATGAAACCACTTTTGCCGGATCCGGAATGTCAAATTATTGCTAATTTTAATTTTCCAGAATTTTTGGGATTAATTTGTGAGCATAGTTAATTAAACTCTGATTTTATAATTTCTGTTGAATTTGATCGACCGTTAAAAAGACCATTTTTAAAACGGTCTCCAAATTCGACAAAATTAATTTTTTTAGGACCGTATCGTCAAAACATAGCTAAATTTATTTTTTGGGAATTTTCAGAGTCCGTATGTGGGCCTGGTGAATTTAAATGTACGATCGAATTAATTTAATAAAGGATTTAAATTTTAAGTTAAAGAAATCAGGCCAAAAACAATCGTTTGGGCTGACGGGACCTAGCCCATTGGTTCTGAAACATGGGCAATTAGGTAAGGGCAACTCCTGTTGGACTGAAATTGGAGTTGTTAAAGATTTACGGGTTTATTTGCAAAAATTAGAAATATAATATTATAAAAATCCATTTTTGTCTTCATTCCGAACCATAAGTTCCTAGTAGCCGCCGACTTCCTAATTCCATGGCCAGAATGCTCCCATCTTCTTCCATTAAAATCTCCAAATCCTCTTAATAAAATCCCCTACTTCTTTGGACATTATCGTTGTGCTTCTTCTTCTCTACAGATCCATACGGACATTAACACCTGTAGTGGAGTACTTCGAGAGTTCCAGGCCCCCAAACTTGACCCGAACGAACCGCCGCCGCCCCTCTAGTGTTTATCACACCTGACCTCGTGAATCCCCCTGAGCGCGCCACCCCTAGCCCCTCCACGTCGCGCAACCCGATCCTACTTCCGTGCCTTGTATCGCTTGCAGAATAGAACCCTAGTTTGGAACAAAGTAGAAAGCTAACGGCCGTTGTCTGATTTAAAGAAGAAAGAGGGTAATTCTATTTTAATTAATTTAATTATTTAATGTAAAAATATTATCAACATAAAACAATTCATAACTCGCTCATACTGAATCAGAACTGAACGATTTCAGATCCGTTACATCGTGAGTCCGAGATCTACACTCCAGGACTGACTAGGAACAATTTTAAGCTGATCAAATTTTGGCAAAATTTTCAGATCTGAACCATTCAGATTTAAACGAAAGTGAGAATTCTATTTTTTTTAATTAGAATTAATCATGATTGTTTTATCATTGACCTGCTGTAAATTTCTACATGCTATGCTACGTGATTTGATCTGTATTTGATATGTGATGTAGATCTGTTATTTTGGGAGATATTGTGTTATGATTAAATTTGCAATAAAAATGAATCAAACATTTTTTTTGTTGAATCAAAACATTCAACAAAAATGAGGTATCGCCGTTATTACATTTTGTTGGAATTAAATTTGCAATAAAAACGAATCATACATTTTGTCACTTTGATTAAATTAGAATTTTCAATCAAAATGAAATATTCCCTTTTATACATTTTGTTGAATCAAAAATTTCAACAAAAATGAATCATACACTTTTGTTATTTGATTGAAGTAGAATTATCAATAAAAATGAATCATACACTTTTGTTATTTGATTGAGTTAGAATTTTCAATCAAATGAAATATCAAATTTTTCCATTTTTTGAATTAGAATTTTCAACAAAAATGAAATATAAATTTCTGTCATTTTATGGAATTATCATAAAAATAGAAATGTTCATATTTTTCAAAAAAAATAAAAAAATAAAATAATAAGAACATTACATAAAAAAGTTCATATTTTCAATGTAATATTAGAATATAGAAAATGTATATGTTTTGAATAAAAACATGATTTCATTAAAAATTTACATTTTTAATGACAAGAATAGAAAAATAAAAAATGTTCATGTTTTGAATAAAAAAATGATTTCATTAAAAACTCATATTTTAGTGTCAAGAGTGAAATACAGAAAAATGTTCATGTTTAGGATTAAAACATGATTACCTTGAAACTAACATTTTTAATGTAATGTTATAAAAAAATAAGAAAAGTGTTCATGTTTTAAAATCAAAATATGATTACATCAAAATACACTTTTTAATGTAATAATAGGATGTAGACAAATATTCATGTTTTAAATTGAAAACATGTTTTACATTAAAAATTCATTTTTAATGTAATAACAGAAATATAGAAAAAGATTCATGTTTTAACATGAAAATATGTGTTACATTAAAAAATTCACTTTTTAATGTAAGTATAGAAGTTGGACAAATATGCATGTTTTAAAATAAATACATGTTTACATTAAAAACTTTGTTTTTAATGAAATGAACGTATCACTAGAAAATGTTCATTTTTAAAACAAAGGCATGTTAACATTAAAAATATCATTTTTGTTAAAGAATGATTTATATAAAAATTGTTCAGAGTTGAGTAAAGTGTTGGAACATTAAAATCATAATTTTAATGTAAATTTTGATTATTGGAAATATTTACATATCATATATTAGAATTTATATGCATTGTTTAATTGACATTTATATTTACATTGCATGTATTAGAATTTATATGCATTGTTAAATTTACATTTAATATTTACATTGCATATATTAGAATTTATATGCATTGTTTAATTGACATTTATATTTACATTGCGTATATTAGAATTTATATGCATTGTTAAATTTACATTTATATTTACATTGCGTATATTAGAATTTATATGCATTGTTAAATTGACACTTATATTTACATTGCATATATTAGAATTTATATGCATTGTTAAATTTACATTTATATTTACATTGCATATATTAAAATTTATTTGCATTGTTAAATTGACATTTATATGCAATGTTAAATTTACATTTATATTTACATTGCATATATTAGAATTTATATGCATTGTTTAAATTACATTTATATTTGCATTGCATTTACTAGAATTTATATGCAAGATTTAAATATCATTTTAATGACAATACGTACATTAGAATCTGTACGAATTATTTTTCTTGTAAAAACATTCACTGATACTTTACACAAATAAAATATTCCATTTTTATTTTTTAAAGTTAAAAATAGAAATACAAACAAAAATTAACTTTTACTTGTTATTGGTTCAATTTTCATGTGGATGAAATATATTTTGTTTGACATGATATAGATTTGACACGCCAATAAAAACATTTTTTTGGCATGTCAAACAAGTTAGAGGAATCGCCGAATGATTTATATTTGTATATAATTATATATAAATATAAATTAAACGAATCATGCACGGTAGTTTGCGTTTCAGAATCGTTACTTTAAAAGATTATACCGAAAGATCCGACCGTCGGATTTTCCCAAAACTGGAACCGTTAGGACTGCTTTGGGAAGATCTTTTCCAACGATATAAACTTTGTTAAAATCCAACGTTTAGATTTCGAGGTAAGTGTAAATCAAATTTTGATAAAAACAGCGCCAGGGCCTCCTATTGACCCGAAGCGTCATTAAATTAATTTAGCTATTTTTATATAAATAAAAATAGCGATAAATCGTTATTAAATACTATTAATGATATGAAATGTTTTTAAACTATATACATGCGAGAATCATTTGAAAAGACTGAGTTCAATCTCATTTCAAATGATTATACGACGATTTAAATCGAAGATCGTAAAGACGGCGATTGAAGACCGACGATCTTCACATCGAAAGGATAACCACTGATGCCCGACATTGGTTAGCTCCTAGTAAGGGGTTAAAGTGGTAGTTATCCAGACGTACTTATTGATTGTCCGGATATGCGAGCACCTCTCTTCCGTATTGGACATACGGGACGAGGAATAAGGTGACTCCAGTTTCGTTCAGTCCCAAAACGGACTTGTAAATGGATGTGTGTCTAACATTGGATTTCATTCCATGTAAATTGATTTCTATTTAATATTTATATGTTGGTGGCGGAGAATTTATTCTCTTGCTTAACACCCTTCTCTGAGATGCATGAGCTCAGAGGTTATATATTGGTAGTTATTGATCGCATGGCGTTAATTGTCAATGTGACATGCCAAGATGCAATTGATCGAGGCTTTTGTTGAAAAGCAGAGCTTTGTGGATGATGATCAAAGCATAGCCTATTTCGGCACAGCTTTGTGTATAACGTTACCTCGCGAGTCTCACACCCCGGTAAGAGTCAGAAACGGGACAAGGGAACATACGGAGTGCACACGTTTCTTTCTAGCTAGAAGTAGTATCAGGGTTTTGCAAGCCCTAACATTTTACTTATGTGGTTGATGGAATGAGGCGCCTCGGATTTATTGGTCAATTGTGACCATTTTGTAGGTCTAATAGCATCAGGAAGCGTGTGTTCAGGAATTGCCAATCCACTAAAGTATTTGTGGACCGGCCCTGAGTATCCAAGGGTTGCCCGTAGGTGTGATCCTGAGACGTTGCTAGAGTGTCTCGAATCGGTAAGGAGATCGTCCCTAGCCTTGATTCATGATGGAAACTCAATCTCCAATGCGACATTACGGTTTTGATTGTAAACCTATATATGGCGACATATTATATGGTAGCTATGCCATCTTGGATTAATACATTTACTTTGAAGTATTTTAAAACTGATCAGACACTAATACTAATATTAAAATATTATTTTTTACATATCAAGCATGTTTGATCATTGTAAGGTAAAACTTGTTAATCCCTATAAAATCCATACGCGCATTCAGTAAAGGATACAAAAGAATGTATCGCCAGGGTCGCTCGTGCACGATGCAGCCACGCAAAACAGGACCCGAATATCACACCCCAAAACAAGCCAGGTGTCCACCATCACGACCAAACGTGACGGCACAAAATAATCATCAGGAGCGCTCAATCTAACACCAAAGTTCGGCCGCGCATATCAAGGGAGTTATCTAGGTCGCATACATATCCAAACAACCGCACATAGACGGCAAAACTTATCGCTCATTGTTCAGACCCAAAGCCTGCTGATTGGTCATTGCTACGTCGGGATGTTATGGTCGACTCGTTCCTTCACCTCACCCTTAAGCGCCGAGATAGGAACAGGTCGCCTGTTCTGCACAAGCGAGGGCAACCTCATAGCATAACCATAAAGTCACGCGGCACCATACAAAGGCAACAAGAGGACGAGCGCCCTTAGCACAAGAAGAGCGGTCACGCAAGGAACAGAGGAGGACCGATCTCTGCTCCACACTCTGCTCTTACGAAATCTCCCAGAGCGTCCGCGCCCGCGCTTAAGGACCTGCTCAGCTATTCAAGAACATTTAACAAGTCGTCCGCTCATAACACTGAATACGACCCCGGACAACTGGCTACAGCTGTCCAATGGCATGGTTGTAATTAGTAGAATGAACGACCCACAGCCTAGATAAACAAATTACAAATCATTTACCAAGGGGGGTTCACCTATAAATACATCATGGCTACTAACATAAGATGGTTCTTTTCTGGAAACACGACAGAGTGCTGCTAAACTTCATACTCAACCACAGATCTGGCCATGGCGACAGGCATCATTTTCAAATGAAGGAATCTTCTCTTTCAAATCATTCGTCCATCCTCCTTCTCCTCGAACTCCATTATTCTCTTGTATTGTTCTCTAGAACAAAATAAAAAAATAAGGATATATTGAGTGGGTATGGAGATGTATAAGGTTAAAGAGTGGATGTACCTTGTAATTTTCATTAAAGGCAGGAAATCATCTTCAAAGAGGACGTAGGCCTCGTTAACGGCTGAACCACTATAAATCTTGTCTTTACTTTACTTTTTCCGCATTTTACTTTCTATTGCTACTTAAACACGATTCCATTTATTTCTTACCGAATTGGTGAAGTACAGTTTAGTACCTTGGGTGTTCAGACCATTTTTGGTGTAAACATTTTAGCGCCCACCATGGGGCCGTGTTTTGCTTTTTTCCATTTTAGATCTGACAGGATTTTTTGAGAGACACTGTGCTTGCAATCATGAACCTGTTAAGGAGAACATCCAATGAAGCTAACAACCCCAGCAGCGGTAACGATACCGTCATGTCACTAGATCCCGACTCTGATGAGGGGAAGTCACCAGAAATTAAAGAGATTGTGACCAGGGAAAAATTGGAGGAAGCTGTGACAAGGTTAACGAGTCAGATAACTATCGCAAGCAACGCGATGATGAAGAAAATCGAGTCGATACTCGCTATCCAAACCGCTACCGCAAAAGCCGCTCTAAGCGCCACTTGTTCCTCGTTAACTCGGACGAATCGTAGGTCAGAAAAAGAATTCCCCGCTTCGTAATCAAGGCAGCGGGATTCAATTCTGAGAGTTGCACGTCGCCCCGATTCGAACTATGAAGGGGGCAAAGCACATGCAAAAAAGTGCTTTGATGATGCGATTGCGGAGCAGGAAGACAGTCCTACTGCCATCAGGATGTCCCTGCTAGGAGGATATCCATATTCCTTATCCGTAGTACGAGAAGGCGCATCCAGGCCGAGGGCTGATAGTGAGAAAAGCGGCCAACTTATGGATCCAATCAACAAACGAAAGTATATCTCGGGAATGGTGCAATTAATTGTGGAAGAAAGCCTGAAGAGAAGAGATGACCAGAATGAATGGGAATCCTTCCCAGCTAAGACCCACTCACCGAGAGGATTAGGAAAACTGTATACCAACGAAGATTCGAACCTCCGTCGTTGTAGCCTTATGATGGGACTACTGACCCCAATATATTTCTGTGTAAATATGACCAGTACATGAATGGAGCATGCGCTACCGACGAAATTAAATGTCTATATTTCCCAACTTATCTAGAAGGAGTAGCTTATCTTTGGTTCACAAAGCTGCCACCGGGGTCAGTGGACAATTTTGCGACATTGGCCAGGCTGTTCAATGAGCAATTCAGATCCCAGGCGTTCAAAGCTCAGGATGATACGGAACTAAGCGGACTGCAGCAAAGACCAGGAGAGCCCATCAGAGCTTTTCTCGCTCGCTTCAACATTGCCTTGACTAAAGTCAGGGATCCCGAACCCAGCCTAGTCTTAATGGTTCTCAAAAAGGGGATATGCAGGAAAACCAAGTACATGCGATGGATCAAGAAAAAGAAGCCAAGTACACTCGAACGGTTACTTAGCAAAGCCGAAAAATATGCAAATACTAAAGAAGGAAACGCAGGTGCAGAGAAGAATGGAAAAGTTCAAGGCAAACCCGGACAATCAAAAAAGGAGCAGCGAAGAAGAAGAGGATCGAGCAAGAAAGAAGCTACGCTTTTTTAAGAACTCTGAATTCACTCCCCTTAACGATTATGTTGGAAATGTATTCATGGCAACTAAAGGAACTGAGAGATATCCGATCTTGAAACAAAGACACGTCAAAAATGCCGCCATGAAGTCAGCGAAATTTTGTTGTTTCCACAAATAACCGGGGCACGATACTGATGAATGCAGGCACTTAAATTCGGTAATCGAGGGGTTGATCAGGAAGGGCCGGTTGCAACAATATGTGCAAGATCATAAGAGCTATCCCGACTCTTCTCGAACAGGGGACAGCACGCCTTAGAAAGACATGGGCACAGACCAATTCAAGGAAGGTTCTCATCATAGGAACCAACTGCTAGTACATCGACAGTGGAGCATTAAACTAAAGCTCTCATTATCTCACTTTATTCTCCAGATTTTATATTGTTATTGAAACTTTTCTAGCTTGCTTGATTGATCACTATGTCTGTATTAAGCAATGGTTTACCTACAGAAATTGTGTGCATTTGGAATTAATTATGTACCTACTTGAATGACATACTTATTGATTTATACTAAAGAAAGAATGATTCCTTGAAATGTAGGGGAGGAAAGAGCAATCGACCCCACGCAGCGGGGCTGTAACACAAAATCCCAGGCCGTACACCAAACGAAACAGGTTGGGAATCGCAAATATCAAGCAAGGTCGAACAAGAGGAATAGATTCATCGCCTCAGAAGAACCGGTTGTTCTGAGACAAACAGCCAAACAAAGGAACGCGCCTTTCATTATGGAATATGCTGAATGCTTGATAAACCCTCATTCAAAGAACTACCACCAGACCTCCTCGAAAATACAGAGAAATCACCAAATCTGCCCCTCGGAGGAAGTTGCTAATCCCAAAGGAGTGTTCTCCTAGGAACAGGACATGAATTCCTTAAAACCCGAGTTAAATTCAGTAGCAAGGATTGATGCCCATCTCTTAGGAATCAACACTGAAGAGGGACCAACTCAAAGGGTCCTATGGTAAAAGTCTTGCGGTAAAAGTTGCTAAGCCCACAGAAGAAGCGCCTTCTTAGGTGACCATCCTAGGTTTTGGGCACTAGTTTTCCAACTTGAGAAAAAGAAACTCAAGAAGGCAAACCAATGTCTGTGTCCTTGGCCGAAGCATAAAGTCGGAAAAACTAACATGTCCCGAAATGGAAAAGTTGCCAATTTCAAAGGACGCCTACCTTGGTAGGTAAAAACACAAAATTTTCCTTCTGAGTTGAAAACTCGATGAGAGGAATTAGTGTCCGCTCCACGAATGAAGCATAAAATGGGGGAGGATTAAACATGCTGGAAGGACCAGCACTAAAAAAAACCCGACCGAATGGAAGGTGGCCATCCTTGTTCTTTGTTGTTAACCAAGTCAAACAAAGCCAAGGGCGGACTACAACAGCAGAAATCCTAGTCGAAAGGGGGTGTCAAAAATCCTAGCCATGCGGGGGTATCCATTCTAGGAACCATTTGGGTAACCCAAAACAATCAAATGGGGTCTAAAATGGGTCGAAATTTTTTAACCCAAGCCCTCTCCAGGGGCTTATATTCAAAACCGATCTCGGGATTTAATACTAATAAATAAAAGACACCAAACGCGCTTATAAAAACACAAATGTGTAGCAGCCTTCGATAAGCGACAAACCCAGAAGGATAACTAAATCCTAACCATAATAATAATAGAAAGTCGAGTGCAACCGAACGCTTAACAAAGTGCCCGGACGAATTTGTAAATCAAAAAACAAAGGTGCAGCGTACGACGCACTCGCGCATAGATAAACAAATCCCGTAGCAGAGAATCGTAGCACGACAAAATCCAAAAAACAAACCGTAAACAGCCACAAATCAAAACATACGAATTAGCGAGGCTGGCTCCCGCATATACAAGCTAGATTAAACAATAAAAAACTGTTCATAAATCCAAACCAAAAACAACTAAACAGGTGAAGCGTTGGCAGGCTACTATACTCAAATGAGGTGGGAAATGATCCTCTCCCTAGACTCCAAGGCCTCGACAAGCTTGCGTCTATCTTCCTCCAAAGCGTGAAGTCATTCAAGATTCTTCCTATTTGCCTGCTGAAGATCTTCGACCAAGGAAAGCCAACCACCCATCTGCTCCACTATATAGTCCCCCACTGTTGCGATGAGGCCCTCAACCAGATGCAGACGTGGTTCTAATTGATTGAATTTGGCCAATATGTCATCCTTCATGACATCCATCTTTCTTGCAATAATCCATCTGTTAAATGGGTCTACATACACACCAGAACGCAAGCCAACTGGACACGGAGCCGCAAAGTCCTGAGCAAGGTCAGGATGGCAAGGGTTGGGAACAAGAAGAGGCTCCGACACAGCTGTAGGATCTAACGTAATGGACGAAGAGACCAAGTGGCTAACAGCGGTCTGAATATCTGAGTCCGAGGATTCATTTAGCAAACAGCAATTGTGGGCACCACTCGCACTTGAAATCTTCTTACCTCGGGATGCCTGTTTGCGATCGACCTTCCTCTCCGATTTCTTCCTGAGCTTCTTAGACATAAGGAATTCCATCCACGGGCGACCTCCTTCAGAAAAGGTCAGCATGGACACAAATAACAGCTATGGAAAAAGAAACAACTTGGTCAGGTTCAAGTACGGATGAAGTATTTCAACTAGAAAGACTTGGGGCATTTCGCCAAACAATTTATGAACAAATGCCAAGCGTCGATGTTTCAAAACGCTGGGTGGCTCATGCCTTTCAAGAAAGAACATAGGAAGGGTATCCGCGCTTTATAAATTTTTTTACCTAGAAAGATCATGGCTCTTCGGAAAAGATCACTCAAGATGAATGGATGCTTCCACAGAAAGAGAGCAAAGTAATGAAATAAGAAAGCCGAAGCTTTCTACAAAAAAAATCAAGGTAGAAATGTCAGACATGGATTACTTGATTGAAAACCCTCAAGGAAGCGCAGCAGTAACCAAAGATTTCTTTTGAAATACAAAATGAAATAAAGCAAGTTAAAGGTAAATAAGGAAGACCTGGGGGAATTCATCCAGAGAATTCATGCCACATCAGCCTAGTATTTGACTACCCAAAAGCATCTCATCAAGTCCCAATTGGCATCCTGAGATTCAGCCATTCGCACAACAATCAAGAAAACACAACGGGCCTCTCGCTCGTAGGAAAAGACGATTCCAGTTAGCTACAATAAAGCGGCCTCAACCCTTGCACGAACGACTTCTCAACAAACTCGGGACAAACCTACCAAACAATGCGCGATCAAGCATATCGAAGCCCGTAATCCCTTACTAAAGGGAAATCACGAAATTTGAGGGGCAAGTGTTAATCCCTAAAAAATCTATACGCGCATTGAGTAAAGGATACGAAAGAATGTATCGCCAGGGTCGCTCGTGCACAATGCAGCCACGCAAAACAGGACCTGAATATCACACCCAAGTCAAGCCAGGTTCACCATCACAACCAAACGTGACAACACAAAATAATCATCAGGAGCGCTCAATCTAACACCATAGTTCGGTCGCGCGTAACAAGGGAGAAATATAGGTCACATACATATCCAAACAACCACACATAGACGGCAACACTTAACGCTCATTGTTCAGACCCAAAGCTTGTTGATCGGTCATAGCTACGTTGGGGTGTTATGTCCGACTCGTTCCGTCACCTCACCCTTAAGCGCCGAGATAGGAACAGGTTGCCCGTTCTGCACAAGCGAGGGCAACCTCATAGCATAACCATAAAGTCACGCAGCACCATACAAAGGCAACAAGAGCATGATCGCCCTTAGCACAAGAAGAGCAGTCACGCAAGGAACAGAGGAGGATCGATCTCTGCTCCACACTCCGCTCTTACGAAATCTCCCAGAGCGTCCGCGCTCGCACTAAAGGACCCGCTCAGCTACTCACTAACACTCAAAAAGTTGTTCACACATAACAACGAATACGACCCCGGACAGCTGGCTACAGCTATCCAATGGCATGGTTGTAATTAGCAGAATGAACGACCCACAGCCTAGATAAACAGATTCCAAATCATTTACCAAGGGGGTTCACCTATAAATACATCATGGCTACCAACATAAGAGAGGGCATTTCTGGAAACACGACGGAGTGCTACTAAATTTCATACTCAACCACATATCTGGCCATGGCGACATGCATCATTTTCAAATGAAGGAATCTTCTCTTTCAAATAATTCATCCATCCTCCTCCTCCTCCTCAAACTCCATTATTCTCTTGTATAGTTCTCTAGATCAAAATACAAAAATAAGGATATATTGAGTGGGTATGGAGATGTATGAGGTTAAAGAGTGGATGTACCATGTAATTTTCATTAAAGGCAGGAAATCTTCTTCACAGTGGACGTAGGCCTCGTTAATGGCCAAACCACTATAAATCTTGTCTTTACTTTACTTTTTCCACATTTTACTTTCTATTGCTACTTAAACACGGTTCCATTTATTTCTTACCGAATTGGTGAAGTACCGTTTAGTACCTCGGGTGTTTAGACCATTTTTGGTGTAAACAAAACTCTATCCTTCGGTTTGCGTTGCATTGTGTGATATGACTTGAGTCTTATAATGATTTAATTTTCTAAAAAGCATTGCATTGGTTTTGAAATAAAATTTATTAAACATATGCACTGGCAATCCAATGGAGTAAACTCGTTCCGCGTTAGCGGTGTGGTCCTATGATTAGCCATATTGTTAGTTAAGAAAGATTTCTCATACCAGTCCCATGACTAACTCGTAGTTTGTTTCACTTTGCAAACTCGGGTGTCCTCTTTCCACATGGGCAGCCAAATGACAGGTTTACGTATGGATGCATTCTGGATTGGAGCTTGCTTAAGGAAGAAGATGAACACTTTCCGTTTTATCTTTTTATTGCTTCTTGAGACATTTAGACATTATTGATCTTAGATGTATTTGGTGGAGATTGAGACTTATTTCTTTCTTTGTTGAGACTTCTATTTGCTAAGTGTATCCTGTAACTGCGTACATTGATGTCTTTGATGTTATGTTTTGATGACATTCTTATTTCCACTCCAATGGTTTATGTGTTATGCTATTATCTGAGATCTGTTATTGTTGTAATTATGTTATACTCCTATGATTATCCTGGCTTTCGTACTACGAAAGTTTGGGGTCGTCACATTAACTGTCAACAAGCTGTTGCACTTGGATCCCTCAAAACCTCTAAAATTAACTGTGTTAGTGTGATATACATGTTGACGTGTAGGTAAGCTCTGTTATGGTACAATACATAAATATTACGTAAACCAATTAAATAATCAATTTGATGTTCAACAATGGTGATTCCGAAGAGAATACAAATTTTTTCATGTTAAATAATTTTAACATATAGTGTGGGTTACACATTAAAAATACAACAGTAAATGACTTGAAAATATTAACACGTTGAGACGGCACTAAATCCGAAAAAGGAAGCTGTTGAAAATGTGGCGGTTAAATCATTATTTATGTATGATAAAAGAAAATTCAAGATTTTTTATAGATGTTTGTAATGACATATTATTATTTTTATGGAGAAAACGAAGCATTGATTTAATTTATATGTGCCTATTTGATCTGCGTGCATTTTGTTCAAAACAGGGACGAATGTAAGGCTAAAATATGAAGATACAAATTAAAAATAAGAGTAGAGTTAAAAATTGGAAAAAAGGATAAAATAAAATTTTGTATAGGTTGACGAAATAATTCAAAAAATTTAAGCTACCCATGTAATAATATTTCTGTTAGAAATGAAGCATCAAGAATTTTGGACTTCATTTTTAAATTTAAGAAACATAAGTAAGTTCTGCTGGAAATAAATTAGCATAATATATACTAATATATTAGTGTGTGTACAACTTTTTACTTTCCAGATTTGATTTTTGTAAATGGAGATCAAATTTCATGGTGCAATTTAAGTAAATGCACATTGCGTCTTACACATTATATATGAAATAAACAGCAAAGATGGTTGAATTTTGATGTTTTTCTCAAGTTGTGTAACGAAGAAAAGGGCTTAAATTGGAGTTATTTAAATATGATGTTAACACCTAAATTAGCACCGGCCAAATATAAAGAAGCAGGAGATCCAAAGTGATAAGAGCAAGAGGTTTCGGGTAGCGAAACCTGAACTATGGGGAAAAGGACTTTGAAGGAGGCTAAGGCACTAGAAGGGGCGAAGACCAAAAGTTAAAACCGAGGGTCAAGTTGTGGTCAAGCATCAACATCAAGTGTTGCTGGAAAAGAGATATCAGGCTCATATCCGCATCAAAGATAGGGACTGAGAGTCCCTAATTCGGTACCCAAGCACAGGAGTGTCGGTCTTATACATGCAACAGAAGAATAGAGGAAGAAACAACGATAAGTCAAAGAAAAGGGTTGATACCGATACGAAAGGAAAATACCAGCAGGGCAGTACCGTTACTGAAGGAAATTAGTAAAAGCAGATCTCCGAAAGCATACCACATAAAACCATTAGCAAATTACAGAGATGAGCAACCGAAAGCATACAAACTAACACTCAAAGCCACGAAACATTAGTGCCACATCAAGAAAGCAAAAATAGAAGGCTATCGGCACTACTTAGTTCAACACCGACACTAACATTAGAAGAGGGTTTATAAGCCATTTGAAAGGGCTCACGGTGGAACCTATTGTAAGATCAAGACTGAAACCATGGGTTGTCGAAAAAAGAAAGGAGGTATTCACTCTAACATGCTTAGTTCTAATATCTATATCGACAAGCAAAGGCTATAGAGCTGAAAGCCAAGCTAAGAGGAAGCAAAGGTCTATCAAAACCGTCACCAGAAAACAGCTTTAAATCACCGAGAGGCATACCAAAGGCATGTTGTCACAAAGTCAATCCCTCATATAGCTGAAATCGACCAAGAAATAAAGAAGATTGAAAATCCAATATCAAGGCATAGAATAAAGCCGGGACACCGAAACCGAAAGGTCGAAACATGGACCGAAACAAGTGGTCTCGAAACCGAGAGGCACCAAAGTTAATCTCATTAGATCCGAGACCAGGGTTCCACAAGCTAGAATGGTCCGATGACAATGTTTAATGAAGAGTATAAAGACGGTTGAAGCCAAGCTACTAGAACCAATAGATACAAAGCGAAAGAAACCATGTTGCTGCATACGAAAAGAGGCCCAATTTGCCTATAAATAAGACCCTAGGGGTCTCATTTTGGAGGACATTTTTATCATTCCACAATCTTGCTCTCATTTCTTAAAGAACTAACCAAATTTGTAAATAAATTTAGGGATTTCTTATGTAAACTCTTCAATAAATAAAATCATCAATGCTCTTAAAGTGGATGTAGGTTCAATCCGAACCGAACCACTATAAATTGTGTCTTCTTACTGTTTTCACATTTTACATTATATTCTACTATGTTTCTATATGTGTTGTATAATGCTTCCATATTATCCAAAACAACCTTCTACAAGCTTTTTAGCTTCCTAACTTTTGTTGTGCTTAGGGAGCCCTTATCCCAAGGTAAATGTTGGTTGTTGAGTCTCGTAAGCATGATACTCACCCCTTGAGGGAAGAGTAACTAATCTTCGGACTTAAGACCTTGATATCTGGGAAACGGTGAACAAACTCAAGCTTGTGGGAACTAAATAATCTCATTCTATCGTTAGGTCCACTTCCTTAGACCTATCTTCGGTGTTGACGAATAATATCGTGTAACAACCTGCCCTTTTCAACCGCTTCAAGATGGTAATTAAACCAATTTGAATAGTTTGAAACGATAGATAGTTATTTAGCTTAAGGGTATAACTAGAATTAGATATGTTTTATAAAATAGGTTTGAAATAAAACAAGTTTTGATACAAAAAAGTTTTCAAAATTGCTTAGAATAAAATAGATTTGGTATAGAATGATTAAACAAGATAAATAACTTTAATACTTTAGTTCAAATAAAACGATGGTAAAAATATAATAATTGTAAAATGAACAATAAAACTTTTCAAGAAATATTCAAATATGAATCAATTTTCTGAACTTTCAGAATTTTAGTTGACACTAATTTCGTTGTCAAAGCTAAACTCAATTTCAACTAAAGATTCTATTAGAAACCTTTCAGTTTAAACTAAATGTTCAAGTTAGATCACAACTCAAATTTCTCTTTCAATTTCTCATCTTCAATTTCCATTTGAAGTTTGATTTCTTTATTCATTCCATATTATTGGCTTCAAATTTTCAAATATTTATTTCATACCCTAGATCAATTCTTCACAACCTCCATTCCCTTTTCCTACCTTTAACCCTTTGGATAAAATTGCCACGTTTCTAACTGTTTTGTCCCATCCCGGGTTGTACTAGGCTTTGAAGAAGCAAGATTATAGATAAAGAGTCTCGGTAAAGAGCTTATGAATACCAATTGACTACTTGAGGCATCACTTATACAAGCTATTTAAAGAGAAGTGTAACCTTAAATCTCCAACCTTATTTCCTACACTTTCTCCACTATCATTAACCCTTAATTCTCCTACCCTCCATACCTATCTTAAACCTTTGAACCTTATTTCACATTCCATCATAACAAGATACTCTGAAAATCAGTTAAAGGATGGTTCAATTGGGAAGGAGTGATAAAAAAGGATCCAACACGTCATCCATCCCAGAAAACAACATCGACTAAACAAAGCAAGAAACTGGAGGATCTTCAACCTTAACGAAAAGAGCAAGTAATGAATTGGAAATACTACATTTGGCTATGCAGATTGATACAACATGAGAATTTATTAAAGAAGACTTAGATCGAAGGTCCTCTGAAGCACAACCCTATGAAGAAGAATTAAGAATAATAGCACTCCAGAACTTTCTAACCAAACTGATTCTTCATCAAATCTATAGAGCAATCCAGTTTCGTGGAGAAACAACCAAGCATCAAAAGAGGTGGTCAACTCAGAAGAAAATGAAAGCCTAACATGGATAGAGGACACGAAGTTGCAAGGAATCCCCTTCTCTAGAGCGATAATGATGGAGAAGGTTCTGTTTGAAATAAAAAATATCAAACTTGAATATGATTGGACTACAGACCCAGAAGAATACCTTGCCATTTTTGATAATTAGATGGATATGTATAATGCTTCTAGAGCCCTTCGATGCAAGGTCTTCGTGATAACTCTTCATTGAAGAGCCCTTAAATGGCTTTAGCATTACCATGGCCCAATCTTCACCACTTGGAAGAAATTATCCACCGCATTTAGCACACAATTCCGTAAGAAAAAGGATTAGGCAAATAGCATTTATGATTTAGCTAGAATCAAACAAAGACCAGAGGAGTCGCTTATCTGCTATCTAAAAAGTTTTCACAATATGTCGCTCAAAATGAAGAGGGCAACAAATAGAGAGAAGCTAAGAGCTGTACAATTAGGGTTGCTTGTACTATCCCCTTTTTGGAAGGAGCTTATATTAAATGAATGTGAAAGCTTGAACGATTTGTATTCCAGAGCTGGTATATTCATTCTTATGGAAGAAATACTTAACGCAAGGAAAAGCTTGAAGCAAGAACAGATTGAAGAAGGGCTAGTTCCAATCCCCTTGCAGAAGGTTCTACAAAATCGAACAAAAGGAAAGATTATTGCTCTTATCACAAGACAGAAGGACACAAAACCAGACATTGTTGGAGTTTGATAAAAAGAAATCAAGCAAAAAACAAATGGTATCTCAATTGAGAAATTTGAAGTAAGACTAGTAGGAAAGTTGGTCATAGGCAATGCAACCTGAGAATTAGAAATTAACAATAAGCCTCCTATCTCAATGATTAATTTTATTATTCATTTAGAATTTTCTTTTTACTTATGATCAAACAAATATTAATGTAAGTTCAAGTGACATTACAGGTAAAAAGAAAACCCAGTTCAGGCTTATGCATACAACAAGAGCTCAAAGGGAGCACCCTCTACTTATGTATCATCCCGTGGAAGGGTACAAGAGCTCAAAGGGAGTTTCTAAAAGTGCCCAACCACTGCCTATGTCTCGTTCCGCTGAAGGGAACGAAAGCCCAAATGGGAGCACTTAAAGAACGCAATGCATGACTAAATGCACAACAAAGTTATCGGTCAATGGAAAGCTTTGATGGAATCCACCCAAAGAAATATGTAACGAAGAAAAGATCACATGCCAATTATCTCTCGGCTCAAATGAGATGGCTTAAAACCTTATCTCCTTTGTCTTAAAGATTTCATAAATATTTCCCGTCAACTACATTATACTAATATAACTGAATATTTCTATAAAAGGTGTTGAACTTACCCTTGATAAAAGATAGCCAACGATGCCTTCAAAAGGAAGGGTAAATCAACAAATCCTTTGGAAGAAAAGGCGAATCAATAAAGCCTTCAAAAGAAAGGAAAAATCAACAAATCCTTTAGAAGAAAGGCACAACAGACAAAGATTCTGGGTAGAGAAGCACCATCAAACAATACCATCTAGAAGAGGAGCGACAAACAACGCTTCCACAGAGAGAAGCAACAACAAACACAACCTCCTAGAAGAGGAGCGTCAAATAAAGCCTCCAAAAGAGGAGCAGCAAATAAAGCTTCCAAGAAGAGTAGTCACAAAGTTACATCTCCACCTTGTTGAGTTGCCTCCTTAGTAGGGCTAACAAACAAAGTTACATCTCCACCTAGTGGAGATGCCTCCTCAGTGGGGCTAACAAACAAAGTTACATCTTCACCTTGTGGAGCTACCTCCTAAGTGAGGCTAACATCCCCTACAAATTATAGTACCCCTAATTGGGGCTAGTAATGCCTACATCTTCCCATATAAAGGGACCAGTGTCACTCTCTTAGAGAGTATTCATATGCATATCCCACGGGTTAGTAATACGACTAGGCGTTAGAAACCCAATGGTTAGAAAGATGAGTGAAACTCCCGCTAAACAGTTAATCAACTCAGGACAAGGTTAATTTATTTCGAAAGCAGTCCTCTACATATGCGTCTGAGAAGTTATTCCTCGATGTATTTATGACTTTTTGCTCGTAAGGTTTCTCTGAGTAAAACTCCGAGGAATCCAAAATGATTAAGGGTTGCCCGATTATTCTTGATGATGTATGAGATGTTTAACATTGCTTGCATGGATAATTCTTGGATGGTTTGTGATGTTCTCACTGAATGATCTTTGAGCAAATTTTAGAAAGTTCTTTTATTCTTGTATTAAGGCATTTTACTTATAACATTTCTATTTACCCAATTGTGAGTCTCGGGTTTCTATGTGATTTCTGGTTTCCACTTACCTAAGTGTGAGTCTCGGAGTTTTCATATAATTTCTATTTACCCAAGTTTGAGTCTCGTGGTTTCTATATAATTTCTAATTTCTATCTACCCTAGGGTGATTCTCGGGGTTTCTATATGATTTCTGATTTCTGTTTACCCGAGTGTGAGTCTCGGGACTTCTACATGATTTCTACCCGAGTATAAGTCTCGGGGTTTATATATGATTTCTACTTACCCGAATATGAATCTCGGAGATTATATATGATTTCTGGTTTTCACTGTTGAGAACAAGATTTTGATCGATGCCAACATATAAAGTTGCAATGAAGATCATTTCATAGAGATAAGGTTATGTGTATATATAAATATATATATACATTGAGTCGTGTTAGAAATATGTTAAAATCTATCCTCAAAGTATAACACGAATGCACAAAAAATTATATCATATCTTTGTTGCTGAAATCTGTATATTTGAGAAATTGAAAAGTCACAGAAAAAGCCCAAACGGTCCAGGCTTTGACCGGGAAAGAGCACAGAGCGATCTACACTATGGACCAAGGTCCTCCGGTCCACAACCATAAACCGGTCGACCGGTCCAAATATGGGCGGTCGACAGGTCAGTGTGTTTTTGCACATAACGACTATTTTTCTAGAAGTTTTAATTTTAATTAAATTCAACCAGTTGACTGGTGATTTTTAACCTATCGACCATTTTTAAATAGAAGCAACCTTTCGTATAGACATTTCCATTTCTTCATGAGTTGCTTCTGTTTCTCTTCAGCAACGATCATGACTATTGTTTGTAACTTTTCACAAATGGTTACAACTATTTATTTCTTGTTTAAACATCATGAAATCATCATTTCAATTCACCGAATCATTCTATATTCTCTCTAATTTCTGGATTACATTTTCAAACTCTTTGCAAAACAAAAGCCCTCCAAATTTAAATACTTGTTGAATCCTTGAATCAATTTAATATCATTTGATTCAACAAGCATTCTACTTCCTTAAATCTACGCATTCAAATTATATACTCGAGGATCGGATTATAGGAAGATTGTACTCAAACTATTGACTATCTGTGTTGAATCAAGAACACAAAGCAGAAGTCAAAAACCATTGTATTAGTTGAAGTCCTGCGTGTGATCAGGCATGTGTTGAAGTCATCAGTGTTGTAAGAGGCAAGTTGTGAAGTCCTCGTATTGATAGAGGCGTGAAATTCCCGTTCAGCTGCTCGGGTATTGTAAACCTATTTCCTCCCGATGAAGTGAGGTTGTTGTTAGTGAAAATCCAGATAGAAATCTGGGACTGGACGTAGGACGGTGCTCCGAACCAGTATAAAAATCTCTGGTGTGATTTTTCTATTTTTACTGCATTTACTATTATATAGTTCTGTGTTTAGCTATTACTTCATACTTGAATATTGTTTGGCATATTACACAATCCTTGTGACTGTATTATACTACTAGCACGTACATGCACACTTTCAATTGGTATCAGAGCCTGGCGTACTAGAGATCGTAACAACATCCTAGAACAAATCGCTATAAATAAATCTACTCAGGGAATTAGAAAATGAAAGAGCGACAAAGCAGAATCAGGAGAGCAAGGAAACAAATGCCTCATGGCTAATGTCAGATCACAATCTGTATGTACACATTCATTATATAAAGATCTTTTGTTAAACCATGAAAAATTATTGAAAGATTTTAAAATTTTGAGTAAACTCAATACAGTCATTTTAGCTAAGTCAAAAAATTGCAAGCAAGAAAATTCCAAATTAAAAGAAGAAATCAATTTTTTGGTAAAAAAAGCCAAATGTTTTGAAAATACCTTAGAAAAGCTTGTTTCTCAAAAAGATTTCCTTCAAAAAGAAAATGAGCGACTAGAAGATAAAAACAATGTTCTTTTAAAGGAAATCGATCTTTTGCAAAATAGAAATAAATCATTAGAAGATTCTTTATATAATTCTAGTTCTTTAATTTCGCCTCTTGAAAAAGAGAATGGAGCTCTAACTAAAAAGAATTTGGAATTATCTAAAGAATGTCAGTTTTTAAAGGTAAGTAATAATATTTTGCAAAATAAAATTTCTAACTCAAAAGAAAATTTTGAAAAATTACAATCTTCTTTAATTAATTCAGGATCTCTTCGTGGTCTCAAAACCGAGAATGCTTTAAAAAGGAAGAACTCTGAATTAAATAAGGAAATTGATAATTTTCGAAATAACAAAATTTCTTTTGTCACTCGTGATTTTGGATTAAATTTGATAAATGTACATATAAGTTCGCAAAATTTAATAAAGGTCAAAATGATTTAAACATGATTTTATCTAGATCTCGACCTTTACATGACAAAAGTGGTATAGGATATAATAAAGCCAATCATAAAAGTAGTACTAGATATGCTTTTATGTACAATAAGAATATCACTACTAGTACTAATGCACATCCAAGACCTAATTATTTTAGAAATTTGAATACTTCTATGACTAGCGGTATTTATAATAAATATAGAAGTATGAAAAGGAATATCACTAGAGATTACTTAAGTATTTGGGTTCCTGTAAGTTGGAAAAATAGAGAAAAATATATCGATGATTATTTTGATTCAGTAGTTAATAATGAAAATTTTATCTTTAAAGGTTCCTTTAAACCCTCTTGGGTTTGGTTACCTTCCATCTAACCCATGAACCCAAATAAAGCAAGTGGGTACCAAAACTATATATGTCATATTTTTCGTAGGTACACCACAACAAAGAGAAGGTTATTCGGTATCTATAAATATCTTTGAAAACTCAGCTTATCAAAAAATCACATGATTCAATATCTCCTAAAGGTGCTATAATTATTTGTATTCTCTACTACTCTCGATTACTGTGCTTATTATGGTATTTATTCTTTTTAATCAATGACAAAGGGGGAGAAATATTTTCTCTCATGATGATACATATAATTCATGTTACATATACTATCATTTAAAATTATGTGCTTAACATGGTAATAGTATATGTGTGCTAACATTTGTTAATGCAGGAATCAAAAGGTAAGATTATTTATATTATGAACTAACAAATATTGCAGAAATTCAGGGGGAGCTTTATATTTAGAGAGAGAAAATACAAGGTGTTGTCATTAATCAAAAAGGGGGAGAATGTTGAGAACAAGGTTTTGATCGATGACAACATATAAAGTTGCAATGAAGATCATTTCATAGAGATAAGGTTATATATATATATATATATATATATATATACACACATTGAGTCATGTTAGAAATATGTTAAAATCTATCCTTAAAGTATAACATGAATGCACAAAAAGTTATATCATATCTTCATTGCTGAAATATGTATATTTGAGAAATTAATAAGTCACAGAAAAAGCCCAAACGGTCCAGGCTTCGACCGAGAAAGAGCGCAGAGCGATCTAGACTGTGGACCAAGGTTCTCCGGTCCGCAGCCATAAACCAGTCAAACGATCCAAATATGGGCGGTCGACCAGTCAGTGTGTTTTTGCACATAACGACAATTTTTCGGGAAGTTTTAATTTTAATTAAATTCAACCAGTCGACCAGTGATTTTTAACCTGTCGACCATTTTTAAACAGAAGCAACCTTTCGTATAGACACTTCCATTTCTTCAAGAGTTGCTTCTCTTTCTCTTCACCAACAATCATGACTATTGTTTGTAACTTTTCACAAATGGTTACAACTGTTTATTTCTTATTCAAACATCATGAAATCATCATTTTAATTCACCGAATGATTCTATATTCTCTCTAATTTCTGAATTGCATTTTCATACTCTTTGCAAAACAAAAGCTCTCCAAATTTAAATACTTGTTGAATCCTTGAATAAATTTAATATCATTTGATTCAACAAGCATTCTACTTCCTTAAATCTACGCATTCAAAGTATATACTCGAGGATCAGATTATAGGAAGATTGTAATCAAACTATTGACTATCCGTGTTGAATTAAGAACACAAAGCAGACGTCAAAATCATTGTATTAGTTGAAGTCTTGTGTGTGATCAGGCAAGTGTTGAAGTCCTCAATGTTGTAAGAGGCAAGTAGTGAAGTCCTCGTGTTGATAGAGGCGTGAAATTCCCATTCAGCTGCTCGGGTGTTGTGAACCTGTTTCCTCCAGGTGAAGTGAGGTTGTTGTTAGTGAAAATCCAGATAGAAGTTTGGGACTGGACGTAGGACGGTGCTCCGAACCAGTATAAAAATATCTGGTGTGATTTTTCTATTTTTACTGCATTTACTATTATATAGTTCTGTGTTTGGCTATTACTTCATACTTGAATATTGTTCGTCATATTACATAATCCTTGTGACTGTATTATATTACTAGCATGTACACGCACACTTTCATTCACTAACCCGAGTATGAGTCTCGGGGTTTCTATATAATTCATGATTTCTACCCAAGTATGAATCTCGGGGTTTATATATGATTTCTACTTACCCGAGTGTGAGTCTCGAGGTTTCTATGTGATTTTTGGTTTCCACTTACCCGAGTGTGAGTCTCGGGGTTCCTACATAATGTAACACCCCGTAAATCAGTTAATACTAATATTCACAAATGAAAGAATAATTAATTTCAAAAATAAGAATATTGGGAAGCGGGCTACGCCATTGTGTTCGTCTCGGAAAAATACGCGAAATAGAGTCCGAAATTTTGTGAATTGGAGTTCGTATGACTGAGATATGGCCTCGAGAAGTTTCACGAAAAATTCAAATTTTAAAACAGATTTCAAAAACACAGAAATGGAGGCAGGCGGGAAAACTCCCGCCCAGACCAGGTCGACCTGGGGGTCGACTTGGGAGTCGACCTGGGGGGGCCAGGTCGACACTAGAGTCGACTTGGGAGTCGACCTCCCTGGTCGAGCCCAGGTGACCTGGGTGCATCTGGTTGGGTTTTCGGGCTGTGTTTTGAAGGCTGGCCGAAATCTAATGGCTCTAATATATTCTAGGGTAAATCTAATGGCCTAAATGCATCCTAACATCTATAAATAAGTGGGTAGATTCTAACCCTAAATCACTTGAAAAATTGGAGAGCTACCGACATGCCGTTGCCATGGAGTTCAGCGTAGCCGTCACAAACTAAAGAAGAAGGGGAAAGCCTAGCCTACAACTAAATCTACTCAACAAACAAATTAAATCAAAGACTCTTTCTATTTCTCTTCTTTAAATTGTGAGTATGATGATTCTCACAATGTTATTATAAAATAATTCGATTAAGTTATGAATGGATCACAAGAAAGTGATGTGAATTGTAATTGTAAATTCTATATTGTGGATCTCTTGTTATGTTAATATGTTGTCATATGTTGTAAATTATATGTTGTAAATTCTCCTATGTTATGCCATGCTATGATGAAAATCATGCTATGCTATGTTATGCTATCATGCTATGCTATGTGTAAATCATGCTATGTTATGTCATAAATCTTATATATGTTGTAGATCTCATGTTAACACATATGTTGGAAATCCATAAGTTATATGATTATGAAATCATGTTAAGTTGTGTTGAATCGTACAAGTTGTAAAATCATGATGTTGTTATTTATGCAAATTGGATCATGTTTTAAAGTTTATGTTTTTTTTCTAAAAATTAAATGGATCATGATTATGGGAATTTGCCTATTAAGTTAGGTGTACCCATATACATGAATCCACAATTTAAATCGGATCTTGAATATGGGAATTTGCCTATTAAGTTAGGTGTACCCATATGCATGAATCTATGACTAAATGAATTTTTATTATGGGAATTTGCCTATTGAGTTAGGTGTACCCATATAAACCCATATTGTTAGATTAGATGATGTTGATTCACACATGTTCCTATGCAAGTTTATGAAATTTGATTGAGATCATATTATGTGAATTATGAACAAGTTGACATCTTTAGGACCATGACATGTATAATCCTATGCAAGTTGTACATATGCAAGTTTTACCCCTTATTATGATTCATTTAGTCATATATACATGTTGTTATTGTGATAATCTCTTTTATGCTATGAGTTAGACTATTCGAGTCTAATATATATTTTGCGAATAAATGTTCAAACGGGGGGTTGGGGTGATATTAGGAATTAATAAATTGGGTGCAATTTTGTATGACTTTGCACGCCTTGAATGGATGTCCATAATTGAGTCAATTATGGACATTGTTGAATTTGGAATTAATTAATAATTCAAGTAGGGAATTATTAAAATTGGGGAAAGTGGATTATTAATAATAATCAATGCTTAGGACACGAGGTTGGACCCGTTTGTGACGTAAACCTGCCCGGACCCGCCCAGCAAATCCAGTAGTCACGAATGTCGGCCCAATGTGAGAGGTCCTAGGCCTAAACAAAATCATAACAGTTGTAAAGACACGAGGTTAGACTCTTTTATGGTATAAGACTGCCCAGACCCGCCCGGCAAATCCAGCTGCCATAAATGCCAGTCTAATGTGAGAGGTCTTTATGAGGTTATGGCCTTAATGAATTAAGAAATACTTAGCCAGATAATCATGTAAGGTGGGACATGGGGGTTAAGTAGGTGCCTTGGGTGGCATGAGGAATCTAGTGGTTGCCTTTAGAGGCATTTGAAATACGATTAGACTTAACTAAATACACATGTAAATGAACATGACTAAGTGGGTTAAGTGGATGGACTAATGGGACAAGCTTAGGTGGAATGTTTGTGGGAATTAATGGGGGCCCATTTCTACCAGTATCCCAAAACGTATCTTTGTGGGCTCGACCGAAGTCGAGGACGGGACACGCATACTGGGTTTGACTATAAGAGGCCAAAACAGGGAGCGGTGGCAACGCAAGTCCAACGGGTTTCATATGCGTGTGTGGACCCGGGTTGGTACGTAAGACGTTGTTGCATCGTGTAGGTATAAGCCGTGCATCTCCGTTATATCGGGTTGCCACTTTAGGGGAATGATACGCCCCACTGTGGGGCCAGCACGGGTATCTACAAGTAGGGAGCCGATCGAAAAATGGAAAGTGGGGTACACCTAGTGGAGATTGGGGCAGGCGGCACCTATGTAGTCAGCTAGGAGTACGTAAAGCCATTAAGAAAGTTTCTAAGTGAAGCTAAGTGGGATCAATCTTTAGGGTGACTGGTGTGGTGCAGTATAGTGTTTACCCTTTAGTATTTAGGAGCGCCTATAACGTTTCCTTTAGCAATTGTCTATGTTCTTAATCTGCTCTTTCATAGACATTTCCTTGTTTTCCAGCTTATGCCTTAGTCCAGTTATTTCGATAATAGTATTGTAGAATTATCATACTCGCCAGACTTTATGTCTGACCCCCTCTTTTCCATCTTTTTTTTCCTTCAGGTCCTCAGGTTGGGCCAAGTTCTAGTGGGGTCTAGTTGGATCGCTTATCTCTTGGAAAGCTTGGACTGCAGAAGTAAAGTCCAGCTTGTTATCTTTCTTTTTAATGGGTATTTATTGTAATGGGATTATGTATTTTGTTTTTGTGAAGACGGATATTGTACTTGGTTATGATCTATGGTTTTATGATGTAACAGACATATCTAATTTCCACTGCAATAAAATGAAGTTTTAGATTTTCAAGTGCTATTTATTATCTGTCTTGTTGTAATTTCTCTGTTCTATATTCACTTATGACCTCCATGGGAGTTAATGCATTCCCCTGGTGAGTGACATTAATGGACGTGGAGTGTTACACGTGGTATCAGAGCATAAGGTTACCAGAACAGATAAAATTTTTAGAAAAATATTTTTCTAAAGTATTTTTGGAAGAAGTGCTTTCAAAAACATGTTATTTAGAGAGAGTTTTTATGAAAAACATAATCCCAAATAGCCATATCCTTATCTTTATCTTTCGAATTCTCCATTTTGAATCTTTCCTTTTTCGTTTCAGCATGGCTGAAGATCTTAATCTCCCAGAAGGTGTGACGGTTCCAGGGTGGTTTAGGAGATATTTGGAGGCTAGGGCCACCACTGCAGGCCCAGCAGATGCTCCTCCACCCCCAGTTGCACCCATTCCTCCTCCTCCTCCTCCTCCTCCTCGTGTTGACACTTTTGCAAAGACGTGCAAGGAATTTAAGGCTATGGGAGGAAAAACTTTTCAAGGGACTGAGGCGTTTGTGGAGGCCAGAGACAGGCTTAAGGAGACTGAGGAATTGTTGGATATCTTTGAAGTGGAAGATGGGAGGAAAGTCCGTTTAGCTGCTTGGTTAATGAAGGGAGAGGCCTCGTTTTGGTGGGAGGTCACTAACGGGGAACGTCCAGTTGATTCATGGGCGGATTTCAGACGAAGGTTTGAGGCAAAGTTTCTTTCAAGGGCAGAAGAGAATTTAAATATGGAAAAATTCCTGACATTAAAGCAAGGGAGCTTATCAGTGAAGGAATATGTTAATAAATTTAATCAGTTAGCAAGGTTTGGCTTGGAGTTGGTGAAGACGCCAGAGAAGAAAGCTTTGAGGTTCGTTAGAGGCTTGAATGAACCGTTGCAAGGGTTGGCTATGACCCACATCCCTATGGGAGCCACCTTTGAAAGGCTTGTAGAAATGGAACTTATGCATGAGGATAAGGCAGTTGAAATGAAAGGGGATCAGAAGAAACCCCAACAGCAAAATAAGAAGGGTGGTAAAAACAATAATGGCAAAGGGAAGAAGAGATGCTTCAATTGTGGGACGCCTGGCCATCTCAGCAAAGATTGTAGAAAGAAAAAGAAGACTGGTTGTTTTCATTGTGGAGATGCGGGACATTTGGTTAAGGACTGCCCAAAGAAGGGGCAGAGGGCAGGGTCTACCTTGGGAGGACAGGTGCAGGATCTTATGGCACCAGGGCAGGCAAGGGGGCAAGTTCAGGCTATTGCGGCCCCACCGCTGCAAGAAAGAGGTAGAACAATTTCTGTTGAATGCTTAGTTTTTCTGTTTGATCATCCTGTCCATACCTTATTCGATTCTGGCGCATCTCATTCGTTTATCTCCGCATCATTAGTTGAATTACTGCACTTGAACACCAGTTTAGTAGAGGATCCCTTGGTTATTTCAAATCCAATTGGGGGTTCGACTCATTTGACCATGATATGTTTGGATTTGAAAATCTCTATACTTAGCGTTGAATTTAGATGTGATGCTTATGTATTGGGCTTCACGGGCTATGGGCTAATTTTAGGAATGGATTGGTTATCTAGAAATGGGGCCATTCTTGATTGTGAAAGGAGAGTAGTTAGGCTTGTGACTCGCCTTGGTAACACTCTCGACATCTTTTGTAATCCCATAGATTCCGTTATGCTGAGTTATCTTGAATCGCTTGACGCATCTGTAGAGAATCTGCGATCGGTAGAGGTGGTCCGGGAATATCCGGATGTGTTTGAGGAGGTGAAGGGCTTACCTCCAAAGCGGGAGATAGACTTTCGAATTTATCTTTTGGATAATGCTAAACCCGTATCTTTGCCAGTGCGCCACATGGCTCCTCGTGAAAGGAGGGAACTCAATAAGCAAGTGAAGGAGTTGCTTGAGAAGGGGTTCATAAGACGTAGTATATCGGAGTGGGGTGCTCCAGTAGTATTTGCTACAAAGGCGGATGGGTCCCTTAGACTTTGTGTGGACTATAGAGAACTAAACAAGCTTACTAAAAAGAACCGACACCCACTTCCGAGGATTGACGATCTCTTTGATCAGTTAGTTGGCGCCTCAGTGTTTTCGCAGTTGGACTTAGCCACTGGCTTTCATCAACTGAGAGTGGCTAAGGATAGTATATATAAGACTGCTTTTAGGAGTCCTGATGGATTCTATGAATGGCTAGTGATGCCCTTTGGTTTGACAAACGCCCCCGCATATTTTGTTGATTTGATGAGTAGGGTGTTTAGGGAGTACCTTAACAAATTCATGGTAGTTTTTGTGGATGACATCTTAGTCTTTTCTAAGAATGAAGAAGAGCATGCCCTACATCTTAGGGAAGTGTTGGAAACCCTTCGAGCGCATAACCTTAAGGCAAAATTTTCTAAGTGTCACTTCTGGAGGAAAGAAGTACGGTTCTTAGGGCAGGTGGTTTCCAAGGAAGGGATAGCAGTGGATCCCGCAAAGGTGGTGGCCATCCAAGATTGGAAGGTCCCTAAAAATGTAACCGAAGTAAGAAGTTTCTTGGGGTTGGCTGGCTATTATAGGAAGTTTATCAAAGACTTCGCAAAAATATCAGCTCCATTAACACGGTTAACGAAGAAGAACCTTGTTTTTACGTGGAACGAAGATTGTGATGATGCGTTCCAACGTTTAAAGAGAGCCTTAACTTCAGCCGCAGTCTTAGTGCTGCCAGACGGGAATAAACCGTTTACCGTCTGTACTGATGCTTATGGGACGAGACTTGGCGCGGTCCTCATGCAAGAGGGAAGAGTAATAGCCTATGGTGGAAGGCAGTTGAGGGTTCATGAAAAGAATTACCCTACGCATGACCTTGAGTTAGCCGCAATTGTTTTCGCGCTTAAGTCTTGGCGTCACTATCTTCTTGGTGAGAAATTCGAACTGTTCACTGACCACAAATCATTAAAATACTTATTCTCTCAGAAGGATTTGAATTTAAGGCAGCAACGGTGGATGGAATTCTTAGCCTCCTACGATTTTGAAATAGCATATACCCCGGGCAAGGGTAACGTGGTAGCAGACGCCTTAAGTAGGAAAAGGTTGTCCTTGAGTCCATTGTTTGTTGAATGACGAAGCTTAGAATTCATCTCCATGTTTGACTTTAGACCCTCCATTGACCTAGTACCTGGTTTGTTAGCATCCTTGGAGGTTAGACCTACACTTCTAGGACGAGTTGGTGAGGCACAGCAAGACGACCCACAGTTGGTTGAGATAGTAGAAAAGCTCAAAGCAGGGGAGTCGTCTAGCCATCTTCGTAGGTATACCCTAGACGATAAGGGTTGGTTACGAAGGGATAATATAATTTGTGTACCACAAGACGAAGACTTAAGGAAGGCCATTCTTGATGATGCTTATCGCTCAAAGATGACCATTCATCCCAGCGGAGACAAGATGTACAAAGATATGAAGCGGGTTTTCTTTTGGGCCGGTATGAAAAAGGA
This sequence comes from Allium sativum, assembly GCA_030737875.1. NCBI lineage: Eukaryota > Viridiplantae > Streptophyta > Magnoliopsida > Asparagales > Amaryllidaceae > Allium > Allium sativum. Next base: position 825,167,676 of record CM060913.1, read on the forward strand.
TGTGGCCGAGTACGTCGCTAGATGCTTGGTGTGCCAACGAGTAAAAGCGTAACAAAAGGAACCCGGTGGGTTGCTTCACCCATTGGAAGTTCCACTATGGAAATGGGAAAGCGTCTCAATGGATTTTGTGGATGGATTACCAAGATCAAGGAAGGGTAATACGGGGATTTGGGTTATAGTAGATAGACTTACTAAGAGCGCCCATTTTATTCCCGTGAAAAGTAAGAGGACTACTCCGTGGTTGGCTTCTGTATACATTAAAGAGATAGTTCGTTTGCACGGTATTCCTTCTAGTATAGTAAGCGACCGTGATCCCATCTTCACTAGCGAATTTTGGAAGAGTTTACAAGAGGCGGTAGGGACTCATCTATGTTTGAGCACCGCATATCATCCTCAGACGGACGGCCCGACCGAGAGGGTGAATCGTATTCTAGAGGATCTTTTAAGGCTTTGTATCCTAGACTTTGGGGGTACATGGGAAGAGCACCTTCCGTTGGTAGAATTCGCATATAATAATAGCTTTCAGTCTAGTATTGGCATGGCACCTTTCGAAGCTCTTTATGGAAGGCCTTGCCGTTCGCTTACATGTTGGTGGGAATCTACCGATAAAATCCTACTTGGGCCCGATATGGTTAGGGAAACCTCGGAGAAGATTGATTTGATTCGAAGGAGGATGAAAGCAGCACAAGATAGGCAGAAATCGTATGCTGATAAGAGGAGGACAGATCTTGAGTTTGACATTGGGGACATGGTTTTTATCAAAGTATCTCCGTTACGGAATGTTGTTCGCTTTGGGTCCATTGGAAAATTAGCGCCAAGGTTTGTTGGGCCGTTTCCTATAAAAGACAGGATTGGGAAGATGGCGTATAGGGTGGAGTTGCCTGAGAAACTTAGTGGAGTACACGACGTCTTCCATGTATCACATTTGAGGAAGTGTTTGCACAAGACCGCGGAGGTGGTAGAGCCGAGCTTGCTTAAAGAGGTGGAAATAGAGCGTGATGCAACAATTAGACGAGCTCCTACATGCATTCTTGGGTCGGAGATCAAAACGTTGAGGAATCGAGAGGTCAGACTAGTTAAAGTGCAATGGGGAGATGATGAGAGCAACGCTACTTGGGAGACAGAAGAGAAGATGCGTTCGTTGTACCCTTTTCTTTTTGAGGGTATGTCTTTTAATTTCTCCTTTATCGCTTAGCTTAGCTTATCTTATCTTTAATATGTCCTCTCATTAGTATCTTTGACCTTTAGTTAGGATAATCATATGGTTGAAACATGTGTTTGAGACATGTTATGTATGATGGATGCAAAATGGATGCGAGTGTTTGCTAGTGGTTTCTCGTGGATGCATATATACACACACTTTAGGCACTAGATCGGCTCAATCACTACATATTGCATATTGCATAAATGAATGTATTTAGTATAATGGATGTTTAATGGTTGTACCATCATATAGATGCTGCATTCGGTTGAATGGATGTGCACGCATATAGAAGTAGTATTTAAGCAATTAGGATCTTTTTCATACATAATGGATGCATGACACTATCATGAATTGCATCAAGGAGGTCAACTGAATCAGTGGACCACCTGATTTTGCATTAGATACAGACATATACACACACTATGCATCTAAACATAAAAGCATTAGAAGTCTATAAGGACAGAGGGTGCCAGTGTTTGATGATTGAGTAGATGGTTGATTGGATGTTAGTTTAAACATTCTTCTTGACTTGAATATTTCGGGGTCGAAATCCTTTAAGGAGGGGAGAATGTAACACCTCGGAAATCAGTTAATACTAATATTCACAAATGAAAGAATAATTAATTTCAAATATAAAATATTGGGAAACGGGCTGCGCCATTATGTTCGTCTCGGAAAAATACGCGAAATAGAGTCCGAAATTTTGTGAATCGGAGTTCGTATGACCGAGATATGGCCTCGAGAAGTTTCACGAAAAAATCAAATTTTAAAACAGATTCAAAAACACAGAAATGGAGGCAGGCGGGAAAACTCCCGCCCAGACCAGGTCGACCTGGGGGTCGACTTGGGAGTCGACCTGGGGGGGGCCAGGTCGACACTAGAGTCGACCTCCCTGGTCGAGCCCAGGTGACCTGGGTGCATCTGGTTGGGTTTTCGGGCTGTGTTTTGAAGGCTGGACGAAATCTAATGGCTCTAATCTATTCTAGGGTAAATCTAATGGCCTAAATGCATCCTAACATCAATAAATAAGTGGGTAGACTCTAACCCTAAATCACTTGAAAAATTGGAGAGCAACCGACATGCCGTTGCCATGGAGTTCAGCGTAGCCGTCACAAACTAAAGAAGAAGGAGAAAGCCTAGCCTACAACTAAATCTACTCAACAAACAAATTAAATCAAAGACTCTTTCTATTTCTCTTCTTTAAATTGTGAGTATGATGATTCTCACAATGTTATTATAAAATAATTCGATTAAGTTATGAATGGATCACAAGAAAGTGATGTGAATTGTAATTGTAAATTCTATATTGTGGATCTCTTGTTATGTTATTATGTTGTCATATGTTGTAAATTATATGTTGTAAATTCTCCAATGCTATGCCATGCTATGATGAAAATCATGCTATGCTATGTTATGCTATCATGCTATGCTATGTGTAAATCATGCTATGTTATGTCATAAATCTTATATATGTTGTAGATCTCATGTTAACACATATGTTGGAAATCCATAAGTTATATGATTATGATATCATGTTAAGTTGTGTTGAATCGTACAAGTTGTAAAATCATGATGTTGTTATTTATGCAAATTGGATCATGTTTTAAAGTTTATGTGTTTTTTTTCTAAAAATTAAATGGATCATGATTATGGGAATTTTCCTATTAAGTTAGGTGTACCCATATACATGAATCCACAATTTAAATCGGATCTTGAATATGGGAATTTGCCTATTAAGTAGGTGTACCCATATGCATGAATCTATGACTAAATGAATTTTTATTATGGGAATTTGCCTATTGAGTTAGGTGTACCCATATAAACCCATATTGTTAGATTAGATGATGTTGATTCACACATGTTCCTATGCAAGTTTATGAAATTTGATTGAGATCATATTATGTGAATTATGAACAAGTTGACATCTTTAGGTCCATGACATGTATAATCCTATGCAAGTTGCACATATGCAAGTTTCACTCCTTATTATGATTCATTTAGTCATATATACATGTTGTTATTGTGATAATCTCTTTTATGCTATGAGTTAGACTATTCGAGTTTAATATATATTTTGCGAATAAACGTTCAAACGTGGGGTAGGGGTGATATTAGGAATTAATAAATTGGGTGCAATTTTGTATGACTTTGCACGCCTTGAATGGATGTCCATAATTGAGTCAATTATGGATATTGTTGAATTTGGAATTAATTAATAATTCAAGTAGGGAATTATTAAAATTGGGGAAAGTGGATTATTAATAATAATCAATGCTTAGGACACGAGGTTGGACCCGTTTGTGACGTAAACCTGCCCGGACCCGCCCGGCAAATCCAGTAGTCACAAATGTCGGCCCAATGTGAGAGGTCCTAGGCCCAAACTAAAGCATAACAGTTGTAAAGACACGAGGTTAGACTCTTTTATGGTATAAGACTGCCTGGACCCGCCCGGCAAATCCAGCTGCCATAAATGCCAATCTAATGTGAGAGGTCTTTATGAGGTTATGGCCTTAATGAATTAAGAAATACTTAGCTAGATAATCATGTTAGGTGGGACATGGGGGTTAAGTAGGTGCCTTGGGTGGCATGAGGAATCTAGTGGTTGCCTTTAGAGGCATTTGAAATACGATTAGACTTAACCAAATATACATGTAAATGAACATGACTAAGTGGGTTAAGTGGATGGACTAATGGGACAAGCTTAGATGGAATGCTTGTGGGAAATAATGGGGGCCCATTCCAACCAGTATCCCAAAACGTATCTTTGTGGGCTCGACCCAAGTCGAGGACGGGACACGCATACTGGGTTTGACTATAAGAGGACAAAACAGGGAGCGGTGGCAACGCAAGTTCAACGGGTTTCATATGCGTGTGTGGACCCAGGCTGGTAGGTAAGACGTTGTTGCATCGTGTAGGTATAAGCCGTGCATCTCCGTTATATCGGGTTGCCACTTTAGGGGAATGATACACCCCACTGTGGGGCCAGCACGGGTATCTACGAGTAGGGAGCCGATCGAAAAATGGAAAGTGGGGTACACCTAGTGGAGATAGGGGCAGGCGGCACCTATGTAGTCAGCTAGGAGTACGTAAAGCTATTAAGAAAGTTTCTAAGTGAAGCTAATTGGGATTAATCTTTAGGGTGACTGGTGTGGTGCAGTATAGTGTTTACCCTTTAGTATTTAGGAGTGCCTATAACGTTTCCTTTAGCGATTGTCTATGTCCTTAATCTGCTCTTTCATAGACATTTCCTTGTTTTCTAGCTTATGCCTTAGTCCAGTTATTTTGATAATAGTATTGTAGAATTATCATACTCGCCAGACTTTATGTCTGACCCCCTCTTTTCCATCTTTTTTTCCCTTCAGGTCCTCAGGTTGGGCCAAGTTCTAGTGGAGTCTAGTTGGATCGCTTATCTCTTGGAAAGCTTGGACTGCAGAAGTAAAGTCCAGCTTGTTATCTTTCTTTTTAATGGCTATTTATTGTAATGGGATTATGAATTTTTTTTTTGTGAAGACGGATATTGTACTTGGTTATGATCTATGGTTTTATGATGTAACAGACATATTTAATTTCCGCTGCAATAAAATGAAGTTTTAGATTTTCAAGTGCTATTTATTATCTGTCTTGTTGTAATTTCTCTGTTCTATATTCACTTATGACCTCCATGGACGTTAATGCATTCCCCTGGTGAGTGACATTAATGGACGTGGAGTGTTACACATAATTTCTGATTTCTACTTACCTAAGTGTGAGTCTCGCGGTTTCTATGTGATTTTTTGTTTCGACTTACCTGAGCGTGAGTCTCGGGATTTCAAAATAATTTCTGATTTCTACTTACCCAAGTGTGAGTCTTGGGTTTTTTATATGATTTCTGATTTTCTACCCGAGTGTGAGTCTCGGGGTTTCCCTATGATTTCTGTTTTTTCACTAATCCGAGTATGAATCTCGGAGTTTATATATGATCTCTAGTTTTCACTTACCCGAGTGTAAGTCTCGGGGTTTCTATGAAATTTATGATTTCTATGTTACCAAGTATGAATCTTAGGCAACTATTACTTTCAGATAAAGATCTTGAGTTTTCTACCTTTACCATGTGTAAATATTAGGATTCATTTTTATGGATTTAAGTTTTTATTATATAAGTCCAGAGTTTAATCTGGGATCTTGATATAAACGTAAATGCATATATTTTATCCGCTTATTTATCTAGTTTTATATTTAAAATAATTAATATTGTGTATTTATAGATATGTTTTTAGATTGTTGATAAAAAGCTTGGTTTAGAGCATTTGATGGATAAAGCATGAAGAATTTGCTTAAAGAGAGTGAAGTTGAAATTACTAAAGCTTGAAGAGTTCAAAGCTTGAAGAACGGTTGCAAATAGAGTTTAGTTGGGTAGATTTGGCTCACTAAAGACTCATATTGAGTTCACATTAGCTCCTTTGCAAGGCTTCTCATTCACGCACTGCACGCGTTCACATTAGTTCATTTGCAAGGCCTCTCACTCTACAGCTGCGTTCACACTAACTTATGTGTTAGTTGGGCTAATTCATTTGTCCACATTACGAAAATTGCCAAGTAGCCTTTGTCATATCAGCTATAAATACACTTTATCTCATTCATTGTAAAAACACATTAGGTTTTATTCTGTAATTCTCTTCTTGTAATAAAATCATTCTTCTTCCCCTGTTCTATTTAGTTTTAGTTTTATTTTATTTATTTATGTCTGTTATTTTATTTTTCTCCTCTTCTTTAGCTATGTCTAGCTAATCCCCTTTGATTGGAGGGTGATGACGCTAATAGACATGATTCAACATGAATCACATAGCCAGTAAATGAGGACTTTATACATGTAGATCTGGATCTGAATCATGGGTTTGATCTGAACCTTCATATTCTGTGTCGTTTAAGAGCTATGCTCCTTCACAGGGTATATTCGTGTTTGATCTAACAATTATCAGATTTAGATCTAATTTTAGGGTTTTAGAAATTAATTAGTGAATCTGTCCTGATAGCCTATGGTTGTTTAAGAGCTCAGCTCCTGCATAGGCTATGCTTGTCGTTATTTACTAATTTGTTTCTAAAAACCAAATTATCGTTGATTCATGTGTGTAACAGAAACATGAATTAGATATATATTTATTTGTTGGTTATTGATGAGTGTGAATCTAATCTATGTCATTATCCCCTAATCTTTCTCTTATTATATAAATCTCTTTTTTATTTAATTGCTGTTATTTTCTGTTTTTTCAATCAATCAAAATTCTGGAATAACTTGATTGGATTTACTAGTTTAAATATTTTTGGTCCCAGAGTTCGACACCCTCTACAACAATCCTTGTTGTTTAGGAAAGCCGGACGGATTTTATAGTTGTTTACAATTATTTAATTTGTTCGCAAACAAATTTTGGTGCCGTTGCCGGGGACCAAAATAATTTTTATTTTCAAATCCTTCGAGTTATAATTTTTTTTCCTTTAGTTTTCCTTCATATAAAAAAATTAACACAAAAAATCCTTTTATTTACTTATTTTTCCATTAAAAAAACACAAAAAATATTTTTTTTTGTTAGTTTTATTTTATTTCCCTTCATTTATAAAAAAAATCTCTTGATTAGCTTTGATTTGCTATTGCTGATCTTCTAATTAAGAGGAAAAAAATTGTTATTTTCGGTTTGATTTCTTTCCCGTTTCGTGCCTTTCTATTTTTGCAAATTAAATAAATAAATAAAAATCTTGCTATTTGTCTACAATTTCTTTCCTGATTTCCATACAATTTCTTCCCTTTTGGTTTCATTTATTTCTTTCCGCTTTTCTACAAATTTCTTTCCGCTTTTCAATATTCTCTTTATTTCTACAATCTCTCTTTCCTTTTTGTCTACAAATTATTTCCAAAAAAAAAAAAAAAAAATCTTGCCAATTTCTCCCGATTCTATTTCCCTTTTCGCAACTATTTCTTTTATTTCTTTATTCCCCTAAATTCAATACACTAGTTCCTTTCTTCTTTTACAGTAAAAAATGATAATATATATTTCCTAATTTTCCATATTTCTTTCCATATTATCTTTTTTTTTTCTCTTTATAAAGCTTCCATCTTAACTGCCTTTCACCTTAATTCATCAACTCTCTGGTTCCTCCATCTCTTACCAAACCATAAACCTCCTTCCACTATAAAACATTACCACCATAAACCACGTTATTGTCACGTCGTTACATCATCCGCTCCACCCTCAATCCATCAGCCCACACAGTTCCGAACTCCCTCTTCATACAACCAAACCCCTCTCGCAGATCCCAAATCACCACTTCCTAAACCATCTCACTCCACAAAAAATCACCTTCACACTCAGACTACCACATCTCCCATTCACAGTATTCAAACCACCCATGTCCATATCTCATCAACACACCACGTCTATCCTTTCGTCCTTCCAATACAAGTCACAACATCCAATCTCTCGCCCACCACAAAAACAAAATCTCAGTCCCCTGAATCCCTAAACTGCACCATCTTCTACCTCATTTCCTTACAAACTTCTGTCACAACCTCTTCACACACCAAAACAGCCTAGACTCAAGCGCCTCCTTCATACTTTCTAACAACATCAAAACTCCTCCAACCTTCAGCTCAACAACAAACTGCCAGTCCATCATTTAACTGCAATACCAACCTGATCGCATTCACTTTCCTCTACCTCAACCCCAACTCAACCCATCACATAAAACAGTTCACCCTTCATCGTCCTACAGTTCACCAGTTAACTCTTCATCATTCCAAACCACACGGCAAAATCACATCTCCACAAAACTACGCAGCAAACCATCTTTCACCACTGTCATAAGCCTTAACCACCACCGAATACCGCACAAACCCAGCTTGACTTTCATATCTCCACCATCGTCTGTTGCAACAAACATCACCAACACTAAAACTAAAGCCATCTCTTAAACAACCATTGGTGAGCAAAGCAAATAAAAAACAGACCCGCAAACCAGACCCTTCACACACCAAAACAACTCTGTCCAAATCGATAGAACAGAACCCCTATTTCTCAAACATAGTTTAAAGTGCTTGAATCCAAATCAGCCCTCACATCTCCTGCATACAACATACCCCCAAGTTCATCACGCAACTCCCATCTCCCGAATAGCAGAAATAACTATTTCAACTCCAACCGTATACATCAAAACTAGAACCGTTACTCCCTTCATTCATTTTTAAGCAGTTTGCCACCAAACTTCCAAAACAACATCGAACTTCCTGAAACCCCACCTCCTCATCAACCGTGAAATCTCCACCATAATGAATCCGAAGCCATCATCTACCACAAACAACCATACCATCCAGTTCTATCATCAAACCTACCACCAAGTTCAACCCTTCATATCGAACTCCAAGAAGTCCACCCTCGACGCAACCAACTCCATAATTCCACAAAACATACCTCTACCCAAATCCTTCGACAATCCCACGCCTTCACCTGGAATCCGAAAACCTAAGGACGTATTTTATAAATCTAGAAACTTTCGATTTGTTTCTGAAATAAGGAAAGGGGGCGATTTTTTTTAGGAACAAATTATTGTGAAAAAAAAGGGGCAAAAGGACACTTGATTTCCTGAACGCTTGAGTGGCACCAAGTAATATAGGGGTGTGCGTGGCACCAAACTAGGTTTGACCTTCTGAATGCTTGAGTGCCTATTTATTCATTTAGTGGAGTGTTGTTTTCTTTTATTAGCTTTTGATTTTGAGCCTAGTTAGTTTTCTTTTTTTACTTTTCTTTTGCTTTTGTTATTATTTGTTATTGCAATCTAGATTTTGTCTCATTTTTTTTCTTTCAATTGCCTTACCAAACAAAAAAAAAGAAAAGAAGAAATTTTCATTGTAGTGTTGGATCCGCGACTGTGTGAAATCTCCAGTTTCTCTGTGAATTTAAAAGATTTTTTTGTGATATAATTCTCTTATTATTCACAAATATTTTCGCAAGAAATTTTTCCAAAACAGGTACAGCAGAAATTAATAGGAGGCAACAAATACAGAAAGTGGCGGACAATTCAAGGTTCGAGCGGTTGCACACTAAGTGGGGTGTGAACACTCTAGCGCGACTCAACCGCACTGGACGGACTGCTGATCACTGTAAAATTTTCTAAACCCTACAGGTGCTCTGCTACAAAGAAAAATATATAGAAATTGCATGTAAAAAATTTCTGTAAGTGCCACAGCTTGCTTGTAAATTTTTTATTTCTGCAATTTTTTATTATATGATTGTTCTATGATTGATTATCGTGCCTGTTGATGTGTGGTTGAAATTTTTAAAAACGAACGTGGAATAAATGGGAATTTTTTTTTTAAATAAATTATTTTTGAAATCAAATCAAGGATCCCCCAAAGCTCATTTGAAAAAATATTCGTTAAATTGACAATTAGGATTGATACTCTCTGAGGTGTCTAAGGAACGGTAGAGTTTCGAACTCAAACAGGTATTTAAACCTTCAGTTGTGTTTCTGCGGTGATTCGTGGCACACTGATAACCCCTATCCAAACCTGGCCCAGACCTATATTCATACAATCCAAAGTTGTTAATTTTCACAATTTTTCTGGAGCTTCTTTAGAACCACAAGTTTTGCAACTGATTTTTTGACGAAAAACTCTCTTCTTCTAGTACATGCGCGCTTGCCCCATGTACAATCAAAATTACAATTCTTTTCAAAATTCAAATGATTTTGGTTTCAATTCAAATCAGAATGAATTTCAAGCAGAAATTTTTTCAAATAATTTCCACCAATCTCATCAAACGGTTGTACCCCAATATGAAAACTGTCATTCTATGATTAATGAGAATTTATCTGAGGCGAGACGACTGTTAGCGCAAATGGATAAGCAAAGTGCTGAAAATCAAAACAATTGCAAAACGGGTTTTAACGAAATTTTTGAAAACCAAAATGATTTTCATAATATGAGTGAATGTCAAATGTTGGTTATCGAATATGAAAAATGTGTTGCGAACAAGCTAAATTTTTGGCGATGTTGGTTTTGGAAAATAAATAATGGACGACTTCTAAGAGATGAGGTGGATGAATTTTTAAGGTCAACCAGTGAGGAATACATAGAAACGACGAATCTAAAAAACAACATTTTGAAGTCTGGTGTGTTTACCAATTTGATAGAAGAGAGCCTGAGTGAAATTGATTAATTAATGCATGACATTTGGAATTGTCGTGAGGACATCAAGGAATGGCACAAATTTTAGATGAAAAACAAGATTCTGAAAATAAATATATCGAAAACATGCATAACATTGAACAATTGGCTCATTACACTATTCAACTTTGGCAAAATCTAGAGAAGTTATTACTTGAGGGAATTGATGATGTTGATGAATTTGGGGATTTAATGAAACTTGGCTTGACTTACGTCGAAGAACTTGCTCAAAGAATAACAGACAGCAAACAAAGTTGCACTAGGATAGTTTATCACATTTCTCTTCTTCAAACTGAAGTTACGAACTTGTACAACAACTACAAATCCCAATCTAGTGACAAACAACTTCCTGTCAATGTTTCTTTTGAAACAAATAGTCAGCCATTAACTTCATCACAATAGTACATAACGATTATCGATGATTCTGACGATATGACTGTTGATGAAAATGAAAATTTTGAAAAATTTCTGGTGCAAAACTCTGATTTCTACGAAACTGAAATTCAAACTCAAACTGATGCTTATGCTGAAATTTCAACTCTTACTGAAATCGAAAATTTTCAACTAACAACTTTTGAAATTGATGAAAATCTTAATGAAGTTGTTGAAATCTCCATAATTGATTTGAATTTAAATTCCTTTGAAAAAAAGACGTCAATCTTCAATTTGATCTTCCTCTCACAGATTCTGAAAATTTAACAACTTTAGATTGTCAACTTCAACGCAATGACGAGTTGGTAACAACTGTTTGAGTGGGGACGACATTGATGAGCGAAAACTTCTTGAATTAATTGACGATAATGTTGTTCGGTCTAAAACTAAAAATGAAACTTTGAAAACTTTGAAATTCTTGATGTTGAAAACAACGAAACTGCTGAATGTGATCTTAAACACATTGATGATTTTTTTAAGATTGTTGAAAATCCTTGCGACTTGATCATTTCAACTGAAACACACTGTGATCACTCGTTTTTCACTGATAAATTTCTGCAGTATATGAACTCCTTTTGGAATAACACCGTGTTTTGTTTCGAAATTTACTGAAAATTCATTTGTTTGGTTTTGACTTTAGGTTTACGAATGAACCTTTAGTTAACCAAATTTCAAATATCAAAGCAAAACCGAACAAAATTTCTACAAAAAAGTGTGGCGGTGAGAGTGATGCACACGTCTCTTAATTTATACATCATCTGAACAAATCAATTTTTGTTTTTGAAACTTTTATTGAACCCCAGCTCGATGATCTCTCTTTAGTTGCTACAGAAATTCAATTCGATTTTAGGATCAATTGTAAGCTCAAAATTTTAAAATTTGCAACTCAAACTTTCGAAAAAACAAAATTTGTTTCTCCAAATCTGAAACGAGATATAAAATTCTTTATGATTTGGTTTTCTGTGCTGAAGCTGTGTCTCATAATCTTAATGAAGCTGATCCATTAGTCCATTGTGGACTGGTTAATCTATTCGATGACTGCGTATTTTCTGCATGTGTACTCAGTAAGCCGTGCTGACCCTCTTATTTTATTTCTCTTTCACTAAGATATGTCTGATTAACGACTGTGAGGACACAGTCACACTCAAGTGTGGGGGGGATTAACATTACATCAGCAATCAAATTTTATGAACTAGGCCATTCATTGAACAAGGATTAACTTAAATTCATAAATAACACCTTGGTTCTTTTTTGATAAGTTGAATTGTTGGGTGATGAGAATGAACATTATTTATTCATTGAGTCGTAGTGTGTCTTTTTAAGATGCTAGCTTGAGACTGTGCAGACGTTAGTCGTGTTCTGGAGTAAGCTTGTCAACCCTTGTTATACATGTCAGAATGTGCAAGTAAAAATAATCAAAAAAAAATCATGAAATAAAACTGATTTTGCACCTACATTTGTTGGATTTTCGGAGTTCGTTTTCATGCATAATATTTTCTTTTCCACTCAAATTTTCAAAATCGTAAGTTCTAAAATCCACTTGGCCCAATTAAGGAGGAATGACTCATTGTAGCATTCTTCTTCGATACCCCACATTATTCAAACCCAAGTTTTAGTCGAATTACATCCATGTTTCGACATGTTTTTCTTATATTGGTATACTTAAGAACCTTATACTGATTTATTTTCAAAGGTTCAAAAATGTCACTATTTATACTAATATTACACCATCCACTCCGTACTTGCTTTAAGGTAGGATAACCACATAACACATCTTACTTTATATGGGTTATCTATCTTACGAAACTTTGCATATCATTCCTTTTAGCTTTTTATATAACATCAATCCAGACTTGTGTGTTGAATTAAGTTTATAGAAGTAGAGTAACTAGGGCACAAAACTTTCCTTTCATGAAGTGTTGGTTATCAGTTGCTTAGTAGAGGAGGAATCAAATGAAAAATGAAATAATGTACGGTATCTTTCCATCTCCATTCATCATTCATCATGCAAAAAGAAAAAAATGCAATAAAGAGAGAGTCTCTCAGAATAAAATAGTCATTTATCATTCTTGACTATGAAGCATCCATTTTCATTCCATCCATATCCCTTATATTGTACCTAGAAGCAAAGATTGTAGTTGAGGAGATGAAAGGAAACAAAACGTCCATATGTGCCTTAGTATTATTTTATCTTTTGTATCTTGAAATTCAACTAATACACTTGCCCTCTTATCTATAATCTTTTTAGAACTTACAAAATTCTCCTTCATCTATGCATAACTCACATCCAATACACTACAGTTACACTGGTGCAAAACTGTTCAAAAAAAAAAAAAAAGTAAATGATTGGGTGCGCATTGTAATGTGTAAAACTTTGGTTGACACCACGCCCTTAACCTTCAAGGCAATTACGGTGTTATCAAGGAATTATGATTCAGCTTGATTTTTTTTCATTTTTGCACCAATTATAGGATGGACAATTTAGGACTGAACCGTTATTATTGAAATTAAGTAAAATCCTTGGAATGTGAAAGACCTTAAATATATTATTTGATTAATTCATATACACAAGACGCTTCGGATTTTGTCAATGGTATTAGCTGAAAACCATCACGAGACAACACTCGTCCTACTAGGGATACCTAGGGGTTTAACAGCTTGTTGCATACGCTAAATGCAATCGTGTTTCCTACGAAAGTGTGACATATCTTAGTTTAGTTTATTCGAGGACGAATAAAAAGATAAGTGTGGGGGTTATTGATATAAATGTAAATGTGTATATTTTATCCGCTTATTTATCAAGTTTTCTATTTAAAATAATTAATATTGTGTATTTATAGCTGTGTTTTTAGATTGTTGATAAAAAGCTTGGTTTAGAGCATTTGATGGATAAAGCATGAAGAATTTTCCTAAAGAGAGTGAAGTTGAAATTACTAAAGCTTGAAGAGTTTAAAGCTTGAAGAACGGTTGCAAATAGAGTTCAGTTGGGTAGATTTGGCTCACTAAAGACTCGTATTGCGTTCACGTTAGCTCCTTTGCAAGGCTTCTCATTCACGCATTGAACGCATTCACATTAGCTCATTTGCAAGGCCTCTCACTCTACAGCTTCGTTCACACTAGCTTATGTGTTGGTTGGGCTAATTCTTTAGTCCCACATTATTAAAATTTCCATGTAGCCTTTGTCATATCAGCTATAAGTACACTTTATCTCATTCATTGTAAAAACACATTTGGTTTTATTATGTAATTCTCTTCTTGGAATAAAATCATTCTTCTTCCCCTGTTCTATTTAGTTTTATTTTATTTATGTCTGTTATTTTATTTTTCTCTTCCTCTTTAGTTATGTCTAGCTAATCCCCTTTGATTGGGGGTGATGAAGCTAATAGACATGATTCAACATGAATCACATAGCCAATAGATGAGGACTTTATACATGTAGATATGGATTTGAATCAAGGGTTAGATCTGAACCTTCATATTCTGTGTCGTTTAAGAGCTATGCTCCTTCACAGGGTATATTCGTGTTCGATCTAACAATTATCAGATTTAGATATAATTTTAGGGTTTTAGAAATTAATTAGTGAATCTGTCCTGATAGCCTATGGTTGTTTAAGAGCTCAGCTCCAACATAGGCTATGCTTGTCGTTATTTACTAATTTGTTTCTAAAAACCTAATTATCGTTGATTCATGTGTGTGACAGAAACATGAATTAGATCTATATTTATTTGTTGGTTATTGATGAGTGTGAATCTAATCTATGTCATTATCCCCTAATTGCTTTCTCTTATTATATAAATCTCTTTTTTTATTTAATTGTTGTTATTTTCTGTGTTTTCAATCAATCAAAATCTTGGAATAACTTGATTGGATTTACTAGTTTAAATATTTTTGGTCCCAGAGTTCGACACCCTCTACAACAATCCTTGTTGTTTAGGAAAGCCGAACGGATTTTACAGTTGTTTACAATTGTTTAACTTGTTCGCAAACAGATCTTTTCTTCTTCATTCCAAATATGTATTTCTAAACTTACAATTTTGAAGAAAATAGACCTTTAGGCCCGTTTCCTTCTAAAGATCAAATTTAATGTGAGTTTTCTATATTAGTTTCCAAGGAGAATGTTAGATTCCCTCTATCATACCAGCATATGGGGCTCGAATATATCATTATTGTTTCAAGGTAAAGGTTCCTAAGTTGGTACACAAGCAGTTACTATAGATCTCACGTACGAAGCCTTCCAACAAGGGTTATGATCTCGCAACACTTCATTCAGGGAAGTTTTCTAAGCTCATGACATATTTTCCTCCAATGTTCGTTACTATGAATTATGGACAAAATTATGTTAGACACATCATTAATAGATGTCAGACACCGTGTAGGTCATGTCTTCTTTACCGACACATTATTCATAACTAGATTCATAACTTAAATGTTGTGTTCAAGTTTTATTCATTAATGAAAGTTCATGATTCCCCTTGCATCACAATTTTGAAATTACATGAAACTAATGCTAAGACCTTTCCAATATGTTTTAAGTTATAGAAAAAATGGTACAGGAACCGCGGGATATGTCTTAAAGAATAAAGATTCTTTATACTAGTGGGCTAACTATTAACACCAAAATTTGCACCAGCCAAATATAAAGATGCAGAATATTCGAATAAGTGGAAAGGATTTCAGGAAGCAAAACCTGAACCATGGGGAAAAGGACCTTAGAGGAAGCTAAGCCCCTAGAAAGGGCAAAGACCAAAAGTTAAAACCGGTAGTAAAAAGGGTCAATTTGTGGTCAAGCATCAACATCGAGTGTTGCTGTAAAAGAGATGTTAAGCTCATATCTGCATCAAAGATATGGACCGAGAGTCCCTAATCTGGTACCTAGGCACAAAGGTGTCTATCCTATCCAGGAAACAAAAGAATAGAGGAAGAAACAGTGATAAGTCAAAACTAAGGGTTTGTGCCGATACGAAAGGAAAATACCAGCAGGGTAGTACCATTACCGAAGCAAATTAGTAAAAGCACATCTCCGAAAGCATACCACATAAACCATAAGCAGCCAGGCTGAGAAAAAGAGAGCATATCAACCGACACTCAAAGCCACAAAATGTTAGCGCCACATCAGGCAAGAGCAAACAGAAGGCTATCGGCACTACTAAGTTCAACACCGACACTAACATTAAAAGAGGGTATATAAGTCATTTGAAAGGGCTCACGGAGGAAGGTATTGTAAGATCAAGACCGAAACAAAGGTTTGTTGGAAGACGAAAGGAGGTATTCACTCTAACATGCTTAGTACCGATAACTATACCGACAAGGGAAGGCTATAGAGCTGAAAGCCAAGCTAAGAGGAAGTAGAGGGCTATCAAAACTATCAACAGAAAACAGCTTTAAAGTCACCCAGAGGAATAACGAAGGCATGCTATCACAAAGTCATGATCTCAGATACCTAAAACCGAGCAGGAAAGAAAGAAGATGGAAAATCCAATATCAAGGCATATAATAAAGCTGGGACACCGAAACCGAAAGGTAGGAACGTGGAACGAAACAAGTAGTCTCGAAACCGAGAGCCACCAAAGTTAATCTCATTAGATTAGAGACCGGCGTTTCGCAAGATAGAAAGGCCCAATGACAATGTTCCATGAAGAAAATAAAGGCGGTCAAAACCATGCTACCGGGAACAATAGATACAAAGTGGCCGAAACCATGTTGCCGCATCCGAAAAGGGGCTTATGCTGAGTTGATGTCAAAAGGGGCCCAATTTGCCTATAAATAAGACCCCGGGTTGTCATTTTAGGACATTTTTCTCATTCCACAATCTTGCTCTCATTTCAAAGTGAGCTAACCCTAATTTGTAAATCAATTTGGGGATTTCTTATGTGACCTCCTCTATGAATAAAATCATCAAAGCCCTTAAAGTGGACGTAGGTTCATTCCGAACTGAACCATTATAAATTGTGTGTTCTTACTGTTTTCGCATGTTACATTATATTCTATTATGCTTCTATATGTGTTGATTAATGCTTCCATATTATCCAAAACACCCTTCTACAAACTGTTTAGCTTCCAAACTTTTGTTGTGTTTAGGGAGCCCTTATCCCAAGGTAACTGTTGGTTGTTGAGTCTCATAAGTGATACTCACCGCTTGAGTAAAGAGTAACTAATCTTTGGGCTTAAGACCTTGATATCTAGGAAACAGTGATCTAACTCAAGCTTGTGGGAACTAAACAATCTCATTCTATCCTTAGGTCCACCTCCTAATACCTATCTTCAGTGTTGAAAAATATCGTTAACATATGATATCTACAATTGATAATCAATAGCTTTAGATTAATATTTGTTTGTTTTTTTAAACTAATTTACTTAGACTTCATTCGATTCTGATTGGTTATGTTTAATTATCTAAAATAACCATGTTGGATTTGATCATTTTAGAGGTTAAATGTAATGTCCCGTATTTTTACAGTATAATAATAAATTTGTTTAATTATTTAATTAGTGTTTAGAGATTTAAATGGTTGTTTAATTAAATAATATTGAATATTTAATTAATATAAATATAATAATATATTTATTTCTGAAATAGTCAAAAATAGTGGAATTTGCAATATTGTGTGAATCGGATTATTTATAAGATTTAATTCAGTTTAGAATTGAATTATAATAATGAATATATCATTTAAATGAAGTTTGAACGTATAATTATATTATAATTATAATCGAGCTTGAAATGGCATAGTAGTTCGTAATTTGGCGATTCGAACTTTAAACGAATATACAGAATCTGTTTTAAGTCGGATTTCTGTGAAACAAGAAACGCTCATAGCTAGTGAAGTATATTTTTCTAATGGAAGAGAAAAATCGAGATTTTGTTTTGTAGATTTTGAGTTATGTCCAAATCAAATTTCAGAAAAGTCGCTATGGAATTCCTTTATAATTTATAATGATTTATTTATATTATAAATGGATTTTTGATATAAATTGAATACTAATTTAATCTGGATTTGAAATGTCGAGTTATAAATTCTAATAGGAATATTTTGGAGTTGTATTATATTCTTTGTGAATATATACAATAATATTAATTTATAAATATTAAATTTAATTATTTTTGAATATATTACTATTTAAATAGGTTTATTTAGAGCTTTAAAAATAGCTAGTTTTGCAAAAGACCTCTGTTTTTGACGAAATTAATTTTGTTGGACCCGGAATATCAAATTATTGCAAGATTTCAATTTTTGTGATTTTTGGAGTCCATATGTGACGGTACGTGATTTTAATGTGAAAAACAATCGATAATTTGACTTTAAAAATACGCTGGGTGAGCAAACGGACTCGGAATTCGAAGGAACAAGTTTTGTTAGGTCCGTAACGTAAAAGCATAGTTGCATGTCCATTTTCACCGAAAACGGGTTTCATATGCGATCATAGGAATTTTTAAACGATGAACGGACATAACGGATGATATAAACTAATTAAACAATCAATAAAACAATAATAAAACATACCTATATATACCCCTTTACATTGCTTAACCCTAAAATTTTCATTTCTATGGTCAAACAATTTTTCCGCCGATAGTTTCTCGTTTCAAACCCAAAGACACATCTTTTGAAATTTCTAGAAATCCAAATAAAATCTCTTCATTCATGAAACTAATTTGTTGAGATCGGCAAAGCAAGAGCTTCGCATTGGCACCAGTTTTGTGAAGCTCGATATAAGTTCTGCTACTTGACATTTTCGCCGTGAAGCCTAGGGCTTCGACTGGAGGTTAAGGCGAGGGAAGTTTCGGCAAACGGAGGGTGGCGCTGCACTCATGGATGGTAGCCGAGTGTTTTGGAGGAGTTTGGGATTTTCTGTGGAAAAAAGGTTCGCAATATCACTGTGCATTTACTGGGAGGAGCTAATGTCGCGGTGAAGATTCAGGGTGCGAGTTGAGCAAGAAAGGATGGAGAAGAAAGAGGATTCGAAGTGGAGTACGCTGGTATTTTTAGTTTGATTTGATGTTGAAAGAAGGAGGGGATAAGAGGAAGTGAAGATCAGCTAATGGCGTGCGTGTTTGTCTTCTAGAGTTTGAATCCATCGGGGAAGATGGATGATTTGGGTGTAGGTGGGTTCAGAGTAAATGGGCTGAAGGAAATAAGGTTGAGGCCCAATAATAATATTTGTTTAAATTTAAACTATTTTATTGTATTTCAAACTTAGAAAATACATAACTATTTCATATGTTCTCCAAATTCAGCAAAACAAGATCCGTTGGGACCGTATGAATGACGGCTACAAAATCGAACAGACTGGGAGTGAATTGGAGCTCGTTACAATTTATAGCGAAATAAATTGTCTGTTTGAATCAACCGACAGTTATCATTATTTAATGATGATCGTCCAATGTGAGTAAAACTCACTAACTCTACCAGTTCATATTTTTATAAAGTATTTTTAGAATTGATTAAAGTTGGTTGATTGCTGTGTGTTGATTGTTTGGATGAACTACTAATTGATTGGTTGAAATTATTGATAATGATATATATATATATGTATATCGTTAATCAAATATTTATTCTGTTTATCAGAATATTTCATATTGAAATGAAGTTGATGCTAATTATTTTGTTTAACATCTGTTGATGCAGGGAAACATGTTGGAGGGATCCAACTGGATTCCTCAACATTTATGTTACTATTTTTCATACATTGTGATATATGATGTGATATATAATCTATTAATGATTATGTGTGTTTGGATAATATTGATCCTTGTTAATTGGTATTTTAAATACCATATATAATACTGGGATTAAAAAGGAAATTTTCAAAGTGTATATTGAAAATATTATATTTATAAAATCAAAGGATTTTATAAAAGGAAATATTTATAAAATAAATAGAACTATAAAAGTAATATTTATTTAGAAAATAAATAGAATTTCATAAAAGGAATATTTGTTTAGAAAATAAATTGAATTATAAAAGGAATATTTATTTAGAAAATAGATAGAATTATAAAAGGAAATATTTATAAAATGAATAGAATTTTATAAAAGGAAATATTTGGGAAATGAATAGAATTTTATAATAGGAAATATGTGGAAAATAAATATTAAATGGAAATCGGTTTTAACAAATAAATGGAAAATATTAATTTAAAGTAGATTTTAAATAGAATTTGTTTTAACAGATAAATTGAGAAGATTAATTTATAAACAATGTTTTATAAATTAAATAGAATATTTATCATGTGATAAATGGAATATATAAGTCTGAACTTATATAGAGAAGTAGAAATCGGTTTTGACACCGATATTTTAAATAGAATGTGAACTCAGCATTTATAAAGGGAATTATAAATGAGATTTAAGTGTTAGAAATAAAAAGGAGATTTCGTATGAATAATTCTATAAATAGAAGTATAAATATAATTTGGAAATGGGATATTATTTTAAATTACAAAATCAAACTTAGTGGATTATATAAAAGAACACATTCGATGTGAATAATGGATTAAAATAAATATTTCATAAACTAAAACATTTATAAGGAAAATTGGGTTTTGAAATAGGAATTCAAATGGGAATTTGAATGAGATAGGAATTAGAGTTAATCGAATAAGAGTTATTCAAATAAAGTTAAATCGAATATTAGTTATTCGAATAGAGTTAATCGAATATTTGTTAATTGAATGGAGTTAATCGAATATTAGTTGTTCGAATAGAGTTAATCGAATATTAGTTAATCGAATTAGAGTTAATCGAATATTAGTTAATTGAATAAGAGTTAATCGAATGTTAGTTATTTGAATAGAGTTAATCGAACTTTAGTTAATCGAATACGTGTTAATCGAAGATAGTTAATCGAATATTAGTTATTCGAAGAGAGTTACTCGAATATTAGTTATTCGCAGAGAGATTATCGAATATAGTTATTTGAAAAAAGATTATCGAATATAGTTTATTCAAAGAAAAGAGTTATCGAATATAGTTACTCGAAGAAAGATTATCGAATATAGTTTATTCGAAAGAGAGATTATCAAATATAGTTTATTCGAAGAAAAGAGTTATTGAATATAGTTATTTAAAGAAAGATTATCAAATATAGTTTATTCGAAAGAGAGATGATCAAATATAGTTTATTCGAAGAAAAGAGTTATCGAATAGAGTTTATTCGAAAGAGAGTTATCGAATAGAGATTATTGGAGAGAGAATTATACGTTGAAATTCGATTTTTTCAAATTCGGGAAAGTACTAGTCACTTTCTGCTTTTAATCAAGACTTATTTATTTATTAATAAATTAGTTGTTTGTTTACTTATCCAAATTAATAAATAAAAGTTATATTTAAGTTATTATATTTCAGAAGCATGGGATTATTGTAATAACCCGGAAATCTAAGCCAATTTAAAATTTTTATTTTGGCAATTTTGGTGAATATTGAATATTTAAAGTGAATTATTTTAAATAATGAGGATGAGAAATTTATTTTGAATAGAATTAGAATGTATATATTTATTTGAATCATTGTTAGAATATAAATATTTATTTTAAATTATAAAAGGAATTGAAAATGGCGTGGTAATTCAAAAATTAGATTTTAAAGTTCAAATGGATGTACATGATCCAAAATAAAACGGATTTTAGCAAAACCAAAAATATTAGAATCTATTTGAGAATATCTTTCCAACGAATCCGAGAAATTGAAATTTCATAGTGGGAATCAAAAGTTATGCCTAGTTGAAAATTGAGAATAGTTACTATGGAATTCTGTCCCTTAAAAACGGGAATTTTGCAAATGGCCTCTGTTTTCGACGAAACCACTTTTTTTTGGATCCGTGAGGTCGAATTATTGCTAGGTTTCAAAATTCATAATTTTCTGAATCAATGCGTGAGCGTGGCAAAGGAAAACGCATTTGACCAGTTTCAGTCAATTTCGATCAACCAAAAAATGGCCATTTTTTAAACTGTCTTAGAATTTGACGAAATTAGTTTTGTTAGGATGATATCATCAGTACGAAGCTAGAAATAATTTTTCGGGAATTTTTAGAGACTGGATGTGACCCCGGTAAATTGAAATGTACGTTTAAATTGAATATATACTGATTTATATTTTAAATTTAACGAAAACTGGTCGTAACAGCCGAACTGGCTTGGGAAACATATCCCATTGTGTTCGGAATGGGGGTAATTAGCTAGGGGCGACAGTCGTTGAGTCTCGGTAGGAGCTCGTATATAAAAGTTACTTTGTTTTTGGAGAAATTAAAAATAAAATAATATAAATTTATAAAAAAAACCCTCCCCTTCCCATTTTTCAGTCAAACCGTTGACCCCCCTTTTCTTCCCCAAATCGCGATTCAACCCCCCTTTCACGTCGTCGCCTTCCTACTTGACCCCGTCACCGCCCTCTAACCGCGCGCCTCCCCACTCTGATTCCCCCTCTGCCTCTCTCCTCCTCCTTCCTCTCCTCTCTACCGCTCCAATCGCGATGCCGAGCCACCCAAAACCCACCACGCCGCCCTGGAAGCCTCCACCGTCCGACCAACAGAAGGCCTCCACCACCTTATGGCCAGCCCCCTCCAATGCGCCGCCAGTTCACCCCCGCAGCCCTCCCCCTTCGATAAAAATCGAATTAAAGGTGCATTTTTATTTATTATTGATTTACATTTATTTTATTTTCAGAATTTATAGCATGATAGCGATTGAAAAGATTAGAGTTTTAACAGTAAAAAGATTTGAGTTTTAATAATATAAAGGAATTATTATTTTTATATAAAAAGTAATGATTTTTATATATGTTGAAGCGATATAGAATGCAATTTTTATACATATAGCGTCATTATAAAGATGTGATTTTTATTTATATGAATACCATATAAAAATATAATTTTTACATGATGTGAAGAATAAAAATATAATTTTTAAATGATGTGAAGAATAAAAATATAATTTTTATATGATGTGAAGAATAAAAATATAATTATTATATGGAGTAAAGAATAAAAATATAATTTTGATATAATGTAGAGAATAAAAATATGATTTTTATATAAGGAGAAGAATAAAATTGTGATTTTGGTTGTGAACAGCGTGAAATGGTTGAGTTGGAATGTCGAGCGAATCTGAATCGTTCATAAATAAAGAATGGCGGAGTGGAATGCCAAGGTGAGAACTCTTCACTTTTATTTTAATTTCTAGTTGAGATATATACTAGGATGCAGATGGCGCTTAGCGGCACCCGACACCCGTGATGAAGTTCTTCGAAACTGAAAAGTTGAAGAACTTCAGCTGTGATGAAAATACTGGAAGTTGAGTTGTTTAGTTAAACAACTTTCAGCTTCATTCCTTTTCGGGGACGAAAAGTTTTAAGTGGGGGAGATTGTAATAAACCGGAAATCTGAGCCAATTTAAAATTTTTATTTTGGCGATTTTGATGAATTTTGAATATTTAAAATGAATTATTTTAAATAATGACGACGAGAAATTTATTTTGAATAGAATTAGAACGTATATATTTATTTGAATCGTCGTTAGAATATAAATATTTATTTTAAATTATAAAAGGAACTGAGAATGGTGCGGTAATTCGAAATTTTTTTTTCAAAGTTCAAATGGATGTACAGGATCCAAAATAAAACGGATTTTAGCAAAACCAAAAATATTAGAATCTATTTGAGAATATCTTTCCAACGAATCCGAGAAATTGAAATTTCATAGTGGGAATCAAAAGTTATGCCCAGTTGAAAAATGAGAATAGTCGCTATGGAATTCTGGCCCTTAAAAATGGGAATTTTGCAAACGACCTCTGTTTTCGAACTTTTGTTGGATCCGTGATGTCGAATTATTACTAGGTTTCAAAATTCATAATTTTCTGAATCAATGCATGAGCGTGGCAAAGGAAAATGCGTTTGACCAGTTTCAGTCAATTTCGATCGACCAGAAAATGGTCATTTTTCAAATGGTCTCAGAATTTTATGAAATTAGTTTTATTAGGACCGTATCGTCAATACGAAGCTAGAAATAATTTTTCGGGAATTTTTAGAGACTGTATGTGATCTCGGTAAATTGAAATGTATGTTTAAATTGAATATATACTGATTTATATTTTAAATTTAACAAAAACTAGTCGTAACAGCCGAACTGGCTTGGGAAACATGTCCCATTGTGTTCAGAATGGGGGTAATTAGCTAGGGGCGACAGTCGTTGAGTTTCGGTAGGAGCTCATATATAAAAGTTACTTTTTTTGGAGAAATTAAAAGTAAAATAATATAAATTTATAAAAAAAACCCCTCCCCTTCCCATTTCTCTGTCAAACCATTGACCCCCCTTTCTTCCCCAAATCTCGATTCAGCCCCCCTTCCACGTCGTCGCCCTCCTCCTTGACCCTGTCACCGCCCCCTAACCACGCGCCTCCCCACTCCGACCCCCCCTCTGCCTCTCTCCTCCTCCTTCCTCTCCTCTCTGCCGCTCCAATCGCGACGCCGAGCCACCGAAAACCCACCGTGCCACCCCAAAAGCCTCCACCCTCCGACCAACAGAAGGCCGCTGCCACCTTATGGCCGGCCCCCACCAATGCGCCGCCAGTTCACCCACGCAGCCCTCCCCCTTCGATAAAAATCGAATTAAAGGTGTTTTTTTTATTATTGATTTACCTTTATTTTATTTTCAGAATTTATAGCATGATAGCGGTTGAAAAGATTAGAGTTTTAACAGTAAAAAGATTTGAGTTTTAATAATATAAAGGAATTATTACTTTTATATAAAAAGTAATGATTTTTATATATGTTGAAGCGATATAGAATGCGATTTTTATACATATAGCGTCATTATAAAGATGTGATTTTTATTTATATGAATACCATATAAAAATATAATTTTTACATGATGTGAAGAATAAAAATATAATTTTTACATGATGTGAAGAATAAAAATATAATTTTTACATGATGTGAGGAATAAAAATATAATTTTTATATGATGTGAAGAATAAAAATGTAATTTTTATATGGAGTAAAGAATAAAAATATAATTTTTATATAATGTAGAGAATAAAAATATGATTTTTATATAAGGAGAAGAATATAACTGTGATTTTGGTTGTGAACAGCGTGAAATGGTTGAGTTTGAATGTCGAGCGAATCTGAACCGTTCAAAATTAAAGAATGGTGGAGTGGAACACCAAGGTGAGAACTCCTCACTTTTATTTTAATTTTTAGTTGAAATATATACTAGGAATGCAGACGGTGCTTAGCGGCACCCGACACCCATCGTCCATAGACCATGGATGACTTGTTTGTTTGATTGTCGTGTTGTGAAAATTGGCTGTGTGATGGAATAAATATTTTATAGTTAAAAATATGATTTTTAACGTGTATATAAAATAAAGATTTATAAACAAATCGAACGATTTGTTTATATACACACATTTAACTGGTATTGATTGGGACGATAAATTTTACACATCCCCCAACTGCACAAATAAAACTGTGTTTGATTGATTGAAACCCCACATGGGTATTCGGATGATACTGGGCATACACTAATCCCAATAATTAGTTGTATGTCAATCGATTGATTGATAGGCTGCATAAGCGTTGAATATTTATATTTAATGCTTATACAGTGTAGAATGCACTATGGATGATGGATTGCTGTTTTCAATGTTGTTATACACATTTGTTGGGGGAAATCCATATAATCAACATTATATGGTAATTGACTGTGTCTGGTTCCAGTTCAGAATTATCAAATATTTTAAAATAATATTCAGTGAATATTAAAATGTGAAGTCGTGTTAAGTAGTTAAACGCCATTTTATCACGAACGGGAATTTTGTCGATTTTATTTATTTTACAATGAATATCGAAAGTGATTTCAAAATCTGATATTTTGAAATGAATTGAAATTCGAATTAAATTGAAATGATTTGAAATTCGAATTAAATTGAAATGAATTGAAATTCGAATTAAATTAAAATGATTTGAAATTCGAATTAAATTGAAATAGAATTGAAATCGTTTTGAATTGACGTTAAAATGGATTGAAAATTAATTGAAATCGATTTAAATTGAAATCGATTTGAAATGAATTTAAAACGAATTTATATTGGAAAATTCAATTTTGATTTGAATTTGAGACGGAAGTTGAATTCATTTTGAAAACGAATTTAAAACAATTTGTAAAATACCTATTAAATGGAAATCGACGAAATATATATTATATATTTAATATAATGGCATGAATAGAACGCGTCGTGCTGTGGTGGTTTGTGAATTTCGACCATTAACTTCGAGTGGACATTACGGGAGATCCGACCGTCGGATTCTCCTAAAACTGGAACCGTTGTGTTCATATCGAAAAGAGCTTTCTAATATTAGAGATTTGAAATCTAATCATTAGATTTGGAATTATGTCCAAATCAAATTTTGAAAAGGTCGCTGCAAGTGCAGTTCGATGGCCCTTGATGGAAATCGACCGTACGGAACTTGATAAAATTATTAAAAAATATCAATAATTTGTGTAAAATCATAAGAAATGATCTGGAAAGAATAGGGATGAAAAACTCCATATTTGAAAAGATAAAAATAGATTTTTATCGAAACGAACTGGTTTTGAACTAGAATTATACTCCCATTTATTTTTAAAATAAATAAAGTGGATTTGAAATGGTTTTGAAAATAACCAGAATTTCTAGTATATAAATTGGAAATGGATTTGAATCAAAATTATCTCCGGAATATTTCGATATTGAATTTCGTGATTATACAGATATTGTTATGGGAAATTTGGAAGGTATATTTATATCGTTATTTCCAATACGATACTTGTTGGTTGTGGTTTTTGATATTGAATATAAGCCGATATATTTTCTATTCAGAGCCTTGTATTTAATATCAAATGGGATTTGGGTTTGTCGTGAATGGTGTCTTCATTAACACTGTTCTTAAACCCAGTTGAGAAAAAGATTAAATCTTTTTATTTAGATTTAATGAAGTATAACAATTAAATAATATTTAATTGGAATTGATTTTTGGGTTTATCATGAATGGTCTTTTAAATAACACTTGTTCTTTAATCCGATTTACAGTGAAATGTGATTTGGAATTTACAAATCTTTTTGACAAGGTTTAAAGGAAATTTTCCAAAGTGAAGTTTTTCCGATTTAATAAAATAAATTGGAATGGAATGGAATTCGATTTGGTGATAATCGAAGTGAATTTCTGTGGAGGAAGACAACTAATATATCTGGAATTTAAAAGGCTTTGCCGTTATTCCATTTATATTATTAGTCGGATATGGAAGTTCATATCGATTATATATATTGATCTGTTTTCCATGAAGATTCCATTAATAATGGAATGCGATTTTGGGTTTATCGTGAGCTGTGTTTTAAATGACATTAGTTCTTTAACCCACGTAAAGATAAGATTAATTTCTTAACTTTGAAAATCATTAACTAATGATTTTTGAGATTAAAACTGAATTAGAGTTTTAATGAATCTTTAATTAGATTGAAAAGTGAATTTGATAATTAAAATTATCAAATTCAAGAAATGATCGAGAATGGAGTACCACTATTTTTACGCCAGACAATAGTTAAATATTTAATTAGATTTAAATGTGAAATGGTAATTGAATTTACCGATAACACCGTGGTGTTAGATATGGAGTATTACCAGTTTTGCTCCATGGAATGAATAGGTTGGGATTGGGAAATAAAACAACTGATTACTTCGGTAAGGTTCTCTAATCTGACTATTTTGAAATGATATTCAAAGGAAGATTAAAGAATAAATTTTAATGAATTTATCTTTGATAAAATTAATGGGAACTTTTCCCTATAGAAGTGAATATTTGAATAAAAGAATATTCTGAATTGGAATGAGGCGTATGTTGTGTTTGTGTAACACTTGTTTATTATATACGCGAGTTATTCAGAAAGACCGGGTTTATCCCATTCTGAATAATTGATTCAACGAGGTGTCGAGGATGAAGACGGTGGTTGAAGACCGGAGGTCTTCACGTCGTTTGGATAATTACTGATGATCTTGATTGGGCAGTACACCCAAGAGGAGGGAATCAGTTGGTGATCGTCCAGATGTACATGGAGATCGATGGATATACGAGGAATAAGGTTCATCCGGTTTCGTTCAGACCCAGAACGGACTTGTAAATGGATGTGTGTCTGACATCGTATTTCATTCTGTGTGATTGATATCGGTTGCATATCGTGAATTACCTGTGTGGCATGCTAAGATGCAAATGATCAAGGCTTCTGTTGAAAAGCATAGTCTTGTGGTTGATGATCAAAGCACGACCTTTGTGGCGTAGCTTTGTGTAGTGTTAATTCGCGAGCCTCACACCCCGGTTGTGAACCAGAAATGGGAGAGGACACCAGGGAGAGCATGCGTTTCTTTCTAACTAGGAGTGGTGTCATTGTTTTACACGACCTGACATTTTACTTATATGGATGATGGATAGCGAGGCGCCTCAGTTAGATCGGACAATCCGGGTCCGATGGAGTCATTTGGCTCATTTACACCCTATAAGGTGGAGAAACGCAGTGTTCAGACATTTTAATCCGCATCGGTGGACCGACCCTGACGATCCAAGGGCCCACCTGTGTCTGGGTCCTAAGGCTCGGGCTGGAGAGTCTCAAAGCGGTGAGGTCGATCCCTTGCCTCGGTTCACAGATGGAAAACCAACTTCCAAATACGTGATTTTGCGGTTTTAATTGTAGAACTAGTATGGCGACATGATATATGGTAACCATGCGGTCTATGATTGATACTTATGATTGAAATTGTTTTGACACTATACACTTATAGTAATAATAAAAGATGAAATTTAGCGTATCAAGCATTCTTTGGCTATTATAAGGTAAAACCCTATCCTCCGGCTTGTGTTGCATTGTGTGATGGGACCTGGGTCTTATAATAGCTTCATTGTTCTTTTTTTAGCATTGCGCTGTTGTTTTATGCACTGGTATTCTTGGGAGGAAACCCGTTTCGTGTTATACGGTGTGGTCCCTTGATTTACCTAACCTTAAATAAAGATTAATAACTGTTTTAGTTCTCACACCAGTCATATGACTGACCTGGAGTTTATTGTTTTGACCTAAACTCTGGGTGCCCCTATTTTCGATACAGGCCGCTAGTAGTTTTGGTTTTGCAAATTTATATTCACAGGGTCTTGCTACAGCTGGAATGATATCCGAAAGCTTTATATCCATATATCTCCTTCAGTTGTGTTTTGTATTATTTTCCACTGCTATTTAATGTAATTTAAATCTCTGATATTTCTCTGATGTATAATATTTATTCATACTCTGTATATTCATGTAATCTGATGAAATTGTTGTAATATACAATGAAATGTTCTTCTGTTTGCATTCCGATGTGGCTTGTTCTCAACTCAATCCGTTTTTTCCCGTAAGGGGGATTCGGGTCGTTTCATCGTGGTATCAGAGCTTTGGTTTACAAACCTCAGAGAACAAAACACGTTAGAACCAAACGAAAGAATTCATCAGAGATTGGATTAGTAATATCCAATAGGAATGACTCATTAGAGATAGGATCAGTAGTATCCTAGAACGAGTGGGAAGAGTAGTGTTTTGAAAATTTAAAATTGAAAACGAATTTTGTTTTGAAAATTTAAACCCTATTCAACGTATTTGAATATTTAGTTGTATTGATTTGGACAATCAAGTATATAGAGATTTTAATATACGTCTGATCCACGTGTATTGAAGCCTCAAATATACTGGATAGATATAGAATCACACTCTAGTCACCCGGAGATGATTATGATGATGCCGTGGCGTCATCAACATTTATATTCGAGTGTCGAAAGTGGGATTTCTATGTATTTCCAGTTGACTGGTGTGAGAACCAAAACTAGATAGGGCTTATTGTTGTGATTTGGCGCCAAAAATGTGATTTTTGGCTATGTATCAAGATTATGAATTTGAAACGTTAATCAACTAATTGATTGCTGATTGTGTTGTCTGATTATTGGTTGATTAATTAAAATGTTGAACTTTTAGCCAAATTGAAACAAATAGTAAGTTGTATTGAAAATTAGTCGCATTTGCATGCATATACATATACTTACGTTGAACATGTCATAGCAAGGAGGCTAGAGCAGAAGAATAAAATTGTTTGCCCGACAAATAGGTACATGTTTACGAATTTATTGGGTTTGGATGATTTTATGAGCCGATTGGCTAGCCGCTTGGCTGTTTCTTTTTCTTTTTGGATTGATGAGGGCCATGGGAGTCTATTTGAAATATCCTGAAGCTCCCGGTGCAGGAAAGGTTATGGCGAAATTTTTCGAAAATTTAGGGTGTTAGCCAAATTTTTGAAAATTTCGAAAAGTTCTTCGAAACTGAAAAGTTGAAGAACTTCAGCTGTGATGAAAATACTGGAAGTTGAGTTGATTAGTTAAACAACTTTCAGCTTCATTCCTTTTCGGGGACGAAAAGTTTTAAGTGGGGGAGATTGTAATAAACCGGAAATCTGAGCCAATTTAAAATTTTTATTTTGGCAATTTTGATGAATTTTGAATATTTAAAATGAATTATTTTAAATAATGACGACGAGAAATTTATTTTGAATAGAATTAGAACGTATATATTTATTTGAATCTTCGTTAGAATATAAATATTTATTTTAAATTATAAAAGGAACTGAAAATGGTGCGGTAATTCGAAAATTCGATTTCAAAGTTCAAATGGATGTACAGGATCCAAAATAAAACGGATTTTAGCAAAACCAAAAATATTAGAATCTATTTGAGAATATCTTTCCAACGAATCCGAGAAATTGAAATTTCATAGTGGGAATCAAAAGTTATGCCCAGTTGAAAAATGGGAATAGTCGCTATGGAATTCTGGCCCTTAAAAATGGGAATTTTGCAAACGAGCTCTGTTTTCGAACTTTTGTTGGATCCGTGATGTCGAATTATTACTAGGTTTCAAAATTCATAATTTTCTGAATCAATGCATGAGCGTGGCAAAGGAAAATGCGTTTGACCAGTTTCAGTCAATTTCGATCGACCAGAAAATGGTCATTTTTCAAATGGTCTCAGAATTTTATGAAATTAGTTTTGTTAGGACCGTATCGTCAATACGAAGCTAGAAATAATTTTTCGGGAATTTTTAGAGACTGTATGTGATCTCGGTAAATTGAAATGTACGTTTAAATTGAATATATACTGATTTATATTTTAAATTTAACAAAAACTAGTCGTAACAGCCGAACTGGCTTGGGAAACATGTCCCATTGTGTTCGGAATGGGGGTAATTAGCTAGGGGCGACAGTCGTTGAGTTTCGGTAGGAGCTCATATATAAAAGTTACTTTTTTTGGAGAAATTAAAAGTAAAATAATATAAATTTATAAAAAAAACCCCTCCCCTTCCCATTTCTCTGTCAAACCATTGACCCCCCCTTTCTTCCCCAAATCTCGATTCAGCCCCCCTTCCACGTCGTCGCCCTCCTCCTTGACCCTGTCACCGCCCCCTAACCACGTGCCTCCCCACTCCGACCCCCCCTCTGCCTCTCTCCTCCTCCTTCCTCTCCTCTCTGCCGCTCCAATCGCGACGCCGAGCCACCAAAAACCCACCGTGCCACCCCAAAAGCCTCCACCCTCCGACCAACAGAAGGCCGCTGCCACCTTATGGCCGGCCCCCACCAATGCGCCGCCAGTTCACCCACGCAACCCTCCCCCTTCGATAAAAATCGAATTAAAGGTGTTTTTTTTATTATTGATTTACCTTTATTTTATTTTCAGAATTTATAGCATGATAGCGGTTGAAAAGATTAGAGTTTTAACAGTAAAAAGATTTGAGTTTTAATAATATAAAGGAATTATTACTTTTATATAAAAAGTAATGATTTTTATATATGTTGAAGCGATATAGAATGCGATTTTTATACATATAGCGTCATTATAAAGATGTGATTTTTATTTATATGAATACCATATAAAAATATAATTTTTACATGATGTGAAGAATAAAAATATAATTTTTACATGATGTGAAGAATAAAAATATAATTTTTACATGATGTGAGGAATAAAAATATAATTTTTATATGATGTGAAGAATAAAAATGTAATTTTTATATGGAGTAAAGAATAAAAATATAATTTTTATATAATGTAGAGAATAAAAATATGATTTTTATATAAGGAGAAGAATATAACTGTGATTTTGGTTGTGAACAGCGTGAAATGGTTGAGTTTGAATGTCGAGCGAATCTGAACCGTTCAAAATTAAAGAATGGTGGAGTGGAACACCAAGGTGAGAACTCCTCACTTTTATTTTAATTTTTAGTTGAAATATATACTAGGAATGCAGACGGTGCTTAGCGGCACCCGACACCCATCGTCCATAGACCATGGATGACTTGTTTGTTTGATTGTCGTGTTGTGAAAATTGGCTGTGTGATGGAATAAATATTTTATAGTTAAAAATATGATTTTTAACGTGTATATAAAATAAAGATTTATAAACAAATCGAACGATTTGTTTATATACACACATTTAACTGGTATTGATTGGGACGATAAATTTTACACATCCCCCAACTGCACAAATAAAACTGTGTTTGATTGATTGAAACCCCACATGGGTATTCGGATGATACTGGGCATACACTAATCCCAATAATTAGTTGTATGTCAATCGATTGATTGATAGGCTGCATAAGCGTTGAATATTTATATTTAATGCTTATACAGTGTAGAATGCACTATGGATGATGGATTGCTGTTTTCAATGTTGTTATACACATTTGTTGGGGGAAATCCATATAATCAACATTATATGGTAATTGACTGTGTCTGGTTCCAGTTCAGAATTATCAAATATTTTAAAATAATATTCAGTGAATATTAAAATGTGAAGTCGTGTTAAGTAGTTAAACGCCATTTTAACACGAACGGGAATTTTGTCGATTTTATTTATTTTACAATGAATATCGAAAGTGATTTCAAAATCTGATATTTTGAAATGAATTGAAATTCGAATTAAATTGAAATGATTTGAAATTCGAATTAAATTGAAATGAATTGAAATTCGAATTAAATTAAAATGATTTGAAATTCGAATTAAATTGAAATAGAATTGAAATCGTTTTGAATTGACGTTAAAATGGATTGAAAATTAATTGAAATCGATTTAAATTGAAATCGATTTGAAATGAATTTAAAACGAATTTATATTGGAAAATTCAATTTTGATTTGAATTTGAGACGGAAGTTGAATTCATTTTGAAAACGAATTTAAAACAATTTGTAAAATACCTATTAAATGGAAATCGACGAAATATATATTATATATTTAATATAATGGCATGAATAGAACGCGTCGTGCTGTGGTGGTTTGTGAATTTCGACCATTAACTTCGAGTGGACATTACGGGAGATCCGACCGTCGGATTCTCCTAAAACTGGAACCGTTGTGTTCATATCGAAAAGAGCTTTCTAATATTAGAGATTTGAAATCTAATCATTAGATTTGGAATTATGTCCAAATCAAATTTTGAAAAGGTCGCTGCAAGTGCAGTTCGATGGCCCTTGATGGAAATCGACCGTACGGAACTTGATAAAATTATTAAAAAATATCAATAATTTGTGTAAAATCATAAGAAATGATCTGGAAAGAATAGGGATGAAAAACTCCATATTTGAAAAGATAAAAATAGATTTTTATCGAAACGAACTGGTTTTGAACTAGAATTATACTCCCATTTATTTTTAAAATAAATAAAGTGGATTTGAAATGGTTTTGAAAATAACCAGAATTTCTAGTATATAAATTGGAAATGGATTTGAATCAAAATTATCTCCGGAATATTTCGATATTGAATTTCGTGATTATACAGATATTGTTATGGGAAATTTGGAAGGTATATTTATATCGTTATTTCCAATACGATACTTGTTGGTTGTGGTTTTTGATATTGAATATAAGCCGATATATTTTCTATTCAGAGCCTTGTATTTAATATCAAATGGGATTTGGGTTTGTCGTGAATGGTGTCTTCATTAACACTGTTCTTAAACCCAGTTGAGAAAAAGATTAAATCTTTTTATTTAGATTTAATGAAGTATAACAATTAAATAATATTTAATTGGAATTGATTTTTGGGTTTATCATGAATGGTCTTTTAAATAACACTTGTTCTTTAATCCGATTTACAGTGAAATGTGATTTGGAATTTACAAATCTTTTTGACAAGGTTTAAAGGAAATTTTCCAAAGTGAAGTTTTTCCGATTTAATAAAATAAATTGGAATGGAATGGAATTCGATTTGGTGATAATCGAAGTGAATTTCTGTGGAGGAAGACAACTAATATATCTGGAATTTAAAAGGCTTTGCCGTTATTCCATTTATATTATTAGTCGGATATGGAAGTTCATATCGATTATATATATTGATCTGTTTTCCATGAAGATTCCATTAATAATGGAATGCGATTTTGGGTTTATCGTGAGCTGTGTTTTAAATGACATTAGTTCTTTAACCCACGTAAAGATAAGATTAATTTCTTAACTTTGAAAATCATTAACTAATGATTTTTGAGATTAAAACTGAATTAGAGTTTTAATGAATCTTTAATTAGATTGAAAAGTGAATTTGATAATTAAAATTATCAAATTCAAGAAATGATCGAGAATGGAGTACCACTATTTTTACGCCAGACAATAGTTAAATATTTAATTAGATTTAAATGTGAAATGGTAATTGAATTTACCGATAACACCGTGGTGTTAGATATGGAGTATTACCAGTTTTGCTCCATGGAATGAATAGGTTGGGATTGGGAAATAAAACAACTGATTACTTCGGTAAGGTTCTCTAATCTGACTATTTTGAAATGATATTCAAAGGAAGATTAAAGAATAAATTTTAATGAATTTATCTTTGATAAAATTAATGGGAACTTTTCCCTATAGAAGTGAATATTTGAATAAAAGAATATTCTGAATTGGAGTGAGGCGTATGTTGTGTTTGTGTAACACTTGTTTATTATATACGCGAGTTATTCAGAAAGACCGGGTTTATCCCATTCTGAATAATTGATTCAACGAGGTGTCGAGGATGAAGACGGTGGTTGAAGACCGGAGGTCTTCACGTCGTTTGGATAATTACTGATGATCTTGATTGGGCAGTACACCCAAGAGGAGGGAATCAGTTGGTGATCGTCCAGATGTACATGGAGATCGATGGATATACGAGGAATAAGGTTCATCCGGTTTCGTTCAGACCCAGAACGGACTTGTAAATGGATGTGTGTCTGACATCGTATTTCATTCTGTGTGATTGATATCGGTTGCATATCGTGAATTACCTGTGTGGCATGCTAAGATGCAAATGATCAAGGCTTCTGTTGAAAAGCATAGTCTTGTGGTTGATGATCAAAGCACGGCCTTTGTGGCGTAGCTTTGTGTAGTGTTAATTCGCGAGCCTCATACCCCGGTTGTGAACCAGAAATGGGAGAGGACACCAGGGAGAGCATGCGTTTCTTTCTAACTAGGAGTGGTGTCATTGTTTTACACGACCTGACATTTTACTTATATGGATGATGGATAGCGAGGCGCCTCAGTTAGATCGGACAATCCGGGTCCGATGGAGTCATTTGGCTCATTTACACATTATAAGGTGGAGAAACGCAGTGTTCAGACATTTTAATCCGCATCGGTGGACCGACCCTGACGATCCAAGGGCCCACCTATGTCTGGGTCTTAAGGCTCGGGCTAGAGAGTCTCAAAGCGGTGAGGTCGATCCCTTGCCTCGGTTCACAGATGGAAAACCAACTTCCAAATACGTGATTTTGCGGTTTTAATTGTAGAACTAGTATGGCGACATGATATATGGTAACCATGCGGTCTATGATTGATACTTATGATTGAAATTGTTTTGACACTATACACTTATAGTAATAATAAAAGATGAAATTTAGCGTATCAAGCATTCTTTGGCTATTATAAGGTAAAACCCTATCCTCCGGCTTGTGTTGCATTGTGTGATGGGACCTGGGTCTTATAATAGCTTCATTGTTCTTTTTTTCGCATTGCGCTGTTGTTTTATGCACTGGTATTCTTGGGAGGAAACCCGTTTCGTGTTATACGGCGTGGTCCCTTGATTTACCTAACCTTAAATAAAGATTAATAACTGTTTTAGTTCTCACACCAGTCATATGACTGACCTGGAGTTTATTGTTTTGACCTAAACTCTGGGTGCCCCTATTTTCGATACAGGCCGCTAGTAGTTTTGGTTTTGCAAATTTATATTCACAGGGTCTTGCTACAGCTGGAATGATATCCGAAAGCTTTATATCCATATATCTCCTTCAGTTGTGTTTTGTATTATTTTCCACTGCTATTTAATGTAATTTAAATCTCTGATATTTCTCTGATGTATAATATTTATTCATACTCTGTATATTCATGTAATCTGATGAAATTGTTGTAATATACAATGAAATGTTCTTCTGTTTGCATTCCGATGTGGCTTGTTCTCAACTCAATCCGTTTTTTCCCGTAAGGGGGATTCAGGTCGTTTCATCGTGGTATCAGAGCTTTGGTTTACAAACCTCAGAGAACAAAACACGTTAGAACCAAACGAAAGAATTCATCAGAGATTGGATTAGTAATATCCAATAGGAATGACTCATTAGAGATAGGATCAGTAGTATCCTAGAACGAGTGGGAAGAGTAGTGTTTTGAAAATTTAAAATTGAAAACGAATTTTGTTTTGAAAATTTAAACCCTATTCAACGTATTTGAATATTTAGTTGTATTGATTTGGACAATCAAGTATATAGAGATTTTAATATACATCTGATCCACGTGTATTGAAGCCTCAAATATACTGGATAGATATAGAATCACACTCTAGTCACCCGGAGATGATTATGATGATGTCGTGGCGTCATCAACATTTATATTCGAGTGTCGAAAGTGGGATTTCTATGTATTTCCAGTTGACTGGTGTGAGAACCAAAACTAGATAGGGCTTATTGTTGTGATTTGGCGCCAAAAATGTGATTTTTGGCTATGTATCAAGATTATGAATTTGAAACGTTAATCAACTAATTGATTGCTGATTGTGTTGTCTGATTATTGGTTGATTAATTAAAATGTTGAACTTTTAGCCAAATTGAAACAAATAGTAAGTTGTATTGAAAATTAGTCGCATTTGCATGCATATACATATACTTACGTTGAACATGTCATAGCAAGGAGGCTAGAGCAGAAGAATAAAATTGTTTGCCCGACAAATAGGTACATGTTTACGAATTTATTGGGTTTGGATGATTTTATGAGCCGATTGGCTAGCCGCTTGGCTGTTTCTTTTTCTTTTTGGATTGATGAGGGCCATGGGAGTCTATTTGAAATATCCTGAAGCTCCCGGTGCAGGAAAGGTTATGGCGAAATTTTTCGAAAATTTAGGGTGTTAGCCAAATTTTTGAAAATTTCGAAAAGTTCTTCGAAACTGAAAAGTTGAAGAACTTCAGCTGTGATGAAAATACTGGAAGTTGAGTTGATTAGTTAAACAACTTTCAGCTTCATTCCTTTTCGGGGACGAAAAGTTTTAAGTGGGGGAGATTGTAATAAACCGGAAATCTGAGCCAATTTAAAATTTTTATTTTGGCAATTTTGATGAATTTTGAATATTTAAAATGAATTATTTTAAATAATGACGACGAGAAATTTATTTTGAATAGAATTAGAACGTATATATTTATTTGAATCGTCGTTAGAATATAAATATTTATTTTAAATTATAAACGGAACTGAAAATGGTGCGGTAATTCGAAAATTCGATTTCAAAGTTCAAATGGATGTACAGGATCCAAAATAAAACGGATTTTAGCAAAACAAAAAATATTAGAATCTATTTGAGAATATCTTTCCAACGAATCCGAGAAATTGAAATTTCATAGTGGGAATCAAAAGTTATGCCCAGTTGAAAAATGGGAATAGTCGCTATGGAATTCTGGCCCTTAAAAATGGGAATTTTGCAAACGACCTCTGTTTTCGAACTTTTGTTGGATCCGTGATGTCGAATTATTACTAGGTTTCAAAATTCATAATTTTCTGAATCAATGCATGAGCGTGGCAAAGGAAAATGCGTTTGACCAGTTTCAGTCAATTTCGATCGACCAGAAAATGGTCATTTTTCAAATGGTCTCAGAATTTTATGAAATTAGTTTTGTTAGGACCGTATCGTCAATACGAAGCTAGAAATAATTTTTCGGGAATTTTTAGAGACTGTATGTGATCTCGGTAAATTGAAATGTACGTTTAAATTGAATATATACTGATTTATATTTTAAATTTAACAAAAACTAGTCGTAACAGCCGAACTGGCTTGGGAAACATGTCCCATTGTGTTCGGAATGGGGGTAATTAGCTAGGGGCGACAGTCGTTGAGTTTCGGTAGGAGCTCATATATAAAAGTTACTTTTTTTGGAGAAATTAAAAGTAAAATAATATAAATTTATAAAAAAAACCCCTCCCCTTCCCATTTCTCTGTCAAACCATTGACCCCCCTTTCTTCCCCAAGTCTCGATTCAGCCCCCCTTCCACGTCGTCGCCCTCCTCCTTGACCCTGTCACCGCCCCCTAACCACGCGCCTCCCTACTCCGACCCCCCCTCTGCCTCTCACCTCCTCCTTCCTCTCCTCTCTGCCGCTCCAATCGCGACGCCGAGCCACCAAAAACCCACCGTGCCACCCCAAAAGCCTCCACCCTCCGACCAACAGAAGGCCGATGCCACCTTATGGCCGGCCCCCACCAATGCGCCGCCAGTTCACCCACGCAGCCCTCCCCCTTCGATAAAAATCGAATTAAAGGTGTTTTTTTTATTATTGATTTACCTTTATTTTATTTTCAGAATTTATAGCATGATAGCGGTTGAAAAGATTAGAGTTTTAACAGTAAAAAGATTTGAGTTTTAATAATATAAAGGAATTATTACTTTTATATAAAAAGTAATGATTTTTATATATGTTGAAGCGATATAGAATGCGATTTTTATACATACAGCGTCATTATAAAGATGTGATTTTTATTTATATGAATACCATATAAAAATATAATTTTTACATGATGTGAAGAATAAAAATATAATTTTTACATGATGTGAAGAATAAAAATATAATTTTTACATGATGTGAGGAATAAAAATATAATTTTTATATGATGTGAAGAATAAAAATGTAATTTTTATATGGAGTAAAGAATAAAAATATAATTTTTATATAATGTAGAGAATAAAAATATGATTTTTATATAAGGAGAAGAATAAAACTGTGATTTTGGTTGTGAACAGCGTGAAATGGTTGAGTTTGAATGTCGAGCGAATCTGAACCGTTCAAAATTAAAGAATGGTGGAGTGGAACACCAAGGTGAGAACTCCTCACTTTTATTTTAATTTTTAGTTGAAATATATACTAGGAATGCAGACGGTGCTTAGCGGCACCCGACACCCATCGTCCATAGACCATGGATGACTTGTTTGTTTGATTGTCGTGTTGTGAAA
Organism: Allium sativum; assembly: GCA_030737875.1. Classification (NCBI taxonomy): domain Eukaryota; kingdom Viridiplantae; phylum Streptophyta; class Magnoliopsida; order Asparagales; family Amaryllidaceae; genus Allium; species Allium sativum. Next base: position 825,207,044 of record CM060913.1, read on the forward strand.
ATTGGCTGTGTGATGGAATAAATATTTTATAGTTAAAAATATGATTTTTAACGTGTATATAAAATAAAGATTTATAAACAAATCGAACGATTTGTTTATATACACACATTTAACTGGTATTGATTGGGACGATAAATTTTACACATCCCCCAACTGCACAAATAAAACTGTGTTTGATTGATTGAAACCCCACATGGGTATTCGGATGATACTGGGCATACACTAATCCCAATAATTAGTTGTATGTCAATCGATTGATTGATAGGCTGCATAAGCGTTGAATATTTATATTTAATGCTTATACAGTGTAGAATGCACTATGGATGATGGATTGCTGTTTTCAATGTTGTTATACACATTTGTTGGGGGAAATCCATATAATCAACATTATATGGTAATTGACTGTGTCTGATTCCAGTTCAGAATTATCAAATATTTTAAAATAATATTCAGTGAATATTGAAATGTGAAGTCGTGTTAATTGTTAAGTAGTTGATTGCCATTTTAACACGAATGGGAATTTTGTCGATTTTATTCATTTTACAATGAATATCGAAAGTGATTTCAAAATCTGATATTTTGAAATGAATTGAAATTCGAATTAAATTGAAATGATTTGAAATTCGAATTAAATTGAAATGAATTGAAATTTGAATTAAATTGAAATGATTTAAAATTCGAATTAAATTGAAATAGAATTGAAATCGTTTTGAATTGATGTTAAAACGGATTGGAAATGAATTGAAATCGATTTAAATTGAAATCAATTTGAAATGAATTTAAAACGAATTTATATTGGAAAATTCATTTTTGATTTGAATTTGAGATGGAAGTTGAATTCGTTTTGAAAACGAATTTAAAACGATTTGTAAAATACGTTTTAAATGGAAATCGACGTAATATATATATTATATATAATATAATGGCCTGAATAGAACGCGCCGCGCTGCGGCAGTTCATGAATTTCGACCATTGACTTCGAATGGACATTACGGGAGATCCGACCGTCGGATTCTCCTAAAACCAGAACTGTTGGGTTTGTATCGAAAAGATCTTTCTAACGAACATTAGAGATTTGAAATCTAACTGTTGGATTTGTAATTATGTCCAAATCAAATTTGGAAAAGGTCGCTGCAACTGCAGTTCGATGGCCGTTGATGGAAATCGACTGTACGGGCCTTGATAAAATTATTAAAAATATCAATAATTTGTGTAAAACCATAAGAAATGATTTGGAAAGAATTGGGATGAAAATCTCCATATTTGAAAAGATAAAAGTAGTTTTTATCGAAACGAACTGGTTTTGAACTAGAATTATAGTCCCATTTATGTTTGAAATAAATAAAGTGGATTTGAAATTGTTTTGAAAATAACCAGAATTTCCAATATATAAATTGGAAATGGATTTGAATCGAAATTATCTCTAGAACATTTCGATATTGAATTTCGTGATTATACAGATATTGTTATGGGAAATTTGGATGGTATATTTATATTGTTATTTCCAATACGATATTTTTTGGTTGTGGTGTTTGATATTGAATATAAGCCGATATATTTTCTATTCAGAGCCTTGTATTTAATATCAAATGGGATTTGGGTTTGTCGTGAATGGTGTCTTCATTAACACTATTCTTAAACCCAGTTGAGTAAAAGATTAAATCTTTTTATTTAGATTTAATGAAGTATACCAATTAAAAAATATTTAATTGGAATTGAATTGGAATTGATTTTTGGGTTTATCATGAACGGTGTTTTAAATAACACTTGTTCTTTAACCCGATTTACAGTGAAATGTGATTTGGAATTTATAAATCTTTTTGATAAGGTTTAAAGGAAATTTTCCAAAGTGACGTTTTTCCGATTTAATAAAATAAATTGGAATGGAATGGAATTCGATTTGGTGAAAATCGAAGTGAATTTCCGTGGTGGAAGACAACTAATATATCTGGAATTTAAAAGGCTTTTCCATTATTCCATTTATATTATTAGTCGGATATGGAAGTTCATATCGATTATATATATTGATCTGTTTTTCGTGAAGATTCCATGAATAATGGAATGTGATTTTGGGTTTATCGTGTGCTGTGTTTTAAATGACATTAGTTCTTTAACCCTGGTAAAGATAAGATTAATTTCTTAACTTTGAAAATCATTAAGTAATGATTTTGAGATTAAAACTAAATTAGAGTTTTAATGAATGTTTAATTAGATTGAAAAGTGAATTTGATAATTAAAATTATCAAATTCAAGAAATGATCGAGAATGGAGTACCAACAGTTTTACTCCAAACGATAGTTAAATCTTTAATTAGATTTGAACGTGAAATGGTAATTGAATTTATCGATAACACCGTGGTGTTAGATATGGAGTATTACCAGTTTTGCTCCATGGGATGAATAGGTTGGGATTGGGAAATAAAACAAATGATTACTTGGGTAAGGTTCGCTAATCCCGACTATTTTGAAATGATATTCATAGGAAGATTAAAGAATAAATTTTAAAGAATTTATCTTTGATAAAATTAATGGGAACCTTTCCCTATAGATGTGAATATTTGAATAAAAGAATATTTTGAATTGGAATGAGGCGTATGTTGTGTTTGTGTAACACTTGTTTATTATATACGCGAGTTATTCAGAAAGACCGGGTTTATCCCATTCTGAATAACTGATTCGACGAGGTGTCGAGGATGAAGACGGTGGTCGAAGACCGGAGGTCTTCACGTCTTTTGGATAATTACTGATGATCTTGATTGGTCTGTACACCCAAGAGGAGGGAATCAGTTGGTGATCGTCTAGACGTACACGGAGATCGATGGATATGCGAGGAATAAGGATTCTCCGGTTTCGTTCAGACCCAGAACGGACTTGTAAATGGATGTGTGTATGACATCGGATTTCATTCTGTGTGATTGATATCGGTTGCATAGCATGAATTGCATGTGTGGCATGCTAAGATGCAAATGATCAAGGCTTCTGTTGAAAAGCGTAGTCTTGTGGTTGATGATCAAAGTACAGCCTTTGTGGTGTAGCTTTGTGTAGCGTTAATTCGCGAGCCTCACACCCTGGTTGTGAACCAGAAACGAGAGAGGACATCAGGGAGTGCATGCATTTCTTTCTATCCAGGAGTGGTGTCAGTGTTTTACACAACCTGACATTTTACTTATGTGGATGATGGATAGCGAGTCACCTCGGTTAGATCGGACGATCCGGGTCCAATGGAATCATTTGGCTCACTTACACCCCATAGGGTGGGGAAATGCAGTGTTCAGGCATTTAATCCACATCGGTGGACCAACCCTGACGATCCAAGAGCCTACCTATGTCTGGGCCCTGAGACTTGGGCTAGAGAGTCTTGAAGCGGCGAGGACGATCCCTTGCCTCGGTTCACAGATGGAAAACCAACTTCCAAATACGTGATCGCTGTTTTAATTGTAGAACTAGTATGGCGACATGATATATGGTACCCATGCCGTCTATGATTGATACTCATGATTGAAATTGTTTTGACACTATACACTTATAGTAATAATAAAAGATGAAATTTAGCGTATTAAGCATTCTTTGGCTATTATAAGGTAAAACCCTATCCTCCGGCTTTGAAAATCATTAACTAATGATTTTGAGATTAAAACTAAATTAGAGTTTTAATGAATCTTTAATTAGATTGAAAAGTGAATTTGATAATTAAAATTATCAAATTCAAGAAATGATCGAGAATGGAGTACCAACAGTTTTACTCCAGACGATAGTTAAATCTTTAATTAGATTTGAACGTGAAATGGTAATTGAATTTATCGATAACACCGTGGTGTTAGATATGGAGTATTACCAGTTTTGCTCCATGGGATGAATAGGTTGGGATTGGGAAATAAATCAAATGATTACTTGGGTAAGGTTCGCTAATCCCGACTATTTTGAAATGATATTCAAAGGAAGATTAAAGAATAAATTTTAAAGAATTTATCTTTGATAAAATTAATGGGAACCTTTCCCAATAGATGTGAATATTTGAATAAAAGAATATTCTGAATTGGAATGAGGCGTATGTTGTGTTTGTGTAACACTTGTTTATTGTATACGCAAGTTATTCAGAAAGACCGGGTTTATCCCATTCTGAATAACTGATTCGACGAGGTGTCGAGGATGAAGACGGTGGTCGAAGACCGGAGGTCTTCACGTCGTTTGGATAATTACTGATGACCTTGATTGGTCTGTACACCCAAGAGGAGGGAATCAGTTGGTGATCGTCCAGACGTACATGGAGATCGATGGATATGCGAGGAATAAGGTTTCTCCGGTTTCATTCAGACCCAGGACGGACTTGTAAATGGATGTGCATATGACATCGGATTTCATTCTGTGTGATTGATATCGGTTGCATAACATGAATTGCATGTGTGGCATGCTAAGATGCAAATGATCAAGGCTTCTATTGAAAAGCATAGTCTTGTGGTTGATGATCAAAGCACGGCCTTTGTGGCGTAGCTTTATGTAGCGTTAATTCGCGAGCCTCACACCCTGGTTGTGAACCAGAAACGGGAGAGGACATTAGGGAGGGCATGCGTTTCTTTCTAGCCAGGAGTGGTGTCAGTGTTTTACACAACCTGACATTTTACTTATGTGGATGATGGATAGCGAGGCACCTCAGTTAGATCGGACGATCCGGGTCCGATGGAATCATTTGGCTCATTTACACCCCATAGGGTGGGGAAACGCAGTGTTCAGGCATTTAATCCACATCGGTGGACCAACCCCGACGATCCAAGAGCCCACCTGTGTTTGGGCCCTGAGGCTCGGGCTAGAGAGTCTTGAAGCGGCGAGGACGATCCCTTGCCTCGGTTCATAGATGGAAAACCAACTTCCAAATACGTGATCGCTGTTTTAATTGTAGAACTAGTATGGCGACATGATATATGGTACCCATGCCGTCAATGATTGATACTTATGATTGAAATTGTTTTGACACTATACACTTATAGTAATAATAAAAGATTAAATTTAGCGTATTAAGCATTCTTTGGCTATTATAAGGTAAAACCCTATCCTCCGGCTTGTGTTGCATCGTGTGATGGGACCTGGGTCTTATAATAGCTTCATTTTTATTTATTTAGCATCGCGCTGTTGTTTTACGCACTGGTATTCTTGGGAGGAAACATGTTCCGTGTTATACGGCGTGGTCCCTTGATTTACCTAACCTTAAAATAAAGATTAATAACTATTTTAGTTCTCACACCAGTCACATGGCCGACCCAGAGTTTATTGTTTTAACCTAAACTCTGGGTGCCCCTATTTTCGACACGGGCAGCTAGTAGTTGGTGTTTTGCAGATTTATATTCACAGGGTCCTGCTACAGCTGGAACGATATCCGAAAAGCTTTGTATCCGTATATCTCCTTCAGTTGTGTTTTGTATTATTTTCCGCTGCTATTTAATGTAATTTAGATCTCTGATATTTCTCTGATGTATAATATTTATTCATACTGTATATTCTTGTAATCTGATGAAATTGTTGTAATATATAATGAAATGTTCTTCTCCTTGCGTTCCGATGTGGCTTGTTCTCAACTCAATCCATGATTTCCCGAAAGGGGGATTTCGGGTCGTTTCAATTATAACACTATTGTTATAATCAAATGATTTCCGTAAGAGAAGTGGATTCATAAATAGAATCCGAGAGTTACGTAAGGAAGTTTGTTAAAGATTTAAAAGGTGAACTTTGTCTATTTCAATGTTAGAAATGTTGTTCAGTTAAGGTCTGAAAGGTAGTTATACCCCCACTTGATTGACTTCATTTTTAACTAAGGAATTGTTAAGGTTCGATAGTGAAGGTTGGTTAAGTGAATTTAGTTAATGAGTGTAATTGTAACAACCTGAAAAATTAGAACCAGTTTAAAATTTTTAAACTGGCTATTTTTACTAGATTTTAAATATTTAAAATAAATATTTTAAATAATAACGACGAAAAGTATGTTTGAATCGAAGTTTGAAAATAAATATAATTATTTTAAATTATAAACAAGGCTTGAAATGGTGTGGTAGTTTCAAAATTTAAATTCAAACTTTGACTGATTGTACCGGGTGCAAAATAAAACGAATTTTAATGAAACCAAAAATATTTAAATCTGTTAATGAATATCTTTCTAACAAATCTGAAAAATCGAAGTTTCACAGTGGGAATCAAAAGTATGGCCAAATGAATTTTCAGAAAGGTCGCTATAGAGAATATATGTAACAACCCGTATTTCAATAACATGTTAAAACGAGAATCAAGGCAGAATTTAATTTTAAATTCTGAATCAAGTAAAAACGGGCTATGCCATTGCGTTCGTCTCGGAAGAATACGCGAAATAGAGTCCGAGTTTTCGAAAATCGGAGTCCGTATGACCCGGTTAAGGCCCAAAGAAGTTTTCGGGAAATTTGAATTTCGGAAACAGTTTTGGAAATCAGGTCTGGGGCTAGGCGGGTAGTTTCTCGCCTAGGCCATGTCGACAGGGCTGTCGACAGGCCTGTCGACTTGGGCCCAGACCAAGTCGACAGCCCTGTCGACTTGCCTGTCGACAGGGGGTGGCCGGGGCAAATAGCCTGGCGCACCTGTTTGTCTCACCTGGTCTTGTTCTTGGGCTGGGTCTGGAAGCTTCCGAGATCTGATGGTCCTAATCTATCCTAGGGTTAATCTAAGGGCCTAAAACTATCCTAATCTCTATAAAAAGACCCTAAACCTAACCTAAATCCCTAAAAATCAAACCTAGCAACTAAGTGCTGCCAAAATCAATATTGATCATGGCCTCCATCTCCAATCCCTAGAGCCAATGCACTCAAATCAAGTTCAAATCAAAAGGTGCAAGCTTGCTACACCAAATCAAGGCCAAATCAACGTTGCTATGCGAGTTCCATGACGATTCTTCTACAAAGGAGGCACCTTTCTTAGCCAAGATGATCCATGCTTCTTTCCCTAGGCCTAACTATGTAAGTTCTAGCTACTTTTGGATCAAAACGGTACTTTTAATGTTGACATGGGATAAAATGAGGCTAAACATGATTATGCGAACCTATATGAACCTTACCTTGCCTCTTGTTTTCATGTTTATGATTTTAGGCCATGTGAGTGGTTTAATCATGCCTCTCATGCTATGCATAACCTAGTTTAACTTGCAAGTTTGGATCTTTATGCATGAAATGCTAGCATGAACCTTTAGGAACCACTTTACTTGTGAAACATTGGCTAAGACAAGATTTTGGGGCTTATGCATGTTTATGAACCCAAAACCCCTTATGCTAACATGCAAGTTTGTGGCCGAATCCTTTATGAGATTATGCATGCTCATGGCCAATCCCCTCCCTCTTGATAATATGCATGTTTGTGGCCAAATTACCTTATGACACTATGCATGTTTATGGCCAATCCCTTTATGATGTTATGCATGTAGAAGCCAAGCCCTTTTTGGCATCATGCATGTTTTGAGACCATTATTTGATATAGTATCCTTACTATGTTGACTCGCTTTGCTTGCGTGGGAAAAACACGATTTTGGGTAGTTAGATAAACATGAACATGTCGCAAAATCTTAACTTGAATATGACATGTGTTTATACTTGGAAATATGACTTGGAAGATAACATGGAGGCTGGCATGTAAGTATGCATAAAAACATGAGCTTGGGAATTTACCTATTAAGTTAGGTCTACCCTTTGGGAATTTACCTATTAAGTTAGGTCTACCCAAATGCTTGAAAACTTGTAACATGTTTTGGAAACATGATGAACTTAGATAATATAAGTATGGCCAACTCGAGGTTGGGTTGAGTTTGCAACGTAAAACTACCCGGAACCGACCGGCCTAACTAGTAGTTTCAAACAATAGGACCCAATGTGAGAAGTTGGCCATGTCGCGCTTAAGACCCGAGGTTAGACTAGGTTGTGGTGTAAATCTACCCGGACCCGCCCGGCTTAACTAGTAACCACAACAAGGTCTAATGTGAGAGGTTGAGGGTGCATTAATTAAATTAATGCCACATAATAGGGTTAAGTTAATTTGATTAATGAGGCTTAACCAAATATGATATGGACAAATGGGTTAAGTAATTTGATTAGGCTAATGATACTTAACAAAACATGATAAGCTTGGGTAGGTTAAGTAACTTGATTTGCCTAATGACACTTGACCATTTTTATACGACTAGTGGACGGGATTAAGTTAACCAACACTTAATCAATCCAACACGATAACGTGATAAGGTTAAGTAAATTTTCTTAATGGCCCTTAACCGTATAATACAGTTAATGGATGGGGTTAAGATTAGGCTTAACTAATCTAAACATGGTAATCGGATGGGGTTAAGTTAGCCTAGACTTAATTAATCCCACTTGGTAATTTAATGGGGTTAAGTTAACACTTAACTAATTTAACACGATGATTTGATGAGGTTAAGTGACCTATACTTAACCAATCTAACTCGTCAATTTGATGAGGTTAAGTTAATCTATACTTAACCAATCTAACGTCAAAACATGATAAGGCTAAGTCACGAATCACTTGAATACGCTTGACCGATTTGACTCGGTAATTTGACAAGGTCAAGTTAATTTATATAATTAACCAATCTAAAATGATAATTAGACAAGGTTAAGTTATGGATTGCTTGATATACTTAGCCAACTTGACACATGGTTTGTAGGGTTAAGTCTTGGACTTGGATACTTAGCCAATTTTGACATGGTTTGTAGACGGGCTAAGTTATGAACTTAAGTGACACTTAACCCATTAGATAAACCCTAATTCGGAGGATTAGGTAAATAACCATAGTTAACAAGGGTAATGGAAATAAGGCTAAGTGGTAAACCTTAGTTAAGGGAAACTAAGTAATAATTCTTAGTCAAGGAAATCTGGACCACTTCTTAGATAGATGAGTAACCCGATACGGTAGGTCATCGTTTAAGTATACGCGTAGGAGCAGGCTATCTGATTTAGATAAAGGCTCCAGCGACTGGGTAACGAAGCAGCGGCTTCGGGGAACGTGAGGATATTCTTGGTATCCCTCTGTGAGGTCGTAGATGATCATCCTGGGCTCACAAGAGGTTGAGGTATGCGGTAGAAGAACCAAGAATATGCCTTGGTTGCTATGCGAGCGACCTAAAGATTGGGGTGGATAGCAGTGAGTCGGCGGATACATAAGGTGCCCGAGATAGCAAGTTCGCCGATCATCTACCATCTTGAGTCAAGCGGGTACGTACGGAAAGGCAGGGGACACCCAACAGACCATGATTTGCTATCTAATTATGGGTGAGGTAGGCCGTAGGATGTGGGCTGGCCGGAGTGTAGTTCTCATGCAAGATTTTCTCTTGTGTTGCCTTTCACTAGTTGAGGGAGGGGTCTCGTGGGACCATAGCCACGTGTAGAAAAGAAGACCTTAGTATTTGAATCGGCAGATAAATCTAAAGCTCCCGACCGAGTCCTGTATTTCTTGTTTTGCCCTGTGACATGACTCGGATGGCACGATGTGATACATGTGCATACAGTTATAGAAAAACGATTCACGATGAATGCGTGGGAAAAAGGGCGCGGTTGAGGGTTAGCGTAATCCCTAGTGGCCTAGGTGGTTTAACCCAAACCGAAATACGAAAGCGTGCAATAGGTAAGCGTAATCCCTAGTGGTGCTAGGTGGCGTAAGTCCTAGTAGTTCAAACGATGATTCATATGGAAGAGCCTAGCTAGAACAAGGGTGACAGTCCAAACGAATTCAAGGATAATACGACATGAGGAAGCCTGTACGAGGTACGGCAAAGGACTGAACTTATATACATGGAAAGAAACATATGATTTGAGTAACCTATATATGCGATATACTAGGTTGACATGGACCATTACATGACTCTGAGCAAGGGACATTCATGGTTAACATATGACGCGGGTCGGGGTACTAGTACGAGAGGTGCAGAGCAAATATACATGTTAGAACTAGGAAGAATATACATAATAGATACCGTGGGATGTCAGACGGGGTAGATACCTTGGGATAATGTACTCGATAGAAATCTGACGATATGATACCTTGACTTATCATAACACCGTAGTTTTTCATGATACCTTAGTTTACCTTGCCGCAGTAGTTTAACCGGCTACTCTGGTTTATCTATCTTGTAGTTATCCTTATGTTTACTTTCAGTTTATGCATGTCATGTTACCTTTACCTATTTTTATACTGGAAGTAGATAGGACTTACTCAGTCTTTTTGACTGACCCGTTTTGTTTCGCCTCTTTTCTTCCGTTCCCCCCCCCCCCAGGTTTCAGGGAGGAAACAATGCTGTTTAGTTCGGACTTCTTTTGCTTGAAGGTCATCATGGATGGCTTGGACTTCTCTTGGCTATGGCTACTTTACTGTTTTACTTGGGGAATAGTTTATGAAAAAAACCTTTATGCTTCTTTACTATTGCAAGACAGGTTTTGATGTACTCTGATGTAAAAGGCTTTAGACCTTATTTATTCATGTCATGAAAGTTTGATTTTACTTCCGCTATTTATATATATGTTCTGTCTTGTGATATTTCTGTGCATGTTTACCAATAACGCCCCTCTAAAGCTAGTGCATTCCTTTGCGAGTGACCCTAGCGGAGGCGGGGTGTTACATTTGGTATCAGAGCAGAAGGTTACCAGACTGGGCCAAAGTTTTTAAAGACCTTCTGAAAACTATTTGAAAATCGTTTATAAAGAAGCATTTTTCAAGAAAATTTTCTTTTAAAAGAAAAAGGCTATTCCCCAAAGGCCATTAGCACTATCCTTGTTTCCTTAATTGAATCTCTTTTCCTTTCTTTCCTCCATCTGTAGTCACAGTGGTTTTAACTGCGACTAGTCTTTTCTATCTACGGAAGTGCTTTCCATGCGATGGAGGTGGTTCTCGAGAGACCAGTGGCCGCGTTATAAGAAAGGATAGTGAGGAAGAGGATGAAGGATACGAGCTTAAGGATGAGCAACTTGTTGGTATGGCTTAGTCCTCAAAAGGAGGGAGAGGGATGAACAATGAAACCCATGACGAGAGGGTACCTTTGGCATGGTGAAACGGGACGGATAGTTAAGTATCATGGGACAAGGACAAGATCATTGGGAGGGCAATAGTGCGCTCTCATTTCTAGGGTACCTCAGAAGGAGGGTAACGATCTTGTTAAAGGTTTAGCTTTTCTTCTCTATCACCCTGTCGGGACTTTGTTTTGATCACCGCATCTTTTAAGCCCGCTTCGATAGTTGAGTCTCTGCACCTTAAGTACTAGCGTAATAGAGAATCCCGTTTTTTTTTTGTCTCAAGTCCTATTGGAAGATCGGTCCATTTATTCATGACTTGTTTGAATTTGAGAATGTTTATGTCAAGTATTGAGCTTGGAAATAATGCTTATGTCTATAAGTTGTGGATGGATTCTAGGGATGAAGTGGTTATCCAGTAAGGGGTGCCACTCTCGGTTTTAGAAGGAGGGTAGATAGACTCTTGGCTTGCTTTGGTAATACCCTTGAAGTATCACGTAACCTTTTGGGTTCTGTCATGGCTAGTTACCTAGAATCCCATGATGCAGTTGTTGGTAATCCGTTTGAATAGAATTCGCCGCTAAGGCGGATGGTTCGTTTCGATTATGTATGAGGTATGGGAATCACCCTAGTAAGGACTCTTGGCAATTTGGATTGGCATCGGAAAACGAGATCCAGAATTCACTAGTGAATTTTGGAGAGTTGGCTTGAGTACGTAGATATGGTTGAGCCAAGTATACTAGGGAAAGAATAAGTGCAAGTGGAACGAGAGGCGACGAGGAAATGAGTTCCAACTCATGTTATGGAAACAGGAAGTAAGAAGCTGCGAAATCGTGAAGTAAAAGGGGCGGTCAAGGCACGATGGAACTAAGCTCAAGGTAATGCGACGCAGGAGACTGAAGACTAAATACGTGCATGATATCTCTTTTGGGAATATATCCTCGACTCCTGTTTCCTGTTGAGCTTGCTTGTAGGCTATCTTTTATGGATATCCTCTCGGTCCTGTTTCTGTTACAAACCCCGTAAGGAGTTTGTTTTGTTTATCTTCTCGACCCTGTTTCAGGGAATCTTAGGTAGAACCCTATGGATGTAAACATGTATTTGAAACATGTTATGGTTGATATGGTTGCAAATGGTTGCAAGTGGTTGCTCGTGGATGCGCGAATTTACATTAGATATTAGCTCGACTCGGTCACATTTCATATTGCATATGCACGAGTATTTATACTTGCTTATGGATGAAATTGAATGTGTTACCATGTGGACGTTGCATATGGATGAATGTTTGTGCACACATATAGTGTATATATATGACTAGGACTATTTGCATACATGTTGGATTCATAGCACTAAACATATATCTGCATTCAAGAGATTTTTCAGGCCTGATCATTAGCATTAGCTAAGGAACATATACACACACGTTTTGCATATATTCATACAGCATTAGAAATCATCTAAGGACAATGGTTGCTTGTGGATGATGTTTTGAGTAGATGGATGATGGATGGTAGGATATGTTCTTCCTAACTTAGGGATTTCGGGGACGAAATCCTAAAAGGTGGGGAGAATGTAACAACCTGTATTTCAATAACATGTTAAAACGAGAATCAAGGCAGAATTTAATTTTAAATTCTGAATCAAGTAAAAACGGGCTATGCCATTGCGTTCGTCTCGGAAGAATACGCGAAATAGAGTCCGAGTTTTCGAAAATCGGAGTCCGTATGACCCGGTTAAGGCCCAAAGAAGTTTTCGGGAAATTTGAATTTCGGAAACAGTTTTGGAAATCAGTTCTGGGGCTAGGCGGGTAGTTTCCCGCCTAGGCCATGTCGACAGGGCTGTCGACTTGGGCCCAGACCAAGTCGACAGCCCTGTCGACTTGCCTGTCGACAGGGGGTGGCCGGGGCAAATAGCCTGGCGCACCTGTTTGTCTCACCTGGTCTTGTTCTTGGGCTGGGTCTGGAAGCTTCCGAGATCTGATGGTCCTAATCTATCCTAGGGTTAATCTAAGGGCCTAAAACTATCCTAATCTCTATAAAAAGACCCTAAACCTAACCTAAATCCCTAAAAATCAAACCTAGCAACTAAGTGCTGCCAAAATCAATATTGATCATGGCCTCCATCTCCAATCCCTAGAGCCAATGCACTCAAATCAAGTTCAAATCAAAAGGTGCAAGCTTGCTACACCAAATCAAGGCCAAATCAACGTTGCTATGCGAGTTCCATGACGATTCTTCTACAAAGGAGGCACCTTTCTTAGCCAAGATGATCCATGCTTCTTTCCCTAGGCCTAACTATGTAAGTTCTAGCTACTTTTGGATCAAAACGGTACTTTTAATGTTGACATGGGATAAAATGAGGCTAAACATGATTATGCGAACCTATATGAACCTTACCTTGCCTCTTGTTTTCATGTTTATGATTTTAGGCCATGTGAGTGGTTTAATCATGCCTCTCATGCTATGCATAACCTAGTTTAACTTGCAAGTTTGGATCTTTATGCATGAAATGCTAGCATGAACCTTTAGGAACCACTTTACTTGTGAAACATTGGCTAAGACAAGATTTTGGGGCTTATGCATGTTTATGAACCCAAAACCCCTTATGCTAACATGCAAGTTTGTGGCCGAATCCTTTATGAGATTATGCATGCTCATGGCCAATCCCCTCTTTTAAGTTGTGCATGTTTATGGCCAAATCCCTCTTGATAATATGCATGTTTGTGGCCAAATTACCTTATGACACTATGCATGTTTATGGCCAATCCCTTTATGATGTTATGCATGTAGAAGCCAAGCCCTTTTTGGCATCATGCATGTTTTGAGACCATTATGTGATATAGTATCCTTACTATGTTGACTCGCTTTGCTTGCGTGGGAAAAACACGATTTTGGGTAGTTAGATAAACATGAACATGTCGCAAAATCTTAACTTGAATATGACATGTGTTTATACTTGGAAATATGACTTGAAAGATAACATGGAGGTTGGCATGTAAGTATGCATAAAAACATGAGCTTGGGAATTTACCTATTAAGTTAGGTCTACCCTTTGGGAATTTACCTATTAAGTTAGGTCTACCCAAATGCTTGAAAACTTGTAACATGTTTTGGAAACATGATGAACTTAGATAATATAAGTATGGCCAACTCGAGGTTGGGTTGAGTTTGCAACGTAAAACTACCCGGAACCGACCGGCCTAACTAGTAGTTGCAAACAATAGGACCCAATGTGAGAAGTTGGCCATGTCGCGCTTAAGACCCGAGGTTAGACTAGGTTGTGGTGTAAATCTACCTGGACCCGCCCGGCTTAACTAGTAACCACAACAAGGTCTAATGTGAGAGGTTGAGGGTGCATTAATTAAATTAATGCCACATAATAGTGTTAAGTTAATTTGATTAATGAGGCTTAACCAAATATGATATGGACAAATGGGTTAAGTAATTTGATTAGGCTAATGATACTTAACAAAACATGATAAGCTTGGGTAGGTTAAGTAACTTGATTTTCCTAATGACACTTGACCATTTTTATACGACTAGTGGACGGGATTAAGTTAACCAACACTTAATCAATCCAACACGATAACGTGATAAGGTTAAGTAAATTTTCTTAATGGCCCTTAACCGTATAATACAGTTAATGGATGGGGTTAAGATTAGGCTTAACTAATCTAAACATGGTAATCGGATGGGGTTAAGTTAGCCTAGACTTAATTAATCCCACTTGGTAATTTAATGGGGTTAAGTTAACACTTAACTAATTTAACACGATGATTTGATGAGGTTAAGTGACCTATACTTAACCAATCTAACTCGTCAATTTGATGAGGTTAAGTTAATCTATACTTAACCAATCTAACGTCAAAACATGATAAGGCTAAGTCACGAATCACTTGAATACGCTTGACCGATTTGACTCGGTAATTTGACAAGGTCAAGTTACTTTATATAATTAACCAATCTAAAATGATAATTAGACAAGGTTAAGTCATGGATTGCTTGATATACTTAGCCAACTTGACACATGGTTTGTAGGGTTAAGTCTTGACTTGGATACTTAGCCAATTTTGACATGGTTTGTAGACGGGCTAAGTTATGAATTTAAGTGACACTTAACCCATTAGATAAACCCTAATTCGGAGGATTAGGTAAATAACCATAGTTAACAAGGGTAATGGAAATAAGGCTAAGTGGTAAACCTTAGTTAAGGGAAACTAAGTAATAATTCTTAGTCAAGGAAATCTGGACCACTTCTTAGATAGATGAGTAACCCGATACGATAGGTCATCGTTTAAGTATACGCGTAGGAGCAGGCTATCTGATTTAGATAAAGGCTCCAGCGACTGGGTAACGAAGCAGCGGCTTCGGGGAACGTGAGGATATTCTTGGTATCCCTCTGTGAGGTCGCAGATGATCATCCTGGGCTCACAAGAGGTTGAGGTCTGCGGTATAAGAACCAAGAATATGCCTTGGTTGCTATGCGAGCGACCTAAAGACTGGGGTGGATAGCAGTGAGTCGGCGGATACATAAGGTGCCCGAGATAGCAAGTTCGCCGATCATCTACCATCTTGAGTCAAGCGGGTACGTACGGAAAGGCAGGGGACACCCAACAGACCATGATTTGCTATCTAATTATGGGTGAGGTAGGCCGTAGGATGTGGGCTGGCCGGAGTGTAGTTCTCATGCAAGATTTTCTCTTGTGTTGCCTTTCACTAGTTGAGGGAGGGGTCTCGTGGGACCATAGCCACGTGTAGAAAAGCAGACCTTAGTATTTGCATCGGCAGATAAATCTAAAGCTCCCGACCGAGTCCTGTATTTCTTGTTTTGCCCTGTGACAGGACTCGGATGGCACGATGTGATACATGTGCATACAGTTATAGAAAAACGATTCACGATGAATGCGTGGGAAAAAGGGCGCGGTTGAGGGTTAGCGTAATCCCTAGTGGCCTAGGTGGTTTAACCCAAACCGAAATACGAAAGCGTGCAATAGGTAAGCGTAATCCCTAGTGGTGCTAGGTGGCGTAAGTCCTAGTAGTTCAAACGATGATTCATATGGAAGAGCCTAGCTAGAACAAGGGTGACAGTCCAAATGAATTCAAGGATAATACGACATGAGGAAGCCCGTACGAGGTACGGCAAAGGACTGAACTTATATACATGGAAAGAAACATATGATTTGAGTAACCTATATATGCGATATACTAGGTTGACATGGACCATTACACGACTCTGAGCAAGGGACATTCATGGTTAACACATGACGCGGGTCGGGGTACTAGTACGAGAGGTGCAGAGCAAATATACATGTTAGAACTAGGAAGAATATACATAATAGATACCGTGGGATGTCAGACGGGGTAGATACCTTGGGATAATGTACTCGATAGAAATCTGACGATGTGATACCTTGACTTATCATAACACCGTAGTTTTTCATGATACCTTAGTTTACCTTGCCGCAGTAGTTTAACCGGCTACTCTGGTTTATCTATCTTGTAGTTATCCTTATGTTTACTTTCAGTTTATGCATGTCATGTTACCTTTACCTGTTTTTATACTGGAAGTAGATAGGACTTACTCAGTCTTTTTGACTGACCCGTTTTGTTTCGCCTCTTTTCTTCCGTTTCCCCCCCCCCCCAGGTTTCAGGGAGGAAACAATGCTGTTTAGTTCGGACTTCTTCTGCTTGAAGGTCATCATGGATGGCTTGGACTTCTCTTGGCTATGGCTACTTTACTGTTTTACTTGGGGAATAGTTTATGAAAAAAACCTTTATGCTTCTTTACTATTGCAAGACAGGTTTTGATGTACTCTGATGTAAAAGGCTTTAGACCTTATTTATTCATGTCATGAAAGTTTGATTTTACTTCCGCTATTTATATATATGTTATGTCTTGTGATATTTCTGTGCATGTTTACCAATAACGCCCCTCTAAAGCTAGTGCATTCCTTTGCGAGTGACCCTAGCGGAGGCGGGGTGTTACAATATATAGCCCGTGAAAATAGGCATTTTGCATACGACCTCAGAATTCGACGAAACCACTTTTGTTGGATCCGGGATGTCAAATTATTGCTAAGTTTCAAATTTCATAATTTTTGAAGTTAGTATGTGAGCGTGGCGAAGAAAAATGTGTTTTGGTCAATTATAGTTAAATTGGATAGACCAGAAAATGGCCATTTTTCAAACGGTCACAGAATTCGACGAAACTAGTTTTGTTGGGACCGTATCGTCAAAACATAGCTAGATTTATTTTTTGGGAATTTTTAGAATCAGTATGTGGCCCCGGCAAATTGAAATGTACGTTCAAATCGAATATTGAAGTTTTATATTTTAATTTGAAGGAAAACTAATAGAGACAGTCGAATGGGCCTTTGAAACATATCCCATTGTGTTCGTAATGGGGTTATTTAGCTAGGGACGACAGTCGTTGGGTTTGGATTGGAGTTCGTGGGAGATAAGGGATATTTTAGCAATTTAAAAATTTTAAAATTAAATAAAAATCCCTATTGGCCACAACCCTTTTCTCTCTCCCCCCGCTTTCTCTCTCTCCCTCCTCCGATCGACGACAATATCAGCTCAAAACTTCTGGGCCATTTTCTGATCAAACCACGCATCGATAGCCTTCGACCCAGTTGAGCTTTTTGAAGAGCTCCCCTCAAGCTTCAAATCCGTACCTGCCACGCCCCCTGCCATCGCTCCATCACCGAGAACCATCGCCCTGAAGTGCCGCCGCCTCATCGGTGATTGCGCCGCTGCCTGGACTTCGAGTTCAACGTGGTGCACCTCGCCGGGATCCCATCTCGAAGCACTACAAGGTGGCAGAGTCTGATCATCACCAAGCTACACAGATTTCGAAAAAAGTTGAAACCTAGTTTTGAACAAATCAGAGAGGTAACGGCTGTTTTATTTTTAACTGTTCTATAGCACTTCTAAACGCTACGGATTTTGATTTCACTATAAAACTCATATCTTTTTCGTTTGTGGTCGAAATTCAGTGAAACAAGAGATGCCGCAACCGTGATGACATCTTCTACATTTTGGAAGAGACCGCATATTTTACTGGGCCCTCTGCAATTTTTGGTGGAGTGGAACTCAATGTGAGATTTCTAATTTATAAACAATATGGAAAACAACGATGTATAAATTATGTAGTCGATGTATGAGTTATATAAGCGTTGTACACCTCATGTATAAGCATTGTATAAGTTGCATGTTCGATGTATAAGTTATATATGGATTGTAAAAATTATATACGCATTGAAATGAAGTGAAATGATATTGAAATATATTTATATACGAATAAATATATATATATACTCCCCTCGTCCATAGTCCATGGACGATATTTATTGGTTGTGATATTGTTTGGATTATTTGGTTGATGCGAAATTTGGTGAATAATGCGAATGGCTGATAGAATTGTTTGTGGTTGAGAATGATTGATTGTGGTTGAAAAATACCCATTTGTGGTTGAAAACAAAACTAGAATAGGTTGTGGAAATGAAAGAAAAACATGCTCACCTGCGTGCGAATTAGATGCATGAAATCCCCATTGTCAAAAACCACAAGGTTTTAAGGTAGAGCGAGGAGTCGTACATAGATACGGTCTAGGTTTTAACTACCCTGCCGTTATGCTGCCAAAATTTCCTGAAATCTTTCTGTATTTGATTTATTCTCTTGTGTTGAAATTATATTCATGTGTTGAATAGAGATTCATGTGTTGAGTGACATTCATGTTTTGAAATAAATTGTTTTGCAATAAAAATCACATTTTTATTATATACATGAATTGTTAAAAATAGTGATGTGTTGACAGAAATATCTGTAGGACAAAAATATCATTTTTATCAAATGTATGAAATGAATATGGATTTGAACTCGAAGAATCGATTATATATATGTATATATAATTAAAATAAATCGAATAATGAAGCTGCAGTTCGTATTTTGAAACCGTGATTTCAAACGATTATTGCGGGAGATCCAACCATCGGATTTTCCCGAAACCACAACTATTGGGTTCGCCTTGGAAATACCTTTCCAACGGCACCAACTTTATAAAGATCCAATGGTTGGATTGTCAGGAATGTTTAATTCAAATTTGAAGAAAAACAGCGCCAGAATCGATTATAATTATATATATATAATTATAATTAAAATAAATCGAATAACGACGCTGTAGTTCGAAATTTGAAATCGAAACTTCAAACGATTGTACCGGGAGATCTGACCGTTAGATTTTCCCAAAACTGAAACCATTGGATTCGTTTTGAAAGGATTTTTCTAATGATATAAAATTTGTGAAGATCCAACGGTTAGATTTTCAGATATGTGTAAATTAAATCTGAAGAAAAACAGCACCATGGCCGCATTATGGCCTGAAGCGTCATTTGAATGAATTGGCTATTTTTAAATGAAAAAAAATAGCGATAAGTCGTGATAAAATATTATAAACGATATATTGAATTTATTCAGTTTATTGGATAGTTGATAGTTGAATTTGTTTGGCGTGAAAATTTCAATTAATGAACTGAATAAGTGAAGTCGAATAATTTAACCATTGAAATGAATTGATTTGAAATATTAAACATATGTGAATTATTTGAAAAGGCCGAGTTAATTCTCATTTCAAATAATTAATCGACGATTAAAAGTCGAAGATACAAAGATGATGCAAGACCAATGATCTTCACGTAGAATGGAGGGGTGCTACTGATGCTCATGATGGGAGTAGCCACCTTGAAGGGGTTGAAGTAGTAGCCGTCCGGACGTACATGTTGATTGTATGGATGCGCGAGGAATAAAGATCCTTCGGTTTCGTTCAGACCCAGAACGGACTTATAAATGGACTGTGTGTCTGACATTGGATTTCATCATGTGTGATTGATAGACATCAGTCGCATGGCGTGAATTGCATGTGTGGCATGTTGAGATGCAGTAATCAAAGCTTTTGTTGAAAAGAAGAGCTTTGTGGTTGATGATCAAAGCAGGGCTTTGAATAACTAGCTTTATGTTTAACGTTGTATCGCGAGCCTCACACCCCGGTATGAGCCAGAAACGGGAGGGGACATTAGGGAGGACCTGCGTTTCTTTCTAGCTAGGACTGGTGTCGGATTTTACACGGCCTGACATTTTACTTATGTGGATGATGGATTGTGAGGCCCCTCGGTTAGTTCGGTCTCTTTCGAGCCGATGTCTGGTCGGGATATGACCAGTTTACGCCCCATAGGGTGGGGAAACGCAGTGTTCAGGGTTTGAGTTTAATCCACTTCGAGTGGACCGGCCCTGATGATCCAAGGCTTGACTGAGTACTTGCCTGAGACATGGTAGGCTAGATTGTCTCAAAGCGGTGAGGACAATCCTTGGCCTCGGTTCGTGATGGAAATCCAATTTCCAAATACGACATCGTGCGGTTTTGATTGTATACCTATATATGGCGACATAGTGGTATGGGGCGTTAATGCCGTCTATGATTTATAGTTATGATTCAAATTGTTTTTGAAACATATAAACACTAGTAATAATATCAAATGATTTGTTTTGCTCGTATCAAGCATATTTTGGCCATTATAAGTCAAAACTCTATCCTCTGGTTTGTGTTGCATTGTGTGATGGGAACTGAGTCTTATAATGGCTTCATTTTTATAAAAAGCAGTGCGATGTTAAAAAGATTTACTTGTTTTAAAGTACTGGCAATCACTGGAGTAAACCCGTTCCGCGAAAGTGGCGTGGTCCTGTGATTGGCCATATTGTAAAATAAGTTGAAGTAGATTTCTCATACCACTCCCATGACTGACTCGTAGTTTGTTTCACTTGCAAACTCGGATGCCCCTATTTCTACACGGGCAACCTTGTATTCAGGTTTTAGCAGGCTCTTTCTGGATAGCTGGAGCTGAAGATGGATTCTACCATTTATCACTTTTTATGCTGTTCAGCTCCAATTGTGCATTTATGTTCTGTTTTCCGCTGTAGACATTTATGTATAGCTGAACTGTATTTGTTCTAAGTATGATCCTGTATACTGTGTAAATCTGATGCTTATATTTATCCAGTATATTCTTTTGTACATTATCTGGTGTATTTATTTATTTCTTTTCTGCTGTTAACTGTTTATGTGTTATACTCCAAAGATTACCCTTGCCTTCGTGTTTCGGGGTTTCGGTCATCACAGTAATGGTTTGAGTTAGCATAGCATGTTTATTTAAACATCTGTTTAAATCCAATGAAGGAGTTTTGGAAATGTTTTCCAAATAAGAATCAGAAATGTTTTCTAATATAAAAAAATAGAATTTAGAGGAAATATGGAAACGTTTTCCAATGATAAATAACATATATTTTCTAAATTTAGAAAATAAGAATTTACGAATATATGGAAACAGATATAGGGAAATGGATAATTGAATGACAAATTAAATTAAAGGGGACCAGTGTTGATTGATGATTTGCTCGGTAAGATTCATTTGGAAGTACGACAGTTGTTTGTACACCTGTTTTCCTTTTATAGTTGAATAACCGACTATCAAAGTTTTTGATCATTTCGTTGTCAATACGGGGAGAATGGGATAAGATTTATTATCTGAAAACCACTCTGTATGGGCATTAGCGTTGCGAATCAAATATGATGAAGATAATTGAAGACGGAGTTTAAGCAAGGGCTGTTCTGGAAAATCCTAGGTAGAAATTGCCTAAGATGGGTTTACAAAATAGTGCCTTCGGTTTGTCCAGCCTCAGGACAACTTGAATGGACGAATGTCTAACAGAGTATATCTGGTAGATCGCATAAGTTGATCGTTTCAAACATATTTACGTTGTTGGCGGAGGAACTCGTTTCTCTTAGCTTATACCTATTTTTGGGGAAATCAATTTGTGATTTGACGGGTACGACGATATGACATTCAAAGTAAATGAAAGAGTGATCTGTTAAAACATGCATTATGACCTCAAGCCTCATCAATTGGGAAATGACAGAAATTGGGCTGGCAACATGGCTAAGTGGGTCGCACCCAAGTAGGGTATATTGTCACCATCTAGAGAATATTCATATTTATTACTTCTTTCAATTCTGTATCTCCTATAAACGGTTATATTGGTATATAAGTTGTAAGGTGACAATATATTCAGAACAATCAAGCAAAATGGATGGCCGGTCATGTGTGGCCGAGTTACAAGATGTTCTTGTTGAACTCTAGTGTATCGCTTCTAGAGTACATTGATCAGAAGGTGGTTCCATACCTTGTCATAGTTGGAATCCATTACCCAATAAGAGCCTGCGGTTTTTGATTGTATATTATATATGTAGAGCGTGAGATGAAAGCGTTCTACTAGATTGCTATCTACTTGATTTAGACATTATTATAATATCAGAAAGTATTGATTTGAAGAAATATTTTGGGTTATCGTAAGGTAAAAACCATATGTATTTATGTGTGGATCGGTCTTACGATTATCATTGCTATTGAAAAGGATTTGGAAAAATTAAACCAAGTGTTTGGAGTTTACTCACACCAATCAAATGACTGACCCAGAGTTTATTTTGTTTTGTTTTCCCTAAACTCTTGGGTGCCCAATTTTGTATGGGCAGTCAAGTAACGACCCAAGGAAAACTCGACGCTCGAATTTTCGACAACAATACGTAAACCCGTATTACTTGCCAAAAACCCAAGTATCGAACCCTAGATTGTCAGTAGAAAAAAATCGGAGGATGAGAAAAGAAAGAAAGGATATTAGAATAGAAGAAAGAAGAAGAACACATCATAATCTCACATCTGAACAGATAAAATATAATATAACAAATCTCTTTATACAAAAGAAAAACTGGATACACATACCAATCATCAGATTACAACATACATCAGACACAGCGGAAATATAACTTCTTATAACTAGCGGTGAAGCCTCCTGCTTCCAGTTCCTGAAAACTCCAAGCGAAACCTAACCTGGAACATGCTCGGTATGACCCGAGCACATTTGAAGCAAAGCAAAATACACCGGGTCAGTCTGGAATACTTTTAGTGATAAATTCGCAGAACACACAACTTGATTAACTTTGGAAAATCCTTTCTGAAATCATAGGATAATAGTAAGACCAGCCCACACATAAACACGGACGGTTTTTACCTTACTATAACCCAAACTGTTTTTGAAATCATAACTTATTCTGATATTATGATAGTGTCTAAATACAAATAAATAACAATCTAGCGGAACGCTTGCATCTCACGCTCCACATATACAGTATACAATCAAAATCGCGGGCGCTTATTGGAGATTGGATTCCAACTTGATAAGGTATGGGACCACCTGCTGATCGTGTATCTCTAAAGGTGAATACACTGGGTTCAACAAGAACATCTTGCAACCCGGCCCACACATGACCGACCACTCATTTCTCTTAGGTGTATCGAATGTATATCACCGACGGTTGGGATCAGCAACCGCCTCTCGAAAAGGGGTAACATCGAATATAGATTAAAGAAGGAAATGGAATTTCTCTAGATAGGTGATTATACACCCTAATGGGAACGACCCACATAGCCATGCTGCCTGCCCGATTTTTGTCATTTCCCGGTTGTGAGGCTTGAGGCTAGAATTTTCTTTTAGAACATCTGACCACTATTTACTTTTAATGCCACATCGTCAGATCCGCCAGATATCACTAATTGACGTCCACAAAAATGCTCTGCGGTCAGTTAAGAGAAGGTGTACAGCCTCCTCCGCCATCAAAAGAAATACATTTGAAGAAATCAACGTACGTGACCCCTTTGGAAATACTCTGTTAGACACTCGTCAATACAAGTCATCCAGGAACAGGATGAATCGAAGGCACTTCCCTACTTCATCTCATATAGGAATCACTCCAAGGATCGGTAATGAGAAGTCCTTGCAATCCGTAGATTCCAACCACGATAGAGTCACAGTTTATCTCTTCTTTCAAGGCAGAGAATCTTGGTGGTTCTTCCGTTTATGAAGATCTACGATCTTCAACGCTCCATCTCAATCTTCTTATAATATCTTCACGTATTTGTTGATCGGAATGGTTTTCGAATATAAATTCAATTCTGGTCTTTCCGTACCAACAATCGTTTTGGTTAGGTTTGATAGTCGGTGATTTAACTATCAAATAACAAATGTGTGAATAAATTGAGTTTGCTAATTCAGTACTTGGCACTACTTGGCCTATTCAAAAATACATTAATAAATAAATGGTAAATCAACCTTAAATTCTTTCAATATAATTAGACCTTATATTTATTCTCAATTTTTAACAAAAACTATTTTAAATACTTTCGAGCATATATATATATGTATAAACCCGGCTTTCCATTCCTTTTGGAAATATCGATATATTTCTTTAAAAACTTTTCCCTTTTTCTTCCTTATTTAGCATCTTGATATATATACATAATATATAAATATATTACTTAATGGTATTAACACGTTACCAATTCTAATATGGTTAAAGCAAATGTCGACTCATAATTTAAAACCAAAACTTTCATATTTATATTGAAACCACTATTGTAGTAGTATTTTTAATCCATAATCTCGCACTTATGTTCATTACATCTCGTACGGAATACCACACTAATTTCAACACCTTTTCCTCGTTTTAAACCAATACCATTCCTCGACAATAATGAAGCCGTTCAAGTTAGAGTATTTTATTTACCTCTCAGACTTTGATCGACAACGTTCTTATCTCAGAATGGATACCAGTTTGTAACTTAAATCCTTATAAAAATCTTGTTTACCATCTCGATTTCAAATATGGTTTTATAAACCGTTTCTTACATTTGAACTCTTTGTTCGGTAATATCTTTATTTAATTCTTTTAATTAAGTGAATCTTCACTAAAATGTAACTTTGAACTTGAAACATTATTTCACTTATGCCTTCGGTTTTAAATGAAATCCCACGTCCCATAATCAATTTCCATTTATTCAGGCATTCTTAAAATAAAACTTTTACTTGGATTCCGTAACTAAATCTGCTTATTTCCTTCTTTACAATAAAACCGCTTTAACTTGGATTTTATTTCAAAAATTCATTTATCAATATTTAATACCAAAGCTCTTGTATGTAATTTGCTTTGTGTTTGAAATCTTTGCTTCAATTACCTTGTTTTGCTTAATTCAGTCCTTTAACATTTAAATCATTGTTCTGGTTTAATCCTTGTTTAAATTTCTTCCAAATCACCTTTACTAACCCGTTTAACATCTTATAATACTTAGCTTAGATCTAATTTAAATCATACCCCTCACTAACCTCACAACCTTGCCTGGTTTAAAGACCCCTTTTTAATTACAACGGTTGTACACATCAGTTAGCTGATTTTCATTTGTCATTTCCCCCTTTTAAATTAATTAAATAACTGAATTAATTTAAAATCACTATTTAATTGTTTTAAAACAATTATTCTATTTTACCAATCCGTAGGTAATTTCTTTGGTTTTTCTGCTTTATAACTTGTTTACGTCATACGATTTTGCTACTCAAACCATTTAAATAGTTCTTTTATAAACTTGATTAAAATATTTATTTATAAATTTCTAATTTAATTAATTATATAAAATAACTGAAAAGCTTCAGTTCAGTTATAAAATAATTTATAACTTTAAAACTGCGTCGATTCACCAAACGGTAAATGGACGTCTGAAATAACACATTTTAGGCCATTCACTGCCAATTACCAAATCAACACAGGTGAATATTTATTCAATCATCACACTCAAACAGATTTTACTAGCATATGGGGTTCAATTGGTTCAAATATCAACAATATAAAACAAACAAATAATATTTGAGGAATCCGGTCGGATCCCTCCAACCTGTTCTTCCCTGCATCACAGCTTGTTATACATTTCATAATAATATATGAAATAAATTTCAACCATCTAAAAATTTAAAACGATGTAATATAAATAACAGCAACCAATCAAACAATAATCAGCCAATAACAACCAATCAACCAATTTATATTTTTAAATGGTAAATTATATTATAATATGAATTTACCACATCACAGGATTCCAGAAGGTGTGTGAATTAACTCACCAGTGTTGACAGTTGACGCATTTGTTCCTTTTAATTTGAAATGAACATTCAAAGTTAACTGAAATTTCAACTGCGTCAGATCAGTGCCTAGTCAGTGCCATCGTCTAGGTCTCGTCACTTCGATCCCAACGGATCCAGTTTTGTCAGATTTAGTTAAAGTATGTGAAAGTTACGCTAGTTTAAAGTTTCACATATATATATATATATACGATTATTAATTAAAACTAAATTATTAATTAATTAATTAACCTTACCTTAATTTCCGCTAATACCTGCCACGTCAGCAACAAATAAGAAAAACGCGTTTTCTCTTTTGATTTCCCTTGAACCCGATCGTGCTTCTCTTTTCTTAATTTCTGAAGGCCGAACTCCAACCATGAGACCGTCAGAGCCTCCTCCCTCTGTCGACACTGCACCTGGACTGACCATGCTGCCGCCGCTTTGAAGCCCTTGCCACCAACTCCACCCACCAGAACCGTCGACCCCCACCTCGCCTCCAACTGGCCAGATATCAATGCTCAACGGAAGTGGTTCAAACCACCATAACTCTAGCCTCCAACCACCGAGTACCTCGAGACTACCACCTAACTAACCGCGATCCTCCCTGCTACCTTTTCCCCTCATACTCCACCATCTGAAATGAGCATCGGCACTGGAAATTACCTAAATCCGACCACCACTCCTAAAACTGAACCCAAAATAGTACCCTTAATTCATCTCGTTGCCGCGACCATCTCGGACCACCGTTGAACCTCAGACCGGTGCCAAAATAAAGCTGAAACCCCCCTCTTCGATTCCCCCTAGGTCTCGTCCTCTCAAATCAACCCAATCCCCCTCAATCAAGCCAAAAATGAAACTGATTATCCACGGTTTTACCTCGATTCCGGCCACCACCGACCACCGTTCCACCCCAATTTGGTCAGCGACTAGCCCTCGACCCGATCTACGTTTTTGCTTCAGGTTGCCCTCACAAATTATCAACAGATTTGAAGATATAATTAAATTTGTAAACGAGGGCTTATTTGCAAATTTACATGACGATTTCAGATTTTAGGGATTAGGGTTCTGAGTTAGGGGTATACATATTGTGAAAATAATATAATTTAAGTTGATTTAACGAACGATGTTGATTAACGATTTTTATTTCGTACCTATCGCGTTTTCGAACGTTGTTTATTCGCTCCTGTGATCACGTACAAACCCCGTTCGAGATGCGAATGGACGACATATTATAATTTGATGATACAGTCCTAATGAAACTTGTTACGTCAAATTCCGAGTTCATTTGCTCGAATGGCGCTCTTCACATTCAAATGGTCGTTTTTATTTGTATTTTATTTTGCTGTGCTCACAAATTAACCTCTATTGATGCGCCACTTAAAACCTAGCAATAATTTACTGTTGCGGTCTCAATAAAATTTGTTTCGTCGAAAACGAAGGTCATTTGAATAAAGGCCCTTTTATAACTACCCAATTCAAATAAAATAAACCAATTTTAAACTACCTCAATATAATAATATTAAAATATTGTAATTGGCCATACCCGACCAGAATACCGTATGCTACCACAATAAAATATCTCGGGTTGAGTTTGAAGCCAAATCGATATTATAAATATTTAAAAACCCCTTTATTTAATATAAATAACGATAAAATTTATAAAGGAATTCCACCGCGACCTTTTCAAAATTTGATTTGGACAGAAAAAAATCTACAACACGAAAACTTGATTTTTCTCTTTCATTAGAAAAATATTATCCAACAGATTTGGACGTTTCTTGTTTCGAGAAAAATCGACTTATTTTGGGCCCTGTACAGCCGTTTAAAGTTCAAAACGCCAAATTACGAACTGCCGCGCCGCTGCAGCTTGTTTTATAATATAATTATAAATTAAACATTATAACGTTATTTTATAAACGAAATCGCATAATTTCAATACAAACGATATTAAACCAATTTAAATTGCCCGATCACTTTAAACTGCAAATTCGACATTTCCCCAAATATGCTGAAATTAAAATATTATTATATTATTAACATAAATAAATATTCACAACAAATGGTTAAAATCGATTATATATATTCAAATCAATATTTTAAATAAATAAAATATTTCAAATACATGGTTAGAAAATACGGGACATTACAAGTCAAGTAGTCGGGATTTTACAGATACTTGGACAGCTGGAGCAGGAGGTTTCAAGATTATATGACTATTGTTATTTCCGCTGTGTTGTAAGTGTTGTACTCTGATAATAATATTGTATCCCGATACTGTTTTACTCCAAAGTTATGTTATATAATATATTTTATTCGTTCCGCTGTGAGATTCGTTTTACTCTGATGTTGTTGCAGTTGTGTTCTTCTTCTTCTATTATAATTTTCTATCTTAACTATTCTCACCCTCTAACTTCTTTCTATTGACATTCCAGTATTTCCGACTTTTGAATAGTCGACATGGTGTTATGTGTCGATTTTCTAAGTCGAAAATTTCGCATTCGTTACAGTGGTATCAGATCTAAATGTTAAGTAATTACCTTGGCTTTGTGGCGTGACTCTGTGGAAACGGGATTAGAAATACCCTAGATTAAGTTTAATTGTATATATACGAGTAAACATATTTGTAGATTTTATAAAAAAAAATTGTTTTATTTTCTGGAGATTTATTGGTTGAGTTGTTTATGAGTTTTGGTCGATCAATTTGATCCACTGTATTGATAAGGGTTTTTAAACACTCGTATACGGTGAACTGACACAGTATGTTTTGAAAGGAGGGTAAATGAAATAATTTTACCCAAAATATATTCTGATATAAAAGAAATGTATATCTTGGAATTATTATCATATACAGGATGTATTGGTTGTTAATATAATCAAATGAGATTATAAAAGTAAAATGGTTATGTAAATAGCCAATCAGGATTCATATAGGCGTAATATTTGAAATTAAAGGGATTAAATCTAAATTTAAACCAGGATTAGAATTGAAACTCTGGAAATTTGAATAAGTGATTGTAAATGGATTTGGATTAAATATATGGAAATTTTAAAATACTGGAAGATTTTAAATTGCTTACAAGCATTATGAAGGGTATTTTGAATTGATTTCAAAATAGAGGTGGTTAAGAAATGAGTTTTGAAAATGTTATAGTATTGAAATCACTTCTGTCGCTGGGAAATAACTCTGATGATGCTGGCCACGTCATTATTGTTCATTTTCGAGTTCTAAGTGATGAAATACTACCACAGATATTGTTTTTGCAAATGTTTTGATTCGGAAAGGGAATATTTGATTTTGAAAAGGGTAAGTTGTTTAAAACTCCCAGGAGAGATTGTTTGAATTAAAAGCAATTTAGATAGAAAAATTTTGCGGAAGCAAATTGAAACTGAATTATAATCAGTTAATTGGAAATTGAATTGTAATAGAGTAATATCGAGTAAAATTGGATTTTTGAAATATAGTTGGACTCAAGTGATTAATTGATTGAGTTTTGTAATAAAAGCAAATTTGAGTATTAGATGACGATACTGATTAGAGGAGTTAATTTGTTAATGGAATGTCATAATGGAACTTAACAAGGTTAAGTAAATTTGATTGGTGAGTTAAGAATTTGGAATCGAGAATGGAACTCGAGGATGAAATGAAATTCGACATAGGTATAAGTGAATGATTGTGTTTGAGGATAAAAAAAACTGATTGAAGTTTGATTGAGATAACATTGGTACATGCTGAATGGGTAGCAGATGGAAAGGATATAATGATATGCCGACAAAAAGGTACAAGTTTATATTTTATATTGGGTACGAGATTTATGAGCCGATTTGGGAAGCCGCTTAGCTGTTTGATTTTCTTTTGAATTGGAGAAGGCCAAGAGGGGCGAGTTGTAGCTGTACCGATTGAGTCATACAAAGGAGACGCTGGCGAAATTTTTCGAAAATTTTGGGTGTTAGAATGAAATTATTTTAAGGGGAGAATAATGTAACGTCCCGTTTTTTACAGTATAATAATTAATTTATTTAATTATTTAAATAGTGTTTAGAGATTTAAATTGTAACATCCCGTATTTTATGGTATTATAATTAATTTATTTAAATATTTAAATAATGATTTAGAGAATTAAATGGTTGTTTAATAAAATAATATTGAATATTTAATTAATATAAATAATAGAATAATATATTTAATTTTGAAATAGTCGGAAATAGCTGAATTCACAATATTATGTGAATTGGATTTATTATAAGATATAATTCAGTTCATAATTGAATTAGATAAAAAGAATATATTAAATAAACGACGGTTGAACGTATAATTTATATTATAATTATAATCGAGCTCGAAATGGTGCGGTAGTTTGTAAATTGGTGATTCGAACTTTAAACGAATATACAAAATCCGTTTTAAGTCGGATTTTTGTGAAACAAGAAACGTTCAGAGCTGGTGAAGTATATTTCTCTAATGGAAGAGAAAAACTGGGATTTCGTCGGTTAAATTTTGATTTATGATGAAATCATATTTTAAAATAGTCGCTATGGAACGTATATAAGCCATAACGATATATTTAATTATAATTAAAAATTGGCTTCGAAATTGGTCAAGTCCTTTTAGACGTAGTTATAATTAAATTTTTAGAATTTTTCTGTAATTTTTATTTTGGGAAATAAGCCCTTTTTATTTTGGAGTATTTTACACCCTATATCGACATTTCGGGGTTTCACAGAATAAGTTAACAGACCTATATTATTATATTTTTGGAACCGTGACACATTACTTGTCACGCTGGTATTTTTATTTCTGTCCATAGCAGTTCGTTCGTGGACAAAAGTTTATGTAATGAGTACACTATAATATATATATATATATATGTTTGTGTATCCATTCCTTTCCATACATGCATACCCATTTCTTTTCATAACAAGCAGCATATTAGGATATATAAATATTATTTATTGGGAAAAGCGTTCAAATAAATAAAGGAGCACAGTAATGGAAAAGATGTGTAGAACAAATTAAAATGTATGACTAATCTTCAAGAGTAAGTTAAAACGCACATCATAGCATGAATGACCAACCTACCCTTGTACTTCATATCCAAGTAATACGGTAGCAGCACCTATTACTTAATGCCTAGGGATACTTAATGCAGAAAGCTTTAAAGGAAAATTTTCTCATTTGTCTTGTCTTGTCACGATTGCTTAAGTGGGAAGAAATGGGTTTCCTTAGTCTAGAAGGAACACCAACCAATATATATACTGGAAATTGCATGACCATTCAGGTTTCCACGACCATCTTTTTTTTTTCCAACTCCCATTTTCATTTCAATTCTCTTCAACGAAAGAACTTAGCTTTAAAAATGAAGTAAAAATCCAAGCATATATATATATATATATATTTAAACTCAAATGATGATGCTCTACATCCCGGTGCCACTCTTAAAGGGTTCGAACCCCCTGACGTTGGCTGTGTATCTCAAAAACACGCACCATTTATGGATCCAGAATTTTAGTAACTTACGCACAAGTTGATGAAATCATTATAGGATTCAAAAGTTGGAGCATGTCGGAAGGTCGATGTCACCTGGGTGCCTGCGAAATTTATCCGGATGTTATGGCATAGGAGGGAGGATAGTTGTTGAAGAGAAGAAACGCACTAAGGAGAGAGATAGCGTGATGAGAACAAGTGGAAACGGGATGGAGTAGCTTCAGCAAGTGACGACTTTGTAATTACAAAAGGAAGGTACTGTTTCTATGAAGCATGGGTGGAGTGTTTCGGACGTGTGCAGATGATAAAGTATGGGGATGTCGGTGAGAGTAGCAGGCATCGAAGTGCTTATAGTTGTGGAAACGATGGTGATGGATAAAATAGTGAGAATAGGGAAGTTGGAGTAGAAAACGATGTTAGCAGGCTTTATTTCGGGGATGGAAGTCGGGTTATTGGTGAGCAGTACAGTGGGTTGGTCCATTGTCAGTAAGTGGTGTATAAGGGTAGAAAGTAAGCTACGTGGATGCAAATGTTTCGCCATGTATGTTTTTGCAGAATTGGGTGTGGAATTTATGAATTTGAAGTGAAAGTGGCGAGCTTGACTGTGTAGTGATAGAGGAGTGGTATGCACTGGGAACGTGGCTTTTCTTTTAGGGAAGATGGAGTTAGATGGGTGGAGTTTGTGAATGGACTTTCTTCGGTGTACTGGGGTAATGCATTAAAGTAAAAACATATATATTTATATAATCAAAAAAAGAAACGTGGCAGAAGAAAATAAAGGGGCGTGTGGGTATTTCTTTTTGGGGAGATAACGCACTGTACACATACGGGGTGAAAGGAATGGGACATTGTGTTCAAAAGGGGCAGTAGCTTTCTCTTGGGTTGGAGAGTATAGGCTACGGTTGGAAATCCTGTAATGGAGGAGCGGATTTTTCTTTGCGATAATTAACCATGGGTTTGGAAATCTAAAGCGGGCTGGATCATAGGGTAAGGCCCAAATAATTTAAATAAACCAAGGTAGTTTTAAAATAATATTGTATATAAAATTATTATTGTTGTATCTTGTGCATACATTATAAGAATCACAAGCGGTCAGTCGCGTTGGAGTCGTATGGATAAGGGCTATACAATGGAACTGATTCAGAGTGAATTGGAGCTCGTTACAATTTATAGCGAAATAAATTGTTAGATCTGAATCAACAACAGTTTATCGTTATTTAACGATGAATTTCCAATTTGAGTAAAACTCACTAACTCTATCGTTTATATTTTTATAAATATAATCTAGTAATGATAAATGCTGATTGACTGTTGTGTCATGATTGTTTGGTTGAATTGCTTATGTATTGGTTGAAATTATAGATAACGATATCTATATAAATCGTTAATCAAACATTGATTCTATTTATCGGAATATTTCATATTTAAATGAAATCGATGTTAATTATATTGTTTAACATCTGTGGATGCAGGGAAATAGGTCGGAGGAATCCAACTGGATTCCTCAACATTTATTTTACTGTTTTTCATATATGGAGATATATGATGTAATATATAATCTGTTGTTGACGATGTGTGTTAGAATGATATTGATCATTGTTATTTGGTATTTTAAATACCATAAGAAATAATGGAATACAAAAAGGGAATTTTCAATGTTATATTGAAAAAGAAATATATATAAAATCAAAGGATATTATAAAAAGAATGATTTTTAAAATGAATAGAATTTTATAAAAGGAATTATTTGTATAATAAATAAGATTTTATAAAAGGAAATATTTGGGAAACAAATATAGAGAATTATAAAAGGAAATATTTGTATAACATTTACAAATAGAATTATAGAAGGAAATATTTGTAAAACATTCACAAATAGAATTGAAAAGGAAATATTTGTAAAACATTTACAAATAGAATTGAAAAGGAAATATTTGTAAAACATTTACAAATAGAATTGAAAAGGAAATATTTGTAAAATAAATAGAATTATAGAAAAAGAATTATTGGGAAATTAATAGGATATTATAAAAGGAAGTATTTTATAAAATGAATAGAATTTTATAAAAAGAAAATATGTGAAAAAAATATTAAATAGAAATTTGTTTTAACAGATAAAAATGGGGAACATTAATGTATAAATTAAGTTTTATAAATTAAGTAAAATATTTATCAATTGATAAATTGAAATTATGAGTCTAAATTTATATAGAGAAGTGAAAATCGGTTTTAACACCGATATTTGAAAATAGAATGTAAACGCAACATCTATAAAGGAAATTATAAAGGATCGAATATTAGTTAATCGAAATAGAGTTAATCGAATATTAGTTATTCGAATAGAGTTAATTGATTAGAGTTAATCGAAATAGAGTTAATCGAGTATAGTTTATTCGAAAGGAGTTAATCGAATATAGCTTATTCGAAAGGAGTTAATCGAATATAGTTTATTCGAAAGGAGTTAATCGAATATAGTTTATTCAAAAGGAGTTTATCGAATATCGTTTACTCGAAAGGAGCTAATCGAATATAGTTTATTCGAAAGGAGTTAAATCGAATAGAGTTAATCGATTAGAGTTAATCCAATAAAGTTAATCGATAGAGTTAATCCAATAGAGTTAATCCAATAGAGTTAATTGATTAGAGTTAATCGAATAGAGCTAATCAAATAGAGTTAATTGATAAGAGAAGAGTTAATCGATTAGAGTTAATTGAATATTAGTTATTCGAATAGAGTTAATCGAATATAGTTTATTCAAAAGGAGTTAATCGAATATGGTTATTCGAAAGGAGTTAATCGAATATAGTTTATTCTAAGGAAAGAGTTATTGAATAGAGAATATTCAAAAGAGAGTTACTTAAGGAATTTTGTTAAGGATTTAAAAGGTGAAATTTGTCTTTTTCGAGGTAAAAAATGTTGTTTAGTTAAGGTTTGAGAGGTAGTTATACCCCAACTTGATTGACTCCATTTTTAACTAAGGGATGGTTAAGGTTCGATAGTGAAGGTTGGTTAAGTAAATTTAGTTAATGAGTGTAATAATTTGAGTTGGCATAGCGATGTTTTATTTAAACATCTATTTAAATCCAATGAAGGAGTTTTGGAAAAAATTTCCAAATAAGAATCAGAAATGTTTTCTAATATAAAATAAAATAGAAATGAGAGTAATTATGGAAATGTTTTCCAATGATTAATAACGTATATTTTCTAAATTTAGAAAATAAGGAATTGTTGAATATATGGAAGCAAGAAATGAAAAATAAATAAATTAATGATAAGTGAATTTTAAGAGATAAATGATGATTGATGATTGATCGATAGAATTTCCATCTGGAAATAATATCGTTGTGTGCACACGTGTTTTTCTTATATAGTTAACTCACGGACTATCGAAGTTTTTGACCATTCTTCTGTCGTCAATACGGAGAGATCAGAATCAAATTCATTATCTGAAAACCAATCTGTATGGGCATTAGCGTTGCGAATTAAATATGATGAAGATAATTGAAGACGAAGTTATGCAAGGGCTGTCCTGTTTACAGAATAGTGCCTTCGGTTTGTCCAGTCCCAGGACAACCTGTACGGAAGAATGTCTGACAGAGTATATTTAATGGATCACGTAAGTTAATCTCTTCAAACTATGTACGTTTGGTGGCGGAGGAACTCGTTTCTCTTAGCTTTATACCCGTTGTATTTTTTGGGAAATCAATTTGTGATTTGGCGAGTATGACAATGTGACCTTCAAAGTGAAAAATTCTGTGATCTATCAAAGATAAGCGTGGCCTCTAGCCTCACAACCGGGAAGTGACAAAACTCGGGCAAGCAGCATAGATATGTGGGTTGCTTCCGTTAGGGTGTATTATCACCTATCTAGAGATATTCATTTCATTCTTTAATCTATTCGATGCTGTCCCATTTGGGAAACGGTTGCTGATCCCAACCGTTGGTGATATACATTCGATACACTCAAGCAAAATGAGTGGTCGGTCATGTGTGGCCGGGTTGCAAGATGTTCTTGTTGAACCATTGTATTCCTCTCTAGAGGTACACTACCAAAAGGTGGTTCCATACCTTGTCATAGTTGATTATCCATTATCCAATAAGTGCTCGCGGTTTTGATTGTATACTATATATGTAGAACGTGAGATGAAAGCGTTTCTGCTAGATGCTTATTATATTGTATTTGATAGACACTATCATATTATCAAAAGAATTTTGATATGAAGACTATTTTGGATTCTCATAAGGGAAAAACCAGTTCCGTTATATGGCGTGGTCTTATGAGATATCGTTTAATTGCTCAAACTGTTTTACTCACGCCAGTCCCATGACTGACCCAAAGTTTTGTTTTGTTTTGTTTTCCCTAAACTCTTGGATGCCCAATTTTGCACGGGTAGTCAAGTAGTCAGGATTTTTCAGATATACTTGGAGAGCTTGGAGCAGGATGCTTCAGGATTATGTAGCTATAGTTATTTCCACTATGTTGTAAATTTTATACTCCGATAATGTTACTGTATACATATACTGATTTTATTTCAAAATTATGTATCTATTATATGTTGTTCGTTCCGTTCGGAGATTCGTGTTTACTCTGATGTTGTATGTTCTTCTTCTTCTTCTATTCTAAGTTTCTATCTTATCTATTCTCACCCTCTAATTTCTTTCATGTACTATCCGGTATTTCCGATGCTTGATAGTCGACATTGGGTTATAGGTCGATTACTCAGGATCGCGATTTCCCTGGGTCATTGCAGTGGTATCAGAGCTGAAGGTTAAGTTATTACCTTGGATCTGTGGCATTACTCAGTAGAGATGGGGTTAGCTATGCCCTAGATTGAGTTGAGTGTATATATACGAGTGAACATATTTGTAGAATTTATAAAAATTGTTTTATATTGTGCTGATTTATTAGTTGAGTTGTTTATGGGTTCTGGTCGATCAGTTTGATCCACTATATCGGTAGGAGTTTCTGAACACTCGAATATGATGCATCGACATGGTATGTTTTGAAAGGAGGGTAAATGAAATAATTTTACCCAAATATATTTTGATATGAAAGAATTGTAATTTTTATAATATAATGGATGTGTTCGCTATTATTATAATCGAATGAGATTATGATTGGAATGGTTATACAAATAGCCAATCAGAATTCATATAAGTGTAACATATGAAATCAGGTGAATTAAATTTGAATTTAAATCGGAATTGGAATTAAAATTCTAAAAACATGAAAAGTATTTGTAAATGGAATTGAAATAAGTATAAGAGAATTTTAAAATCCTGGGAGATTTTAGAAATGTTTTCCAAGCATTGGGAATAGTATTTTGAAATAGATTTCAAAATGGAAGTATTTAGAAATGGTTTTAAAAGTGATATAGTATTGAACTCACTTCGATGGCTGGGAAATATCCCTAATGATGAATCGCGACATCATTATTGTTCATTTTTGAGTTGCTAAGAGATGGATTACTACCAAAGATTTTGTTTTTGAATTGTTTTGTGAAAAGCAAGTTGTTTTGAATCCTGAAAGGGGATATATGGTTTTAGAAAAGCTAAATTGTTTGAAATTCCCTAGGGAAGATTGTTTGAATTAAAACAAACTAAACTAGAATTTGTAAAAGCAAATAGAAATATAAATTGAACTGAAACCAGTTAAGTGGAAAATGAATTGAGATAGAAAGTATCGAATTAGATTGGACTACAGATAATTCAAAATGGAATTTGACTGGTAAGTTAAGAGTTGAAATAAAAAATGGAATCCGAGTTAAGAACAAAATTTGGCTTGGGTATAACCGAATGACTGGGATGACATTGGTATATGCAGAATTGGTAACACATGGAAATGATATATTGATATGCCCGACAAAAAGGTACATGTTTATATTATATATGGTTTTGAGATTTTGATGAGCCGAATTGGCAAGCTGCATGGCTGTTTGATTTTCTTTTGGGTTGAAGAAGGCCTAGAGAGGCGAGTTGGAGTTTGAGCTATTGACCAGTACAAAGGAGGTGCTGGCAAAAAATTTCGAAAAGTTAAGGTGTTAGAAAATTTTCAAGATTTTTGAAAATTTTCGTTAGTAGGAATAAAAAAATACTTAATTGAAATTAAATTTGTTCAATTGAAACTGAAGTTAAGAAGTGAACAAATAATTTTTAACCAGTAAATTGGGTTTGTTTTCTACCTTAGCAATTTCGAGGATGAATTTTTTTATGGGGAGAAGAATGTAATGTCCCGTATTTTACGGTATTATAATTAATTTATTTAATTATTCAAATAATGATTTAGAGAATTAAATGGTTGTTTAGTTAAATAATATTGAATATTTAATTAATATAAATAATAGACTAATATATTTAATTCTGAAATAGTCGGAAATAACTGAATTCACAATATTATGTGAATTGGATTATTTATAAGATATAATTCAGTTCAGAATTGAATTAGATCAAACAAATATATTAAATAAACGACGGTTGAACACATAATTTATATTATAATTATAATCGAGCTCGAAATGGCGTGGCAGTTCGTAAATTGGTGATTCAAACTTTAAACGAATATACAGAATCCGTTTTAAGTCGGATTTCTGTGAAACAAGAAATGTAAGGAGCTGATGAAGTATATTTC
Organism: Allium sativum; assembly: GCA_030737875.1. Lineage (NCBI taxonomy): Eukaryota > Viridiplantae > Streptophyta > Magnoliopsida > Asparagales > Amaryllidaceae > Allium > Allium sativum. The sequence continues at coordinate 825,245,226 of CM060913.1, forward strand.
TCTAATGTAAGAGAAAAAACGGTATTTCGTCGGGTAAATTTTGATTTATGATCAAATCATATTTTAAAATAGTCGTTATGGAACGTTTATAAGCCACAACGATATATTTAATTATAATTAAATATTTGCTTTGAAATTGGACAAGTCCTTTTAGACGTAGTTATAATTTAATTTTTAGAATTTTTCTGTAATTTTCATTTTGGGAAATAAGCACTTTTTATTTTGGAGTATTTTACACCCTATATCGACATTTTGGGGTTTCACATAATAAGTTAACAGACCTATATTATTATATTTTTGGAACTGTGACACATTGCTTGTCACACTGGTATTTTTATTTCTATCCATAACAGTTCGTTCGTGGACAAAAGTTTATGTAATGAGTACGCTATAATATATATATATGTGTGTGTGTGTGTGTGTGTGTCCATTCCTTTCCATACATGCATACCCATTTCTTTTCATAACAATCAGCATATTGGGATATATAAATATTATTTATTGGGACAAGCGTTCAAATTAAATAAAGGAGCACGGTAATGGAAAAGATGTGTAGAACAAATTAAAATCTATGACTAAACTTCAAGAGTAAGTTAAAACGCACATCATAGTATGAATAGCCAACCTACCCTAGTACCTTATATCCAAGTAATACGACAACAACACCTATTACTTAACGCCTGGGGATACTTAATGCAAAAAGCTTTAAAGGAAAATTTTCTCATTTGTCTTGTCTTGTCTTCTCACGATTGCTTAAGTGGGAAGAAACGGGATTCCTTAGTCTAGAAGGAACACCAACCAATATATATACTGGAAATTGCACAACCATTCAAGTTTCCACGAGCATCTCTTTTTTTTCCCAACTCCCATTTTCTTTTCAATTCACTTCAACAAAAGAACTTAGCTTTAAAAATGAAGTAAAAATCCAAGCATATATATATTTAAACTCAAATGATGATGCTTTACATCCTGGTGCCACTCTTAAAGGGTTCAAACCCCCTGACGTTGGCTGTGTATCTCGAAAACACGCACCATTTACGGATCAAGAATTTTAGTAATAGACGCACCAGTTGATGAAATCATTATAGGATTCAAAAGTTGGAGCATGTCGGAAGGTCGACGCCACCAGGGTGCCTGCGAAATTTATCTAGGTGTTATGGCGTAGGAGGGAGGGTAGTTGTTGAAGAGAAGAAACGCACTGAGGAGAGAGATAGCGTAATGAGAACAAGCGGAAATGGGATGGAGTAGCTTTAGCAAGTGACGGCTTTGTAATTACAAAAGGAAGGCACTGTTTCTATGAAGCATAGGTGGAGTGTTTCAGATGTGTGTAGGTGATGAAGTATGGGGAAGTCGGTGAGAGTAGCAGGCATCGAAGTGCTTACAGTTGTGGAATAGATGGTGATGGATAAAATAGTGAGAGTAGGAAGTTGGAGTAGTAAATGACGTTAGCAGGCTTTATTTTGGGGATGGAAGCCGGGTCATTGGCGAGCAATACAGTGGGTTAGTCCATTGTCAGTAAGTAGTGTATAAGGGTAGAAAGTAAGCTACATGGATGCAAATGTTTCGCCATGTATGTTTTTGCGGAACTGGGTACAGAATTCATGAATTTGAAGTGAAAGTGGCGAGCTTGATTGTGTAGTGATGGAGGAGTGGTATACACTGGGAACGTGGCTTTTCTTTTAGGGAAGATGGAGTTAGACGGGTGGAGTTTGTGAATGGACTTTCTCCGGTGTACCGGGGTAATGCATTAAAGTAAAAACATATATATTTATATAATCAAAGAAAGAAACGTGGCAGAACAAAATAAAGGGGCTCGTGTGTACGCACTGTACACGTGCGGGGTGAAAGGAATGGGGCGTTGCGTTCAAAAAGGGAAGTAGCTTTCTCTTGGGTTGGAGAGTACATGGTACGGTTAGAAATCCTATAATGGAGGAGCAGATTTTTCTTTGTGATAATTAACCATGGGTTTGGAAATCTGAAGTGGGCTGGATCATAGGGTAAGGCCCAAATAATTTAAATAAACCAAAGTTAGTTTTAAAATAATATTGTATATAAAATTATTATTGTTGTATCCTGTGCATACATTATCAGAATCACGAGCGTTCAGTCACGTTGGAGTCGTTTGGATAAGGGCTATACAATGGAACTGATTCAGAGTGAATTGGAGCTAGTTACAATTTATAGCGAAATAAATTGTCAGATCTGAATCAATAATAGTTTATCGTTATTTAACGATGAATTGCCAATGGGAGTAAAACTCATAAACTCTATCAGTTTATATTTCTATAAATATAATCTAGTAATGATAAAAGCTGATTGACTGCTGTGTGTTGATTGTTTGGTTGAATTGCTTATGTATTGGTTGAAATTAAAGATAATGATATATATATAAATCGTTAATCAAACATTGATTCTGTTTATCAGAATATTTCATATTGAAATGAAATCGATGTTAATTATATTGTTTAACATCTGTGGATGCAGGGAAACAGGTCGGAGGAATCCAACTGGATTCCTCAACATTTATTTTACTGTTTTTCATATATGGTGATATATAATGTGATATATAATCTGTTGTTTATGATGTGTGTTAGAATGATATTGATCATTGTTATTTGGTATTTTAAATACCGTAGGAAATACTAGAATATAAAAAGGGAATTTTCAATGTTATATTGAAAAAGAAATATATATATATATATAAAATCAAAGGATTTTATAAAAAGAAATATTTTTAAAATGAATAGAATTTTATAAAAGGAATTATTAATAAATAGGATTTTATAAAACGAAATATTTAGGAAATAAATATAGAGGATTATAAAAGGAAATATTTGTATAACATTTACAATTAGAATTATAAAAAGAAATATTTTTAAAACATTTACAAATAGAATTGAAAAGGAAATATTTGTAAAACATATACAAATAGAATTGAAAAGGAAATATTTGTAAAACATTTACAAATAGAATTGAAAAGGAAATATTTATAAAATAAATAGAATTATAGAAAAAGAATTATTGGGAAATAAATAGGATATTATTAAAGGAAGTATTTTATAAGATGAATAGAATTTTATAAAAAGGAAATATATGAAAAATAAATATTTAATAGAAATCAGTTTTAACAAATAAAAATTGGGAAGATTAATGTATAAATAATGATTTATAAATTAAGTAAAATATTTATCATTTGATAAATTGAAATTATAAGTCTAAATTTATATAGAGAAGTGAAAATCGGTCACCGATATTTGAAAATTTAATGTAAATGCAACATCTATAAAGGAAATTATAAAGGATCGAATATTAGTTATTTGAATAGAGTTAATTGATTAGCGTTAATCTAAATAGAGTTAATCGAATATAGTTTATTCAGAATGTGTTAATCGAATATAGTTTATACAAAAGGAGCTAAACGAATATAGCTTATTCAAAAGGAGTTAATCGAATATAGTTTATTCGAAAGGAGTTAATCGAATATATTTTATTCAAAAGGAGTTAATCGAATATCGTTTATTCAAAAGGAGTTAATCGAATATAGTTTATTCGAAAGGAGTTAAATCGAATAGAGTTAATCGATTAGAGTTAATACAATAAAGTTAATCGATAGAGTTAATCCAATAGAGATAATCCAATAGAGTTAATTGATTAGAGTTAATCGAATAGAGTTAATCAAATAGAGTTAATTGATAAGAGTTAATCAATTAGAGTTAATCGAATATTAGTTATTCGAATAGAGTTAATCGAATATAGTTTATTCGAAAGGAGTTAATCGAATATAGTTATTCGAAAGGAGTTAATCGAATATAGTTTATTCGAAGGAAAGAGTTATCGAATAGAGATTATTCGAAAGAGAGTTACATAAGGAAGTTTGTTAAGGATTTAAAAGTTGAAATTTGTCTATTTCAAGGTTAAAAATGTTGTTTAGTTAAGGTCTGAGAGGCAGTTATACCCCAACTTGATTGACTCCATTTTTAACTAAGGGATGGTTATGGTTCGATAGTGAAGGTTGGTTAAGTAAATTTAGTTAATGCGTGTAATAGTTTGAGTTGGCATAGCGATGTTTTATTTAAACATCTATTTAAATCCAATGAAGGAGTTTTGGAAATGTTTTCCAAATAAGAATCAGAAATGTTTTCTAATATAAAATAAAATAGAAATGAGAGTAAATATGGAAAAGTTTTCCAATAATTAATAACGTATATTTTCTAAATTTAGAAAATAAGGAAATGTTGAATATATGGAAACAGGAAATGAAAAATGAATAAATTAATGATAAGTGAATTTAAGAGATAAATGATGACTGATGATTGATCGATAGAATTTCCATCTGGAAATAATATCATTGTTTGCACACGTGTTTTTCTTTGATAGTTAACTCGCCGACTATCGAAGTTTTTGACCATTTTTCCGTCGTCAATACGGAGAGACCGGAATCAGATTCATTATCTGAAAACCACTCTGTATGAGCGTTAGCGTTGCGAATTTAATATGATGAAGATAATTGAAGACGGAGTTGTGCAAGGGCTGTCCTGTTTACAGAATAGTGCCTTCGGTTTGTCTAGTCCCAGGCCAACTTATGGAAGAATGTCTGACAGAATATATTTAATAGATCACGTAAGTTGATCTCTTCAAACGTATGTACGTTTGGTGGCGGAGGAACTCGTTTCTCTTAGCTTTATACCCATTGTATTTTTGGGGAAATCAATTTGTGATTTGGCGGATATGACGATGTGACATTCAAAGTGAAAATTGTGTGATCTGTCAGAGATAAGCGTGGTCTCTAGCCTCACAACCGGGAAGTGACAAAAATCGGGTAGCCATCATGGCTATGTGGGTTGCTTCCATTATGGTGTATTATCACCTATCTAGAGATATTCATTTCATTCTTTAATCTATTCGATGATGTCCCATTCGGGAAATGGTTGCTGATCCCAACCGTTGGTGATATACATTCGATACACTCAAGCGAAATGAGTGGTCGGTCATGTGTGGCCGGGTTGCAAGATGTTCTTGTTGAACCCGGTGTATTCCTCTCTAGAGGTACACTATTGGAAGGTAGTTCCATACCTTGTCGTAGTTGGTAATATATTATCCAATAAGTGCTCGCGGTTTTGATTGTATACTATATATGTAGAACGTGAGATGAAAGCGTTTCTGCTAGATGATTATTATATTGTGGTTGATAGAAACTATTATAATATCAAAAGAATTTTGATATAAAGACTATTTTGGATTCTCATAAGGGAAAAACCCGTTCCGTTATACGGCGTGGTCTTATGAGATATCGTTTAATTGCTCAAACTGTTTTAAACTGTTTTACCCCCACCAGCCCCATGACTGACCCAGAGTTTTTTTTCCCTAAACTCTTGGGTGCCCAATTTTGTACGGGCAGTCAAGTATCCAGGATTTTTCAGGTATACTTGGAGAGCTTTTCGATGTGTTGTAAGTGTTATACTCTGATAATGTTACTGTATACATACACTGATTTTATTTCAAAATTATGTATCAATTACATGTTGTTCGTTCCACTGTGAGATTCGTGTTTACTCTGATGTTGTACGTTCTTCTTCTTCTATTCTAAGTTTCTATCTTATCTATTCTCACCCTCTAATTTCTTTCATGGACTATCCGGTATTTCCGATGCTTGATAGTCGACAATGGGTTATATGTCAATTACTCAGGATCACGATTTCCCCGGTCGTTACATAAACGGTTGTTTAATTAAAAGATATTGAATATTTAATTAATATAAATATTATAATAATTATTTATTTCCGAAATAGTCGGAAATAGTGGAATTCACAATATTGTGTGAATCGGATTATTTATAAGATTTAATTCCGTTTAGAATTGAATTATAATAATGAATATATCATTTAAATGAAGTTTGAACGTTCGGTGCTAGTGAAGTATATTTTTCTAATAGAAGAGAAAGATCGATATTTCGTTTGGTAGATTTTGAGTTATGTCCAAATCAAATTTTCGAAAAGTCGCTATGGAATTCCTTTATAATTTATAATGATTTATTAATATTATAAATGGATTTTTAATATAAATTAAATACTGATTTAATCAGGATTTGATATGTCTTCAAATACGAATATTTTGGAGTTGTATTATATTCTATGTGAATATATATGATAATATTAATTTATAAATATTAAATTTAATTATTTTTAAATATATTAATATTTAAATGGGTTTATTTAGAGCTTTAAAAATAGCTAGTTTTGCAAACGACCTCCGTTTTCGACGAAACTAATTTTGTTGGATCCGGAATATTAAATTAATGCTAGATTTTAATTTTCATGATTTTTGGAGTCAGTTTATGACTGTACGTGAATTTAATGTGAAAAACAGTATATAATTTGACTTTAAAAATACGCTAGGTGAGCAAATGGACTCAGAATTCGACGAAACAAGTTTCGTTAGGTCCGCAATGTAAAACCATAGTTGCATGTCCATTTTCACCGAAATCGGATTTCATATGTGATCGTAGGAATTTTTAGTCCATGAAGACATAACGGATGGATATAAACTAATTACATAATCAATAAAAAAACATACCTATATATACCACTTTACATTCCTTAACCCTAAAATTTTCATTTCTACTATCAAATAATTTTTCCGCCGATAGTTTCTCATTTCAAACGTAAAGACCCATCTTTGGAAATTTTTGGAAATCCAAATAAAATCTCTTAATTCATGAAACTAATTTGTTGAGATCGGCAAAGCAAGAGCTTCGTGTTGGCACCGGTTTTGTGAAGCTCGATGTAAGTTCTGCTACTCGACATTTTCGCCGTGAAGCCTAAGGCTTCGGCTGGAGGTCAAGGCGAGGGAAGTTTGGGCAAGCGGAGGGTGGCGCTACACTCAAGGGTGGTAGCCGAGAGTTTTGGAGGAGTTTGGGATTTTTCTGTGGAAAAAAGGTGCGCAATATCACTGTGCATTTACTGGGAGGAGCTAATGTCGCGGTGAAGAGTCGAGGTGCGAGTTGAGAAAAAAGGTTTGCAGAAGAAAGAGGATTCGAAGTGGAGTATGCTGGTATTTTTAGTTTGATTTGATGTTGAAAGAAGGAGGAGATAAGAGGAAGTGAAGATCAATTAATGGCGTGCGTGTTTGCTTTCTGGAGTTCGAATCCATCGGGGAAGATGGATGCAGGTGGGTTTAGAGTAAATAGGCTGAAGGAATTAAGGTTGAGTCCCAATAAAAATATTTGCTTAAATTTAAACTATTTTATTGTATGTCAAACTTAGAAAATACATAACTATTTCATACGTTCTCCAAATTCAGCAAAACAAGATCCGTTGGGATCGTAGACGGCTACAAAATGGAACTGACTAGGAGTGAATTAGAGCTCGTTACAATTTATAGCGAAATAAATTCATTGTCTGAATTAACCGATAGTTATCGTTATTTAACGATGATCGTCCAATGTGAGTAAAACTCACTAACTCTACCAGTTCATATTTTTATAACGTATTTTTAGAATTGATTAATGATGGTTGATTGCGGTGTGTGGATTGTTTGGATGAACTGCTAATTGATTGGTTGAAATTATAGATAACGATATATATATATATATATATCATTAATCAAATATTGATTCTGTTTATCAGAATATTTCATATCGAAATGAAGTTGAAGTTAATTATATTGTTTAACATCTGTGGATGCAGGGAAACAGGTCCAAGTGGATTCCTCAACATTTATGTTACTGTTTTTCATATATTGTGATATATGATGTGATATACAAATTGTTAATGATTATGTGTGTTTGGATAATGTTGATCCTTGTTATTTGGTATTTTAAATACCATATATAATACTAGAATTAAAAAGGGAATTTTCAAAGTGTATATTGAAAATAATATAATTATAAAATCAATGGATTTTGTAAAATGAAATTTTTATAAAATCAAAGGATTTTATAAAATGAAATATTTATAAAATGAAATATTTATAAAATAAATAGAATTATAAAAGGAATATTTATTTAGAAAATAAATGGAATTTTATAAAAGAAATATTTACTTTGAAAAGAAATAGAATTATAAAAGGAAATATTTATAAAATGAATAAAATTTTATAAAAGGAAATATTTGGGAAATGAATGGAATTTTATAAAAGGAAATATATGGAAAATATATATTAAATGGAAATCAGTTTTAACAGATAAATGGAAATTTAAAGTAGATTTTAAATAGAATTTTTTTTAACAGATAAATTGAGAAGATTAATTTATAAATAATGTTTTATAAATAAAATAAAATATTTATCATGTGATAAATGGAATATATAAGTCTGAACTTATATAGAGAAGTAGAAATCGGTTTTGACACCGATATTTTAAATAGAATGTGAACTCTGCATTTATAAAGGGAATTATAAATGAGATTTAAGTGTTAGAAATAAAAAGGAGATTTCGTATGAATAAATCTATAAATAGAAGTATAAATAGAATTTGGAAATAGGGTATTATTTCAAATTACGAAATCAAACTTAATGGATTATATAAAAGAAATATTTTTCACATTCGATGTGAATAATGGATTAAAATAAATATTTTATAAATTAAAACATTTATAAGGAAAATTGGGTTTTGAAATAGGAATTCAAATTGGAATTTGAATGAGATAGGAATTAGAGTTAATCGAATAAGAGTTATTCAAATAGAGTTAAATCGAATATTAATTATTCGAATAGAGTTAATCAAATATTAGTTAATCGAATATAGTTAATCGAATATTAGTTATTCGAGTAGAGTTAATCGAATATTAGTTAATCGAATTAGAGTTAATCGAATATTAGTTAATCGAATAAGAGTTAATCGAATATTAGTTAGTCAAATGGAGTTAATCAAATATTAGTTAATAGAATAAGAATTAATCGAAGAGAGTTAATCGAATAATAGTTATTCGAAGAAAGTCAATCGAATATTAGTTATTCGAAGAGAGATTATAGAACATAGTTATTCAAAGAAAGATTATCGAATATAGTTTATTTGAAGAAAAGAGTTATCGAATATAGTTATTCGAAGAAAGATTATCGAATATAGTTTATTTGAAAGAGAGATTATCGAATATAGTTTATTCGAAGATAAGAGTTATTGAATATAGTTATTCGAAGAAAGATTGTCGAATATAGTTTATTCGAAAAAGAGATTATCGAATGTAGTTTATTCGGAGAAAAGAGTTATCGAATAAAGTTTATTCGAAAAGAGTTATCGAATAGAGATTATTCGAGAGAGAATTATACGTTGAAATTCGATTTTATCGAATTCAGGAAAGTACTAGTCACTTTCCGTTTTTAATCAAGATTTATTTATTTATTAATAAATTAGTTGCTTGTTTACTTATCCAAAATAATAAATAAAAGTTATATTTAAGTTATTATATTTCAGAAGCATGGGATTATAACACTATTGTTATAATCAAATGATTTCTGTAAAAGAAGTGGATTTGTAAATAGAATCTGAGAGTTACGTAAGGAAGTTTTTTAAAGATTTAAAATGTGAAGTTTGTCAATTTCGAGGTTAGAAATGTTGTTCAGTTAAGGTTGAGAGGTAGTTATACCCCAACTTGATTGACTTCATTTTTAAATTAGGAATCATTAAGGTTCGACAGTAAAGGTTGGTTAAGTGAATTTAGTTAATGAGTGTAATGGTTTGAGTTAGCATAGCGATGTTTATTTAAACATCTGTTTAAATCCAATGAAGGAGTTTTGGAAATGTTTTCCAAATAAGAATAGAAATGTTGTCTAACTAAAAAAAATAGAAACTAGAGTAAATATGGAAATGTTTTCCAATGATTAATAACGTATATTTTCTAAATTTAGAAAATAAGAATTTACGAATATATGGAAACAGGAATCGGGAAATGGATAATTGAATGACAAATTAAATTAAAGGGAATCAGTGTTGATTGATGATTTGCTCGGAAAGATTTCCATTTGGAAATACGACTGATGTTTTTACACATGTTTTCGTTGGATAGTTGAATAACTGACTATCAAAGTTTTCGACCATTTCCATCGTCAACCGGGATCAGATTTATTATCTGAAAACCACTCCATATAGGCATTAGCGTTGCGAATAAAATATGATGAAGATAATTGAAGATGGAGTTTAAGCAAGGGCTGTTCTGGCAAATCCTAGGTAGAAATTGCCTAAGATGGGTTTACAGAATAGTGCCTTCGGTTTGTCCAGGCCTAGGACAACTTGAATGGATGAATGGATGAATGTCTGACAGAGTATATCTTGTAGATCGCGTAAGTTGATTGTTTAAAACGTATTTACGTTGGTGGTGGAGGAATTCTTTTCTCTTAGCTTATTGTTTGACGACGAATATTCTATGAATTAGAATTCCATCGCATGAAAAATCGTGATAATAAACCGCAAGCGCACGACGTACAATTGTTAGTACGTGGCGAATACGAATCGATCCTCAGGGAAAGAATAATTTTAAATTCTATTCAATCAAATTAAACCAAACTGTGAAATGTGTTAACTAAAATTTAACTAAATTAGTGACTAAGTTGAGAATGAAACTATTGGTTAAGATCAATTTAGAGGTGTTTTCACTCTCTAAATCACACAAATCAACATCATGAAACTATGTTCTCTATTTGTTTTGTCATTAATGAGATTAGATTTTGTGTTTATTATAAGTATGACATATTTATGCCATTAATTAGCATAACATAAGTCATCAAACTATAAAATAAATCTAATTCACTATTCAGTTCTCATAAAAAAGATAACAAGTTGAAAGCAACATCAATTTTAAGAATACTCTATTTACTAATAATTAGTAATATAGAATATCAAATGTAGATTAATACTTCTTCTTGTTGCCAAAATCATATACAGATGAAAAGGTAAATTATTTGTGTCATTTGATCAAGCATGATCTATCCTCTATTAACTAGAGGTATAGATCATCGAAACCAAGTATGATTAACAAAATACGCTAAACATCCATTCTTTAATAAACACAAATAGAGACCATGAAAAATAAACTATTTTGAATCTATGTGATTAGAAAGCTTCATCACCCCTAAATTGTAGGGGTTTAGCTCCTCATTTCTGTTATTATTTCAACACAAATATATTTCAACATTGAAGAACAACTAGTAAGTAATCAGGAAAAGATATTAACTAATAAAGCTACACTACTTGCAGAAAAGAAAATAACATGTAAATGAACAACAACAAATTAAGATTGCATTAAAATGAGAGATTACAAAAAAGAAATGGCTAAGAAGCCATGAAAGAGAAATAGAGTTTTCGATTTCAGCTACTTAAAAAATAAAATTCAAGATCCTCTTTACATAATCATACATGGGTTATTTATACATGAGGGAAAACCCTAAATTAACTTTTTGCGTGCTACCCAAAATGCCCCCGCTTTAAGCTGCATTTTGTCTTTTAGCAATAGCGATTCATGAAGCCATAATTTTGTGTCTCCACTTAAAGAAGGAAGGAGAGTGAATAGGGTCCTCCATTAATTCTCTATTTGAATTGATTTCCTCTCCATTGATTGATTTCCCTTTCATCATTTTTTTTTTGGCAAGGCATTGATATCCTTCTTTTGAATTGATTCCCTCTCCATTGATTTCTTTACCTTTTTTCCTTTGTATGCATATATATCTTTATGAAGTCTTTTTCTGCATGCATCCAATTTCTGTAAAAATATGAAAAATGTCCAAGTAAACATTCTCAAAATAATATAAGCACAAAAATGATCATTTTCCCCCTATATGATGATAAACGCACGATGTTTTGAAATCAATTCAATTATTATTTAAACCTGATAAAATACCCATATATGACATTTATTAGCACTAAACAAGAATAAATATGTGAATATAAATGTGCATATTTACATGCACATCAAATACCCCCACACTTATCTTTTCATTCATCCTCGAATAAAGTAAAAACTAAGCTAAACCCATTTTCGTAGGGAGCACGATTGCATTGAGAGTATGCAACAAGCCGTTAAACCTCTGGGTGTCCCCAGTAGGACGAGTGTTGTCTCGTGAGGGTTTTCAGTGGATACTACCCACAAAATCCAAAAGCTAAATGCAAAAGATATTTACAAAATGCAAGATTCGAAAATATTTACAATATGAATGCAAGTTTTTAAAGAAATATTTACAAATGGATAATTTACTTTTAAACATTTCACGAATAAGTTAACACAAATTTGGGTCGTCACTATGAAATTACTAATCAAAACTTCAAACAAAAGTCATGTTATCATCACAAACTCCTCCATCTTAGCCAGCTGTTTTGGTAGAAACATAGTGCAAATATGAAATGAATTCTATAATCGATATCAACAATCGTAAAACGGCATCTCAACTTCCTTTTTGTTAACAAGTTAGGTCGAATAAGTGAAGAGTGTGCTTGGATTTTAAGTGCTTTATCTCTGTTTATTGCAAAATATTTTCATTATTGCTATTTACAAACACCTAACCGAAAAGACCAATGTATACCACCCGTGAGAGTTTGGGACAGAGCTTGGCAGATTGTGCAGACGGACGCTGACTTTGTCACCAAGATGTCAGTAATCCTTAGGTGTCCAATTCATAAAATGAGACCAAGATATACCGACGCTGACATTGTCAACAAGGTGTCGGAAAGAGCTTGGCGGGTTTGCACACCAATGCGAGATATACTAGCAATGTTGGATACCCTTGGATTATTAATATATACATACATTCCTTTTTTCTCTTTTTTTCTTCTCTTTTTCTTCTTCTTTTTTTACATAAGAGAGAGAGTTAAGCGAGGATATCTTAGCATAACTTCACTTAAAAGATCTACAATGTTATCGCAAGTAGTCAAAATCAACCATTCAAACATTTCATACTCATCACCTACGAATTTCCCAATATACCAGTTACACCAAATTTGCTCATAATTCAAAATTTCCTTTCGTTATCTGCTAAGAGAAGTAAATTTCCAAATATTTAAATCGAACGACCAAAATTATATGCTAACTCCTTCATGTCTTATTTAAAAGTAAATAGAAGTGCGAAACTTTTACTCTTTTTTTTTTAAGAAAAAAGGAAAAAATGCAAAAAGAGAAAGGGAAAAAAATGCTAACTTAAACTATGCAAAACATAATGAAAATGAGACTCCCCCCACACTTGATTTCGACTGTGTCCCTACAGTCAATGCATGATACACTGAGTTGAACGGAAGAGAAATATTTACATATTTACAAAGAAGGGTTAAACTTAACTTTTTTACTTCATGTAGCATGGCTCATGAAGAATCACGAGCTCCTCCTCTTGATCAGTGGGCAATTCCAAGAACAGTTTTAGACGTTGACCATTGACTTTGAATATGGATCCATCCCTGGGTTTTCTATTTCAATAGCACTATGTGGAAAAACAGTCCAAACAACATATCGTCCGGTCCATCTCAATTTTAATTTCCCAGGGAATAAATGAAGTCGTGAGTCATACAGTAGAACTTTTTGGTCTGGTGAAAACGTTTTTTCTTATGATTGACTTATCATGAAAAACTTTGGTTTTTACCTTGTAAATTTTTGCGTTTTCATATGCATCATTCCTAGTTTCTTCCAATTCGTTGAGTTGCAACTTTCGGTTTTTGCCTGCTTGTTCAAGATCAAAGTTTAAGTTCTTTATTGCCCAAAGCGCTATATGTTCAAGTTCAACGGGTAAATGACAATCTTTACCGTAAACTAATCGGAAAGGGGACATTCCAATATTAGTTTTAAAAGCAGTACGGTAAGCCCAAAGTGCAGCAGTCAACTTTTGTGACCAATCTTTTCGATTTTTATTTACAGTTTTTTCCAAAATTTGTTTGATTTGACGATTCGACACTTCGACTTGGCCACAAGTGTGCGGATGATAAGGAGTGGATAACTTATGGGTTATTAAGTATTTCTTCATTAAGGATTCAAAAGATCGATTACAGAAATGCGTTCCATTGTTGCTTATTATTGTGCGAGGTATACCGAACCTTGAAAAGATGTTTTCTTTCAGAAATTTCACGACAATTTTATGATCATTTGTTCTACATGGAACGACTTCAACCCATTTCAAAACGTAATCGACAACGAGAAGAATATACAAGTTTCCAAAGGAGTTTGGGAAAGGTCCCATAAAGTCAATACCCCATACATCAAAGAGCTCGATCGTAAGGATGGGGTTCAAAGTCATCATATTCCGTCGAGAAATCTTTCCTAGCATTTGGCAACGATTGCAAGTTTTACAGAATTCGAACGAGTCTTTAAAGAGAGTAGGCCAATAAAAACCACATTGAAGCACTTTTTCAGCGGTTTTCCTAGGACCAAAATGTCCACCGCACACATGATCATAGCAAAATGAGAGAACACTCCTAATTTCGCTATCAGGAACGCATCGACGAATGATTTGGTCCGGACAATACTTAAACAAGTATGGGTCGCCCCAATAGAAGTAATTCACTTAGGAAAGAAATTTGTATTTATCTTGTTTGGACCAAAATGAGGGGTTTCTTTAGTGACTAGATAGTTCACTATGTTAACGAACCAAGGATCGATAGAAACAAAAAGAAGTTATTCGTCAGGAAAGTTTTCATTGATTGGAAATGAAGATGGTGCGTTAGGAAGATTTGATAAGTGATCGGCTATGACGTTATCAGATCCTTTTTTGTCTTTGATTGCAAGATCAAATTCTTGAAGCAAAAGGATCCATCGAATTAAGAGTGACTTAGCATCCTTTTAAGCAAAAAGGTGCCGAAGAGCAGAATGGTCTGTGTAGACCGTGACATGGGAACCAATCAAATAAGATCGAAACTTCTCTAGCACAAAAACGACAGCTAGAAGTTCTTTTTCGGTGGTCGTATAATTCAGTTGAGCATCGTTCATGTACATAGTAAATGACGTGAAGAATTTTGTTGATGCATTGTTCTAAGACAGCACCAACTGCGAAGTTAGAAGCATCACACATGATTTCAAAAGGAAGTTCCCAATTGGGCGAACAAATTATCGGTGCTGAAATGAGTTCTTTTTTGAGACGTTCAAAAGAAGCGACACATTCAGAGTTAAATTCGAATGGAATGTCCTTTACTAGAAGAGTAGTCAAAGGATGAGTAATTTTACTAAAATCGTTCACAAAGCATCGGTAGAAACCAGCATGCCCAAGAAATGAACGAATGTCCTTAACGCAATTTGGAATGGGTAGTTTTGAAATAATGTCAACTTTCACATTATCTACCTCAATGCCATTATTTGAAATTACATGTCCAAGGACAGTGCCTTGTTTGACCATAAAGTGGCATTTTTCCCAATTCAATGTTAAGTGTTTTTCTTTACATCGATTTAAAACAAGTTCAAGATGATGTAAGCAAGATGAAAAAGAATCTCCAAAGATCGAAAAATCATCCATAAAGACTTCAAGAAAGCATTCGATCATATCAGAAAAAATTCCAACCATACATTGTTGGAAAGTTGCAGGAGCATTGCAAAGACCGAAAGGCATACGTCGGTAAGCAAAGGTACTGAATGGACATGTGAAAGTCGTTTTTTCTTGATCTTCGGGAGCAATTGGAATTTGGTTATAACCAGAATAACCATCAAGAAAGCAGTAGAATTCGTGACCAGCTAGACGTTCGATCATTTGATCGATGAAGGGAAGAGGAAAGTAGTCTTTACGCGTTGCAGCATTCAATTTTCGATAATCGATGCAAACACGCCAACCCCGTTTGAGTATGAGTTAGAAGAAGTTCGTTTTGGTCATTTGCAACAACGGTGAGTCCAGATTTTTTAGGAACAACATGAATGGGACTAACCCATAGGCTATCAAAAATGGGGTAAATGATATCGTTGTCAAGAAGTTTAAGAATTTCTTCGCGAACTACCTCTTTCATCTTAGGGTTAAGCCTACGCTGTGCTTCACGAGTGAGTTTGGCTTCATCGGTTAAGTGAATACGATGTTGAACTATTGCAGGGCTAATTCCCTTGATGTCAGAAATGGACCAATCGATTGCATCTTTGTTTTTAGAAAGAGTCAAGAGAAGAGAAGTTTCTTGATCAAGAGTAAAATTTGAAGAAATTATGACAGGACAAGTTTCGTCGTCACCTAAGTATACATACTTAAGGTGATCGGGAAGAGGTTTAAGATCCAACTTTGACGGTTTCTCGATCAAGAGCTTGGTTGAGATTTGGACTCAACTGAAAGAGATTCAAAAGGAAGTGTGTATTCGACTTCGTTAGGAGCGTCTTGGAACATTTTTTTGTACTTGGCCTCACGCTCATCATTAAGGCCAATGGATTCGTTTTCAGAGTTTTCATGGGTGGCATTAACTTTCAAGGTTTGGTTACATGATTCATTCGAATGACTTTCAAGATTGAAAATATTAAGATCTAGAGTCAAGTTTCCAAAAGAGATTTTGATTGAACCATTGTGACAATTTATCAAAGCATTTGAAGTAGCCAAAAAGGGTCGACCTAAAATCAAAGGAATTTGACTCATTGGATTATTGACAGGCTAAGTTTCCAAAACAATGAAATCAACAGGGTAAATGAATTGACCATCTTTGATGAGTACGTCCTCTATTTCTCTAATGGGTTTCTTAATTGAACGATCAGCAAATTGAAGAGTTATTTTCGTTGGTTTAAGTTCACCCAAACCAAGTTGTTGGTAAACAGAATATGGAATCAAATTGACACTTGCACCCAAATCAACTAGGCATTTGTTAATTGTTTTATCTCCTATCGTGCATGAGATCGTAGGGCATCCAGGATCTTTGTATTTAATCGGGATTGATTGGATCAAGACTTCGCTAAGTCCAGTAGCTAAGAAGACTTTCTTGGGTACATGAGTGTGTCGTTTTTGGGTACACAAGTCTTTGAGAAATTTAGCGTAAGTTGGGACTTGTTGAATGATGTCAAGAAGAGGGATTTTAACTTTCACTTATTTAAAAATTTCCAACATCTTTTCCATTTGGTCGGAATGTTTCTTTGGTCGAAGTCAATGAGGAAACGGAGTGTGAAACTCAGTAGGTCGGTCCATTTGAGTTGGAGCAGAACTAGACTCAAAATTTGGATCTTGATCATTCGTGGTTTTAGAAGAGTCGAGAGGAACACTCGGTAAGTTACTTGGATTTTCAACTTGATTATCAATTTTCTTACCGGATCGTAAAGTTATGATAGCATTCAGCTGAGTTTGATTTCTATCCTGGATGACATGAGCTTAATTTGGATTAGGATTTTGACTCCTAGGATTTGGAATGGGTTGACTCGGGAAAGTGCCTCTTCCCCGTTCACTTACAGAAGTAGCCAACTGACTCATTTGCATTTCAAGTTTAGCGATTGATTGACTCGTGTTTTGCATGTGTGACATCAATAAATTTTGAAGATTGGTATTTGATTGGAGATTTTGAGTTGTTGCTTTACTCAATCCTTCGAGAGTTTTTTCAAGTGACGTCAATCGTTTTTCGTCTTAGGGAACAAAAGATTGTTGCGCTTGATTTTGAGAAGGTGGCGCATGATTTTGGAGTTGAGTTTGTTGAAAGGGAGGATTCGAAGGATTATTCGAAAGTGGTTGAAAAGGGGGTCGAGCCATATTCGAATTTGCATTGTTTTGGGTCCAAGAGAAGTTAGGATGATTTCTCCAACCCGGATTGTATGCCGGGGAGAAGGGGTCCTTTCTAGCTTTGTTGAATGCGTTGATTTGTTCTAACGAATGTGGGCGCTGATCGACAATGTGATTAGGATCATTACATTTGTAACAAGAAGGATGAGACGCTTGAGCTTGATTTATTTGGTTTGATGAAAGGACATTATCTAATTTGGTTAGCATCGCGTCTATTTTAGCTTCTAAAGCCGTTGAGGATCCTACCGAATGAGCATTTGATTAGGAATAAATCGATTTCTCATTAGATCTTTCCCATTGAGCTGATTTTTCGGCCAATTTTCAAGAAATTGCCAAGCGGCATCGTGATGTTGAGCTAGAAAGTTTCCTTGGCACATCGATTCGATCATGGTTCGAGAGTTATTTTCAAGTCCATCATATAAAATTTGACAAAGTGTCCATTTTTCGAAATTGTGATGTGGACATTTGACTAGAAGTTTTTTAAATCTCTCGAAATATTTTGCAAAGGATTCACCCCCAAATTGATGAAAATTAATGATTTCATTTCTAATTTTAGATGTTTTTTCCAAGCGGTAATTTTTTTTTCGAAAAAGATTAGCAAATTCATTCCAAGTTCCAATCGTATTTGAAGGCAAGCTATACAACCATTTTTCGGCATAATCGGTAAGTGCAAATGGAATTAACCTAAGTTTGATTCCATCGTCACTTAATTGTTGAAATCTCATGGTTGCACAAACTTGTTCAAATTTGGTTAAGAAAATGTAAGGATCATCACGTTCAAGATTGCCGAATTTCGGAAGATTATTTATGTGATTCGAATGAATTTCGAAGTGGTTACCCGATGGGGCAGGCAATATGATGCAGGAAGGAATAAAAGCTCGCTCAGGGTAGTATCTATGCATAAGAGTTCGAGCGGGATTTTCTTCGGCCATGGTTGAAAGAATGTTTGTTCGGACTAAACGATTAGTTGAAGGATCACGAGTCCAACTACGCATGCACTAGCGCAAAGAATAAGAAAAGAAGAGAAAGAACAAATTTTGAGAAGAGAGCAGTAGTGATTTTTTTTTATAAGTTTTTTTTGTTGTATGTATGAACCTAATGCAACTAAATGAATGCAAGGATTAACTTGAAATTTTCTTTCCTTAGTGGCTCCTAACCCAAAATTATATAGTGACATGTTTGATTACTTAAAACAAAAGACTTCTTGGCTAGTTAACGGACAAGAGTTATTGGTGCACCAGGAATCACCCTAGCAATGCAACCGAAGGTTTAAGTACCTTCAGAGTAACAATCGATATAATATTTACGAATCACCGTAATATTTATAAACGGTTATTTCTCTGTCATAGTCTAGACACCAAGAAATAATTCGTTCCAAAGAAATCAACTATCAAAATACAATTAAGCCCTATATGAGCCCGCCACTCCCTTAAGTACAACGTCTAACCGTTATTATTATTCAGATTCTACAATGAAATGCAATTTTGTGGGCTAAGGAACGGGTGATGAAATCCCTCACCTTATGTGAATTGGGGTATTGCCCTTAAGAAAAGAAAATAAGATGAGATGAATGCAAAATTGAAATTAAACGTGATATTAACAATGCAACTACGAATGAATTTTTATTTTGTTTTTGGATTTTTTTAATGCAAATGCAAGCATACAACAATGCAAAGAAATAAAAACAGAGTCAGAACATAATACCTGAGCATGTAGAATTAACAATTTTTTAAGCGGCAATTTTTTTTATTATCAAGCTAAGCACAGAAAATTTTTACAAAGCGAAGCAATTCCGAGCAAGAGATTTTTTTAACAAGCAAGCCCTGTCCCTTCTGCAACCTAAAAAGCGAAAATGATGTATATACAAAAAAAAAATTGTTTATTTATTTTTGTTTTTGGATTTTTTTTGTATAAACAAACAAAAGAAAAGACAAAGAAGAGAAGAAATCAACAGAACTTAGCTAAACAAGAAACAAAAATAAACAAAATAAAAACTAGACTCAACACACTAAAAATAAATAAAAAGCACCACCACCCAAATGTACTGCTCACAAATGTCTATTTACTAACCTCTTTATTCTTTCAAAACAGATCGTGCCAACAAAGAAATGAAAACGAATCACCCCTGTCTATGTTTTCCTAAATTCAATTGTACGCGAGGTACAAAACACGTGCAAAGGTATTAAAGTAAGCTCGGCCCGCATTCATCAATTCACACAAGCCACTGTTCAAAATTATAAGCCAATTTTTATCTCACAAAACCTAAATCAGATCTGATCCCCTTTTTTTATTTAGAAATTCAAGTGTGGGGGGGTTTGGATTAGGGTTCTGGTTGAGGTTTTGGTTTTGTTGTGTTTGAGCTTTGGTTGGAGTTTTTGGATGGAATTACGTGTGGATGATTGTCTGATTGGGTGGCAAGGTAGTTGCTGTGTATGGGGTTTGCAATATGGTTGAAGAGAAGTTTGGTGATGTTGGGGTTTTGATGGATTGCGAACGGAAATCGGGTTTTGGGGGTTGGTTTGATGTGGAAAGAGAGGGTGGATGGTTGGATTAGCGATATATAAAGGAGGAAACTTTATATGTTTGAAGCAGGGACTGATTTGTGCTGAAGTTCTGATGGAAATAGGGCATGCGATGGTGCTAAAAATTGTTGAAGTGGTAGAGAAGTTGAGGTGTGGATATTGTGGTTTATAATTAAGGCAGAAAAGAGACAAGACTGGAAAGAAATGAAAAAAGGAAAGCTATAATTTCTGATTGAATTTTTTTAATTTGTAAAAATTGTAAACAAATGAAAGGAAAGAAATATGTTGTAGAAGGAAGTAGAATTGAGAGAATTGATTGCGTGAAGAATAAGATGGCAGGGGAGAAAATTTAGAAAAAGGGAATTTGTTTCTGATTGGGTTGGTATTTATAAAAGTAAAGCAGTCAGAAAATAAAGCTGAGAAGGAAAGACAATTAATGAGGGAGGAAAAAAAGGAAAGAAATAAAGGAAAACAATTAGAGAAGCTTTGGAAAGAAATAAAAGAGAAAAAATAGAAAGAGATTTTTTTTATTTGTAAGAATAGAAAATGAAAAGAAGGTGGAGAGAAATAAATGAGATGAAGATGGAAGGAAATTAACGAAATGAAATGGGAAAGAATTTGAAAACACAAGACAAGTGTTGAATTTTTTTTTTTAAAAGAAGAACTAAATATCATGAAAACAACCACAAACACACACAAAATCAAAAACGAACAAAATTAACAAAGCAAACACAAAAATGCAATTTTTTTTAATAGAAAACAAAATTAATCCGAAGAATAAAATTAAAACTAACATCTGTCCCCGGCAACGATGCCAAAAACTTGTTCAACGATGAATATTCTATAAATTAGAATTCTGTCGCACGAAATATCATGATAATAAACCACAAGCGCACGACATACAATTGTTAGTACGTGGCGAATACGAGTCCATCCTTATGGAAAGAATAGTTTTAAATTCTATTCAATCAAATTAAACCAAACTGTGAAATGTGTTAACTAAAATTTAACAAAACTAGTGACTAAGTTGAGAATGAATCTATTGGTTAAGAGCAATTTAGAGGTGTTTTCACTCTCTAAATCACACAAATCAACATCATGAAATTATGTTCTCTATTTTTTTGGTCATTAGTGAGATTAGATTTTGTGTTTATTATAAGTATGACATATTTATGTTATTAATTAGCATAACATAAGTCATCAAACTATAACATAAATCTAATTCACTATTCAATTCTCATAAAAAAGATAACAAGTTGAAAGCAACATCAATTTTAAGAATACTCTATTTACTAATAATTAGTAATATAGAATATCAAATGTAGATTAACACTTCCTCTTGTTGCCAAAATCATATATAGATGAAAAGGTAAATTATTTGTGTCATTTGATCAAGCATGATCTATCCTCTATTAATTAGAGGTATAGATCATCAAAACCAAGTATGATTAACAAAATACGCTAAACATCCATTCTTTAATAAACACAAATAGAGACCATGAAAAATAAAGTATGTTGAATCTATGTGATTAGAGAGCTTCATCACCCCTAAGTTGTAGGTGTTTAGCTCCTCATTTGTGTTATTATTTCAACACAAATATATTTCAACATAAGATATTAACTAATAAAGCTACACTACTTGCAGAAAAGAAAATAACATGTAAATGAAAAACAACAAATTAAGATTGCATTAAAATGAGAGATTACAAAAAGGAAATGGCTAAGAAGCCATGGAAGAGAAATAGAGTTTTTGATTTCATCTACTCTGAAAAATAAAATTCAAGATCTTCTTTACATTATCATACATGGGTTATTTATACATGAGCGAAAACCCTAAATTAACTTTTTGCATGCTACCGAAAATGCCCCCGCTTTAAGCTGCATTTTGTCTTTTAGCAATAGCGATTCATGAAGCCATAATTTTGTGTCTCCACATAAAGAAGGAAGGATAGTGAATAGGGTCCTCCATTAATTCCCTATTTGAATTGATTTCCTCTCCATTGATTGATTTCCCATTCATCATTTTTTTTGGCAATGCATTAATTTCCTCCTTTTGAATTGATTCCCTCTCCATTGATTTCTTTACCTTCTTTCTTTTGTACGCATATATATCTTTATGAAGTCCTTTTCTACATGCATCCAATTTTTGTAAAAATATGAAAAATGTCCAAGTAAACATTCTCAAAATAATATAAGCACAAAAATGATCATCTTCACCCTATATGATGATAAATGCATGATGTTTTGAAATCAATTCAATTATTATTTAAACATGATAAAATACCCATATATGACATTTATAAGCACTAAACAAGAATAAATATGTTAATATAAATGTGCATATTTACATGCACATCACTTATACCAATGGTATTTTTGGGGAAACCAATTTGTGATTTGTCAGGTATGATGATATGGCATTCAAAGTAAATGAAGGAGTGATGTGTTAAAAGATATGTTATGACCTCAAGCCTCATCAATCGGGAAATGATAGAAATCGGGCAGGTAGCATGGCTAAGTGGGTCGCACCCAAGTAGGCTATATTGTCACCATCTAGAGAATATTAATATTTGTTACTTCTTTCAATTATATATCTCAAGGGAACGGTTATGTTGGTATACCAATGGTAAGGTGACAATATATTCGGAACATTCAAGCGAAATGGATGGCTGGTCATGTGTGGCCGAGTTACAAGATGTTCTTGTTGAACTCCAGTGTATCGCTTCTAGAGTACACTGATCGGAAGGTGGTTCCATACCTTGTCATAGTTGGAATCCATTACCAAATAAGAGCACGTGGTTTTTGATTGTATATCATATATGTAGGGCATGATATGAAAACGTTCTACTAGATTGCTAACTACTTGATTTAGACATTATTATAATATCAAAAAATATTGATCTTAAGAAATATTTTGGGTTATCGTAAGGTAAAACCCATCCGTATTTATGTGTGGATTGGTCTTATGATTATCATTGCTTTTGAAAAGGATTTGGAAAAGTTAAACCAAGTGTTTGGAGTTTACTCACACCAGTCACATGATTGACCCAGAGTTTATTTTGTTTTATTTTCCCTAAACTCTTGGGTGCCCAATTTTGTATGGTCAGTCAAGTAGTCGGGATTTTACAGATACTCGGAGAGCTGGAGCAGGAGGCTTCAGGATTATATAACTATTGTTATTTTCGCTGTGTTGTAAGTGTTGTACTCTGATAATAGTATTGTATACCAATACTATTTTATTCCAAAGTTGTGTTCTTCTTCTTCTATTCTAATTTTCTATCTTATCTATTCTTACCATTTAACTCTTTCTATTGACATTCCAGTATTTCCGAATTTTGAATAGTCGACATGGTGTTGTGTGTTGATTTTCTAAGTCGAAAATTTCGCGTTCGTTACAGTGGTATCAGAGCTAAAGGTTAAGTAATTACCTTGGCTCTGTGGCATGACTCAGTGGAAACGGGTTTAGAAATACCCTAGATTGAGTTTGAGCGTATATATACGAGTGAACGTATTTGTAGATTTTACAAAAAAATAGTTTTATATGGTGGAGATTTATTGGTTGAGTTGTTTCTGAGTTTTGCTCGATCAGTTTGATCCACTGTATCAATAAGGGTTTTTAAACACTCGAATACGGTTAACCGACACAGTATGTTTTGAAAGGAGAGTAAAAGAAATAATTTTACCCAAAATATATTTTGATATAAAAGAAATGTATATCTGGGAATTATTATCATATATAGAATGTGTTGGTTGTTATTATAAACAAATGAGATTATAAAAGTAAAATGGTTATGTAAATAGCCAATCAGGATTCATATAAGTGTAATATATGAAATTAATTGGATTAAATCTGGATTTAAACTAGGATTGGAATTGAAACTCTGGAAATTTGAATAAGTGCTTATAAATGGATTTGGATTAAATATGTGGGAATTTTAAAATCCAGGGAGATTTTAAATTGTTTACAAGCACTGTGAAGGGTATTTTGAATTGATTTCAAAATAGAGGTGGTTAAGAAATGAGTTTTGAAAATGTTATAGTGATTTTATTGAAATCACTTAAGTCGCTGGGAAATAACTCTGATGATGCTAGCCACATCATCAATGTTCATTTTCGAGTTCTAAGTGATGAATTACTACCAAAGATATTATTTTTGGAAATGTTTTGATTACGGAAGGGAATATTTGATTTTGAAAAGGGTAAGTTGTTTAAAACTCCCAGGTGTGATTGTTTGAATTAAAATCAAATTAAATTGATTTTTTTTGCGGAAATAAATTGAAACTGAATTAAAACTAGTTAATGGGAAATTGAATTGTAATAGAGTAATATCGAGTAAAATTGGATTTTTGAAATATAGTTGGACTCAATTGATTAATTGATTGAGTTTTTTTTTAATAAAAGCAGATTTGAGTATTAGACGATGATATTGATTAAAGGAATTAATTAGTTAATGGAATGTCGTAATGGAACTTAACAAGGTTAAGTAAACTGGATTGGTAAGTTAAGAATTTGGAATCGAGAATGGAACTCGAGTATGATATGAAATTCGACTTAGATATAAGCGAATGATTGGGTTTGAGGATAAAAAAACTTATTGAAGTTTGGTTGAGATAACATTGGTACATGCTGAATGGGTAGCAGATGGAAAGGATATAATGATATGCCGAAAAAGGTACAAGTTTATATTTTATATTGGGTATGAGATTTATGAGCCGATTTGCCAAGCCGCATGGCTGTTTGATTTTCTTTTGGATTGGAGAAGGCCTAGAGAGGCGAGTTGTAGTTGTACCGATTGAGCCGTACAAAGGAGACACTAGCGAAATTTTTCGAATATTTTGGGTGTTAGAAAATTTTGAATTTTTTTGTTAATAGAAATGAATTAATAATTTTGCTAAAATAAACTGGTTCAGTTAAAAATTGAAGTTGATAATTAAAACAAATAATTTTTAACCCAGTTAATAGGGTTGTTTTCTACCTTAGCAATTTCAAGGACGAAATTATTTTAAGGGGGGAAGAATGTAACGTCCCGTATTTTTCCAGTGTAATAATTAATTTATTTAATTATTTAAATAGTGTCTATAGATTTAAATGGTTGTTTAATTAAATAATATTGAATATTTAATTAATATAAATATTTGAATAATATATTTATTTCCGACATAGTCGGAAATAGTGGAATTCGCAATATTGTGTGAATCAGATTATTTATAAGATTTATTTCAGTTTAGAATTGAATTATAATAATGAATATATCATTTAAATGAAGTTTGAACGTATAACTATATTATAATTATAATCGAGCTCGAAATGGCATGGCAGTTCGTAATTTGGTGATTCGAACTTTAAACGAATATACAGAATCTGTTTTAAGTCGGATTTATGTGAAACAAGAAACGTTCGGAGCTGGTGAAGTGTATTTTTATAATGGAAGATAAAAATCGAGATCTCTCCAAATCAAATTTTTGAAAAGTAGCTATGGAATTCCATTATAATTTATAACGATTTATTTATATTATAAATGGATTTTTAATATAAATTGAATACTGATTTAATCTGGATTTGAAATGTCGAGTTATAAATTCAGATAGGAATATTTTGGAGCTGTATTATATTATATGTGAATATATATGATAATATTAATTTACAAATATGAAATTTATTTATTTTTAAATATATTAATATTAATTGGGTTTATTTAGAGCATTAAAAATAGCTAGTTTTGCAAACGACCTCCGTTTTCGAGGAAACTAATTTTGTTGGATCCAGAATATTTCGTGATTTTTTGAGTCAGTACGTAACCGTACATCATTTTAATGTGAAAAACAATCGATAATTTGACTTTAAAAACATGCTGGGTGAGAAAACGGTCTCGGAATTCGATGAAACAAGTTTCGTTAGGTCCGTAATGTAAAACCATAGTTGCATGTCCATTTTCAACGAAAACGGTTTTCATATGTGATCATAGGAATTTTTAAACGACGAACGAACATAACAGATGGATATAAACTAATTAAATAATCATTAAAAAAATAATAACACATACCTATATATACCCATTTACATTCCTTAACCCTAAAATTTTCATTTCTACGGTTAAATAATTTTCCGCCCATAGTTTCTCATTTCAAACGTAATGACCCATCTTTGGAAATTTCTAGAACTCCAAATAAAATCTCTTAATTCATGAAACTAATTTGTTGAGATCGGCAAAGCAAGAGCTTCACGTTGGCACCGATTTTGTGAAGCTCGATGTAAGTTCTACTACTCGACATTTTCTCCGTGAAGCCTAGGGCTGCGGCTGGAGGTGAAGGCGAGGAAAGTTTAGGCAAACAGAGAGTAGCGCTACACTCAGGGGTGGTGGACGAGTGTTTTGGAGGAATTTGGGATTTTTCTATGAAAAAAAGGTGCGCAATATCACTATGCATTTACCGGGAGGAGCTAATGTCGCGGTGAAGAGTCAGGGTGCGAGTTGAGAAAGAAGGGGTGGAGAAGAAAGAGGATTCATAGTGGAGTACGTTGGTATTTTTAGTTTGATTTGATGTGGAAAGAAGGAGGGGATAAGAGGAAGTGTAGATCAGCTAATGGCGTGCGTGTTTGTTTTCTGGAGTTCGAATCCATCAGGGTAGATGGAAGATTTGGGTGCAGGTGGGTTCTTAGTAAATGGGCTGAAGGAAATAAGGTTGAGGCCCAATAACAATATTTGTTTAAATTTAAACTATTTTATTGTATGTCAAACTTAGAAAATACATAACTATTTCATACATTCTCCAAATTCAGCAAAACAAGATCCGTTGGGATCGTATGAATGATGGCAATAAAATGGAACTTACTGGTAGTGAATTGGAGCTCGTTACAATTTATAGAGTAATAAATTATCTGTCTGAATCAACTGACAGTTATCATTATTTAGCGCTGATCGTCCAATGTGAGTAAAACTCACTAACTCTACTAGTTCATATTTTCATAACATATCTTTAGAATTGATTAATGATGGTTGATTGATGTGTAATGATTGTTTGGATGAACTGCTAAGTGACTGGTCGAAATTATAGATAACGATATACATATACATATATACATATACATATATATATATATATATATCATTAATCAAATATTGAATCAGTTTATCAGAATATTTCATATTGAAATGAAGTTGATGTTAATTTTATTGTTTAACATCTGTGGATTTAGAGAAACTGGTTGGAGGGATCCAACTGGATTCCTCAACATTTATATTACTATTTTTCATATATTGTGATATATGATGTGATATATAATCTGTTAATGATTATGAGCGTTTGGATAATATTGATCCTTGTTATTTGGTATTTTAAAAACCATATATAATACTGGAATTAAAAAGGGAATTTTCAAAGTGTATATTGAAAATAATATAACTATAAAATGAAAGGATTTTACAAAAGGAAATATTTATAAAATCAAAGGATTTTATAAAATAAAATATTTATAAAATAAATAGAATTATAAAAGGAATATTTATTTAGAAAATAAATAAAATTTATAAAGGAATATTTATTTAAAAAATAAATAAAATTATAAAAGGAATATTTATTTAGAAAATAAATAGAATTATAAAAGGAAATATTGATAAAATGAATAGAATTTTATAAATGGAAATATGTAGGAAATGAATAGAATTTTATAGAAGGAAATATATGGAAAATAAGTATTAAATGGAAATCAGTTTTAACAGATAAATGGAAAAGATTAATTTAAAGTAGATTTTAAATAGAATTTGTTTTAACAGATAAATTGGGAAGAATAATTTATAAATAATGTTTTATAAATTAAATAATTTATCATGTGATATATGTGTAATATATGAAATTAATTGGATTAAATTTGGATTTAAACCAGGATTGGAATTGAAACTCTGGAAATTTGAATAAGTGCTTATAAATGGATTTGGATTAAATATGTGGGAATTTTAAAATCCTGGGAGATTTTAAATTGTTTACAAGCACTGTGAAGGGTATTTTGAATTGATTTCAAAATAGAGGTGGTTAAGAAATGAGTTTTGAAAATGTTATAGTGATTTTATTGAAATCACTTAAGTCGCTGGGAAATAACTCTGATGATGCTAGCCACATCATCAATGTTCATTTTCGAGTTCTAAGTGATGAATTACTACCAAAGATATTATTTTTGGAAATGTTTTGATTACAGAAGGGAATATTTGATTTTGAAAAGGGTAAGTTGTTTAAAACTCCCAGGAGTGATTGTTTGAATTAAAATCAAATTAAATAGAATTTTTTTGCGCAAATAAATTGAAACTGAATTAAAACTAGTTAATGGGAAATTGAATTGTAATAGAGTAATATCGAGTAAAATTGGATTTTTGAAATATAGTTGGACTCAATTGATTAATTGATTGAGTTTTTTTTTTAATAAAAGCAGATTTGAGTATTAGACGATGATATTGATTAAAGGAATTAATTAGTTAATGGAATGTCGTAATGGAACTTAACAAGGTTAAGTAAACTGGATTGGTAAGTTAAGAATTTGGAATCGAGAATGGAACTCGAGTATGATATGAAATTCGACTTAGATATAAGCGAATGATTGGGTTTGAGGATAAAAAAACTTATTGAAGTTTGGTTGAGATAACATTGGTACATGCTGAATGGGTAGCAGATGGAAAGGATATAATGATATGCCGAAAAAGGTACAAGTTTATATTTTATATTGGGTATGAGATTTATGAGCCGATTTGCCAAGCCGCATGGCTGTTTGATTTTCTTTTGGATTGGAGAAGGCCTAGAGAGGCGAGTTGTAGTTGTACCGATTGAGCCGTACAAAGGAGACACTAGCGAAATTTTTCGAATATTTTGGGTGTTAGAAAATTTTGAATTTTTTTGTTAATAGAAATGAATTAATAATTTTGCTAAAATAAACTGGTTCAGTTAAAAATTGAAGTTGATAATTAAAACAAATAATTTTTAACCCAGTTAATAGGGTTGTTTTCTACCTTAGCAATTTCAAGAACGAAATTATTTTAAGGGGGGAAGAATGTAACGTCCCGTATTTTTCCAGTGTAATAATTAATTTATTTAATTATTTAAATAGTGTCTATAGATTTAAATGGTTGTTTAATTAAATAATATTGAATATTTAATTAATATAAATATTTGAATAATATATTTATTTTTGACATAGTCGGAAATAGTGGAATTCGCAATATTGTGTGAATCAGATTATTTATAAGATTTATTTCAGTTTAGAATTGAATTATAATAATGAATATATCATTTAAATGAAGTTTGAACGTATAAATATATTATAATTATAATCGAGCTCGAAATGGCATGGCAGTTCGTAATTTGGTGATTCGAACTTTAAACGAATATACAGAATCTGTTTTAAGTCAGATTTATGTGAAACAAGAAACGTTCGGAGCTGGTGAAGTGTATTTTTATAATGGAAGATAAAAATCGAGATCTCTCCAAATCAAATTTTTGAAAAGTAGCTATGGAATTCCATTATAATTTATAACGATTTATTTGTATTATAAATGGATTTTTAATATAAATTGAATACTGATTTAATCTGGATTTGAAATGTCGAGTTATAAATTCAGACAGGAATATTTTGGAGCTGTATTATATTATATGTGAATATATATGATAATATTAATTTACAAATATGAAATTTATTTATTTTTAAATATATTAATATTAATTGGGTTTATTTAGAGCTTTAAAAATAGCTAGTTTTGCAAACGACCTCCGTTTTCGAGGAAACTAATTTTGTTGGATCCAGAATATTTCGTGATTTTTTGAGTCAGTACGTAACCGTACATCATTTTAATGTGAAAAACAATCGATAATTTGACTTTAAAAATATGCTGGGTGAGAAAACGGTCTCGGAATTCGATGAAACAAGTTTCGTTAGGTCCGTAATGTAAAACCATAGTTGCATGTCCATTTTCAACGCAAACGGTTTTCATATGTGATCATAGGAATTATTAAACGACGAACGAACATAACAGATGGATATAAACTAATTAAATAATCATTAAAAAAATAATAACACATACCTATATATACCCATTTACATTCCTTAACCCTAAAATTTTCATTTCTACGGTTAAATAATTTTTCCGCCCATAGTTTCTCATTTCAAACGTAATGACCCATCTTTGGAAATTTCTAGAAATCCAAATAAAATCTCTTAATTCATGAAACTAATTTGTTGAGATCGGCAAAGCAAGAGCTTCGCGTTGGCACCGATTTTGTGAAGCTCGATGTAAGTTCTACTACTCGACATTTTCTCCGTGAAGCCTAGGGCTGCGGCTGGAGGTGAAGGCGAGGAAAGTTTAGGCAAACAGAGAGTAGCGCTACACTCAGGGGTGGTGGACGAGTGTTTTGGAGGAATTTGGGATTTTTCTATGGAAAAAAGGTGTGCAATATCATTGTGCATTTACCGGGAGGAGCTAATGTCGTGGTGAAGAGTCAGGGTGCGAGTTGAGAAAGAAGGGGTGGAGAAGAAAGAGGATTCATAGTGGAGTACGTTGGTATTTTTAGTTTGATTTGATGTGGAAAGAAGGAGGGGATAAGAGGAAGTGTAGATCAGCTAATGGCGTGCGTGTTTGTTTTCTGGAGTTCGAATCCATCAGGGTAGATGGAAGATTTGGGTGCAGGTGGGTTCTTAGTAAATGGGCTGAAGGAAATAAGGTTGAGGCCCAATAACAATATTTGTTTAAATTTAAACTATTTTATTGTATGTCAAACTTAGAAAATACATAACTATTTCATAAATTCTCCAAATTCAGCAAAACAAGATCCGTTGGGATCGTATGAATGATGGCAATAAAATGGAACTTACTGGTAGTGAATTGGAGCTCGTTACAATTTATAGAGTAATAAATTATCTGTCTGAATCAACTAACAGTTATCATTATTTAGCGATGATCGTCCAATGTGAGTAAAACTCACTAACTCTACTAGTTCATATTTTCATAACATATCTTTAGAATTGATTAATGATGGTTGATTGATGTGTAATGATTGTTTGGATGAACTGCTAAGTGACTGGTCGAAATTATAGATAACGATATACATATACATATATACATATATATATATATATATATATATATATATCATTAATCAAATATTGAATCAGTTTATCAGAATATTTCATATTGAAATGAAGTTGATGTTAATTATATTGTTTAACATCTGTGGATTTAGAGAAACTGGTTGGAGGGATCCAACTGGATTCCTCAACATTTATATTACTATTTTTCATATATTGTGATATATGATGTGATATATAATCTGTTAATGATTATGAGCGTTTGGATAATATTGATCCTTGTTATTTGGTATTTTAAAAACCATATATAATATTGGAATTAAAAAGGGAATTTTCAAAGTGTATATTGAAAATAATATAACTATAAAATGAAAGGATTTTACAAAAGGAAATATTTATAAAATCAAAGGATTTTATAAAATAAAATATTTATAAAATAAATAGAATTATAAAAGGAATATTTATTTAGAAAATAAATAAAATTTATAAAGGAATATTTATTTAAAAAATAAATAAAATTATAAAAGGAATATTTATTTAGAAAATAAATAGAATTATAAAAGGAAATATTGATAAAATGAATAGAATTTTATAAATGGAAATATGTAGGAAATGAATAGAATTTTATAGAAGGAAATATATGGAAAATAAGTATTAAATGGAAATCAGTTTTAACAGATAAATGGAAAAGATTAATTTAAAGTAGATTTTAAATAGAATTTGTTTTAACAGATAAATTGGGAAGAATAATTTATAAATAATGTTTTATAAATTAAATATTTATCATGTGATAAATGGAATATATAAGTCTGAACTTGTATAGAGAAGTAGAAATCGGTTTTGACACCGATATTTTAAATAGAATGTGAACTCAACATTTATAAAGGGAATTATGAATGAGATTTAAGTGTTAGAAATAAAAAGGATATTTCATATAAATAATTCTATAAATAGAAGTATAAACCGAATTTGGAAATGGGATATTATTTTAAATTATGAAATCAAACTTAATGGATTATATAAAAGAAATATTTTTCACATTCGATGTGAATAATGGATTAAAATAAATATTTCATAAATTAAAACATTTACAAGGAAAATTGGGTTTTAAAATAGGAATTCAAACGGGAATTTGAATGAGATAGGAATTAGAGTTAATAGAATAAGAGTTATTCGAATAGAGTTAAATCGAATATTAGTTATTCAAATAGAGTTAATCGAATATTAGTTAATCTAATAGAGTTAATCAAATATTAGTTATTCAAATAGAGTTAATCAAATATTAGTTAATCGAATATTAGTTAATCTAATAAGAGTTAATTGAATATTAGTTATTCGAATTGAGTTAATTGAATATTAGTTAATCGAATAAGAGTTAATCGAAGAGAGTTAGTCGAATATTAGTTATTCGAAGAGAGTTAATCGAATATTAACTATTCGAAGAGAGATTATTGAATATAGTTATTCGAAGAAAGACTAGATGTAGTTTATTCGAAGAAAAGAGTTATTCGAAGAAAGTTTGTCGAATATAGTTTATTCGAAAGAGAGATTATCGAATATAGTTTATTCGAGGAAAAGAGTTATTGAATATAGTTATTCGAAGGAAGATTAACGAATATAGTTTATTCGAAATAGAGATTATCGAATAAAGTTTATTCGAAGAAAAGAGTTATCGAATAGAGTTTATTCAAAAGAGAGTTATCGAATAGAGATTATTGGAGAGAGAATTACACGTTGAAATTCGATTATATCGAATTCGGGAAAGTACTATCACTTTCCGTTTTTAATCAAGATTTATTTATTTATTAATAAATTAGTTGCTTGTTTACTTATCCAAATTAATAAATAAAAGTTATATTTAAGTTATTATATTTCAGAAGCTTGGGATTATAACACTATTGTTATAATCAAATGATTTCTGTAAAAGAAGTGGATTCGTAAATATAATCTGAGAGTTACGTAAGGAACTTTGTTAAAGATTTAAAAGGTGAACTTTGTCTATTTCGAGCTTTGAAATGTTGTTCAGTTAAGGTCTAAGAGGTTGTCATACCCCAACTTGATTGACTTCATTTTTCACTAAGGAATGGTTAAGGTTCGACATTGAAGGTTGGTTATGTGAATTTAGTTAATGAGTTTAGTGGTTTGAGTTAGCATAGCGATGTTTATTTAAACATCTATTTATTTCCAATGAAGGAGTTTTGGAAATGTTTTCCAAATAAGAATCAGAAATGATTTCTAATATAAAAAAATAGAAATTAGAGTGAATATGGAAATGTTTTCCAATGATTAATAACGTATATTTTCTAAATTTAGAAAATAAGAATTTACGGATATGGAAACAAGAACAGGGATATGGATAATTGAATGACAAATTAAATTAAAGGGGATCAGTGTTGATTGATGATTTGCTCAGTAAGATTTCCATTTGAAAATACGACCGTTGTTTGTACTGATGTTTTCCTTTGATAGTTGAATAACCGACTATCAAAGTTTTTGACCATTTCCGTCGTCAACACGGGGAGACCGGGATCAGATTTATTATCTGGAAACCACTACATATGGGCATTAGCGTTGTGAATTAAATATGATGAAGATAATTGAAGACGGAGTTTAAGCAAGGGCTATTCTGGCAAATCCTAGGTAGAAATTGCCTAATATAGGTTTACAGAATAGTGCCTTCGGTTTGTCCAGTCCCAGGACAACTTGAATGGATGAATGTCTGATAGAGTATATCTGGTAGATTGCGTAAGTTGATCCTTTCAAACGTATTTACGTTGGTGGCCGAGGAATTCATTTCTCTTAGCTTATACCCATGGTATTTTTGGGAAAACTAATTTGTGATTTGACGAGTATGACGACATGGCATTCAAAGTAAATAAAGGAGTGATATGTTAAAAGATACATTATGACCTCAAGCCTCATCAACTGGAAAATGACAGAAATCGTGCAGGGAACATGGCTAAGTGGGTCGCACCCAAGTAGGGTATATTGTCACCATCTAGAGAATATTCATATTTGTTACTTCTTTCAATTCTTTATCTCCCGGGAACGATTATGTAGGTATACCAACCGTAAGATGACAATATATTCGGAACATTAAAGCGAAATGGATGGTCGGCCATGTGTGGCCGAGTTACAAGATGTTCTTGTTGCACTCCAGTGTATCACTTCTAGAGTACACTGATCGAAAGGTGGTTTCATGCCTAGTCATAGTTGGAATCCATTACCCAATAAGAGCCCATAGTTTCTGATTGTATGTTATATATGTAGAGCGTGAGAAGAAAGCGTTCTACTAGATTGCTATCTACTTGATTTAGACATTATTATAATATCAGAAAATATTGATCTTAAGAAATATTTTGGGTTATCGTAAGGTAAAAACCATCCGTATTTATGTGTGGATCGGTCTTATGATTATCATTGCTTTTGGAAAGGATTTGGGAAAGTTAAACCAAGTGTTTGGAGTTTACTCATACGAGTTACATGACTGACCCAGAGTTTATTTTGTTTTGTTTTTCCTAAACTTTTGGGTGCCTAATTTTGTACGGGCAGTCAAGCAGTCGGGATTTTACAGATACATTGAGAGCTGGAGCAGGAGGCTTCAGGATTATATTGCTATTGTTATTTTCACTGTGTTGTAATGTTGTACTCTGATAATAGCTAGTATTGTATACCGATACTGTTTTATTCCAAAGTTATGTTATATAATATATTTTATTCGTTCCGTTGTGAGATTCGTGTTACTCTGATGTTGTTGTAGTTGTGTTCTTCTTCTTCTATTCTAATTTTCTATCTTATCCATTCTCACCCTCTAACTTCTTTCTATTGACATTCCGGTATTTCCGACTTTTGAATAGTCGACATGGTGTTGTGTGTCGATTTTCTAAGTCAAAAATTTCGCGTTTGTTACATTAAAGGTGGATAAACTGAAGGTAATTTATATCCTATATAATTGAAAATTTGCTTTTTAATTAACAATGTAGTTAATGGCATATATATATATATATGTATTTATGGAAGGAACAACTAATGGTTATTATGTTTTTTCTATTGTTTATTTATATTCTTCTTTTATTTGAAAAGAAGCCAAATAGAACAAAAGTAAAGGTTCTTATGTGAGCTAAGTAATTCCATAATATATTAGGTAAAATGTGTTAGTAGGTTTTGAATTAAGGTGTTTGGGATTAAAGTGAACCAAGGAAGTGGATTTGTTCTAATATGCATAGGATATCAGCATGGCTAGTGGGATTTGAATTTGTGAGCATACTAAACCAATGAGAGCAAAATAAGCGGTTTGTAATAAAAAAATTTAAAAATTAAGTGATGATAACATGCTTCGTGTAACCTCATCAAAATTTAATGTTCAAGAGATTACAGTCCAAGCTAATGAACACTATAATATATCTTATAAGTCATGCCTCAAAATTCATTGATAAACTTATGTGCAAAAACTTATAGACATACCGTTTAAAGTTGTAAACATTATTGCAGTATAGGCAACATGAGAATATTCACATATATCAAACTACAATTATAGGGGTGCTTTAACTTATGGCATAAATTTAGCTTAACTTGTCACCTAATGATTAGTGAAACATGAAGCAACTCCAATTCTAAAAACCGGTGCACAGAGACACCCCCCCCCCCCCTTCCACACACAAAAACACACATACATAAATACATCTATATAGCAAAAAACATGGGTGTTGGTTGCAGGGACAGAGATCGGCTCAGATATAAAGATAGAAGAGACATCAAACGGTTGGAACTTTGACACCTATTTACCTATTCCATTTCTGAAAATATGTAATCATATAATTAAATAATTTAATGCCTTCTCTTTATGTAATCTTATATTTTAACGCCTTACTTAAATTCCTCTGCCATTTATGTAATATTAAATGTGTCCACTATCTGCCTATTTATCCCATACTCCAATCTTATAATTTTATGCCTTCTCTTCATGTAATCTTATATTTTAATGCCTTGCTTCACACTATGTTTTTTCTTCTTCTTCCTTTCACCGCCTCATCTCCTTCACATTATGTATAACGGTCTATACTTAATAACCTCTTCATTTATGTTTATGCACACCAATTTTTTGTAGCATGTCTACATCATGTTAGTAACTGCTACATAATTTTATATAAGGTCTTCCATAGGTTATATACATATGATCATACAACCAAACAAAAAATACTAACCTCCAAATATTTATTTCTCATACCTCTCCGCTTATTTTATATTCATTTGTATTTATTTCTGCCCACTACATATAATAATTTTCGTTAATTAAAATTTTTATATTGACATATGCTGATTGCTTTAGTTGCTCTTTCCATTTCATCATTCAAACGCTTTTAATATTCCATCATAACTATCATTTAATTGATGTTACTATCAAAGTTAACTTCGAAAAAAGCTGACGGTGAAGGGGTACTGGATGAACATAAACACTAAAAAGAACCAAGATTAGGAGGGAATGATATGAGAGTTGCATAAACCGACACCTTCTTAGGAGAAAGGAGCTCAAAATCTATATAATACCGGCAGAGTATATCCGGCAAGATATATCCGACAGGGTATGTCTAGCAGGAGTTTCAATGGAGAAAGGTCATCTAAGTCAAAAACTAAGGAAGAGAGAGGCAAGAACTCCGCTAATCGAAACCCCGAAGGATGGAAGAGCTATAAGTATTAACCTATTAAATACCGATACATCAGAAAACAATAGACAAATCACCCGAAGCTACCTTTCAGAAGATCAGGCTATACCCGAAGACTCCACCAGAAGGCAAACTGGAACCTTAGAAGGGATACAGGCAATCCATACTAATCTACTTAGTCCAGACACCGACAGTAGTTCTGAACCGTCAGTACTCTACGTACATCACGAGGGCAAGCTCCTCAAAGTATTCATGAGAAAGCCGGAAGCCTACAAACCGGAGTTCAAATCCCTTTTGAAAGGCAGTTACATTAACAAGCTCATATAAATCTCAAAGAAGCCTCAACTAATCGGACCCTCCTTTGGATGCTATAATCAGCACCACAAAGCGGTTAGAAGCTAAAACATCCTAAATCAAGGAGAAAATTGGCCGACAGAGGCTTCTGCAAGCCCAATGGCCCAATAGCAGAAGGGGACCCGAATTCTCTATAAATAAGACCCTACGGGTCACATTTTGAGAAAGAATTCTTATTTTCTCAATATTGTTCTTTCTTCTTTAATGAGCGAACCCTAATTTCCAAATCGGACTAAGGATTTCTTCAACTCTTGTAATATATCTACAATATATGAATGGAGAATTATGAAACTTAAACATCTAGCGTTTGATAATATTGTTGTACCATTTATTATGGAACAGGGAGTTAACACTAACCTTTCGTATGAGAAAGTTGATCGCGACACCTTCATAAAAGAGGAAGGGCTTCGTAGAAACTCGAAGTCCTACTTTTTTTATATCGAGGGTTGGCGACACGAATCAACCCTCTAATAATGAGCCTAATGCATCCTAACCTCGTAAAGGAGGTTATCTATAGGCTTATGACTTGATCACTTATGCAACCAAGGTCCTTCGAGCTGGCTCGATGCAGAAGGATTAGTTGATTTAATGAGCATTGCATTGCCCTTACCTTTCGAATATAGGTAAACATTATCCTGTTTTCTTCTTATCACAATGTATATCGTCTTATTCATGGTCTAGAGAGTAACTGATTACGTAAGGCCTCAGTTGTGCCAAACTAAATAAACCTTCTTCAGGGTACTTCGGGACTCCACAGTACTATAAGCGTGATATTCTCCACTTGACGGAAGAATAATTAATCTTCAGAACAGGGATTTTGATACCTAAAGAAAGGTAGATTTATCAAAGTAACAATGATCCTAGAATGTCCTTCAGTAACCCTGGATCATGGCCGCAACAGATTTCTTAAACACGTTCTATGTAACTTACTACGGGTGTTGATGGAAAATATCGTTAACATTTTGGCGCTAGAGAAAGGGTGTCCTGAACCCCCGACCTTATGGTTAATCTATCAAAAATTAATTAGGTAAATTTATTGCTCAATGGCACGAAATATGAAATCAAAAAGACTGGAAGAGCAAAATGAGGAACCGGCTCCTAATACAATCCTTGAAGAAAACAAGGACCCGACGCTTAATTTAAACAATAATGAAAGAGGAGCCACATCCAACCCAGTACAACCAACAAATCCACACTCCATGGAAGATAATGTCATAAGAATTATGGCCTTGGAGAAGCTACTCTAAGAGATGCAAGCTCAAAAGAACGCTGCTAAGCGCAAAAGTCTTAAAAACTTACCAAGTCCAGTCAAAGAGAAATGAATGAGTATCCAAAAAGAAAATCTCCCATTCAACACTCTAAAGTAAAGGAGAAGCTCAAAGTGATTTCCTCTAAGAAGAAAAATTACCTTTTGACAGGAAAAGATCATCAAGGAAATCAATGTGAGCAAGAACGATCCGGGAGTTCCACTTCCAAAGGTTACGACTCGAAAAGAGCAAATTATGATAACACAGAGGCTTACCTTAAAGACATTGCTCAGAAGACTATTAAAGACTTGTTTGGGAGCAAGGGGAAGAGGACCCATGATGACATGGTAAATTACAATGAAAGAGTATCCCCTTTCATCGACAAAATTATGAACACCATAATACCATATAGGGTGAATGTTCCAACCATAAAATATCTTGGAACAACCGACCCTGATGATCATCTGATGGCTTTCGATAGCCAGATGGATCTATATAATGCTTTAGGAGTAGTCAGATGTCGTCTTTTCCCTTTAACCTTTCCGGGGGTAGCAACAAAGTGGTATCATCGGTACAGAGAAAACACCATTTATTAATGGAAACATTTCTCTTACGAATTTTCCGCGTAGTTCTACATCTGCAAAGATCCGACGGTTGATTACACAGTCATCGCTAATGTCAAACAGAGGCAAGGGGAGACTATAGGAGGTTATCTAAAAAGGTTCGACATTGAGGCATTAAAGGCCAAAGCTATTAACGACCGTGACAAGTTGATAGCCATGCATTCAGGGTTAATTGAAAATACCCCCTTCTAGAAAGAATTATGCATTTACGGCAGTAAGACTTACAAGATTTTCGCTTCCAAGCTGACAAGTTTATTCGCATGGACGAATTATACTTCACAAAAAGAATGTTTAGAAACCCTCGAAGGAAAATCAAAAGAGGTCAAGATCGGAAGATTCTAACACCAAC
The DNA here is from genome assembly GCA_030737875.1 of Allium sativum. NCBI lineage: Eukaryota > Viridiplantae > Streptophyta > Magnoliopsida > Asparagales > Amaryllidaceae > Allium > Allium sativum. The sequence continues at coordinate 825,284,664 of CM060913.1, forward strand.
TCGTTTGCTCTAAGCAAGCCCATCTCCTTCGTTTAAGCTATTGCAAAATAAAGGGTAAATAACTTCCCTATCTCGTTCAAGGCCAAGAATTGCCCTGAACCTTATTCCGGTGGTAAGTATTGTAAATTTCACAAGACCAATGGGAATAAGACTGATGAGTGCAAGGCATTGGATGGGATTATTCAGAAGCTAATCTGAGATGGACATCAGAAAGAATTTGTTTTAAACAAGACAACATCTACTCAGCACAAAAATGGACAACAAATGGTTTCAGCAAATGCAATAGAAGCTACTATGGAAGAGGGCAACCTAGACTTGGGTCCGCCCATAAATCGAATCAATGTGAAACATGGAGGGCCACACCCTGCCGGAGATTGTCCAAGAGCCAGGAGTTAATGCATGAAGGAAGCTATGGAGGGAATATTCTCCATTCAAGAAGAACCGTCGTTGAAGAATGCACGTTATGCTCTCAAAATGCACAACCTAGCGGTTTCTCCGGAAGAGATGAAGAAAGAGGTTCACCACCCACATAATGATCCCCTTACGAAAATAGCACAAATCGGGCTCTCTGTCGTTTTCAAGATCCTTGTGGACACTGGGAGTGCTGTCAATGTCATCTTCAAGCTTGCTTTCGATCAAATGGGAATTTCTGAGAAGAATTTGGAGCCAAGTAACGAACCGATCTTCGGCTTCAATAACAAGGGATCAACCACGGTAGGGGAAAATCAACCTTCTAGTTCAAGTTGGGTTGTCTCCATTCCATAAAACCTTCGAAACTCTCTTTGTTGTGATTGATCAACCATCCTATTACAATGCCTTCTTTGGACGGCTGGCTTTGGAGGAGATGGACACTTTTGTTTCTTCCAAGTACCTTATGTTAAAGTTCTTAACCAAGCAGGGATGGGTGTAACACCCCACCTCTATACTAGCGTTAGACAAGGCCATTGCAAGCAATGGTGTCAAATAACCCGAAGAATAAGGCAGTTGAGGAGTGATCATCTGCATATGAGCTTTGAGCGAGTGTTAAATATATCGGATAATGTGGTCTAACTTTTTAAAATCTCATTAGGAAACCCGACACATCTAAATCAAGTTCAAATCTACTACAAATTGGCTATATATAATTCGGAAAGCAATATAAAATACATAACAATAAAATTAGAGTCAGACACAGATATTCATATCACTAAGGCGGAAATAGATATGAATAATATTACAGAAGTGGTGGACATAATATAAGTGGTCATGCAAGATCCACTATATCATAAAATAATAGTTACATGTACAACACAAAAGAATATGTACACATAAAAGTCACAATCTCAAATACATGAAAGATAAAACTACTAAAACAAGTGCGGTTAACCACAAGGAAGACTAGCCTATGCTATAGACAAGGAGAGGCACCTGTAATACTCGGTCTGACCCGAGTATTATTTATAAGAATAAACAATAAATGGATCAGTCTATCTGTACTCATCATAATAAACTGTAATAGAATCAGATATATGAACAGAAAATGACATATATAAAATAACTACAATGTTCACATGTAAAATTTAAAGACTCGATATATGCATAAAATATGCCAAAGAAATCTTAACACTATATAAGGATATCTCCATAACAAAGAAACTAAGATTGATAAACTAATATCAATACGAGATTGACAACACTTATGTCAATAAAACTAAGATTCAAGAAATCAATAAATTAGAAATCTAGAATATCCCAAAGAAATGGAACAACAAGTGAATATTCATGAGAAATGATGTCCCCCATCAAGTCTACATGAAAATATGAAATGTGATAGTGACATAGGGATATTCATGAGAAATGATGTCTCCCATCAAGTATACATGAAAATACGAAATACTATATCGCGTATCTCGCCGATGCAAAATTGCCCGAAGACCACGATATAATCAAATGAACCGAAGTTCTTCAGGATGATCCGAAGATCGCGTGAGCCGAAACTCCTCAAGATGATCAGAAGACCATCCAAGTGACCCGAAGGTCAGATTGATCCAAAGATCAAATATAGTGTAACTACGCCAGCTAGTAAATATAAGAGTCAAGCTCATGTCCCATAACCACTTGCTCTACTGGAATATTTATGAACAAGTTGTACATTCCACTAGAAATACGAGATGATCATTGCAACGGTGTTCAATCGGACGAGTCCAAGAATTAATCGTCAAAGCAAACATAAGGGGTCATAGTCCTTGTTTTTACTAAGGCGTTTAATTAGATTTCTCATACGAACGAGAAAAAATATGAGAAAAAGGTTTATGAAATCGTATACTAGTAGATAGTAAAACAATTTGGAAAATAACCTCATATAATGAAGTAGAATTAAAAACCATTTATTAAAAGATTTGGTATCTACTAATAATTTAGAAACCCTTTTATATAGTTTCGAAAGTGGCAAATCTCGTGGAATAGCGATCGAAATGGCAATCGAACAAAGAATTCACGTTTTAATAACGTAAATTAAATCTCATGACTATCGATTATAAATTCGTTCACCACGAATCAATCGAAAGTCCATAAAAATCGAGCTGTAGAAATCTGTGCTACAGGGAAACTGAAAAGTCACAAAAAAGATCAAAATGGGCCAAAACTCGGCCGGGAATGAGCTCAAATGGCCCTAAACATTAAACCGTGTTCTCCACCAGTCTACCAATCTATTGCAGAAAAACAGCAGGACCAGTCGACTGGTCCTTTTATCATAAGTCGACTGGTCAACTTCTCCAGAAAGGGTCCAGGAAGTGGGACCGGTCAGCTGGTCTATTTTTGACCAGTCGACCGGTCAACTGCATAGTTGACCAGTTGGCAGTATTTTGCCAATTCGTAAATGGATCGATTCTAGCGAACTCCGAAGGCAATGGACTTGATCAAGAAGATAATAAGGCCTCCTAAGCTTGTCGAAACAACTCAAGAACACAAACAAACATGCATAAACTTATATATATGAGATAGCAATGATTTTTTAATATAAGTTCAAAGGTGAACTAAATTCCAAACCAAAGCATGCAAAAGGGATTCAAGCGACTTGTGAAGACATAGAACTTTGCTGAGGCGACAACGGAGCTTCACACTATCATGAAATCGACTCATAGCATATGAATTAGGTCGTATGAACAACTCCTAGCTATAATTTCATTTCAATGAAACATAAACACATGAAATCGGCTAAGCTACATTAACCTATCCAATTTACTAGCATATGCAAACTCAAATGATCACTAGATTACACTTTTACAAGCCAATGGCTTGTGGCATAGATGTGAGTTCATAAAGAACTCACCTTTGGCTCTTGAATGATAAGAACAAGCTCCAACAAGGAAGAACAAGCTTCCACACTTGCTAAGAATCCAATATCTCATCAATTCTTCTCTCTAAACAACAAATACACAAGAAAACTTATATGTGTTAGGGTTGCACAAAAATCCGAAAATTGAGAAGGTAGGGAGATAGAGGAGGAGAAGAGAGAGCTTACATAGGCTGTCTCTCCAAAAATAGCACTTGATTTGTGCTTGAAATCAAGAACCCTAGCTTAGGAATTTCTATTTCCATTTCCCTCCCCCATTTTCTATTTCTTTGTTGAAGTGAGAATGAATGAAGCAGGAGAGAGCTAGGTGGGAGTTATAATGTAGGCTAGGTTAGCTAAACCAAGACCTAACCAAAGTCCCAATTTTCACAAGCTTGAAATATATCGAAGCTTATGGTCAAAAAGGTTGTAAACGATGATCCAGACCCAATGGAAGTGGTTTCGAGTCCAAATTCATCCGTATGCAAAATGAGATTTTTTGGACACAATTTCGATTACCGATTAACGACGTTATATTTAAATAAAATATTTAAGTATATTATTGTTAAATATGCAGGTTGTTACAATGGGGTACCATTAGAGGAGAACAATTTTGTTCTCGCGAATTGTATTTCGCAACAATTGACAAATACATAAGGGAATGTTGTCCATACCTTGATTCTTCTACTGTTTTTATACCATCGGATAAGGGATTCTTACATCCCACATTCGAAGGTAAGGTAAAAATTAATAAAGCTAACAAGTATGCAAATGGTAGGTACACTTCTTTGAAAAGAAAAAGGAAGAGAGCCGATGATGTAAACTTAACTGAAGAAGGAGAAATTGTCACGGATTTGGATTCTAGAGGGGATATTGAAAGAATGAAACCAATAGAAGATGTGGGAGAGGTAAATGTTGATTTAAAGGATAAGGCAAAAATTTTCAACGTAGGGAAAAGGCTGGCAGATCCCCTTAAAAGTGACCTAATTCGGTTCCTGCAACTCAAAAAAGATGTCTTCGCTTGGACCCATTCAGACATGGTCGGGATCAACCCTTCTATTATGAGCCATGCTTTAAACATTGATCCTTCAGTTATCTCGGTTCGACAAAAGAAGAGACAGTATAATAGAGACCGATTAGAAGCCTTAAAGGAGGAAGTCAAAAGGTTGGAAACAAACAGATTTATCCAAGAAGTTCTTTACCTAAAATTGTTAGCCAATACTGTGCTAGTAAAGAAGTTTAATAGGAAGTGGAGAACATGTGTTGACTACACGGATTTAAACAAGTCTTGCACAAAGGATTGCTATCCCCTTCCGCGGATAAACCAGTTGGTTGATGCAACAAGTGGTCATAAGATACTATCCCTTATGGATGCTTACTCCGGGTATAACCAAATTCCAATGCATGAACCAGACAAAGAGCATACAAACTTTATCACTGATTGAGGAACATTTTGCTATAAAGTAATACCCTTTGGATTGAAAAATGCAGGAGCAACATACTAAAGGCTAGTAAATAGAATGTTTCAAGAACAGATAGGGCTCAACATGGAAGTATATGTGGATGACATGCTAGTAAAGTCCATCGAAGCACAAAACCACTTGAAGGACTTGGAAGAAATATTCAATGTCCTAAGAAGTTACCAAATGAAGTTAAACCCACAAAAGTGTTCTTTTGGAGTTCCATCTAGAAAGTTCCAAGTATACATGGTAAGTGAGCAAGGGATTGATGCTTGCTCTGACCAAATCAAGGCAATAAGAGACATGTCAGAACCTAGAATGAGCAAAGAAGTCATGAGCTTGAACGGAAAGGTAGCAGCCCTTAGTAGGTTCATTTCCAAAGACATTGACAAATGCGTTCATTTCTTCGATGTTATAAAGAAAAACAAGAACGTCAAATGGAATGAAGAATGTAGAAAGGCCTTTCAAGAATTGGAAATTAATATGCGAAATCCTTCAATTCTATACAGTCCCAAGAAAGGAGAAGATCTAAACCTGTATATGGTCGTCTCAGAATAAGCAGTAAGCTCGGTCCTTATAAGAGAAAGTAATGGAACTCAACACCCAACTTACTATGTAAGCAGAAGGCTAAAGGATACAGAAACCCGATACCCGGTAATGGACAAAATAGCATATTTCCTAGTACTTACCATGCCAAAACTCAGTAGGTACTCTCAAGCTCACCCCGTCAAGGTTTTAACTAGCTTTCCGGTCAAACAGGTATTCAGTAAGCCAGAAACCTCAGGAAGGTTAGTCAAATGGGGAGTTGAACTTAACCAATACAAGATTGAATTCCATCCTCGAGCGGCAATTAAATGACAAGCCCTCGCAGACTTCGTGATCAACTGCACAAGCTTCATTACGAAACAATCGGTTAAAGAGAATGACTTAAAAGCCAAGTGGCAACATTTTGTAGATGGAGCCTCAAACGAACAGGGAGGAGGGGCATGTTATATTATAGTTACCCCTGATAGAAACTGCTTGCACTACACCATGAAGTTAGGATTCCAAGGAGGGGCATGTTATATTATAATTACCCCTGATGGAAACGAACAGGGAGCCTCAGACTAACCAGGACCCTCCCTCCGGATGCTATAATCAGCACCACACAGCGGTCGGAAGCTAACACATCCGAAACCGAGGAGAAAAGTGGCCGATAGAGGCTTCTACAAGCAAAATGGGCCAACAACAGAAGGGGTCCCGAATTCTCTATAAATAAGACCCTAGGGGTCACATTTTGAGGAAGAATTTTGCATTTCTCAGTCTTATTCTTTCTTCTTTAAGGAGCGAACCCTAATTTCCAAATCGGATTAGGGATTTCTTTAAATCTTGTATATATCTACAATTTGTCAATGGAGAATTCCAAAACTTAAACACCTTGCGATTTGATAATCTTGTTGTGTCATTTATGATGAAACAGGGAGTTAACACTAACCTTTCGTATGGGGAAGTTGATCGCGACACCTTCATAAAAGAGGAAGGGTTTCGTAGAAACTCGAAGTCCTCTTCCTTTTATCTTGAGGGTTGGTAACGCGAATCAACCCTCTCATAATGAGCCTAATGCATCCTAAACCTGGTAAGGAGCAGGCTTATGACTTGGTCACTGATGCAACCAAGGCCCTTTGGGCTGGCTCGATGCAGAAGGATCATTTGAGTTAATGAGCATAGCAATGCCCTTACCTTCCGAATATGGGGTAGCATTAGCATGTTTTCTTCTTATCACAATGTATATCATCTTATTCGTGATCTAGAGAGTAACTAATTACTTAAGGCCTCAGTTGTGCCAAACTAAATAAACCTTCTTTAGGGTACTTTGGAACTCCACAGTACTGTAAGCGTGATATTCACCCCTTGAGGGAAGAATAACTAATCTTCAGAACAGGGGTTTTGATACCTAAAGAAAGTTAGATATAGCAAAGTAACACTGATCCTATAATGTCCTTCGGTAACCCTAGATCATGGCTGCATCAGATTTCTTAAACACATGTTCTATGTAACTTATTTCGGGTGTTGACGGAAAATATCGTTAACAAATGATATATGAAATGTGTCCACTATATGTTAATTTTTTATGCTAATTTTAATTGTTTATTTCTGCACACTACATATAATAATGTTCCTTACTTAGAATTTTTATACTGACACACGTTAATTGCATTAACCACTCTTTTCCATGCATCATTCATATGCTATTAATATATTAAATGTGTCCACTGTATATTAATTTTTTTAATAACTGATTAGCTTCCACTATATATTCCTCATACCTCTCCACTTACTTATTTCATGGATATTGTATTTTAAGTTCAGTTTTTTGAATATAAAATAAGCATGTGTTTTCCCTTCAATTCAACTCGCGTGTAAGAACATGATGACATTAATGGATGGTATGTAACAAAATGTTACTAAGGCGCTATTTGATGTATGCATGTAAGACATAGGTTTGGCTTGCTATGACAAAAAAATTTATTACCTTTTTTTTTGGAGTAACTAATATTGATTGATTGTATTTATTACTATTTATGTGAAAGAAGATAATGAGTTTGACTATTAAGTGTATGCTTATTGTATGCATGGATTGAAATGCTACGAAGGTAAAGGTAATTGTGTTATTATTGCAAGTTTTAATATTTACTTTTTTTCATAATTCAAAGTTGTAGCAATGTGCAAACGTAAGTTTTTACAGTTTGATTAATTGTGCATTAAGAAAAATTATTTAAAAATTGGCGTTAGCCTATACCTGCATATTACAATATCAACACTTTGACTTTAAATTCATGTTTTCTTACTGGTATGTTTTATCTCTCGTATAATTCATAACTACTCAGGTTCTAATTAACAAAATAAATGCAATATGTGTGTTCTTTTTGAAGAGATAGAAAAAATAATAATTGAATATGTTCAAATTCTCGTATAAATTAATTAGGTTTGAAAAATAATGATAATGACACAAATGTATTAAGCACGAAAGTACAATAATGTGGGGCCTTAGAGCATTTAATGCATTTTGCTATTGTAGGTAGTTCATGCATGCCACGTCAAATCTGATTATTCCTACTATCAACCTTTGTATATTTGGAAATGAATAATTTGTATATTCGGATAGTTGTTCAAAAAAGGGATATTGACTCTTGCATAATATATGATCAGCAAATCAACTTCAAATTCATTTTTGGTAAATTCATGTTTTAAATAGAATAGTAAATGGTATTGCAACATTTGATTGAATAGACAGTTATAATTTATAGCAAAGAAGATTAAGTTACATATTACAAAAGAGCAACAAACAAAATTTACATTATATAATTGATACTACTTAAATCTTGGGGTACCAAATACAGAGAAGTAAATTTTGTGTAAATAGCATCCTATAAAACTATCACCTGTTATTGCAATATCAATGGACATTAAATGTTTATACGTGTTCATATGGGAAACATGGTAGCAAAAAAAGAATTAATTGAATATGTTTTAATTCTCATATATCTTATAGTTAATCAAGTTTGAAAATTAACAATAATGAAATAGATGTATTCATAAAGCAGATTGCTACTATACAATATGTTCCCATCTCTTATTCATAAATGCAAACTATAATAGTAGAAAGTCTGTGCGCCCGTGCATCGCACGGGTTTCCACTCGTATAAACACAAATATGCTTGTTAGAAAGGATAACTTTTAAAGAGATCTATTGGGAATTATGGTTGAAATTCAGCCATTTAAATGTCTAGAATTAAAGACTTATTAGAACATATGCATGCATTACCAATAAATCACAAACTGATCTTAGTTTAAGATCCATGAAATTGGCTTGCAAAATAATAGTAATAATTTTGGTTGTAAAAATCTAGAATTGGGTTGTATGACGTAAATTTGGTTAGTGACCATATGTTATCAACAATTCACATAGCCAGTGATTTTTATGAGGTAAATTGGGTTCTTGATATAAGCATATATATAGTAAGAACGGTGCTCCTTTTTTCTCTTATACCAAATAAATTCTACCAATTGTCAAACCCAAAAATTACTTATATAATATTTTATCAACAAAAGTGGTGTGTAATGGAATATTAAGTTATGTTGAAATTGTCAACGAATGCCACCTTTTAATGCATTTTAAAGTAAAGGATATGTTGTGCCATGATAAAACCATAGTTATGTAAAAGTTAATTAGAAGGAACCTGCTTTGGGATATGGCAAGTGGAAACTAATCCACAACTATATCTATGTAACAATTAATGATGTTTGAACTGTTATGCTGAAATTGTTAATCCATAAGGTAGGCCATGTATGAAAAGGTTGATAATTAAAATTCAAAAGAACTGATATATAATGTAATACATTCCATAGAACTGAAGAAATAATAGATAATAACTGGATCCTAACATATATCAAGCATGAGCTTGGATATATCATATATAGTTAAGTACCCATAACTACTTCCCATTTCAGTAATCCTATAAATACGTGAAATAAACCCAGACTCAGTTGTATAGAAGAAACAGAAAATCCAGTTTTCTTTCCATATTTGTCTATTTTTTCACCTTTTTAGACTGTTTCAAGTTGCAAGCTTTTTCATTTGATTTTGTAAACAATTACATATTTTACTCTCTTGCTGTACTTTCTTACCTCTTGAATAGCATTTTTGTCTTCATAAATTGTGTGTTGATATTAATTTCTCATCTACGTATGAAATAAGTAACTTACAACTTATAAGCTACTCTAGCTTCACAATACATATATAGTTGAAGATGGCAACAAAATTAATTTAACCAAAATCGTGCATGAAAAGGAAAAAAAAATGGAAGGTCAGGCTACTCACTGAAGGTGTGTTAGCCCAACCAAGATTTATAAATAAAATTGTGATTTTGTTATTTTCACCATATCAAGCAAAACTTCAATAAAAGCAGGAGAGTTCATGAGTATAAACTAAAAATAGAAACATCCATTAGTCAAACAAAAATTATGCTTGAAATAAAAGGAATGAATTAGCCACACCTAAAATGCTAAAATAAAAAAAGCGTCAATAAAATGATTAAAAAAAAGAGTCCAAATGGATGGACAACATACCCTGATGATTAATCTATCTGCTTAGGCCAACATCACACACTTTGGGATTTTTTTTAAAAACATAAAGTTAAAGAACTGATATACACATATAGTAGAATAGATTCCATAGGAAAACTGAAAGAGTATCTAATAAAAACTACATAATAATATATATATCAAGCATGAGCATGGACATATTTTATCATATAGAGTTAATTGCCTAGTAACTACTCATTTCTATAATCCTAAAAATGCGTGAAATGAAGTAAATAAACCTAAATTCAGTTGTATAGAAGAAATATAATAAGTCCATCTTTCTTCACATATTCAAACATTTATTAATATTGCAAATTTAACATTTTTTTCACTTTCTTTAGATTGTTACAAGGAGTATTAGACGATAACTATGTCCCAATACATACTAAGCACAAGTATGTATACATTTTATCATATATACTTAAGCATTTAGTAACTACTTCTGATTTCAATAATCCTTTAAAATACTTTAAGTAAATAGACCCAAATTCAGTTTTCATGGAAGAAAATAAACAAATCCAACTTCTGTTTCATATTTGAACACTTTTAATATTGCAAATTTTGTTGACTTTTGTCACATTTTTAGATCATTTCAAGTTGCATGCCTTTTCATTTGAATTTCAAACAGATCAACTATTTCAATCTCTTGGTGGTACTTTCTTTCACCTTGAATTTTTTTTGTTTTCTTTAGAAATTAGGCTTTGACGTTAGTTTGTGTTGACGGCAAAAAATATCGTAAACACCAAAGATTACTATTACAAGGAATAGTTAATTTGGTCGCAAGACTAAGTAAGAGAAAGCGGTAAATGACACGAGAATTTATAGTGGTTCGGCCACGGATTAAGCCTACGCCCACTCTGGAAGGATGTTGAACTTTCATTAATCACTCAAGAATTACAAGGTAGAGCCATGCTCATTACATTCACTTTTATAATTGCCATATACTAGGTATTAGGGGAAAAGAATATTTAATTCTCCTTCTTCCTCAAATAGGAGATGCCATTAATGGATTTCATGGAGCTCTAGGAAGGTCTCAAGTGAAGAAAATCCAACCCCTTTGAAGTGTGAGGCCATGGGCTATTTATAGGAGTGGAAGTAGGTAGGAGTAGGTAGGATTAGGTAGAAATAGGGGACCACATGCAAAATTTTGAACCCACCAACCGCGCGCCTTCGAATTTCGAACCCGGTCACGGGTTCAAAATTTCGAGGCCCCTAGTTTCGAAATTTCGAACCCGCTAGGTTCGAAATTTCGAACCAAGGTGCAAGTGAGAAATCTCTCTCCCGTTGGGTTCGGAATCTCGAACCCAGCCGTTGGTGCGAGATTTCACACCCGCTGGGCTCGAAATCTCAAACCCTGCCTTGGGTGCGAGATTTCGCACCTGCTGGGCTTGAGAACTCAGAATCTCGAACCCAGCCGTAGGTGCGATATTTCACGCCCATTGGGCTTAGAATCTGTAACCCAGCCATGGATGCGAGATTTCGCACTCACTGGGCTCGAGACCTCGCACCCACTAGGCTTGGAATCTCGAACCCAGCCCAAACCCGCTGGGCTCGAGACCTCGCACCCATTGGGTTCGAAATTTCGAACCCAGGCATGGGTGCGAGATTTCGCACCCGGGTGGGTCGAATTCCACGCCATGCCGGGCGTGAAATCCTTCTGAGAGGCGCGAGGATCCCGGGACCGGGTGGTCGAGGATCGTAACTCATTCGGGGTCTGAGGCCTTGGTTCGCGGATGTCTTCTGGATGCCGTGTGGTTACAAGCGGTGTCGTCCCTTCTTGATCCTGTTTCCTTCACTCTTATGTGTCCCTTTTCGGCCTCAGCTTCACGAGGTACCTTGAGTTGAGCGTGTCTGATGCACTCTTGGGAACTAGACCAAAAAGCCAGTTAAAATTCCCCCCCCCCCCCCAAAGTACGTCTTGTCTTGACATGATGTGCTTTGTGTTGGTTGAGATAGTAGTTAAGCCGTTAGCTCTACCTGTAATCCAAAATAAATAAGAAGTAGTAGACAAATAAAAAGTTTTAGAGTGAGTAAATGGAGCTTCTTCTTCTATTATTCAATTAACTTCCACTTTTTATTTCTATTATTTATTTTTCAATATTACTAAAAATTAAATTGTTTGGTTGAAAAGCAGCGCGGATTAGAATCTACTTTTATGCATACTGAAATGCTTATTTTTTATTTTATCTTTTTTTCTATTTTATATACAATAAGTTTTTATTGGTGAATAACTGTTAGTTGTTGGGGGATGCACCATACTCAAGTTGCTCAGTGCCCATAGTGCGTCACTCCCGTGGATGCGTAGGGATCGACATGCACATGCATGGAGTGCGTATGCGAGAGCGTGGGGCGCAGTGCTTTTAAAAACCTGAGGTTTGAAAAATATATTTTTTCATGTTGGAAATTTTTGAACCAGTAAGCTCGAAATTTTGAATCCAGTGGCGTCGGAATTTCGAGCCTGGGGGTTCGGGATTCCGAATCCTGGGGGTTCGGGATTCCGAATCCTGGGGGTTCGAAATTTCGAACCCCTGGGGCTCGAATTTTCAAACCCCTTGAGTTCGAAATATCAAAGCCGAGGGGGTCGAAATTTCGAACCCAGTGGGTTCGGAGATTTCGAACCCATACTGGAATATGAAGGGACATGATTTTCTTTAATAAATGCCTCTTCACTTTTTTCGTTCTAATTTTTCTTTCTCTAGCCGCCATTGCCGAAAGCTTCGAACCCGATCATTTCGAGCCCAATAATTTCGAACCGAGCTAGGTGAGGCCTTGAATCGAGGAGTTGAGAAGGGGAGGAGGTCGAAGGGCCATGGCGGAAACTTCGAGACCTCGTAGGATCGATTTTTCGAACCCAGCTAGGTTCGAATTTTCGAACCTCAGTGGCTTGAACCCACCGGGTTCGAAGTCTCGAACCCTCATGGGTTCGAATTTTCGAACTCGCGGGGTTCGAGGCATAGAACCCTTCTGGGTTCAGATTACTGAACCTTGTGGGTTCGAATTTCTGAGCCCCTTGTCTGGGTTCAAAATTTCGAACCAAGAGGGGCTCGAGTTTTCGAACCGAGGTTGGTTCAGAACTTCGACCCCTACTAGGCTCGAAATTTTCGAAATTTCGAGCCTGACATCGTTCGGGACATGGCCGTTGCCGGGTTTCCAAATTGTCATGCAGATGGACTTTGACTTTAGAATATTCGCATCTGGATTTGCATGCTTAGCATTGATGCATATATTGTTAACTTTGGGAGCGGGGTTTAGGGTTGTTCACATAGGGTAGAGCATACAACCGGACCAGGACTTGGACTATTACGAATCGTTCTGAACTTTCTTTATGTAGCTTGTTTTTGCATAGCATCTCCCGCACATATTAGTTGTCACCAAAACGAGGGGTACAGGTCACTATACTGCCCGTTCTAACACTGATGTGTTAAAGTATAGCTGAAGATGCAGACCAGATCAAGGATTGGAAAGACTATGGAAGCCGGGGCTTCCCAGCCTCAATCACACACATCCAACCTTACCCCTAGAGGTAGCTTGTCTGGTAGCGAGCTTGAGACCACCAACGAAGGATGGACTCCTTATCATTCGACTAGCTCGGCCAAAGCGTCTGAGGATGGGGAGCAACCTGAGTGACAATATTCCCTGGTCGTAACTGAAGAGGCCGAGAATGTAGATATAATGGGCGAGGATAAGCCCGTACCTCCGGTAGCTCCGGACATGTTGCTTGATGCGGTGATTTTGGAGAATCCCATCGATTCAGTATAATCGTGTTTGGATGTTACTGCAGTCAGGAAAATGGTAGTGCAATTTAACATACCGGTGGATGATGCCCATGCCCCTGGGAGAGATGGCAGAGCCCATGTGCCGCCGGAAGGCCCTACTGCTTGGAACCGACAAGCTTGCCTTGCTGGGTGCGTGCCCCCGGCTAATGACTTCATTTGGGATATGTTGTTCTATTTTCGTCTCGCGCCATCACAACTACACCCTAATGCTTATGCTTCTCTCCTGGGTACTTACATTCTCTTTCATGAGGTTTTGAATAGAGAGCCCACTGGGGAAGATATTGGATACGTCTTCCACTTAAGGAAAACGAGCGCGGCCTCTCCCTCTCAATGGTACTTGGAAGAGATAGTTGCTACAAAATTCTTAGTTGGGACGTGGCCCAGGCTGTCTAAGTTTAAGCGCGAGTGGTTCTTTGTTAGCTGCCCTCTCGGATTTGCCAGAAGGTGGATTTAGGGAAGTAAGTGTTTTTTGACTTCGTTCCCTGCCATAATTTTTGGATTCCTTCCTTTATTCATGGTTTCAATTGGGTTATGACAAGAAATCGAAAGGCGCCTACTGGAGACGAATACCGGCAACGCCTCAATGCTTTGCGGGCACTACCAGAGAATCTCCGCAATACCAGCACCGTGACCAGTCAGGATCGCCTCTGCCGCGCTGGGTTGATGTCGAACGATCGGGCTGTGATCAGGCTCGTGGTTGTTATTAGTGCGCCAAAGGAAGGAGTTTCGGCATGCTCTACCCCTACGGGGCGAAAGAGGAAAATCCCCCAGTGGGGGGAAATCGCAAAGGACTGCTTCGCCCCAAGGATATGTGCGTGGAGGCGAGGTTCATTGTAACAGCCCACATTTTACGTATCGGAAGATCGTAAAATATTTTTATTTTATTCCCTGAGGGTTGGATCATTCTCATCTTTTGATATGTTGCTTATGGGGATGTGAGACATGTCCATAAATTTTACCGATTTTGTTTGTGACCATTTTGTCCCTGTCAGTCTTGTACAGGGCATAACTTTTGACTCAGGTCGAATCAGAGGGTGAGACCTGTGCCATTGGAAAGGAATTGATGATTCTCTTTCCGTAGAGTGGTTACATTAAGGATTTGGTTCAGCGGTTTGGGAGAAATCGCTGTTTTAAGGTTTTTCAGTTGGCTGTTCAGGTTTTGGAAAGCTAATGGGCTGATTTGGAGAAGGCCCATTAGAGGGTGGGTGGAGACTATAAATAGGGGGTAAGGGGTAAGGAGAAAGGTTGGCATTTTCCATTCTCTTATGGGGAGGCTTTGATCTTTTTCTTCCTCTAACATCTTTCCACCATTAAAATTCCAAAATCCAAGGAGGGAAATCGAAGATCTACACCATAAGAGGCTAGATCTACATCGTCTCAAGGGCAAATTCATCGGATTGAAGAGTTTGATTCGAAGTGTTCGCTGTCCGGATTGCGTTTTCATTGCTTTTGCTTAGATTTGGATAATTGGTGAGTGATTTACATCTCTCATTCAGATGCATGCAAGTATATGGGTCTTATGTTGTTAATTTCATCATTTCCATGTTATTTTCCTTAGATCCACACCATGCTAAGTCCATTTTATATATGAATCACCTTAGGATCTGATCTAGATAATTTAAATGGTTAATTTTATGATTTTTCTCAAGATTATGCATGTTAGATCCGTTTTATGTTCATATGATTCACTTATCATGTTTTGGGAAATTTATGTGTTTTGATGGAAATTGTTAGATTGGTGATATTGTTGGTTGCATAACATGTTTGTGGTTGCGTTTGGATGAATTGGATGAGCCGGTTTCGTCGGATTCGTCGTTTGGCGAAGTTTTGGTCGAAATCGAAGTCGAAATGGAGCTGTGCAGGTTTCTTGTCGGTTTTGGAGCTAGTCGGGTCGGTTGAGGCGGTCTGATGGCTCTGGTCGGTCCAGAAGGGTCTGGACTGAGGTGGTCGGTCACGTTATGGCTTGGGGAGCAAGTCAGGGAGCTGGTTTGTTGGGATGGTGGCATTCTGGTCGGTTTCAGATGGTGGCATTCTGGTTGGTTTTCACTGGAAGCAAAAGCTGGTCTCTCTGAAGGAGTTGGTCGGTCAGGTGGAGCAAAATCTGGTCGGTCTTGACGGGGTCGATCCAGAGCTGGTCGGTCCCAAGGAGGTCGAGTCGATCCAAAGCTGCAAGTAGGTCGAGTCGATCCAAAGCTGCATGGAGGCGGGTCGTTCTGGAGCAAGGCTGGTCGGTTTTTGATTGGTCGTTCTGGAGCAATTCTGGTCGTTCTGGAGCAATTCATTCATCTGCAATGAGCTTGTGTGTCGCTTGGGTTTGGAACCTGAAATTTGTGATAGACCGTTGATCGTGACTAATCCAGTTGGGGGTTCGTCCAGTTTGTGCATGATTTGCCGTGGTCTAGTATTATCGAGTCATGGTTGCTCTTTTATGTGTGATTGCTTTGTTCTTAACTTCGCTGGGTATGGGATCATCTTGGGCATGGATTGGCTCAAGAAGTATGCGGCAAGGGTGAATTGCGAGAAGCTAGAGGTGAGGGTAGGGGATGTGGAAGGGCGAAAGGTGTTGATTAGATGTAAGCGCGAAGACGGGGTCTTCGTGAGTTATCTATATTCGCTTGGGATTCCACAGGAAGACCTGTCATCAGTGCTGATCGCTAATGAGTATGTTGATGTCTTTGACGAGGTCAAAGGGTTGCCGCCACATCGTGAGATCGAGTTTAGGATTGATTTGGTCGAAGGTGCTAGACCAATTGTTATGCCCCTTAGGCGGATGGCGCCTAGAGAACAGCGAGAGTTAGAGGTGCAAGTTCGTGACCTTTTGGGAAAAGGTTTCATTCGGAGGAGTGTTTCCGAGTGGGGTGCACCAGTCGTGTTTGCAACTAAAGCAGATGGCTCATTAAGGGTGTGTGTGGACTATCGTGAGCTGAACAAGGTGACTAAGAAGAACAAGTATCCGTTGCCAAGGATTGATGACTTGTTCGATCAGCTTCACGAAGCCAAAGTGTTTTCTCAGATGGATTTGGCAACGGGGCTTCACCAGTTGAGAGTGGCTAAGGATAGTGTGCCAAAGACTGCTTTTAGGACACCGTCCGGGTTTTTCGAGTGGTTGGTGATGCCATTCGGGTTGACTAACGCACCAGCGTATTTTGTGGATCTTATGAATAGAGTGTTCAGAGATCAATTGAATAAGTTCGTGCTTGTGTTCGTGGATGATATACTGGTTTACTCCAGAAATGTGGAAGAACATAAGACGCACTTGAGAGTTGTGTTAGAGATCTTGCGAAAGCATCAGCTTAAAGCTAAGTTCTCAATGTGTCACTTCTGGGAGGATGAAGTGAGGTTCTTAGGTCATGTTGTTTCTGGAAAAGGTATAGCGGTTGACCCCGCTAAAGTGGCAGCAATCCAGGACTGGGATAGACCTAAGAATGCGACGGATGTTCGGAGTTTCCTTGGATTGGCTGGTTATTACCGAAAGTTTATCAAGGATTTCTCTAAGATGGCTGCACCATTAACAGGATTGACGAAGAAGAACCAAGTGTTCGCATGGGATGCGAAGTGTGAACAAGCGTTCGAAATCTTGAAGGAGAGATTGACAAGTGCACCTGTGTTGACCATTCCAAGTGGGAATGAAGAGATGGTGGTATATACTGATGCATGTGGTACTGGACTTGGAGCGGTACTAATGCAGAAGGATAAGGTAGTGGCTTATGCAAGTCGACAGCTAAAGTCGCATGAGAGAAAATATCCAACTCATGATTTGGAGTTGGAAGCGATTGTGTTTCTCTTAAGATGTGGAGGCATTACCTGTTGGGAGTACGATTCGAGTTGTTTACGGATCACAAGTCGTTGAAGTATCTTTTCTCCCAAAAGGATTTGAATCTTCGGCAGCAACGATGGTTAGAGTTTCTGGCATCGTATGATTTTGGGATAGCCTATACTCTTGGCAAAGGCAATGCAGTTGCAGATGCATTGAGTCGAAGACACGCAAGTTTGGGAGCGATGTTTTTGGAATGGAAGGGCCTCGAGTATTTGGCAAGGTTCGATTTCAGGCCAAGGTGTGAGTTGGAACCTGAAATGTTGGCAAGCTTGTCGATAAGGCCTACTCTTATCGAAAGGATTGGCGAGGGCCAAAAGAAAGATGCGAAGCTTGTCGAGTCCATTCAGAAACTGAAACCAGAGGATAAGGAGTTCGAGGTCGACCGAGAAGGCTGGCTTCGAAAGCAAGGACGGTTAGTTGTTCCTGATGTCGACGGATTGAGGGATGAGGTTCTGAGAGAATGTCATCACTCGAAGCTAACGATTCATCCCGGTGGTAATAAAATGTATCAGGACATGAAGCGAGTCTACTACTGGGAAGGGATGAAAAGAGATATTGGAAAATTCATTTCCAAGTGTATGAACTGTCAGTTAGTGAAAGCTGAACAGAAGAAGCCGAGTGGTTTACTTCAGCCATTAGAGGTTCCTATGTGGAAGTGGGAGCAGATATCGATGGATTTTATCAATGGACTACCTAGAACTAGGGCAGGGAATGAAGGGATTTGGGTCATTGTGGATCGTTTGACCAAAAGTGCGAGATTTATTCCTGTCAAGACGACTAGGACAGCGTCAAAATTGGCTGAGCTTTATGTGAAATGGATAGTTCGATTCCATGGTGTCCCAAAGAGTATAGTAAGTGACCGGGATCCATTGTTTACGAGTGGATTTTGGAAAAGTTTGCAAGAAGCTTTGGGAACCGAATTGTGCTTAAGTACGGCATATCATCCCCAAACTGATGGTCAGACCGAGAGAGTCAACCGTGTTTTAGAAGATCTCCTGAGGGCTTGTGTGATAGACTTCGGAGGATCATGGGAAGAACATCTGCATCTGGTTGAGTTTGCGTATAATAATAGCTACCAGTCAAGTATTGGGATGGCACCATACGAGGCGTTGTATGGAAGGCCGTGCAATTCTCCAGCTTGTTTGTTAGAAACTGGAGATAAGTTGGTACTTGGGCCCGAGATGATTAGAGAAACCTCGGGTTGTATCAAAATTGTTCGGCAACGAATGAAAGCGGCCCAAGATCGTCAAAAGAGTTACGCCGATAAGCGTCGTAAGGATTTAGAATTCGACGTAGGTGATATGGTTTTTGTGAAGATTTCACCGTTAAAGCATATGGTTCGATTCGGAAGTAAAGGGAAGTTGGCTCCTAGGTTTGTTGGACCATTTCCGATAGTGGAGCGAATAGGAAAGCTCGCATATAGGTTGGAGTTACCCGAGAAGATGTCGAGTATGCATAATGTTTTCCATGTGTCGTTTCTACGGAAGTTTTTGCACGACTCGAATGTGGTGATATCTCCAGAACAGTATGAAGATTTAGAAGTCGAGACCGCAGTTGCGAAATCTCGTAGGCCACTTCGTGTTGTGGGAAATGATATGAAACAGCTTCGGAGGAAGACGGTTAAGCTAGTCAAGGTACAATATAGTGAAGATGGCGACGATTGTACATGGGAGACGGAAGAGAGCATGAGGGCGACTCATCCAGAACTCTTCGTCGGTAGGACCCTTTGATATCGTATCCTCGTTGTGTCGTTGTATCTTGTTGTTGTGTGGTAGAATTCCGCGTGCTAGGATAAGGCTATGGATGCATGGCTTGATGGTTGCTAGTTTGGATGATAGAATTGGCTTCACATTGACGATAGGCATGCGGAATTGTTGTGGTTGCTTGTGTTTGCTTGGAATTTCGGGGGCGAAATTCTTAAGGGGGGGAGAATGTAACAGCCCACATTTTACGTATCGGAAGATCGTAAAATATTTTTATTTTATTCCCTGAGGGTTGGATCATTCTCATCTTTTGATATGTTGCTTATGGGGATGTGAGACATGTCCATAAATTTTACCGATTTTGTTTGTGACCATTTTGCCCCTATCAGTTTTGTACAGGGCATAACTTTTGACTCAGGTCGAATCGGAGGGTGAGACATGTGCCATTGGAAAGGAATTGATGATTCTCTTTCCGTAGAGTGGTTACATTAAGGATTTGGTTCAGCTGTTTGGGAGAAATCGTTGTTTTAAGGTTTTTCAGTTGGCTGTTCAGGTTTTGGAAGGCTAATGGGCTGATTTGGAGAAGGCCCATTAGAGGGTGGGTGCAGACTATAAATAGGGGGTAAGGGGTATGGAGAAAGGTTGGCATTTTCCATTCTCTTATGGGGAGGCTTTGATCTTCTTCTTCCTCTAACATCTTTCCACCATTAAAATTCCAAAATCCAAGGAGGGAAATCGAAGATCTACACCATAAGAGGCTAGATCTATATCGTCTCAAGGGCGAATTCATCGGATTGAAGAGTTTGATTCGAAGTGTTCGCTGCCCGGATTGCGTTTTCATTGCTTTTGCTTAGATTTGGATAATTGGTGAGTGATTTACATCTCTCATTCGGATGCATGCAAGTATATGGGTCTTATGTTGTTAATTTCATCATTTCCATGTTATTTTCCTTAGATCCACACCATGCTAAGTCCATTTTATATATGAATCACCTTAGGATCTGATCTAGATAATTTAAATGGTTAATTTTATGATTTTTCTCAAGATTATGCAAGTTAGATCCGTTTTATGTTCACATGATTCACTTATCATGTTTTGGGAAATTTATGTGTTTTGATGGAAATTGTTAGATTGGTGATATTGTTGGTTGTATAACATGTTTGTGGTTGCGTTTGGATGAATTGGATGAGCCGGTTTCGTCGGATTCGTCGTTTGGCGATGTTTTGGTCGAAATCGAAGTCGAAATGGAGCTGTGCAGGTTTCTAGTCGGTTTTGGAGCTAGTCGGGTCGGTTGAGGCAGTCTGATGGCTCTGGTCGGTCCAGAAGGGTCTGGACTGAGGTGGTCGGTCACGTTATGGCTTGGGGAGCAAGTCAGGGAGCTGGTTTGTTGGGATGGTGGCATTCTGGTCGGTTTCAGATGGTGGCATTCTGGTTGGTTTTCACTGGAAGCAAAAGCTGGTCGCTCTGAAGGAGCTGGTCGGTCAGGTGGAGCAAAATCTGGTCGGTCTTGACGGGGTCGATCCAAAGCTGGTGAGTCCCAAGGAGGTCGAGTCGATCCAAAGCTGCAAGGAGGTCGAGTCGATCCAAAGCTGCATGGAGGCGGGTCGTTCTGGAGCAAGGCTGGTCGGTTTTTGATTGGTCGTTCTGGAGTAAGGCTGGTCGGTTTTTGATTGGTCGTTCTGGAGCAATTCTGGTCGATTTTGACTGGGTCTTGGAGCTGGTCGGTTTGATCAGTCCAGAAGGCTGAGGAGGGAGTCTGGTCGGCTCAGAAGGGTCCTGGTCGGTCCAGGAGGAGCAAAGGGAGGTCTGGTCGGTACAGGGGGTCTGATCGGTCTAGAAGTACCGGAAGAGGTCTGGTCGGTTCAGAATGGGTCTAGTCGGCATTTCTAGTGGAAATATCTGATCGGACACTTCTAGTGATGACGTAACTTCGAGGTGGTTCAAGTATGAAGGCTCGAAGTGATGAATGTGTTCGTTGATCAAGGTGGAACAACGAATGCAGAGACAACTCAAAGGTCGTGAGTTGGTGGATAATGGCTGCTCGAGAAGGTTGCTTGAGCTATGAAACATCGTCAAGGTTGGACGATTAGAGATGCAAAGGCCGAGAAGTCATCGTTGTCATAAGTTCTAGCAGGCTCAAAGCAGGGGTACGATGGGTATCGTTGAAAGGCCCAAAAGACCAGTTGTAGGTCGAGTACCCTGGGTCTCGGGGAGAGGCCTAGTGTCAAGGTTGGACATTGCCAAGGTTGGGCATATGGAGTTCATGCTAGAACTGGGGTTATCATTAGCCCTTGACATATGGCAAGGTTGGCCGTCATACGATAAGGATGATTTCGAAGCAGGATTGGCGGTGATAGCCAGAGTCGATTATGGATGATTGTTTGTTCTGTTTTTAATATCTCACATAGATTATCCAAAGTCGAGGGAGATGTTCTTTGAGTGCTTAAGTGATATTGGTTTAGGCCTCTGGCGAGGGTACTTGAGGAATGTTAAACTCGATTAGGGTTGTCTGTGTGAGACTTATATAATCTGGATGTTATGTGTGTTCTTTATGATTGAATGGGTGTTCTGGTTTCTATGGATGAATGGTTGAAATGCTTGGTGTAAAGGCTATCACTGTCCGATGTGGGGAAGATAAGGTTGAGTTCTTCTCTGGTGATGTGGGTAGATAAGTTGTTCATTTACCCATTCTCATATGCTTTCTTGTTGAAGTTTGTTAGCTGTATTATCGCTCACTAAGACTATTGTCTGACTCAAGGTTTTATGTCTCCTCTTATTACCTTGGGCTGTTCATCCGGTTGTGGATGGGCAGACTAAGTAGCAGGTTATAGGTAATGGAGCTTAGTGATACGAGGAAGCTGAGCGATGACGAGCAGGAGGCTAGCGTACCAGTTTTATTCTATCTAGTATTTCTGTTTCCGCTGTTTGAGCTGCTTGAGAGTTGTAGTGAGGCCTTATGTACAAACTTGGATATCAGTTGGATAATCTTTCTAGATGTTGAAAGAGTTTCAAAAGTTTGCTATATGATACCTCATTACTATTACCTGTTGTATATGTTCTATTATATTTTATCCTTGCGCTGTGAGTTCTACGACAGGTTTCGATGTGTTCACTTACTATGATGATCGTCCATAGCAGCCTGGCACGCCTTTCAGTGCATTATTCCTCTTGTTCAGTGCGGCGGTTATGGGCGGTCGTCACATTCATGGTCAAAAGGAGGTTGCCAGAGATGAGGGGTTGCCGAGCACTCCTGTCCCGCCTTCGACAGGGGAGGAGGAAGGAGTGTTGGCTAGACCGCAACCTCCTGCGACTCACTCAAGGGCCACTGCCTTACTTGAACCCGCGGGGCAGTTTGATAGTTTAAAGGGACTTGCTTTATTAGTGACTCCATGGCCAAGTACAACGAGCCTGGAAGAACTTTCCTGCGCTGTTGAGGGGTTAACCCCCTCGATTGGGCTGTAATCTGGTCTATTGAGAGAACACTTAGGGCATACATCCATAACACTGCATATCATAGACATTTGCCTACGTGAGTTAGTTGATTAACTTCGGCTTGTTCCATTGGAAGGTGTCTTGGTAGAAGGATGCGACGGACGAAGTTATGGGCACAGGGATCGCCAGCCTCCCCAGAGTTCTTCTTTCGAGAGATTCCGAAGATCCGCCAGCTTGTATGGTGCTCTACCTTCGTTAGAATAAGGTAGTGTTCATCGAGACCGGGATCGATCGAGGCGATCTCCGACACCCCCTCCCCCTCCTCCTATTCGCGTGCCTACGGGGGATTCACGGCTCAACATAGGTGGATCCTGATCTCTGCCTTCGACAACTCCCCCGTCGACCGCCACTCCGGCTCCCGTTCAACTTGCTAAGGGGAGGGAGCTGTTATTTGGTCGGCCAAGGTCGGGCATGGAAGTCGTGACGGGAATGCAAAATCTGACAAAGTCCCAAATCCGAGCGTTCTCTGCAGAGGAGAGGAGGATGTTTTTGAAGTTGTACTTCCCGCAATATTATTTTGATGAGCTGTCATCTCTCCCTGATCTTTGTCCTGCTCCCAGTGTGGAATCTGGGACATTTGGATGCATGTACAGGCTGCGTATCACCAGGCCAGCGAACTTACCAAGTATTCCCTCGATCTTTCTGAGTTGACCAAGAGGAAAAGACTGAAGCTCATCAACCGTCAACTGACCAATGATGGTGAAAAGACCTCGGTTACCCACTTGGAAGCTGAGATAGGTGGGTTTCTCTACTGCATTGTGACTAATTTCCACTACCCCGTGTGTTTCCCAGTCTTAACTTTTGACTATGTTGTTGCAGCGAAGCTGAAGCGAGCCTACGCTACTTTAAAGACAAGGGCTGCGCGGGACCGTGAGACTTTTAGTGATACTGTAAGTCGCTTGACCCTTGAAAATACATCCCTTAAGAATGATAAGGATGAGTGGTCCGAAGTATGTGCTGACATGGAAAAAGAAATTGGGAAGGTTACTCATATCTAAAATGACAATACCGCTTTGAGGGAGGAAAATGAGAGGTTGCGGGCTGTGAATGCCGAGGTTGCTAAGTTAAAGAGGCAGCTCGAGGAAATGAGGAAAGCGAAGGAGGACGTCGAGGCTAGCAACAGGGACGTATTGAGTGCAACTGAGGGTATAAAATCCGAACATGAAAGGGAGATAGAGCAGCCGAGGGGACAGTGAGTGATGTAGAGTTCCGTGTTGGGTCCTCCTTCGAGGAGAGTATCCACGATATGTACGTGAAAGCTTTGAGATTTAGAGGGATTTCGTGGGTCAAAGACTACCCCCGCGAGTTAGCTAGAATCTGGGATAGGTTAATCCCTTACGAGGCCTTCTTGCATCAAATGGATGTAAGCACCCTAGACGAGCGCCAACTCGTGAATGTCCTTCTGAACAATGACGAACGTGAGAGGCTGGAGGAGGGAAGGAGGCTGTTGTAGGAGGATGCTGAGAACGAAAGGTTGGCGAGGATTGCCGAAGAGAAAGGAATGTTTGTGGTGATGACCAGGAGACCGGTTGTAGCGGAAACATTTGCAGAGGGAAGTTCTCATCCGCCCCTGGGCCTCGGATCTGTCACGGTGAGTGGTCCTGGGGATTTGGCCCCAACTGCTTCTGAGTATAATCCTGACTTCCCATCAATAGGGGTTACCAGATTCGCAAGCACCCTTCCTATCATTCCTACGCCATCCTTGACCATAGGTAAATTCCTTTTACCGTGCATCCCTGGGAACGAAGTGATTACCGAATTTATGGACTAAAAAAGGTTGTGTCTTTGCTTATGTAGTTCCTCCTGAGTCTACGATGGCAGCGGACCTCGCTCCCATAATCCCTCTAATGACTGAAACTGGGCCGGGCCTCATGGGGACATAGGCTGGAGAGGCCGGCGACCCACTTGACACCTTTTCCGACATAAGAGTAATTTCTAGCATGGTCGACATTCTTAACGAAGAAGGAGAGGTGGTCGATAGGTAGAGTGCCCCTCTAAAGGATCGGCAAAAGCTGATGTGGCTTCGATGGCGGCTCTGGTGGCGAGTCAACAGGCCAAGATGGTGGCCAAGCATGAGGAGGTAGAGGAGAACTGATAGCATGATGAGGCTACCAGGAAAGAGATCCTAGTGAAGACTCGGCAGGAGGCCGAGGCGAGGGCTGCTGACACTGTCGCGAAAAAGAGAGCCGATGAGGAGGCTGAGAAGAAGAGGGCTAACGATGAGGCCTGGAAGACGAGGGAGGATGAGGAAGCACATCAGAGGATTACTGAGTCCCTTAAGAAAGCCAAAGTTGGCGACGTCACACCTCATAAATCCCAAAAGTTCGCTGCTCGGAAGGCCAACAGAGAAGCTAAGGAGAAAGCTGAGCGGGAGAGCAAAGTGGTCCCGGAGACGAGTGACGCTGTGGTCGGCCTCGCTACTGAGGGTGCCTCTAAGCCTACACCGCAGGCCACCCTTATAGTAATTACCGAGGTTTCTAGTGGCGATGAAACGGGCGAGAGATGCATCTCAGCTTCTCATGAATCGACCACTTCTCGGAGGGGCCGAGAAGGAAAGAGCGAATCTGGTAAGAAGAGGCCCAGAGCCAAGGATGAACCGTCAAGCGTGGAATCTGCAAAAAAGGACAAGCACAAGCACAAGAAAAGGAAACATGGTTAGTGTTAGTAACCTCGGTAGGAGTTACTGTTATTTTGGTAGTGTAGGCCGATATTTTACGCGAGTACGACCCTCGCTTTTGGTTTTTCAAGACACGATGTTGTTCTCATGTACACCCTGTCATTAGAAAGTAAAAGTGTTAGACACGTAGTTTGTTTAGCATGTGTGTGTGAAAAGGAAATATGAATTAGTAAAGATCACTGTTTATGTCAAGTGTTCGGATGTTCTTTTTATGTTTTCCAATATCCTGTACTTGCATAAACTTACTTATCGTTACATTTGTCATAAAAGCGATTAGGGGCCGTCTCCGGGTAAATTATTCCATAGAGGTGAGGTAGAGCGCTGGTTTCAGAAAGTTCTCCTTAGCTCAGGGAACCCGTAGTTTGTGAAACCAGGCTGTGCGCCTGCTGTTTTGGATGGCCCGGGGTTAAACCCAAATATAATGAAGTCATAGGGCGTCGCGTTGTGCAGTTCGCCAGGTGGGTGGCTCTCCCACCGTTCATCGGGTTGAGGCGAGCTACCAGACGTCATTTATTTGTCGGCGTAGTTTTCAGCCCCGATCATCAGCTCGTAAGGTCCGATCGTGACCATGGGCTGCCCACTAGCCTTGATAGCTAAGGGGAAGAAACGATTTAAGGTCGGTCCTTGTGCTGCATCAAGATTCAACTGGCACCCGCAACCGGTGAAGAGAGATTTGCATCGATCTTAGTCGGACGCGGAGTAGCGCCAAGCCGCCTGGACTAGGACACAAAACGATTTATCCTCGGCCTTTGCACTAGGCTGAGGTTCGAGTTATAGATTGTTTATATTCAGTCGCGCCGTGGTCCGGCGATTCGAGTAGCGTTACCCGCTACCGTGCTCGGGGTGCTGGGCATAGCCAAGTGTCCCAGACTCGATGTTGCCTAGAAATTGAAATGGTCGTGCCGGCTCCCGTGCTCAGGGTGCCGATGCGACGGTCGTAGGCGTGAATCGAGCTAGTTGTTGGATCTAACAAGACGCATTATGTAAGAAGTAAACAACAAGGAGATAGGAAATTGAACATCATTTTTACTGATAACTTTGGCAGTAATAGCCGTTACAATGCTTTGGATTTCTAAAAAAACAGAATATTGTTTGAAAAGCATAAACAACTGTAAACTGAGTTATGTAAAGTAGTGGCGGAGATGTTCCTTGTTCCATGACCTTGGGAGTTCTGCTCCATCTACGGTGGCGATCCTGAAGGTTCCATCATTGAGATTTCGATGTATGGAGTATGGGCCTTCCTAGCGAGGCGCTAGGCCTATTGGCAGGGGAAAAACCCGCTTAAGGACGAGGTCGCCGTTGTGAGGTCCTTGTGGAGGACCTTGGAATTGAAGTATCGAGCCAATCGCTGTCATTGGGCGGTGGCTCTGATATCGGCCTCGTTCCTCTTTTCCTCCAGCAAGTCGAGTGATCCCAAAAGTAAATCTTGGTTCCTCTTTGGATCGAAGTACATGACTCGATGGGATTGCAACTTGAGCTCAATGGGAATGACGGCCTCAGATCCGTATGCGAGAGCGAAAGGCGTATGGTCGGTTGCTGTCTTGTTGGTGGTGTGGTAAGCCCATAAAGCTAGAGGAAGTTCGTCTGCCCACATGCCCCCAGCCTTTTCCATATGTTTCTTGATGATGGATTTGATGACCATGTTCACCGCCTCGACTTGCCTATTGGCTTGAGGATGAGCCACTACTGAGAATCTTTTATTGATGTCGTGGCGCTAACAAAAGGCTTTAAACTTGGTGCTCTCGAATTAAGTGCCGTTGTCGGAGATGATAGCTTGAGGCACTCCATAGTGGGTACTGATGTTGTGGACAACAAAGTTGATCATCTTCATCGTGGTAATGGTGGCGAGAGCTTCAACTTCTGCCCACTTGGTGAAATAGTCCACTACGACATGGCGTATCGTGCCCCGCCTTTGGCCATTGGAAGAGTTCCGATGATTTCGATTCCCTACATGGCGAACGGCCATGGGCTGACCATTTGAGACAGTTTGGTAGGCGGGGCTCTTGGAATCTTGGAGAAGCGCTGGCACTTATCGCACTTGCAAGCGTAGTCCGTGGCGTCTTGATCAAGCGTGGGCCAGTAATAACCATGTCTGAGAATCTTTCTGGCCAGGGTATGTCCCCCAGTTTGATCACCACATCCGCCTTCATGCACACAGCTTAGTAATTGGAGGGCATCGTCGTGAGCTATGCACCGGAGTAAGGGAACGGAAAATCCTCTGCGGTGAGTACCCCATCCATAAGAAGGTAACGGGCTGACTGGCGAGTGAGCGCGCGTCTTTCCTTGTAGTGCTTTGGTAGGATCTCGCGCTGCAGGTAATTTTTGATATGTGTCATCCATAACTCGGGATCGGGTTCAGTGCTTATGATCGTCTCATCTTGCCCTTTCTTGATGCTTGGGGAGTTGATGATTTCAACCAGGGAGAATCCATTAAGTTGCGGATCTTCGGAGCTTGCCATCCTGGCGAGTGAATCCGCTTTTTAATTATGCTCGTATGGGATATGGGTGATGGTGAAATGCTCGAGGTAGGCGAGTAGCCCTTGAACCCGGGCCAGGTACTGGGCAAGTCATCCCTCTTTCGCTTGATACTCTCCTAGTATTTGTCGGACGATAAGCTATGAATCAGAGAAGATGTGGAGAGTTTCTAGCTTGAGTTCGATCGTGATGCTAAGCCCGGCGATTAAGGCCTCGTACTCCACGTCGTTGTCATTAGCAGGGAAATTTAGCCTCAATGCGTAATATATCGGGCGTTCTTCCGGGGTTATGAGCACGACTCCGGCCTTGGAGCATTTTCTATTAGAGGAGTCGTCTATGAACAATTTCCACTGAGCGTTGGGAGTTCCAGCGTTCTCTATGGGATCCTCCTCGGGGGCTGTGAACTCCACGATGAAATCTGCGAGAGCTTGGCTGAGGATGGCTCGTCGGGGGATGAAGGTTATCTCGAACTAGCTTAACTATATGCTCCACTTTAATAAACGTCCTCATGCCTCGGTCGTTGTAGGACCGAACGTAGTGGCTGGTCAGTGACAACTTTCATGGGATGCGACTGGAAGTACAGTTGAAGCTTTCTAGAGGAAATCAATAAGCAGAAAGCCAGCTTCTCTAGCTTCGGGTAGTTCTTCTCTGCCCCTGTCAACCGCTTGTTAATACAGTAGACGAACCATTGAGTGCGGTCTTCGAGGAGTATTAGTGCCGAGCTGATTGCCAGCATATCGTCCACGTACACCTCCATGGACTTTCCAATTTGATTTTTAAAGAGTCGATTAACCATTCATTGGTAAGTGGCGCTGGCATTTTTGAGGCCGAAGGGCATAACACGGTAGCAGCAGAGCCCGAGGTCGGTTATGAAAGAGGTATGATCTTGGTCGCAGAGGCTCATCAGGATCTGGTTGTATCCTGAGTAGGCGTCCATGAACGATATTAGCTGGTATCCGGCGGTCGAGTCGACTAATCGGTCGATCTTCGAGAGAGGGAAGCTGTCCTTGTGGCATGCCTTGTTCAGATCGTAGAAGTCGATGCATGCTCACCATTCACCGCTGGCTTTCTTAACCAAAACTTGAATGGAAACCCATTCGGGATAGTTAGATCCACGGATGAAGTTATTTTTGAGAAGACGGTCTACCTCTTCTTCGAGTGCCTTGGACCTTTCAGGCTCTAAAAAGCGGCGCTTCTATTTAACTAGCACTACAACAAAATGACCCTATTACAACGGTGGAACACCGTTGTAATATACATTTTACAACGGTGGGCAAACCGTCGTGTATTAAGAAGTTGTAATAGACTAATATCTTTTACAACTTTTTTGCACTGTTGCAACACCGTTGTAATATGTATATTTTACAACTTTTTTCCACCGTTGTAATAAACTTTATTACAACAGTTATGCACCGTTGTGATAAACTTTTGGGTTTTAAAAAAAAATTGCAAAAGCAACAAAAGCTGAATAAACAGAAAACAAATTGATATAAATTCAAAGCAACGGATCCATTCATACAAAAAAGATTACAACTTTATATTCAAAATACAAAAACTGAATCATACATCATCACCGTAATATATCAATTCTTCATTACATTACAAATAATGATTACAAGATTTAGAAGCAGGAACTGTTGAGGCATTAGGTCGAACAGGTTATGTGCTTTCATAAAGATGCCAAAATATATATCCATTTCTTCAGCTGAACAAGTGAAGTCCTTCTCCAACCATGTTCCTGCAAATGAAGTTCTGTAAATAATGAACAAACTCATATTTAATCACCCTACTGTAAATTAAAAACCTGACATATTCAATTTTTTTCATTTTGCAATTTTGCAATATATTCGGCAATTGGTGCCAATTAAAAACTGACATATTCAATTTTTTTCATTTTGCAATTTTGCAAATTGCTGCCAATTGTAATTGGCAATAAAAAATAGAATTTGAGTTTACACTTCCCAACAATCAACATAATCCGTTTTGGCACAGCATAATCCTCCTCTACCAACTATGCAATTAGGCAATTTGCAGCATAAATCAACCCAATTCATTCGCTATTTTTCCAGCATAATTAAAATTGCAAAATGGAAATCAAATTGAACTTACAAATTAGTTCTGTAGATAATGAACAAACTCATATTTAATCAAATTGAAGCGGTGCCTGTCGTCGTCAGTCCCCTCATGTCGTTGCCGAGTGGGTGTCGCCTCCATAATAAAGCTGCTTCTATTTCAGAAAAAAGTTGATAGTTAGTATCACAAGATTAACATAAAACTCAGAATTTGATTAATAAGATCAACAAAATCTTCAAAAGCTGAATTAGTTTCGGAGTTAAAAAATGGCTACGCAATCTAACCGAAGTGGGAAGTCTAATACCTTGAGGAAGACGCCACCGTGAGGAAGGAGAATTTGGGCAGATCGATTTGGATTTAGGGTTAAGAGACGCCAGCTGGAATAAGATCAACTTGTTATCCTTAAACCTTCCTTCGAATTTAGTACGAAATTACTGAATTTGTGAAGAAAAAGAAGAACGTGAGATGGAGAAAGAAAGAGAATAGGCGGCGTGGTTCAGAAGATGAGGGTTTATGCTCATCGGGAATAAAAACTGTGTTGGGAAATTAAAGGGCCTACGAGCCCAAAAAATGATTTTGGAGCCAAAATTTCGCAGTGGAGCCAAAATGAAATTTGACATATGCGTTGGAAGCCCTTGTTACCTGTGACGGTTGCGATCTAACACAGTGCAGCCAAAATGAAATTTGACTTATGCGTTGGAAGCCAAAATGAAACTTGTTTATTATTATTGGAAGAAAAACACAGTTGTTAAAAAATATATTCACTTATTAAGTACTTAATTGTAATTATTTGATATTAAAAATTAAATAGATTTGTTTGTTATTATGTGTAAAATGGATATTAACACCGGTTTTATTATTGTTATTGCTAACTATTTTCTTCTTAATTACTACTTATTAATTAAAAATTAAATATTTCATCTTAGCTATCATTTACTGTTAATTAATTAATAATTATTAAAATTAAATAATAATACTGATAATTTATTATTTAATAATACTGATAATTTATTATTTAATATACTAATTATTAAAAATTATTTACTAATTATTGATTATTTAATATAAATTATTATTATTATTATTATCATCCCAATTACTAATTATAAAATGTTAATTGTTATCATTATATAATTGACAAATATTATTGATTCCCCAGTTAATTATTAATTGTTATTATTAAATATTATTTTTAGATATCAATATAATTAGTTATAAATTATAGATATTATAAACATGAAGTTTGCACTAGGCATCTCAATTACAACGAATAAAATGAAACGTTGTGATATATATGTTTATTACAACAGTGCGTTTTGCAAGGTTGTAAAAAACGATCTATTACAGCGGTGTTTTGGCACCGTTGTAAAATTAAAGTTGTAATATGGTAATATATATGTTCTTTACAACAGTGATTATTGCACCGTTGTAAAAAATAATCTATTACAACGGTGCTCAATGCACCGTTGTAAAATTAAAGTTGTGATATGGTAATATATATGTTCTTTACAACAGTGATTATTTTACCGTTGTAAAAAACATTTATTACAACAGTGCGTTTTGCACCGTTGTAAAAAAGGATCTATTACAACGGTGCTTTATGCACCGTTGTAAAATTAAAGTTGTAATATGGTGTTTTTGTTGTAGTGTAGAGGCATTCTGTGATCTAAACAAAGGGAATGGAAAGCAATTATGGGGTCAATTCCCTTCATGTCGGAGTGAGTCCATTCAAACACATCTAAATTGGCTTTTAGGAAGCATATGAGATCTTCTTTAATTGCTAGGTGGAGTTGTGACCCTACTTTCAACAGCCTTGTTGGGTCATCGAGGTTGGCGGGAACGTCCACTGTGGATTCGTCCAGGGTAGCCCTCTCGTATTTGGGCTCTTCGTCTTTCCGTGGGTCGAGGTCATCAGAAAGACAGGACTAGCGCCTGAGCCAGGGCCCAAACGCCACTGATTGCTATGCTGAGACGTTCTTGGCGCAAGAAGGCGTGGGCACGGC
The DNA here is from genome assembly GCA_030737875.1 of Allium sativum. NCBI lineage: Eukaryota > Viridiplantae > Streptophyta > Magnoliopsida > Asparagales > Amaryllidaceae > Allium > Allium sativum. Next base: position 825,316,578 of record CM060913.1, read on the forward strand.
TTTGCCCTTGTCCTTGTTGCACGTGTGCTTCCATTCTATTGCGTAACATTCCCTGGTGCTTACTTGGTCGCCCTTAATGGTTCCGATCCCATTTTCCGTCGGGAATTTCATTAGGAGAGACCATGGTGCCATGTAAACTCGGAATTCGATGAGAAAGGGGCACCCTAGGAAAGCGTTTTAGGGGGAGTCGATGTCTATGACCATGAAGGTGAGAATTAAAACTCGGCTTCGGTCCCCCTCGCCCAGTTCCACGGGTTGGTCGATCATCCCTACGGGGGAACTAGAGGCCTCAATAAAGCCGTGAATTGCGGTGTGACATGGATTGAAATCATACGTTTCCAATTTCATCTGGTCGTAGGCAGCCTTAAAGATGATGTTGACTGAACTCCCTGAGTTGATTAAAACATTTCAAACGGAAGCGACACCAATCTGGGCAGTGATGACTAATGGATCAGTGGTCGGGATTTCCACCCCCATCGTTTCTCTTTCTCGGAAGACGATGTCGTCCCGCGTGGTCTTTTGTAGCTTGGATGGGATGGACTCAGGGAGAGCGGAGCAGGCTTCGTAAGTAGCATATTTTATGGAACTCACATATTCCTCCATTTTTCGAAAGCTTTCATGTGTGGGGTAGGTCCCACCACATATGGTGTTGATCACGATTCCTTTCATAGGTTAGATGGTCCCGAAGCTTGCCTGGTGGCTGTCTATGGAGCTGGCACTGGAGGCTACGAGTTTGCTTCAGAGGTAAAGGGCTCTTGGACATATTGCTCAAGCCATTTCTCACGGATAAGTTTCTCGATTGCATCCCTAAGTTGGTGGCATTCGTTTGTGTCGTGCCTGTACACGTCGAGGTACCGACAATAACTCCCGGTGTTCTTCTCGCGGTCAGATGATTCTCTGACGCACGGCTTCTTGTAAGGCAAGGTGTTACACGTTTCCAAGTAGATTGTCTCTATGTCTTCATTCAGTAGGGTATAGGTCTCGAAAGCTTGGCGAGGGCCGGGCTTTCTTAATTCTGTTGGGGCTTGCCCGTTGTTTCGTCCATCTGGTCTACCATTGTTTGGTTTTTTCCTTTGGGGACCTGCCCCCTGTTTTAGTCGAAGGGCTCCCCGCCTCGCAACCTCTGAAGTGGTTATTAGCTGTATCCGCTAGGAGATCATTGGGACGACTAGTGGCGGAAAGCCTATCCGTCTGGCCTCTTGTTGGCACAAGTATTGATCTGCCTTCTCATAGAAGGCGTCGAGGCTCTTGGGTTGTTTTCAATCGATCCAGGCCCCAAACTCTGAAGTAGGGAGGACACCTTTCGCTAGTTAAAAGAGTATGGTGCGAGGATCTGGATCCTCGACCTTGGCGAGAGCTATGTTGAACCAAAAAAAGTAGCTTCTATGCGACTCGGCAGGCCCTTGGTATAGGGTGGATAAAGTGAGGGCATTCTTTGGAGTTGGGATGTGCACCCTGAATTGCCTGACCAACTCTGTTGCTAGTTGTCCGAAGTTGTTAGTGGAATCGAGAGGGAGGCGCGAGAACCAAAGTAAAGCGGTACCAGACAGGAAGACCGGGAAGCATTTACATTTGGCTGGATCGTCACCCCGGCTCGAGTCCATTTGCCATTCATAGCAATTCAAGAAGGCACAAGGATCAGTGGTATCATCATAGAGTGGCATTTGTGGCATGCTAAAGCGCCTTGGCCATTCGGCCTCATTTCTCTTCTGGTGAAGGGGTTACGCCTAATGTGGGCTTCCCATGCACCGTGTGCGCCCCCTCGCATTTCCCTCATGACCCTTCGTATCATGTCGGGAAGGTAAGTTGGATGGGGATCCGCCATTGGGATCCACGGAATTTGACATTGCTCCGTAGTCCTATTGCGAGGCCGTCTTCTGTTATGGAAGTCCGGATCGTCTTCCTCTATGTCCTCGACATCTATGGTTGGGTTTTGGTGTGGAAGGTTAGGTGGAGTGGGGTGATGCGGATCCTGTTCTGGAGGAGCGCGGGCCATTGGAATAGCGAGCCCATCACCCTGATTAACGACCATCGGGTCGTGTCGAGGAACAGGTTGGTTTGAAGGATCTGGTCCGTCATTGATAATCAAGCGAGAGTGGTTTCAGTACTGAGCCCCCTCGCTGTATGTGACTGTAGTTCGGTCACCGTTGCCATTCCCATTCCCATTGGCATGACCGTTACCGTTATTGAGGGCATTGGTATGAGCAGCGACATGGTTGATGAGGGTGAATCTCCTCCTTTGGTATGGACCCCTTGACTCGGAAGAGGAAGTTTCAGAGGCGGTTGGTCGGGGTCGAGCATTGTTCCGAGTTAGTTGAAGTTGGGCGACAATGCATTGACTTTTTTGAAGTTGTCGCATAAGGTCAATGTTATTCCTTAATGCTTGGTTGAGCTCAACCGTGGTGTTTTCATATCTTTCATTAAGAGCGTGAATTTGAGCTCGGGTAACGGGAGTTTCGAATTCCACCACAAGAGGGAAGGTTTCACTAGGGGCCGGGACATCTACCGGTTGAGGTTGTTGGGAGGTACCGGCCACGGCTGCGGCTGAAGAGCCGACCATTGCGTTATTTGACTTCTTTACCATCGTAAGCGGACTCGACAGCAGGTTGGGCAAGGAACCTTATGCTTGTCGAAGTCGAGATGATAATGTGGAAGAAAGATGCAAATCTTGAATTCTGATTCTCGGTGAAAGCACCAAATGTTGATGGCAAAAAATGTCGTAAACACCAAAGATTCCTATTACTAGGAATAGTTAATTTGGTTGCAAGACTAAGTAAGAGAAATCGGTAAATAACATGAGAATTTATAGTGGTTCGGTCGCGGATTAGGCCTACGTCCACTCTGGAAGGATGTTGAACTTTCATTAATAACTCAAGAATTACAAGGTAGAGCCATGCTCATTACATTCACTTTAATAATTGCCATATGCTAGGTATTAGGGAAAAAGAATATTTAATTCTCCTCCTTCCTCAAATAGGAGATGCCATTAATGAAGTTCATGGAGCTCTAGGAAGGTCTCAAGTGAAGAAAATCCAACCCCTTTGAAGTGTGAGGCTATGGGCTATTTATAGGAGTGGGAGTAGGTATGAGTAGGTAGGATTAGGTAGAAATAGGGGACCACTTGCAGAATTTCGAACCCACCACACGCACTCCTTTGAATTTCGAACCCGGGCACGAGTTCGAAATATCGAGCCCCCTGGGTTCGAAATTACGAACCAAGGTGTGGGTAAGAAATCTCGCTCCCGCTGGGTTCGGAATCTCGAACCCAGCCGTGGGTGTGAGATTTCGCATCGCTGGGCTCGAAATCTCGAACCCAGCCCTGGGTGCGAGATTTCGCACCCGCTGGGCTCGATAGCTCGAGAGTTCGGAATCTCAAACCCAGCCGTGGGTGCCAGATTTCGCACCCGCTGGGCTCGGAATCTCGAACCCCATGGGTGCAAGATTTCGTACCCGCTGGGCTTGAGACCTCGCACCCACTGGGTTCGGAATCTCGAACCCAGCTGTGGGTGCGAGATTTCGCACCCGTTGGGCTCGAGACCTCGCACCCACTGGGTTCGAAATTTCAAGACCTCGCACCCACGGGGTTCGAAATTTGGATACCTCGTACCCACTGGGTTCGAAATTTCGCACCCATTGGGTTCGAAATTTCTCACCCGGGTGGGTGTGAATTCCATGCCATGCCGGGCGTGAAATCCTTCCGAGGGGCGCGAGGATCCCAGGACCAGGTGGTCGAGGCTCGTAATCCCTTGGGGTCCGAGGCCTTGGTTCGCGGATGACTACTGGATGCCGTGAGGTTACAACCAGTGTCGTCCCTTCCTGATCATGTTTCCTTCACTCTTATGTGTCCCTTTTCGGCCTCAGCTTCACGAGGTACCTTGAGTTGAGCGTGTCTAATGCACTCTTGGGAACCGGACCAAAAAGCCGGTTAACAGTTTCTCATCTACAGATAAAAATAATAACTTACGCATTTGTTTTAAATTGCCTATTTTAATAATCCTTAAGCACCCTGGTTGTAGAAAATATATAATTGAAGACTGTAAGAAAATAAATTTAATAAAAAAAATGAAGAATAATATAAACAAAAAAATGTTAAAATAATGCCAGCTGACTTATTGAAAATTATCCAGTCAAGATTTATATGTAACATAACAAATTTGTGATTTTCACAAAACATAGATGCTTTATGGCATTTATTGCTTCCATTATATGTAACAGAGCTTCAATAAAATCAAGAGAATTCACGAGTATGCAAAAAATACAAAAAACGAGCAACATCCATGAATCAAAATTTAATGCTTTGAATAGAAGAACTAAAGTGACCATATTTAAAAGGTAAATTTTATTCCCATCCAAGGTTTCTTACAGTTGATTCACAATATACTCCTATTAACTTAATCCACAAATTATTTGTAAGTTAACCCACGTGCGGATTAACTGCAAATATATGTTATTTTTATTAATTTCTTTACTCTATTAATTTGATGTTTATAATTTTATTCTTGAACTTCAGAAATGCAAGTCAATATATTAGAATATACACATTTATTGCAACATAAAACTAAAATCAATACTCTATCGAACGTGACTACAAATTAGTTTTTCTATTAATTTTAAATTTTGTTTAGAATATAAATAGATGGTTATAAACTAGTTTTAACATGCACAAAAATTATCGGTACATAGGAAAAATAATAACAAAATGTCAAATACTTTTGCTACGACTTATATGAAAATATAATCTAATGAATAGTAATATTGCAATGTGATATAGATACAATATTATGGGTTTGGTTCTAAAATGACATATGCATTTAGTACTAAATTTATCTCATAGAGTTGTGCATGCGGTAAAAGTATATGCATGTTTAACTCACGCAATCTGCATGTACTAAAACCATTCAGAAAATTCACATATGTATTTAATTATGAAACCACGCAAGAAATGAAAATATACACATACCAGCTCACATATGAGCACACAATTGTATGAACCAGCAATAAACACTTACGGACAACAAGCGACTGATAAGCATCGTAGATCAATAAATATAGGCATAAGACTAGCACAGACAAAATTAAATAGGTTTAAAAAGATATAAAGGTATATGACTTAGTAAACAACTGGATCTAAGAGAATTGAAAAGAATTAAAAAGCAAATGAAAGCATTGAACTATTATTGGAAAAGTGGATGAACTGAATACTTTTTATTTATAAAGAAAAACCAAAAAAGGCTAGGAAACAAGATGGATAAACTAACTAATATGGTGAATATGAATAAAGTTTACCTATCTAAAATGCTAAAAGTCCAAAAGCTATAGTAAAATGATCAAAAAAAGGATTCGAATGGATGACACTTATTGATGACCTTTCCATTAATTGTTCTATTTGCTTAGTTAACATCTTTGATCACACAATTTGGGATTTGTCTAAAATTATAAAATTAAAAGAACTGATATATAATATAGTAATAGATTCCATAGAACAACTGGATAATTAGATAATAACTGCATCCCAACGTATATTGAGAATGATCATGAATATATTTAATCATCTATAGTTAAGTACCCAATAAATGTTTTCAATTCAATAATCCCAAAAATACTTGAAATGAAGTTAATAAACCCTTTGGTTGAAAAATAGTAAATCCACCTTATTTTAAATATTTAGACATAGTAATACAAATTAGTTGATTTTTGTCGCTTTTTGCAAATTGTTTCACGTTGCAGGCCTTTTTATTTAATTTCGAAAGTAATTATCTATTTCAATATGTTGGTTATACTCTCTTTCATTTTGAATAATGTTTTTTTTTTCTTCATAAATTATGGTCTGACATTATTTTTTCATCTGAAGATAAAATGATTAACTTACATCTTAGTTTATGTTACATATTCAATAATCTTTAAGCCATGCTAGTTACACACAATAAATATATAATTGAAGCCTGTAATAAAATTAATTTAATGAAACAAAATCATACATAATAAGAATAAAAAATGTGTTATATGAAGGACAGATAACTTATTGAAGGTTTATTAGCTAGCTAAGATTTATATAAATAACATAATAATATATTTATTTCCATCAAACATAGTGGCTTTATAGTGTTCAATGTTTCCAGTGTTTGTAATGGAGCTTCAATAAAATCAGGATAGTCCATGAGTATAAAAAAAAGCGACATCCATAAATCAAAATTTAATGACTAAAATAGAAGGAATGAATTCAAAACACCTGAAATACTAAGAGTGCAAAAGATACAACAGATCAAATAAAAAAGAATCCGAATGGATGACTCTGATTAATGCCCACCTTCACGATTGTGCTATCATCTTAGGTCAACATCTTTGATCATAAGCTTTGTTATTTTCCTAGAAATTTAAGGTTGAAAGAACTAATATATGATAGAATATATTTAATAAAACAGCTAAAGGAGTAATAGATAATGACCGTGTCCTAACACATATCGAGCATAAGCTATAGTATTTGGATATTTCATGCACGAATGTAAAACAATTTTTTTTTGATCTATTGTACAAATGTTATAGTATTTGTTGTATATGACGTAGTTGTATACACAGTTATATGATTTTTGTTTGATGATAATAACCAAATAAAAATTATTTTAAATGTGTTTGTCACTATACTGTTATTCTATATCACATATAGAAGTATAATATTTATATTTATATAAAATACTACTGGACAAGATTAAATATTCAAATAGTATTTTATTAAATATAATATTTTATTTCAACTTTCAAACAGTATAGATTTACAGCTCCACTATTTATACATTTCACTGATATTCATTACATTACAATCAATTTCATTTTATACAAATCTCTTCACTAGAGATTCACTCTGACACTTGATTATACGGTCTTTTCACTCATTTTATATTTCATATATACAGACACACACTGACACTTTGTTTTCTTCTGTCTTTTGTCTTCTGTCTTCACAGCCTTCAATCAGTCCAGTCATCTACACCTGTTATATACAGAAACACACACACACAGAGTATCTAAAATAGAAATAATTTGAAACTCTTGCAGATATAATTTTTATTTTAAAAATTTTATTTGCCTTAGTTTTCTGTGTGTTTTCTCATCATTATTCATGACTCGATCCGACTTATTAATCCATCAATCTGTATCTAGATAGCTTGTGAAATTCATAGTGATACACTATAGGCAGTCAATGTATATACAAAATATTTCAGTGCAGGGACAAGAAAATTTTCTGAATGACTGCATATACATACGTGTATAAATATACATGTGTGTACTGCCTCGCCAATCAAAATGCAGTGTATCAACTGAGGAGCAGCCATGTGGACCAACTCGACTCAGTGCATATATGGACGAGCAAAATAAAGTAATGGCAAGCATCTAAGCAAAAGTGACAATTGCAAGTGTTTCAAGCATAGGTTCAGAGTCACAAAGTAATATGGCCGAGGCAACACAAAATCATGCAAGCCATGTGCAAGTCTGAACACAACAGTGGTGAATGGAACACACTGAATGGTGCAGCAAAGTCACATACAAATACAAGTTCATGGTTCAACAAAGTGGTGCAACAAGTTTTCAAGTCAGCTCAGAATTGTGTCAAAGCACCAAGCCAACATGTACAAGGCTAGTTAAGGTGAACAAATCAATGTATTGAAGTGAGCATGAACCAATGGTAAGATGGAAGTGGATGAGAAAGTGCAACATCAAATATCGGTCAACAAGTCAGCAATGGATAGTGATGTGGCAGATCAGCATATACAAGTGTACAAGCATACATGGATCAGGGGGGGTGCATAAACAATGGTGTAGCCAACATGAAGTGACCAGGTGCAAAAATTCCAAGCAATGCATAGTGATTTCAAATATATTGCGTACACAACATGTACATGAATGGTGCATGGAAGAATGGTGTACATCAGCAAGTACGTACAAAGACAAGCTACATGGTCTACAAAGTGATCAAGCAGTATACAATGATATACATAGTGCTGCAGCTAAACTAAGAGAAATGCATGGTGGTTCAACAACATATTACGAGTGCAGGTCTACATGACAAGTCAGTGTCCATAGTTTTTTTTAATCAAGGCAAGTGAATGAGCATGTGGACATATACAACAGCATGCACGTATTCATGGATCCAAACATGGAAATATACACATATATGATGAAACAGGGGAGAGTACTCATGTTCAAGGATAAAGGCTGCAGTATTGATATGTATATACATACATAGTTGTGTGTGTGTGTATATATATATACATATATATGAGTTTAATGGATATACTGAAATGAGCATGACAAGTCAGAGAATTCATGTGCCAAAATCATCGTAACAGGAAATTGTTTATGCACAGAATTGGAGAGGCAAGAATATCTCAAATTTCTTTAATAGATATACACTAATAAAGCTTCCAAAAATTACAGTGAAAATGTTTAGGCATGATTAAGGAAATAAGCAAGTCTATCATTCCAGGGGACAACTGTGATATCATTTGTGGAGAGCAATCAATTCTTATTGATGACCAGAAATACTTTGTTTGGCAATTTTTTAAAGGGGACAACAAACACACTAACATTTCCAAAATTTTATCAATGAATTCAGGAATTCAAAACCGAACCAATCAGTTATCAATCTAAGGCAACAAATGTTTTTTTTTTCCAGAAATCAGAGAGAATATATTTGGCAACAATTTCTATTCATTTTATATCTTTCCATATTTCACGCAAGGGATAATTCAAGAATTCATTTGATCCTAAAACAGGACAAGATTCATCAAGCAATATTACAACAAGTAATTAAAGTCGTGGAAACCAATAAGGGAAATCACGCAGCAAAAATCAGACAAGCCATATAGGGAAATCAGAGAGAATTAGGATTTTCTATAATCCTACTTAACACCATTCATCATTGGATTTTAGATCCATGGAATCCAAAAGCAACAATTTCAAGCATAGAATAAAATCAGAGGAACTCATAATTTTTATGGGATTAAATTAAACAATTCCCATATAGTTGAACGTGAGGAGTAGCTAAATATTAGAGCAACAGAGAACCAATTTGCGTCATTGATTAAAGCAACGATTTGGTAGAGGAAGAGAGAAACCCGAATCCCCAAATTGATAAAGCCGCCATTTTCATTTCGCAGTGGATATTGGGCAGAATTATGGAAGCAATGAAAGCAAATGGACCAAGCTTTAATTTGACCTAGCCTATATTTTTATAAAAGGAGAGGATTTAATTTTGCCTAAGTTTTTTAAGGGTTTTTATTTATTTTTTGTTGTATTTTTATTTTTTAACCGATCCAAACAGTTACTAGAGTCTGTAAAATTCTAGGAAACCAGTTAAGGGGTTAACTGGCAGTTTACTAGTGTCTGTAAAAACTAGGATTTAGTGGCTATGGGTTGTAGCTAGGGGAAATTTGATGTAGGGGATATAGTTTTGTCTGGAGTTTTGAGTGAAGGGTTAGAATAGGAGTGAGTGGTTCGCGAGTTTACATGGTCTTGTAAGCGGGATCTATTCTATCACCTAGTAGAAACCTTAGGAATGAAGCAGCAGGCAGGATTTTGCCGAAGTTGGGTATATCATGTGTCATTTACTTTTTTGCATTTATTTTTTGCTGTATTCTGTGATCTGATATTTTTTATATCTCTCTTAATTTTCAATAAACCTTATTCAACCCTCCCTCTAGGGTTAATCTTGATCCAACAAGTGGTATCAGAGCTTGATAATTTTATTAACCCTAGAATCATGGATCCTAGTTGTCAGTCTTCTAAGAGTCTATCCAATGATATTCCAATTATTTTCAATGGAACAGATTTTTTAATATGGAAATCAAAATTTTAATTATATTTAAAATCTGTTAATTTTGAATATTGGAATATTACTGAAAATTTGGGAGATATGTTAGATAAGAAGAATAAGGTTTTGAATGCTCGTGTTATGCATATTATTTATTCCTATCTTGATAATGATCAATTAAAATTTATCTCTCATCGTTTAACTGCGTAGGATATTTGGAAAACTCTCAACACGCTGTATGGAAAATCTGACAGCTGGTCAAAACCCTCAACAACCTACTCAGATTTAGATGTGTGCTTAACTGGAGCCATTAATGATGATTCAGACGATGGATATTTTTCATATGAAGAATTGATTTCTCGTTGTAATGATTTAACTAAATCTGTAAATCGTCTCTAACGGAAAAAATAAAATTCTAAATCTGAAAAATCCGAGTAACGATGCAAAATTGATTGTTTGGAATCAAAACTTGAAAATGTCTTGAAATTAGAAAATTCTGACTGTGAAAATTGTTTGAATTTAGAAAATAATCTTGTTCATTTCAACAAAAATATTCAAAAGCTTGAAAATGAAATTCTGATCTTAAAAGAGAACAAGATTAAGCAGGAAAGTACAAATAATTTTTTACAAAAAGAATTGGATAATTTTAAGATGATCCAAAGTTCCAAACATAAATTTTCTGAGAAACTAAAGAGGAAAACAAAATCGTTTTTGAGCAAAAATATCAACTTTGAAAAAGAAATTGAAAAATCAGAAAAACTTGAGCTTGAAAAAGAAAAATGATTTGAATCTGAGATTTCGGAATCCCAAGCCAGAATTAAATTACTTGAATCCGAAATTTTAGTTTTAAAAACTGATTTTGAAAAGAGTAAGATCACTGAAAACCATTGTTCGGATTTATTGAAAGAAAATGGTGATCTTAAATTTAAAATTCAACAACTTGAAACAACATTGGCAAAATTTTCTAATAGTGAAAAATCTTTGAATATGTTGCTGAATAACCAATTTTTTTTAGGAAATAAAAACAGTCTTGGCTTTGGGAAAAATAATGTTTTTGAAAGACAGAATTCTAATGATTTTAAAAATCCTTCAAACTTCTTTAGAAAGAATCAATTTGAAAATTCAAACTTTGATAATCTCAAAGGATTTTTGAATCATAAGCGTGATGTGAATGTGATTTTTAATAATCCATTTGAAAAATCCTGGATCCCAAAAAGAAATAAAACAAACTTCGTTAAATTCAAACAGATTTGGGTCCCTAAAGGTAAACTAGTTAGTACAAGTGGGTGGTTATACAAACAAATTTGGGTACTGAAAGATGTTAAAAAAAGTGTGAGTGGTTTTACTAATTGTGTTAAACCACTTATGTAACAACCTGGATTTTCGAAACCAATTTAAATTTTTTATTTTAGCTATTTTAATGGGTTTTGAATATTTAAAATTATTTATTTTAAATAATAACGACTAGAAATTTATTTTAAACAAAGTTAGAACGTATAAATTAATTTTAAATATATAACAAGCCTGAAATGGCGCGATAGTTTGAAAGTTCGATTTCAAATTTCAAATGAGTGTAAAAAATTCAAAATAAATTGGATTTCAATAAAAGCAGAAACATTTGAATCTATTTGATTATTTCTTTCTAATGAATGTGAAAAATCCGAATTTCATAACGAAAATGAAAAGTCATGTCCAGTTTAAAATTCAGAATAGTTGATGTGGAATATATATATATTTTATATAATATATAGCCCTTAAAAATAGCCATTTTGCAAATGACCTTCGTTTTCGACGAAACCACTTTTTTGGATTTGGAATGTCGAATTACAGCTAGGTTCCAATTTTCATAATTTTTGGAATTAATAAGTGAGCGTGGTGAATTTAAACGGGTTTGGTTATTTCAGTTTGAATTTAATCGACTGGAAAATGACCGTTTTTCAAACGGTCTCCAAATTCGACGAAATTAGTTTTGTTAGGACCGTAACGTCAAAACTTAGCTAGATTTATTTTTCTGGAATTTTTGGAGTCAGTATGTGGCCCCGGTAAATTAAAACATATGTTTAAATTCAATATTTAAACGGTATATTTTAATTTGGAGAAAAACAGACTGAAACAGTCGAATGGGCTTACGAAACATATCACATTGTGTCCGGAATGGGAGTATGCATCTAGGGGGCGACAGTCATTGGGTTTGATGTGGAGTTCGGAGGAAAAATTTTATTTTTAGAAATTAAAATAATATATAAAATAAAAGTCAACCAATCAGATTCTTATATAACCTAAAACGTTATTCCCCAAATCGAATCATTTTTCTCGAAATAAAAAAAGGAAAATGGCGATCGACGATCTATCCTACTCAGTCGAGGTCCGCCGTCGCTCCACCGCATCGTCGGTCATCCACCCTCGCACCCTCTCACCACCACGAGCATCGCTCGCCCTAGACCCTCCACCTCGCGCAGGAATCAAGACCGACATCTCCGGCTTCCACCTAGGTATCGCCACTGAGACGACCCGAAATCCCGTTCAGACGGAAACAAGGGTTATCTTTGGAATATAACACAGAAACAGATAATAGCAGAACAAAATTAAATAAATACACTAGATAATGAACAACAAAATATACTGGATAAAATTAATCATCAGAGTTACACAGTATACAGGATCTTACTTAGTACAAATACAGTTCAGCTATACATAAATGTCTACAGCGGAAAACAAACAAAATATGTACAATAGGAGCTGAACAGCATAAAAAGAGATAAATGATAGAATCCATCTTCAGCTCCAGCTTTCCAGAGAAAGAACCAGCTAAACCTGAATACAAGGCTGCCCGTGTAGAAAAAGGGGCACCCAAGTTTGAAAGTGAAACAAACTACGAGTCAGTCATGGGACTGGTATGAGAAATCTATTCAACACATATATAATATGGCTAATCACAGGACCACGCCACTTTCGTGGAACGGGTTTACTCCATTGGATTGCCAGTGCTTTAAAACAAATCTTTCTTTTAAACATCGCTATGCTTTTTATAAAAATAAAGCCATTATAAGACTCAGTTCCCATCACACAATGCAACGCAAACCGGAGGATAGAGTTTTACCTTATAATGGCCAAAATATGATTGATACGAATAAAACAAAGGCATTTGATATTATTGCTGGTGTTTATATGTTTTGAAAACAATTTCAAATCATAACTATCAATCATAGACGACATGGGTACCATATATCATGTCGCCATATATATACAATCAAAACCGCACGATGTCGTATTTGGAAATTGGATTTTCGTCATGAACCAAGGCAAAAGATAGTCCTTACCGAATTCGAGACTGCCTAGCCCGAGTCTCAGGCAAGCCTTGGATCGTCAGGGCCGGTCCACCGATGTGGATTATTATGCCTGAACACTACATTTCTCCGCCCTTTGGGGCGTAAACGAGCCAACGAATGACTCCATCGGACCCGGATCGTCCGATCAAACCGAGGCGCCTCGCAACAGCAACAACCACATAGGTGAAAAGTATATAAATGTCAGAGCTGGTAGGTTACTGACACCACCCTAGCTAGGAAGAAACGCATGCCCTCCCTGAGGTCCTTCTCCCGTTTTAGGTTCATACCGGGGTGTGAGGATCGCGAATTCACGTTATACACAAAGCTACGCCACACAGGCGGTGCTTTGATCATCACCACAAGACTTTGCTTTTCAACAGAAGCCCTGATCACTGCATTTTAGCATGCCACACATGCAATTCATGCCATGCGACTGATGTCCATCGATATACAACCTCTGAGCTCGTGCGTCTCAGAGAAGGGCGTTAAGCAAAAGAATAAATTCTCCGCCGCCAAACAGATGTATATTTAACAGAAATCAATCAACACAGAATAAACTCCAATGTCAGACACACAGTCCATTTACAAGTCCGTTCTGGGTCTGAACGAAACCGAAGGCACTAAATACCTCGCAAACCCATCGATCACCACGTACGTCTGGACGATCACCACTCATTATCCATATTTCGGGATGCCTCCCTGAAACACCCCACCTCCGTTAGGGTCACTCTCAAAGTGAATGCCCTAATTTTGGTGGAGGTTTATAAGTACAAGTCACAGATATACAAGACAGATATAAGAACACATATTTGTAAACAGCGGAAAAACAACAACTTTTATTTCATAAAAGCAAATACGTGTTACAAAACATCACCATGATTGTCTTACATCTTTTTCCAAAAACATAACATAACACTTTCATAATCTGTCTTGAGTACATTATTTAAAGAAGCATAAATAAAGCATAGATAAACTGCAAAAGTCCCCATAGTGGATTGTCCAAAGCCATAGTTCAAAACAGGAAAGTCCAAGCAATACATTTCTCTTCTTCAAGCTGGATGTTAAGGTTGGTCAAGCTGCTGTGTTCCCTCCCTGTGGACCTGGGGGGGGGGGGGGAAACGGAAGAAAAGAAGACGAAAGAAAAGTAGAGTCAGACATAAAGCCTGAGTAAGTCTAGTACTATTTTGTTTATGAATTAAGAACTGGGTATGATAAGTATAAACAAGAAGTGGGCAAGCACTATAAACTTGGTTAAGTTGTCTAGGGTCGAATATACTATCGTACCCCATGTTAATCTCTGAACCCATATAAACTAGTTTCCCAACTGGCACCCCATAATCAGGGTGATGTGATCCATTCTATGATGATCGGCTCCTACTCGCATAGTTACATGTGTCTTACGGCCCCCGATGTTGTAGTTACCTATGCTGGTCCCACCATGGGGTGTATCAAGTCCCATGGTGGCGGCCCGACACAACCTTAGAATGCACAGGTATTCTACTGGTGTCCAGTGCCTTATTTTTCTGCGCCGGAGTGTGTGCACGCCCGCACCCCGTTAGAACCTACACTGCTACACCACCGCCGTCGATTTGACATCTTACAATCAGCCCAGTAATCGTGCCCCACCCTGCCTAGTTTCAGGGTATCCTGATACACCTTCTAGGGTTACTGCTGAAAAGGGTCCCCCGTTACTAGGTTTTCTATTTCTAGCCAACATGCTAAGTTGTTTAAGTGTTTTCTAACCTAACCCCCACCAGTCCGTTTAGTTTAGCATGTTCCATTTTTGATTAAGTCTTTAGTTCACTTAATCCTAACAATCCTGACTCAGCCTTAATTGTCTTATTAAGGCCCTGACCTCTCACATTAGACAGGTATTGTTGTGGCTGCCTGTTGCCGGTTGGTTCCGGGCAGTCTTACGCCACAACTCAGTCTAACCTCGGGTCCTTATTGGGCTCCATGTTTAACCTCTCACATTGGATAGGTATTGTTGTGACTACTGGACAGCCGGGCGGTTCCGGGCAGGTTTGCATCACAACTCAATCCAACCTCGGGTTAAACACATCGTATGTTCTACATATTTTGTCTTTCTTCTTTATTTTCTTATATGTAAATATTTGCGGCCAATTATTAAGTAAATGGTGTAAAGGTTACACCAATCATGGGCCCAACCCATGCTTGAATTTGGGCCCTTCTGTTTTATATTTTCATTCATTAGTAATTTTAACCCCACGTTATTTTCCCCCGTTTTACACGTCCGTTTATTATATATATGTTGGGCTTAGCCTTTTAAAGCCCAACTTAGCCATGCGAAAAGGGGAGGCTTAAAACGTGATCACATACACAAAGAGGGGAAGGTGAGCGCATGAACTTGCAATATGACGTTGGAAATACAAAATAGAAACTGGTGTACTTGCATATATACTTTGGTCATAAAGCATAGGTGACATGAATCAAAGCATGTGAACTTGTAATTGAGATATGAATCTAAATTGGGTATCATTATTGGCACATAGTCATAACTACAACATGAACCTATACTTTTATTTAGGCATAATGTCAAACATAAGCATGGCATAAATATTTCTAACATAAGCATGGCATAATGTCAAACATAAGCATGGCATAAGTATAGTTAAATTTGTTCACATAACCATGGCATAAATATTTCTATCATGAAATCATAATTTTTACTTTAGTCATGCAAACTTGCAAAAAGGGATTTTTGAACCTAACCTAGCTATGTACCACATATGTCATCATATAATTCTTGTTAACAATATAGACTTAACATGGATTTCAATTATGCCAAATATCAATCATAGCCTAGCCATATTCATAAGTTTGCAAATAGGTTTTCTAGTACAAAAGCATGGCTTAATACATGATGCCCAATTTTTAACATAATTTCATATGGATTATGATAACCCAAACTTATTCCAATTACTTCACAAAAATGATGTTTGTATAAAAATACACATTATGATGGCATAGTAGCAAAGCCCCAAACTTGCATGAATTTAAATCAACTACATACATGTAGCTTCAACATGGATTACATAATTTGCGAAATATTCCAAACGTATACTTGCATAGAACTACCGCATGTAGTTCTTTATAATTGAATAACATAATTCAAGAATATCCAAACGTATACAATATTCCAACGCACAAATATGAATTACTTTATCGCCACAAATCAAGTATACATATCTACACAATCATTTGTTCATACCAAAGTAATACTCTACTTACAATCGTTGCGGCGAATTCTCTAATTTAGGAATTTAGAGATGTGACTCCTTTTGACGTAGGCGTTGATTTGCCTTGTTTGAATTGCTTTAGGCTTTAGAATTTTCCTCCTAATCTTCTCTCCAATTTGGTGGCTACCCCTAGTCGTTCCTCAGCAACATGGCGGCTTTGTTCTTATTTTTGAATGAATATATTAGGGTTTAGTCTAGGGTCCTTTTTATAGGGTTTATGAATTGATTAGAGCCATTGATGTTGCCTGGATTGATCGTAGCCATTCATCCTAAGGAGAGACCAATTAGAGCTTTCCACCTAGCCCTAATGACAAAGCAGACCACAGAAAATCGACCAACATAGAATAGGCCAGCCAGGTTGAACTGGGCTCGACCTGGCTCTGGACCAGGTCGACACCCATGTCGACAGCCCTGTCGACAGGCCTGTCGATCTGGTTAGACCAGGTCGACAGCCCAGTCGACCTGGGTGTGTCAGGCGGGACTTTTTCCGCCCTGACCCATTGGGCCCCATTTTTGTTTTCTGAGCTTATTTTATTCTGTTTGAATTTTAAATTTAATTTAGAAACTTCCGAAGGCCATATCTTCTTCATACTGACTCCGTTTTTCGAAAACTCGGACTCTATTTCGCGTATTTTTCCGAGACGAACGCAATGGCGTATCCCGTTTCCCTTAGTTCTTTGATTCAAATTAATTATACTTTAATTTGTTAATTTCACAGTTATAGAATTCGCGGGGTGTTACACTCCCAATCAGGACCTCCGTTACCATCCAAACGAGGTGAAGATCTCCGGTCTTCGACCACCGTCTTCATCTTCGAATTTCAATCGTCGGTCAATTATTCGAAATGAGAATTAACTCGGCCTTTTCAAATAATTCACGCATATTTAGAATTTCAAATCAATTTATTTCAATGGTTAAATTATTCGACAACCCTAATTTTGTTGTTTAATGTAATTTTCACACCAAACACATTCAACCATCAAATACAACATAAATCGAGCAAATTCAGTTTATTTCTATTCCATATCGTTTATGATATTATATAACGATTTATCGCTATTTTTATTTATTTTAAAATAGCCAATTTATTCAAAACGACGCTTTGGGCCATAACGCGGCCGTGGCGCTGTTTTTCTTCAGAATTGATTTACACATATCTGAAAATCTAACCGTTGGATCTTCACAAAATTTCCATCATTAGAAAGGTCTTTTCAAAACGAATCCAACGGTTCCAGTTTCGGGAAAATCCGACGGTCGGATCTTCCGGTACAATCGTTTGAATTTTCGATTTCAAAATATGAACTGCAGCGTCGTTATTCGATTAAATATATAATTATATATATATATATATATAAAAATATAATCGCTTCTGGCGCTGTTTTTCATCAGATTTGAATTAAAAATTCCAGACAATCCAACCGTTGGATTTTTGCAAGGTTGGTGCTGTTGGGAAGATATTCCAAGGCGAACCCGACGGTTGAGATTTCGGGAAAATCCAATGGTCGGATTTCCCGCACTAGTTGTTTGAAATCACGGTTTCAAAATGCGAACTGCACGGCCCCGTTTCGTTTTAATTTTATTTATATTTATATAATTATATAAATATAGTTCATTCAACAATTTCAATATCGTTTTCACTTCAAATATTTCACTAACGCCTTAAAATTTTGGAAAATTTCGCCATAACCTCCCCTGCACCGGGAGCATCGGGAAATCGCAAATAGCTTTCCCGGTCCTTCTAATCTCAAAAAGAAAAAGAAATAGCCAAGCGGCTAGCCAACAGGCTCATAAAATCATCACCCAAACAAAACAGTAAATGTGTATCTATTTGTCGGGCACAAAATTTTATTCCTCTTCTCTAGCCCCTTTGCTATAACCTGTTCAATGAATATGCATGTACATATATCATTTATCATTTTCTGTTCGACTTCATATTTGATTTCTATTTGGTTTAAAAACACCATTCATTCTAATGTTACATACATAGGTGCAAATCACTTCATTAGCTAATTAATGAATATTTCAACTCATATATGTTTATTTTGAACAAGTGGCTATTTTTAACACTTCACATTTTAACGATTCATGCATATAATAAAAATGTGATTTTTATTGTAAAACAACTCATTTCAAAACACTATTATTTTGATATATTTCATATTGGTGATAAAATAGGATTTTTATCCAAAAACAATTTCTTTCAAAACGAGATTATTTTACATAGTTCATATAGTCGATAAAAGGTGATTTTTATATTTAAAACGCGAATACCTTTCAACACATGAATTTCTAATCAACGAATGAATATCAATTCAACACATGAAGGTTTTCTATACAATGAATAAATATAGTTTAAGCAAATGAAAATAATTCAAACACACGAATATTATTCAAAATTTCGGCAGCATAACGGCAGGGTAGTTAAAACCGGGACCGTCCCTAGTACGGCTCCTCGCTCTACCTTAAAACCTCGCGGTTTTTGACAATGGGGATCATGCATCTAATTCGCACGCAGGCGGCATGTATATATTTATTTCATTTCCACAAACTAATCCTATGTGGTTTCAACCAAATATTTTTCAACCACAATCAATCAATATCAACCACAAACAATCCCAAACAATCATTCGCTATCAATCAATTTTCACACCAATCACAATCAATAAATATAGTCCATGGTTTGTGGACGAGGGGCGTATATATATATATATATATATATATATATATATATATATATATATATATATATATTTATTTATATATAGCAATTCACTTTTATTTCAACACATATATATAGCTAGAAAAAGAAATTGAAGAGTGAGAAATTCTCAACGAATAGCTAATTCAATCCCACGACTCTTCTTTGCATAAATCTTCACCGCTCTCGCCTTTTGTCGCTTTCGTTGCCCATATTCACTACATAAGTAAAGATCGAATTTTTACTTCGTTATTCAATATATAAAAATCCATATTTTTATTATGCTATTCAATATATAAAAATCGAATTTTTATTTTCGATGTTCAATATATAAAAATCATATTTTTACTATGTTATTCAATATATAAAAATCGAATTTTTATTTTTGATGTTCAATATATAAAAATCATATTTTTACTATCTTCACATCATAAAAATTACATCTTTCACATTTAAAAATCACGTCTTTCACCTATATAAATTCAGTTTTTAACACTATAAAAATTCAGTTTTTACCATATTAAAAAAAATCAGTTTTTAATGCAAAACAAAATTCAGTTTTTCTTATATAAAATAAAATCAGTCTAGAAAATAAATTATTTAATTAAATAAGAAAACTTACTGTATTTTTCTAGAGGGGGTGCGGGTGGTTCAACAGCGGAAAGAGGAGCGGACTGCTGTGGAGGTGGATTGCGAGGTGCGGTGATGAACTTCAGGCGGAGCTCGCGGTGGTGCTGATGGCGATGGACGGTTCGACAATAGTGAGGGGTGGACTGCCGCGGGATTCGATGGCGTTGGGTGGTCAATCGCGCGATGGGGTTGAGGAAGGCGAAGGACCGATCGATGGAGAGGGTGGAGTGGCAGCGGGTGGTGGACGGAGACGATGAAGGAGGAAGGAGAAGAGGCGGAGGGCGCGATGCCGGTGAGGTCGACGAGGTTTTAGGGCTACAGCGATTTTGAATTTGGGTTTATACGATAAGGGGTAGGGGTTGACTTCTGAAATGGGAAAAAAAAGGGGGGGTATAAGGTTATAATATATAATTAATTTATTTATTTAATCCTTGAAAAGTTGACATTCCATTTGAACTCGAAATCAAGCCCACCGACTGTCGTCCCTAGCATATTACACCTGTTCCGAACACAATGGGATATGTATCGCAAGCTGATTCGATCGTTACAATCAGTTTTCTTCATATATACATTTAACTCTATATATTGAATTTGAACGCGCATTTCAAATTACCGGGGTCACATACTAACTAGAAAAATTCCAGAAAAATATTTTCTAGCTTCGTATTGACGATACGGTCCTAAAAAAACTAGTTTCGTCGAAATCTGAGACCGTTTGAAAAATGGTCAATTTCCAGTCGATTAAAATCAACTAAAACTGGTCAAACGCGTTTTCCTT
Source organism: Allium sativum (assembly GCA_030737875.1). NCBI lineage: Eukaryota > Viridiplantae > Streptophyta > Magnoliopsida > Asparagales > Amaryllidaceae > Allium > Allium sativum. The sequence goes on from CM060913.1 coordinate 825,337,081, forward strand.
TGCCACGCTCACATATTGATTCGAAAAATTATGAAATTTGAAACCTAGCAATAACTTCACATCCCGGACCCAACAAAAGTGGTTTCGTCGAAATCCGAGGTCGTTTGCAAAATGTCCATTTTTAAGGGCCTGAATTCCATAGCGACTATTCAGAATTTTCAACTGGACATATCTTTTGATTCCCGCTATCAAATTTCGATTTTTCAGATTCGTTGGAAAGGTATTCACTAACAAATTTAAATATTTTTCGTTTCACTAAAATTCGTTTTGTTTTGCACCCGGTATAGTCCGACAAAGTTTGAATTCAATTTTCGAAACTACAGCGCCATTTCAGGCCTTGTTTATAATTATAATTAATTATATTCGTTTTCAATTGTCGATTCAAACTCAGTTTTCATCGCCATTTTTTAAAATATTTATTTTAAATATTTAAAATCCATTATTTTAGCCAATTTAAAATTTTTAAATTGGTTCAGATTTTCTGGGTCGTTACAGCCACCTACGCCGAGACCTCCTCTGGCCACCACCAGACTCCGGCGCCGCCATTTCCCCCACCTCCATTTCCACCGTGAGTTTTTTTAATTCTTATTTTTATTTATTCAGATTAAAACTATGTTTTTTTATATAAATAATTTCAGAATAAAAATATGTTTTTTATATAAATAACTTCAGAATAGAAATATGATTATTATGTAAATAATTTTGGAGTAAAAATGTGATTTTCGTTTATATGTATAGCATATAAAAATGTAATTTTTATATATATAGTAGCGGCTTAAAAATGTAATTTTTATATATATAGTACTGGCTTAAAAATGTAATTTTTATGTATATAATAGCGGTTTAAAAATATGGTTTTTATTATATGAATAACAATATAAAAATATGGTTTTTATTATATATGTAGCGATATAAAAATGTGATTTTTATATATAGTAGCATTATAAAAATGTGATTTTTATATATATAGTAGCGTTATAAAAATAGGATTTTTATTATATATGTAATCATATAAAAATGTGATTTTTATATATATAGTAGCAACATAAAAATGTGATTTATATATATATATATAATAGCAACATAAAAATGTTATTTATATATATATATATATGGTAGCATTATTAAAAATATTATTTTTAATATAAACTGCGTGAAACAGATTGCGATGGAACTGATTGGTAACAAATCCAAATCCAAACCGTTAAATTAAATACTGACGGATTGAAAACCAAAGGTGAGAACTCCTTCTCACTTAATTTATTTTACAATTAAAAATATTCTAGGATGCAGATGGGGCTTAGAAGCCGCCGACACTATTTATTGTGCAAACCAAATTATGTGATTTGAATTATATGGAGTTAAACACTTGAATTCGCATAATCACATAATTGAAAGCGATGCATGGATATTACCAACACACGGATTTCATACTCCGCGAATAGCCACTTATGGCGCTGTAAATGGCATTTGAGATAGTTGAATACTTATTTATTTGGATGTGTTGCGTGATTTGATTACGATTGTAAAATTGGTTGTGAATTGATTGGAATTGGTTTGTGCATGGCGCGAGCCAGTATTAGGCGAGAGATAAGGCCAGACCTTATTCCGGTTATAGTATCACGCCGTTATGCTGCCAAAATTTTATAAAAAGCATTAGAAAAATTTAGCTAGTTGAAAATATTATTTTTAGCTTATAACGGCGGCAAATAAAACAATATTTGGATAGTTAAAAATTAGTTTACACATCCATTTACAAGTCGGACGACTTGTATATGCTCGCCTATTTTTGCGATATCGATTGGGACGATAATTTTTACACATCGCCCAAGTGCACAAATAATAATAATTATTTGATGGCTGAAACCCCACACGGGTATTATGATGATATTGGACGTACACTAATCCCAATTGTTTAGTTATATGTCAATCGATTAGTTGACAGACTGTTGTAAGCGTTAATTATTTATATTTGATGCTTATGCAGCTGAGTAGTACACTCTGGATGATGGTTAATTGTTTATCATTGTTGTTATATACATGTGTTTTATGAAATCCATATAACTAACATTTTATGGTAATTGATTGATTCTAATTCCAATTCAGAAAGAATGAATATTTTAAAATAACGAATATTTTAAGATAATATTCGGTAAAGGATAAAAATTGTGAATTTGATGCCCGATTTTGGATGGACACGAAAATATTTAAATATATGAAGCCGTGTTGATTAGTTATGCGCCATTTTGATGAAAACGATATTTATATCAATTTTATTCATTTTTATAATGAATATCGAAAAGGGAAATATTTCAAAATCTTCTGCTTCCACCCAGGCATCGCCACCCACGCCGAGACCTCCCCTGGCCACCACCAGACTCCGGCGTCGCCATTTCCTCCACCTCCATTTCCACCGTGAGTTTTTATTCTTATTTTTATTTATTTAGATTAAAACTATGTTTTTCTTAAATAAATAATTTCAGAATAAAAATATGTTTTTTATATAAATAATTTAAGGATAGAAATATGATTTTTATATAAATAATTTTAGAGTGAAAATGTGATTTTCATTTATATGAATAACATATAAAAATGTAATTTTTGTATATATAGTAGAGGGTTAAAAATGTAATTTTTTATATACATAGTATCGGCTTAAAAATGTAATTTTTATGTATATAATAGTGGTTTAAAAATGTAGTTTTTATTATATGAATAATAATATAAAAATATAATTTTTATTATATATGTAGTGATATAAAAATGTGAGTTTTATATATTTATAAAAATGTGATTTTTACATATATTGTAGCTTTATAAAAATATGATTTTTAGTATATATGCAGCGATATAAAAATGTGATTTATATATATATATATATAGTAGCATTATAAAAATATGATTTTTATATATATAGTAGAACCATAAAATTGTGATTTTTATATATAGTAACAACATAAAAATGTGATTTTCATATATATAGTTGCATTATTAAAAATATGATTTTTAATATAAACCGTGTTAAAACAAATTGCGATGGAATTGGAAACAAATCCATATCCAAACCGTTAAATTAAAGACTGACAGAGTGGAAACCAAAGGTGAGAACTCCTTCTCACTTAACTTATTTTACAAATAAAAATATTCTAGGATGTAGACAGGGCTTAGAAGTCCCCGACACTATTTATTGTACAAACCAAATTATGTGACTTAAATTATATGGAGTTCAACACTCGAATTCGCACAATCACATAATTGAAAGCGATGTATGGATATTATCGACACACGGATTTCATACTCCGTGAATAGCCACTTGTGGCACCATAAATGGTATTTGGGGTAGTTGAGTATTTACTTATTTGGATGTTCTACGTGATTTGATTTTGATTGTAAAATTGGTTGTGAATTAATTAGAATTGGTTTGTGTATGGCGCGAGCCAGTATTAGGCGAGGGATAAGGCTAGACCTTATTCCGGTTCTAGTATCGCGCCGTTATACTGCCGAATTTTCTAAAAAGTGTTAAAAAAATTAGTTAGTTGAAAATATTATTTTTAGCTTATAACGGCGATAAATAAAATAATATGTGTATAGTTAAAAATAAGTTTACACATCCATTTACAAGTCAGACGACATGTATATGCTCGCCTATTTTTGCGATATCGATTGGGCAATAATTTTTACACATCGCCCAAGTGCACAAATAATAATAATTATTTGATGGTTGAAACCCCACACGGGTATTGGGATGATATTTGACGTACACTAATCCCAATTGTTTAGTTGTATGTCAATCAATTGGTTGACAGACTGTTGTAAGCGTTAATTATTTATATTGGATGCTTATGCAGTTGAGTAGTGCACTCTAGATGACGGTTGATTGTTTATCATTGTTGTTACATACATATGTTATCTGAAATCCATATAACTAACATTGTATGGTAATCGATTGGGTCTGGTTCCATTTCCGAAATAATGAATATTTTAAAATAACGAATATTTTAAGATAATATTCGGTAAAGGATAAAAATGTGAATTTGATGTCCGATTTCGGATGGACACGAAAATATTTAAATATATAAAGCATTGTTGATTAGTTATGCGCCATTTTGACGCGATCGATATTTATATCGATTTTATTCATTTTTATAATGAATATCGAAAAGGAAATATTTCAAAATCTGATTTTTGAAAATATTATCATTTATATATTATAATGATAAGGAGTATTCATTTTTGATTTAAAATTGAAATGAAAGTGGTAATTGTTTTAAAACGAATTTATAAACGATTTATAAAATACGTTTTAAATGGAAATCGATGAAATATATAATATATATATATATATATATTATATTCAATGGCCTGAATAGAACGCGCCACGACCGTTCGCGAATTTCGACCATTGACTTAGAATTAACATTACGGGAGATCCGACCGTCAAATTCTCCTAAAACCGAAACCATTGGGTTCGTATCAAAAAGATCTTTCCAACGAATACAAGAGATTTGAAATCTAACGGCTGGATTTGGAATTATGTCCAAATCAAATTTGAAAAAGGTCGATGTAAGTGCAGTTCGATGACCGTTTATGGAAATCGACTGAAAGAGCCTTAATAAAATTATTAAAAATATTAATAATTTGTGTAAAATCATAATGAATTATTTGGAAAGAATTAGGATGAAATTTAAACGTTTGTAAAGATAAAAATATATTTTTATCAAAATGAACTAATTATTAACTAGATTTGAAATCCAATAATTTTTAAATAAAATAAATTGGATTTGTGAACGGTTTTAAAATAACCAGAAACTTCAAACGAACAAATTGGAATGGATTTGGAATGGAAATATTCTTCGGAATATTTTGATATTGGATTCCATGATTAGTCAAATATTGTTATGGAAATTTGGAAGATATATTTATATCGTTATTTCCAATACGATATTTGTTGGTTTCATAATTTGATATTGAATATAAGCCGATATAATTTCTATTCAGAGTCTTGTATTTAATATCAAATGGGATTTTGGGTTTGTCGTGAATGGTGTCTTCATTAACACTGTTCTTAAACCCAGTTGAGAAAAGAATAAATCTTTTAATTAAGATTTAGGGAAGTTTTCCAATTAATTAATATTTAACTGGAATTGAATAAAAGAACTGGATTTTGGGTTTGTCGTGAATGGTGTCTTCATTAACATTGTTCTTAAACCCCATGGGAAAAGAATAAATCTTTTAATTAAGATTATTGGAGTTTCCAGTTATATTTAGTAATTGGAATAAAAACGGAATGTGAATTGGGTTATTGTGAACCGTGTTTTTAACGACATTCGTTCTTTAATCCGATTTACAGTGAAATGTGATTTGGAATTTATAAATCTTTTTATTAAGATTTATTGGAAAATTTCCAAAGTAAAGTTTTCCAATTTAACAAAATAAATTGGAATGGAATGGAATTCGGTTTGGTAATAATCGAAGTGAACTTCTATGGAGGAAGACTGTTAATATATATGGAATTTAAAAGTCTTTGTGTTACAACCCGAACTTCCCCGTGGAGGAAAGCCCGGATTATGCTGAGGACAAGACGAATCAGAACATAAACAGAAGAACATTTCAATGCTTATTACAAAGATTCATCAGAATACAAGAATATATCGAGTATACACAAATAATATACATTTGAGAAATATCAGAGATTACAACACATTACATAGCAGTGAAAAACTAATTCAAAACACAATTGAATGTAATACATGGATACTGTAACACCCCACGTCTGTTAAGTTCACTCACAAAGGGAATGCCTTACCTTTGATGGAGCATTTTAGTAAACAGAACAGAATATTACAAGACAGATATAAAAATAGTACTTGAATAACTTTATAACTTTATTGCAGCGGACAGAATTTAGTTTGATTACAACTTTACCAAAAACTCAAGTATATATATATCAGCCTTGTTCAAAAGCCATCAGAGTACAAAACATTAAAATCATAATCCCCACCGAAGATGCCAGAAAAAGATAAGCCATACTTTAAGCACTTCAAGCACTCCAAGCAAGAAGAAAGATCCGTATCAAGCTAGAGTACTCCCTCCTTGAAATCCTGGGGGGAAACGGAAGAAAAGAGGCGAAACAACAAGGGTCAGACATAAAGTCTGGCAAGTCCAGTGACTTTCAATTATGAAAAGATAATAATGTCATGGCATGCAAATAAAACAGAATGAAAGATAACAGGAAACAGGAATAACAGATATACTTAGGTTAAACAGAAGAAACAGGATGATATTACTTTTCACTTCTTTGCACTAATATTAGTATAACAGGATTAGGTGTTACCCTAATGTCTAAACAGAAACAGAAACAGAATAATGGGCCTTTACCACCCTAACAGAAGGTACAGAAACATAATGCTAATAATGGGCCTTTACCATCCGAACAGAAAGTACAGAAACAGAATGCTAGTAATGGGCCTTTACCACCCGAACAGAGACAGAAACGGAAACAGAATAATCCCTATGGAAACAGAATGTTAGAATTAGGTGTGCACTAGTAAATGGTCCTTTACCACCCCAACAGATGGTACCACGCAGAAACAGACATGTGTTACCACCCAACAGAAACTGACGGTACCCCACAGAACAGACAGAACTAAGTGTACCCTAAATCCTACCCCACGCGATCGACTCCCTAATACATAAATACCCCGTGTCAGCCCCACAAAAGGGTGTATCATTCCCTAAAGTGGCAATCTTTGAATGACATAGACCTATTTATAGATGTCACGGCGTCTTACATCCTCGAAGGCAGACCAGGATCCATGCACGCTCATGACCCGGTTGGAACGCACCATCAACACCCCTCGCCATTATCAGAATGAACCGCTTATAATTAGTTCAGTAAGCATGCCCGGACCCTACCTACTGTTGGGTCATAGTTTTGATACCAGAAAGGGTTACTGACTAATATGGGTCCCACACAACAGATGACACAAGTAATTACCCATCCTAACCTTGTGTCCCCAGACTAACAGATTTCAGATTAACTTGTTTACCAGTTTCAGACATACAGAGTTCAGATTTACTAGTTCACAGATCAGACAATCAAGTTAACAAGTTTTCAGACTAACGGATCAGATGTACAGATTTAACAGACTTACAAATTGTCTAACTTTGTATTGGGCCTACATAATCACGAAACGGGTTTGTTAAATTCATCAGTCCAGTTGGTTTAACCCTATCCACCCAACACGTTTTAGACATCATATTTATCTCAGATTTTGCATTAATTAAAAAATAATGCATAGACCTCTCACATTAGGTTGGTAGTTTGTGGCCGCTGGATATGTCGGGCGGTTCTGGGCAGACTTCTGCCACAAGCCAGACCTAACCTCGTGTCTAGGCATATTTTAGTTATGCCTACGACCTATCACATTAGACTGACAGTTTGCAGTCGCTGGTTAAGCCGGTTGGTTCCGGGCAGGCTTCTACCGCAAACGGAGTCTAACTTAGTGTCATAGCCACTTTATTCCATTACAGAAAATATCAGACTAATTATGTCCATTTAGAAGGTTTAACTTCTTTACAAGTTACGACAGATTATCCAAAGTTCTATTAACAAGTTTTGCTCAATTTTAGATCGAGCCTCCAAATTACAATTATTCATCTTTCAATAGATTAAACAATTCAACAGATTTAGCAGATAACAGATCTAGCAGATTAGGCAATATAACAGATCCAGCAGATTAGGCAATATAACAGATTTAGCAGATTAGGCAATATAACAGATCTAGCAGATTAGGCAATATAATAGATTTTAAACATTCCTTAAAGTTTCATTGACATATCTTGCCAATTATAAATTATGTCTAAATTCACATGCCTAAATCATGGTCATGATTCATAATATACCATATGCCCAAATTTTAGCATGGTACAGAATATTCCCCAAAAATCCCAATCATGGTTCACATATAAGTTATGCCAAATATAGCCATTGATTTCAATGCATGTCACATATCCAAAAATCCCCATTTAGGTGTATTCACACTTAATAGTCATCAAATCTTTATATAGATTTTTACACTTAAGTCATGTGCAAATTAATTCTCCTACTTCCAAGTGACAGACTATCAGATTTAATATGCCCAGGTCTAGATCTTAAATTTACAACATATGTTCTTTATGTTCTAAGTCACAATAATCCTCTTCTTCCAAGTCATAAATCATCTTATGCAATATGCCTCAAACTTATGTCCTGAAATACAACATGTGTTGTGTCCTCAAATCAGTTACAAATCAATTATGCCTAAATATGCCTCATTCAATATTCTTCCCAAATTTAACGTTTATGCATTCATCTCTTATGATATTTGGCTCAGGCTCGTGATAGCCTGGCTATCAAACAAAAAGAAAGAAAGGAGGAAGAAATATAGAACAAACAGAATAATAACAATACAACAGAGGAATAGATTTGATAAATAGAAAAAGGGCATAATCTCAGATTCAGATTTATAATTATGTCAAGATCATGATTAAATTTCATATCGGAAAATAACTGTACTTGCCTTGGTTGGATTCTAAAAGAAGAGTTGCAGTTGTTCTCTTTTAATCTAAATCAGAATTGGAAGAAGAAGAAGAAGCACAAGTCTTTGCTTAGGTTTCAGCAGAGCAGAGAAGCCATTAATTTATTTTAATTAAGGTGGAGGCAGCATAACATTGCAATGGTTTGATGTGGGGAGAAAGCTAGGTTTAGGGGTGTTTAAATAGGAGAATAGGGTAATTTAGAGCCTTCAGATCAGTCCAGAAGTCATCAGAACCACCCAGCTCGAAGACAGGTCATCCAGCCACTCAGAAGTAGACACGTCATCACAGAACATTCCAGAATTCTGTGCTGGATCAGTATGGGCGCACTTGGTAGGTGCGCCAGTGTATTTTTGTACCGGCGCACTTCACAAGTGCGCCAGTGTATTCTGGCCTGTTTCCGGTTTTCTGCCTAACTTCTTTCGTTCATATCTTTTCATACGGTATCCGTTTTACGCAAACTCGGACTCTATCTCAAGAAGAATTTTGAGACGAACGCAATAGCGCAACCTGATTCCCTTAATTCTTCTCCTAAAAATTAAGTATACTCTAATTTTTTACTTATACGTTCACAGAAAATACAGGGTGTTACATTCTCCATCCTTAAGGATTTCGTCCCCGAAATATTCAAGTTAAGAAGAATGTGTCCTACCATCCAATCATCCATCTACTCAACCATCATCCACAAGCATCCATTGTCCTTAGAAATTCTAATGTTGTATGAACATATGCAAAAGTGTGTGTATATGTCTCTTATCTAATGCAAAGATTAGGCGGTCTACTGATTCAGTTGACCTCCTCAATGCGAACCATGTTGGTGCCATGAGTCCAATTATGTATGCATGAAATCCTATTTGATACAAATCATTTCTATATGTGTGCATAACCAATCATCCAAATGCAACATCCATGTGATGAGTCTATCATTTTGCATCCACAAAAATTGAAAAATGTGCACACATCCATATGCAGTATGAGAGTGTTTTTGAGCCGATCTAGTGCCTAGTGTGTGTATATGCATCCACTAGCAACCACTTGCATCCACTTGCAACCATCAAACATAACATGTCTCAAACACATGTTTACACCCATTAGTTTCTACCTGAAGGTCGAAGACTCGATCAATATGATACAGCTGAGTGATAGAAGCAAGTATGATTAAAATAAGAGCTCTGTTCCTATTAGACATCAGTTAAGAAAATAATTCCCTAAGTATCAACCCTGAAGACCGAAATCAACATCAGATTGACATCCAGTGAATTACTCCCATTAAACAATGCCAAACTAGAAATCTACTTCACACTTCGAGTAAAACCCCCTAACCTTTTCAGAAATATCCAGATACTTACAAACTACTGGTACAGATCAGATTATCAAATGATTTTTAGGAAACTAAACTTGAGAAAGCCTAACCATATCCCAAAAAAACTTGAAATGTATGCGTCACAGTCATCTTAACGCCTAACACTGATGCCCTCAAAACCCAGCCTATCACAAACAGATGAGTCGTAACCCTTATGGGGTTTGAGAATATAGCAGGATCAGAAACAAGACTAGTATTAAAGTGCAGAGACTTAACTACAGAATCAAAATTCTAGAATCAGAAAGAGTTCTTCTTACTAATCAGATAAGGAAGTTAAACCTTCTCAGAAATTTTCCTACCTCAAAGGTACCAACAACTCCTCCCCTTCCTTCTAGTTTTGATAACCGTCTCAGTCCCATGAAGCGATTTTTCACCCACCGTACGGAAGTTCTTACGTTTCTTAGAAAAAAGAATCTATACGCGGAAGAAGAGATTAAAAAGCTGGGAGAGAGGAAGGGATTCGAAACAAAGAATCGGAAGAAAGATATCTGGCTTTTGGGGATTATGTTTTTCAAAATAAACTTTACTTTTGAAAATACTTCCTTTTAAAACCTTTTTGAAAATAGTTTTCAAAAACTTCTATCTAATCTGGTAACCTTCAGCTCTGATACCAAGTGTAACAACCCACGTCTGTTAAGGTCACTCACAAAGGGAATGCCTTAACATTGATGGAGCATTTTAGTAAACATAACAGAATATTACAAGACAGATATAAAAATAGTACTTGAAAACTTTATAACTTTATTGCAGCGGACAGAAATTAGTTTGGTTACAACTTTACCAAAAACTCAAGTACATATATATCAGCCTTGTTCAAAAGCCATCAGAGTACAAAACTTTAAAATCATAATCCCCACAGAAGATGCCAGAAAAAGACAAGCCATACTTTAAGCACTTCAAGCACTCCAAGTAGGAAGAAAGATCTGGATCAAGCTAGAGGATTCCCTCCTTGAAAACCTGGGGGGAAACGGAAGAAAAGAGGTGAAACAACAAGGGTCAGACATAAGTCTGGCAAGTCCAGTGACTTTCAGTTATGAACAGATAATAATGTAATGGCATGCAAATAAAACTGGATGAGAGATAACAGGAAACAGGAATAACAGATATACCTAGGTTAAACAGAAGAAACAGGATGATATTACTTTTCACTTATCTGCACTAATACTAGTATAACAGGATTAGGTGTTACCCTAATGTCTAAACAGAAACAGAAACGGAAACGGAATAATGGGTCTTTACCACCCTAACAGAAGGTACAGAAACATAATGCTAATAATGGGCCTTTACCACCCGAACAGAAAGTATAGAAACAGAATGCTAGTAATGGGCCTTTACCACCTGAACAGAGACAGAAACGTAAACAGAATAATCCCTACGGAAATAGAATGTTAGAATTAGGTGTACACTAGTAAATGGGCCTTTACCACCCCAACAGACGGTACCACGCAGAAATAGACAGGTGTTACCACCCAACAGAAACAGACGGTACCCCACAGAACAGACATAACTAAGTGTACCCTAAATCCTACCCCACGCGATCGACTCCCTAATACATAAATACCCCGTGACAGCCCCACAAAAGGGTGTATCATTCCCTAAAGTGGCAACCTTTGAATGACACAGACCTATTTGCAGATGTCACAGCGTCTTACATCCTCAGAGGCAGACCGGGATCCATGCATGCACATGACCCAGTTGGAACGCACCATTAACACCCCTCGCCATTATCAGAATGAACTGCTTATAATTAGTTCAGTAAGTGTGCCCGGACCCTACCTACTGTTGGGCCATAGTTTTCATACCAGAAAGGGTTACTGACTAATATGGGTCCCACACAACAGATGACACAAGTAATTACCCATCCTAACCTTGTGTCCCCAGACTAACAGATTTCAGATTAACTTGTTTACAAGTTTCAGACATACAGAGTTCAGATTTACTAGTTCACAGATCAGACAATCAAGTTAACAAGTTTTCAGACTAACGTATCAGATGTACATATTTAACGGACTTGCATATTATCTAACTTTGTATTGGGCCTTCAGATTCACGAAACGGGTTTGTTGAATTCATCAGTCCAGTTGGTTTAACCCTATCCACCCAACACGTTTTAGACATCATATTTATCTCAGATTTTGCATTAATTAAATATTAATGCACAGACCTCTCACATTAGGTCGGTAGCTTGTGGCCGCTGGATATGCCGGGCGGTTCCGGGCAGACTTCTGCCATAAGCCAGACCTAACCTCGTGTCTAAGCATATTTTAGTTGTACCTACGACCTCTCACAATAGACTGACAGTTTGCGGTCGCTGGTTAAGCCGATTGGTTTCGGGCAGGCTTCTACCGCAAATGGAGTCTAACCTCGTGTCATAACCACTTTATTCAATTTCTAAAAATATCAGACTAATTATGTCCATTTAGCAGATTTAACTTCTTTATAAGTTACGGCAGATTATCCAAAGTTCTATTAACAAGTTTGGCTCAATTTTAGATCGAGCCTCCAAATTACAATTACTCAGCTTTCAACAGATTAAGCAATTCAACATATTTTGCAAATAACAGATCTAGCAGATTAGGCAATAAAACAGATCTAGCAGATTAGGCAATATAACAGATCTAGCAGATTAGCTAATATAACAGATCTAGAAGATTAGGCAATATAACAGATTTTAAACATTCCTTAAAGTTTCATTGACATATCTTGCCAATTATAAATTATGTCTAAATTCACATGCCTAAATCGTGGTCATGATTTATAATATAACATATGCCCAAATTTTAGCATGGTACAGAATATTCCCCAAAAATCCCAATCATGGTTCACATATAAGTTATGCCAAATATAGCCATTGATTTCAATGCATGTCACATATCCAAAAATCCCCATTTAGGTGTATTCACACTTAATAGTCATCAAATCTTAATATAGAATTTTACACCTAAGTCATGTGCAAATTAATTCTCCTACTTTCAAATGACAGACTATCAGATTTAATATGCCCAGGTCTAGTTCTTAAATTTACAACATATGTTCTTTATGTTCTAAGTCACAATAATCCTCTTCTTCCAAGTCATAAATCATCTTATGCAATATGCCTCAAACTTATGTCCTGAAATACAACATGTGTTGTGTCCTCAAATCAGTTACAAATCAATTATGCCTAAATATGCCTCATTCAATATTCTTCCCAAAATTAGCGTTCATCTCTTATGAGATTTGGCTCAGGCTCGTGGTAGCCTGCCTATCAAACAAAAAGAAAGAAAGGAGGAAGAAATGCAGAACAAACAGAATAATAACAATACAACAGGGGAACAGATCTGATAAATAGAAAAAGGGCATAATCTCAGATTCAGATTTATTATTATGTCAAGATCATGATTAAATTTCATATTGGAAAATAACTGTACTTGCCTTGGTTGGATTCTAGAAGAAGAGTTGCAGTTGTTCTCTTTTAATCTAAATCAGAATTGGAAGAAGCAGAAGAAGCACAAGTCTTAGCTTAGGTTTCAGCAGAGCAGAGAAGCCATTAATTTATTTTAATTAAGGTGGAGGTAGCATAACATTGCAATGGTTTGATGTGGGGAGAAAGCTAGGTTTAGGTGTGTTTAAATAGGAGAATAGGGTAATTTAGAGCCTTCAGATCAGTCCAGAAGTCATAAGAACCACCCAGCTCGAAGACAGGTCATCCAACCACTCAGAAGAAGATACGTCATCACAGAACACTCCAGAATTTTGTGCTGGATCGGTATGGGCGCACTTGGCAGGTGCGCCAGTGTATTTTTGTACTGGCGCACTTCACGAGTGCGCCAGTGTATTCTGGCATGTTTCCGGTTTTCTGCCTAACTTCGTTCGTCCATATCTTCTTCATACAGTATCCGTTTTACACAAACTCGGACTCTATCTCAAGCAGAATTTCGAGATGAATGCAATGGCGGAACCCGTTTCCCTTAATTCTTCTCCTAAAAATTAAGTATACTTTGATTTGTTAATTATATGTTCACAGAAAATATGGGGTGTTACAGATACAGAGCTTTCCAAATATCATTCCAGCTGTAAACTAGGACCCTGTGAATATAAATCTGCAAAACCAAAACTACTAGCTGCCCGTGTGGAAAATAGGGGCACCCAGAGTTTAGGTTAAAACAATAAACTCCAGGTCAGTCATGTGACTGGTGTGAGAGCTAAAACAATTTTTAATCTTTATTTTAAAGTTCGGTAAATCAAGGAACCACGCCGTATAACACGGAACGGGTTTCCTCCCAAGAATACCAGTGCATAAAACAACAGCGCAATGCTAAATAAAGAACAATGAAGCTATTATAAGACCCAGGTCCCATCACACAATGCAACACAAGCTGGAGGATAGGGTTTTACCTTATAATAGCCAAACAATGCTTGATACGCTAAATTTCATCTTTTATTATTACTATAAGTGTATAGTGTTAAAATAATTTCAATCATAAGTATCAATCATAGACGGCATATGTGCCCTATACCATTATGTCACCATATATAGGTTCTACATTCAAAACCGCAAAGTCATTTATTGGAAGTTGGATTTCCATCTGTGAACCGAGGCAAGGGATTGTCCTCATCGCTTTGAGACAATCTAGCCTATGTCTCTGGACCCAGACACAGGTGGGCCCTTAGATCGTGAGGGCCGGTCCACCGATGTGGATTAAAATGTCTGAACACTGTGTTTCCCCGCCCTTTGGGGGCGTAAATGTGTCCTATGACTCCATCGACTCCATGTAGTCACCGATATATCCGAGACGCCTCGCAATCCAACAACCACACAGGTGAAAATAATATAAATGTCAGGGCTAGTACGTCACTGACACCACCCGAGCTAGAAAGAAACGCATGCCCTCCCTGATGTCCTCTCCCGTTTCTGGTTCACAACCGGGGTGTGAGGCTCGCGAATTAATGCTACACAAAGCTATGCCACACAGGTGGTGCTTTGATCATCAACTGCAAGACTTTGCTTTTCAACAGAAGCCTTGATCATTTGCATCTCAGCATACCACACAGGCAATTCACGCTATGCAACCGATATCAATCACACAGAATGAAATCTGGTGTCAGACACACATCCATTTACAAGTCCATTCTGGGTTTGAATGAAACCGGAGGAACCTTATTCCTCGCATATCCATCGATCTCCAAGTACGTCTGGACAATCACCAACTAATTCCCTCCTCTTGGGTGTACAGCCCAATCAAGATCATCACTAATTATCCAAACGATGTGAAGACCTCCGGTCTTCGACCACCATCTTCATCCTCGACACCTCGTCGAATCAGTTATTTAGAATGGGATAAACCCAGTCTTTCTGAATAACTCGCGTATATAATAAACAAGTGTTACACAAACACAATATACGACTCATTCCAATTCAGAATATTCTTTTATTCAAATATTCACATCTATAGGGAAAGGTTCCCATTAATTTTATTAACGATAAATTCTTTTAAATTTATTCTTTAATCTTCTTTTGGATTTCAATTCAAACCAAATTATGGTTTACCCAAACTAGTCGAGATTAACGAACCTTACCGAAGTAATCATTTTTTTTTAAATTTCCCAATCCCAACCTATTCATCCCATGAAGTAAAACTGGTAATACTTCATATCTAACACCACGGTGTTATCGGTAAATTCAATTACCATTTCACGTTCAAATCTAATTAAAGATTTAACTATCGCCTGGAGCAAAACTGGTGATACTCCATTCTCTATCATTTCAATCTAATTAAAGATTCATTAAAACTCCACTTGGTTTTAATCTTCCCAAAAATCAATATCAATGATTGTTTAACTTGGGAATTCATATCCTGTCTTTAACTGGGTTAAAGAACCAATGTCATTTAAAGCACGGTTCACGGTAAACCCAAAAATCAATTCCAATTCAATTCCAATTAAATATCATTTAATTGGTATACTTCATTAAATCTAAATAAAAAGATTTAATCTTTTTCTCAACTGGGTTTAAGAACAATGTTAATGAAGACACCATTCATAACAAACCCAAATCCCATTTGATATTAAATACAAGGCTCTGAATAGAAAATATATCTGCTTATATTCAATATCAAATACAACAACCAACAAATATCGTATTGGAAATAACGATATAAATATATCTTTCAAATTTCCATAACAATATCTGTATAATCACGAAATTCAATATCGAAATATTCCGCAGATAATTTCGTTTCAAATCCATTTCCAATTTATATATTGGAAATTCTGGTTATTTTCAAAACCATTTCAAATCCACTTTATTTATTTTAAAAATAAATGGGATTATAATTCTAGTTCAAAACTAGTTCATTTCGATAAAAATCTATACTTATCTTTTCAAATTTGGAATTTTTCATCCCAATTCTTCCCAAATCATTTCTTATGATTGTACACTAATTATTGATATTTTTAATAATTTTATCAAGGCCCGTACAGTCGATTTCCATCAACGGCCATTGAACTGCACTTACAGCGACCTTTTCCAAATTTGATTTGGACATAATTCCAAATCCAACCATTAGATTTATAATTTCTCGTATTCCTTAGAAAGAAATTTTCAATACGAACCCAATGGTTCCGATTTTACGAGAATCCAACTGCGGATCTCCCGTAATGTCCATTCGAAGTCAATGGTCGAAATTCGCGAACTGCCGCAGCGCGGTGCGTTCTATTCAGGCCATTATATATATATATATATCATATATATTACGTCGATTTCCTTTCAAAACGTATTTTATATATCGTTTTAAATTCGTTTTCAAAACGATTTCAACTTCATATTCAATTTTAGATCAAAGTTGAATATTCCATATCATTATTATATAAATGGTAATATTTTCGAAACGTTATATTTTGAAATCGCTTCCTTTTCTATATTCAGTATAAAAACGAATATAATTGATATAATATCGATCGCGTCAAAATGGCGCATATCTAATCAACACGGCTTTATATATTTCAATAACTTCGTTATTCTATTCAACAAATGACTATTTTCTTCAACACATGAATATATATTTTATTCAACACATGAATATTTATTAATTCTTAATTACCATGAAAATGTGAATTTTATTGTATAAATATTTCGTTCAACACATGAATATTCTCAACACATGAGTATTATCAACACATGACTATTGTCAACACATGACTATTTTGTTTATTCAACACATGAATATTTAATTTCCTGTTCCGAATATTAATTTAAAATATTCTTTATTTTCTAAATTGGAATGAGGCCCAATCAATTACTATACAATGTTAATTATATGGATTCCATACAACACATGTATATAATAGCAACGATAAATAATCAACCATCATCCAGAGTGCACCACACAACTGCATAAGCATTAAATATAAATAATTAACGCTTGCACAATCTGTCGAGCAATCGATCGACATGCAATTAAATAATTGGGATTAGTGTACGCCAATTATCCCAACACCCGTGTGCGGTTTCAAATCAACAAACACATATTTTTATTTGTGCAGTTGGGCGATGTGTAAAATTTATCGTCCTAATCAACATCAGTCAAATGGGTGTACATAAACAAATCGTCAGATTTGCAAATGAAGATTTATTTCAACACATGAATATTTTTTATTTTATTTCAACACATGAATATTATTTTCCATTCCATATCACTTACCAAATCCACATAAACAAATCAATCAAAACACAACCAAACAAACAAGTCGTCCATGGTCTGTGGACGACGAGGAAACAGTTCATATATGCAGTTATAAAATAAATAATTGTATAAAAACAATTTTGGTGAGAAGTTCTCACCATGAAGCCAAACCAAACAATTGCAACTCTTCATATGTAGAAAATCTTCGCTGTATATCCAATGAGATCTGTTTCACGTAGTATATATTAAAAATCATATTTTTAATTCGCTACATACATAAAATTCCAATTTTTATTTTCGCTCCATCATTATAAAAATCACTACTTTATATGTTATATATATAAATAAAAATCGAATCTTTACTATATTACAAACCATATCTTTAAAATAAAAACGAAAACCAGTTTTGTTTTGAAAATTAAATTCAAGTATACGTATTTGAATATTTTATTTTATATTGATTTGGACAATCGAGTATATAAAGATTTTGCATATACGCGTCATGAACGTATATTCGAAGTTTTAATATACTGGATAGATATAGAATCACACTCTAGTTGCCCGGAGATGATCCTGATGATAGTCTAGACATCATCAGCATTTGTGTTCGAGTTTCGAAAAGTGGGATATCTATATATTTCCATCAGACTACCAAAACTAGATAGGTTTATTGTTGTGACTTGGCATCAAAAACTTGATTTTCTGTATATATAAAAAAATTATGAATTTGAAATGCTAACCAACTAATTGATTGTTGATTGTGTTGTTTGATTATTGGTTTGAAATTTTGAACCATTATGTCAAATTGAACCGAATATTGAACTGTATTGAAAAATGATTACAATTGCATGCATATACATGTATATACGTTAAACAGGTCGTAGCAAGGAGGCTAGAGAAGAGGAATAAAATTGCTTTTGCCCGACAAATAGGTACATGTTTATTGTATTTCTTGGGGATTTGATGATTTTATGAGTCGATTGGCATGCCGCTTGGCTTTTTCTTTTTCTTTTGGATTGGTGAGGGCCATGAGAGGCTATTTAAAATATCCCGAAGCTCCTGGTGCAGGGGAGGCTATGGCGAAATTTTTTGAAAAATTAGGGTGTTAGCCAAATTTTTGAAAAATTTGAAAAGTTCTTAGAAACTGAAAAGTTGAAGAACTTAAGTTGAATTAGGGTGTTAGCCAAATTTTTGAAAAGTTCTTAGAAACTGAAAAGTTGAAGAACTTAAGCCGTAATGAAATAATGGAAGGTGAGTTGATTAGTTAAACAACTTTCAGCTTTGTTCCTTTTCGAGGATGAAAATTTTAAATGGAGGAGATTGTAACAACCCGGAATTCTGAGCCAATTTAAAATTTTATTTTGGCAATTTTGATGAGTTTGGAATATTTAAAATGAATTATTTTAATAATAACAACGAGAAATTTATTTTGAATAAAATTAGAACATATATATATATATATATATTTGAATCATCGTTAGAATATAAATATTTTATTTTAAATATAAAAGGAATTGGAAATGGCGCAGTAGTTTGAAAATTCGATTTCAAATTTCAAATGAATGTGCAGGATTCAAAATAAACCGGATTTTAGCGAAACCAAAAATATTAGAATCTATTTGAGAATATCTTTCCAACGAATCTGAAAAATTGAAATTTCATAGCAGGAATAAAAAGTTATGTCCAATTGAAAATTCAGAATAGTCGCTATGGAATTCTGGCCCTTAAAAATAGCAATTTTGCAAATGACCTCTGTTTTCGACGAAACCACTTTTGTTGGATCCAGAATGTCAAGTTATTGCTAGATTCCAAAATTCATAATTTTCTTAATCAATATGTGAGCATGACAAAAGAAAACGTGTTTTAACAGTTTTAGTCAATTTCGAGCGACCAGAAAATGACCATTTTTCAAACGATCTCGGAATTTAACGAAATTAGTTTTGTTAGAACCGTATCGTCAATACGAAGCTAGAAAATATTTTTTGGGAATTTTTAAAGTTAGTTTGGGGCCTCGGTAAATTGAAATGTGTGTTCAAATTCAATATATATATTTATATTTTGATTTTGATGGAAACTGATCGAAACAGTCGAATCAGCCAACGATACATATCCCATTGTGTTCGGAAAGGGGGTAATTAGCTATGGACGATAGTCGGTGAGTTTGATTTTGAGTTCAAAATAAAAAGGTACTTTTTGTAATTAAATAATTAAATAATAATAAATAAATAAAACACTCTTTCTCTCTATATACTCTCTCTCAGGACCCCGTTGACCAATTCACTAAGAAAAAAAAAGAGGAAGGAGGAGTCGCGCTCCTCCCAACAGCGCGCCGCCGCGCCCTCTGGCGCGTCGCCGCCAACGCGAGGGCCCCCCTCCTTCTCCTCTGATCCTCTCCTCCTTGCTCAGCCCCTCCCCGTTCTCTCCCTTCCTCTTCGATTAGAAGACCGCCCCCTAAAACCCTAGGCGCCTCGCCCTAACCAGAAAAGCCACGCCTCCGCCTCTAAAGGCCGTCGCCGGTCAGCCCAGTCTCCCCCACCGGCTGCACGTGCAGCCCCGACCCCCTCCTCGACTCCGATTCCTCCCGTACAGCGTTAACATGGTGAGTTTTTATTTAATTTTAATTTCTATTTTTAATATATGAAACCGTGTTTTAAAATCTGATTTTTAAGGAATATGACATAGGATTAAAAATCGAATTTTTATATATGTGAAGGAAGTATAAAAATCCAATTTTTCTATATGTGAAAAAAAATACAAAGATTAGATTTTTCATAAAGTAGAGGTTAGATTTTTTTTATCTATAGAAAAGATTAGATTTTTAAATGCGAAAAGATAAGATTTTTATCATATAGGAAAGGAAGGATTTTTATAACATGAAAGGTTGGATTTTTAATTTGAAAAGTTTGATTTTTAAACAAGAAAAGAATTGAATCTTTATAGTATAAAAATCGAATTTTAATATTAGAAAAGTTTGAATCTTTATGTAGTTGAAATGGTGAAGTAAAAATGAGATTTTTATATATGAAGTAGCGAAATAAAAATATTATCTTTATAATGTAAACGTCATGTTAAAGATGTGATTTTTACACATACGGCTTTGAAGTAGAAATATAATTTTATTATATGATTAGAATTATAGAAATACGATTTTTATATATGAAGACATAGAGAATAAAAATATAATTTTTATTGTATGTAGAGTATGAAAATATAATTTTCATTGTATGTAGAGTATAAAAATATGATTTTTATATAATGTAGAGAATAAAAATATGATTTTTATATAAAGAGAAGAATTAAAAATGTGATTTTTATCTCTATAGCATTGAAATAAAAATGTGATTTTTAATATGAACAGCGTGAAAAAGATTGTGTTGGAAGTACGGGCAAATCTAGACTGTTTTGAATTTCAGAAATAAAATAGCGGAGTGGATCCCAAAGGTGAGAACTTCTCACTTTAACTCTTGTTTTCTAGTTAAAAATATATACTAGGATGCAGACGGTGCTTAGAAGCACCCGACACCCGTTGTCCACAGACCATGGACGACTTGTTTGATTTTGTTGTGTGGTGAAAATTGATTGTGATGTGGAATGAATGGAAATAGATTCATGTGTTGAAATAAATTATTTATCGTTAAAAATATAAATTTAAAGTGAATGTGAATAAATAAATATTCATTTACAAATCGGACGATTTATTTATGTACACCCATTTGACTGATATTGATTGGGACGATAAATTTTACACATCGCCCAACTGCACAAATAAAAATATGTGTTTGTTGATTTGAAACCCCACACGGGTGTTGGGATGATATTTGGCGTACACTAATCCCAATTATTTAGTTGTATGTCGATCGATTGGTTGACAGACTATGTAAGCGTTAATTATTTATATTTAATGCTTATGCAGTTGTGTGGTGCACTCTGGAAGATGGTTGATTATTTATCGTTGCTATTATATACATGTGTTGTATGGAATCCACATAATTAACATTATATGGTAATTGATTGGGCCTCATTCCAATTTGGAAAATAAAGAATATTATAAAATGAAATATTCATGTGTTGAATAAAATATACATATTCATGTGTTGAATAAAAGAAAATTCATGTGTTGAAACTATTCTTGTGTTGAACGAAAAATTTATACAATAAAATGCACATTTTATTGTAAGTAAGAATTAATAAATATTCATGTGTTGAAAAAAAAATCATGTGTTGAAGAAAATTTTCATTTGTTGAATAGAATAACGAAGTTATTGAAATATGTAAAGCCGTGTTGATTAGATTGGCGCCATTTTGACGTGAACGATATTTGTATCGATTATATTCATTTTTATAATGAATATAGAAAACGAAGTGATTTCAAAATATAACGTTTTGAAAATATTATCATTTATATATTAATGATATGGAATATTCAATTTTGATTTAAAATTGAATATGAAGTTGAAATTGTTTTGAAAACGAATTTAAAACGAATTATAAAATACGTTTTGAATTGAAATCGATGAAATATATATAATATATATTATATATATTAAATGGTCAGAATAGAACGCGTCGCACTGTGGCAGTTCGCGAATTTCGACCATTGACTTCAAATTGACGTTATGGGAGATCCGACCGTCGGATTCTCCTAAAACCGCGACCGTTGGGTTCGTATCGAAAAGAGTTTTCCAATGAATATTATAAATTCAAAATCTAGTGGTTGGATTTGGAATTATGTCCAAATCAAAT
The DNA here is from genome assembly GCA_030737875.1 of Allium sativum. Taxonomy (NCBI): domain Eukaryota; kingdom Viridiplantae; phylum Streptophyta; class Magnoliopsida; order Asparagales; family Amaryllidaceae; genus Allium; species Allium sativum. The sequence continues at coordinate 825,359,428 of CM060913.1, forward strand.
TTGGAAAAGGTCGCTGTAAGTGCAGTTCGACCACCGTTATTGGAAATCGACTGTATGGGCCTTGATAAAATTATTAAAAATATTAATAATTTGTGTAAAATCATAATAAATGATTTAGAAAGAATTAGTGTGAAAAATCCCATATTTAAAAAGGATAAAAATATTTTTTTATCGAAATGAACTAGTTATGAACTAGAATTGTAATCCAATATTTTTGAATAAATAAATTGGATTTGAAGTGGTTTTAAAAATAATCAGAATTTCCAATATACGAATTGGAATGGATTTGAGTCGAAATTTTCTTCGGAATATTTCGATGTTGGATTTCATGATTATACAGATATGGTTGTGGAAATTTGAAAGATATATTTATATCGTTATTTCCAATACGATATTTGTTGGTTTCAGAATTTGATATTGAATATAAGCCGATATATTTTCTATTCAGAGCCTTGTATTTTATATCAAATGGGATTTTGAGGTCGCCGTGAATGGTGTCTTAAATAACACTGTTCTTGAACCCGGTTTAGAAAAGAATAAATCTTTTAATTAAGATTTAGTGAAATTGTCCAGTTAATTAGTATTTAATGGGAATTGAATTTAAATTGGTTTTTGGGGTTTATCTTGAGCGGTGTTTTGAATAACACCTGTTCTTTAACCCGATTAACAATGGAATGTGATTTTGGGTTTATCGTGAATTGTGTTTTAGATGACATTGGTTCTTTGACCCAGTTAAAGACAGGATATTGATTTGTGGGAAGATTAAAACTAAGTGGAGTTTTAACGAATCTTTAATTAGAATGAAATGATCGAGAATGGAGTATCACCAGTTTTGCTCTAAAGCGATAGTTAAATCTTTAATTAGATTTGAACGTGAAATGGTAATTAATATTTACTGATAACACTGTGGTGTTAGATATGGAGTATTACCAGTTTTTCTCCATGGGATGAATAGGTTGGGATTGGGAAATAAAATAAATAATTACTTCGTTGTGGTTCGCTAATCCCGACTAGTTTCGAAAACCATGATATGGTTTGAAATAATATCCAAAGGATGATTAAAGAATAAATTTAAAAGAATTTATCTTTGATAAAATTAATGGGAACCTTTCCCAAAGAAAGTGAATATTTGAATAAAGAATATTCTGAATTGGAATGAGGTGTATGTTGCGTTTGTGTAACACTTGTTTATTATATACGCGGGTTAGTTGAAAAGGCCAGGTTTATACCCATTCTGAATAACCGATTCGATGATAAGTCGACAATGAAGATGGTGGTTGAAGACCAGAGGTCTTCACATCGTTTGGATGATTATTGATGATCTTGATTGGGCTGTACACTCAAGAGGAGAGAATCAGTTGGTGATCGTCCATACGTACTTAGAGATCAGTGTATATGCGAGGAATAAGGTTCCTCCGGTTTCGTCCAGACCCAGAACGAAGTTGTAAATGGACTGTGTGTCTGGCATTGGATTATATTCTATGTGATTGATTTCTATTAAATATATATTTGTTTGGCGGCGGAGAATTTATTCTCTTGCTTAACGCCCTTCTCTGAGACGTACGAGCTCAGAGGTTATATATTGATGGATATCAATCGTATGAATTGCCTGTGTGGCATGCCTAAGTGGCAAATGATCAAGGCTTCTGTTGAAAAGAAAAGTCTTGTGGTTGATGATCAAGGCATGACCTGCGTGGCATAGCTTTGTGTACAGCGTTAATTCGCGAGCCTCACACCTCGGTATGAGTTAAAAACGGGATAGTGTCTGCAGGGAGAGCATGACGTTTCTTTCTAGCTATGGGTGATGTTAGTGACCTACCAGCCCTGACATTTATATTATTTTTTCACCTGTGTGGTAGTTGGAATGTGATGCGCCTCGGATATAGGTTTGAAAGGACAGGGAAACATGTGTTCAGGAATTGCCAATCCTCAAAAGTAAGAGAGGACCAGCCCTGAAGATCCAGGATCGCTGTGTGTGGTCCTGAGACATTTGCTAGAGTGTCTCGAACGGAGAGGAGCTTGCCCCTTGCCTTGACTCATGACGGAAATCCAATTTCCAATACGTGGCTTTGCGGTTTTAATTGTAGAACTAGTATGGTGACATAGTAGATGGTAGTTATGCCACCTATGATTGAAATTGTTTTGACACTATACACTTATAGTAATATCAAAATAATCTGTTTTTCTGACGTATCAAAAATTATTTGGCTATTATAAGGTAAAACCCTATCCTTCAGCTTGTGTTGCATTGTGTGATGGGACCTGGGTCTTATAATAGCTTCATTGTTCTTTATTTAGCATTGCGCTATTTGTTTTATGCACTGATATTCTTGGGAGGAAACCCGTTCCGTGTTATACGGCATGGTCCCTTGATTTACCGAACTTTAAAAATAAGAATAATAACCGTTTTAGTTCTCACGCAAGTCACATGACTGACCTGGAGTTTATTGTTTTAACCTAAACTCTGGGTGCCCTTATTTTCCACACGGGCAGCTAGTAGTTTTGGTTTTGCAGATTTATATTCACAAGATCCTGCTTTATAGCTGAAGTGATATTCAAAAAGCTCTGTATCCGTGTATTTCTTTCAGTTATGTTTTGTATTATTTTCCGCTACAGTAATATATTTAAATCTCTGATATTCTCTATTGTATCATATTTATTCATACTCTGTATATTCTTGTACTCTGTTGGAAATTGTTGTAATAGCAATGAAATGTTCTTCTGTTTTAATTGAATTTGGACAATCCAATATATAAAGATTTTGCATGTATGTCTGATCCACGTGTATTCGAAGTTTTAATATACTGGATAGATATAGAATGACACTACCCGGAGATGATACTGATGATTGATATATCATCATCAATGGATATATGTTCGAGTTTCGAAAGTGGAATTTCTATATGATTCCAATTGACTAGTGTGAGAACCAAAACTAGATAGGGTTTATTGTTGTGATTTGGCATCAAAAACATGATTTTCTATATTTGTATTAAAATTATGTGTTTGAAATAATAATCAACTAATTGATTGATGCGTGTGTTGTATGATTATTCATTTAAACCAACATTTGAAAGAAAGGTAAAATTAGGCCAAATTGTATCGAATTTTTAACTGAATTGAAAATTGTTTGGAAATACATATATGTACATGTATATACATTGAACAAGTCATAGCAAGGAGGCTAGAGAAGAGGAATAAAATTGTTTGCCCGACAAATAGGTACATGTTTACAAATTTATTGGGTTTGGATGATTTTATGAGCCGGTTAGCTAGACGCTTGGCTGCTTCTTTTTCTTTTTGGATTGGAGAGGCCTGTATGGCAATTTCGGGATTTTCCCGGTGCTCCCATGCAGGGGAGGTTATGGCGAAATTTTTCTAAAATTTAGGGTATTAGCCAAATTTTTGAAAATTTTGAAAAGTTCTTAGAAACTGAAAAGTTGAAGAACTTAAGCCATAATGAAAGTTGAGTTGGTATGTGAAACAACTTTCAACTTCGCTCCTTTTCGGGGACGAAAAGTTTTAAGTGGGGGAGATTGTAATAACCCGGAAATCTAAGCCAATTAGAATTTTTATTTTGGCAATTTTAATGAATTTTGAATATTTAAAATGAATTATTTTAAATAATAACGACGAGAAATTTATTTTGAATAGAATTAAAACGTATATATTTATTTGAATCGACGTTAGAATATAAATATTTTATTAATTATAAAAGGAATTGAAAATGGCGCGGTAGTTTGAAATTTCGATTTCAAAGTTCAAATGAATGTACATGATTCAAAATAAACCAGATTTTAGCGAAACCAAAAATATTAGAATCTATTTGAAAATATCTTTCCAAGAAATCCGAAAAATTGAAATTTCATAGCGGGAATAAAAAGTTATGTCCAGTTGAAAATTCAGAATAGTCGCTATGGAATTCTGGCCCTTAAAAATGGAAATTTTGCAAACGACCTCTGTTTTCGACGAAACCACTTTTGTTGGATTCGGGATGTCAAATTATTGTGAGGTTTTCAAAATTTATAATTTTCTGAATCAATATGTGAGCGTGGCGAAGGAAAACGCATTTGACCAGTTTCAGTTGATTTTAATCGACTGGAAAATGACCATTTTTCAAACGGTCTTCAAATTTGACAAAATTAGTTTTGTTAGGACCGTATCGTCAATACGAAGCTAGAAGTAATTTTTTTGGAATTTTTGGGGTCCGTATGTGACCCCAGTAAATTGAAATGTGCATTCAAATTCAATATATACTGTTTTAAATTTTAATTGTGATGAAAAATGATCATAACAGTCAAATTGGGTACGGGACATATCCCATTACGTTCGGAATGGCGATAATTAGCTAGGGGCAACAGTCATTGGGTCTCGTTTTGTAACACCCCGTAATTCTGTAACATTAAGTTTCACAAATTAAAGTATAATTAAATTTTAAAATATTAATCAAGGGGAACGGGTTGCGCCATTGCATTCGTCTCAAAATTCTGCTTGGAAACGAGTCCAATTTTTCGAGAAACGGAGTCCGTATGAGGGAGATATGACCCTCCAAAGTTTCAAGGATTTTTAGAACAGAAAAACAGCTCGAATTCGAATTCGAAATTCGAATTCAAACCGTAGCACAGACTGGACTGGAATTTTCCCGCCTAGGACCAGGTCGACATAGGTGTCGATATTATGGTCGACCTCCCAGGGACCAGATCGACCTGGGTTCATTCTGATGTTTCTGGTCTCATTTTCAACTTGATTCGTCCGCCTGATCCTATATAAACAGCCCCCTAGCCCCATTCTCTTTACACCATTTTATTCTCTCCTTATGCTGCCTTTGGAATAATTGAAATAAATAAATTAAAATAAAACACGAGGACTATTTCTTGAAGACTACGGCTAGGAATTGCATATTGGAGATTCAAATAAATTTAAAGCTTCAAGAAGGGAAGCAGAGGCTAATTCAACGGCTTCGAGCAACGTCACTCAAATCATAGCAAATCACCACAACGTTGTCTTATTATCCTTTTCTAAAACCGATCTATGTAAGTCAGTTACTTTTAGATTTGAACATCTAGATCTATTTGTGGCATGAAATTAAATGGATATAAGAGTATGCCTGATCCTTTCACTTGAATCTGTGCTTGTATATGCCTTTGGATCTAATTAAGAACTATTGTGATTAATTACCGATGAGACTGTGCCTATGCCTATGACGTTGAAACTATTGTTAATGGCCTAAGACTATGACTATGAACATAAGACTTTTGCCTATGACTATGAACATAAGATTATTGCCTACATCTATGAACATAAGACTTTTATCTATGACTATAACCTTGAAAACTATTATGATTAATTGCCTAGGACTATTGAGGTTAATGGCCTAGGACTATTTTGGTAAACTATCCATGACTATTGTGGTCAATCGCCTATGATTCATAACTGTGAGACTACTACCTATGACCATGACTATGACTAGTGTGGTTAATTGCCTAGGACCATTATGGTTAGTTGCTTATGAACATAACACTACAGTTACAAATCATGATTGTACACCGAACTAGCATTTTGTTGGATCTCATACCTAGGGTGTGACTTGCTTAGTTTATTCCTATTCACTATTATGTACACCAAAACCATTTGATCTATTATCCTTGTATTTGGCTCGCTTTTGCATGCCTATTCTTTTATGTCAATTCTCATGTTTATCCTCTATTCCCTTTTTAGTTTCATTTCATGAGTATTTAGAAAACTTGTGAAATCATGGTATACGTACGTCATGAATGCGGGGTTATTTGGGTATAACGTGAAATCTATATTATTTGGCATAATTAAGAGCATGTATTATAACATGACTATTAGATGCAAATTGGGGTAATTTGACGTGAATTATAGAAGATGTAATTTGATATATTGAATCTAGTATTGGCGAGTAAACTAAGCTTTAGGCATAAATTGTAAACTAGAGTACCAAATCTAGTTTTGGCATGAACTGTAAATCGGAATACTAGATCTAAATTGGCTTAAAACTGTAAGTTGGGTTAAATGATAGGTAAATCAAAATTTGGGCCTAGGATATAGGTATGTTAGTGGGCATGACAATTGAATATGTTATAGGCCAAATTTGTTTAAAAGAGTTGTTAGCAATTTACATATAGACAAAAAGGATAAATCCGTAAATCTAGGAAAGACGAATATGCCTAACCCGAGGTTAGATTGAGTTACGGTATAAGACTGCCCGGAACCGCCCGACAAATCCAGCAACCGTAACAATACCTATCTAATGTGGGTGGTTAGAGCATTGAGACCAAAAGGACCCGAGGTTAGACTAAGTTGCGGTGTAAATCTACCCAGAACCGACCGGCACATCCAGTGACTACAACAATATATGTCTAATGTGAGTGGTTGGTGCTTTAAATGAATAATTTAAAGCTAAGAAATAGTTAAGCTAGAATGGGAGGGTTGAGTCTATAGGAACACTTAACCAACTTAACATGTTAACAAGACAAGACTTGCTGGGGTTAAATAACCGTTATAACATGTTGACTAGACAAGTGGGTGAGGTTAAGAAAAGGTTTAACCATTATAACATGTTAACTAGACTAGAAGGTAGGGTTAAGTAAAACACACTTAGCCAATTTAACATGTTAACTAGACTAGAAGGTGGAGTTAAGTAAACTTAACCATCATAGTGTGACAAATGAACAAGTATAAATTAAAACATGAAGGGACAATACTTAACCATTAGAATATGTGAATTAAACAGATGTTAGGGTTAAGTTAACTAGGAGAACACTTAACCGTTATAACATGTTAGCTAAACAGATGGGCACGGTTAAGTTAAAGGGAACACTTAACCAATACAAGATGAAGGGGTGGGGTTAAGTAATAAGAAATGCTTAACCAATACAACTTGATTTATGGTAGGGTTAAGTCAACATGAACTACTGATAACACTTAACCAGTTTAACATGACAAATGAATGGGTTAAGTTAACTTGAATTGACTAATGACACTTAACCAATCCAACAGGACGAGAAAAAGGAACTAAGTAGTAAACCTTAGTTAAGAGGACTAAGTTTTAAATCTTAGTTAAAAAAACGATGATTCAGGAAACTAAGTAGTAAACCTTAGTTAAGGAAACTAAGTAGTAAACCGTAGTAGAATACGAGAAGGAGCGAACATCCATCTGATCTTAAAGAAGGCTCCAGCGAACTTGGGAACGAAGCACGCGGCTTCGAGGGGACGTGAGGGTACTCTTGGTATCCCTTTAGGAGGCTGTAGATGATCCGCTTGGGCTCACAGAGGTTAAGGTCTGCGTTAGAAGAACCAAGGGTATGCCTTGGTTGCAATATAAGGCAACCTAAAGACTAGGATGGACCAGCGTGATTCGGCGAGACCAGTAGCCCTGTGATAGCAACTCGTCGTCTACCTACCATCTTGATTCAATCGAGACACGTGAAACGGAAAGGCGGAGAACTCCAAAAGGCCATATACTTGCTATCTAGTTATGGTTGCGGATGGCCATAGGAAAGTGGGGCATAGGGGGGCCTGCGTATAGTTCTCATTTTTCAAGGTGTGCCTTTCATTAGTTGAGGGAGGGGTCAAGTGGGACCATAGCCACTGGAAAAAAGACCATAGCATCTGCATCGGCAGATATCTGAAAGCTCCCGACCGAGTTCCGTGTTTCTTGATTTACCCTGCCACGAGACTCGGGTCGCACATATAGAGGACATGTGCATCTAGACAGCGATAACGATCCACGACACATACGTGGGGAAAGTCTAGGAACATATACCACTCTGGGTAGTGTGTCCTAGATTAGGGGCGTCTTTCGATCGGTAGCATAATCCCTAGTTGGACTTAGGTCGCGTAAACCCTAAAATCCGAGGAACGTTCAATAAGTAGCATAAACCCCAGTAGCCCTGGGTAGCGAAAACCCTGGTTGGATCTAGAATGCGCTCGAAAGAAAACCCTAGATTAGATCTAGGTAATAATTAATAGATGTACACCTGAAACAACCAAAACTGCGGGGATTGGGATCACGTTATTGCTTTATCAGCTTATACAGATTACTAGTTAGGCAGTGCAGAGATATGGAAATTAGAATAACAAGGTAGTAGCGAAGCAGAGAAAGTATAGAAATGCATCCAGTTTATCTTACCTTATCATATCTTGTGCTAACCTTATGATTCCCATCATCATGGTGTTGTCTTGTATTCAATTAAATTCATGTCATGTCACTTTTACCTGTTCACATGCTTAAAGTTACTGAAATTACCAGACTTTATATCTGACTCTGTTTTCTTTCGCTTTCTTTTCTTTCGTTACCCCCCCCCCCCCAGGTTCGCAGGGTAGGAATATTACTACTTAATCCAGTTTTCTTTCCAAGCTGAAGATTAGTCGAAGTTTTGCTTGGATTCTCTTTTCCATTGCTATGGCTGGATCACGCTACATTGGGGAATATAAATGTTATTTTATGCTTCTTTATTTTGTAAGACAGATATTCTGGTATTGGAAAACAATTGTTGTACAAACTATTTTATCAATAAAGCAAAGTTCTATTTTCTGCTGTTTTAATTTTGTCTGTCTTGTAATTTATCTGTATCTTTTACCTTTAACTCTCCACCAAATTTAAGGCATTCCCTTTGTGGGTGACCTTAACGGATATGGGTGTTACACGTTTGGGGATCGAATATAAAGGTTGACTTTTTAGAGATAAATAAAAAATAAAAATAATTATATATATATATATATATTCCATCGTGAACCCTAGCCTACCATCAAAACATAAATCGCGCCCCTTTTCTCCAAATCCGTCCCACCCCCCGATCTGCCATCGTCGCCGTCGCCCACCACCTCCCTCACGCCTCCATCTGCCAAGCCCCCCTCCTCCCCGGCGCCTTCTCTCACTTCCAATCCCCTCTACCACCCCAGACCCGCCAAGAACGCCACCACCCGCCACTTTCTGGGCCCGCCTCCGACGTCAGGACCTGCCCCCGCCACCTGACCCACCACTCGCACCCCCTCCTTAGCCCAGCGTTGCCCAATCGACACTCGCACCCTTTCTCTCTCCGTTGAAACCCGCTAACACCTCCAATCAAGCGCCGAAGTTCGCCGGAAATGCACCAATGGCCCGCTGCAGCGCCGACGCCTTTGTGAGCTCCAAAACGATTAACGGTGATTTTTTCCCTTTTTATAAATTATATGGTTTTAATTTCGATTTTTCCTTTATTAAATAATATGGTTTTAAAAGAAAGATTAAATTTTTATTAGAGGAAAGAATAGATTTTTATATATGTGAAAGTGAAGTAAAAATCCGATTTTTATATATATGAGAAAACGAGATAAAAATGTAATTCTTATATGAATTTCATGTAGAAAAGGTTAAATTTTTATATGAAGAAAGTTATGATTTTTATACATAAAAAGATATGATTTTTAATGAATAAAAAGATTGTATTTTGAATTATGAAAAGGAATGATTTTCATATGTAAAGATTATATTTTTCATAATGTAAAGATATGATTTATAACATAGAAAAGATTCGATTTTTATTTATATATATAACATATAAAGTAGTGATTTTTATAATGATGGAGCGAACATAAAAATTGGTTTTTTATATATGTAGCGAATTAAAACTATGATTTTTAATATATACCGCGTGAAACAGATCTCATTGGATATATGGCGAAGATTTTCTACATATGAAGAGTCGCGATTGTTTGGTTTGGCTTCAAGTGAGAACTTCTCACCAAAATTGTTTTTATACAGTTATTTATTTTATAACTGCATATATGAACTGTTTCCTCGTCGTCCATAGACCATGGACGACTTGTTTGTTTGGTTATGTTTTGTTTGATTTATTTGTATGAATTTGGTAAGTGATGTGGAATGGAAAATAATATTCATGTGTTGAAATAAAATAAAATATATTCATGTATTGAAATAAATCTTCATTTGCAAATCTGACGATTTATTTATGTACACCCATTTGACTGATGTTGATTGGGACGATAAATTTTACACATCGCCCAACTACATAAATAAAAATATGTGTTTGTTAATTTGAAACCCCACACGGGTGTTGGGATGATATTTGGCGTACACTAATCCCAATTATTTAGTTGCATGTCGATCGATTGGTCGACAGACTGTGTAAGCGTTAATTATTTATATTTAATGCTTATGCAGTTGTGTGGTGCACTCTGGATGATGGTTGATTATTTATCGTTGCTATTATATACATGTGTTGTATGGAATCCATATAATTAACATTATATGGTAATTGATTGGGCCTCATTCCAATTTAGAAAATAAAGAATATTTTAAATTAATATTCGGAATAGGAAACTAAATATTCATGTGTTGAATAAACAAAATAGTCATGTGTTGACAATAATCATGTGTTTATAATACTCATGTGTTGAGAATATTCATGTGTTGAACGAAATATTTATATGATAAAATTCATATTTTTATTGTAAGTAAGAATTAATAAATATTCATGTGTTGAATAAAATATATATTCATGTGTTGAAGAAAATAGTCATTTGTTGAATAGAATAACGAAGTTATTGAAATATATAAAGCCGTGTTGATTAGATATGCGCCATTTTGATGCGATCGATATTATATCAATTATATTCGTTTTTATACTGAATATAGAAAAGGAAGTGATTTCAAAATATAACGTTTCGAAAATATTACCATTTATATATTAATCATATGGAATACTCAATTTTGATCAGAGATTGAATATGAAGTTGAAATCGTTTTGAAAACGAATTTAAAACGATATATAAAATACGTTTTGAAAGGAAATCGACGTAATATATATGATATATATAAATATAATAGCCTGAATAGAACGTGTCGCGCTGCGGAATTTCGCGAATTTCGACCATTGACTTCGAATGGACATTACGGGAGATCTGACAGTCGGATTCTCCTAAAATCGGAACTGGTGGGTTCGTATTGAAAAGAGCTTTCTAACGAATACAAGAAATTAGAAATCTAATGGTTGGATTTGGAATTATGTCCAAATCAAATTTGGAAAAGGTCGCTGTAAGTGCAGTTCGATGGCCGTTGATGGAAATCGACTGTACTGGCCTTGATAAAATTATTAAAAATATCAATAATTAGTGTACAATCATAAGAAATGATTTGGGAAGAATTGGGATGAAAAATTCCAAATTTGAAAAGATAAAAATAGATTTTTATCGAAATGAACTAGTTTTGAACTAGAATTATAATCCCATTTATTTTTAAAATAAATAAAGTGGATTTGAAATGGTTTTGAAAATTACCAGAATTTCCAATATATAAATTGGAAATGGATTTGTATCGAAATTATCTTCGGAATATTTCGATATTGAATTTCGTGATTATACAGATATTGTTGTGGAAATTTGAAAGATATATTTATATCGTTATTTCCAATACGATATTTGTTGGTTGTAGTATTTGATATTGAATATAAGCCGATATATTTTCTATTCAGAGTCTTGTATTTAATATCAAATGGGATTTAGGTTTGTCGTGAATGGTGTCTTCAGTAACACTTGTTCTTTAACCCGATAATTAATGGAAGGTGAATTGGCTTTATTGTGAACTATGTTTTAACGACATTCATTCTTTAACCCGATTTACAGTGAAATGGGATTTGGAGTTTATTAATCTTTTTGATAAGACTTAAAGGAGATTTTCCAAAGTAAAGGTTTCCAATTTAATAAAATAAATTGGAATGGAATGGAATTCGATTTGGTAATAATAGAAGTGAATTTTTGTGGAGGAAGACTGCTAGTATATATAGAATTTAAAAGGCTTTGCCGTTATTCCATTTATATTATTAGTTGGATATGGAAGTTTATATCGATTATATATATTGATCTGTTTTCCTTGAAAATTCCATTGTTAATGGAATGTGATTTTGGGTTTATCGTGAACCGTGTTTTAAATGACATTGATTCTTTAACCCAGTGAAAGATAGGATTTATTTCCTAGATTTGAATAATCATTAAGTAATGATTTTTGGAAATTAAAACTGAATTAGAGTTTTAATGAATCTTTAATTAGATTGAAAGGTGAATTTGATAACTAAAATTATCAAATTCAAGAAATGGTTGAGAATAGAGTATCGCCAGTTTTGCTCCAAGCGATCGTCAAATCTTTAATTAGATTTGAATGTGAAATGGTAATTAATTTCACCGATAACACCGTGGTGTTAGATATGAAGTACTACCCGTTTTACTTCATGGGATAAATAGTTTGGGATTGGGAAATAAAATAAATGGTTACTTCGGTAAGGTTCGCTAATCCCGACTAGTTTGGATAAACAATAATTTGGTTTGAATTGATATTCGAAGGAAGATTAAACAATAAATTTAAAGAATTTATCTTTGATAAAATTAATGGGAACCTCTCCCTAAGAAAGTGAAATTTAGCAACTAACTGAAGATTAATTAAGATGAATGGTTTCCTGGGTATTGATCTGATGTTGGTTTCGGCCTTCGGGGTTAATATTTAAGGAATTGTTCTCTTACTAATTTACGGTTAGTGACTGATGAATTGGAATGAGGCGTATATTGTGTATGTGTAACACTTATTTATTATATACGCGAGTTATTCGGAAAGACCGGGTTTATCCTATACTAAATAACTGATACGACGATAAGTCGAAGATGAAGACGGTGGTAGAAAACCGGAGTTCTTCACATCGTTTGGATGATTTCTGATGATCTTGATTGGGCGGTACACCCAAGAGGAGGGAATCAGTTGGTGATCGTCCAGACGTACTTGGAGATCGATGGATATGCGAGGAATAAGGTTCCTCCGGTTTTGTTCAGACCCAGAACGAACTTGTAAATGGACTGTGTGTCTGACATTGGATATCATTCTGTGTGATTGATAGATACCGGTTGCATGGAGTGGTTTGCCTGTGTGGCATGCTAAGATGCAAATGATTAAGGCTTCTGTTGAAAAGAAGAGTCTTGTGGTTGATGATCAAAGAACGGCCTTTGTGGCATCGCTTTGTGTAGCGTTAATTCGCGAGCCTCACACCCCGGTGTGAACCAGAAACGGGAGAGGACATCAGGGAGGGCATGCGTTTCCTTGTAGTTAGGAGTGGTGTTTTGGGTTTTACACGCCCGGACATTTTACTTATATGTATGATGGATTACGAGGCGCCTCGGTTAGATCGGACGATCCAGGTCCAATGGAGTCATAGGACTCATTTACGCCCCAAAGGGCGGGAAAACGCAGTGTTCAGGAATTTTAATCCACATCGGTGGACCGGCCCTGACGATCCAAGGGCCCACCTGTGTCTGGGTCTTAAGACATGGGCTATATTGTCTCGAAGCGGTGAGGACGATCCCTTGCCTCCGTTCACAGATGGAAATCCAACTTCCAATACGTGACTTTGCGGTTTTGATTGTAGAACCTATATATAGCGACATAATGGTATGGGGCACTTATGTCGTCTATGATTGATACTTATGATTGAAATTGTTTTGATACTATACACTTATAGTAATAATAAAAGATGAAATTTGGCGTATCAAGCATTCTTTGGCTTTTATAAGGTAAAACCCTATCCTCCGGCTTGTGTTGCATTGTGTGATGGGACCTGGGTCTTATAATAGCTTCATTGTTCTTTATTTAGCATTGTGTTGTTGTTTTATGCACTGGTATTCTTGGGAGGAAACTCGTTCCGTGTTATACGGCGTGGTCCCTTGATTTACCGAACTTTAAAACAAAGATTAATAACTGTTTTAGTTCTCACACCAGTCACATGAATGACCTGGAGTTTATTGGTTTAACCTAAACTCTGGGTGCCCCTATTTTCCATACGGGCAGCTAGTAGTTTTGATTTTGCAGATTTATATTCACAGGGTCCTGGTTTACAACTGGAATGATATTCGGAAAGCTCTGTATCCGTGTATTACTTTCAGTTGTGTTTTGTATTATTTTTCGCTGCTATGTAATGTATTGTAATCTTTGATATTCCTCAAATGTATATTATTTGTTTATACTCTGTATATTCTTGTATTCTGATGAATTGTTGTAATAAGCATTGAAATTTTCTTATGTTTGTGTTCTGATTCGTCTTGTCCTCTGTACAATCCAGGCTTTCCTCCACGGGGAAGTTCGGGTTGTAACACTTTGTCGTTATTCCATTTATATTATTAGCCGGATCCGGAAATTGATATCGATTATATATTGATCTGTTTTCCGTGAAGATTCCATAATTAATGGAATGCGTTTTTTTGTTTATCATGAACTGTGTTTTAAATGACACTGGTTCTTTAACCCAGTTAAAGACAGTTTACATGTCTAACATTGTATTTCGAACTGTATTGTTGATCTCTGCTATATATATATCTGTTTGGTGGCGGATGATTTATTCTTTTGCTTAACACCCTTCTTTGGGACATACGAGCTCAGAGATTATATATCAGTAAAAATCAATGGTACGGTGTAGATTGTCGATGCGACATGTTTTATTTCCCAAAGTTAAATAATCATTAATATTGATTTTTGGGAAGAATAAAACTAAGTGGAGTTTTTATGATTCTTTAATTAGGTTGAAATGTGAACATGATAATTTAAATTATCGAATTTGGGAAATGATCGAGAATGGAGTATCACCAGTTTTGCTCCAAGCGATAGTTAAATCTTTAATTAGATTTGAACGTGAAATGGTAATTAAATTTATCGATAACGCTGTGGTGTTAGATATGGAGTATTACCAGTTTTGCTCCATGGGATGAATAGGTTGGGATTGGGGAATTAAACAAATGATTGCTTCTGTATGGTGCGCTAATCCCGACTAGTTGATAAACCTTAATTTGGTTTAGAATTGATATCCAAAGGAAGATTAAAGAATAAATTTAAAGAATTTATCTTTGATAAAATTAATGGGAACCTTTCCCAAATGATATGAATATTTGAATAAAAGAATATTCTGGATTGGAATGAGGCGTATGTTGTGTTTTTATAGCACTTGATTATAAAATACGTGAATTATTCGGAAAGGTTGGGTTTACACCCATTCTGAATAATTGATTCGACAAGAAGTCGACGATGAAGATGGTGGTTAAAGACCGAAGGTCTTCACATCGTCTGGATGATTACTGATGCCTTGATTGGGCTGTACACCCAAGACAAGGTAATAAGTGGTGATCGTCCAGACGTACTTGGAGATCGATCGGATATGCGAGGACCTCTCTCCTGTATTGGACATATGGGACGAGGTATGAGGTGCCTCCGGTTTCGTTCAGACCCAAAACGAACTATTAAATGTTGTGTGTCTGACATTGGATTTTATTCTGTGTTGATTGATCTCTATTAAATATATATATATCTGTTTGGTGGCAGAGAATTTATTCTCTTGCTTGACACCCTTCTTTGAGACGTACGATCTCAGAGGTTATATATCGATAGACATCAGTTGCATGGCGTGAATTTCCGATATGGCATGCTGAGATGCAAGTGATCAATGCTTCTGTTGAAAAGCATAGTCTTTTGGTTGATGATTAAAGCACGACTTTAATATAGCATAGCTTTGTGTATAGCTTTAATTCGCGAGCCTCACACCTCAGTGTGAACCAGAAACGGGAGAGGACTGCAGGGAGGACATGTGTTTCTTTCTAGCTAGGAGCGGTATCATGGTATGCAGCCCAAACATTTTTACTTACGTGATGATGAAAAGCGAGGCGCCTCAGTTATATGGGTCACTACGGGGCCGATGGATGATATGGTTGACATACTGACCATTACGCCCCATAGGGCGGGGAAATGCATTGTTCATGAATTACCAATCCTCAAACGTAAGACAGGACCGACCCTGAAGATCCAAGGTGCAGTTACGACTGATCCTGAGACATGGTAGACTAGATTGTCTCGAATTCAGTAAGGACAATCCCTTGCCTTGGTTCATAGATGGAATCCAATTTCCAATACGCGACATTTCAGTCTTAATTGTAGAGCCTAGTACGGCGACATAGTAGGATGGGGCACTATGTCGTCTATGATTGATACATTTATATTCGAAGGTGTTTTTGACACTATACTTATAATAGTATCAAAATGATTTGTTTTAAACGTACCAAGCATGTCTGGCTATCATAAGGTAAAACTCTATCTGCCGGCTTGTGTTGCATTGTGTGATGGGACCTGAGTCTTATAATAGCTTCATTTATCCAAAAAGCATTATGCTTTTGTTTTATGCACTGGTATTCTTGGGAGGAAACCCATTCCGTGTTATATGGCGTGGTCCCTTGATTTACTATATTTTAAAGTAAAGTTTTAAATAACTGTTTTAGTTCTCACACCAGTCCCATGACTGACCTGGAGTTTATTGTTTTAACCTAAACTCTGGGTACCCCTATTTTCCATATGAGCATCTAGTAGTTGGGTTTTTGCAGATATTATTTTCACAGGATCCTGGATTTACAGCTGGAGCTATATTTGGAACGCTCTGTATCCGTGTATTTCTTACAGTTGTGTTATGTATTGATTTTCTGCTACTTTGTAATTTGAATCTCTGATATTTGTCAAATGTATATTATTTATTCATACTCTGTTATATTCTTGTACTCTGAGGTTATTTTTGTAATAAGAAATGAAATGTACTCCTGTTTGCATTCTGATTTGTTGAGTTCTCAACTCAATCCGAGCTTTCCTTTACGGGGAAGTTTGGGTCATTTCAACTTAATCTCCTAAAAACTTAGGTATCGAAGGTGGTTGAGGAACTTCTGTGCAAAAGAGATTTAAAAGCAAGGTGGTCTATATTTCTGTATCATCCACAGTTCCTTAACCAAGTCTGTTGAGTCAGAGATTCTTTTTCTTACATTGATTTCAGGTATGATCTCTGAACTCATCTTTGTAAATATTCCTTGTTTTTATTTTCTTTGTTTATTTTCTTCTATCCCTTCTTTTTTTGTTTTTGATTTGACACTGCCATATTATTTTTCTTTTATTCTGGGCTTCCTTAAACTTCCAATTGTAGAATTCATATTTTCTGGAAATTCACTTCATTTGTGTAAAACTCTAATGTTTTAATCATTTCCAAATCTTGAATTTAAATTTGTAAATTTCTGCAATTGTCTTGAGGTTTATTTTATGTTTTCTGAATTCATAGCAGTGTTGATGTATTATTGTCGTATCTTGGACACTGTTGATTTGAATTCTAAGTTTTTGAAGATCTAAAAGTTTAATGGAATTTCACACACCTTTGCTATTTTGAGTTTCTTCTAATTCATTATAGAAAAGCTTAAAATATTATACTCATTATAGCACATTACTACTTCTCAGTTGTGATAATTTCATTGAGTTTCTGATTGGATTGGATATTTTTCCTTGTATTGAATCACAGTGATACATCTTGAAATTCATCTTTACTCATGATCATTATGGTTGAAATTTGTTTGTTTGAAATAATCTGAAATTTTTGATATTTTGAATCTCACACACTTCTTAAATTTGAAATTATCAATCTTGTGTGACTGATTCATTGTATCACAAAACTTGATATTGATTCAGGTGATTTCAAATAAATTATTTTAATTTTTTTGATCATGAATTTCTCTCAAACTTGATGTAAATGATCTGAAATTTCTCTTATGCTTGTCAGAGAAAATTGTGAAAAATTCTTTTGAAATACGGGTCTTAAAACTCATTGCTATCTCATGGTGATTTGACTTGAATATTTGTTTGTTTAAAATCTTTTGAAATTATTGATTTATTGAATCTCACACTTATCTTGGATCTGAAATTTATAATCTGGTGTGATTGATTCATTGAATCTTGAGATTTTCATATTCCTCAAATGATTTCAAATAAACTATATTTTTTTATCTTGAATCATGAATCATCTTTTGAGACCATCAGAAATATCTTGACATCTCTGCTTTAAAATTGGTTATCTTGCTGCTCTGATTATAAGATCTTGATTTGGAAATATTTTTGATGACTGCTTGATTTGGTACCAAAGGTTTACCATGCTATGATAGATGGAATATGTGTGCTTAAGTTGCTTGCATTATGATTAAAATTTTGTTGTCTGAGATATCCTTGTTCGTCTCCAGTATCATTTTTAAAATCCTCATTAATAGAGACATCAAGTGATATAAGCTTAGAAGTGCTGATTTGTTTATTCTCATCATGTATATGTTTCTTAATCCCTCGTGTCTTGTATAGATCTTCATATCCCTCTTGTAATTGATTTTCAATATTTAAATTATTTATTGATTATTCATTCAGAAATTGAAATCAATAACCAAATTGAACTGTATTTATAATTCATCAAAATTATTATCAGAGTTTGAAATTGTGATGAATTGTGACTGCAGTATATTTCACAACAAGAGGGGATTTTATGTAGATTTTTCATGATGATTGAACAGTTATTATAATATCTTTGAATTGGCAATTATTTCACTACCATCTCCTTTATCTAACATCATTCTACCATCCATAATAATTTTATATTACTGTGGAGAGTTTAATATTTTTAGAAATCAGCTTGAATAGACAGTGGAAATATTTGTGATGGAAATGTGACTGTGTTATTTTTCAGAATTAGAGATAATTGAAAATTTTCAATGATCCCGGTACAGTTGACCATATTTCATAATATGATTAATTTAGAAATTTATTTCACAACCATTTCTGTACTTACCACATTTCTATCATCCACGTTGGTTTTTATATACTAAGGAGTTTTTCATTTTGAAACTGAAAATAATAAAAATATAATATTCATATGTGTTTCTCTAACCCCATTTAAAAATCCAAGCTCTGGTTATGCATGGTTATGAGATTACTTATATTTAAGCTGCAACTGATCTCACTAAAAAAATCCAAAATCTGGTTATGCATGGTCAGTTTGCTCTTAAATTAAAAGAAAAAGAAAAGAAAATGAAATAATGTGCTATAAATAGAAATCAATTTGAAATTCTGCTTGGTGATTAAAAACCTGCCTATCAATCCACTTTCTAATCAGTGATATGTATTAAAAATTTATGACGTATTATGATATGTTGATTGATAGCTATTGGGATTTGAGATTATTCGATTTTGTCACTTAAATTGAATCATTAATTATAGTCCAAATCCATCACTGTTTTTATACTTATTTTGAAAATCTTGTTTGAAAATAATTGGAAATCATTATTTTTAAAACTCTTTCCATTTTTATAAATTTCATCGTAAATCCGTCATTCTCTACAATGTGAAATATGACACTAGTTCTTAGAATATTACAATTTTTGTTTGGCTAATTGAGATTTATGATGATCGTTCTTCCTCTTAAGCTGAAATTATATTTTTTAGTCATTTTTCATCCATATTTTAAGTCCTTTTTGATGATAACAAAAGGGGGAGAATGGGTTGAGATTTTGATTTATGAGTGAATATTTTATAAATATTCTTAATTTTCAAAATTCATTCATTGCACTCATGCACAGTTATAGGGGGAGTTTTCTGTTGTAAAGGGAGCTTAAAAATAGGGGCAGTTCTATATTCATTGTCAAACACATTTATTATGCTCAAATTTTTTTATTTGTTTGTCATCATCAAAAGGGGGAGATTGTTGTATATGACGTAGCTGTATACACAATCATATGATTTTTGTTTGATGATAACAACCAAATAAATATTATTTTAAATGTGTTTGTTACTGTACTGTTATTCTATATCATAGATAGAAATATAATATTTATATTTATATAAAATACTACTGGACAAGAATTAAATATTCAAAAAGTATTTTATTAAATATTGTTAACTAGCCATTTGGTCCTGTTCCGAAAAGTACGCAAGACACGCTCAACTCAGCATATAGTGTGATATTATAGTCTAGAGGCGTTGCGAGTACCAGAGGACCTGAGTCTGGCCACCAGCTGAATGTCGCATCCCTCGAACGCGACCTCCATCAGCATCCGTTTGCAGCCGACCCGAAGGCGAGCCGTCCAACGGGTCCTGGCGTAGCGCCGGTGGGGGTCCTGGGCCCCACAGTCCCGGCGGCGATCCATCCGATTTCCGCCAACAAGTGTGTTGCCCAGAATCACCAGATCGACCCAAAGTCAGGATTCAGCCAAAAACTTCCGCGAACCTCGCCGCTCCCCCAAACATTGCCAAACAAAGGCCTCGTAGTCTGAACCGTTCCCGAGCCGAGGCCTCAAATCCTAATGGAATCACAAGTCTCGAAGCGCCCGAACTGCGGTCCACACGCACCTCGAAAAAACTTTGCACCCAACGGGTGCGAAATTTTGCACCCATGCCCAGGTGCAAAATTTTGCACCCATGACTGGGTTCAAAATTTCAAACCCAGCAGGCTCGAAATTTCGAACCTAGCGGGTGCGAAATCTCGCACCCCTGCCTGGGTGCGAAATTTCGCACCCAAACCTGGGTTCGAAATTTCGAACCCAGCGGGTGCGAGATTTCGCACCCCTGCCTGGGTACGAAATTTCGCACCCAAACCTGGGTTCGAAATTTCAAACCCAGCGGGCTTGAAATTTCGAACCCATGCCCGGGTTCGAAATTTCGAGGTGCGCAGGTGGTGAGCTTGAATTTCCTGCATGTGGTCCCTATTTCTACCTAATCCCATCTAATCCTACCTACCCCCACTCCTATAAATAGCCCATGGCCTCACACTTCAAAGGGGTTGGATTTTGTTCACTTGAGACCTTCCTAGAGCTCCATTAATGGCATCTCCTATTTGAGGAAGAAGGAGAATTAAATATTCTTTCTCATATATTCCTTTATATATGTCAATTATGACGTCATCCATGAGAATGATGACATCACCAAACCTACAAGCAAATGTAATGAGATGTAAAGAGTGAGGCTCTATCTTGTAATTCTTGAGTGATTAATAAAAGTGCAACATCCTTCCAAAGTGGACGTAGGCCTAATCCGCGGACGAACCATTATAAATACTCGTGTCTTTTACTGCTTTCTCTTACTTAGTCTTGCGACCAAATTAACTATTCCTAGTAATAGGAATCTTTGGTGTTTACGACATTTTTTGCCATCAACATTTGGTGCTTTCATTGAGAGTTGAATTCAAGATTTGCGTCTTTCTTCTGCATTATCATCTCGACTTCGACATGCTTAGGGTTCCTTTCTCAACCCGCTGTCGGGTCCGCTTACGATGGTAAAGAAGTCAAAGAACGCAATGGCCGGCTCTTCAGCCATAGCCGCGGTCGGTCCTCCCAACAACCTCAACCAGTAGACGTCCCGACCCCTAATGAAACCGTCCCTCCTGTTGTGGACCCCGAAGCTCCCGTTACTCAAGCTTAAATCTGCACGCTTAGTAAAAGATATGAGAACACCGCAGTCGAGCTCAACCATGCACTAAGAGATAACATCGGTCTTATGCACCAACTTCAAGAAAGTCAACGCGTTGTCGCTCGACTCCAATTGGTTCGGAACAATGCTCGACCCCGACCAACTGCATCAGAAACTTCCTCTTATGAATCAAGGGGCCCACACCAAAGGAGGAGGTTCACCCTCATCAACCATGTCGCCGCTCGCACCAATGCTCTCGATAACGGTAACGGTCATGCCAACGGGAATGGGAACGACAACGGCGACCGAACTACAGTAACATACAGTGAGGGGGAACGATATCGAGACCGCTCTCACTTGATTATCAATGATGGACCTGATTCTACGAACCAACTTCTTCCTCGACACAACCCGATGGTCGCTTATCAGGGTAAAGGGCCCGCTAACCCAACGGCTCGCGCTCCTGCAGAACAGGACCCACCTCACCCCGCTCCACCTCACCATCCACACCAAGACCCAATCATAGATGTTGAGGACATAGAGGAAGACGATCCGGACATCCATCATAGAAGGCGACCTTGCAACAGGACTCTGGAACCTCGCCAAAACCCATGGGTCCCAATAGCGGGTCCCTATCTAGCTTACCTTCCCGACATGGTCCGAAGAATAATGAGGGAAAGGCGAGGGAACGTGCATGATTCATGGGAAGCGCGCATTAGGCGCAACCCTTTCACAAGAAGGGTGAAAAAAGATGATTGGCCGCAACACTTCAGCATGCCACAGATGCCCCTCTACGACGGCACCACGGATCCCTATGCCTTCCTAAATCGATATGAATGGCAAATGGACTCGAGCCGAGGCAACAAGCCAGTCAAATGTAAGTGCTTTCCAGTCTTCTTATCGGAAACCGCTCTACTTTGGTTCTCTCGCCTCCCACTTGATTCCATTGACAACTTCGGTCAGTTAGCGACACAGTTGGTCAAACAATTCAGGATGCATATTCCAACTCCAAAGAGTGCCCTCACCTTGTCCAACTTATACCAAGGACCCGCCGAGTCCCTCAAAAGCTATCTCTCCCGGTTCAATGTCGCCCTCGCCGAGGTCGAGGACCCAGATCCTCGCACAGTACTCTTCTAACTAGCGAAAGGCGTACTTCCCACTTACGAATTTGGGGCCTGGATTGATCGGAAGCAACCAAAAAGCCTCAACATTTTCCATGAGAAGGCCAGACGATACTTATGTTAAGAAGAAGCGAGACGTAACCGACTCTCCAGGGCTGGTCTTCCCAACAATCCACATGCGAATACCATAAATGACAGCGTCAAAGGAAAACAGATAGCGAAGCTCTTCGATAAGGACAAGTGGGCAAGACCCTACAAACAAAGGCCGAATAGCGGTAGGCACGACGGCCGCAACAATGGCCAGGTTCCTACGGAACCCAAGAAGCCCGGGTCTCAAAGGACATACGAGATCTACACCCTGCTGAATGAAGACTTGGAAACAATCTACCTGGAAACATGCAACGCGCTTCAATACAAGAAGCCGTAAACAGGGAATCCACTAATCCTGAGAAGAATACCGGCAAACACTATCAATACCACGACATGTACAGGCATAATACCAATAATTGCCATCAATTCAAAGACGTAATCGAAAAGCCTGTCCGCGAGAAGCGCCTTGAGCAGTACGTCCAAAATGCATCATGATTCCCACCAGAATTAAGCAGAATTCCGGCAAAACCAAACGCTTGCCCCGTTGGCCGCAATTGACGCTGGTACCTCTCGCCAGTCCCGAGCAGCATAGGACCCGCCGGAAACGGATCTCCTTCCACTTATGGCCCCCGAAGCTCCTGCGACTCAAGCACTGATTCGCATGCTTAATGAGAAATATGAGAATGCAGCTCTCGTTAGGCGTTGAAGATTAACATCAACCTTATGCGCCAACTTCAAGAAAGTCGACACATCGTCATTCTACTTCAGTTTGCTCAGAACTGCGCTCGCTCGCAACGCACCGCATCGGGAATTTCTCCTTTCAAAGCTAGGGGCCCACGTCGAGGAAGAAGGTTTAGCCTCATTAAAAACATCGCCATCCGGTTCAACACTCATATGGCGATAGCAATGGCAACAGAAATGAGATGATGATCGAACCATCATCACATATGGCCAAGGAACCCAGTAACAAACAGTGTTCGAGTAACCAACCTTCTACTCAGAAGGGCCCAACTTTCGCCACTCACAACCAGAGTCCCACTCTTCCAGCAGCTCGTTGGGCCAGAATACTTCCAGACCAGGGTGCACACCAGCTTGCGCAACCTCGACAGCCACACCAAAACCAGACCATTCGTAACATTAAAGAGAGCGAGCCGGATGTGTACAATAGAAGACGTCAACGGAATGGAACTCCCGTAGTTCGTCACAACTAATAGATTCCATTAGAAAATCCCCCTCCGGCATATCTCCTCGACGTGGTCCGAATAATCATGAAAGATATGCGAAGGAACGCCAACAACTAAAGAGAGACCCACTTGAGGCATAATCCCTTCACCAGGATCGTACACGAAGCTGAGTGGCCCCTAATCTCGGCAATGTCAAGATCACCACCAGAAATAGAACGCGTCATCCTGGCCGTCCCCGGCTTTGACGCTCAAGCCTCCGCTAGGCGGACTCAAACTGCTATGAGTCCATACTATCGCCTACGCTTATAGCATCCAACTGGGCCTAAGATCACTTCAACCGACTTCCACAACATCATGCAATCAAAGTTGGAGACTCATGGATTGCCAAAGACCTTCTGTCAAGAATGTGCACTAGGCTTCAAAGTCTAGGACTAGATCACGACCTCTATAATGCGGCAGGAGCCCAACCTCTGATTATCACAAACACGATCTGTAAGATCGTGAGGAAATCGAGGGGGCATGCCCACGATGTTTGCGAAAGCAATACGAGGTGTAACCCATTCACTTCGGCTAGCCATAATACCAAATGGCACCAGCACTTTGACATGCCAACGCTCGCCCCATACTTAAAGAAGTCATGATTCTCGAAGCTTCGTTAGCTGCCACAAATGGCACGCGGGTTCATTACACATCGCCAACGCCATAAAGTGCAAGTGCATCCCCGTCCTTATCCAAGACGGCACTATCCGGGTTCTCTCGACTTCCAACTTGAACTATCCCAACTCTAGACTAACTCGCCATAAGATTGGTCGTGCAATCCAGGTTGCACATCACGATGCCCAGGGACCTCCACTCAGCCTCTAATATTTAACAAGGCACCCGTGAAAACTCTCAAAGGCTATATCGCAAGATTCAACACCACCTTGGCTGAAGTCGAGAAACCTACTCCTTGAATCGCACTCATCCAGCTCACAAATGGCATACTACCTGATTCCGAACTTAGAGCATGGACCGATTAGAAGCAATCAAAGATTCAGGAGATCTTCTGCAGGAACGCCGGCTGTCTCCTACGCCAAAATCTAGCCTACAGGAATCACGCTCCTACCCTCAACATCCTGCCTCGTGACGACATATAGAGCTCCAACAACTCTAATTCTACCGCTCTGCGCAATCTTGCTCGCGCCGTCAACGTCTAAGGTAGTTTCAGCAATGGATGAAATCGTCTTCGACTCCCATCTTTCCGCAACTATACTGCTCTTAGCGACACCTCCGAGAAAATCTATCTCCCAGCCTGCAACTCCTAACCACACAAAAGACCAAGACCTGAAAGTCCGACGAGCGCACCAAGGGACTCTATAGGATATTGTCGGTTCTACAGCATTCGCGGATGCAACACGAGCATGTTGCGCCACTTACAAGACAACCACGAGGAACTCATCCGTAGGGGAACTCCGAGCCACTCAACGCTCGTTAAAACTCCCACTGCATGGGATCTCCGAGCCACTCAACGCTCACCAAAGACTCCCACTACATGGGATCTCCAAGCTACTCAGTGCTCATCAAAGATTCCCACTAAACAGGACCTCGACTCCGATAACCGATCCCTCAAGATCGTCCCCCGGCTCGTCGGGACTATAGCTTTCATGGCGTAATTGACTCTAGGTGGTCATCGGAGATGCCAGTTTGCAACTCCTCCCTACCTGTACCTCCCTCAGTATCCGGAAACTTCGGGGCACAACTGGAAGCTTAACCAAAGTCCCGCTTGAGTGCACACTACGGGTTTCCTGAGCTTGGGGAAACTTACTAAAACCAACGCTCTATCACACCCCTCTGGAATAATTGACCCAGAGCACGGTACACAATCACATCCCTCTAGAATAATTGACCCAGAGCATGGTACACAATCGCTTTTTTGTTAGGTGTAACGATAATATGCTTATGCAAGTACGGGATGCCGAAATCATAAGAAGAACATCTGAACACTTGACACAAACTGCGATATTTACTAATTCATATTTCATTTTCACACACACACACACATTAAATAGACTACATGTCTAACATCTTTTCTCTCTGATGACATGGTGCACATGAATACAACACCATGTCTTTAAGAACTGAAAGCGAGGACCACACTCGCATAGGCTATCGGTCTACCTCACCCAAAGTATTTATAATTCCTTTAACAATTACTGATGCTACTCATCCTTCTCTTGTCTTTTCTTTTTTCTGTGCAGGTTCGGCACTTGACAGGTTACCACCAGCGATGGTCCCCTTCCTTCCAGAATCGCTTCCTCCTCCTCTACTCTTCACAAGAGTAGCAGATTCGTAAGACGTCGGTGTGCGCCTCACCACCATTATCCTCGCTGCTTGTAATTATCATCACTTTTATGAGAGCGGTACATGGCAACGGCTGAGGAACGATGTCAAAAGCGAGGACCAATGTAACCTGGGTTTCTCCCCAAGTCTTCTTGGCGCCCGACTCTGCTCTCTACTCAGCATCTTCGGCGGTCTTCTAATCAGTTAGCTCCCAGACCTGGAGTCGCATAATTGCATCTGCTTCGAGTTCGCTAAGGGTCCCTTCGCCCTCTTTTGGTGGGCATCATCGAAGGTTTTCCTTTTTCCTAGCCCACTCAAAGGCCCTCTCCTTCACCGCCTTAATATCAGCCTACTTCATCGCCACCGCAGCGACAGATTTTTCCTTGGCATCCTGCCTAGCCTTTGCCCACGCATCTTGTATGACAGCCTCATCATGTCCCTCTTCCCCTCCGGCTCCTCATACTTTGCCACCAACCGGGCTTCCTGGTCTTCCACCAAATCTTGCATTGTTGGCAAACTTACGTTAGCTATGCCTGTCGCACGAGCACTTTGGCCAACCAAAACTTCTCCTCCTCCATAGAGACTCATATAAATGTAGGATCCCGAGGCTACAGGATCTCCTGCTTCTCCAGATTAGTCTTACTATAACTCCAGCCGATACTCAGACGCCTGAGGAAGCACCGGGGCAAAGCTTGGTGTCGCCTCCGCTCCAAGGGGGACTGCCCAGCGAAAGAGGCAACTATTGGACTCTTGAAGGCTCATCGCTCGCACCCTCTTCAATTGGAAAGTACCCGAGCTCGGGAGCAGTCCCCACCTATCCTTTCGCCGGCTTACTCATCGCAGGACCTAAGGAAGATCCCCACCAGCTCCCACGCTGGCATTTCCATCACCACAACCTTCGGAATAACCATTATAAAGAGGAACATACACCTCGCCACGAGGTTGATCCAGACCCAAAAGCTCGGGTCTCGGAAACTTCTAACCCCCTGCCAATACTAGGCAGGCCGGGCATAGAGGCCCGAACCGAAAGACAAGGGGAGCTACCCAACCACCAGTTCCCCGAGGAACATGGGAATTTAGACAAGTTCTCAGCATGCGAAATAAAAATTCATATCTCGGTGCAAGTTCTGGAATTTCCACGGCTGGTTCACTAGGTTCCCAAAGTCTCTACGCCTTGCCAGCTAGCTCATACTTAAACGCAACGTGAAGCTAACTCACACCCCTCGATGCAACAGCTTCCCACCTACAAGCGCATCGGAACAAAGCGGCGATCCCTAGTTTTAATTACCATGGCAGTGACTACCGGTAACCATCAACACCATTCTCCGGTCTGAAAATGGTTACAACGTAACTGGTTTGGAAATAACGACTCGACCATATGCCTACATCATACGTGCTTATCCAAGCGGCCAGTCCAAATAAGTTCATTTCCACAATCATTCGCCAAACAGTTGTGTTACATTCAACTTCAATCACAAACCAGACATGGAACATTCAGCAACAATCTGGACTTTCTGGTCTGTCCCTGACGTCGAGCGTAATCTAGCAGATACCCGGGCTTGGGGGCAACCCTCTATGAATTTTCGCACCGTCCTGGCAATCATGGGACCCGATCAGATCCCCTTCAGTCCCTGCACTGGTGTCATCCTCATAGCATCCCTAGGCACCACCATCTTGAGAACGCTTTCACCTCGCAACGAAGGCAATCTAGAGCCAGAGTCTAGGCCTTGGAGGTTGTTCGGCTTCCCATCAGTGCCTAGACTCCACAAAAAGCAGGCGCTCCGGAACATAATGGCAACCTTTAGCCTCAACAACTAGCGCAATGGCCGCCACCAACCGTCAGTGCAACGCCTGAATCAAGATGCAATTGCACCATGGTTGGGTTATTGATTAGATCCCGAGACTAACAGCTCAACTACGTGTCGACATCCTAAGATAAGCATCCGAGCTGACAGTCCACGCAAGTCCACTCCTCAAGGACCGCGTCGCGAGACCGAAACTCACCGATCGCTGCCAACTCATCAGGCGCCATGCAAATGTTTAATTTTACTAGCCCAAGCATGGAGCCAAGACCAAGTCCACGGAATGCTAAATTATGCGTCGTGCTCCCGCGCACTTGCTAGATTATCGCACTCTTCAAACCGACTTCGACTTCTTGAAAAACCAGTAAGTTTTATTAAATGTCCGGGATACGAAGCCCACTCCCATATTCATGCATACTTAGCGACCTTTATCCAAATTCCTAATTAAGTTTCCTAAGATCCGTTGCTCCACATTCTTTAGTGCCAAATCTGAAAGCCTTCTTACTTTCCATATCTCTTTTCCCTTCTCCCGAAAACCTAACGACACCTCGAACATCCAAAGTACAGAAGAAGTATTTTGTCATCCTCCATGCCTTATGATGATTCTCTGTCCGGAGAAGAGAAGAAAGGAAGTAACTACAATCAGAGGATCGGAATGCCCTATGCGATTCGGAATCGAAATTCGGGACCGTACACCGAGCCACGATCATATTCACTTAACTTTGAAGCTCCAACTACCAAGTCAATCAAGACTCAGCGACCACTTATGTACTCACCAATTGCTCAATCATCAAAGTGCATGCACCCAGTGTTTGGCTTCGGCCTCGCCTCAAAGGAAAATCCATATAACTACATGCCACGGCGTATGACAAGTATTTTCCTAACAATGGCATTCTCATATATGAGTTGTCGAAACTTTGATCGATGGGACTAGCTTGGAACGTTGCAGGACCATGGGTTCACAAATCCAACCGATTTAGCGGATACTCAATACTATCAAGCTCCATCCCAACAACGTTTCAACAACCACTTAGGGCGATCGCGCGCGTAAGCCATGGCAATAACCATGCATACATGCATTGGAAATCGCAAACGAGCAGACCGACTTGATCCAAATGAATGCCCACAAGCCCCAAGGGTTCAAATGTACACACCCAACGATCGGCTCTCGATCCGAAGCTCCTTGAAAAGATAAAATGCGCGATCACAAGCCCATGGCATGCCATTCACCTTCATGTTATCTATTTGAGCTCAGACCGCGTCACACAAAACCACGTGCAAACTCGCAATGGCATACGCAATTATGACCGGATAATGAACCATTTGCACTATAACGCAATCGAGAGTTGGCAACTAATGTTTATTATCTTTAATCTATAGGAACTAAATGCCTTTGATAGGTTACAACTCGAGCAAGCCAAAACCTTAGCAATGTTGGAATCCTAAGCTCATACCAGCATATTCTGACAAGGCATCCCAACTGCTCCAAAGTAGTGCGCTCTCAGTATACAACTCAAGAGGAAGGTCATAACCGATCGCTAAGCACCGCGTGGAGATGTTTGCGCCCATATTAAGACTTATCTCACTTCAAAGCACGTCCCGTTAACATAAGACAAACTCTAAGGGGGAAAATGTTAACCGGCCTTTTGGTCCAGTTCCCAAAAGTACGCAAGACACACTCGACTCAGCATATCGCGTGATATTACAGCCTAGAGGCATTGCCAGTACCAGAAGACCCGAATCTGGCCACCAGCAGAATGTCGCATCCCTGGAACACGACCTCCATCAGCATCCGTTCGCAGCCGAAGGCGAGCCGTGCTCCGAGCTGAAGGCAAGTCGTCCAGCGGGTCCGGGTGCAGCGCCGGTGGGGGTCCTAGGCCCTATAGTCCCGGCAGCGATTGACCTAACTGGTTAGGTCGAAACTATAGGCACTGCCTGATTCATCCGATTTCCGCTAACAAGTGTGTTGCCCAGAATCACCAGATCGACTCAAAGTCAATATTCAGCCAACAACTTCCGCGAACCATGCCGCTCCTCCAAACGTTGCCAAACAAAGGCCTCGTAGTCTGAACCGTTCGCGAGCCGAGGCCTCAAATCCTAAAGGAATCACGAGTCTCGAAGTGCCCGAGCCTATGGTCCGCACACACCTCGAAAAGACTTCACACCCAGCGGGTGCGAAATTTCGCACCCATGCCTGGGTTTGAAATTTCGAACCTAGAGGGCTCGAAATTTCGAACCCAGCACGTGTGAAATCTCGCAACCCTACCTGGGTCCGAAATCGCACCAAAACCTAGGTTCGAAATTTGGAACCCAGCGGGCTCGAAATTTTGAACCTAGCGGGTGCGAGATTTCGCACCCCTGCCTGGGTGCGAAATTTCGCACCCAAACCTTGGTTTGAAATTTCGAACCCAGCGGGCTCGGAATTTCGAACCCAGCGAAATTTCGAGGTGCGCAGGTGGTGAGCTAGAATTTCCTGCATGTGGTCCCTGTTTCTACCTACTCCCACCTAATCCTTATTACCTCCACTCCTATAAATACCCATGGCCTCACACTTCAAAGGGGTTGGATTTTCTTCACTTGAGACCTTCCTAGAGCTCCATTAATGGCATCTCCTATTTAAGGAAAAAGGAGAATTAAATATTCTTTTTCATATATACCTTTATATATGTCAATTATGACGTCATCCATGAGAATGATGAGATCACCTAACCTACAAGCAAATGTAATGAGATGTAAAGAGCAAGGCTCTACCTTGCAATTCTTAAGTGATTAATAAAAGTGCAACATTCTTCCAAAGCAGACGTAGGCCTAATCCGCGGCTGAACCACCATAAATACGCGTGTCTTTTACCGCTTTCTCTTACTTAGTCTTGCGACCAAATTAACTATTCCTAATAATAGGAATCTTTGGTGTTTACGACATTTGTTGTCGTCAACAAATATAATATTTTATTTCAACTATCAAACAGTATAGATTTACAACTCCACTATTTATACATTTCACTAATATTCATTACAGTACAATCAATTTCATTTTATACAAATCTCGTCATTAGAGATTCACTCTGACACTCAATTATACAGTCTTTTCGCTCATTTTAAATTTCATATATACAGACACACACTGACACTCTGTTTTCTTCTGTTTTCTGTCTTCACAGCCTCCAATCAGTCCGGTCATCTACACCTGTCATGTACAGAAACACACACACAGTATCTGGAATATAAATAATTTCAAACTCTTGCAGATATAATTTTTATTTTAAAAATTTTATTTGCCTCAGTTTTCTGGTGTGTTTTCTCATCATTTTTCATGACTCGATCTGATTTATTGATCCATCAATCTGTGTCTAGACAGCTTGTGATATTCACAGTGATACACTGTAAATACCACAAGGTAGTCAGTGTATATGTAACAACCCGTATTCTACGCATTGGAGGATCGTAGAATATTTATTTCTTTCCCATATGAAGCCGTATGGTCATGTAACTTTGGGAAATAACCATTAGAGTCATTTCCTATGTTCATGATTTTTGTCGATTTTTAAATGACCATTTTACCCCTAGCTGATCTTGTTTTGGCCATAACATTTAATTAGAAAGGAATTTTGACCTGAAACCACTTCCATTAGATTCATTTGATAGTTTACCTTTTTGTAGAGCGGTCATAATAGCCAAACGGACTCACCGTTTGGGAGATATGGATGAAATAAGGTTTGGAAGGTGAAAAACTGCTTAACCGGGCCAAATAGGGTGATTAGTGAATGGGCCCATAACCCATTTCCGGATTAGGGTTATGGGGAGGCTGAAATGAGTTAGGGTTTCATTTCATTTCAGTTTTCTAGCCTCCACTTACCTCTTAGAAACTCTAAAAATGGCCACCAATATCTAAATCACCTCTAAATCATCTTTTAATCAAGGATTAAGCTTAGCAACATCAAATCAAGGGAGAACTTCACTAAATCAACGTGAGAGCCACTGTTTATCATCGGGATTCGCACCAAATTAGAGATTCATTTCAGATCTAAGTTTATTTGTGGCTAAGGTGAGTGATTTGCATAGTTCCTCACCAATTATGGCTAATTAAGGGTAATTAGTGTTAATTAGCGAATTTAAACATGATAAAATTCTGGAAAAATATTTATAAAGTTCGAAATGATGTTTTAGACCTCTGATGTGAGTTTGGGTTAATTTGGTTAAGCTTTGCTAATCATATCATAAGTTTCACCTAAACATGCTTAAGGGAAAAATATGGGGTTTTGGCTAAGTTTGATCCATTTTAACCTATCATATTGATGTTTTGGTGTTTGAGGTCATTTCTACTTGTTGCTATGACTGTATGGTATGCTTTGTAATTGATTAGAATAGTTAGAATGGTTGAAAGCGCCGTCGAATGGCGTAAAACAGTCGCTGGAAGAGTTGCAGGAATTTGTACAAAACCCGGATCGAATCGCCCTATCGCCACCCCGACCCGATCGTGATGAACCCCTCCGTTCCGAACCCTCCACCACGAACCGACCTGTTCGTGACCCCTATCCGAACCATGACGTGGAGACTCCAAGATGATGCACCTGAAGCACGATCCGACGCACCACGATCCGATGCACCACGAACTGATCCGATGTGATGACGCCAATTCGAACCAGGAGGATGAAGGAGCTCACGATGCGATGGGTACCAGGGTGCCACAACCTGACCCGACAGGGGTGCCACAAACTGATGAAGCATGATCCGATGATGGCGACCCGACCTGGAGCTTGACCACGAGTTGGTGACTGTGAACCGAACCAGGAGGCTATGAACTGAATGAAGACCGATCCGGTGATGACCAATAACCCGAGACGCAAAGTTAGTCCAAGTTGGAAGTTAGAGCTCAGGATCCAGTTGGGAACCAATGAGTTCACTTCGTGATTGGACTTTGTTGCGGGACGTGTGCTAAGGAGTTGTCGACGTTCATAACTTCGATTCACCACTGAAAATGGATGATGGGCTACTTATCAGTGCAGTAGAGTCACTATCACTCGAGGGGCAAGGTGATGCGTAGTAAGACTATGAGCCCGTGCATTGGGGTCATTGTGACTCCATGGGGCAGAGTGGACATAGTAAAGGATTAGTGAGGCTATGAGCCAGTGCAGTGGGGTCATTGTGACTCCATGGGGCAAAGTGGACATAGCTAAGGATTAGTGGCTATGTATCAGTGTAGTGAAGTCATTTATGACTTCATGGGGCAAGGTGATTATAGTAAAGTATGTTGGGTGATCGAAGTGGTGAATATCGTATGCTTTATGCACCGAGCGAGAGATGTGAGGATGGATGTTATGTTTGATTGTTTTCCATCACTATGACATGCACACCCCCACCCCCGTTATCTTTACACCATTTGAAATGGCAGCTCAGAGTGTTGTACAGTATGTAGTGCTAACTCTTTGGTTGCAGGTCCAGGTTCAGGTATGTTTTAGTCTACCTGTTATTGTTCTGTTTAGATGCTTATCGCTTATACCAGGATTTATGTCTGACCCATAGTTTTATGTCTCTTCTTATTACTCTGGGTGCTCACACGAGCAAACTAGAGACAGGTTAGCTGGTGATGTGCGAGTAGCTGATTCGGAGGCGAGTAGGAGGCTTCCACGTATGATATATAGATATTCTCCCTGTGTCGTTGGTGGTCGCTACTTGGGCATTAGTAGTGTACCTCCTTTATTTTACTTTTGTTTTGAGATAGTTGAAAAGTTGTAATAATGTTAGCTTTGGATCATAAGCTGTACTTGGATTTTCCGCTGCTATGTTAGTTTATTTTCAGCTTATGCACTGTCTCACCTGTTTTATGTCAAGTATGTTGCTATTATATTTTATTCCATGCGCTGTGAGACATTTTACAGGTTCTTTGTTAGTTCATTTCCTTCTTCCCTTTTCTTCTGATGATCCGTTCCGTGCTAGCTGGACATGTGTACAATGCACTTTTGGAGTAAATGTCGGTTGGTGCGGGGCGGGCCGTCACAGTATATACAAAATATTTTAGTGCAGGGACAAGAAAATTTTCTGAATGGCTGCATATACACATGTGTATAAATATACACGTGTGCACTGCCTTGCCAATCAAAATGCAATGTAGCAACTAAGGGGGAGCCATGTGGACCAACTCGACTCAGTGCACATATGGACGAGTAGAATAAAGTGATGGCAAGCTTCTAAGCAAAAGTGACAATTGCAAGTCCTTCAAGCATAGGGTCGAAGTCACAAAGTATTATGGCTGAGGCAACACAAAATCATGCAAGCCATGTGCAAGTCCGAGCACAACAGTAGTGAATGGTACACACTGAATGGTGCAGCAAAGTCACATATAAATACAAGTTCATGGTTCAACAAAGTGGTGCAACAAGTTTTCAAGTCACCCCCGAATTGTGTCAAAGCACCAAGCCAACATGTAGAAGGCTAGTTAAGGTGAACAAATCAATGTATTGAAGTGAGCATGAACCAATGGTCAAACGGAAGTGGATGAGAAAGTGCAGCATCAAATATTGGTCAACAAGTCAGCAATGAATAGTGATGTGGCAGATCAACATATACAAGTGTACAAGCATACATGGATCAGAGAGGGTGCATACACAATGATGCAGCCAACATGAAGTGACCAGGTGCAACAATTCAGAGCAATGCATGGTGATTTAAAATATATTGTGTACACAGCATGTACATGAATGGTACATTGTATACTGCATGGAAGAATGGTGTACATCAGCAAGTACGTACAAAGACAAGCTACATGGTCTACAAAGTGATCAAGCAGTATACAATGATATACATAGTGCAGCAGCTAAACTAAGAGAAACGCATGGTGGTTCAACAACATATTCCGAGTGTAGGTCTACATGACAAGTCAGTGTCCATAGTTTTTTTTTAAATCAAGGCAAGTGAATGAGCATGTGGACATATACAAAAACATGCATCTATTCATGGATCCAAACATGGGAATATACACATATATGATGAAACAGGGGAGAGTACTCATGTTCAGGGATAAAAGTTGTAGTATTGATATGTATATACATACACAGTTGTATGTGTCTATATATATACACATATGTATGAGTTTAATGGATATGCTGAAATGAGCATGACAGGTCAGAGAATTCATGTACCAAAATCATCATAACAGGAAATTGTTTATGCACAGAATTGAAGAGGCAAGAATATCTCAAATTTCCTTAATGGATATACACTAATAAAGCTCTCAAAAATTACAGTGGACATTTTTAGGCATAATTAAGGAAATTAGCAAATCTATCATTCCAACGGACAGCTGTGATATCATTTTTGGAGAGTAATCAATTCTTAATGACGACCAGAAATACTTCGTTGGGCAATTTTTTAAAGGGGACAAAAAACATACTAACATTTCCAGAATTTTATCAATGAATTCAGGAATTCGAAGACTAAACCAATCGGTTATCAATTCAAGGCAACAAATGGTTTTTTCCAGAAATCAAAGAGAATATAATTGGCAACAATTTCTATTCATTTTGTATCTTTTCGAATGTCACGCAAGGGATAATTCAAGAATTCATTGAAGCCTACAACATGCCAAGATTCATCAAGAAATTTTAATGAAAGTAATTAAAGCCGTGGAAACCAATAAGGGAAATCACGCAGCAAAAATCAGTCAAGCCATATAGGGAAATCAGAGAGAATCAGGCACCATTCATCACTGGCTTTTAAATCCATCGAATCCAAAAGCAACAATTACAAGCATAGAATAAAATCAAAGGAACTCATAATTTTTATGGGATTCAATCAAACAATTCCCAAATCAATGAACGTGAGGAGAAGCTGGATATATGAGCAATAGAGAACCAATTTGCATCATTGATTACAGCAGCATTTGGTAGAGGAAGAGAAAAACCTTAATCCCTAAATTGATAAAGCCGCCATTTTCATTTTCTAGTGGATATCGGGCAGAAGTATGGAAGCAATGAAAGCAAATGGACCGGGCTTTAATTTGACCTAGCCTATATTTTTAGAAAAGAGGAGGATTTAATTTTGCCTAAGTTTTTTAAGGGTTTTTATTTACTCTTTGTTGTATTTTTATTTCTGTAACCGATCCAAATAGTTACTAGAGTCTGTAAAATTCTAGGAAACCAGTTAGGGTGTTAACTGGCAGTTTACTAGAGTTTGTAAAAACTAGGGTTTAATGGATACAGGGTTGTATCTAGGGTAAATCTGATCTAGGGGATATATATCAGTCTAGGATTTTGAGCGTAGGGTTAGAATAGGAGCGAGGGGTTCGCGAATTTACATGGTCTTGTAAGCGGGATCTGTTATATCACCTAGTAGAAACCTTAGGAATGCAGCAGTAGGCAGGATTTTGCCGAAGCTGGGTATATCTTGTTTCATTTACTTTTCTGCATTTATTTTCTGCTGCATTCTGTGATCTGATATTTTTTATATCTCGCTTAATTTTCAATAAACCCTATTCACCCCCTCTAGGGTTAATCTAGATCCAACTGTAA
This sequence comes from Allium sativum, assembly GCA_030737875.1. Lineage (NCBI taxonomy): Eukaryota > Viridiplantae > Streptophyta > Magnoliopsida > Asparagales > Amaryllidaceae > Allium > Allium sativum. The sequence continues at coordinate 825,395,739 of CM060913.1, forward strand.
TGACATAAACTTGATTAATAATCATCAATAGCCAAACAAACTAATATAGATCTAACTCATGTTTCTGTCACAAATATGAATCAACGATAATTAGGCTTTTAGAAACAAAAATGTGAATATGATAAGCATAGCCTATGTAGGAGCTAACCTCTTAAACTACCATAGCCTATCAGGACAAATTCACTACTTTATTTCTAAAACCCTAAAAAGGAGATCTAAATCTGGTATGTGTTAGATTGAAGGAGCACAGCTTTCAAACGACACAGAGTACGAAGGTTTAGATCTAACTCTTGATTCAGATCTAGATCTATATGCATACCATCTTAATCTTTTTGGCTATGAGATTCATATCGAATCTAGTCTATAAGCATCATCACCCCCTAATTAAAGGGGATTAGCTAGACATAGCTAAACAAGAAAAAGGGAAGAAGAAAAGAACAAACATAAATAAAATAAAACAAAAAATAAAGAGAAAAGGAGAAGAATACTTTTACTCTAAGAGAAGAGTTTACAGAATAAAACCTCAGACAATTCTAAATGAAAGAGATACAGGTGTATTTATAGCTGTCATGACCAAGAATAAGTGGCCAATTACAAGATGTGGGACAAAAGTCTTTTTCCCAAATAACAAATAAACCAATGTGAAGGCAAGTGAATGGACATGCAAATGTCATGGAAAATTAGCTTGTGGGCATCAAACGACATCAACTTCAATCATTTTGGGCATGAATAAGAACTCCATAACATCTGAGACAAGTAATCTTTATGAAAAGGCATTGAATCTCGACTTTAAATGATGCGGAGAAGGTGGTTGAATAGCAACATTTCTTCAGGTCTTCAAGCTTTAATCCAGCTCTAAAAATCAACACTATTCTTGCACCAATTCTTCAATCTTTCCGACAATTAAGTGCATCAATCCATTCATCTTAAATAATCTGAAAACACAACTTTAAATACACGGTATCAATTATTTTAAAGAGAAAACAAGATAAATAAGCGGATAAAATATACATATTTCCGTGTATATCAAATACCCTCACACTTATCTTTTTATTCGTCCTCGAATAAACTAAACTAAGATATGTCGCACTTTCGTAGAAAAAACGATTTCATTTAGCGTATGCAATAAGCCGTTAAACCCCTAGGTGTTCTTAGTAGGACGTGTGTTGTCTCGTGAGGGTTTCCAGCGGATACTACCCACAAAATCCAAAGCGTCTTATGTACGTGGAATAATCAAATAATATATTTAAGGTCTTTCAGTAATTTTAATAACAACATTTTAGTACTAAATTGTCCATCCCATTATTGGTGCAAAAACGAATAAAAAAATTCAAGTTGAATCGTAATTCCTTGATAACACTATAATTTGCTTGAAGGTTAAGAGCGTGGTGTCAACCAAAGTTCTACACATCGACAATGTGCACCCAATCATTTATTTTTTCTCTCTTTTTTTTGAATAATTTTGCACCAGTGTAAGTGCAATGTATTGGGTGTGAGTTATGCTTAGATGAAGGAAAACTTTGTAAGTTCTAAAAATATTATAGATAAGAGGGCAAGTGTATTAGTTGAACATCAAGCTACGAAAGATAAAGTAATACTAAGGCACATATGGACGTTTTGTTTCCTTTCATCTCCTCTACTACGATCCTCGCTTCTAAGTACGGTATGATGGATTGTGATGTAATGGAAATGAATGCTTTATAGTTAATAATGATGACTGGCTATTTAATTCTTAGAGATTTTCTCTTTACTGCTTTTTTTGCATGATGAATGATGAGTGGAGATAGAATGGAATGATACCGTATATTATTTCATTCGATTCCTCCTCAACTAAGCGAATCATAACCAAGACTTCAAGAAAGGAATATTTTGTGCCCTAGTTACTCTACTTCTATAACCCTAATTCAACACACAAGTCTGGATTGATGTTATATAAAAAGCTGAAAGGAAAGATAAGAAAAGTTTCGTAAGATAAATAACCCATATAAAATAAGATGTGGTATATGGTTATCCTACCTTAAAACAAGTACAGACTGGATTGTGTAATATTGGTATAAAAAGTGACATTTTTTAACCTTTGAAAATAAATCAGTAAAAACGTTCTTAAGTATAGCAATATAAGAAGAACTTGTCGAAACATGGATGTAAATTGACTAAAACTTGGGTTTGAATAATGTGGGGTATCGAAGAAAACGCTATAGTGAGTCATTTCTCCTTAAGTCGGCCCAGTGGAATTCAGAACTTACAAGTTTAAAAATTTGAGTGAAAAAATATTATGCATGAAAACGAACTCAGAAAATCCAACAAATGTAAGTGCAAAATCATTTTTATTTGATTTTTTTTAACTTGCACATTCTAACATGTATAACAAGGGTTGACACGCTTACTCCAGAACACGACTGACGTCTGCACAAGCTCAAGCTAGCATCTTAAAAAGACACATTATGACTCAATGAATAGTTAATGTTCATTCCCATCACCTAACAATTCAACTTATCAATAAAGAACCAAGGTCTTATTAATGAATTTTAAGTTAGTCCTTGTTCAACGAATGACCTAGTTCATGAAATTTCATTGCTGATGTAATGTAAATTCCGTACCCCCCTTCCCTCCCGCACACACACTTAAAAATAGATTGTGTCCTCGCAGTCATTGATCAGACATATCTTAGTGAAAGGGAAAGAAAATAAGAGGGTAAGCGCGACTTACTGGATACGCATGCAGAAAATATGCAGACATCGAATAGTTGAACTGGTCCACGATGGACCGATGGATTAGCCTTATTAAGATTATGAGACACAACTTAAGCATAAGAAACCAAATCATAAATGATTTGTATTACGTTTCAAAGTTGGAAAAACAAATTTTGTTTTTTCAAAAGTTTGAGTTGCTAATTTTAAAATTTTGAGGTTACAATTGATCCTAAAATCGAATTGAATTTCTGTTGCAACTAAAAATAGGTCATTGAGCCGGGGTTCTGTAAAAGTTTCAAAAACAAAGTATGATTTATTTAGATGATGTATAAATTGAGAGACATGTGCATCATTCTCACCCCCACACTTGTTTTGAGAAATATTGTTCAAATTTTCTTTTATATTTGAAATTATGTTGACTAAAGGTTCATTCGAAAACCTAAAGTTAAAGCCAAACAAATGAATTTTTAGTAAATTTCAAAATTGTGTTTACTCAAAAACCGTGTTATTCCAAAAAGGGTTCATATACTGTAGAAATTTATCATTGAAAAGCAAGTGATCACAGTGAGGTTCAGTTGAAACGATCAAATCGCAAGGAATTTCAACATTTTTAGAAAAATCGTCATTGTGTTTAAGAACATTCAGCAGTTTCGTTGTTTTCAACCTCAAGAATTTCAAAGTTTTCAAATGTTTCATTTTTAGTTTCAGACCCAACAACATTATCGTCAATCAGTTTAAGAAGTTTTCGCTCATCAAAGACATCCTCACTTAAACATTTGTTACCAACTTCATCATTCCTATCATATTGACAAACTAAGGTTGCTAAATTTTCAAAATTTTCAGAATATGAGAAGGAAGATCAAATTGAAGACTGACGTCTTCGTTTTCAAGAGAATTGAAATTCAAATCAATTACAGAGATTTCGACAACTTCATTAAGATTTTCATCAATTTCGAAAGTTGTTAGTTGAAAATTTTTGATTTTAGTAAAAGCTGAATTTTAGTAGAAGCATTAGTTTGAGTTTGAATTTCAGTTTCACAGAAATCAGTGTTTTGCATAAGATATTTTTTTAAATTTTCATTTTCATCAACAGACATATTATCAGAATCATCAATATCGTTATGTAATGTTGTGACGAAGTTAATAGCTGATAAGTTGTTTCAAAAGAGGCGTTGGCAGAAACTTGTTTGTCACTGGATTGGGATTTATAGTTGTTGTAGTAGCATGCATTTTACGAATTGGAAGATCGTAAAATATTTTTATTTTATTCCCTGAGGGTTGGATCATTCTCATCTTTTAATATGTTGCTTATGGGGATGTGAGACATGTCCATAATTTTTACCAATTTTATTTGTGACCATTTTGCCCCTATCAGTCTTGTACAGGGAATAACTTTTGACTCAGGTTGAATCATAGGGTGAGATCTATGCCATTGAAAAGGAATTGACGATTGCCTTTCCGTAGAGTGGTTACATTAAGGATTTGGCTCAGCGATTTGGGAGAAATCATTGTTTTAAGGTTTTTCAGTTAGCTGTTCAGGTTTGGAGAGCCTAATGGGCTGAATTGGGGAGACCCATTAGTGGGCTGGTCGAATCCTATAAACAGGGGGTGGAGTGGAGGGAAAAGGTTAACTGTCCCATTCTCTCATTTGGAGGCACTGATCTCCTTCTTCCTCTAACACCTTTCCACCATTAAAAATCCAAATCTAAGGAGGGAAATCATAGATCTACACCATTGGAGGCTAGATCTACATCATTTCAAAGGTGAATTCATCGGATCGAGGAGTTTGGTTCGAATTGCTCACTATTTGGATTTATAATTCTATCATTTTTGCTTGTATTGGAGAATGGTGAGTGGATTACATCTCTCACATGGATTCAATAAAGTGTATGGGTAGTAAATCATGTTTTTCATCAAATTCAAGTGCTTTTCCTTAGATCCATGCATTGGTAAGTTCATTTTCATATAGATCACCCTAGGATCTGATTTAGCAAGTTTAGATAGGTAATTTCTATGATATTTTATATGAATGTGCAAGTTAGATCCATGGTTTTTGTTCGTATGCATATTTGTGGTGATTTTGGTGAATTTGACATTATCATGGATAGAATTGTCATATTGATGATATTGTTGATTTCATAGCATGCTTGTAATCTTTTGGATGAATTGTATGAGTTAGTTTCATTGGATTTATCGTTTAGCGAAGTTTTGGTCGAAATCGGAGTTGAATTGCAATATGCAGGTTTTGGATCGGACCACAGTTGGATCGGACCGAAGTTGGGTCGGACCGAAATTGGGTCGGACATAAGTTGGGTCGGACCGAAGTTGGGTCGAACATAAGTTGGGTCGGACCAAAGTGGGTTGGCCTATTCTGGTTATCCATTTGTGGTCAGCCATTTTTGCCATTTCTGGTCGGCTATTTCTGGTCAGACACTTTCGGTGATGATGTGACTTCAAAGTGAATTCAATTAGGAAGTTTGGAAGTGTTGAAAAGTGTTCGTTGTTCATTGTATGCAACAAATGGGGAGACAACTCATGGATGTATTGAGTTCATGTGAAGTGATAGTTCTGAGGTGTTCTAAGCTAATTAATAGTCGTAATTGATAATGACTAGAGAGACAAAGGCCGAGGAATTATCGTTATCGTAGGTTCTAGCGGACTCAAAGAAGAGGTACAATTGAGGATCAATTGTAGCTCGAGTGCCTTGGGCGCCGTGTATGGCCTAGACATGTGTTGAGTATAGCGTGTAGCATGTGGAGTTTTGCTAGAATTGGGGCGTCGTGTGTGGTCCTTGACAATTGACGGCAAATTGTTAGCCAGTCATACAATAACAAGGGTTCCAATGCAAGGTTGGCGGTGATAGCCAGAGTCAGGCATGGACGTTTGAATGCATGTTGTGATCATGATTGAGTTGCTTCGCCATATATGAATGGATGCTTTAATTGTCATGACTGAATTGTTATTCTTTTGGGTGCATGGATTGTAAAGGCTATCATTGTCATGTAATGGAGAAGGAAATTGAGAGTTCTTCTCTGAAGCTAGGTAGATTAGTTGATTATTTACCCATTCTTATATACTTAATTGATGAAGTTTGTTAGCTGTTTTATCGCTCACTAAGACTGTTGTCTGACTAAAGGTTTTATGTTTCCTCTTATTATCTTGGGTTGTTCATCCGGTTGTGGATGTGCAGACTGAGTAACAGGTGGCAGGTAATGCTTTAGTGAGGACGATGTAACGACCCAGAAAATCTGAACCAATTTAAATATTTTTAAATTGGCTAAAATGATGGATTTTAAATATTTTAAATAAATATTTTAAATAATAGCAATGAAAAGTGAGTTTGAATCGACGTTTGAAAATGAATATAATTAATTCTAATTATAAACAAGGCCTGAAATGGCGCTGCAGTTTCAAATTTTGAATTCATACTTTGTCGGACTGTACCGGGTGCAAAACAAAACGGATTTGAGTGAAACCAAAAATATTTAAATCTGTTAGTGAATACCTTTCAAACGAATCTGAAAAATCGAATTTTCATAGCGGAAAGCAAATGTTATGGCCAAATGAATTTTCAGAAAGGTCGCTATGGAATTTATATAGCCCGTGAAATTGGCCATTTTGCATACGACCTCGGAATTCAACGAAACCACTTTTGTTGGATCCGGAAAGGGACGTTATTGCTAGGTTTCAAATTTCATAATTTTTGAAGCTAGTATGTGGGTGTGGCAAAGGAAAATGTGTTTTGGTCAATTACAGTTAAATTGGATCGACCAAAAATGGGCCTTTTTGCAAACAGTCTCAGAATTCGACGAAACTAGTTTTGTTGGGACCGTATCGTCAAAACATAGCCAGATTTATTTTTTTGGGATTTTTCAAATTAATTTGTGGCCCTGGCAAATTGAATTGTACGTTCAAATTAAATATTGAATGTTATATATTTTAATTTGAAGGAAAACTGACTCAAACAGTCGAATGGGCCTACGAAACATATCCCATTGTGTTCGGAATGGGGGTAAAACGCTAGGGACGACAGTCGTTGGGTTTGGATTGGAGGTCGTGTCAGAAAACCCCTTTTTAAAACCTCCCGGCCAATCAGATTTTTTATAAAAAAAAGGAAAAAATCCATTTTCTCTCTCCCGACAGTCGCGATTGAAGGTGGAAAGCTCTTCAAAGCTTCCAGCTCCGATTCTGACCGCCTCCTCCACTTTCAGCCCCTCCGCCAGTTAGGGTTTTTGTCCAGCTCTCCCTCCTCTTCAAATCCGACCTGGTCTCGCCCCTCCTCGTTCAGCCGTCAGCAAGATCCACCAGCTCGAAGTCGAGCGTTTCAGGCCGCCGCCACGAACGCCAGGGTCCACCGAGCTGGCCCACTCCCCCACGCGTGCGAAGCTCTCTCCTAGCCCTTCGACGCTGCAAAGGCCGATCGTCCTCTAGCTTCACGGATTTCGCGAAATTCCCAACCCTAGTTTTGAACAAATCAGAGAGGTATACGGCTATTTTAATATAAACTATATTATAGCAGTTCTAAGTGCTACCGTTTATGATTTCACTGTAAAAATCATATTTTTTTCGTTTCTTGACGAAATTCAGTGAAATAAGAGACATTGGACTCGTGTGGACGTCTTCTACCCTCTAGAAGAGACCGCATATTTTTCTGAGCCTTCTGCTATTTTTGGTGGAGTGGAACCCAATGTGAGATTTCTAATTTATAAACGATATGGAAAACGACGATGTATAAATTATATAGTCGATGTATGGGTTATATAAGCGTTGTACACCTCATGTATAAGCGTTGTATAAGTTGTACGTTCGATGTATAAGTTATATATGCGTTGTAAAAATTATATATGTGTTGAAATAGAAGTGAATTGCTATATATATATATATATATATATATATATATATATATATACACGCCCCTCGTCCACAAACCATGGACGATATTTATTGCTTGTGATTGGTGTGAAAGTTGATTGATAGCGAATGGTTGATTGGAATTATTTGTGGTTGTTATTGATTGATTGTGGTTGAAAAATACCCATTTGTGGTTGAGAAATATTTGGTTGAAACCACATAGGATTAGTTTGTGGAAATGAAATAAATATATACATGCCGCCTACGTGCGAACTAGATGCATGATCCCCATTTTCTAAAACCGCGAGGTTTTAAGGCAGAGCGAGGAGCCGTACTAGGGACGGTCCCGGTTTTAACTACCATGCCGTTATGCTGCCGAAATTTTGAATGATATTCATGTGTTTGAATTATTTTCATTTGTTGAAACTATATTTATTCGTTGTAAAAAAAACCTTCGTGTGTTGAGTCGATATTCATTCTTTGGATAGAAATTCATGTGTTGAATGGTATTCGTGTTTTTAATATAAAAATCCCATTTTTATTAATATATAGAAACTATAGAAAACCTTCATGTGTTGAGTCGATATTCATTCGCTGGATAGAAATTCATATGTTGAATGGTATTCGTGTTTTAAATATAAAAATCACATTTTTATCAATATATAGAAACTATAGAAAACCTTCAGGGGTTGAGTCGATATTCATTCGTTGGATAGAATTCATGTGTTGAATGGTATTCGTGTTTTAAAAATAAAAATCACATTTTTATCTATATATAGAAACTATAGAAAACCTTCATGTGTTGAATCGATATTCATTCGTTGAATTGAAATTCATGTGTTGAATGGTATTCGTGTTTTAAATATAAAAATCACCTTTTTATCGATTTATGTAAACTATAGAAAACCTTCATGTGTTGAATCGAAATTCATTTGTTGAATTGAAATTCATGTGTTGAATGGTATTCATATTTTGAAATGAATTGTTTTACAATAAAAATCACATTTTTTATTAGATACACGAATCGTTAAAAAAATAGTGAAGTGTTGAAATAGAAGACAGTTAGATAAAAATATCATTTTTATCAAATGTATGAAAAGAATATAGCTTTGAAATTGAAGAATCGATATATATATATATATATATATATATATATATAGAATTAAAATATATCGAATAACGACGCTGCAGTTCGTATTTTGAAACCGTGATTTCAAACGATTATACCGGGAGATCCAACCATCGGATTTTCCTGAAATCGCAACCGTTGGGTTCGCTTTGGAAAAATCTTTCCAACGGCACCAACTTTGTAAAAATCCAACGATTGGATTGTCTGGAATGTTTAATTCAAATCTGAAGAAAAACAGCGCCAGAATCGATTATATTTATATGTATATATATATATATATATATAATTATATTTAATCGAATAATGACGCTGCAGTTCATTTTTGAAATAGAAACTTCAAATGATTATACCGGGAGATCCGACCGTCGGATTTTCCCAAAACTGGAACCGTTGGATTCGTTTTGAAAATTTCTTTCTAATGATGTAAATTTTGTGAAGATCCAACGGTTAGATTTTCAAATATGTGTAAATCAAATCTGAAGAAAAACAGCGCCACGGCCGCGTTATGGCCCGAAGCATCGTTTTGAATAAATTGGCTATTTTAAAATAAATAAAAATGGCGATAAACCATTATAAAATATTATAAACGATATGGATGTGATTTAGAAATTAACTGAAGGTTGGCTAAGTCGAATGGTTTCTTGGGTATTGATCTGATGTTGGTTTCGGCCTTCGGGGTTAATATTTGGAAAATCGTTCTCTTACTGATTGACGGTTAGTGACTAATGAATTGAAATGATGCGTGTGCATATTAGTGTTGCACTTGTTTATTATATACGCGAGTTGTTCAGAAAGACCGGGTTATCCCATTCTGAATAACTGAATCAACGATAAGAAATCGAAGATGAAGACGGTGGTCGAAGACCAGAGATCTTCACCTCGTTTGGATGGTAACCGAGGTCCTGATTTGGAGGCATCCCGAAATATGGATAATGAGTGGTGATCGTCCAGACGTACGTGGTGATCGATAGGTTTGCGAGGTATATAGTACCTCCGGTTTCGTTCAGACCCAAAACGGACTTGTAAATGGACTGTGTGTCTAACATTGGATTTTATTCTGTGTTGATTGAAATCTGTTAAATATACATCTGTTTTGCGGGGGAGAATTTATTCTTTTGCTTAACCCCCTTCTCTAAAACGCACGAGCTCAGAGGTTGTATATCGATGGACATCAGTCGCATGGCATGAATTGCTAGTGTGGCATGCCTAAGTGGCAAATGAACAGGGCTTCTGTTGAAAAGCAAGGTCTTGTGGAGATGATCAAAACACCACCTGTGTGGCGTATCTTTGTGTATACCGTGAAATCGAGAGACTCACACCCTGGTATGAACCAGAAACGGGAGAGGACCTCAGGAAGGACATGCGTTTCTTTCTAGCTAGAAGTGGCGTCAGTGGTTTTACACGCCCTAACGAGTTTGACTTATGTGGTTGTTACTGTTGCGAGGCGCCTCGATTTGATCGAACGATCTGGGTTCGATGGAGTCATTTGTTGGCTCATTTAAGCCCCAAAAGGGCGGAGAAACGTATTGTTCAGGCACTATAACCCACTCCGTGTGGACCGGCCTTGTCGCTCCAAGGGGCAGTTGCGGCTGTTCCGGAGACATGGGCTAGATTGTCTCGAAGTCGGTAAGGACTATCTTTTGCCTTGGTTCATGACGGAAATCCAATTTCCAAATACGACATCGTGCGGTTTTGATTTTATATATATATATATGGCGACATGATATATGGTACCCATGCCGTCTATGATTGATAGTTATGATTGAAATTGTTTTTGAAACATATAAACACTAGTAATAATATCAAATGCTTTTGTTTTATTCGTATCAATCATATTTTGGCCATTATAGGGTAAGACTCTATCCTCCGGTTTGCGTTGCATTGTGTGATGGGAACTAAGTCTTATAATGGCTTCATTTTTATAAAAAGCATTGCGATGTTTAAAAGAATGATTTGTTTTTAAAGCACTGGCAATCTAATGGAGTAAATCTGTTCCACGAAAGTGGCGTGGTCCTGTGATTAGCCATATTATAAATGTGTTGAGTAGATTTCTCATACCAGTCCCATAACTGACTCGTAGTTTGTTTCACTTTCAAACTCGGGTGCCCCTTTTTCTACACGGGTAGCCTTGTATTCAGGTTTAGCTGGTTCTTTCTGGATAGTTGGAGCTGAAGATGGATTCTATCATTTATCTCTTTTTATGTTGTTCAGCTCTTATTGTACATATTTTGTTTGTTTCCGCTGTAGACATTTATGTATAGCTGAACTATATTTGTACTAAGTATGATCATGTATACTGTGTAACTCTGATGATTACGTTTATCTAGTATATTCTATTGTTCATTCTGGTGTATTTATTTAATTCTGTTCTGCTATTATCTGTTTCTGTGTTATATTCCAAAGATAACCCTTGTCACCGTCATTACGGGAAATGGGGTCGTCACAGACGACGATGTTGATTGATAGCAAGAAGGAGGCTCACGTACCAGTTTTATTACTATCTAGTATTTGTTTCCTTTGTTTGCTATTTCTCCGAGTGTTGCAGTGATGCAAATTGTACAAACACTATTGTTGTTATCCACATGTATAGGAAATACTTTCTAGTTGTCATGAAAGTTTAGTGTTTTCTGCTTCACTATCACTACCTATTTTATATGTTCTATTATATTTTATCCTTTCGCTGTGAGTTTAAGATAGGTTTCGTTTATCTACCATACCTTGATGATCGTCCATAGCTGCCTGGCACACCTTTCAACGCATTATTCCTCTTGTATAGAGCGAGGGTTGTGGGCAGTCGTCACATTTGGTATCAGAGCTATGGTTAACGATTTTAGCCAAAGTTCTAAGACATAATCACATATGAGAGACGTACTTGTAGATTTCAGTTGGATTCTTACTATATATATTAGCATATATAGTTATAGCAGTTGTATTCTTTAGCTGTTTTTCTTGGAAGTGGCTAATTATTCTAAATTACATATTTAGATTGAGTAGACGATCATCAAGACACGCTGCTAGGGAAGCTAATACTGCATGGGGTAATGGAGGGGCACAAGACTACCCGGCCATGTTTGAAGCTATGATTGAAGCATGCGTTCGAAGGAACCCCACTCTAGTGGCAGCTACGGTTGATGTTGGAGTCCAAGTTCCTAGAGCAGTAGAATTTGCAAAGCTATGAAAAGACTTTTCTTTATTGGGAGGAATACAGTTCAAAGGCACTGAGCCAGTTGGAGAAGTCCAGAAGTGGATGGATACTTGTGTTAGGATTTTCAAAGACATGGTCAGTTGCTGGTCTGAAGGACGAGGAGAGGATCGGTCTAGTACCGGGTTGGGTCGGTCCATAAAGGAGTGGGTCGGATCGGCCAATTGATTAGAAAATGAATTGAGTGAAGCTGACCGGGTCGGTCACAAGAGTTGGATCAGGTGGGTCATATAAAGGTTGGCTGTGTTGAGGTGTTTGTTTCGGGTCAGTCGGTTCTAAAAGAGCAAGCTGGTCGGTCTCAAGTGGTAGAGGCGGGTCGGTCAGTTGTGAGGCTTTGGTGAGAAGCAGCATTAGGTCGGTCAGCCTGGGATTTTTGGGTCGGTCGGGTCCAAGTGAGTCGGTCGAGTATTCAAGCCGATCAGTCAAGTTGGAGGAGTTTTCAGCAGCTCTTCTAAATGTTGTGGTGGATGGCCTAGGTGTTGTGGTCTATTTCCTGAGCTTGTGTGTCGCTTGGGTTTGGAACCCTGGATATGTGATAGACCTTTCATTGTAACTATTCCAATTGGGGGTTCGTCAAAACTTTACACGATTTGCCAAGGTCTAATGTTGTCGATTCATGGTTGCTCTTTTGTGTGTGTCATTGCTTTGTTCTCAACTTCGCTGGGTTTGGGATCATCTTGGGCATGGATTGGCTCAAGAGGTATGCGGCAAGGGTGAATTGCGAGAAGCTAGAGGTGAGAGTTGGGGATGTGGAAGGGAAAAAGGTGTTGATAAAGTGTAAGCGCGAAGAGTGTGTCTTCGTTAGCTATCTATATTCTCTTGTGATTTCACAAGAAGACTTGTCATATGTGCTGATCGCTAATGAGTATGATGATATCCTTGACGAGGCTAAAGGGTTGCCGCTGCATCGTGAGATCGAGTTTAGGATTGATTTGGTTGAGGGCGTTAGACCAATCATTATGCCCCTTAGGCGGATGGCGCCTAAGGAACAGGGAGAGTTGGAGGTGCAAATTCGTGACCTTCTAAAGAAGGGATTCATTCGGAGAAGTGTTTTCGAATGGGGTGCACCGGTCGTGTTTGCAACCAAGACAGATGGCTCGTTAAGATTGTGTGTGGACTATCGTGAACTGAACAAGGTGACTAAGAAGAACAAGTATCCGTTGCCAAGGATTGATGACTTGTTCGATCAGCTTCACGAAGCCAAAGTGTTTTCTCAGATGGATTTGGCAATGGGATTTCACCAATTGAGGGTGGCCAAGGATAGTGTACCAAAGATTGCTTTTAGGACACAATCCGATTTGTTCGGGTGGTTGGTGATGCCATTCGGGTTGACCAACGCGCCAGCGTACTTTGTGGATCTCATGAATAGAGTGTTCAGAGATCAGTTGAATAAGATTGTGCTTGTGTTCGTTGATGATATTCTGGTTTACTCCAGGAATGAGGAAGAACACAAGACACACTTGAGAGTTGTGTTAAAGATCTTGCGAAAGCATCAGTTGAAATCTAAGTTCTCGAAGTGTCACTTCTGGAAGGAGGAGGTGAGATTCTTAGGTAAAGTTGTTTCTGGAAAAGGGATAGCGATTGACCCTGCTAAATTTGCAGCAATCCAAGACTGGGATCGACCTAAGAATGCGACGGATGTTCGGAGTTTCCTTGGGTTGGCAGGATATTACTGACAGCTTATCAAGGATTTCCCCAAGATAACTGCACCGTTGATAGGATTAACGAAGAAGAGCCAAGTGTTCACATGGGATGCGAAGTGTGAACAAGTGTTTGAAATCCTGAAGGAGAGATTGACAAGTGCTCTTGTGTTGAACATTCCAAGTGGGAATGAAGAGATGGTGGTATACACCGATGAATGTGGTACTAGGCTTGGAGTAGTGCTAATGCAAAAGGATAAGGTCGCGGCCTACACGAGTCGTCAGCTAAAGCCGCATGAGAAGAATTACCCAACTCATGATTTGGAGTTTGCAGCGATTGTGTTTGCTCTGAAGATGCAGAGACATTACTCGTTGGGAGTCAGATTCGAGTTGTTTACAGATCACAAGTCGTTGAAGTATCTTTTCTCCCAAAAGGATTTGAATCTTCAGCAGCAACGGTGGCTAGAGTTTCTGGCATCGTATGATTTTGATATAGCCTATACTCCTGGCAAACGTAACGCAGTTGCAAATGCATTGATTTGAAGACACGCAAGTTTGGGAGTGATGTTTTCGGAATGGAAGAGCCTTGAGTATTTGGCAAGGTTTGAGTTTAGGCCAAAGTGTGAGTTGGAACCGGAAATGTTGGAAATCTTGTCGATAAGATCTACTCTTATCGAAAGGATTGGCAAGAGCCAAAAGTAAGATGCAAAGCTAGTCGAGTTTATCCAGAGACTAGAACCAGAAGATAAAGAGTTCGAAGTCGATCGATAAGGTTGGCTTCGGAAACAAGGACGATTAGTTGTTCCCGATATCGATGGATTGAGAGATGAGGTTCTAATAGAATGTCATCACTCGAAGTTGATGATTCATTCCAGTGGTAATAAAATGTATCAGGACATGAAGAGAGTTTACTATTGGGAAGGGATGAATCAAGATATTGGAAAGTTCATTTCCAAGTGCATGAACTGTTAGTTAGTGAAAGATGAACAAAAGAAGCCGAGTGGTTTGCTTTAGCCATTGGAAGTTCCTACATGGAAGTGGGAGCAGATATCGATGGACTACCTAGAACTAGGGCAGGAAATGAAGGAATTTGGGTCATCGTGGATCACTTGATCAAAAGTGCAAGGTTCATTCCTGTCAAGTCGACTAAGACACCATCGAAGCTGGCTGAACTATATGTGAAATGGATTGTTAGATTCAGTGGCGTCCCAAAGAGTATAGTGAGTGATCGAAATCCGTTATTTACTAGCGAATTTTGGAAGAGTTTGCAAGAAGCTTTGGGAACCGAGTTGTGCTTGAGTATGGCATATCATCCCCAAACTGATGGTCAAACCGAGAGAGTCAATAGAGTTTCGGAATATCTCCTAAGAGCTCGTGTGTTGGACTTTGGGGGATCATGGGAAGTCCATCTACATCTGGTTGTGTTTGCATATAATAATAGCTACTAGTCTAGCGTTGGGATGACACCATACGAGGCATTGTATGGGAGACCGTTCAATTCTCCGGCATGTTGGTTAGAAACTGGAGATAAGTTGGTACTTGGGCCAGAAATGATAAGAGAGACCTCAGATTGTATCGAGATCGTTCGGCAACGAATGAAGGCATCCCAAGATCGTCAGAAAAGTTACGCCGATAAGCGTCGTAAGGACTTGGAATTCGACGTTAGCAATATGGTTTTCGTGAAGGTTTCACCGTTGAAGCATATGGTTGGAAGTATAGGAAAGTTAGCTCCTAGGTTCGTTGGACCATTTCCGATAGTGTGCATAATGTTTTCCATGTGTCGTTTCTACAGAAGTTCATGCATAATTCGACTGAGGTGGTATCTCCAGAGCAGTACGAAGACCTAGAAGTGGAAACCATAGTTATGAGACCTCGTAAACCACTTCGTGTTGTGGGAAATGACACGAAACAGCTTAGGAGGAAGACGGTTAAGCTAGTCAAAGTAAAATGGAGTGAAGATGGTGACGACTGTACGTTGGAGATGGAAGAGGGCATGAAGGCGACTCATCCAGAACTCTTCATCAGTAGGACCCTTTGATATCGTACCATCGTTATATAGTTGTATCTTGTTGATTGTTTGATAGAATCCCACGTGCTAGGATTAGGCTATGGATGCATGGCTTGATGGATGCTAGTTTGGATGATAGAATAGGCTTCTCATGGATGATAGGCAGCGGAATTATTGTGTTTGCTTGGAATTTCGGGAGCGAAATTCTTAAGCGGGGAGAATGTAACAGCCCACATTTCACGTGCCAGAAGATCGTAAAACATTTTTATTTTGTTCCCTGAGGGTTGGATCATTATCAGCTTTTAATATGTTGCTTATGGGGATGTGAGACATGTCCATATTTTTTACCGATTTTGTTTGTGACCATTTTTCCCCTGTTAGTCTTGTACAGGGCATAACTTTTGACTTAGGTCGAATCAGAGAGTGGGACTTGTTCCATTGGAAAGGAATTTATGATTGCCTTTCCATTGAGTGGTTACATTAAGGATTTGGCTTAGCGGTTTGGAAGAAATCATTGTTTTAAGGTTTTTCAATTGGCTATTCAGGTTTGGAGAGCCTAATGGGCCGAATTGGGGAGGCCCATTAGTGGGCTGGTGGAATCCTATAAATATGTGGTGAGAGTGGAGGGAAAAGGTTTGCTTTCCCATTCTCTCATTTGGAGGCATTGATCTCCTTCTTCCTCTAACACCTTTCCACCATTAAAAATCCAAATCTAAGGAGGGAAATCATAGATCTACACATTTGGAGGCTAGATCTACATCATTTCAAAGGTGAATTCATCGGATTGAGGAGTTTGGTCCGAATTGCTCGCTATCCGGATTTACTACTCTATCATTTTAACTTGTATTGGAGAATCGGTGAGTGGATTACATCTTTCACATGGATTCAATAATGTGTATGGGTAGTAGATCATGTTTTTGATCAAATTCAAGTGTTTTTCCTTAGATCCATGCATTGGTAAGTTCATTTTCATATTGATCACCCTAGGATCTCATTTAGCAAGTTTAGATAGGTAATTTCTATGATATTTCATACGAGTGTGCAAGTTAGATCCATGGTTTTTGTTCATATGCATATTTGTGGTGATTTTGGTGAATGTGACATTATCATGGATAGAATTGTCATATTAATGATATAGTTAATTTCATAACATGCTTGTAATCCCTTTGGATAAATTGGATGAGTTAGTTTCGTCAGATTTACCGTTTAGCGAAGTTTTGGTCGAAATCGGAGTTGAATTGCGATATGCAGGTTTTGGATTGGACCAAAGTTGGATTGGACCGAAGCTGGGTCGGGCCGAAGTTGGGTCGTGTCGGACCAAAGTGGGTCGGCCTATTCTGGTCAGCCATTTTTTCCATTTCTGGTCGGACACTTCCGCTGATGATGTGACTTCAAAGTGAATTCAATTAGGACGTTTGGAAGTGTTGAAAAGTATTTGTTGTTCATTGTATGCAACAAATGGGGAGACAACTCAAGGATGTATTGAGTTCGTGTGAAGTGACAGTTCTAAGGTGTTCTGAGCTAATTAATAGTCGTAATTGATAACGACTAGAGAGACGAAGGCCGAGGAATTATCATTACTGTAGGTTCTAGCGGACTCAAAGCATAGGTACAATTGAGGACCAATTGTAGGTCAAGTGCCTTGGGCGTCGTGTATGGCCTAGACACGTGTTGAATATAGCGTGTAGCATGTGTTGAGTATAGCATGTGGAGTTTTGCTAGAACCGGGGAGTCGTGTGTGGTCCTTGACAATTTATAGCAAATTATTAGCCAGTCATACGATAACAAGGGTTCCAAAGCAAGGTTGGCGGTGATAGCCAGAATTAGTCATGGACGTTTGAATGCATGTTGTGATCATGATTGAGTTGCTTTGCCATATATGAATGGATGCTTTAATTGTCGTGACTGAAATGTTACTCCTTTGGGTGTATGGATTGTAAAGGCTATCACTGTCATGTAATGGGGAAGAAAATTGAGAATTCTTCTCTGAAGCTGGATAGATTAGTTGATTATTTACCCATTCTCATATACTTAAGCTTGTTAGCTGTTTTATTGCCACTAAGACTGTTGTCTGACTCAAGGTTTTATGTTTCCTCTTATTACCTTGGGTTGTTCATCCGGTTGTGGATGGGCAGATTGAGTAACAGGTGGCAGGTATTGCTTTAGTGAGGACGACGATGCTGAATTATGGCAGCAAGAGGCTCACGTACTTGTTTGATTACTATCTAGTATTTGTTTCCGTTGTTTTCTATTTCTCTGAGTGTTGTAGTAAGGCAAATTGTACAAACACTATTGTTGTTTTCCATGTGTATGGGAAATACTTTTTAGTTATCATGAAACTTTAGTGTTTTCCGCTTCACTATTACTACCTTTTGTATATGTTCTATTATATTTTATCCTTGCGTTGTGAGTTTACGACAGGTTTCGTGTATCTACCATACCTTGATGATCGTCCATAGCTGCCTGACACACCTTTCAGCGCATTATTCCTCTTGTATAGTGCGGGGGCTGTCGGCGGTCGTCATAGTTGTTGTACAAGTTCGTAACTTCATCTTGAAGAAGAGCTATTTGATAAACTATCCCAGCAATTTCAACGCAACTCAGTTTGCTATCTGTTATTCTTTGAGCTAGTTCTTCGAAGTAAGTCAAGCCAAGTTTCATGAAAACCTCAAATTCATCAATTTCATCAATTCCCTCTAGTAATTGATCATTTTCTAGATTTTTCCAAAGTTCAATAGTGTATCGAGCCAGTTGTTCAATGATACACATGTTTTCAATATCTTTATTCTCATAATTTTGTTTTTCATCTATAGTTCGTGCCCATTCCTTGATTTCCTTGCGACAAATCCAAATTTCATGCATTAATTGATCAATTTCACTCAGGCTTTCTTCATGAAAATTAGTAGACACACTAGAGTTCAAAATGTTGTTTTTTAGATTCGTCGTTTCTATGTGTTCCTCACTGGTTGACCTTAAAAATTCAACCACCTCATCTCTTAGAAGTCGTCCATTATTTACTTTCCACAGCCAACATCGCCAAAAAATTAGGTTATTCGCAACACAATTTTCATATTCGATAACCAAAATTCTGCATCCACTTGTATTATGGAAATTTATTGGTTTTCAAAAATTTCGTTGAAACCTATGTTGGAGTTGTTTTGATTTTCAGCACTTTGCTTAGTCATTTGCGCGAATAGTTGATCCACCGCATACAAATTCTCCTTAATCGTAGAAAGGCGTTTTTCATATTGGGGTGCAACCGTTTGATGAGATTTGTGGAAATTATTTGAAAAGTTTTTAGCTTGAAATTCATTCCGATTTGAATTGTAACCAAAATCATTTAAATTTTGAAAAGAATTGCAATTTTGGTTGTACATAGGGAAAGCGCGCATCTACTAGAAGAATAGAGTTTTTGGTCGAAATATCAGTTGCAAAACTTTTGGCTCTAAAGAAGCTCTTAAAAAAAATATGTTAAAATTAACAACTTCGGATTATATGAATAAAGTCTAGGCCAGGTACGGACAGGGGTTTATCAGTGTACCACAAATCACCATAGAAATACAATTGAATGTTTAAGAAACGGTTTAAGTTCCGCACTCTACCTTTCCTTAGACACCTAAGAGAGTATCAATCCTAATGGTCAATTTAACGAATATTTTGTCATATGAGCTTTGGGGAATCCTCGATTCGATTTCAAAAATAATTTATTTCAAAACGAACTTTTCAATTTATCCCATGTTCGTTCTAAAATTTCCAACCACACATCAACATGCAAAATAATCAATCACGTAATAGTCACAGAATAATAAATTGCATAAATCAATTTTTCATAAGAAAGCTGCGACATCTGCACGAAATCTTTAGAAGAAATTAGTTTATATTTTTCAAGCAGCAGCAGACCCTGTAGAATTTAGAAATCAATCACTCAGATCGGCGGTCCATCCAGTGCAACTGAGTCGTGCTAGCGCATTCACACCCCACTTGGTGTGCGACCGCTCCAACATTTCAAATTCTGTTAATTGTAAATTGCTTGACCTTTGAAATTCCTGTTTGTTGATTGACTAATTCTGAAAACACTCACTTGAAATTCAGAACACAAGGTATAAACGCAAGCTAAACTTGACTGAAACAAACAAAAAAATATACCGACTAGAATAATCAAAACTACACTCGACTAAAATTACATACAAGTTGTAAACGCAAGCTAAAATTAAGAACACAAGTTTCCCAAATTCAAAGAAAGGCAAGTCAAGTAAAAGCCTTGTTTGTTGCTCTTTTTTTTTTAAAGAAAAAAGCTAATAAAACGATTGAAACAAAGACTACAAACTACCAGCTGACTAGAAACTAAAAAAAACTTAAAAACAAAGACTAGGTTAAAAAAAATAAACATAACTTAGTAAGGAAAATGGAAAATCAAACAAAAACAAGAAAAATGAAATAAGAATTCAAACCAGGCTCATTAACCAACAACAAGGTTGGCCTCAAAAGGAAAATTGTTCGAGCACCACTTGTCTAACCACAGAAATAAATTTAGCAGTACACACCACAGAATAATTTTAAGCCTTCTTAACGCCACACAAATCTCGGAATAAATCACGATCTTAAATTCAAATCGGGTTTCCTTTTTATCCTTGTTTCTAGACCCAAACGCTAACAAATCAACTCGATTTAAGGTGATTGGTTATGGGGTTTGCGAATTGGATGCTGACTTAGATCTATGGCTTCGAATTTATGGGTTCGGATCTGTGAGTTTTTGTGAGATGAGGTGACTTGGTGATGATGTAAGTTGTCAGGTATGATGCTAGTTGGTGATGTAGGGGTTTGTGTGAATGATTGTCTGGACGCTAGGGTATTTAGGGTCTGAAGTATGGTTAGGGTGATGATCACTTGTGGAATATGGCTGATAAGCGGTGTGGGACGTGATGATTGGCTCGAGTAGGATAAATTGACTGGGGGTGTTGTGATTATTGCGGTTGGCCTAGTGAGTTGCTGAAATGGTGATGAAGGCAAGTAGAGGTGATGATGGTAGGTCGTATGTTGGTCATGTATGCGAACGAGAGGATTACTTTGTGAAAAGGAAACTGGCTTGAATTTGTGGTTGTAGTTTGTTTAGGTGATGATGGTCTGAAAGTTGGTGGGGATGGGTGGATGATTCGGTGATGGTTTGTGCATGTTGTCTGGTGTGGTTGTGCGTGAGGATGGTTGAGAAGAGTATGTGGAAAATTAAATTCGGAGAAGGAGGTAGAAGATGGTGGTCAGGGAAGTGTTGTGAATGTATGGTGAAACAGTAATGATTGTTTGGCAAGTGTGATGAAGATGAAGATTGTCGAGATGAAACAAAAAAATCAAGCAGGAGAGAGAAACAAAAATTGCAAAAAGATTATATATGTTTTTTTTAAGAAATTTTCAAAAAAGAGAGAGTTTGTAGAAAATTGGAAAGAAATAAATGAAAGAAATTGTATTGAAAACAGGAAATGAGGTTGGTTGAAAGGAAAGAAATAAAAGAAAATTTAGCAATTTTATTTTCTCTTGTGTAGAAGATCACAGTATCAATGATCAATACCAAATCAACTAATAAGATTTTTTTAATATATGCCAAATAACAAAAGGAAAAGTAAAAATAAAAAATATAACCCAAAGGATTTACTAATAAAAATTATTTTGATCCTCGGCAACGGCGCCAAAATTTGTTTGTGAATAGATTGAACAATTGTAAACAATTATTAAATTCGTTCGGGTTTCCTAAACAACAAAGGTTGTTGTAAAGGTTGTCGAACTGTAGGACCAAAATTATTTTAACTAATAAATCCAATCAGATTATTCCAAAAGTTTGATTGTTTGAAAATGATGGAAAACTGTAACAACCCGTATTTTTGAATAACATGTTATAACATAAATGGAGGCAGAATTAAACTGTAAAATCTGAATCAAGGGAAACGGGCTATGCCATTGCGTTCGTCTCGGAAAAATACGCGAAATAGAGTCCGAGTTTTCGAAAATCGGAGTCCGTATGACCAAGATATGGCCTCGCGAAGTTTCACGAAAAATTCCCAAATTAAAGTATACTTAATTAAGTGAAATGGGTTGCGCAGAGAAATATATATATATTGATATATATATATATATATAATTGAAAATTAAATAAATAAATATGCAAAAATGTTCAAAACAGCGAATTGGGAGAGGGGAATAACCGAACCGGCCGATTTTTGAGGTCGACCCGAGCTCGCTGGGTCGACTAGGGGTTAATCTAGGGTGTTTGGCTGTCAACCCGTGGGCCGATTCGCTCAAATGCAGATTTTGCATTTGAATGGTTCTCATGGTTCATCTTTAATCTAAAGGCCCTAGATGGTTCCTACACTTGACTTCTTCCCCAAGACATGCTTTGATGGCTTGGATTGAATCTAGGTTTAATCCTATGGCCTAAAACACTTGCCTAATCTATAAATAAGACCCTAACCTACCCTAAATCATCATTATTCATTCATACAACTAAACTATGGCAAAATCAATCCTCTCATGGCCTCCACTCTCTTCATAAAATTCCTAAATAAATTCCTAAGTGATTTTCCATGCATACAAGTGTTTTCAAACTTGTATGAGCATCATTAGCTTGCATTCAAGTCAAGTTTATATATTTGCATCATAAAGAAAGAGTCTTGATCATTTTGGCTCAAGGGTTTTGCTTGCATTTTGGGTTTAATTGATTTCATAAGAGCTTTGTCATATTTTTGTGACTTCTTAAGCATTGTAAGCCCTATTCTACTTTCATACTTAAACTCTAAAGTTAAATGTATGATATGCAAGTTTATATGCAAGTTTATCATGTTGTGATATGCAAGTTTATATGCAAGTATGCCAAGTTATGTTATGCAAGTTTGGGTTGAACATTTTGTTCATGCTATCATGTTATGCAAGCTTATTTTGGGTTTATGAACATAAAGCTTTAAGCTTTATGCCAAAGGTTGCATTTTAGCAACATGTAAGTTATCATATCTCTTATGATAACTTGCATGTGAGGCTAAATGCGAACTTATGGCCATCTCTACATGTCATTTAGCACCATGTATCACCAATATGCTAAGTTTGGTTTTATGCATGCTTTTGAGGCCTAAAAATGTAATATGCAAGTGTATGAACATATGAACATTTCATATGCCACAATGTTAAGCTTGTGGCTTCAATACCTTTATGTCATGATTATGCCAAGTTCCCTCTTTCTATCCTTTATGCGCTATTGCGATATGTAAGCGATGGGATTGCGTTTGGGGTTGGGTAAACTTAAAAGACATAAAACATAAGCTTGGGAATTTACCTATTAAGTTAGGTCTACCCATTGGGAATTTACCTATTAAGTTAGGTCTACCCAATTGCTTGAAAACTTGTAACATGTTTTGGAAACATGATGGACATGACACTTAGAAAAGATAAGTGTGGCCAACTCGAGGTTGGGTTGAGTTTGTAGCGTAAACCTACCCGGAACCGACCGGCTTAACTAGTTGCTACAAACAATAGGACCCAATGTGAGAAGTTGGTCATGTTGTACCTTGAACCCGAGGTTAGACCAAGTTGTGGTGTAAAGCCACCCGGACCCGCCCGGCTTAACTAGTAACCACAACAAGGTCAAATGTGAGAGGTTAAGGCGCATTAAATTAATTAATGCCTCGTGATTAGGGTTAAGTCATGGTCCACTTAATACTTAACCAATTTGGGCTTGGTAGATTAATCGGGGTTAAGTCGTGAACTCATCGTTACACTTAACCAAGTTAATCCAGGATTAGCAAGAGGGTTAAACCGTACTTAACCCACTAGAAAAATCCTAGCAATGGGGGCCCACTCCAGCAGTAATCCCAAGTTAGTATCATCATGACCCTAGGGACTAGGCTAGGGTGGGGGCACGATTACTGGACTGGAGGTAAGCGACCAAAAGCGACGGCAGAGGGTACGCCGGTGTAGTTCCGGGCAGACTCTGGTCGTGCACATAGTCCGTAGCCGGAGAAAACATGCACGGGTACCAGTAGATCGGGACTGTGCACTCATGTTCATGTTGTCCAGGGGTTGACACCCTAGGGCTTGATACACCCGAAGGGTGGACCCGGCACAGTTCGACTACAATTATGATCGGGCCGTATTGACACCAACACGTGACGAGTTAGGCTTAGGGAGCCGATCGACTAGACCGTTTGGTTGGACCTTGTATTAGGGTCATTTCATGTTATTGGGCCAAAGCTTGGGCCAAGGGATCAATACTTGTTTATTCAAGTCATGTTAGTTTGCTAGTACACCTGTGGTGCAAAACCTTAATCCTGATTATGCGATGACACCTTTATCTACCTTGTTAGTTAATCATCATGCTAGTATATTGTTATCCTTATGTTCATTCCTGCTACTCATGCCAGTTAACTTTATCAGTTTACATTGATTGTAGTAGGGCTTACTCAGTCTTTTTGACTGACCTGTTTTCTTTCGCCTCTTTTCTTCCGTTCCCCCCCCCCTCCACCAGGTTCTCAGGGAGGGAATACTGGAGCTTAGCTTGGATTTCGGATTGCTTGCTGGTGGGATTTCAGCTCATGTACGGGTTCGACATGAAGCTAGCTATGGTTACCACTTAATTGGGGATAGCACTTATTTATTTCAGTTTTTCAGTTGATGTTGTTTTATCTAGACTTTTTTATTTGGAAAGCTATGTTGTACCAGACTTGTTTTGAAATGTTTTGAAATCTTCCGCTGTTTTATCTATGTTATTTACTTTGTTTACATATATACATATGTTCTTGTTCTGCCTTGATATATCATTATGCATGTTTACCTGATTCAAACGCCCCTCCAAAGTCAGAGTGCTTGCAAGAGCCACCCTGGTGGAGGTGGGGTGTTACATTTGGTATCAGAGCATATGGTACGAGAAGGAACAAAAAGGCTTTTAGAAAACTTTTGGAAAACTATTTTCAAAACCAAGTATAAAGTATTTTCCAAAGAAAAGTCTAGTTTATTTTAAAGGCTATTCCCCAAAAAGCCATTAGCAAAATTCCTTCGTTTTTCTCCATTCTGAATCTGTCTTTTTCTTCGTTTTCAGTATGGCCGATAACTTTTCTATTCCGGAGGGAGTACACGTACCTGTTTGGTATAGGAGACTTTTGGAGGCTAGGGCGACCGAAGCCGGCCCCGTAGATGTTCCTCCTCCTCCTCCTCCGGTAGTTAATGTTCCTCCTCCTCCTCCTCCGGTGGTTAATGTTCCTCCTCCTCCTATCGCTGAGGTTCCTCTTCCTCCTCCCCCTCAGCATCCTCAAGTGGACTTTGCAAAGACTTGCAAAGATTTTAAAGCAATGGGTGGCAAGAACTTTCAAGGCACCGAGACTTTTGTAGAGGCCAGAAATTGGTTGAAAGAGACCGAGGATTTGTTTGCTATCTTTGGGTTAGACGATCAGAGGAAGCTCTTGTTGGCGGTTTGGCTTATGAAGGATGAAGCCGCTTATTGGTGGGAAGTCACCAATGGTACTAGGCCTGTTGAGACTTGGGCCGATTTCAGGGCAGGGTTCATGCTTAAGTTTCTATCTTCTGCTGAGGAGAATCTGCAAATGGAGAGGTTTATAACTTTGAAACAAGGAGATATGTCTGTCAAAGAATATGTGAACAAGTTCAATCAGTTAGCTCGTTTTGGCTTGGATATGGTGAATACTCCTCAGAAGAAGGCTCTTCGTTTTGCTAGAGGATTGAATGAGCCGTTGCAGGGATTGGCTATGTCACATATTCCCCATGGGGCCACGTTTGAGAGTTTGGTTGATATGGCGTTACTTCAGGGAGATGTCAAGAAAGAAACCAAGATGAATGATACTCAAGCCAAGAAGACTGATTCCCAGGGAAAAGGAAATCAGGGTAATCCAAGTGGTCAGAGAAGTCAAGGCAATCAGAACAAGAACAAGAGTCAAGGCAACAAGGGGAACAACAACAAGGGCAATAACAACAAGGGCAAGAACAACAAGGGGAAGTGCCATTATTGCGGTTCAGTTGGGCATCTTATTAAGGATTGTAAGAAGAAGAAAAGGAAGAATGGTGAATGCTTTTTTTGCGGTGAGACTGGACATTTCAGTAAGGATTGCCCGAGGAAGCAAGGGCAAGGCCAGGGTCAGACTCAGCGTGCTGGACCTTCAGGAGGGCAAGTTCATGCTCTCAATGTCGCTCCAGTTCCCGATCGAGGTAGTATTTCTGTTGAGAGCCTTGTATATATTTCTGATTTTCCAGTTCGTACCTTGTTTGATTCTGGTGCATCGGATAGCTTTATCTCATCTGATCTTGTTGATAGTTTGCACCTTAGTACTAGCTTGGTAGATGATCCCGTCTGTGTTTCAAATCCTATTGGGGGTTCCGCCCATTTGTCTATGATATGTGGGGATTTGAGTATCTTTATACTGAGTGTAGAGTTCTTGTGCAGTACTTATGTTCTTGGTTTTAGGGGATACGGATTGATATTGGGCATGGATTGGCTGTCCAGATATGGAGCCATTCTTGATTGTGAGCATAGGGTTGTGAGGCTCGTGACTCGCCTCGGAAACACCCTAGAGATTTCTGGTGATCCGAGAGGTCCCGTCATGTTGTGCTATCTGGAATCACTCGACTCGTCAATGGAAACTCTTCAGTCTGTGAGAGTGGTTCGAGAGTATCCGGATGTTTTCGATGAAGTTAGGGGGTTGCCCCCTAAGCGAGAGATTGATTTCCGTATTTATCTGGTGGATAATACAAAGCCTGTTTCTTTGCCCGTTCGGCACATGGCTCCGCGTGAAAGGCGGGAGCTAAGTAAGCAAGTGAAAGAGTTGCTTGAGAAGAACTTCATTAGACGAAGTATATCTGAATGGGGAGCGCTGTGGTATTTGCTACCAAGGCGGATGGTTCTCTCCGACTTTGCATTGACTATCGAGAGTTGAATAAGCTGACTAAGAAGAACAGACACCCGTTACCGAGGATTGATGATCTCTTTGACCAGCTTGTCGGTGCTTCTGTTTTCTCTCAGCTTGATCTTGCTACGGGGTTCCATCAGCTCAGGGTAGCTGAAGATAGTATAGACAAGACTGCGTTCAGAACTCCAGATGGATTCTTCGAATGACTTGTCATGTCGTTCGGCTTGACTAATGCACCCGCATATTTCGTGGACTTGATGAGTAGGGTGTTCAGGGAGTTCTTGAACAAGTTTGTCGTGGTCTTCGTAGATGATATTCTGATCTTCTCTAAGGATGAGGAAGAGCACACAAGGCATCTCATGGAGGTGATGGATACGCTTAGAGCGCATCAGTTGAAGGCCAAGTTCTCCAAGTGTCACTTTTGGAGAAGGGAAGTTAGATTCCTTGGGCATATAGTATCTAAGCAAGGCTTAGCGGTGGATCCCGCTAAGGTAGTGGCAGTTCAGGATTGGAAGACTCCAAGGAATGCAACCGAAGTGAGAAGTTTTCTAGGTCTTGCGGGTTTCTACCGGAAGTTCATCAAGGACTTCGCACAGATATTCTCTCCTCTCACTAAATTGATGAAGAAGAATTTAGTTTTTGCTTGGAGCATAGAATGCGAGCTTGCTTTTCAGAAGCTCAAGAGAGCCCTCACATCAGCACCTGTTCTAGCTTTGCCCGATGGAGGGAAGTTATTTACCGTATACACTGATGCATGTGGCACGGGGTTAGGAGTTGTTCTTATGCAAGAAGGAAGAGTGATATGCTTTGGTGGTAGACAACTCAAAGTGCATGAGAAGAATTATCCCACTCATGACTTAGAGTTGACAGCAATAGTATATGCACTCAAGGCTTGGCGCCATTATCTTCTGGGAGAAAGATTTGAGCTTTATACCGATCACAAGTCATTGAAGTATCTCTTTTCTCAGAAGGATCTAAATCTGAGGCAACAAAGATGGATGGAATTCTTGGCGTCCTATGATTTTGAGATAGCTTATACCCCTAGCAAGGGGAATGTGGTAGCAGATGCATTGAGTAGAAGAAGGTTGACCCTAAGTCCTCTATTCGTTGAGATGAAGAATTTAGAGTATGTGGCAACCTTTGATTTCTCTTTGGCGATTGAGTCGATGACCGGTTCTTTAGCATCTCTGGAACTCAGACCTACCCTTCTTGATCAAGTTAGGGCTTCGCAGAGAGAAGACCCTCAGATAGTTGAGATTATGGATAAGCTAATTCGAGGAGAGACGTCTAGTCATCTCGCTCGATATTCTATTGATGACAAGGGTTGGCTCAGGAGAGACGGAAGGTTATGTGTTCCAATGGTAGAAGATCTAGTAAGAAGAGTTCTTGAGGAAGCGCATCGCTCTAAGTTGACTATACATCCTGGCGGAGATAAGATGTATAAAGATATGAAGCGCATTTTCTTTTGGCCTGGGATGAAGAAGGATGTGGCAGAATTTGTCTCTAGATGTATCATTTGCCAGCAAGTTAAGGCCGAGTCGAAGAAGCCCGGTGGGCTATTGCATCCTCTAGACGTTCCACTATGGAAGTGGGAGAGTATTTCCATGGATTTTATCGATGGGCTACCAAGGTCAAGGAAAGGGAATACGAGCATTTGGGTTATTGTGGATAGACTTACGAAGAGTGCTCATTTCATTCCGGTGAAGAGCAAGAGGACCGCATCTTGGCTAGCGTCTGTATATCTTCGTGAGATTGTGAGACTACATGGAGTCCCTTCTAGTATAGTCAGTGACCGTGACCCAATCTTTACAAGTCAATTCTGGAATAGCTTGCAAGAAGCTATGGGCACAAGGTTGAATCTAAGTACGGCTTATCACCCACAGACGGACGGTCAAACCGAAAGGGTGAATAGGGTACTCGAGGATCTGTTGAGGCTTTGTATTCTGGATTTTGGTGGTACTTGGGAAGACCATCTTCCTCTTGTTGAGTTTGCATATAATAACAGTTATCAGGCAAGCATAGGGATGGCACCATTTGAAGCTTTATATGGGAGGCCGTGCAAGTCGCCTACATGTTGGTGGGAGACTACAGATGAGCTTATACTTGGGCCTGATATGATCAGAGATACATCCGAGAAGATCGAGTTGATTCGGAGACGGATGAAAGCGGCCCAAGACCGACAGAAATCCTATGCTGATAAGCGAAGAACGGATTTAGAGTTTGATGTTAGGGATATGGTTTTCGTGAAGGTTTCTCCTTTGCGGAATGTGGTCCGATTTGGAGCTGTTGGGAAGTTGGCACCGAGGTTTGTTGGACCATTCCCTATTATAGAGAGGATCGGGCAGATGGCTTATAGAGTGAAGTTGCCCGAGAAGCTTGCTGGAGTACACGATGTTTTTCATGTCTCGCATCTCCGGAAGTGTTTACATGAATCAGCAGAGGTTGTTGAGCCAAGTGTTCTAAAAGATGTAGAAGTGGAGAAAGAGGCTACCTTGAGGAGAGCTCCGATTCGTATCTTGGGGACGGAGACCAAGAAGCTAAGGAATCGAGAGGTCAAATTGGTGAAGGTTCAATGGGGTGAAGCCGAAGAAGACGCAACTTTGGAAACCGAGGAGAAGATGCGTGGGCTTTATCCATTCCTTTTTGAGGGTACACTCTCAATCTCTTTTCTTTGTTAGCATATCTTTCTCTTTGCTATCCATGTTTATCTAGTTTATCGTGTTAATCTTGTTTTGAGAACCTTAGATAGAAACCCTTTGGATGAAACATGTGTTTGAAACATGTTATGCTTGATGGTTGCAAGTGGTTGCAAGTGTTTGCAAGTGGATACTCGTGGATGCATAATACACGTTAGGCACTAAGATCGGCTCACACACTTTCATACCGCATATGCATGAGTGTTTATGCTTATTCATGGATGAAAACTTGTTATGCTATCACGTGGATGTTGCATATGGATGAATGTTATGTGCACTCATGTAGAGATTATAAATTATGTTAGGAATTTGCATACATATGGACTCATTTCACTAACATATTTTGCATTAAGGGGGTTTACTGAATCAGTAACCTCCTGATTTTCGCATTAGATAAGTACATATACACACACCTTTGCATATGATCATACAGCATTTAGAACCTTTTAAGGACAATGATTGCTCGTGGATGATGTTTTGAGTAGATGGATGATGGATGGTAGGATACGTTCTTCCTAACTTGGAGATTTCGGAGACGAAATCCTTTAAGGAGGGAAGAATGTAACAACCCGTATTTTTGAATAACATGTTATAACATAAATGGAGGCAGAATTAAACTGTAAAATCTGAATCAAGGGAAACGGGCTATGCCATTGCGTTCGTCTCGGAAAAATACGCGAAATAGAGTCCGAGTTTTCGAAAATCGGAGTCCGTATGACCAAGATATGGCCTCGCGAAGTTTCACGAAAAATTCCCAAATTAAAGTATACTTAATTAAGTGAAATGGGTTGCGCAGAGAAATATATATATTGATATATATATATATATATATATATATATAATTGAAAATTAAATAAATAAATATGCAAAAATGTTCAAAACAGCGAATTGGGAGAGGGGAATAACCGAACCGGCCGATTTTTAAGGTCGACCCGAGCCCGCTGGGTCGACTAGGGGTTAATCCAGGGTGTTTGGCTGTCAACCCGTGGGCCGATTCGCTCAAATGCAGATTTTGCATTTGAACGGTTCTCATGGTTCATCTTTAATCTAAAGGCCCTAGATGGTTCCTACACTTGACTTCTTCCCCAAGACATGCTTTGATGGCTTGGATTGAATCTAGGTTTAATCCTATGGCCTAAAACACTTGCCTAATCTATAAATAAGACCCTAACCTACCCTAAATCATCATTATTCATTCATACAACTAAACTATGGCAAAATCAATCCTCTCATGGCCTCCACTCTCTTCATAAAATTCCTAAATAAATTCCTATGTGATTTTCCATGCATACAAGTGTTTTCAAACTTGTATGAGCATCATTAGCTTGCATTCAAGTCAAGTTTATATATTTGCATCATAAAGAAAGAGTCTTGATCATTTTGGCTCAAGGGTTTTGCTTGCATTTTGGGTTTAATTGATTTCATAAGGGCTTTGTCATATTTTTGTGACTTCTTAAGCATTGTAAGCCCTATTCTACTTTCATACTTAAACTCTAAAGTTAAATGTATGATATGCAAGTTTATATGCAAGTTTATCATGTTGTGATATGCAAGTTTATATGCAAGCTTATCATGTTGTGATATGCAAGTTTATATGCAAGTTTATCATGTTGTGATATGCAAGTTTATATGCAAGTATGCCAAGTTATGTTATGCAAGTTTGGGTTGAACATTTTGTTCATGCTATCATGTTATGCAAGCTTATTTTGGGTTTATGAACATAAAGCTTTAAGCTTTATGCCAAAGGTTGCATTTTAGCAACATGTAAGTTATCATATCTCTTATGATAACTTGCATGTGAGGCTAAATGCGAACTTATGGCCATCTCTACATGTCATTTAGCACCATGTATCACCAATATGCTAAGTTTGGTTTTATGCATGCTTTTGAGGCCTAAAAATGTAATATGCAAGTGTATGAACATATGAACATTTCATATGCCACCATGTTAAGCTTGTGGCTTCAATACCTTTATGTCATGATTATGCCAAGTTCCCTCTTTCTATCCTTTATGCGCTATTGCGATATGTAAGCGATGGGATTGCGTTTGGGGTTGGGTAAACTTAAAAGACATAAAACATAAGCTTGGGAATTTACCTATTAAGTTAGGTCTACCCATTGGGAATTTACCTATTAAGTTAGGTCTACCCAATTGCTTGAAAACTTGTAACATGTTTTGGAAACATGATGGACATGACACTTAGAAAAGATAAGTGTGGCCAACTCGAGGTTGGGTTGAGTTTGTAGCGTAAACCTACCCGGAACCGACCGGCTTAACTAGTTGCTACAAACAATAGGACCCAATGTGAGAAGTTGGTCATGTTGTACCTTGAACCCGAGGTTAGACCAAGTTGTGGTGTAAAGCTACCCGGACCCGCCCGGCTTAACTAGTAACCACAACAAGGTCTAATGTGAGAGGTTAAGGCGCACTAAATTAATTAATGCCTCGTGATTAGGGTTAAGTCATGGTCCACTTAATACTTAACCAATTTGGGCTTGGTAGATTAATCGGGGTTAAGTCGTGAACTCATCGTTACACTTAACCAAGTTAATCCAGGATTAGCAAGAGGGTTAAACCGTACTTAACCCACTAGAAAAATCCTAGCAATGGGGGCCCACTCCAGCAGTAATCCCAAGTTAGTATCATCACGACCCTAGGGACTAGGCTAGGGTGGGGGCACGATTACTGGACTGGAGGTAAGTGACCAAAAGCGACGGCAGAGGGTACGCCGGTGTAGTTCCGGGCGGACTCTGGTCGTGCACATAGTCCGTAGCCGGAGAAAACATGCACGGGTACCAGTAGATCGGGACTGTGCACTCATGTTCATGGTGTCCAGGGGTTGACACCCTAGGGCTTGATACACCCGAAGGGTGGACCCGGCACAGTTCGACTACAATTATGATTGGGCCGTATTGACACCAACACGTGACGAGTTAGGCTTAGGGAGCCGATCGACTAGACCGTTTGGTTGGACCTTGTATTAGGGTCATTTCATGTTATTGGGCCAAAGCTTGGGCCAAGGGATCAATACTTGTTTATTCAAGTCATGTTAGTTTGCTAGTACACCTGTGGTGCAAAACCTTAATCATGATTATGCGATGACAGCTTTATCTACCTTGTTAGTTAATCATCATGCTAGTATATTGTTATCCTTATGTTCATTCCTGCTGCTCATGCCAGTTAACTTTATCAGTTTACATTGATTGTAGTAGGGCTTACTCAGTCTTTTTGACTGACCTGTTTTCTTTCGCCTCTTTTCTTCCGTTCCCCCCCCCCCCCCAGGTTCTCAGGGAGGGAATACTGGAGCTTAGCTTGGATTTCGGATTGCTTGCTGGTGGGATTTCAGCTCATGTACGGTTTCGACATGAAGCTAGCTATGGTTACCACTTAATTAGGGATAGCACTTATTTATTTCAGTTTTTCAGTTGATGTTGTTTTATCTAGACTTGTTTATTTGGAAAGCTATGTTGTACCAGACTTGTTTTGAAATGTTTTGAAATCTTCCGCTGTTTTATCTATGTTATTTACTCTGTTTACATATATACATATGTTCTTGTTCTGCCTTGATATATCATTATGCATGTTTACCTGATTCAAACGCCCCTCCAAAGTCAGAGTGCTTGCAAGAGCCACCCTGGTGGAGGTGGGGTGTTACAAAAACAAATAAAAAGAGAGTATTTTATGATAAATGAAAGCAATTAGGGAGTAATGACATAAACTTAATTAATAATCATCAATAGCCAAAAAGATTAGTATAGGTCTAACTCATGTTTCTGTCACAAATATGAATCAACGATAATTAGGTTTTTAGTAACAAACATGTTAATACTACAAGCATAGCCTATGCAGGACCTAAGCTCTTAAACAAGCATAGGCTATCAGGACAGGTTCACTACTTCATTTCTGAAAGCCTAAAATGTAGATCTAAATCTGATAAGTGTTAGATCGAATCTGAATATACCCTGTGAAGGAGCGCAACTCTTAAACGACAAAAAGTATGAAGGTTAAGATCTAACTCTTGACTCAGATCTAGATCTATATGCATAACATCCTAATCTTTTTGGCTATATGATTCATATTGAATCTAGTCTATAAGTGTCATCACCCCCTAATTAAAGGGGATTAACTAGACATAGCTAAACAAGAAAAAGGGAAGAAGAAAAGAACAAACATAAATAAAATAAAACAAAATATAAAGAGAAAAGGAGAAGAACAGTTTTAATCCAAGAGAAGAGCTTACCGAATAAAATCTCATACAATCCTACATGAAAGAGATCCAGGTGTATTTATAGCTGCCATGACCAAGAATAAGTGGCTAATTACAAGATGTGGGACAAAAGTCTTTTCCCAAAGAACAAATAAACCGATGTGAAGGCATGTGAATGGACATGCAAATGTCATGGAAAGGTAGCTTGCGAGCATCAAACGACATCAACTTCAATCGTTTGAGCAAGAATAAGAACTCCATAACATCTGAGACAAGCGATGTTTATGAAAATACATTGAATCTTGACTTTAAAATATGCGGCAGAAGGTGGTTGAATATCAACATTTCTTCAGGTCTTCGAGCTTCAATCCAGCTCTAAAAATCAACACTCTTCTTGCACCAATTCTTCCAGCTTTTCAACAATTAAGTGCATCAATCCATTCATCTTAAATAATCTGAAAACGCAACTTTAAATACATAGTATCGATTATTTTAAAGAGAAAACAAGATAAATAAGCAGATAAAATATACATATTTACGTGTATATCAATATGTTATGGGTTTACACGTATACATAAGTGTTAATTTAAACCTGAAGCTTATCCATTGATTTACCGGAATTCATATTATACGAGTAACCTGATCATTGCATGTTGCCTTCTACATGGAAATATTTTAATGAAATATTTTAACTGGTCCTATTTGGTTTAAATAAGGCGTCATTGAGCTATGTATGTACATTAAAAAGCATGTCAAGGCTAAATTCCCATAGTGCTTAGACAACCTGGATAAAACGTACCGTTATCATCAAGCTGATTAGTTAAGATACAAACTTTACAATTGGGTACCATGATTTTGCTGGAAGTTTCATAATAACTAAAATAGAAATTATATATGTTAATGCTCACTGAACTATTTTTGTTAGTAGACATTACCACGTGCTATATATGTTAATGTTACTGTGCTATACATGTTACTGCAGACACTACTAGAACTTTATATGTCAATGTTATTGAGCTATACATGTTAATGCATACACTACTAGAACTATATATGTTAATGCTTAAGCTATTTGAACTATACATGTTTTCCATTATTTTGTGCCTGGACGTTGAATGATCCACCTGCCTTGACTTGGAAATTAAAACACTCTCTCAGCTAGAATAGTTGTGCATTGTTGGAAACATTTCGAAATAACCTTGTCTTCAATTGCTTTGTAGTATTCCTGCCATATATTTTCATTTCCTAGAACAAATTCGCACATGTGAATTTGTTCATTCCACTACCAGAAAGGAAATATGATTGTTCCATTGGCACGTGCACCATGCTGGCCTTCATCACTGTACCCCCTTTTATATGAACATGTACCTATCTCTGAAATGCATGATCATTTCTGCTTTAGTCATATTCATTGCTGGAAGATAGATTTTCCTGCGCAAGCTTGGCCGTTCCAGCTTGCTTTCACAATTTTTGGCGAGCCCTAGTATGCATTTTGTGTGTCGCGCCTTGTGATCGTTGCAGGATGTTGCGGCAGTACACACGTATACCTTTACACGTGTGTACGTGTAGGCTTCCATGACCATTTTCCCTGGCAAAAAATTGATATGCACAGATATTATACGTGATCCTCGGATATGTACGTACACCGACGCACACATATGTATATATATACTATTGTATATGTATATATATGTCATCGGCATATGTGTGTGTGTGTATATATATAGTCTTGACTGGTTAGTCCCAAGTTGTTATGCTCGAAGTTATAAATTATTAGGATTAACTATTATATTTCAGTTTCTACTGAAGTTAATTTACTTGAACTATGATTAATCAGACTCGAGTGTTTTATGTTTTTGCATGGAACGCTCGAGTCAGACCCGAGAAGTACAGATTTAAAGATTTATGCTTAGGATTCGAAGATTGGCGAAGCTGGAATTCCAAGAGACTTCGCACTCTGAAGTTTTAAACAGTAAAGATTTCTTTTATTGTATTTAAATTGTTTTTAAATTCCACTGTATAGACAATGTTGTATCAAAAAATTCTGATTATATATAAAAGATTATTTTGTTGTTAAATATTGTGTTATTTATTTATTTTATGTTTTCTGTGTTGATTCTGGTTTAAACTCTTTAAGCTAAATAACAATCCGTCTATTTGAACTTTTTAAGTTGGTTAAATTATCAATTCGAAGTGTTCAAAAAGGCGATATGTTACGTAAATACTCAAAAAAAAATATTCTATATTTAAACAAAATATATACCAAATTTCTTAATCATATATTATAAATAATATATTTCAAATCATTAAAATTTTGAATAGGGAAGAATTATATCTCTCCCCCACTCATTTATTTATTAAAATTCGACTTCAGTTCTTAATAAATATACTAACAATATAATTGTTAAATCAAACGCATAACAATATTGTTATATACTATACCAAAATGTTTTCAAATCCATGTTATCTATATTTATACCTATAAAACTTGTTCAATTCCATAAGTTTGACATACATACAACACAAATTAAAATCTATATAAACCTATTTAAATTTATAAATTCCTATATATATATATACATATATATATATATACATATATATATATATACACATACATTTATAAACAATACCATTATAGATTTCAACCAAGCTAAAATCAGTTTCTTATAAAATCTACGTCTTTAAATCTTATTTAAAATGTATTGTTTGTCAAATATAAAATCTTAAAGTATAAACCTCAAATCTTTACAAAATATAGGTATTACCAAAACATAATGTTATTTACAAATATAATCTTCCACAAATATATCAAAATTCAATATTGCATCAAGAAGATCTTATATTATAATACCTTTGAAAATATCAATTTCAAACCAATATTTAATAAGGGACTCGCTAGAAAACTTATACTCTCCTTCTACTTCTTACCTTGTTATGGACAAGGATAAGTTATAGAATTCGAGTTAAAAAGCTGAACGAATGAAAGAGCCTAATCAAAGAGGATCTACAAAGCAAGATGGATTGAAATTTCAGAGAAATTTCAGAGAAAGATTTAAATTTTAAACAAAAATTTTATATTCGAAAATGTTTGCTTTAAAAAACCATTTTAAAAATCATTTATATTTTCAAAATACACTCTCTCTCTCTCAAAAAATATTCTGCGACCAATTCCACTCATTCTAGGGTATCACTACCCTATCTCTAGTGAGTTTTTACCTCATAGGCTAAAGCTTTGATAAACCAAAGCTCTGATAGTAACTGTAACGACCCGATATTTTGACCGTGCCGAATCAACATAACATGTCAACTTGAACCGTCCAAAACGACAGATTGTTATTAGCTTCTGAAGTAAATAGAATAAATCACAGAACCACAAACACAGATATAGAGCAATATAATATCTCACAGCGGAAAATATAAAATACAATAGTAGTTTATGAAGCTATAAATTTTACATCAAAGCTTACATAAATAATACATCAAAAGTCAAATACAATGAATTTACTAATACAGATAAATGATAACAATATGAAATAGGAACGACAAGAACAACTGAGCTAGAACCACTAAATAGGTAGACACAGGTGAGCGAAACCCAATATAAGCTCCAACTCCAAGGATGAATCTCGAAACTGGAATACTCGATCTAACCAAACAATAATACAAAACAAAACAACTCGGATCAGGACTAACATTCTCATGGAAGTAAATCAACTCAAGTGAAATGGTCGATGAAATGCAATCATTAACTTAAAGGATGTTTGGGATCACCATCCTCTAAGGATCCGTCAAACTAATATTATATAGTATAATACGCTACATACAATAGTGTCTGTCATAAAGTAAAAACATCAAAATAGCGTAAGCGGGATTACCATTATTCCCCTTACACTGTTTATATATTCCCATAGCATATACAGTACCGTAATTCCTCCGTAAATTGGAGGGCTATCAGAGGGCACTCCATATAGAGCCGGACTAGTGGTAACGCATAACAGCTACTATCGCCTACCTCAAGACACACTCCCATAATCAGAAGGGCCCAATCGAATCTAAATGGTAATAGAATAGTATAGAAGAAGCATGCTCGATAGGAGGTATGACCTCACTTGGTCTCGGCGTAGCTCTTCACATCAAGCTGACTCACGGTAGTCAGGGTCTCGTAATTAATATGAAATAGAAAATAGAGTCGTTCGCCAAATCATCCTACTTCATTCTAGATCTCCACCGCGTACACAGTTGTTAAAGTGGTTTTCGGTATTGGCAGAGAGTATGACAATAGCCGATTCCGATCTCTTTTAACAACCAAACGTTTATATTTTTCACATCGTGGTCATAATTTCATAAACCACTTTATAAAATCGATTATATGAATTCTCAGATTCGAATTTGAATTCAAAATCAAATATCTAACTTCGAATATATTCAATTTTGAAAACAACTTACTTAAATATCTTAAATCGCATTGATTTAGAAACCATATCGAAAAGATCTCAAATTATGGTATAAACTAATACTATACTATTTAACTTCGATTTTATTCAATTTCCGAAAATATTCACATACCGACTTTCAATTCAAAATTGACTTATTTTAAAATTATATCTTAAGGGTCACAAATACTATTTAAATCGATACCAAAATGTTTAACCTTGACAATATCTTAGTTTCGCATTTATATAATGATCATCTTTTCAAAATAACCTTATAGTCATATATTAAAGAACTAGAATATCATTTTAATCGGGACCAAATTATTTAACTTCGAAGATATGTAGTCTGACTTATATTCGGAAAAAATCAAGTTCAAACTATACAAATAATTCAATTCCATCTTATTAAGAATTTGTTTAAGTCGATTCACGAAATCCAACATTTTCGGCTCCAATTCATTATATTCGATTCAAATCAAAACTTATATTTCAATTTCAACAAATTGTATCATATTCCAAAACTCAAGTCGTATAATTCAAATTCATAACTTCTAAATTCAAAACAATTTAAAAATCATTATTTAGTTATTCAAAACAAATATATGATCATTCGTATAAACTAGGTTTATACAACTTCTTAATTCGTACCAAATCGATTATATAATCAATTTCATATATGAAATAATCGAATTCATTTCATCTCAATTATAGATTCAATTAAAAATCAATTTACGCAATCCAAGATCGTTTTTATTAAAGATCAAAACTAAATTCAAATTCGCATTCAGTTGCATTATAATCAAATTCATTCCTTAAATTTGGAAGTTCAATTTCAAAAAAAATTCACAATTCAAGTTCATCTCTTATAAGTTCGAACCAAATTCAAATTCAAATTCATATCTTATATGAGTTCATTTGTTATATCAATATTAAATTTTAAATCTTTAAACCTCGAATTTAAATCGTGAGAATCTTAACTTATCCACCTATCAGTTTAATATTAAAGTTTATAAAATATATATATAAATAAAAAAAATTAACTTTGAATATATATATATATATAAGTTTATAAAATTCTAAAAATAATTAGAAAATGGATTATGAACATATATAGGGTTGAAATAATATAGAAATAAGTTTAAAATAATTATTTATTATATAAAAAGTTTAAAATACTTATTAAGTTATATGGTTTTAAATAAATAAAATTATAAGTAAAATCTTAAATAAGTATTTAAATTCGTATTTACTTATAAAATCATTTTGAAACATATAATTTAAAATTTACAAACTTTAAGTTTAAAATCCTTAAACTATAAATATAAAAATATAAATTCTTAAGTTATTATTTTAAAATTAGTTTTTCAAATCATTTTACTTCGAAAACATGACCAACGGTGTCCGTATATAATTATCTACCCTATGGTCAAGTGATACAGATATCTATCATTGCAACGTGCAATTTAAAAATTCTACGGATATATATCGTTTCAACCCGCAATCCCAAACTCAATAAAAATCGTTCAGGTTTGTCATTTCAACTCATAACGATTTTTCCCTAATCTAATGTCCGTTTGGGTATGTATCATTTCATCCCTTAGTGATTTTTTTCCAAAACTAGGGGTATCGTAAACAGATCATTACATAGCATCAATCACATCATAAGTTATATATCATCAGTAGCTACGTGTCATATAAATCTCGTGTCATATAAATCTCGTGTCATATATGAAAGTGTACATATTAAACAAATAATTTATACTGGCAATCATATACATTTCATAACATTTCATTTGTGATGATTTAACATCCATGAAACAATGTAGGACAAGTGTGAGATTAACTCGCCTTTCATGGCACAAACTGAAGACAGCAAACAGGTTGATACATAGATGATGACTTCCAAGTATGACTCGAAATGGATTTAACTCAATATCACTCAATATAGATTTTATTTTATTTGAGGAGGTTAGGGAATTTCAACGGATCAGTACGACTATTGGGTTTTGGAATAGTTTTCGAACTCAACACCTCACTCGATTCAAAAGTAAACACAACAGTTTTGATAAAAATATAATATATATATATACATATATATACACACCGAAAAATTATAATATATATATATATATATATATAAACAGACACAAAACCACATACATATATATTTAAAAACACACTACCTACACAACACACACATACACATGTATATATCCAAAATAAAAATTTTCAGACTTATATATATATATATATATATATATATATATATATATATATGAGGAGCGTTCAAGAGCACCCCAAATAGTGCAACACCCCTTTAGCCCCTCTGATTTCCACCACACATTCCCGTTTCTCTTTCCTTCCACTAATTCTCTCTATCTCCACTAACTTATTTAATTATAAATACTTGGCTATAAATGAGGGGCAAAAGAGAGGCAAAAAAATGGGATGCCATATAACCCTTCTCTCTCTCTCTCTCTCTCTCTCTCTCTCTCTCTATATATATATATATATATATATATATATATATATATATATATATATATAGGCAGGTTCAATGGCACCCCAAATAGTGAGCACCCCTTTAGCCTTCCATTTTTCCACCACTCATTTCCCACAAACTCCGCTTCTCTCTCCTTCCACTAACTCTCTCATTTTCCACTCACTTTCTTTATTATAAATGAAAGGTGGAAAATAGGGATGCTCACTATTTGGGGTTCTCTTGAACGCTTACCATATATATATATATATATATATATATATATATATGTATGTATGTATGTATGTATGTATGTATGTATAGAGAGAGAGAGAGAGGAGCGTTCAATTGCACCCCAAATAGTCCAACACCCCTTTAGCCTTCCTGATTTCCATCACACATTCCCGTTTCTCTCTCCCTCCACTAATTTATTTAACTATAAATGAGTAGCTCTCCTTCGGATGCAAAAGGGGTGCTAAGAATTTGGGGTGCCATATAACCTCTCTCGTGTGTGTGTGTGTATATATATATATATATAAAATAACTCACACTCAAACATATAAATATATAAACAAACACCCATACATACACAATAGTAAAATCACTCACGCATCACATAGGCACATACAGACTGTCACACACACAACAGTGTATCCATGCACACACATACAACCCTCAGAGTATTACACATGAACACATAGAAGCAAAACTCAGACACTCATTAAAAAACATATTCATGTCACACCACACAAATACACACGTAGGTTGAAAGGGAAAAAAGGTGACGCGGGTTCTGGTGTTGGGAAATAAGGATGCAGCTTGAGGCGAGGGGATCAGAGTGTTAGAGGCGGAGGGGAGCAAGGCGAGGTCGGCTTCACGCGGAGCGGATGACGCAGGTAGGCCATAGGACGTGGGGAGGTGCGGAGATGGGTTCGGGAACGTGAAGCATGGAGAGTCAGCAGGCTTGAACGGTTCTCAATGAGGCAAAAGGGGTCGACACTGGCTTTGTGGAGCACGGCACTTCCACTGACGACATGAAGGGAAGGAAGGGAGTGAACTGGAGGAGAGCGAGTTGCGATGGTAAGAAGTCCGGAAGAGCGGCAGTAGGTCTAGGGAGCTCGGCGGCTTCAGGCCGTGGGTCTACGGGTTCGGAGTTGGTCGGAGGGGCGGCTGACGTGGCTAGCTCGGCATTTGAGAGGGTCGGTCAGCGAGATGGTGGAGACGATGGGGAAAGGGACGCGATGGGTGAGGGAATGGGCGGATAGGGGAGGCTCACATTGGATAGGAAGTTGGTCAGGGAAAAAAATTAAAAAAATATATGGAGCTGATGTGTTTAATATTTTTCAGTAATTCTAGAGAGCCCGAGAATCATGCCAGGAAAAGAGCCCGAATTCATTCCAGCCTTTGAATAATAAACGTCCCCCTGAATTCAGCTCTTAGATCTTAGTTTTTGTCACCCGTACGTACATATTTTCGGGCTTTCTACCAACATTCATATTTTTTTGTTTGTGATGAGGAAAGAATGGGAATAGGAGAAGAGAATGGCACTGAGAACAGGAAGAACAGTGATGCGAGAAAAATGAAGTACGGGAAAAATATGGATAACACTGGTCATATTTTTATTTACATTTATGTTACCGAAGCAATGCATTGGAAATCGAACTGATTTTTTTTGGAATCGCAGCTGACCCATAAGCCGAAAAACGTGTGATTTCAGAATTCCTAAATCAGATGGACGTGTTTAGAAATGGTAACAAATGGATTAACAATTCAAAAGGGAACGAACCAAAATATGAAATGGAATTGACAGTTCTAAATTCAAGCGAGACAAACGGTCTTAACAACCAATAAAATATGAATGGATGTTTAAGACAATGTACGAAAATAAAATTAGAATAAATCTAGTTTTTAGATAAAACTAAAAATAGACAGTGAACGAACGGTTTGGCGTATATAAAATTATCAATTTTGCAAATCAAAAAGTAAATGATATAAGCGAGATTTAATTTTTTGATATGGAAACGATGAATGAAAAAAAACTAGATTAACGAATCGGAAAATAACAGATTTGAAATATCAAAAGGAAACAAATCCAAAAAATGAAAATTGAATGATGTTTGTAACAACAAAGATTAATATGAATAGTAGATCAAATAAGAGAAATATTTTGAGATTAATTCAAAAATATGATTTTTTTTTAAATTGAAAACAAATTATATAATAATACGAGTTTACTAATAAAAATAATATCCAAATAAACTCAATAAATTTAAATAAATAAGATTTGGAATACATATATTGATTTGTATCATTAAAATAATTTTAAATCAAAATCAAATTGTTATACAAAATCCAAAAATAAATTTTATATTTAAATCATAAATCAAAATAGTTATTTTAATAAAATACAAACAAACTGAGTTTTAAATAAATAAATAAATATCAAAATTTAAATTAAATATTTAAATAAAAATACTTTAAAAATTAGTATGTTCTTTAACTGACAAATATTTATTTCAGGTACATGATCATAAGAGACTATGTTGGTAGGTAGGAATGCATCAACAATAACTGGTTCTGACATACATAAAGAAACTTTTTTTTCTCTATAGGGTATTAAGGTAAGTCAACACTTGAAGGTAGAAGCATCTGCTGAAATTGAAGAATCGAAAGCATCTCCATTAAATACGCTACAACAGCCATCAGGCCTGCACATATTTTTAAAAATCGAGCCACATTTTATTTATCCATAGTAAGTTAGGTTTGAAGTTGGAGACAACGTCCATTAATCTATGAAAACTCGACTGAAAAAGCAACCTAGCATCTCATCTTTCCATTGTATACTTAAAGGAGTTAAATTTATAGCTACATTTAAAAAGGTATGGCTAAACTAACCAATTTTCTAATTATTAACGACAGAAAAATGAACAATTTTTTTGCATCCAAAAATACAAAAACCGACATTAACTTACAATTCTTGGCAAAGTTTAAATCGCTGGGAGATTCACCATAAGGATCCGCATGTATGTAACTTTTACCTTTGAAGTCCATCGAAAATTTGGTGGTTAATCAGGTAAAAAGGGCAGAGCAGTGACAGAATCGTAGGCCACTGTGACGACCTGAATTTTGGTACTCTTTGAGCCGACCAATTACAACATAAACCCAATCAAAAGAACACTAAAACTCAGATGTCGAAGAAAGAAATTAGAGGGTGAGAATAGGTAAGATAGAAAAAATAGAATAGAAGAAAACGAAGAACATACAACATAATTAGAGTAAATACAAATCTCGTAGCGGAATGAATAAAATATATTATATAACATAATCTTTGGAATACAAAACTGTATTTTCACTTACATACATAGTCAGAGTACAACTCATATACAACACAGCGAAAATAAAATCTAAATATCTAGGAATGAAGCCTTCTGCTCCAAGCTCCTCCAGAAAAATCTACAAAATCCTGAACTATTAGACTGCCCATACAAATTTGGGCACCCAAGAGTTTAGGGAAAACATAAAAAAATAATCTCTGGGTCAGTCATGGGACTAGTATGAGTAAATGATTTAAAACATCTTGATAAAATAAAAGATATCTCATAAGACCACGCCGTATAACGCAGAACAGGTTTTTCCCTTATGAGAATCCAAAACACCTGGTTTAACTTTCAAATACGTTTTGAAGGAAAAGTTAATCGTAAGATTGATCCACACATAAACATGGATGGTTTTTACCTTATGATAACCTGGAACATTCTTTATATAAAAACTCTTCTGATATTATAATAGTGTTTAAATCAAATAAATAGCAATCTAGCAGAACGCTTGCATCTCACACACTACATACATAGTATATATTCAAAACCGCGAGCGCTTATTGGATAATGGATTAATTCTAACTATGACAAGATATGGAACCACCTTCCGATAGTGTATCTCTAGAGGGGAATACACTGGGTTCAACAAAAACATCTTGCAACCCAGCCATACATGATCGACCACTCATTTCGCTTGAGTGTATCAAATATACTGTCACCAACAGTTGGGTGCGACCCACGATTTCCCGAAAGGGACAACATCAAATAGAATAAAGAAGCAAATGGATTTTATCTAGAGAGGTGACAATACACCCTAATTTGGAGCGACCCACTTAACCATGTTGCCCACCCGATTTTTGTCATTTTTCGGTTGTGAAGCTTGAGGCTGAACTTACCTTTAGAACATATCACATCTTTATTCACTTTGAATGCCATAATATCACAAATTGACTTCCCCAATCGTATGATCTATTAGGAATACTCTGTCATACGTTCGTCCATACAAGTTGTCCTGAGACTGGACAAACTGAAGGCACTATTGTGTAAATCCATCTTAGGAAATTTCTACCTAGGATCGACAAAACAACCCTTGCATAAACTCTGTCTTCAACGGTCTTCAATATCTTTGACTCGTAATGTATAAATCAGATCAAAGTGGAATTTAGATACTGGACTCTTCGAAACGATAAC
Source organism: Allium sativum (assembly GCA_030737875.1). Classification (NCBI taxonomy): domain Eukaryota; kingdom Viridiplantae; phylum Streptophyta; class Magnoliopsida; order Asparagales; family Amaryllidaceae; genus Allium; species Allium sativum. Next base: position 825,440,481 of record CM060913.1, read on the forward strand.
GATAATAATAGTCCAGATTTGATAGTCGTGATTTAACTATCAAATATAAAACAAAATAAAAAGATTCTTTTCAATTGGATCTGCTAAGCTTCTTTTAGAAAATATTTAATTATTTAAATTTCAAACATCAACTTATTTATATACTTATTTGAAAACATATTTCTAGATTTATGAAACTCTTATTATCAATCTTACACGATAATCTCACTCTCGAATATACGTTTTCATAACTGAAAGCGACTTTCAATTTTAACACACATTTCGAAAACAAACTAATACGATCTAGATAATAGTGAAATCCTTCAAGTTGGGGTATTTTAATACTTGAGTCAAAATCATCCTTATCGTCAAGATTCGTAGAAGTTTGGTATCCAAAATATTCGCCAAACCAGAATGTGTAAATATAATTGATTTTCCAAACCATTTCAAAACAACGTTGTTGTTTTGGAAATATTCATCAAGTTAACTTGAATATTAAAAACAAGGAAAATAAATTGACTTAATTCCTTCATCGAATTATAATTAAATCATCTTTAAAACTTACTTAATTAAGCGATTAATTAAGTTTAAAACATTTTTATTGGATAACTTACCAAATTTCTCTTCTCTATTTAATTGTACAATTGTCTTACCAAATTTATTAATAAAAATATTAATTAACTTTTAATAAAACATTTCTATGTTTAAAAATTATTTGTTAAATTTATTTCTATTAAATTAATCAGAAAAAGGTTAATTATTAACCCATTTCTATTTAAACCAGTTGATTTAAATTAACCTAAAATAATCTGATTAACTTATAACAATTAATCTTCCTTTTTAAATTAATTAATAAAATAATTAATTTAAAATAACCCCTTTATATTTTTTCTTAAAACAATTATTAAAACCATTAACAAATTGAGTTAATTTCTGATTTACTTTCCGGGAAATATAACCTAGCAGTTCCAACGGCATATAGCAGTTCATTAGTAGGCGACATTCAAGTTTTTAACCCAATTTACACAAACAACTATGTAAATACAATTCAATATCATCCAATGACAATATAATATCTCACACCATATACTTACTGATAAAATATACCAAATTAACACAATAGCTGCACAGTGTCTATTTCTGCTAATAGGGTGCCCAAACAATTTAGTCAATTTAATTTATAGTGGAACGGTGTTGATTTACACTAATAGTGTCAATATATAATTATGATTAACATAATTAAACACAACTTAATTAACTAAATAATTAATTAAACAACCAATTCAGAAGTCGATGGATTATAGATCATCATAGATCAATTATTAACAGTTTACGTGTTTATTTAATTTAATTACTAAACTTACGTTTAGTTAAATGTAACGATTTTTTCCGATTAAAACCAATTTTGATAATCAATTCAATTTAACTTTAAATCAATTTGAACTCGATAATTCATCGCATTTCTTCTACTAAACAAGCATTCGCTATTTCACTTCTATTCGAGTGAACTCGAGTATCACATGCTTACCTATATTCGTATACACACATATATTCTAATAACTTATATAATTTAGCTAAACACCATTTCATTTATTTTATTTTATTTAAAACCCAAGCCCATTTCACTATACACCCACCCACAACTCTCTTTTTTTCTCTACTAGGCATTAGCAAACCATGTCCCATCCCATTCTTCCTCTTTTATTTTTCTATTTCATCGTACATTTTTATTTTAGAAAAAGGGCCGAGCCCATGGCCCACGCTCACCTACCCGGTCATCCGCTTCCTTTACTTTCTTTTTTTCTAATTCTTTTCCCTTATCCATTCAATTTCTTCAACCTGCTACTGCTCTTAAGCCTTCTTCTTTGTTTTTTTCGTTTTTACAATAGGATAGCCAACCGAACGGCCAAGGCCCAACATGGCATGCGTTGTTTGTTGTACAACTCCAGGAAAAACATAGGCAACTCTAGGAAAAAACATATCTATTATATCCCTTGTGTTGTCAGTATCTTTGACCAACTGTGAATGTGTCAGATGATTTTCAATGGTCTATAGAAATTTCTTTGTTTCCGAGTAATACTGATGTTGAAGGTGACACGCTACTAAATTTGAGCTAATAGTGCTTTCAAGCTCTAGGAAAAACAAAATGCCTTCCTCCTGGCTGTACACGCTCATGTACGTGTAGGTGCACACTTGATTCCCAACGATGATCGACAACCTTAACCCATCCACAAATCCACCTTCACCTCCTCACCATGTCGATACGAATAGTTACCCATCCATCACATGAGGCCAAAAATCGACAAAATCACATTTAAAAAAAACTAACCACCTTGATTCTTCCCTTCCCAGCTACCTTTAATCATCTGCACGCACTTCAGCACCTCAGACCACTTCCCTATCGACTCAGACAACACCAGGCAGACTTAGGCGAAGCTCAACCTATACGCAACCTGAAACTCGCTCTTAACTTTCTTACCGACCTCCTATTGACTTCTAGCAATCACTCTTTACATACGCAACTCCAAATCATGAAACTATTTTTAAACTACAAGAGATTTTAAACAACTTTGTAGTTGACATTTCTTTCTAAAATCCATTAGACTGTGAGATATTGATTTTTTAACAGTAAGGTGATGGTTTTAAAAACAGGAAACAATGCCTATGGTGTTGATTGTTTACAGGCTATTGTTTAACCATTCCAGTCTCTATTCGTGCTAAGTTTAATATAAATATTGAATTGGTTCAATATCACTCATTCAATAACATCAAACATATATATGTGTGTCTAGACTATCATACATTCTGATCAGCAATAGAAATGGGAAATAAGGGATTTATTCAAAAGTTCACCATTGTTTTTATGTTCCAGGTTATTGATTTTGTCCCCATCCTCTCTTATCCCAGTTTTAGGCTTTAGTTTAGGTAAAGATTGCATCAATTAAATGTATGCATCATAATATATAAATATCAGTAAAAAGATTAAAATGGAAAAATATAGGAAATTTACTCACTATATATAATATATATATATATATAGTTTTTACTTTTAGGCTTTGGCAGGAAGCTTCGTTTAACTAACACAACCCAACAAAACAGGTTTATATATATATATGTATACATATATCTATATCAAAATAACTCAAAGAGGAAGTTTACTCACTATCACTCAGTGTTCCATGGTTTTGCCTATATATGTTTGCTTACAACTTTCCTATATATATGCTTTCATATTTAACATGTAAAATTGATTAACTAATACCCATTATAACATGTATACCCACATATAATTATATTTATATTATAAATAACTGTAACACCCCGTAATTCTGTAACATTAAGCTTCACAAATTAAAGTATAATTAATTCTAAATGAAAGAATTAAGGGAAATGGGTTTCGCCATTGCGATCGTCTCGATATTCTGCTTGAGATAGAGTCCGAGTTTGCATAAATCGGACTCCATATGAAGGAGTTATGACCTCCGGAAGTTTCAGAATTCAATTTAAAATTCAAACAGTTCAAAATTCGATTCGAAATTCAAAAACAGACCCAAACTGGACTGGGCGGGAAAATTCCCACCCAGGTCGACTAGGGGGTCGACCTGAGGGTTGACCTGGGTGACCAGGTCGACCTGCCCAGTCGACCTGTTCAGGCCTTGACCGGCCTGGTCGGGTTCTGGTCGAAATTCTAAGCTCTAGTGTGTCACTAGGGCTGACTTGTCACATTCCGGTTGGTTCCTCTCGAAGTGAATGGTCTAGATTCATCTATGATCATCTGATGGCTCAAATCAATCTGAAATTCTATATAAACAACTTAAGTCTCCAACCTAAATTCACATAAAAATTAGAGACGGAGCCGCCATGCTATCAAGAGAAAACTGAGAGGAGCCTCCACTTGTAGAAAAGCTTAGAGACGAGCAAAACTAAAGTAAAACAGGATTCAAACAACATTTATCTACCCAAAGGAAAGCATTGCAAATTCAGAACTCAGAAATCAGAAACCAAGATCGTCGTTGGTTGTAAGTATAGTGATTTTTCCGATGAGAATAAAATTAAGACTTGATTCGATGTAAAATGGAAATGGAATTGTACTATTGTATAACGACGATGTTAATTCATATCTGTGTATTGCAATGATTGTATTGTGAATGTTATTGGGATGTCTGTGGTATAATTGACTTGATGTTGGTCCTATTGTACATTTAGAATGAAGGCAACATCACATACTAGTATATGGTTAAAGTTAGGATTTACACCTATATGTTTATATATTAACTTTGTCACATGCTAGTTTGTGTTTGAAGTTATGCCTAGATAAAAATATGTGTATGCCTATATTTTATGCAAGTTTTAGGTTGTAAAATCCTATCACATATGTGACTAAATGTTAGCTATACATGTTTAGGTGTATATATTAAACCTATGTCATATTGCAAGTTAACACCTATTCATATGTTTGTGATTTGATTTGCAAGTTCACATATATGTAAGTGATCTAGTCTGTGTTGTAAATTCACATATATGTATGTGGATTAGTCTACGTTGCAAGTTCACACCTATGACATTTATGATGACTATTTTGCAAGTTCACCCCTATTATGTTCATACTGACTATGCCAAAAATGCCAAGTTCACACCTATGACATTCATGATGACTATTTTGCAAGTTCACTCCTATTATGTTCATACTGACTATGCCAAAATGCCAAGTTAACACCTATGTCATGTTTATGTTAATAGATTCCTTTATGCAAATTTTGTACGCTAAACTAGGCTAAGTTTTTAGCCTAATATTATATGTCAAAAATCATGCGAGCGGAAAAATTAGGCTAAGATTGTTAGCCTAATATTAAGACGGTGTAACATTGGGAAAAATTGGTAATTATAGGAAACTTGACATAAATGGGTGAAAAATCACCTAGGAAATTTATGCCATGAAACGATATAAATTATATACCCAAAAATGATGAACTTGGAAAGTGGGCCATAACATTTAATGGTTAACAAATTTACATATAACAATTAAAAGAGACAAATATGTAAATTTAGAAAATACGATTATGCTTAACCCAAGGTTGGATGGAGTTGTGATGTAAACCTGCCCGGACCCGCCCGGCTGTCCAGTAATCACAAAAATACCTATCCAATGTGGGAGGTTAAGGCATTGAGCCCAATAAGGACCCGAGGTTAGACTGAGTTACGGTGTAAACCTGCCCGGAACCGACTGGCACATCCAGTAACTGTAACAATATCTGTCTAATATGAGTGGTTGGTGCTTTAACTAATTAAAGCTAAGGACAGACAAGTCAGGATGGTAGGGTTAAGTTAACTAAAACACTTAACCAAATTCAACATGTTAACAAAAACTGATGGGTGGGGTTAGGTTAATACAAACACTTAACCGCTTAACATGTTTGACTAGAAAACCCTAGTAACGGGGACCTATTTCAGCAGTAACCCAATTAGGTATCATGGTACCCAAAAACTAGGCAGGGTGGGGCACGATTACTGGGCTGATTATAAGCGGTCAAAAGCGACGGCGATTGGTGCGGCAGTGAAGGTTCTAACGGAGTGCGAGCGTGCACACACTTCGGAGCAGACAAACAGGGCACTAGGCATCAGTAGTATAACCTATGTATTCTAGAATTGTGTCGGGCCGCCACCACGGGACTTGATACACCCCTTGGTGGGACCAGCATAGGTATCTACAAATCATTGGGGGTCGTATGACACATTTGACTATGCAAGTAGGAGCCGATCTTTAGAAAAAGGGGATCACTTCACCCTCAGCATGGGGTGCCAGTCAGAACAAGTACAAGTAGGTGCGGAGATATAGGGTGGGGTGCGATAGTATATTCGGTTCTAAACTACTTTATCTTAGTTTAGGATATTTTCCCATTTCCAGTTTATTCCTACCAAGCTCTTTTTCTTATTCACATACTGAAGAGTCACTAGACTTACCAGGCTTTATGTCTGACTCTGTTTTTCTTTCGTCTTCTTTTCTTCCATTCACCCCCCAGGTCCACAGGGAGGAAACAACCCAGCTTAGTCAGACTCTTTGCAAGCTTCAAGATAGTAGACGTATGGTTTGGACTCTCTTTCATTGGCTATGGCTTTTGGACACATCCTATGGGGATTTATGCAGTTTTTAATTATGTTTTATGCTTCTTTATTCAATAATCAAGACAGAAATGATGTTGTAATGTTTTGGAAGTTATTGTAAGATAATTATGGGAATGTTTTTGTATGAACACGTATTTATGAAATGAAAGTCTATTTTTTTTCCGCTGCTTATATATATATATGTGTGTTTACATCTGTCTTGTGTTTTATCTGTGACTTTTACCTATAAACCTCCACCAAAGTTAAGGCATTCCCTTTGTGAGTGACCTTAACGAAGGTGGGGTGTTTCAATAACCAACAAAGGATGTTTGCTTACATAGTTACTCACTGTCTTCACTTTTGTTCTCAGGTTATTGGTCTCTTCCATGCTTGTGCTTCCAGATTTTCATTTATATCCTGTTTTGAATGATTTATGCATGTAATGCAATGGGTTGATGCATGTATAAATAGCTAAAGGAATTATAAAATAATGGGCATTAAAGATTTTGCATAGGAAATGAAATACACAGGTGATGTTATAGCCACAACTATGTTGATTTGAAAAGAATGTATAGTGATGAAAATGGGATACATGTATGAAAATATAACCATGTGGTGATAGTTGGTTTAGCTTTGCATATAGTATTGTTTGAAAAGAGATGAAGCTACATGTTCTAGCTTCTCTAGTTTCTATCCTAGAGATGCACGACCAATCTAATTGATGTATAATTGTGCATAGCCTATGCAAAGGAAGTATATGCATATGCAAATAGCCATGTGCAACTTAAATGGTTAGCTACAACCCAGAGAATGGAGTACATTTACATACATATAGCCATATGCAAACTTGCAGATGTTGTAGCTGCTGTTTAGGTGATGGAACAGATGTATGTGTCAGGGCCAGTGCTTTAATGCACATGTATATTAGTACCAGTCATGTGCAATAAGTTGAAATAAACTGGCCTTAGATTTTAAGGCAAATCAAAGCTATGTACTTCATATATTTAAAATAACAAACCATGTACTTAAGGGTTTTAAATTAGCCATCTTTATACCCCAGCAAGATCAACTCATAAATGTTTTGGTTTATTCCATTCTTATCAATCAAATGTTTTGTTTTTATGCATTTAATAGTCATGGTCATATATTTACTTAGATGTACATAAATCTGAATTTTATTCTCGTTTTTTATATGATTAAAAACCAATGTTATATTCATAAGGATTTAAAACAAATTTCAATGCAAAAATAAAAATGTTAAATGTCATTTGCTTATTTATACATATGTAAAATATACCTAGAATTTTATAAAAATTATTATTCTAACTTTCTAGAGTATTCAAGTTCCATATTATCTATTTTAACAAGAATTTAAAAAAAAATTACAAAACAAAATGAAACAACTTCCCTTACTTGTTTTATAAACATATACCCAATGGTTAAATAAAATTTTATACCATTTAAAATATATACTCTTGGAATTTTCCTCAATTTATTATTCTAAATTTATTTAATTTAAATCAATAACTGAAATAGTCCAAAATAAATTGTATTATAAACTCAGTCAAAAACAGAGACATTACAATCTACGCCCTTAAAAGTATTTCGTCCTAGGAACTAAAGAGGAACGAGGAAATTTTCATATAGTTAAAGTCATAGACTTATAACAAAACACACACATGGGTCATCCCCTAACAATCACAACAACCAAGGCATCCAAAACACATAGGTTATCTACCAAACATTTCACAGAATCAAACATTCAATGTATCAGCAATTAGCTATCTATCGCAGTCGTTTTCATGACTAGAAATATCTGTTATCACAGTTGAAAAACATATTCATTTATATTTGTGCATTACTATTCTTCGGTGTTCATCAGTTCCCGACCGTAAATTGGTAAGAGAATAATCCTCTAAGTATCAACCTCGAAGACCGAAATCAACATCAGATCAATACTCAAAAAATCATTTAACTCAACCAATCTCCAGTTAGGTTCCAATTTCTTAAATCCAGTTAAATTTCCAGAATCCAAATTCTGTTTTTTTTTCAAAACCAGATTTAAATCACATATCTTAATCCCATTGTGAATTCAAAACCTTAAAATTTTCCCAAAACATTTTATTTTCTCAGACAATTTTCTAGTTTATCTTATTTATATATCTCTGTCTTATACAAATTCCAACATTATGATCTATTTTGATTATTATAACAATAATTGACGACCCATCCATATATAATAATAATTCAAAAAAATTATTATTTTATAATAAAATATAATTTTGGGAAAAATTATTCCACTAACCCAGCTTTTAAAACAATATTGTGTCGGTCTCTTTGTTAAAGTATTTAGAAACACCTATCGATGCAGCTGTTCCTTTCTGTATTGACCTGAATTCATAAACCTCTCAACAAATCAATCAAAACTAGACTTGTGATATATGTACAACTCAAATCTCTGTGCAAGTTGATAATGTCGTCAAGACTTAAGTGTGAACACTATCGCAGCCAACTCTAGGTCATAGGTAGGCTAGTTCTTCTCGTGAACTCTCAGTTGTTTTCTACCATAGCACACTACCCTAACTTCTTACATCAACACGGCAGCGAACCCTGTGCCACAAGCATCTTTGTAGATTGTAAACACCTTGCTAACATCTAGAAGAGTCAGAACAGGGGCTGATGTCAGAGTCCTCTTTAATCTCTGAAAAGCATCCACGCAATCAATGCTCTAATTAAAAGCCAAGTTCTTCTTCGTCAGTCAGGTAAGTGGGGCAGATATCCTCGCAAAGTTATTAATAAATTTCCTACAATAACCTGCCAATACTAGACAACTCCTGTCCTCTATCACATTCTTGAGAGACTTCTAATATTGAACTGTGATGACTTTAGCGGGGTCCACCGCTATCCCATCCTTGAAGACAACTTCCCCTATAAATCTCACTTCCTTTCTCCAAAATTGACCCTTAGAAAAAAATTCCTTAAGCTGGTGCGATCTGAGAGTGCATAGAACCTCTCCTACGTGTATGGCATGTTCTTCCTCATTCCTTGAGAAGATCATAATATCATGCACGAAGACCACCACACACTTATTCGGAAACCCCCTAAACACCCTATTCATCAAGTCCACAAAATACGTGGTTGCATTGGTCAGCCCAAAAGGCATAACCAACTATTTAAAGAAGCCGTCCGATGTTCTAAAAGCAGTCTTATCAATACTATCCTCTGCCACTCTTAGATGATGAAATCCCGTGGACAAATCCAAATGCGAGAAAACCGATGTGCCTACTAGTTGATCAAATAAATCGTCAATCCTCGGAAGTGGGTGCCTATTCTTCTTGGTGAGTTTATTCAATTCCTTATAGTCCACGCATATACAAAGTGAGCCATGTACGTTGGGCGTAAAGACGAATAAAGATCCCCACTCAGATATGCTCCATCTAATGAATCCCTTCCAGAATGGCTCCTATACTTGCTTATTGAGCATCCTGCTTTCCCTAAGAGTCATGTGGCGCACCGTAAAGCGACGGGCTTGACATTCTCTACCTAGTAAACCCGAAAGTCTATCTTATGCCTTGGAGATAATCCTCTAACTTCATCAAACACGTCAGGATAATCTCTGACAATGGGTACTGATCGAAGATCGTCTACATAAGAATCAAGCGAATCTAGGAAACTGAGCATAATAGACCTCCGTGGGTCGCATGAAATCTCGAGAGTTCTTCCTTGGCACGTCAGAAGCCTAATAACTATCCTCTCACAGTCTAGAATGGCACCATACATGGCTAGTCAATCCATTCCTAAAATCAACCCACAACCCATAAAGCCAAGAACATAGGCATCACATTCAAACTCGACGCCCAAGTTAGAAATTCTCAAACCCCAACATATCATAAATAAATGAGTCGTACCTCTTACGGGGTTTGAGACTATAATAGGATGAGAAACAATACTAGTATCAAGGTGTAGATTATCTACCAAAAAATTGGATATAAATTAATAAGAAGCACCAGAAACAGAAAGATTCCTAATAGGATAGTCAAAAGGGGAAATAAGATCTTCGACAGTGATTTTCCTACCTCGATCTGGTCCACTAGCCTCAAGAGAATGCACTTGTCCCCTAGATGATGATGCCCCTTGACCTTGCTTGTTAGGGAATTGCTTTGTGAATTGTCTAATTTGACCATAAGTGGAACAAGACTTCTTCACCTTCCTACAATCTTCCAAAAAATGTCCTAAAGCTCTGCAACCATGGCCCTTAACAACTGTCTTGATCTGAGCCTTATCAGGATTCCTCCTTTCTTTTGCGCTCCCTTCTTAGACCACCATTTCATTTTCTTAACCTTGGGCTGTGCCTCTTGGAAATCACCCCCATTGGAATGTGTGATAATGCTAATCCTTGGAGAGGTTAATTCAACCCTCTTGAGAATCTAAGAGCCTTCTTATTGCGAGTGTTCACCAAGTCCAAACCGAATCTAACTAGGTGATTGAACTTGTTATCATATTCCTTTACTTACATACTTCCTTATTTTAAAACAAAAAAATCTCTATATCTGCTTTCCTTCCTCTTCTTGAGACAAGAACTTCATCTCAAATCTATGTCTAAAATCATCCCAAGTAGCTTTTGGTTGTCCCGCCTGTGCCATCTCCCACTAGTATGAAGCTTCCTCCTTCAGTTGCCAAGCAGCCAACTGTATCTTTCTCCTATCATCGAGTTCGAAAGGATCTAATACATTCTTCGTCTCCCTAAGAAAATTGCATGCCTCAACAAAACTCTTGGTACCACGAAACGACTTGCCTCCCATCTCACAGAAATCCACACAAAGCATAGAAAAGTTGACTATAGGAGAAGGTGGAGCTACTGCGACTGTAGATGGGGGTGGGCATCTTCTTGAACTTTGGCAGGTGTTGTAGCCTCTAGATATCTAAGGAGCCATGTCGTAGTGGAATGCACTCAGGAAGAGTAGGAGCCGCAAACATGCTGAAAAGAGAAGAAACAAGGATTCAAAAAGAGATTGAAAGAATATTGCATATGACTTGAGGGGATATGTTTTAAAAAAAAGTTATTTGAAAATACTTTGCTTTTGAAAACTCTTTTTCAAAACTTTTTCTCTGATCTTGTAACCTTTAGCTCTAGTACCAAGTGTGACACCCCATGTCCCTTAATGTCACCCATATGAGGATGTATTAAGTTTTATGAAGCCCAGTAAGTATATAGTAACCAAATTTCACAAGATAGAATAATAAATGCAGCAGAAGGAAATTCTTTTATTATTAACTAAAAACCATTACTCTCAATTACAACATCATTTTGTCATATTTCTCAAACATAAAAAACAATAGACAAAACCAACGGTCTCATGAAACAAACTATTAGAGTGCAAAATTGTAAAAGTGTATCCATCTTCCATAGTCATAACAAAGTAGAGAAAAAGTCAAAGCAATACATAGAGTCAGAAATCCAAGATTCCAAGTCGAATATCACGGTCACTACCGATCACTACTCAAAGAACCTGAAGGGGACGAAGATAGAGGAGGAAAAAAATAGGTCAGACATAAAGTTTGACGAGTTCTAGTGATTTTTTGCATAAGCATGAGGTAAGAGGTATCAAGACAGATAAATAACATTGGATGAGAAAGTACAGTAAAATATACAAGTATGGAGTAAACGAGATAACAATGTAAGGTAAAGATCAAGTAAGCTTCTCATTTATATCTCAAGAACAAGTTTTCCACACCGATTACTAGTATAACAAGATTAGGTTACCCTAATTACTACCCATGCGATTGGTTCCCTACTACGTAAATATCAAATGTCATCCCAAGCAGTAGGGTGTACCAGTCCCTAACCCGACAACTTATAGGACGTAGACCTATTTAATGGGGTTACACCGTCTTAGTTTCCCTAATCGGACCCACGAACATTCATGATTCCACCAGAACACGCTCATACTCACCTTCCTCTTTTGAACAACTTACTATCCAGATCAGTAAAACATGCCCTGTCCCCTACCTAGTTCGAGGACCCTACCAAGATACCAACAGGAATACTAACTGATATGAGTTCCACACAATTCGACACAAGCCAAACCGCCTAAGCTTTTGCCCCCAAGTAACTAGGATTTAAAAGTTCCAATAACCCGATACAACAATAAGACGAGGGACCTCTTAACATATTAACTAACTTGTTTAACTCAGCAATTTTAAGTTCATTAATAAGCATGGTTGTAAATGGCATTTCTTCTAAATGTTATTCTATATACAACTCCTTCCCTAAAGCAAGCACCTACCCATATGTATATATGTATTACAGTAACTCATTTCACTTAATTAACATCTGGTACTTACATTTTCGTAACATGTTCTAAATATTAAATTAATCCTAATCTGTTTAGATTAACATGTTTGCATATTCTTCCTTTTTACTATAATTCCAAATTTATACTCAAAGGTCCTCAATTAACAATATTCCCCAATTTCCCCTTTTTTATTGTCATTCAAGTTATTCCAATCATTTCAATTATACTCGATTTTTAAACGGAAATGGCCTAGGCTCTCGTAGGCCTAGGGTCAGCGTAAATAAAAGGAAAAAGAAGGAGAAGAACAGAATCAACCCAAACTGTATAAAATAGGCACATAAAACACTGTAAATAGATAAAAGATAGAAAGGGGTTAAGGAATATAAATGTATGCATAAACATATATTAATTGTAAAACTGAATTGACGGTTAAAGAACAATAAGAAATAACTTATAAGTACTATTTATTTCAGATCCAAAACTATTTATTGTCATAACACTTTTTAGATGTCAGATCTAAAAATAACTTTAACTCGTAGAGATGTGGCTGTAGTTAGAACTAGTATTTGAGAAAGTAATTATTGTAAAAAAAGAAACTTGAATTATCCTTTTTAATCTATCTTCTAGCAGCATCTCCCCATATTTCTTTATTAATTTTAGAACATAGTTTAGAGGAAGAAAGAAATGAAGAATGTTTATGTGTAGGAAAAAATGAGAGATAGCCAACTTATTTATAGATTAACAAGCACAATCTTAAACCATTAGATATTAGGTTTTTAAATCCAACCATACACCTCAGTGAATGAATCTAATATATAAAAACAATCCAAATACAAAGCCGCCCTGAATCTGTCATGCATGTACATGGGTCAACTCCCCACCCTACAAGAATAATACAGATTCCCGACGGCTGTAAACCGTCGGCGGCCGTCGAAAGCGGTCGACAACCGTTGGAAAAAACCATAGCAATTTGAGGCGTCGAGAAATAGAGTTTCCGATAGCTATCGACACAACATGTTGTTTCCATTTCCTACGGCTTGGGACGACTGGTATTGCGTTCCGACGGCTGTCGATAGCCGTTTGAAACCGTTACGTATGTTGTACCAATAAACCATCGCAAAATATCGGAAACCCTTACGAATTTGCATACCTATAAGCCGTCGGAACTCGTCATCAGCCGTTATAAAACCTGCATTTTTTTGTGCTTTTTCTGCTATTTATCCTTGCCTACATTCATCTCAAACCATCATCTCAAACCAATAGTTTATAATCCCAGCACAAAAAAATTCATCAAAAACACAACATATCAACCAAAAAATCATCAAAAACAAAAAAACACAACATAAATACATACAAAAAACATCAAGTCTGCCATCACAACAATATACAATACATCAAAGTCTACCACAACAACAACTCTACCACAATATGTCTACCGTCATAATACATAAAAAAATATCAGACCAAAGTCATGCACCCCATACCATAGTCATAGCAACCCACAATCATATGTACATGTCCCAACAAAAAAACGTACTTATCCATCCATCACTGATCATCATCATCTGTAGAACCGGCTGAGGAGGGGAAACGCCCGTACTACTGCGCAAACTCCGCCAAGCGCCATCTAGAAGCTAAGTCATCTCGATGGCTTGGCGATGATTCTGGTCCTCAAGCTGTGCCACCCTAGCTCTCGACTCCTCAATCTCTGCGGCTTCTATAGAAGCTCTAGTCTGTCTGCTTCGTCCCTGTTGACTGGTGGACTGTAACAATTATTTAAAAATCTTTTAATTATGTACAATTATATAAATAACCAGTAATTTGTAAAAGTTATTTTATTTCTAAACTAAAAATTAAATTTAGTGGAAAAATATTTTACCACTTGATTTTCGAATCCATAACATTTGTTCCGCATCGCTGGATCCATCAGCGATTGGAATATAATGTCCACCTCGTTGGTTGTGAGCTGCTCATGTCCAATCCCAGCTAGACGCTTCTAACGTTGCTCCATAAACTTCTCCTGCAAGACCAAATAAGAATATAGATAAAATTAATATCATGATATTTTATTTTATTATAATTTAACAATTACTACAAATACTTCTGCAAAAAATGAAATCTTACATGACTCTTTCAAGATTTGTCATCATGCCATGTATACGTGATGTTCCCATTTGCATTGACATGCTCGATGGCATGCGTACGGGTGAACACGTCCATATACGAGACTGGACCCTGCCACTCAGCCACCTTAATTTAATTATTACATACAATTATTACATACAAACTATATAGCATATTAATTTTTATATAAGTCGCATTTATAAAATTTACCAACTGCCGAGACTGCTGAAATGACTTCGATCCTCGTCGATGCATGACTGGATTTTTATTCTGATTTGTAGAGTTTCTTTCTGACTCCTTCTGTACGTTCAAATTATGATACATTACTTATTGAGTAAATATTTTTGATATTTACAAAAAAATTAGTACACTAACCTTCGCTTCATCACTCTCCCAATATCTCAGAAAACCATCCCATACGGGTGCTCTTATCCAACTCGCTTTTTTCATATTTTTCTTCATTGTTGATATACCATCCTTATAATTTTTTCTAATTTTCTCCATCTAGTATGTCCGAGCCAAATGTAAATCATGTGTCTGTATATTCACGCTGGCCTGTATTAAACAAACATTAGGAATAAAATACGTACAGTATATCAACGATTAAAAGTAATTAAAATGGAAAAAATATATAAGAAAATACTTACTAACACATCCTGCCAAATGACTTCCTGTATGTGAGCTGGCATTAGATCCCACTTCGGCCAACATGCCGACATCCGAACCTTATATGCTGTTCTCGAAACATCCAAAATATCTTTCGAAGGTTGAAGATCGAAAACCCTGCATTAAATATGATACACATAAGTGTATAGTAAAAAATAATTAGCATGCTAAATAAAGTTTATTTTTTACCCTGTACTCATAGGGACCAAGGAGACAACTGGATACTGAGAGGGCTACGATCCAGAACCCTCGCCTGAAGAATTCCCTCTGGATGACATACCTGTCACATACAAATCATTTTAAAAGATAACAATAGCATCATATTCAAATTTATTTTACAGTTAACTTATACAAGCGATATAAGCTGCTAAATAAATGACATAAAACAAAATGAAATTGTTTATACCTGTATTTGATTAAGCCTTATAATCCAAGGAGTAACATATTACATTGCTGATTTAAGATAAATAAATAGGAAAAACTGCATATGACATAAAAGATGTAAAAAATGATCATAATATTCAAAAATTTAACAGAGTTACATGAATTGCAAAATATACGTCATATACTCCATAATTACATTACAATTAGAAAGATAATACTCAACATCTACATCATTCGTCATCTTCTTCTAGTTCAGAATCGGCCTCAGATTCTACGATGTCTTCCTCTGCACTCTCGAACGCTTCTACCAAAACATTTGTCTCACCGGCCAGAAGTCCAAAATCTACATTATCATCTTCAATTATTATTTCATTGATCTGATCGAGTTCTTCCTAATAGGCTCTTTCATCTGGAATATTCTTCCTGTCGAACGAAAATCTGGCCTTTGTTTCAAAAACTGCCAACAAATCTGCTTTATCTCTTTATAGAGACGGGTAAGGAACATAATAAACTTGAAATATTTATTTGGCTAGTACAAAAGGATCATACTTGTTGTAGTGCGATGTATGCTTTATTTCAATCAGATTATAATCCTTATGCACATTAATCCCAGAACCTGGAACGCTACTAAACCAATTGCATTTTAATAGAAACACCTCCTCCGCGGATCGTGAGAAATATGTCAGTTGCAAAAGTTGTGTTAAAACGCCATAAAAATAATTAATGTGATTTTCTGGATCGTCATTGCCTTCAACGAATACACCTGTATTGTTCGTTAATTTTTCAACACCGTATTCTTTGGTGTTAAATTTATATCCATTAACAAAGTATATTGGATATGCCTTGACCACTCATTTTGGTCCCATTGGAAGATGTTTCAACTCTTCATCAATAACACAATTTCTGGTTCGCAAAACTAATTTGTAAACCAAGCAGAAAATTCTTTACCGATATCTCCGTTGGGATGTTCACGTTCATAAACGCAGCAAATATAAATAAAATATTACATTAGATCATACACACGCAAACATGTAGAAATGAATAAAGCACTATTGATATTTTGGATTATCTAACAAATGGTGCAACTTCAGCACAATTTAGAAGAATATAAGTATGTGCTACATGGAGATCTTTATCGTCTAGCCATACGTCTACGCATTCCCCAGAAGGTCAACCATGTTGTCTAAAAATAGACAGCACTGTTTGAGACGGTTCTTGTTCGTCTCCTCCGTCATTTCGAGGAACACTTTCAAATGGAAATATTCACATGATCACTGAAATAATGAGAGAAAAAGAACGAATCTTCTTCTTCGATGTGAGATTTAAATACCGAACCATCAACTCGTGCTTTTTCTCTCACTTTTTCTTTCAGAAGATTTAGATATCTATAAAAAATCAATTTACATTATTTCATATTTTAAGTGCAATTAAATTAATAGGTAACATGTATATATTTACCTCTCAAATGGATACATCCATCCATATTGGACGGGACATCAAAGTTGTTGTAACACCCCTCATCCGTTAAGGTCACTCAAAAAGGGAATGCCTTAACTTCAATGGAGCATTATGGGTACTGGAACAGAAATATTACAAGACGGACATATATAAAATAACGGAAAGTAAAGTAGAAGTACTTCAAATCTTATTAAATATAATTGTTTACAATAAAACCCCATCAACTTCCAATACCCAATTACATAGCTAAAATATCTGTCTTGCTCAAAAACAAAGAAGCATAAAAATAAACTGTAGTATTCTCCAATAAAGCAAAGCAAGCCATAGCCAAGAGAAATCCAAGCCGTACATGAAAGAGCCTTGGAGCTTGGTAAGATCCAAACTAATCTGTATTCCCACCCTGCGAACCTGGGGAAGGGGGGGGGGGAAACGAAAGAAAAAGAGGCGAAACAAAACGGGTCAGTCATAAAGACTGAGTAAGTCCTAGTGACTTTCAGCATAAAAAACAGGTAAAGATAACATGGCATGAATAAACTGAAAGTAAACATAAGCATGATGACAAGATAAGCAACCGGCTAAGAATAACATCATATGATTTTTGTCAAGTATAACATCGCAAGGTTCCCATTCAAGATAAACTAAGTACAATTTCGTAAGATTTCTATCAAGCATCGCAAGATTCCTCTACTTCACCATTTAAAATATTTCTATGATATCTATTTGCTCTGTACCACCTAACTAGCATCCTCACAAGTGTCTTACATGGAATGACTCGTATTCCTACTAGTGTTCCAACTAATGTCCTGTGTAACAAGGTTCTGTACACCCTACTAGTGTCCCAACTAGTAATCTGTATACAATAGTTACAACGTGATCCCCGAAATTGTGGTAGCCTTCAGGTGTACATCAATTATGAGGATTACACCTCAATCAGCCCAATTGCCATGAATATGTTCGATGTACCCTTACTACCCTATCGATCGGCTCCCTACTCGAAAATCATATGTGTCATACGGCCCCCAATGATTGTAGATACCTATGCTGGTCCCACCATGGGGTGTATCATGTCCCATGGTGGCGGCCCGACACAACTCTAGAATGCATAGTGTATACTACTGGTGCCCAGTACCCTGTTTGTCTGCTCTAAAGTGTGTGCACGCCCGCACTCCGTTAGAACCTACACTGCTGCACCAACCGTCGTCGCTTTGACCGCTTATAATCAGCCCAGTAATCGTGCCCCACCCTGCCTAGTTTCAGGGTACCATGATACCTAATTGGGTTACTGCTGAAATAGGTCCCCGTTACTAAGGTTTTCCTAATGGTTAAGTTTGTGGGCCTATATTTACTGATATTACCCACCAACCCTGACATGTACTTAACCCCTTTACCAATTCAACTACGTGTATTTAATGGTTAAGTTTTGTGGGCCTATATTTACTAATATTACCCACCAACCCTACGTGTACTTAACCTTCCCACGGATTAAGCATGTGTATTAATGGTTAAGTGTTTCGGCCTATATTTATTAATATTACCCACCAACCCGATATGTACTTAACCCTCCTACTCGTCATGTCATGTTATATCAGCTAAGTGTCCTCTCTTGTATTACTTAACCCTACCACACACCACGTTTGATTGGTTAAGTGTTCATGCTAACTTAACCCACCCACTTATCATGTTATGGTGGTTAAGTGTTACTCTCTTGTATTTACTTAACCCTTCCACGCACCACATTATATTGGTTGAGTGTTATCAACCCATTTCAAGTTGACTCAACCCATCCATTAGTCATGTTATAACGGTTAAGTGTTCTTATCTTAACCCTACCCACCAATCTAATTAACATGTTATATTGGTTAAGTGTTCTCAAGCAGTCAAGTTCAGGTTTACTTAACCCATCCATTCATGTCATATCGGTTAAGTGTCATTAGCCTAGTCATATTACTTAAACCACCTATTCATATCATATTGGTTAAGTGTCATTAACCGAGTCATATTACTTAACCCACTCACTGGTCTAATTAACATGTTATGTTTGTTAAGCATTCTTAGTTTTCTTAACCCTACCCACTGGTCTAATTAACATGTTATATTGGTTAAGTGTCGACTATTCATATGTTACTTAACCTTTCCATTCATAGTATGTCTGTTTATTGGCATTAATTAATTATTAATGCATCAACCACTCACATTAGACCTGTTGTTGCGGTCACTGGATATGCCGGGCGGTTCCGGGCAGAGTTACACCACAACTCAGTCTAACCTCGGGTTTAAGCTTGATATGACTAACTTCTCACATTGGATCTTATTATTCGCATTCACTGGATATGCCGGGCGGTTCCGGGCAGAATTACACTGCAAACTCAACCCAACCTCGAGTTAGTCATGTTTACGTTCGTGTTCATATTCATGTTCATGTTTCAACCTTCCAGTTGTATGCCAATTACCAAGTTCATATTTCACGTTTTTCCCCAAAACGTATTCCCAAATTATTATCATAATTCACTGTAAAGTTATGCCAAGTTATAGCTTTTTATTTACAATACATGCCAACTACCCAAAACCCAACTTAGGCTCGTTCATATTCAACTTCTACCAAGTTATAAATTATCATATACATTTCAACTCCAAATTTTACATAATTAACATATGCCCAAGTTCTAGATTACATGTCAGTTTTACATATGCCCCATTTCATACCAAATTTACATATGTTCAATTCATGTCGTTTTACATGTATGCCAATTTTATGCCAATTTACACATATACCAAGTTTCATGTCGTTTTACATATTTCAAGGTTCATGACTTACATGTTTACAAAGCTATCCTCAATTTACATAGATCAAGTTTTATACCCAAAATTACACGTATAGCACGTTTACACCAATTTACCCATAAGAAGTTCTAGCCAAATTACCTATATCAAGATCCACGTCAAATTACATGTATCAATCCCAATCGCGCAATAACCATTATAATGACAATACCCAAAATTACCCCGTTTCATGTTAATGGTAAATTATCCCCAAACATCCAATTTTCATATTATGCCTTCGATTCCACCAAACACATATATTTCACTAGGCAATATTCAAATATTTCCCCATATACAAATCGCACGTATATCGTAGTTTAGGCCTAGGTCCGAAATTGACCAAGGTTCATCAAAAGAAAATAAATAGGGGAAGGTAGAATTTTGCATAAAAATAAGATCAAGGAGAAAAAAATCATCTCAGGCATGAAGATTACTACTTGATAAAAATATCAACATGAATCAAGAAAACTGATTTACAACAGGCTGAATAGATCATGAACTAGACAAGTCTCAAAACTCAAGATCCAAGAAGCAACAGAAATAAATCAATCCAATTTCACTTCATCACATGCCCATATTATATTTAAATATTTTAATCTGAAAATAACTAGAACTTACTGGGCATGGCTAACGAATTAAGAACTGAAATTGTCGTAGAAATGTTGTTGCGCTGTTGATTTATTGTCTTGAATCATTATAGAAGCCTTGTTCTTTGAATTAATTTGAGTTTGAATGCTTGTACTTTGATTTGGAAACGGCGGCCATAGTTCAAGAGATATTTTAGTAGAATAATGGTGTAAGAATGATTTGTTATGAATTAGGTTAGGTCTTAGGGTGTTTTTATAGGTGTAGGAACTAGTTTAGGCCCTTAGATAAACCCTAGAATCAATTCGGACCATTAAAACACGTCTCAGGCTTCAAAAATGGGTTCTGGGTCAAAACAGTTCGATCAGGTCGACCTGTAAAGGGAGGAGGTCGACCACATGGTCGACCTGGGGGGTAGGTCGACCCTAAGGTCGACCTGACCCCCAGGTCGATCTGCGTGGTCCTGTGTTGCCTGAAATTTGCTGAATCTTCTACAGGCCATAACTTCTTCATTCGGACTCCGATTTTCGAAAACGTGGGCTCGATTTCATGTAGAATTCCGAGACGAACGCATTGGCTCAACCCTTTTCCTTGATTTTCATTTTAAAAAATAATTATACCTTGATTTCTAGTTTCAACATGTTATTAAAATTCGGGTTGTTACATTCTCCCCTCCTTAAAGGATTTCGTCCTCGAAATCTTCAGGTTAAGAAGAATGTGTCCTACCATCCAATTATCCATCTACTCAATCATCAGTCACAGGTATTCATTGTCTTTAAGAGATTTCTAATGCTGTATGAACATATGCAAGAAGCATGTGTACATGTTCCTTGTCTAATGCTAATGATCAGGCCTGATTGATCTTCTAAATGCAAAATATGTTTAGTGCCATGAATCCAGCATGCATGCAAATAGTCCTAGTCACATAAACACTATATGTGTGCACAAACATCCATCCATATGCAACATTCACATGATAACACATTCACTTTCATCCATAAACAAGTATAAACACTCATGCATATGCAATATGAAAATGTGTCTGAGCCGATCTAGTGCCTAATGTGTGTTATGCAATCACGAGAAACCACTAGCAACCACTTGCAACCACCAATCATAACATGTCTCAAACACATGTTTACACCCAATTGTTCCTACCTAAAGATATAGTCGAACGATAGAAGCAAGCAAAAACCTTGTGCCCATTAGGCAATGTCAAATTGGAAATCTACGTCACATATATACTGATTAGGAGAAGATCTCCCTAAGCACCAACCCCGAAGACCGAAATCAACATCAGACTCACACCCAAAGAATTACTCAACCTAGCTAATATATATGATTCTAGGTAACTAAGCATGATGGACTCCTTTTAGGTCACAAGAAATCCCTTGCTAAAACCAACCCATATTCTATAAAACCCAAAAAGTTTTAGTCAACCCAACGGACACCCTCTAGCCCCAATATGTATTACTAACAACTAAGTCATACTCCCTATGGGGTTTGCAACAGAAATAGGATTGAGAATAGGACAGAGAGGATATACTTAAAAGATAGCATGCAAGTAAGCTCTACAGGAAAAGAGGTATCATGGATATACTCTTAAAAAGAGATATAATGTGCGTATCTAGTCTTCAATCTTCTAAGTCGCATTTCCTTGAGCTTAATTCCATTGTGCTTCGATCGTCTTTAACTTCACAATTTCATAGCTTCTTAATTCCTATTTCCAAAATATGAGTTGGAACTCATTTCACTGTCGCCTCTCGTTCCACTTTCACTTATTCTTTTTCTAGTATACTTGGCTCAAACATAACTGCGTACTCATGGTTTCATGCAAGCTCTCCAAAATTCACCAGTGAATCCTAGATCTCGTTTACTCACTATAAGGAATTCCACGCAGAAGAACAACAAATGTCAATCATGTTGCCAAATGTACTTACTAAGGTAATTTTCTATAACTCATGCATAAGCGAAATGAACCATCCGCCTTAGTGGCGAACACTATTCGAGTGCATCGATAAATGTATCAAGGGTAACTAGGTAACTAAACATGGCAGAACCCTAAGGGTTACACTTAGACTTCGAGGGCATTACCAAGGCAATCTTTTCATACTCGAGAATGGTACCATTTCTGGACAACCACTCCATCCCTAGAATCAACCCATAGCCCAAAAACATAAGATTTACTTCTAAACTCAACACTTAGCATAGACATTCTCAAATCCAAACAAATCATGAATAAATGAGCCGATTCCCCAACAGGATTTGAGACAAAAATGGGATCCTCTACTACGCTAGTACTAAGGTGCAGAGACTCAAGTATCGAAGCAGAATTAAAAGGATGCGATGTACAAAAAAAAAGTTCCCACGGTATGATAGAAAAGAAAAGCTAAACTTTTAACAGAAACGTTACCACCTCTCCTAGGTATGCTAGTAGTGAGAGCATACAATTGCCCTCTCGACGATCTTGTTCTTTGCCCTTGTCCTATGATACTTAACTACATGTCCCTTTTTACCATACCAACGATGTTCTTTCTTGTCATGGGTTTTATTATTCTTTTACTTTGGCCTCTTTCCTTTCACCTTTTCCTCCTTCGTGGATTAAGCCATATCAACAAGTTTCTCATCCTTAGGCTTGTGTTCTTTATCCTCGTTCTTATTATCCTTGTATAGTTTGTTGGCTGGTTTCTCGAAAGCTATCTCCATCACACTACATCCTTACAAAGCTTGAAATAAGATTAGTCGCAGATGGAACTACTGCGGCAACAGATGGAGGTTGGGCACTTCTTTGCCCTCCGACTTGTGTCCTACGCCTACAAAATTATGGTGAAAAGGAAAGAAAGAAGAGATTCAAAGAGAGAATCAAAAGATAATGCATATGGCTTTGGGGAATATGCCTTTCATAAAACAAAACTTTTCTTAGAAAAATGCTTCTTTGTAAACGTTTTGAAAATAGTTTCAGAAGGTTTTTAGAAGCTTTTTCCCAGTCTGGTAACCTTCTGCTCTGATACCAAATGTAACACCCCACATCCGTTAAGGTCACTCACAAAGGGAATGCCTTAACTTCAATGGAGCATTATGGGTATTGGAACAGAAATATTACAAGACAGACATATATAAAACAATGGAAAGTAAAGTAGAAGTACTTCAAATCTTATTAAATATAATTGTTTACAATAAAAGCCCATCAACTTCCAATACCCAATTACATAGCTAAAATATCTGTCTTGCTAAAAAACAAAGAAGCATAAAAATAAACTGTAGTATTCCCCCAATAAAGCAAAGTAAGCCATAGACAAGAGAAATTCAAGCCGTATATGAAAGAGCCTTGGAGCTTGGTAAGATCCGAACTAAGTTGTATTCCAACCCTGCGAACCGGGGGGGGGGGGGGACGGAAGAAAAAGAGGTGAAACAAAATGGGTCAGTCATAAAGACTGAGTAAGTCCTAGTGACTTTCAGCATAAAAACAGGTAAAGATAACATGGCATGAATAAACTAAAAGTAAACATAAGCATGATGACAAGATAAGAAACAGGCTAAGAATAACATCATATGATTTTTGTCAAGTATCGCAAGGTTCCCATTCAAGAAACTAAGCATAATTTCGCAAGATTTCTATCAAGCATCGCAAGATTCCTCTGCTTCACCATTTAAAATATTTTTATGATATTTATTTGCTCTGCACCACCTAACTTGCCTCCTCATAAGTGTCTTACAAGGAATGACTCGTCTTCCTACTAGTGTTCCAACTAATGTCCTGTGTAACAAGAATATGTACCCCCTACTAGTGTCCTAACTAGTAATCTGTATACAATAGTTACAACGTGATCCCCGAAATTGTGGTAGCCTTGAGGTGTACATCGATTATGAGGATTACACCACAATCAGCCCAATTGCCATGAATATGTTTGATGTACCCTTACTACCCTATCGATCGGCTCCCTACTCGCAAGATCATATGTATCATACGGCCCCCAATGATTGCAGATACCTATGCTGGTCCCACCATGGGGTGTATCATGTCCCATGGTGGCGGCCCGACACAACTCTAGAACGTATAGTGTATACTACTGGTGCCCAGTGCCCTATTTGTCTGCTCCAAAGTGTGTGCACGTCCGCACTGCGTTAGAACCTACACTGCTGCACCAACCGTCGTCGCTTTGACCGCTTATAATCAGCCCAGTAATCGTGCCCCACCCTGCCTAGTTTCAGGGTACCATGATGCCTAATTGGGTTACTGCTGAAATGGGTCCCCATTACTAGGGTTTTCCTAATGGTTAAGTTTGTGGGCCTATATTTACTGATATTACCCACCAACCCTGATGTGTACTTAACCCCTTTACCGATTCAAGCACGTGTATTTAATGGTTAAGTTTTATGGGCCTATAATTACTAATATTACCCACCAACCCGACGTGTACTTAACCTTCCCACGGATTAAGCATGTGTATTAATGGTTAAGTGTTTGGGCCTATATTTATTAATATTACCCACCAACCGATATGTACTTAACCCTCCTACTCGTCATGTCATGTTATATCGGCTAAGTGTCCTCTCTTGTATTACTTAACCCTACCATACACCACGTTTGATTGGTTAAGTATTCATGCTAACTTAACCCACCCACTTATCATGTTATGGTGGTTAAGTGTTACTCTCTTGTATTTACTTAACCCTTCCACGCGTCACGTTATATTGGTTGAGTGTTATCAACCCATTTCAAGTTGACTCAACCCATCCATTAGTCATGTTATAACGGTTAAGTGTTCTTATCTTAACCCTACCCACTGGTCTAATTAACATGTTATATTGGTTAAGTGTTCTCAAGAAGTCAAGTTCAGGTTTACTTAACCCATCCATTCATGTCATATCGGCTAAGTGTCATTAGCCTAGTCATATTACTTAACCCACCCATTAATATCATATTGGTTAAGTGTCATTAACCTAGTCATATTACTTAACCCACCCACTGGTCTAATTAACATGTTATGTTGGTTAAGTGTTCTTAGTTTACTTAACCCTACCTACTGGTCTAATTAACATGTTATATTGGTTAAGTGTCGACTATTCATATGTTACTTAACCTTTCCATTCATAGTATGTCTGTTTATTGGCATTAATTAATTATTAATGCATCAACCACTCACCTTAGACCTGTTGTTGTGGTCATTGGATATGTCGGGCGGTTCTGGGCAGAATTACACTACAACTCAGTCCAACCTTGGGTTTAAGCACGATATGACTAACTTCTCACATTGGATCTTATTATTCGCAGTCACTGGATATGTCGGGCGGTTCCCGTCAGAATTACACTACAAACTCAACCCAACCTCGAGTTAGTCATGTTTACGTTCGTGTTCATATTCATGTTCATGTTTCAACCACGTTCATACTTCTAGTTGTATGCCAATTACCAAGTTCATAATTCACGTTTTTGCCCCCAAAACGTGTTCCCAAATTATTATCATAATTAACTATAAAGTTATGCCAAGTTATAGCCTTTTATTTACAATACATGCCAACTACCCAAAACCCAACATAGGCGCGTTCATATTCAACCTCTACCAAGTTATAAATTATCATATACATTTCAACTCCAAATTTTACATAATTAACATATGCCCAAGTTCTAGATTACATGTCAGTTTTACATATGCCCCATTTCATACAAAATTTACATATGTTCAATTCATGTCGTTTTACATGTATGCCAATTTTATGCCAATTTACACATATACCAAGTTTCATGCCGTTTTACATATTTCAAGGTTCATGACTTACATGTTTACAAAGCTATGCTCAATTTACATAGATCAAGTTTTATACCCAAAATTACACGTATAGCACGTTTACACCAATTTACCCATAAGAAGTTCTAGCCAAATTACCTATATCAAGATCCACGTCAAATTACATGTATCAATCCCAATCGCGCAATAACCATTATAATGACAATACCCAAAATTACCCCGTTTCATGTTAATGGTAAATTATCCCCAAACATCCAATTTTCATATTATGCCTTCGATTCCACCAAACACATATATTTCACTAGGCAATATTCAAATATTTCCCCATATACAAATCGCACGTATATCGTAGTTTAGGCCTAGGTCTGAAATTGACCAAGGTTCATCAAAAGAAAATAAATAGGGGAAGGTAGAATTTTGCATAAAAATAAGATCAAGGAGAAAAACATCATCTCAGGCATGAAGATTACAACTTGGTAAAAATATCAACATGAATCAAGAAAACTGATTTACAACAGGCTGAATAGATCATGAACTAGACAAGTCTCAAAACTCAAGATCCAAGAAGCAACAGAAATAGATTGATCCAATTTCACTTCATCACATGCCCATATTATATTTAAATATTTTAATCTGAAAATAACTAGAACTTACTGGGCATGGCTAACGAATTAAGAACTGAAATTGTCGTAGAAATGTTGCGGCGTTGTTTATTGATTGTCTTGAATCATTGTAGAAGCCTTGTTCTTTGAATTGATTTGAGTTTGAATGCTTGTACTTTGATTTGGAGACGGCGACCATGGTTCAAGAGATATTTTAGCAGCATAATGGTATAAGAATGATTTGTTATGAATTAGGTTAGGTCTTAGGGTGTTTTTATAGGTGTAGGAACTAGTTTAGGCCCTTAGATAAACCTAGAATCAATCCGGGTCATCAAAACACGTCTTAGGCTTCAAAAATGGGTTCTGGGTCAAAACAGGCCGGCCAGGTCGACCTGTATAGGGAGGAGGTCGACCTGGTGGGTAGGTCGACCCTAAGGTCGACCACATGGTCGACCTGACCCTCAGGTCGACCCCCAGGTCAACCTGCCTGGTCCTGTGCTGCGTGAAATTTGCTGAATTTTCTACAGGCCATAACTTCTTCATTCGGACTCCGATTTTCGAAAACCTGGGCTCGATTTCGTGTAGAATTCCGAGACTAACGCATTGGCGCAACCTGTTTCCTTTGATTCTCATTTTAAAAATTAATTATACATTGGTTTCTAGTTTCAACATGTTATTAAAATTCGGGTTGTTACAATCGTGCTTCAGTTAGAAGGTAACCGGTAAATGCTCCATTACATTAAAAAACCTGATGGAAATATTTTCTCCAATTTGCAGAGCAATACTGGAATATCAACTTCAAATTTACATAAATGTTCTACTTTTAAAGTAGCCGAACAAAGCGCTTTGTAAAACAAACTAAACTCTATTACTACCTTCCAAACTTTTAATGGCAGTAGTTCTTTTAACATAATGAGAAATAAATGCTCCATCATAATGTGACAATCGTGAATTTTCATTCCATCCAATTTACCATTTTTGAAGTCAACACTTCTACGAAGGTTTGATGAAATCCCATCAGGAAATCTTAACCCTTCAACCCATTTTAACACAACTTTAACTTGATTATTATCTGATTTATAACATGCTTTGTTTTTTACTGTCATTTGGTTTCATATAAAGCTCGGGACGTTTGCACAATTCTTCTATATCGTGCCTTGATTTCAAATCATCTTTATTCTTCCTTTTAACATTCAAAATTGTGTTAAGGACATTATCAAATACATTTTTCTCATTGTGCATTAGGTCAATATTATGGCAAAGCAGAAGATGTTTCCAATACGGCAACTCCCAAAAAATAGACTGTTTGCACCGATTGTGATAAATCGATTTTCCTTCAATTTATATTTGAGCTCCAGTTTCATATATCTTTGGATAATCTTTAACCTGTTCATATATGACTTCGCTAGACCATATCGTTGGAGATTGTTTGGTTTCTACTCTATTAGCCATAAAATTTTTCTTGTCTACTTTGAAAGGATGATTTACATGGAGAAAAATCGATGACAGTCAAACCATGAAATTTTCTTACCATGTGGTAAGGAAAACGCTCGTGTTTCTTCCATGCAATATAGACATGATAGACAACCAGCAATACTCCATCCTGAAAGCATTGCATAGACAGGAAAATCATTTATGGTCCATAACAAAGAAGCAAACATATGAAAAGTTTTCTTCTTTGAAACATCGTATATTTCTACTCCTTCGTTCCACAATGTTCTTAATTCTTCAATTAACGGTTTTAAATAAACATCAATTCCTTGTGCCTGATCGTCGGGGACAGGAACAACAACAGTAAGAAACATATATTACGTTTTCATACACATTTATGGAGGTAAATTACAAGGTCTAATGATAAGGCCCATGATGAAGCCTTGGAGTAATGGTAAAGTAATGCATACGTTTATATGAAACTTCCTTTCTCTTCTTCTTTCTTGGTTTATATCTTTCTTGATTACATATTTTACAGTTTCTAAGGTTTACGTCATCTTTCCAAAACAACATGCATTCTTTTAAACATGTAACTATCTTATGACGAGGTAAACCAAATGCCGACAAAAGTTTTTTAACTTCTTAGTGATTTTCACACATTAAATTATCAGGCGGCATGTGCCTTTTTGTAGCTTGTACAATAGTTGTAAACCCAACTTTAGTGATGTTGTATTTTGACTTCATCGCAATGTACTCTGCGATTACAGATAGCTGAGTGCCACTTTTACAACCATCCCAAATAGGTTTCTTAGCATTATCTAGCAAATCATGATTTTACTTAGCTTCAATATTCGGTTCTTCAGCATTTCCATCATCGTCGTCAACTGCAACCATAGGAAACATTGATCGTGCTGCACCTTCGACCATTTTTTCACTACCGGTCGAACTAACATTTTCATTAACAACACTTTCTGCCTCAGTCTCTACAGGAGTATTTGATACAATCTCCATGACGATCTCAAAAATAATACATGGTTATGAATCCGCTTTTGCACAAATGGTCTTTCACAATATCGGGTAACAAATACATCAAATGTCTACACTTGCTGCACGGACAACGAATTTTAGAATCGCTTCTATTATTACTTAAAGCGAATTCGACAAAGAAATTTATACCATTATAAAAATCTTCTTTTATTAATCCTCCATGTCCTCTTCTTTGGTACATCCAACTCCTCTGAGCAACAAAATAATCAATCATTTTTCCTATTTAAGAAATTTAGTCACAATTTCAAAAATTAATATTTATTTTCAAGAATACAAATTCAAAAAAACTTTTTTTTATGGTCATACAACGCACATGTATATATAATGGTTGAAAACAAATAATATTTTCACTAAGTTAAAAATAATTTCTAATCTAGCACATTTTTTCAATGTAACTCTTTTATATGGTCAAGCATCCTACTTCCCATTATAAAACACAGTAAATATTTACATTTTGTATACTACTTCATCAAACGATTCAACAACATTTCAACAGCATTTCCCTTTTGTTTCCTGCATTGTACACATGTATGTAGGAAACAAAAAGAAAAATAAAATCGAAATTTTGTGAATCGTTTAAAACGAAGTAGTATACAAAATGTAGATTCTTACTGCGTTTATAACTTGTCAAAGACAAAGACAAATCCAATAAATATTATATCAGATGAATATAAATGGTCATTTTTTAATTTGACAAAAACGACTATTTATATAACGATCATGTACAACTCTCATCGGACGGGGCCGAAAACACTCTAGGGGAGATGTGCGCATTTTACTATAAAAATATAGTTTTACTACAATACAAAAATATTTTATTTTATCACATTTGCTTGGTATCAATCAACTTAAAGCTAAGTTATTACTATTGTTGTTTCAATAGACTCAACTAGAATTAAGACTCAAGCTTTTTTTTGTGCATAAGTCAAAATGTGCACAATGCTATTCCTAGCTCGTGCATTCAGTTTTTCCTATATCAACTAACACCAAGAATGACAAGTGCACAACGGTGCACATATAACAAATATCCTCAATTATACAACGATAAAAAACCATGCTAAATGGGAAAATATTCACAAATAACCAAACATTGCACATAAAATTTTCAATTTCACTATATCACATGAAATATGCACATAATAGGATGTTATTACCCCTTACTATGCTATTGGAACCAATTACAATCAATAATTAATCCTAATTTTCAAGTTAGGACATAAATAGGTTTAGGAAAAAAATTGATTTTTAAGTAAATAAAGAGATTATACCTCAAATTGCTTGCCTAGGAGGTTAGACATGAATCCGGAGATGAATATATGTGAAGAAATTGACGATTGGCGGTGAAAAAATCGATTTTGGGGTTGGGTAGGGTTTTATATATTTTCGTGCTGGAAATGTTTTGAGGAAGATGGACAATGGGAAAGAAAGGCTTACAGCTGCTGTATAATTAGTTTATAATCGACGGTCGCCGACGGTCCGTTGGAAACTGTCGCCCCTTCTTTTCAAATTTGCAATGTTTTTTGTAGTGCCACCAATCATATTGATCCATGGGTCGACCCCCTTTAGACCTGGGTCGACCCGGTCTCGGGCTGGGTTGCTTACTTACCGTTGGTTCCTACGTTAATCATCTGTTTGAATTTTAAATATTGAATATTGATTAAACTTCATAAGCTTATAACTCCTCTATATGTTATCCGATTTACACAAATCAAGGGTCTAAACCAGAATTTCGAGACAAACGCAACGGTAAAGCCGGTTTCACTCAATTCTGAATATTTAATTAATTAATATTCATTTTATTATCTTTAGTGTATAATTATGGTGTATTAAATAATGGGTGTTACATTATAAATGTTAAATTACAGATCAAAACAAAGAATGCCTAGTTGTGTGGATGACATAGGTGGTTGCGATATTTTCGATGCTAAACCTGAAGGTGAATCGGATGATGAAAAAAAATCAAATGATCAAGATGGTGATGGACAATGCTTGTAGTAGCAAAAAGAAGGTCAAGCAGATGATTTCCAAATGTTTAATGATGAAACTGGTGTCATGAGCATTTTCACGATGAAGCATCATAACAGGCTCTACTTCATCAGAGCATACTTAAGAAAATTGACTCATCTACATTCACATTACCTGTAAAAGATGAAAATTCAAGAGAAGCTTTTAGTCTTATTAAGAAAACTAACAGTTTGCCTTCAACCAAGAAAAAGGGAAAAGCTGTAGCATCTAGCCTCGATACCGTATTGGTAAGTGGAAATAGCGATAGCTCCTCAAAGTCATTTTTCTCAATTGAAGTACAAGCTTTTCTTTGCCATCTAAACCTACGCAAGTGTCAACGACAATGCACGGATACATATTTAACCGTGATGATAGGAAAAAAGGGGTGTCGCTGAAGTTCCTAACGAAAGTGTTGGTTCAGATCAGGACTCAAAAGAAATTCAACCTTCGAAAGAAAGCTAATCGAAGATTCTAAGCAAAACTCAGATAAAAGCATCTATCAAAACAAAAATCGAATCAACTTCAAATTCATCTCCTTTTTAAATACTTAAGCGTTCATCCATACATTTTGACAAAAAGTTCAGCAATAACAAGAACATTAATCAAAACATCACCCAATCTCAAGCAGCTTATCAATTTTGTTCTTTCAAACTGGGAATGAAAGCAGCTAAAGTAGAATCAAGGAAGTGATTCCAGATCATGCTTCCATGTATTATGCCAGTTCAAAAATATAAAGGTCATATGTTCCTTATATTTGTTTACTGTATATATCGAACAATATTTGTGCTAGTTTGGTAAACATCTTTCCGTTATTTATAAGTCTGTTGTGTGTAAACTTTAGTAAACTAAGTATTTATTTTTCATCACTGGTCAAATTTTCTCATCTAAAAAATATATCGTGATTTTTTTTTCAAATGTGCCACAAGTATGGAGTGATGCATATGTATCTAAAGCAAGTAAACATTTCTGCAAATAAGAAGGAAACCTCTGCACTTAAGGCGATTGACTTTGGGTTGTCGGTGTTCTTCAAACCTGGTGCATATTTTACTTATTGTACATATTTTACTTGTTTTCGGTTATCATATATTTTGTAGGCAACCATATATGTTCTTATAATGTTCCTTTATAATAATGTAGGTGAGAAATTCGCTGAGATTGTTGGCAGTCCTTGCTACATGGCACCAAAGGTTTTGGGAAGAAACAATGGGCCGGAAGTTGATGTTTGGAGCGCCGAAGTTATATTGTACATTTTGCTCTGTGGTGTTCCACCATTTTGGGAAGGTATATGTTGAAGTATGCGATACTATGTGTTAGATTGAAGAGGAAATTTCGGGTATTTCGGATATTTCAGATCTGGAGGAAATTTCGGGTATTTAGGATATGAAGGAAATTTCGGGTATTCAGATCTGGAGGAAATTTCGGATATTTCGGATCTCGAGGAAATTTCGGGAATTTTGGATATTTTGGATCTGGAGGAAATTTCGGATCTAGAGGAAATTTCGGGAATTTCCATATACTTCTCTATGCCTATATAAGTTATCCTCTAGCTTTCAAAAGGCAAGAATCAAGAGCTTCAAGACTTGATAGAAATCAAGGTTTTGTTCTCAAGGGTTTAATTAGAGTTTATAACCTAATTGCAATTCTTCAATTCTATTCTCTTCAAACTCCTTTCTATTTTGAAATATAGTGATCATTAGATCAATCTCTTGTATTCCTTTCATCGTGGTAATAAAATACTCTCTTGAAAGTGGATGTACACTAATAAGATGTTAGTAGAACCACTATAAATCCTTGTGTGATTTATTTTTTCTACTATTGTTATTAGTTTCTTGCTTGTGATTGAGATTTGGATTGTTCGTGACTGGTTAATAATTGTTTGTGACTATAGTTATTGGTTTGATTGTTTTTGCAAGTCTAACAAATATCTAGTCTTCCGCTAGCGCTTATGGTTTAGATATTTGATTCGAGTGGTCTTGAATTGGATTAATCACAACTGTTCCAACAATTGGTATTAGAGCAATTGGTGCTTGTTAGGTGTTTGTGAAAATGCCGAATACGGATAATAGCTCGGTAAGTCCTTCAACCAGAAGTCCGAATAGTGTGGCGCCTTATGTACGAGGTTCGTATGCGGTGTTAGGTTCTCAATTGGTAATTGACAAGTGGAATGGTGATAATGACTTTGAGAAGTGGTAATGGAAAATGAAAGCGGTTCTTAGGCGGAATCGGGTACACCGAGTAGTATTTTATACTCACTTATTGCCAAGTGATATCTTAGATGTTGAGAGAGAGGAGATGAAGGAATAGGCTTACACTACTCTTCAACTTGCTATGGGGGAGAATGTGATCTTCGAAATTAGTGGTGAGACAACCGCTAAACTTATCTGGGACAAGTTAGAGGAATTGTATATGAAGATGTCACTCACTAACTGTTTGATCTTGTTGCAGACGTTTTTCACCTTCAAGATGAAGGAGGGAAATTCGCTAAAGGCACACTTGAATGCCTTTGATGACTTTCTTATGAAGATGAAGGCCGTTGATTTGAAGATTGAGAAGAGCAAAAGGCGATGATATTATTGTGTTTGTTGCCGGACCGCTATGCGGGTTTCTCAAATAGTTTGATCTATGGTCGGGATACTTTGACTCTTGATGATGTCAAGATGGGTCTTCTTAGTGAGGAGTTGAGATATCAAATGAAGGAGATGAGTGAGGGTAGTAGCGTAGCTAGTAGTGTTCACGGGTTGTTTGTGGAGAAAGAAAAGAATGTGAAGAAAGGAAACCGGGGGCGTTCTAAATCAAGGAAGCCTGGTGGAAGAGGTAAATTAAAAGAGAGAAATGACAAGTGCTTTATTTGCAAGAAACCGGGACATTGGAAGAATGAATGTCCGAACAAAGATAAGAAGGAAGTAGCATCTTATCCATAGCGGTGGAGAGTGGGGATGGTGAGATAGATGAGAATGTGTTAACGGCGGTAGCATCAGGTGTTTCGGGTAACGAATGAGTGCTCGATTCGGGTGCGTCGTATCATATGACGCCAAATAGAAATTGTTTCTCGTCCTTTGAAGTCAAAGAGGGAAATGCAATTGATATGGGAAATGATGCTATTTGCATGTCGATGGGTAGTGGCTCCATGCAAATAAAGATGTTTGATGGAGTTGTCCGCATGCTCACAATGTTCGCTATGTTTCGGGACTTAGGAAGTCGCTTATATCTTTGGGGCAATTGGATTCTCTAGGATGCAAGATCACTATCGAGAAGGATTGCTTGAGGGTTTCGAAGGCGGCACTTGTGGTTATTAAATGTGCTAGGACTCATGGTATATATTTGCTTCAAGGTGTGCCGTAGGAGGTGAGACTTGTGTGGGTGTTGATAGTTCTCGTGACTTGGATCCGACACGGTTGTGGCATTTGAGATTGGGTCATGTCTCGGAGAGAAGTTTGGATATTCTTCGGAAGCGGGAGATGATTAAGGGTGAGAGTTTAAAAAAACTAGAGTTTTGCGAGGAATGTGTCATGGGGAGGCAAACAAGGGTATCATTCGATGAAGGCAAACATGACTCAAAGGAGGTTCTTGAGTATGTTCATTTGGATGTTTGGGGACCGACACCGGTTGCTTCTTTTGGTGGAGCTCGTTATTATATTTCTTTCATTGATGATTTATCTCAAAAGGTATGGGCGTATGTAATGAAGGCCAAGTCGGAGGCATTTGCTAAGTTCAAAGTGTTGAAGGCTCTATTTGAGAATGAGAGTGGCAAGACTTTGAAGGTGCTAAGGACCGACAATGGCGACGATTATGTTTCCCAAGAATTCTTAGAGTATTGTAAGCATCACGGAATCCGGAGACATTTTACTACACCGGGAGATCCACAATCTAATAGAGTAGCGGAGATAATGAACCGAACTCTACTTGAGTAAGCTCGATGCTTGAGATTGATATCGGGTTTGTCTAAGGTATTTTGGGCTGAAGCTTTGTCAACCGTGGTGCTTATTGTGAATCGAATTCCATGCTCAACCATTGATAACAAAATTCCGAAGGAAGTGTGGAAGGGGAAGAATGCTGACTTGAGATATCTTCATGTGTTTGGTAGTCTGGTTTATGTGCATGATCCGGGGAATGATAAGCATGGAGCTAGAGCATTCAAGGGGTCTTGCTTGGATTCACGGACGGCGTGAAAGGATATCGGATTTGGAATCCAAAAACGAAGAAGGTTGTTAATTCTCGTCATGTCTCTTTTGACAAGTCGGCTTTGTTCAAGGAGAATGAGAGCTCATCGGATGTTCCGGATTTGGTTCATGGTGAATCAAAGGAGAAGGAAGTTATTCCCACATTCCGTCCAAGTGGTAGTAGAGTTGAAGAAGAAGCTCGTGGGGTAGAAGCGGTTGATGAAACATCACATAGTCCACATGGTTCCTCTAGTGATGTTGGTGATGTACATGATACTAGAGAAGTTTCGACTCAAGGTGGAGCCGAAAGGGGTTTGGGTGATAGAATTACTACTCGGGTTGGTCAACGTGCAATAAAACCTCCCGAAAGATATGGTGATTGGAACTACCTTAGCTTTTGTGGTCATTTAGACTATGCTCTCAGTGTTGTCCAAGATGAGCTGATGGACCTTGATGACGTCATGGAGTCGAGAGAGAGCTCGAAATGGATTTGCGCCATGGAGGAAGAGATGCAATCATTGATAAAGAACCAAACTTGGGATTTGGTTCTAGTTCCTCAAGGAAACCATGCTACAGGGTGCAAACGGATTTACAAGTTGAAGGATAATGGAAGGTACAAAGCAAGGTTAGTGGCAAAGGGGTTTGAACAAAGAAAAGGAAAGGAGTATGATGAAATTTTTGCACCGGTGGGACGTCGTACTTCTATCCGGGTTTTACTTGCTATAGCTCCTATCCATGACTTGGAGTTGGAGCAACTTGATGTGAAAACCGCCTTCTTACATGGAGACTTGGATGAAGACATCTACATGGAGCAACCGGATGGGTTTGTTGTAGATGATAAGCCTAAAATGGTTTGCAAGTTGAAGAAATCACTATATGTAACACCCCGCCTCCGCTAGGGTCACTCGCAAAGGAATGCACTAGCTTTAGAGGGGCATTATTGGTAAACATGCACAGAAATATCACAAGACAGAACATATAAAATAGCGGAAGTAAAATCAAACTTTCATAACATGAATAAATAAGGTCTAAAGCCTTTTACATCAGAGTACATCAAAACATGTCTTGCAATAGTAAAGAAGCATAAAGACATTTTCATAAATTATTCCCCAAGTAAAAACAGTAAAGTAGCCATTAGCCAAGAAAAGTCCAAGCCATCCATGATGACCTTCAAGCAGAAGAAGTCCGAACTAAATAACAGTATTTCCTCCCTGTAACCTAGGGGGCGAACGGAAGAAAAGAGGCGAAACAAAACGGGTCAGTCAAAAAGACTGAGTAAGCCCTATCTACTATTAGCATAAAAACTAGTAAAGTTAAATGACATGAGAAACTGAGATGAACATAAGCATGATAACAAGATAGATAAGCTAAATCAAAATAACAGGATGAACTACTGAACTCAGATAAACTAAGGTGTCATGATAAATTACGATGTCAAGATAAAACAAGGTATCACATCGTCAGGTTTCTATCAAGTATAATATCCCCAAGATATCTGTCACGTATAACGCCCCGTGATATCTATCCTGTATTTTAGCTCTGCACCTACCGTACTAGTATCCCCACCGTGTCATGTGTTAACCAAGAATGACCCTCACTCAAAAGTCGTGTAATGGTCCATGTCAACCTAATATATCGCATATATAGGTTACTCAACTTGTATGTTTTATTCCATGTAAATGTTCAGTCCCTTGCCGTAGACCATACGGGCTTTCCCATGAGATTCTATATTACTTTAACATAGTTCCATGATCCTTAAGATCGGTTTGGACTGTTACCCTAAACCTAGCTAGGGTCTTCTAACATGAATTATTGTTTGTACAACTAGGACTTATGCTACCTAGGGCTGCTAGGGATTATGCTTACCTATTACACGTTTTCGTATCTCGGTTTGGGTTCAACCACCTAGGGCCACTAGGGATTACGCTAACCGCCAACCGCGCCCTTTTTCCCACGTATTCATCGTGAATCGCTTTTCCATGACTGTATGCACATGTATCACATCGTGTCATCCGAGTCCTGTCACAGGGCAAATCAAGAAATACAGGACTCGGTCGGGAGCTTTCGATTTATCTGCCGATGCAGATGCTAAGGTCTGTTTTTCTTATACGTGGCTATGGTCCCACGAGACCACTCCCTCAACTAGTGAAAGACAAGACAGGATAAATCCTGTATGAGAACACAACACTGGCCAACCCACATCCAAGCCTTACCGCAACCATAATTAGATAGCAATTATGGTCTTTTGGGTGTTCTCTGCCTTTCCGTACGTACACGCTTGACCAAAGATGGTAGGTAGCCTGACGAAATGCTATCTAGGGTATGACCGTGTATCGTCGACTATCCCCTATCCATCCCCGTCTTTAGGTCGCTCGTATAGCAACCAAGGCATACTCTTGGTTCTTCTAACGCAGACCTTAACCTCTCATGAGCCTAGTATAATCACCTGGCAGCTCATAGAGGGATACCAAGAATATCCTCACGCTCCCCGAAGCCGCTGCTTCGTTACCCAGTTCGCTGGAGCCTTTATCTAAATCAGATACTTGCTCCTACTCGTATACTTAAACGATGACCTACCGTATCAGGTTACTCATCTATCTATGAACTGGTCTAAATTTCCTTGACTAAGAATCATTACTTAGTTATTCTTCAACTAAGGTTTACCACTTAGCATTGTTCCCGTTATCCTTGTTAACTACGGTTATCCACCTAATCCTCAGAACTAGGGTTTACATAATGGATTAAGTGTCACTTAAGTTCATGACTTAACCCGTCTACAAATCCTGTCAAAATTGGCTAAGTATCCAAGTTCAAGGCTTAACCCTACAAACCATGCTCAAGTTGGTTAAGTATATTAGGCAATTCACGACTTAACCTCGTCCAATTATCATTCTAGATTGGTTAAGTATATATTAACTTGACCCTATCAATTTACTTAGTCAAATCGGTCAAGTGTATTCAAGCGATTCGTGACTTAGCCTTATCATGTTTTCACGTTATATTGGTTAAGTATTGGTTAACTTAACCACAATAAATTAACGAGTTAGATTGGATAAGTATAGGTCACTTAACCACATCAATTCATCATGTTTAGATTAGTTAAGTGTTTAACTTAACCCCATTAAACTACCAAGTGGGATTAATTAAGTCTAGGCTAACTTAACCCCATCCGATTTCCATGTTTAGACTAGTTGAGTCTAATCTTAACCCCATTCGTTAACCGTATTTTTCGGTTAAGCGTCATTAAGAAAACTTACTTAACCTTACCAAGTTATCGCGTTGGATTGATTAAGTGTTGGTTAACTTAACCCCATCCACTAGTCATATAAAAATGGTTAAGTGTCATTAGGCAAATCAAGTTACTTAACCTACCCAACCTTGTCATGTTTTGTTAAGTATCATTAGCCTAATCAAATTACTTAACCCATTTGTCCATGTCATATTTGGTTAAGAGTAATTAATCAAATTAACTTAACCCTATCATGTGGCATTAATTACTTAATGCACCTTCACCTCTCACATTAGACTTTGTTGTGGTTACTAGTTAAGCCGGTCGGTTCCGGGTAGCTTTACACCACAACTTGGTCTAACCTCGGGTTCAAGCACAACATGACCAACTTCTCACATTGAGTCCTATTGTTTGCAACTACTAGTTAGGCCGGTCGGTTCCGGGTAGTTTTACGTTGCAAACTCAACCCAACCTCGAGTTGGCCACACTTATATTATCTAAGTGTCATGTCCATCATGTTTCCCAAAACATGTTACAAGTTTTCAAGCATTTGGGTAGACCTAACTTAATAGGTAAATTCCCAAAGGGTAGACCTAACTTAATAGGTAAATTCCCAAGCTTATGTTTTTATGCATACTTACATGTCAACTTCCATGTTATATTTCAAGTCATGTTTTCAAGTTGTATTTTCATGTCATTAGAAATTACCCATAACATAACCCAACGCTTTTAAACTCGCATATACGTTCGCGACAACGTAATGGATTAAAAGAAGAGACTTGGCAAAGGCATGACAAAAATGGATATTAAGCCACAAGTTAATCATGGTGGCAAATGAGGCAGAAATGTGTTCATTAACTTGCATGTTACATTCTTAAGCCTCAAAACATGCATAAACCCAAACTTGGCACATAAGCGAATCATGGTGACAAAAGATATGGAATGATGACTAGTAACTCGCATATATCATCATATAAGGGTTATGACTTCATATGCAAGTTGACATAAAGGTTATGAGGGTTCTCATGTTGCCTAATGCAACATTTCAACATAAAGGTTGTAGCTTTTAGCTCACAAGATCAAGATAATGACTTCATAAACTTGCATGACATAATAGCATGTATAATACTCAATGGTCAAACCCA
Source organism: Allium sativum (assembly GCA_030737875.1). Classification (NCBI taxonomy): domain Eukaryota; kingdom Viridiplantae; phylum Streptophyta; class Magnoliopsida; order Asparagales; family Amaryllidaceae; genus Allium; species Allium sativum. The sequence continues at coordinate 825,480,263 of CM060913.1, forward strand.
AACTTGCAACATGAACATTTAACTTCATAGTTAATATCTAAGAGTAGGGAAAGGGCTTACATTGCTATGAAGGCACAAAAGATATGACAAAGCCCTTATGCAATCAAATAGACCCAAAATGCAAGCTCTAACATAAAAACCCTTGAGCCAAAATGATCAAAACCCTTGCTTTATGATGCAAAGATAGAAACTTGACTTGAATGCAAGCTAATGACACTCATACAAGCTTGAAAACACTTGTATGCATGGAAAATCTCTCATAGAAACCATTTAGAAATTTTATGAAGAGAGTGGAGGCCATGAGAGGTAAAATTTTGCCACAGGTTAGTTGCATGAATGAATAATGAGGATTTAGGATAGGTTAGGGTCTTATTTATAGATTAGGCAAGTGTTTTAGGCCATAGGATTAAACCTAGATTCAATCCAAGCCATCAAAGCATGTCTTGGGGAAGAAGTCAAGTGTAGGAACCATCTAGGGCCTTTAGATTAAAGATGAACCATGAGAACCATCCAAATGCAAAATCTGCATTTGAGCGAATCGGCCCACGGGTTGACAGCCAAACACCCTGGATTAACCGCTAGTCGACCCAGCGGGCTCAGGTCGACCTCAAAAATCGGCCGGTTCGGTTATTCCCCTCTCCCAATTCGCTGTTTTGAACATTTTTGCATATTTATTTATTTAATTTTCAATTATATATATATATATCAATATATATATATATATATATATATTTCTCTGCGCAACCCATTTCACTTAATTAAGTATACTTTAATTTGGGAATTTTTCGTGAAACTTCGCGAGGCCATATCTTGGTCATACGGACTCCGATTTTCGAAAACTCGGACTCTATTTCGCGTATTTTTCCAAGACGAACGCAATGGCATATCCCGTTTCCCTTGATTCAGATTTTACAGTTTAATTCTGCCTCCATTTATGTTATAACAGGTTATTGAAAATACGGGTTGTTACATTCTCCCCACCTTTTAGGATTTTGTCCCCGAAATCTCCAAGTTAGGAAGAACATATCCTACCATCCATCATCCATCTACTCAAAACATCATCCACAAGCAACCATTGTCCTTAGATGATTTCTAATGATGTATGAATATATGCAAAACGTGTGTGTACATGTTCCTTAGCTAATGCTAATGATCAGGCCTGAATAATCTTTCTAATGCAAAATATGTATAGTGCCATGAATCCAACATGTATGCAAATAGTCCTAGTCATATAGATACTATATGCGTGCACAATCATTCATTCATATGCAACAACTGCATGATAATACATTCGATTTCATCCATAAACAAGTATAAATACTCGTGCATATGCAATATGAAATGTGACCGAGTCGAGCTAGTATCTAATGTGTATTCGCGCATCCACGAGCAACCACTTGCAACCATATCAATCATAACATGTTTCAAATACATGTTTACATCCATAGGGTTCTACCTAGAATTCCCTGAAACAGGGTCGAGAAGATAAACTGGACAAACTCCTTACAGGGTTTGTAACGGAGAATAGGACCGAGAGGATGTCCACAAAAGATAGCCTACAAGTAAGCTCTACAGAAAACAGGGATCAAAGATATACTCCCAAAAAGAGATATCATGCGCGTATCTAGTCTTTGACCATCAAAGTCGTCTTTTAACTTCGCGATTTTGTAGCTTCTTATTCCTGTTTCCATAACATGAGCTGGAACTCATTTCTTCGTCGCCTCTCGTTCCACTTGCACTTATCCTTTTCCTAGAATACTTGACGCAAACATGACTGCGTACTCATGATCTCATGCAAGCTTTCCAAAATTCACTAGTGAATCTTGGATCTCGTTTATATACTATAAGGCATTCCATGTAGAAGAACTTTCTCCTGAAAGTAAACAGATGTCAATCAGGTTATCATGCGCACTTACTAGGGTGATCTCTATAACTCATGCATAAATGAAGTAAACCATCCGTCTTATTGGCGAACACCACTCGATCGGGCTTCAAATTTCCAATAAAGGCATCAAGGGATTCTAAGTAACTAGTCATGACAGAACCTCAAAAAGGTTACCCGATACTTCGAGGGCATTACCAAGGCTAGTCAAAAGGTCTAACTACCCTCCTATCAAAACCGAGAGTGGCACCCCTATTGGATAACCACTTCATCCCTAGAATCCATCCATAGCTTATAAACATAAGCATTATTTCCAAACTCAACACTTGGCATAGACATTCCCAAATCCAAACAATTCATGTATAAATGGACTGATTCTCCAATAGGACTTTGAGACAAAAATGGGATTCTCTATTACGCTAGTACTTAAGGTGCAGAGACTCAACTATCGAAGCAGACTTAAATGATACGAACAACGAAGTCCTAACGGGATGATAGAGAAGAAAAGCTAAACCTTTAACAAGATCGTTACCCTCCTTCCGAGGTACTCTAGAAATGAGAGCATGCTACTGCCCTCCCGATGATCTTGTCCTTGTCCCAAAATACTTAACTATCCGCCCCGTTTTACCATGCCAAAGGTACTCTCTCGTCATGGGTTTCATTGTTCATCTTTCTCCCTCCTTTGAGGACTAAGCCATACCAACAAGTTGCTCATCCTTAAGCTCGTATCCTTTATCCTTCTTTCTCACGATCCTTTCTTATAACGCGGCCACTGGTCTCTCGAGAACCACCTCCATCGTATGGAAAGCACTTTCGTAGGTAGAAAAGACTAGTCGCAGTTAAAACTACTGTGACTACAGATGGAGGAAAGAAAGGAAAAGAGACTCAATTAAGGAAACAAGGATAGTGCTAATGGCCTTTGGGGAATAGCCTTTTTCTTTTAAAAGAAAATTTTCTTGAAAAATGCTTCTTTGTAAACGGTTTTTTTCAAATAGTTTTCAGAAGGTCTTTAAAAACTTTTGCCCAGTCTGGTAACCTGGCTCTGATACCACGTGTAACACCCCGCCTCCTCTAGAGTCACTCGCAAAGGAATGCACTAGCTTTAGAGGGGTATTTCAGTTAATGCTAAAATTCAATAATTGCAGAATAAATAATCTCAAATGTGAGAATTGGGGGAAACGGGCTGCGTCATTGCGTTCGCTCGGAAAAATACGCGAAATAGAGTCCGAAATTTTGTAAATCGGAGTCCGTATGGCCCAGTTATGGCCCAATGAAGTTTGCAGAAAATTCAAAGTTAAAAACAGATTTAAAAATTCAAATTCAGATTTTTAATTTCAACCAGCGGGGCCAGGCGGGAAAGTTCCCGCCCTAGCCATGTCGACAGGGCTGTCGACAGGCCTGTCGACTGGGGAGTCGACTTGCCTGTCGACACGGGGTGTCGAGCCACTTGGCCTGGGTGCACCAGGTCTGGTTTTCTGGCTAGGGCTGGGCTGTGTTCTAGAGACTTCCTAAATCTGACGGACCTAATCTAACCTAGGGTTAATCCTATGGTCTAAAACACACCCTAATCCTATAAATACACCCTAATGCAAGCCTAATCTATACTAAAAATAGAAATGATGCCATCATGCCGCCAAAATCAAACCTAAGAGGAGCCTCCACTAGTTTATGAAGGAAGTTGCAAGCTAATCAACCTCTAATCATCATCTTCTTCATATTTAGCAACTAGTTCTACTTCATAAGTTTGCTAATCTTGGTTTTGGTGAGTTCCTATGCCTTTAGCAAGTAATTGCTAAACTAATTAGGATAGGATATTAGGAGGCTATGGATGTAAATGTGGATTATGCAAGTTGTGGTTGTCATATGTTATAAGTTCATATGTAAACTTGCCTCTTTTTATGATATGATGTGTCATGTAAGTTCATATGCAAGTTTTATGCAAGTTTATATGCAAGATCATATGCAAGTTAGTCTCTTTTTATGATATGCATAGCATATGCGAGTTTGCCTTTGTGATATGACATGATATGCAAGTTTATATGCAAGATTCATGTGCAAGATAGTCTCTTTTTATGATATGCATAACATGTGCAAGTTTTCCTTTGTGATATGACATGATATGCAAGTTTATATGCAAGATTCATGTGCAAGTTAGCCTCTTTCTATGATGTGCATAACATATGCAAGTTTGCCTTTGTGATATGACATGGTATGCAAGTTCATATGCAAGTTTTATACAAGTTCATATGCAAGTTTTATGCAAGTCATATTCAATTTCATATGCAAGTTTTATGCAAGTTCATATGCAAGTTTGTCTCTTTTTATTATGTGCATAACATATGCAAAGTTGTCCCTATGTATGACGTGTTATGTAAACGAATTACGTGGGAAACGATGGGGTTAATATGCATGATTATAAAAAGGTGTAAAGTTGTTATGATTAAGCATAATATAAAATGAATGGACATAATTGGGAATTTACCTATTAAGTTAGGTCTACCCACATTATGGAGTTGGGAATTTACCTATTAAGTTAGGTCTACCCATACTATGGAATTGGGAATTTACCTATTGAGTTAGGTCTACCCATATTCTTAAAAATGTGTAATTAATTAGGGATAATTAATTATGGGGGTGATTAATTAGGTGTAATTAATCAGCTAAGACACGAGGTCGGACCCTTTTGTAGCGGAAGTCTGCCCGGAACCGACCGGCCATCCAGCGGCTACAAATGATTGGCCCAATGTGAGAGGTCTTAGTCATAAATTAAATACGTGATTAAAGTAAAGACACGAGGTTAGACCCTTTTTATGACAGAAGTCTGCCCGGAACCAACCGGCATATCCAGCGGTCATAAAAAGATGGTCTAATGTGAGAGGTCTTTATGAGGTCATGATCTTAATTAATTAATTAAGAAACACTTAACCATATTAGCATGTAGAGGGACATGAAGGGTTAAGTGGGTGCCTTGGGTGGCATGTGGAAATCTAGTAGTTGCCTTGGGTGGTAATAGAAAATACGATTAGAATACTTAATCAAAGTGGAACATGTAATTAAAACATGATTAAAGGGTTAAGTGGTATACACTAGAAATGACAAGCTTAGGTGGGTAGCTTGTGGGGGGGGGGGCATTTCAACCAATATCCCAAACGTATCTTAGTGGGCTCGACTCTAGTCGAGTGACGGGACACGCATATTGGGTTTGACTATAAGAGGCCAAAACGGGGTAGCGGTGGCAACGCGAGTCCAACGGGTTTCATATGCGTGTGTGGACCCGGGCTGGTAGGTAAGACGTTGTTGCATCGTGTAGATATAACCCGTGCACCATTTGTTGTATCGGGCTAGCCACTTTGGGGAGTGATACACCCCATTGTGGGGCCAGCACGGATATCTACGGTAGGGAGCCGATCGCTTGGGAGTAGTGGGTACACCTAGTGGAGATAGGGGCAGACGGCACCTATGTAGTGAGCTAGGGGTACACGAAACTACTGGGTAAATTTTCTAAGTCCTTGGGAGGGATCAACCTTTAAGTAGGAATGACTGGTGTGGTGCAGTGTAGTAATTATCCTTGGGTGGGTAAATGCGTCTTTTTCATTGTCTTAGTTCACTCTAAGTCTGATTGGCTACTGAGTGTAGTCATTTATCCCCAGTCACACCGTACCAAGTTATATCATATCCTTATTACTTTAATGATTACATTGTTAAAGTTATAGGACTCGCTCAGACTTATGTCTGACCCCGTTGTTTTTATCTTTTTTTCCAACCCTCAGGTTCTCAGAGTGGGCCCAACACGAGTGGGCTTTGATCAGGCTGCTTTTATTACTCTCTTGGAGCTTGGACCCTAGATGTAGAGCTCAGCTTACCCTTTTCTTTTATGGCTATCAGTTCATGTATTGGGATTATGTATTTTTATTTAGCAGGATGGATATTTGTACTTGACTTCTATTATGGTTTTGTGATGTAACCAGACATGTTTTATTTTCCGCTGCAATTGAAATGACTTTTTAAATTTTCAAGTATTACTTATATTTGTCTTGCTGTAATTACTCTGTTCTATATTCACTCAAGATACTCCACCGATGTTATGGCATTCCCTTAGAGAGTGACCATAGCGGGCGTGGGGTGTTACACGTGGTATCAGAGCAAAGGTTACCGGAACAGATAAAATTTTTAGAAAACTATTTTTCTAAAAACATTTTTGGAAGAGATATTTTCAAAAACATGTCTTTTAAGAGAAAAGTTTTTGAAAGAAAAGCATAATCCCCAATAGCCATATCTTTATCCTTCGAATTCTCCGTTTTGAATCTTTCCTTTTTCGTTTCAGCATGGCTGAGGATCTTAACTTTCCGGAGGGTGTGACGATACCAGTATGGTATAGGAGATTGATGGAGGCTAGGGCCACCACTGCGGGTCCAGCAAATGTTCCTCCACCAACCGTAGCACCCGACCTTCCTCCTCCCCCTCCTCCTCGCACAGATACTTTTGCTAAAACTTGTAAGGAATTCAAAGTTATGGGAGGAAAACCTTTTCAAGGATCTGAAACTTTTGTGGAGGCTAGAGATTGGCTTAAGGAGGTGGAAGAGTTGATAGATATCTTTGAGATGGAAGAAGGAAAGAAAGTCAAGTTAGCTGCTTGGTTAATGAAGGGAGAGGCCTCATTCTGGTGGGAGGTCACTAATGGAGAACGCCCCGTTGACTCTTGGGTGGATTTTAGGGAAAGATTTGTGGCAAAGTTTCTCTCAAGGGCGGAGGAAAACTTGTATATGGAAAGATTCTTGACTCTAAAGCAAGGAAATCTCTTAGTGAAGGAATATGTCAACAAGTTTAATCAATTGGCAAGGTTTGGCCTAGACATGGTGAATACACCGGAGAAGAAGGCTTTGAGGTTCGTGAAAGGCTTTAATGAACCGATGCATGGGTTGGCTATGACTCATATCCCTATGGGGGCCACCTTTGAGAAGCTAGTTGACATGGCACTCATGCATGAAGAAGAGAAGGGTCCCAATGCTAATAAGGCACCCGAGAAGAAGGAAGATCAAAAGAGACCTCAGCAACAACAGCAAAACAAAGGGGGGAAAGGCAACGGTGGCAAGGGGAAGAAGAAGTGCTTCAATTGTGGGATACCAGGCCACATAAGCAAAGATTGTAGAAAGAAGAAGAAGACTGGTTGCTTTCACTGTGGCGAAGCAGGGCATCTAGTGAAGGATTGCCCTAAGAAGGGGCAAAGGACGGGATCTACCTCAGGAGGACAGGTGCAAGCTCTTATGGCACCAGGTCAGGCTAGGGGGCAAGTACAGGCTCTCGCGGTTCTACCGATTCAGGAAAGAGGTAGAACTATTTCCGTTGAAAGTCTGGTTTTTCTATTTGATCATCCTGGCTAAATTCTCTAAATGTCACTTCTGGAGGAAGGAGGTGCGGTTCTTGGGGCACGTGGTCTCCAAGGAAGGGATAGCTGTGGATCCCGCGAAGGTAGTATCAATTCAGGATTGGAAGGTTCCGAAGAATGCTACCGAAGTAAGAAGTTTCTTGGGGTTGGCGGGTTATTATAGGAAGTTTATCAAAGACTTCGCGAAGATATCAGCCCCATTAACCCGCTTAACGAAGAAGAATCTTGTTTTCGCATGGGACGTAGATTGTGATGATGCGTTCCGACGGTTAAAGAGAGCTTTAACCACTGCTCCAGTTTTAGTGTTGCCATATGGGAGCAAGCCATTTGTTGTCTATACCAATGCTTGTGGGACAGGACTAGGCACAGTCTTAATGCAAGAGGGAAGGGTAATAGCCTATGGTGGAAGGCAGTTGAGAGTGCATGAGAAAAATTACCCTACCCATGATTTAGAGTTGGCCGCTATTGTTTTTGCACTTAAGATTTGGCGCCATTATCTTCTTGGTGAGAGATTCGAATTGTTCACTGACCACAAATCATTGAAGTACTTGTTTTCTCAGAAGGATTTGAATTTGAGACAACAAAGGTGGATGGAGTTCTTAGCATCCTCTGATTTCGTGATAGCGTATACCCCTGGCAAGGGTAACGTGGTGGCGGACGCCTTGAGCAGAAAAAGGTTGTCCTTGAGTCCATTGTTCGTGGAACAACGAAGCTTGGAATTTATCTCGATGTTTGATTTCAGACCTTCCATTGATTATGTACCCGGTTTGCTAGCTTCCTTGGAGGTTAGACCTACTCTTTTGGGGCGGATTGGAGAAGCACAGAGGGACGACCCACAGTTGGTTGAGTTGGTGGAGAAGCTCATAAGGGGGGAGTCGTCCAGCCATTTGAGTAGGTACACCCTAGACGATAGGGGGTGCTTGCGTAGAGACGGTAGACTTTGTGTACCGCAAGACGAGGGTTTGAGGAAGGTTATTCTTGATGATGCACACCGTTCTAGGATGACCATTCATCCCGGTGGGGACAAGATGTACCAAGACATGAAGAGGGTTTTCTTCTGGGCCGGTATGAAGAAAGATGTGGCCGAGTATGTCGCTCGATGCTTGGTGTGCCAACAAGTGAAGGCGGAGCAAAAGAAACCTGGTGGGTTGCTTCACCCATTGGAAGTTCCGCAATGGAAGTGGGATAGCGTCTCGATGGATTTTATTGACGGGTTACCCAGATCAAAAAAGGGTAATACGGGAATTTGGGTTGTGGTAGACAGACTTACTAAAAGCGCCCATTTCATACCTGTGAAGAGCAAGAGGACTGCTCCATGGCTAGCTTCAGTATATCTTCGAGAGATAGTTCGATTGCATGGGGTACCCTCTAGCATAGTGAGTGATCGAGATCCTATCTTCACTAGTGAGTTCTGGAGAAGTTTGCAAGAAGCAGTGGGGACTCAATTGTGTCTGAGCACCGCATATCATCCTCAGACGGACGGCCAGACTGAGAGGGTGAATCGTGTCCTAGAAGACCTTTTGAGGCTTTGTATCTTAGATTTTGGAGGTACATGGGAAGAGCATCTTCCATTGGTGGAGTTCGCATATAATAATAGCTTTCAGTCCAGTATTGGTATGGCTCCTTTCGAAGCTCTTTATGGAAGGCCTTGCCGATCACCTTCATGTTGGTGGGAATCTACGGATAAGATTTAGCTTGGGCCTGATATGGTTAGGGAGACTTCTGAGAAGATTGACTTGATTCGAAGAAGGATGAAAGCAGCGCAGGATAGGCAAAAATCTTATGCGGACAAGAGAAGGACGGATCTTGAGTTTGAAGTTGGGGACATGGTCTTTGTCAAAGTGTCTTCGTTACGAAATGTGGTTCGCTTTGGATCTGTTGGGAAGTTAGCACCAAGGTTCGTAGGGCCATTTCCCATTAAGGAAAGAATTGGACGGATGGCATATAGAGTGGAGTTGCCCGACAGACTTAGTGGTGTACATGATGTATTCCATGTGTCCCATTTGAGGAAGTGCTTACATGAGACCGCAGAGGTGGTAGAGCCGAGCTTGCTTAAAGAAGTGGAAGTAGAGCGTGATGCGACTATTCGACGAGCTCCTACCCGCATCCTTGGGTCAGAGACTAGGAAATTGAGGAATCGAGAGGTTCAACTAGTCAAAGTACAATGGGGAGAAGACGAGGGCAACGCAACTTGGGAAACGGAAGCAAAGATGCGTTCATTGTACCCGTTCCTTTTTGAGGGTATGTCTTTTAACTTCTCCTTTATCGTTTGTCTAGTACTTATCTTATCTTTAGTATGTCCTCTCGTTAGTACTTTTGACCTTTAGATAGGGTAAACCTATGGTTGAAACATGTGTTTGAGACATGTTATGTTTGATGGATGCATGTGGATGCAAGTGGTTGCTAGTGGTTGCTCGTGGATGCATATATACACACTCTAGGCACTAGATCGGCTCAATCACTTCATATTGCATATTGCATAAAATTGTGTGTAGGAAGCTATATTTATGGATGTGTAATGATTGTGTTATCATATGGATGATGCATTTTAGTGAATGATTGTGCACTCATGTAGATATTGTATGTGTCGATAGGGTTCTCTCGCATACATAATGGATGCATGGCACTATCATGGTTTGCATATGTTCATACATTAGATAGGGAACATATACACACACTCTTTGCATATGCTCATACATCATTAGAAATTGTTTTAAGGACAATGGATGCCCGTGTTTGATGGATTGAGTAGATGGTTGTTTGGATGGTAGGATATGCATTCTTCTTAGCTTAGAGATTTCGGGGACGAAATCCTTTAAGGAGGGGAGAATGTAACACCCCGTATTTCAGTTAATGCTAAAATTCACTAATTGCAGAATAAATAATATCAAATGTGAGAATTGGGGGAAACGGGCTGCGTCATTGTGTTCGCTCGGAAAAATACGCGAAATAGAGTCCGAAATTTTGTAAATCGGAGTCCGTATGGCCCAGTTATGGCCCAATGAAGTTTGCAGAAAATTCAAAGTTAAAAACAGATTTAAAAATTCAAATTCAGATTTTTAATTTCAACCAGCGGGGCCAGGCGGGAAAGTTCCCGCCCTAGCCATGTCGACAGGGCTGTCGACAGGCCTGTCGACTGGGGAGTCGACTTGCCTGTCGACACGGGGTGTCGAGCCACTTGGCCTGGGTGCACCAGGTCTGGTTTTCTGGCTAGGGCTGGGCTGTGTTCTAGAGACTTCCTAAATCTGACGGACCTAATCTAACCTAGGGTTAATCCTATGGTCTAAAACACACCCTAATCCTATAAATACACCCTAATGCAAGCCTAATCTATACTAAAAATAGAAATGATGCCATCATGCCGCCAAAATCAAACCTAAGAGGAGCCTCCACTAGTTTATGAAGGAAGTTGCAAGCTAATCAACCTCTAATCATCATCTTCTTCATATTTAGCAACTAGTTCTACTTCATAAGTTTGCTAATCTTGGTTTTGGTGAGTTCCTATGCCTTTAGCAAGTAATTGCTAAACTAATTAGGATAGGATATTAGGAGGCTATGGATGTAAATGTGGATTATGCAAGTTGTGGTTGTCATATGTTATAAGTTCATATGTAAACTTGCCTCTTTTTATGATATGATGTGTCATGTAAGTTCATATGCAAGTTTTATGCAAGTTTATATGCAAGATCATATGCAAGTTAGTCTCTTTTTATGATATGCATAGCATATGCGAGTTTGCCTTTGTGATATGACATGATATGCAAGTTTATATGCAAGATTCATGTGCAAGATAGTCTCTTTTTATGATATGCATAACATGTGCAAGTTTTCCTTTGTGATATGACATGATATGCAAGTTTATATGCAAGATTCATGTGCAAGTTAGCCTCTTTCTATGATGTGCATAACATATGCAAGTTTGCCTTTGTGATATGACATGGTATGCAAGTTCATATGCAAGTTTTATGCAAGTTTATATGCAAGTTCATATGCAAGTTTTATGCAAGTCATATGCAAGTTCATATGCAAGTTTTATGCAAGTTCATATGCAAGTTTGTCTCTTTTTATGATGTGCATAACATATGCAAAGTTGTCCCTATGTATGACGTGTTATGTAAACGAATTACGTGGGAAACGATGGGGTTAATATGCATGATTATAAAAAGGTGTAAAGTTGTTATGATTAAGCATAACATAAAATGAATGGACATAATTGGGAATTTACCTATTAAGTTAGGTCTACCCACATTATGGAGTTGGGAATTTACCTATTAAGTTAGGTCTACCCATACTATGGAATTGGGAATTAACCTATTGAGTTAGATCTACCCATATTCTTAAAAATGTGTAATTAATTAGGGATAATTAATTATGGGGGTGATTAATTAGGTGTAATTAATCAACTAAGACACGAGGTCGGACCCTTTTGTAGCGGAAGTCTGCCCGGAACTGACCGGCCATCCAGCGGCTACAAATGATTGGCCCAATGTGAGAGGTCTTAGTCATAAATTAAATACGTGATTAAAGTAAAGACACGAGGTTAGACCCTTTTTATGACAGAAGTCTGCCCGGAACCAACCGGCATATCCAGCGGTCATAAAAAGATGGTCTAATGTGAGAGGTCTTTATGAGGTCATGATCTTAATTAATTAATTAAGAAACACTTAACCATATTAGCATGTAGAGGGACATGAAGGGTTAAGTGGGTGCCTTGGGTGGCATGTGGAAATCTAGTAGTTGCCTTGGGTGGTAATAGAAAATACGATTAGAATACTTAACCAAAGTGGAACATGTAATTAAAACATGATTAAAGGGTTAAGTGGTATACACTAGAAATGACAAGCTTAGGTGGGTAGCTTGTGGGGGGGGGGGGGCATTTCAACCAATATCCCAAACGTATCTTAGTGGGCTCGACTCTAGTCGAGTGACGGGACACGCATATTGGGTTTGACTATAAGAGGCCAAAACGGGGTAGCGGTGGCAACGCGAGTCCAACGGGTTTCATATGCGTGTGTGGACCGGGGTTGGTAGGTAAGACGTTGTTGCATTGTGTAGATATAACCCGTGCACCATTTGTTGTATCGGGCTAGCCACTTTGGGGAGTGATACACCCCATTGTGGGGCCAGCACGGATATCTACGGTAGGGAGTCGATCGCTTGGGAGTAGTGGGTACACCTAGTGGAGATAGGGGCAGACGGCACCTATGTAGTGAGCTAGGGGTACACGAAACTACTGGGTAAATTTTCTAAGTCCTTGGGAGGGATCAACCTTTAAGTAGGAATGACTGGTGTGGTGCAGTGTAGTAATTATCCTTGCGTGGGTAAATGCGTCTTTTTCGTTGTCTTAGTTCACTCTAAGTCTGATTGGCTACTGAGTGTAGTCATTTATCCCCAGTCACACCGTACCAAGTTATATCATATCCTTATTACTTTAATGATTACATTGTTAAAGTTATAGGACTCGCTCAGACTTATGTCTGACCCCGTTGTTTTTATCTTTTTTTCCAACCCTCAGGTTCTCAGAGTGGGCCCAACACGAGTGGGCTTTGATCAGGCTGCTTTTATTACTCTCTTGGAGCTTGGATCCTAGATGTAGAGCTCAGCTTACCCTTTTCTTTTATGGCTATCAGTTCATGTATTGGGATTATGTATTTTTATTTAGCAGGATGGATATTTGTACTTGACTTCTATTATGGTTTTGTGATGTAACCAGACATGTTTTATTTTCCGCTGCAGTTGAAATGACTTTTTAAATTTTCAAGTATTACTTATATCTGTCTTGCTGTAATTACTCTGTTCTATATTCACTCAAGATACTCCATCGATGTTATGGCATTCCCTTAGAGAGTGACCATAGCGGGCGTGGGGTGTTACACGGTACAACTAGGACTTATGCTACCTAGGGCTGCTAGGGATTATGCTTACCTATTGCACGTTTTTGTACCTCGGTTTGAGTTCAACCACCTAGGGCCACTAGGGATTACGCTAACCGCGCCCTTTTTCCCACGCATTCATCGTGAATCTCTTTTCCATGACTGTATGCACATGTATCACATCGTGCCATCCGAGTCCTATCACAGGGCAAATCAAGAAATACAGGACTCGGTCGGGAGCTTTCGATTTATCTTCCGATGCAGATGCTAAGGTCTGTTTTTCTTATACGTGGCTATGGTCCCACGAGACCACTCCCTCAACTAGTGAAAGACAAGACAGGATAATTCCTGTACGAGAACACAACACTGGCCAACCCACATCCAAGCCTTACCGCAACCATAATTAGGTAGCAATTATGGTCTTTTGGGTGTTCTCTGCCTTTCTGTACGTACACGCTTGACCAAAGATGGTAGGTAGCCTGACGAAATGCTATCTAGGGTATGACCGTGTATCGTCGACTATCCCCTATCCATCCCCGTCTTTAGGTCGCTCGTATAACAACCAAGGCATACTCTTGGTTCTTCTAACGCAGACCTTAACCTCTCATGAGCCTGGTATAATCACCTGGCAGCTCATAGAGGGATACCAAGAATATCCTCACGCTCCCCGAAGCCGCTGCTTCGTTACCCAGTTCGCTAGAGCCTTTATCTAAATCAGATACTTGCTCCTACTCGTATACTTAAACGATGACCTACCGTATCAGGTTACTCATCTATCTACGAACTGGTCTAAATTTCCTTGACTAAGAATCATTACTTAGTTATTCTTCAACTAAGGTTTACCACATAGCATTGCTCCCGTTATCCTTGTTAACTACGGTTATCCACCTAATCCTCAGAACTAGGGTTTACATAATGGATTAAGTGTCACTTAAGTTCATAACTTAACCCATCTACAAATCCTGTCAAAATTGGCTAAGTATCCAAGTTCAAGGCTTAACCCTACAAACCATGCTCAAGTTGGTTAAGTATATTAAGCAATTCACGACTTAACCTCATCCAATTATCATTCTAGATTGGTTAAGTATATATTAACTTGACCCTATCAATTTACTTAGTCAAATCGGTCAAGTGTATTCAAGCGATTCGCGACTTAGCCTTATCATGTTTTCACGTTATATTGGTTAAGTATTGGTTAACTTAACCACAATAAATTAACGAGTTAGATTGGATAAGTATAGGTCACTTAACCACATCAATTCATCATGTTTAGATTAGTTAAGTGTTTAACTTAACCCCATTAAACTACCAAGTGGGATTAATTAAGTCTAGGCTAACTTAACCCCATCCGATTTCCATGTTTAGACTAGTTGAGTCTAATCTTAACCCCATTCGTTAACCGTATTTTTCGGTTAAGCGTCATAAAGAAAACTTACTTAACCTTACCAAGTTATCGCGTTGGATTGATTAAGTGTTGGTTAACTTAACCCCATCCACTAGTCATATAAAAATGGTTAAGTGTCATTAGGCAAATCAAGTTACTTAACCTACCCAACCTTGTCATGTTTTGTTAAGTATTATTAGCCTAATCAAATTACTTAACCCATTTGTCCATGTCATATTTGGTTAAGAGTCATTAATCAAATTAACTTAACCCTATCATGTGGCATTAATTACTTAATGCACCTTCACCTCTCACATTAGACTTTGTTGTGGTTACTAGTTAAGCCGGTCGGTTCCGGGTAGCTTTACACCACAACTTGGTCTAACCTCGGGTTCAAGCACAACATGACCAACTTCTCACATTGGGTCCTATTGTTTGCAACTACTAGTTAGGCCGGTCGGTTCCGGGTAGTTTTACGTTGCAAACTCAATCCAACCTCGAGTTGGCCACACTTATATTATCTAAGTGTCATGTCCATCATGTTTCCCAAAACATGTTACAAGTTTTCAAGCATTTGGGTAGACCTAACTTAATAGGTAAATTCCCAAAGGGTAGACCTAACTTAATAGGTAAATTCCCAAGCTTATGTTTTTATGCATACTTACATGTCAACTTCCATGTTATATTTCAAGTCATGTTTTCAAGTTGTATTTTCATGTCATTAGAAATTACCCATAACATAACCCAACGCTTTTAAACTCGCATATATGTTCGCGACAACGTAATGGATTAAAAGAAGAGACTTGGCAAAGGCATGACAAAAATGGATATTAAGCCACAAGTTAATCATGGTGGCAAATGAGGCACAAATGTGTTCATTAACTTGCATGTTACATTCTTAAGCCTCAAAACATGCATAAACCCAAACTTGGCACATAAGCGAATCATGGTGACAAAAGATATGGAATGATGACTAGTAACTCGCATATATCATCATATAAGGGTTATGACTTCATATGCAAGTTGACATAAAGGTTATGAGGGTTCTCATGTTGCTGAATGCAACATTTCAACATAAAGGTTGTAGCTTTTAGCTCACAAGATCAAGATAACGACTTCATAAACTTGCATGACATGATAGCATGTGTCATACTCAATGATCAAACCCAAACTTGCAACATGAACATTTAACTTCATACTTAATATCTAAGAGTAGGGAAAGGGCTTACATTGCTATGAAGGCAAAAAAGATATGACAAAGCCCTTATGCAATCAAATAGACCCAAAATGCAAGCTCTAACATAAAAACCCTTGAGCCAAAATGATCAAAACCCTTGATTTATGATGCAAAGATAGAAACTTGACTTGAATGCAAGCTAATGACACTCATACAAGCTTGAAAACACTTGTATGCATGGAAAATCTCTCATAGAAACCATTTAGAAATTTTATGAAGAGAGTGGAGGCCATGAGAGGTAAAATTTTGCCATAGTATAGTTGCATGAATGAATAATGAGGATTTAGGATAGGTTAGGGTCTTATTTATAGATTAGGCAAGTGTTTTAGGCCATTGGATTAAACCTAGATTCAATCCAAGCCATCAAAGCATGTCTTGGGGAAGAAGTCAAGTGTAGGAACCATCTAGGGCCTTTAGATTAAAGATGAACCATGAGAACCATCCAAATGCAAAATCTGCATTTGAGCGAATCGGCCCACGGGTTGACAGCCAAACACCCTGGATTAACCGCTAGTCGACCCAACGGGCTCGGGTCGACCTCAAAAATCGGCCGGTTCGGTTATTCCCCTCTCCCAATTCGCTGTTTTGGACATTTTTGCATATTTATTTATTTAATTTTCAATTATATATATATATATATATCAATATATATATATATATATTTCTCTGCGCAACCCATTTCACTTAATTAAGTATACTTTAATTTGGGAATTTTTCGTGAAACTTCGCGAGGCCATATCATGGTCATACGGACTCCGATTTTCGAAAACTCGGACTCTATTTCGCGTATTTTTCCGAGACGAACGCAATGGCATAGCCCGTTTCCCTTGATTCAGATTTTACAGTTTAATTCTGCCTCCATTTATGTTATAACAGGTTATTGAAAATACGGGTTGTTACACTATATGGGTTAAAGCAATCACCTAGACAATTGTACAAGAGATTCGATCATTTTATGCTTGAAAGTGGCTTCCATCGAAGCATCAACGATGCTTACGTATATTTCAAGAGCTTAGGAAATGATTGTTGGGTGTATTTACTCTTGTATATGGATGATATGCTCGTTGTTTCCAAGGATAAAATGAAATCAACAAGTTGAAGATGCTTTTGAAATCGGAATTCGAAATGAAGGATCTTGGAGAAGCAAGGAAAATCTTGGGCATAGGAATTGAAAGCGACCGAAAACATTTTGAGTTAATATTGACTCAAAAGTAGTACATTAAGAAAGTGATTTGCCAGTTTAGCATGGGGAACGCAAAGGCATTAAATACACCTTTACCTTTGCATATGAAGCTTTCGGATAGGGGATCACCTATCGAGGATAAAGACAAGGCTTATGTGGCAAAGGTTCCATATGCAAGTGCGGTTGGTAGTTTATTGTACGCTATGGTGCGTACAAGGCCCTATATTGCAAATGCAGTCGGGATGGTTAGTCGGTATATGGCTAATCCGAGGAAATCACATTGGGAAGCTATGAAGGCTATATTGAGATACTTGAAAGGCACAACATCTCGTGGTCTTGTTTTTAGAGGTAATGATGAGAGGAGTTGCAAGTTGGTTGGTTATTGTGACTCGGACTACGCTGGTGATAGGGATCAGAGGAAATCAACTTCTGGGTATGTCTTCACACTTGGTGGGACAAACATTAGTTGGAGACCGAGATAGCAAACCGTAGTTGCTTTATCCACTACGGAGGTGGAGTTAATTGCCGCGGTGGAGGCGGCAAAGGAGGCACTCTACTTGAAGCGATTGTTGTGTGACTTGGGCTTCGAACATGAGAGTATCGATGTTCGATGTGATAGCCATAGTGTTATACATTTGGCGGAGAATTTGGCGTTTAGCTCATGGACCAAGCATATTGAGGTGAGAGAGTCATTTTTTGTAGCCATGGATGAGGGTAAGCTAGTATACCTTCAGAAAGTGCACACAAAGGATAATACAGTGTATATGTTTACCAAAACATTGCCAGTTGGGAAATTCGAGCATTGCTCGAACTTAATTCGCTTGTTGAGTTGCTAGGTGCCACGGGGTGGCACAGTTGGAGAGAGTGGTTTGTTTGTTTGGAAAGGAATATCGATGAGAGATAGGATATCTATCTTCATGGTAAGTACTCGTTTTCACTCTCGAGTACATTGTCTTTTTGTGAGACTGGTTTAGGAGTTGGATGTTTCAACGCTTCATTGACGGGTGGCTATGCCTGAACTCGTTAGTGAAGTGCAATGGGCGGTGGCTATGCCATCATTGGGGAAACATTCAAGCTTTCTTGGTTGAAGGTAGAAGGAAATTCTTGGGTGCATTAGAGTTTGTGATGTGGATGGATATAATATCGAGGTGGAGTGTTGAAGTATGCGATACTATATGTTAGATTAAAGAGGAAATTCCAGGTATTTCAGATATTTCAGATCTGGAGGAAATTTCGGGTATTTCGGATATAGAGGAAATTTCAAGTATTTCGGATCTGGAGGAAATTTCGGGAATTTCGGATCTGGAGGAAATTTCGGATCTGGAGGAATTTTCGGGAATTTCGGATATTTCGGATCTGGAGGAAATTTCGGGTATTTCGAATCTAGAGGAAATTTAGGGAATTTCCATATACTTCTCTATGCCTATATAAGCTATCCTCTGGCTTTCAAAAGGCAAGAATCAGGGGCTTCAAGACTTGATAGAAATCAAGGGTTTGTTCTCAAGGGTTTAATTAGGGTTTATAACCTAATTACAATTCTTCAATTCTATTCTCTTCAAACTCTTTTCTATATTGAAATATAGTGATCATTGGATCAATCTCTTGTATTCCTTTCATCGTGGTAATAAAATACTCTCTCCAAAGTGGATGTACACTAACAAGATGTTAGTGGAACCACTATAAATCCTTGTGTGATTTATTTTTGCTACTATTTTCATTTGTTTCTTGCTTGTGATTGAGATTTGGATTGTTCGTGATTGGTTGATAATTGTTTATTACTAGTGTTATTGGCTTGGTTGTTTTTGCAAGTCTAACAATGATCTAGTCTTCCGCTAGCGCTTGTGTTTTAGATATTTGATTCGAGTGGTCTTGAATTAGATTAATCACAACGGTTCCAACAGTATATAAAATGACAATCTTAACTAGGTAGTTAGTCACAATACAATAAAAGCATATTAATTTAGGGAAGAGACCGAGAATTAATTGATTATATTTCTGACTAGAAACTGAACAAGGAGTTTCACAAGCTACTATTCGGTCTGTTATAGACTTTAAAAGAGATCCATGGCCTATAGTTTCGGATAATGCAAAAATATTATTAGGAGAATGCTGAACCCGGATCCTAAGAAGCGGTTAACAACTCAAGTAGTATTAGTTATTTTCTGTTCTATTCATCATATTTTACTTTCAGAAGTAGGCACTTGATGTAAAAGCCTAGCTAGTTGTAGTTATGCATATGCCAATAACAAGCCTAAATAACATTAACTCTGGAGTCTGTAAGTTTGGTTTCTTATTTTGAAACAAAATAGTTATTTTTAGAACTAGCATTTCAGTTTGTTTAGTTAATTGTGAACAAAAGTGCACTCCCCTGATTCAATTATGACAATGCCATGTTATTTACTAGTACCTTGAGTTTTTACTTCAGTTCTTGTTGCATATTGTCTAATATTGTTTTTACTTCTTTGCATGCAAATTGCAGATCACCCACGGTTGCAAAATGCTAAAAAAAAGCACCTAATGTTTATTTTGGAGAAATGGTGAAAGTCATACTTCAACAAGGGTCCGGCTATTGCCACCCCATTATTTTCTTTTCACCCCCAGTTAAAAGTTTTAACTTTTATTTTCAGTTTTACCCTTTAGTAGTAAAATAGATATCTTACCTAATGTTATGAGACAATAAAAAAAATAAAATCAACAACTAGAATGTTTGAGGTTAAATTACAAACAATATTTAAAATAAAAAACCACTGTTGTATGTGATTTCAAAAAAAAAGACAGAAATTACAAACAACGATTAAAATTTGCAAACAGTTATTAAAATTCAAAAATGGTAAAGTCAACGGTGTATGTAATTATGCATTTGGAGATCGAATAGATCGACAGTGTGAATTGCAAATGCCTGAATTGCAAATAAATAAATTATCACTTTAGTAGGCTTTAATTTAAATAAATTAACGTTCAGATGAAGTGTTAATTACCATAATCAACGCTAAGCAATCAACGACGCCATCTACAAACATTAATTAATTCGATCAAGATGTTAAGGAAAGAGTTGTACAAGAAAGCTGCAAACTTGAAACAAGAAGTAAAGAAAAAAAAACCAATAAAGTTTAAAATGTGGTAAGGGAATTTTTTGGAATAAGCGAGGTGGAAAAAGAAAAAATTGAGGTGTGTATTTTATTTTCTGTTTTCTGGGGGGTTGAAGAGTATATAGCGGGATGTCAATAGACGGACCCCTCCAACAATTCTCAATGATGAACAAACTCAAAAAGAGAGCGCTCAAAGTATTATTTTGTTTGGTCATGCACTTGGCACATATATGTGAACTTCTGTCATGTCAATATGGCTGCATATTGAATTTTGGTCGGTCATGCGCCTGAACTGTATTATGTGTTGCTTAGTTTTGCTATGCTGTAATTTTAAATGTTTTATTTTCATGGTTATACCGAGATGAGCACAATAATTTATAAAATTTAACTAAAGGCTACCTTTGGCTGTTCCACTATAAAAATAACTTTAGTCGATTAGTCTGCAGACTGTATATGCTTGCAGTTCCTTCGGGATAAGGATGCTGTAGAGAATTATTTTGTTATTTAGTTTGACTTGCTTGCTTGAGGCCATCCATAAACTCTTAAAATGTTCTTGTGAGAAAATTTTGTATCTTAATTGATTTAATATAATGTTTTATGCTGATTTTGTTATTATTCATGTTACAAGCTGTTGCAATGTTGCCTTTTGAAGCTTTAAGTGCCGTGAGGAAACCAACTGATGCACTAGAAAGGTTTGTTTTTAAAATTTGGAAATTTTGAATCCATAGATAATATGTTTTTAGTTGCATTACAATGTCTATATTAGTGACATTGTTGAAGTTGTTCGGTAATAATTACGAAACCATAGAACATTGGTATTTGTTTTTTCTAACTTATATAGGTCGTTTTTTCACTTTTTGATAATAAAAAGTTACTCATTTTAATATTCACAAAGGTAGAAAATGACTTAAATCGATTCAAGTGGAACACTAGTGATCTCTATATTCAGGGACGAAGCCAAAAAACTGGTTATAGGGGGCGGATTCGAAGGGAGGCCGAATTTTTTTTATTTTTTTTATACTGATTTTCCCTGAATTTGTTTTGATTTCAACCTAGAATGTCTCATTTTATCAAGTTTTAGACAAAAACATTATATAAATATTGATAAAAATGCCTTAAAAGTAGTAATTTTTACATTAAGGGGGGTTAAACCAAAAAAAAAATTGTAATAATATTTTAAAATCAAGTGGGTGCACTGCCCCCACTTGCCCCCTGCCTTCGTCCTTGTCTATATTCCAGTTTGCTACATGTCAAAATTTAATAGGATATATGCACAATGGATTAGCAATGAAAACCTGGAACTAATTGTAGTATTCTTTTGATGTTCAATGTGTATGAAAGTACATGCAGTTGAAGTATAAGATAATTCTGATGTTTATTGTTCATTCACTTCATTCGATGTTCGCTTGGATCTCAAGGTAATCCTCTGCCTACGAATGAACCAGTGCAAGTCTTTTTTTCAACCATGGAAGAGAGAACCGTGGCTAATAAAGAAAAGTGGTGGAAGAAAGGGTTGAAAGCCATCTATGAAAGTCACTTTTCCAATTGTAGGCAGAAAGGAGTGTTTTAAAATTTTAATATTGGGCTCGCTCCTGGAAAGTCACTTTTCCAACTGCAGGTAGAAAAGATCTTGTGTGTGCAAAAACTTGCAGCTCAATCAAGTGATGGTTCATCTACAATTGCCCCAATTCCTTGGTATATAATGACCATACCATTCACTGATGATACCACACGTAGGTTTTTTGCAAGTCACAACTATTTTTGTTTGGAAAAAGATCAAGTCGCCTTTATTCAACAAGGTACCATTCTTTGTGTTTCATTAGATAGTAGATTCATAATAAAGACTCCATGCAAGGTCGCTAAAGCTCCTGATGGAAATGGAGGATTGTATTCTGCTCTAAAATCTTCGAAGTTACCAGAAAAAGTGTGAATGTTTGTCCAAAGAGGCAGAGGTAGGGGTAAGCATTATTTGGTTAAACCAAACAAACCAACCGAACCAATTTAGTTTGGTCGGTTTGGTTTGATTTTGAAATTAGATTGGTTTGTAATCGGTTCGAAAAAATATTTAGTTTGGTTATCGGTTTAACCAAACTAACCGAACTTTTATTATATTTTAAAAAATATCTATATTATAGTAAATATTTTAGGTTAATTTGGTTATCTTAGTAAATTTTAATTATCACATATGTACATAATTACTTTTGGGAAGCATAAAAATCATAAATAATAATATTTTAATCATATATTTATAATTTATTTTAAACTGTAGTTAAAATTATGAACATAAAGTCTAAAATACTTTTAGTTCGGTCAAATTGGATAACCAACCGAACCAACCAATCTTAGTTTGGTTGGTTTGGATTGGTTTTCATTTTTATCGGTTTTTGTTTGGTTTGACAATTTTCATAATCGGATAAACCAAACCAACCAAACGGTCACCCCTAGGCAGAGGTGGGCCTTTAACAGTTGTTGAGTACAGTGAAAGGGAACCTTCTATGACTATAGAGATCAATCAAACGACCAATAGACTTCGATACTGTTAGTGAAAGGGAACCTTCTATGAT
Organism: Allium sativum; assembly: GCA_030737875.1. Taxonomy (NCBI): domain Eukaryota; kingdom Viridiplantae; phylum Streptophyta; class Magnoliopsida; order Asparagales; family Amaryllidaceae; genus Allium; species Allium sativum. The sequence goes on from CM060913.1 coordinate 825,502,861, forward strand.
AGTGCTAGGCTTTTTGACCCATTCTGTGCCATTTTATCTCACAGGTGTGGAGATCTCACCTCTTTATTCTTATGGAGGAGAAAATCTCGAAGCTATATGTGAAGAACTTTTACTGCACCGACTGAAATATTCTTTAGCTAGCTAAATTGGACAGTATGGTATATTGTTCTTTGCACGAACTATGAGTTATTTATTTATTTATTTACCTTTACTTTCTCTCTTGGAATGTACAAGTTAACTGTATTAAGGTCAAGTGTGATAAGCATACGTTGTGTGAAATTGTACTATAGTAATTGTAACACCCCACACCCGCTACGGTCACTCACTAAGGGAATGCCATAACATCGGTGGAGTATTTTAGGTGAATATAGAACAGAAAAATTACAACAAGACAGATATAAGTAATACTTGAGAATTTAAAACATCATTTCATTGCAGCGAAAAGTAAAACATGTTTGGTTACACCAACCCCATAAACAAGAGTCAAGTACATAATATCCATCCTGATAAAACAAAAGTACATAATCCCATTACATAACTTAATAGCCATAATAGAAAAGATAAACTGAGCTTTACATCCACGGTCCAAGCTCCAAAAGGTAGATAAAGCAGTCTGATCAAAGCCCACTAGTGCTAGGCCGACTCTAATAACCTGATGGTTGGGAAAAAAAGATAAAAACAACGGGGTCATACATAAGTCTGAGCGAGTCCTATAACTTTAACAATACAATCATTAAAGTAACAAGAGTAAGACATAAGCTTGATATACGGTAACGACTGGGGATAAATGGCTACACTAAGCAGCCAACTAGACTTAGGATGAACTAAGATAACCGTAAAGACGCGCCTATCCACCCAAGGATAATTACTATATTGCATCACCCCAGATCTACCCACCCAAGGGTAATTCCTACACTGCTCCACACTAGTCACTCCTACTTAAAGGTTGATCCCTCCCAAGGACTTAGAAAATTTACCCAGTAGTTTCGTGTACCCCTAGCTGACTACATAGGTGTCGTCTGCCCCTATCTCCACTAGGTGTACCCACTACTCCCAAGCGATCGGCTCCCTACCGTAGATACCCGTGCTGGCCCCACAATGGGGTGTATCACTCCCCAAAGTGGCAACTCGATACAACAAATGGTGCACGGCTTATATCTACACGATGCAACAACGTCTTACCTACCAGCCCGGGTCCACACACGCATATGAAACCCGTTGGACTCGCGTTGCCACCGCTACCCCGTTTTGGCCTCTTATAGTCAAGCCCAATATGCGTGTCCCGTCCTCGACTTGGGTCGAGCCCACAAAGATACGTTTGGGATATTGGTTGAAATGGGCCCCCACAAGCTACCCACCTAAGCTTGTCATTTCTAGTGAATCCCACTTAACCCTTTAACCATGTCCACTTACATGTTATAAATTTTGGTTAAGTCATTTAATCATACTTTAATTGCCACACAAGGCACCCACTAGATTTCCACATGCCACCCAAGGCACTTACTTAACCCTTTAATCATGTTTAATTACATGTTCCACTTTGGTTAAGTATTCTAATCGTATTTTCTATTGCCACCCAAGGCAACCCACTAGTTTCCTCATGCCACCCAAGGCACCCCCACTAGTTACTACATGCCACCCAAGGCACACACTTAACCCCTCATGCCCCACTACATGCTAATTTGGTTAAGTGTTTCTTAATTAATTAAGATCGTAACCTTTGTAAAGACCCCTCACATTAGACTGTCTTTTATGGCAGCTGGATATGCCGGTTGGTTCCGGGCAGCCTTACACCATAACAGAGTCTAACCTCGTGTCTTTACACTTGTCACGTATTTAGTTTATGACTAAGACCTCTTACATTGGGCCAATCATTTGTAGCCGCTGGATTTGCCGGTCGGTTCCGGGCAGTCTTATGCTACAAAAGGGTCCAACCTCGTGTCTTAGTAGATTAATTACACCTAATTAATCACCCCCATAATTTGTATTAATTATCCCTAATTAATTACAAATATTTAAGAATATGGGTAGACCTAACTCAATAGGTAAATTCCCAATTTCATAATATGGGTAGACCTAACTTAATAGGTAAATCCCACTTATGTCCATCCACTTTATGGTATGTTTAATCATACCCACTTCACACAATTTTATGTGTTCATTAATTTTTACCCCATCGTCCCCACGTAAATACGTTAACATGACATACTTCAAAAGAGAAGATTCATCATACACACAATGGGTTCAACTTAGCATATCATTAGCATTATCATGGGTTTAAAAGGTGTCAACTTGCATATATGACCAGAAACCCAACTTGCATAAATAACCAACCCAAACTTGCATGAATCACATATGTCATAAAGATGGTAACTTGCTTAAATGTTCATGTTATCGACCTATCATAAAGGTGTCAACTTGCATACATGTCATAGGTCTAAAAGGGTTGAACTTGCACATGTACTTATGTCATACATGGAGGCAAACTTGCATATATTATGCATATCATAAAAAGAGACAAACTTGCATATGAACTTGCATCATAACTTGCATATGAACTTGCATCATAACTTGCATATGAACTTGCATAACATGCCATACTTAGAGGCAAACTTGCATATATTATGCATATCATAAAAAGAGACAAACTTGCATATGAACTTGCATCATAACTTGCATATGAACTTGCATCGTAACTTGCATATGAACATGCATAACATGCCATACTTAGAGGCAAACTTGCATATATTATGCATATCATAAAAAGAGACAAACTTGCATATGAACTAGCATCATAACTTGCATATGAACTTGCATCATAACTTGCATATGAACTTGCATCATAACTTGCATAAAACCAAACACTTAGCATGCATAAAACCAAATACTTAGCATGCATAAAACCCACCATTTAACATGCATAAACCCAAACACTTAACTTGCATAAACATAGTGTCATCATGAATAAGTGTTAAACATAGTGATTAGCAAACTAGCATCATAACACATGACCTAAAACCCATTGATCCGCAAGCAAAACCATATGATCTCATCACATCTCATCTACTTAGTTTAACAATTGGTTATTAAAGTGATAGAGACTCACAAACTCCAAGATTAGCTCCTTAGATAGTTGCTAGAGTTGAAGTAGAGGTGGATTAGTAGTTGATTAGCTTGCAATCCTCTTCTCTAATTAGTGGAGGCTCCTTCTAAGTTGCATTTTGGCGGCATGATGGCATAGATTCTATTTTTAGTATGGATTAGGGTAGTCTTAGGGTGTATTTATAGGATTAGGTTGTGTTTTAGACCCTTAGATTAACCCTAGGTTAGTTTAGGTCCGTCAGATTTCGTCCCAAGCCCTCCAACCCAGCCCAAAACTCAACCAGGTGCACCCAGGCCAGAATCAGCCGACAGGGCAAGTCGACAGCCCTGTCGACTGCCAAGTCGACAGGCAAGTCGACAGCCCTGTCGACAGCCAAGTCGACTTGGCTGGGCGGGAGTTTTCCCACCTGGCCCCCATTTCTGCATGTTTCGAAATTCAAATTTCCCGAAAACTTCTTTGGGCCTTAACCGGGTCATACGGACTCCGATTTACAAAATTTCGGACTCTATTTCGCGTATTTTTCCGAGACGAACACAATGACGTAACCCGTTCCCCCTGGTTCTCACATCTGAGATTATTAATTCTTTAATTAGTGAATATCAGTGTTAACTGAAATTCGGGGTGTTACAGTAATTTTAATACCCCTAATCCTTTTAGGGGTTTCATTGCAATAATATATATATACATATATATATATAGTTATAAAAATATAATAGTAATATAATAATAAATTTATAAGCTAATTTTATAAATATTTATCTAAAATAATAATAAAAATATAATGGTATAATAATATAGTGCGATAATAATAATAATAATTGTAACGATCCGCTTTTTTGACCGTTTCAAATCGGTAATTAAACCAACTCTTAACGCTCACAAAGACGGACTATTATCGCTTATCGAGTTTAAAACAGCAACAACACACAGAATCACAGAACAAGATAAATAGTCCAATATCTCACAAACGGAAATTTTATTAAAAAATCAGAGTTTATACAATATTTTTGTATACAGTGGAAGATTTTATACATAAGATTTTAAATATACAACTTTACAGATTTGACGGACCCTAAAGCGAACACATCTTCCCCACTCTCTAACTTCGATAATTGTAGTCTTTAGATATGCAATACTCGGGTCTGACCCGAGCGTTCCATGCAAAAACATAAGACACTCGAGTCAGGATCAACTTTATTCAAGTAAGACAATTCCAACAAAATACTAAATATAATATTTAATTCTCACATCAAACATAGGCCAAACATATAATGATGTAGCATTTGTTCTATATCAGTTTATATTTTCAGGGAATGTGATCCCAGGAGTTTGCATATACACACATGTACAGGTACATGTGTGCACTGCCTTAGCATCCCGGAACCAGGAAAAAAACAAGCCGGCACCCACTCACGCATGTGTGTATAATTCATCATGGTTTCCAAGGCAGCGTGGGTTAGAACCCAATAGTAAACTAGAGGCATAGTATAAGAGTACCATAACAAATACATAAATATGGTCCAATACGGTAACATGAAACATGCCATGTATAAAAAAGGGGGTATATTTTGAGATCCTGGAGTACAACAAGTAATGTTACACTTCATACGAGGTAAGCATGGTAATAATGATGCATAAATGATTTTTCATATGATAATACATACATACATACATACATACATATATATATATATATATATATGTATATGTATGTATAACCATATGCAGTTTCTATTCAAACGTAGGGTTGAACCAAAATCAAGGCTCAACATGCATATTGCAAGTATTCAGTTAAAATAGAGATGTAACATGCACCCACAGTTAGCCTAAAGACGTTGAATATCTTAAATCCAGTTATATAAAATAGTAAACTCAGTTTGCCAGGGAAATAATTTCGAATAGGGTAGGCTACTAGTAAGATAATAAGTATCACCGAGTTCATGCATTTACTTAAACATTTTGAATCACAACTAGCTATATGACCAATCAAAATAAGTGGTCCCTCAGTATAATAAAACAAAGTAACCAAGTGAGAATTTTTCCATTAATGAGCAAGACAGCAAAGCTGGTTTATAACAACATGGAGGGTGCATAGTTTAGGCTTGCAGGGTACACAATGACCATGCAACATAAATCATTAGAGCAAGAAAGTGAATATGTGTCAACATCTTGTGTTCAGATCTAGGTAGCCTGGCCGACATCTCATGGCAATATCAAAAACCCAAACACACACAAACTCCACACACATGCACCAATCACTCATTAAGTATCCACATGCAAACTTACAAGTAAAAAAAAAGTGGGGATATATAGAGTGACCCAAGATTTGCTTGTACAAGAATGTGAAAGGCAACAACCATTTAGAATAGCAAGAAGCAATTTAGAGGGCAAGATTACTTTCATTGTGGCCAAAAAATTACAAATGTACACTAGGTCAGTTTTACCCTATTTATGGCTACTAACATTTTCGAGTGGTTCTTACTGCCGATAATAAAGTCATAGGACATGCTCAGGTTCTATTATTTTTATGTGAACAGAAAAATAAAACATACACATACTGCAAAGGCTGTGATCGATGTGAAGGGATACATTCAAAAATATTGAGCATATGAATTAAACGTTTTCTAGTTTTAAGCAGGGCAAACAGTGTAAGTTTTCAAGGCAATTCATATGTATTTGTTTTTTTCCTCTCAAAACCTGGCATGTAAGACATCACAGCAGAATACAAGTTTAATACCCAAGTATATATGAAAACGGTCAACATAACAGGTCATTACTATCAAAAAAAAAAAAAAAAGAGTGTTCAAGTTTTCACAAGACAAACTAAACCCATGTTCGGGCTTTATCAATAAGGTGAATGAATGTTTCGAATGAGTTTAAGCATTAAGTACAAGTGTAACAACCCGAATTCTGATGGACCATTTTTTTTTTCAAAAATCCCAATCTACCGAAAATCGAGTTGGCTTGTCTGGTATCCTACAGAAAAGACAGAGACATAAAATATATCAAAGCTCAGAAAAAATCTCACGGCGGAATGGAATAAAATATAATATAATCAAATATAGCCTTAACAAAGAAATAATACTACCTAGCCTGTATCCAAAGCTATCATATCTCTGTCAAAAGCCTAACCTGCGGGTATGTTACGAGGAGGGGGTCAGAACACAAGTTTTGGTGACTGGACTTAAATTACACATTTTGAAATAACCCTACATATACCTTTCAGTTACACTTTCTTATTTATTAGGTTATTTTAGGTCAATAGCACTCAAGGCTTTACACACACGTCGTACCCATCTACCTCCCAGTTGATTAACCTAATATAGTATATGTAGCTACCCCCACTATTAGGGTACTTCCCATGGTACTCTCCTCGCACGGTCTCCAACGTCATGCCAAGGAAGCATATGAAACTCTCATCCTACGATGGAGCGACGTACAGATCTCCATAAACTACTCCACATATGCAACTCTCATCTAACGCCGGAGCGACGTACGAATTTCTATAACACTACGCCACATTTCACACAAAATTACCATCGGCGTGCTACGCATGCGTACAGAGTGTCATATTCGAAACTCCTCGGCCAAGCTCGATCTTAACACAGGCTAATGCCCTAGCGTCTACGTTACACCACCCGGTGCAGCGTGCACGTATCCGGATCCTCACACATACATATTGTCTACTGTACCCCAAGTTCCGTAACAGGGCTGCATCTGAATTCACAGAACTTGGTTGGGAGCTTTCCCATATTTGTATAGATCTGCTAAAAAGGCCTAAAGTACATACATCTAAAGTATGGTCTGCATTTCTACGGTGGCTATGGTCCTACCTCGACCCCTCCCTCAACTAATGAAATACTACATCAAGAGATAAGTGACGTGTCCCTAGCAAACAATCTACATCCAAATTTTCATGTCCTGCAACTAAAGTTTCGATAGTGAAAGATCAATGGTCTATAGGTTTATCTCTAGTCATTCTGCGTCACACTGACTGTCGATGACAAGTACCCGACGATTAGTATACTTTATTTGGACTTGACTGGTCTATCTGTAGGAAAATCATCGAATCACCCCAATGTCATACCGCCACAACCTTCTGGCTGTCAAAATACTATTGCGGTCAAGGTATACTCACTGGGTGGTAACATGCAGACCCAACTTCTGCGAGTACATCCTGAGCATGCACCACAACTGAGGACCACCACGGAGTACCCTACCACATCCCTTGGAAGTCGCATGCTTCCTTCCAGTCCCACAGAGCCAGCAAGCAGAATATCAAGTAGAAGAATCAGATGGACGTGCTCCTCTCGTGCTTCCAAACACCTAGATGATCTACACCGTTAGGTTCTTCACCTTCGTACGTGCAGACTGGTCCAAGCACATCAAGCTAACATGTTATTAGACCCTATGTCTAGTGTTTTAATCACGCGCTTGTCTTACCTTATCAGATTGCCAATTAACTTGATTATCGACATTTTATCTTTTATTCAAGTTTTCAGGTTTTCTCCGAGCCCCTTATTTCTCTAAGGAATGGACCCCTCTCGCTTATTAATTCTGTTATATAACTTAACTGATTAAGTTCATTAATAAGCCCATAACATGTTATTTCCTAGATTGTAATTAACGAAAGTTATCTACAATCTTTGTACATTATTACAATGTCGTTCATTTTCCAATCTCATATTTACATGTTACAGTAACATGTTTAACTTAATATAGAATTAAGTATACCTTATCTAGTCCACATGTTTTCCGTTAACATGTTACTTAATATATATAATTAAGTACAACTTATTTCATTCCATAAGTTTACCTCATTTTTCCTTATCTGGTCCTAATTCTTGCATTGTCATCACAACGTATGGTTGTTTACTTATTAACTTAGTTCTCTTAACTAAGGCTTATTAATAAGTTTCCTTCCCATTTATTATAACCTATGTTATAATCTCCACTTGTCCCTAGGGCAAGCCTATCTATTATATTCCATTCTCATTCATGTAATTAATTATAATAGGTTATATTCCGCGTTCATCACATTTTCCTTGGTTCTTCAACGTTTAACCCAACTCTTACTGTTGTATCATTTACCTCTTTACTTTCTTGTAAATTTTCACACATACCTTTTATTTCCATTAATTACAATTAATGTCGTTTACAAATTTATTTATTTCATGCTGCACACATGTATTTTTTATACAAGTTTATGCATTAAACCCCTCACGTTAAGTTGACCACTTGTGGATGTTGGATTTGCCGGGCGGTTCCGGGCAGGCTTCTACCACAAGTTGAACTTAACATCGTGTCTTAGTATAGTTATCTACAATTTCAATTACTGTAAATTTTACATGCAAATTTGGCTACTTTATTATTCCTAATTTTTTCTGTAATTCTGTTTACACTCTTTGGACATAATAATACTCTTAAGAAAATATTCATGTTTAGTGTAATTTCCGTAATTACAATGTTTACAGTCCCAATATAGACAGGTGATTAATGGAAATAGGCTTTATACAATAGAAAGGTTCTCAATATGTTCTACGCAGAATTAACCTCGCAATTATTCCAAATTTAACTATAATTTGATTCACAGTATCCAATTTGTCATTAACACTATTTTCTACAATATATTCCATTTTATTTGTGAATCTCACAAATTTAGTATTACAACATCTTTTAACAGGTTCATAGAACAAATCTATACAACAGTAATATCCTTAACATAGCTGAAAAATGAATTATACTGAAATTATCACACTTCACATTTATTTAACATGTTAAGAATGATAGGAAATGTAAACGATATATATATATATATACATCATTATTTAAAAATGTATAATTTGAATCCACTCACCTAACAGCTTTCCAATCCATGAATCTGATCCAGATCTGTTATTCCATGGCCTTCCTAATTGAATCTATAATCCAATTAACCATGGATTCAAAAATCTGATACTAAAGAAGAGGGAAAAGGAAGAGGAACCTAAATGAATCAGATTCAAGAACTTACCTCACGTTAACCATAATTTTGAACATCTACTTGTAGATTTACATTCTTTTATCTTCAAATCTTGAATCAGAATTTTCTAAAACTAATATTCTAATTTTCTGAAAAGATTTGGAGGAAGAAGAGAATGGAAGATCTTAGGTAACGCCTCAGAAAATATGAGATTTAGGCTAGGCCCTGCTAGTCTATTTATAGGTGTACGAGAAAGTCTGAACCGTCGGATTTAATCTATTAAAATCTGAGCTGCACACATCAGAAAAGCCACATCACAAAAATAGGTCTGGACTTGCCCGGTTTGACCCCTGGGTCGACCCGCCCTCATGTGGGTCGACCCATAGGTCGATCCGTTCGAGTCTAGGCAATATTTTTGCGGCGTGTTTATATCTAAATTTAACGTTTTTAATTAACAACGTTTAATACCTTGCTTTGTATGGCTCTCCTGATTAATTTTATTCCTATTGCAAATCATGGTTAAGTTTGAACTTCAAATTTATGTATGTCTATATGCATGCAATCTTTCTGTTCCTTGCCCGTTAATTAATGCAATTAATGACGCTAATTTTATTCCTTTTTATGCACTCTAATTCAAAGGCAGCTTAATTCTTCTCCATTTTCCATTTATTGTGCATTGATTATATTATGCTCTTAACATGCACATTTTTTCTTAACATTTGAATTTATACGTATATATACATGCAACTTTTATTTCATTTTCAAAATTCAAATGACATTATGCCATCATTTATTTCTTAACTATTTTCATTGATTGCAGGTTTATTTTGGATTTCTCTTTCATATATATATATATATATATATATATATATATATATATTTTTGCATATACATACGCATATATTTACATATGCATGTATACATACATTTTTATACTCACTTTTATTTACAATTTTCCTTATATGTGCATTCATACATATTTTCCTCTTAGAATATGTATTATTTTAGCCGTTTCTCTAAAATAAAAATATGGCGCCAGCGGAACTCAAACCTGCATCACTCACTTAGGAGAGACATGTCTTTACCAACTGAGCTACATAGGCTTTTGTTAACAAGACTAGAAATAATGGTGGTCATTTTTCTTTTATTATATCTTCTTTTCATGTTTGTTGTAATATTTCATTTGAATATATCTTTTCATCTTAAATCTATTTCCTGCAAACCATAGGTATAAATTGATCAGAAAATCTCTATAGATGCAATGACGTTAATTCCGTGACCAAATTCTGAACGATTTTCTAATTTCATTTTATTATTTAATTTAAAAATGCGGGATGTTACATTCTCCAACCCTTAGGAAATTTCGTTCCCGAAATTTGGTAAGGGTAAATTAAGTAATTCCTCACATAATTCACAACCATCATGTGTACATCCAATTTTGCAACCATTTATGCACTTGTGCAAAGTGTAATTCAACATAATAATAGATGAATGAAATGAATGACTAAGCGGTCTATATGAATGTTAATTTTTCTTGAAAATCTTTTGAAAATATGATGCACACATCCTAAAAATACTAGCAATTTTTACATGAAAGCAATATTTTGAAAACCAAGATACATTTTCATCCAATTTTTCCTACGCTCTTACAGTGCAAGAATGTAGTTCATCTAATTTTTGCATCCAAACCCTACCAAACAATTTTAAATTTGCGAATTACAGAAAAATCTAATTTCCTAAATTTGATTTCTTATGTTATAATAAGGTATAAAACGGAAAACTACACATCTTCTCTTTTTCTTTTATGTACATTTTCTAATTGTACCTAGATTTTTAAGCAACTATTATACAAAGATTCCCTATCTTCCTATCCATGCACAGTCCACATAAGAAAATTTTCTTTGTTATTGATTATCTTTTCCAATTCACTTTGGAAGAATCCATTTTTTTTCAACTGTCATGTTTATTGATTTGCTGGATTTTTATTTATTTATGTCATTACTCTGTTCTTAGCTTATTTAACTTAATCCAATGATCTAAGTTTAGTTTTCAAAGAAACCTTCTAATTATTCAACTAAAATAAGGAAACAAGCACTCCACACAGCTACTACTAAGGGCTAAGTATCCTAGAACCATGTCCCCCTCCAAAACTTACTTACCCTTTACCATCTAAGAGTCACCACTAGTCCTTGTTGTGTACTAACAATATTTTCCAAGCAACAACCTAGGCTCTATAATTCGTACGCATTCTACGGGAACTTACCCCTATTTCCAAAATAGTCTTTGCTATTTACTTCATAGCCTCTCAATATTTCCCGCCTTCCCCTGGTACTAATCCTTGGCCTGCTCCATGATTTTAAAAACGTGGTTTGGCTTTCTCATTTAATTTTTATTTCAAAAATTAACAGTGTCAAAACTTTATTTTTTTATATTAAAAGTTTCCTTTGCCAAACCACGAAAAAAATATGTCATCCCAATAAAAATGCAAATCATTTAATTTTCAAATCACAAAAAATGGAGTAGACAAGGACAACTACCGTAAAACCCCGAAAATTTTTTAAATGACATTAAAGAGAATAAATTAAATAATAATTAATTTAATTTTTAGAATTAGAGGAAACGGACTGCACCGTTGCGTTCGTCTTGAAATTCTGGTCAAAATAGATTTTTCGTTTGCGTAAAACGGGCAACGTATGAAGAAGTTATGAGAGTTTTAAGTTTGTATGCGCACAAAGGTATTTTATATATGCACATGAGTCAGTGGTGAGTCAGAGAAGAGTCAGAATCCTATCCGGAGAGTTCAAATTCGAAATTTTCCTCTGAGCGGCAAAATTCCCTCTCTGGGGGGTCGACCCCCCTAGACGGGTGTCGACCTAGGGGTCGACCCACCCACAGGGGTGTCGACAGCCCTAGGGCTGAGGTGGCACTCGGTTTCGGGGGTCTCTACAGCTATAAATATGTGTCATATTTCTCATATTCTCTTCATTGGGAGTCATGGAGGCCATATGCTGCTGGAGTTCGAACTGAACTGTTTCTACGGCGACATATTTTACAAATCCAATTCAGAATTTCTAGATCTGTTCTTCCTAAATTCTCTAAACCTAACGCTGTGAGTTTCTAGATTACTTTTAGGTTTAGATAAATAAAAGTGTGCTTTGATAGACAATGAGTTGGATATGTTGTAAAGTATGATTCTGTGTTAATTTGAAATTATATCCTATGTCAGACAGGTCTAGTTTCCTTGACCTCATATAATTATGGTGATTTGATTATGATGTTTATAGGGATCTTGAATTGTAACCATGTTATGATGGGAGTACATATACTAATTTGGACAACTATGACATTACATGGATCTAGATCTTTATGTTAATCACCTTCCACTTGTCATATTATGATACATTGATATATGTTGTAAACTTGACATGTGAATCTACCTTTTGATCTAAACATGTTGCTATGTCACCCTAACTATGATAGATCTAGGTAATTGGACACTTAATGTTAAATCTAGATCTCATTATGCTTGCTTAGACATCATAGTGATTGCCACAAGTTACTAGTTTAAGGTCCACTTTATTATGATGTTAATCACATGTCCATTCACTTTGTTACTATGCCAATTCATGTTCATGTTTATGCCAAGACATGTTGAAACTACCTCCCTCGTCATATTCCCTTTTTATTATTATAGATAGGTTACTTTATAGCCTAGATGCCGCCAAAATTACGTATGAATATGTTAGAGAGAGAACGTAGAAAAAGGGATTATAATTGGCATGATTTATGTAATGTTTAATATGAAAAAGGGACATGTAATTCAAATGGGGAAAACATAGAAATAGTTACCTATAATGACATTGGTAGATTTGGATTAATTTGGAATGTTTAGTAGTTTACAATTAGGAATTGTAAATTGTACTTATGACATGAGGTTAGGTTACATTAGTGGTGGAAGTCTGCCCGGACCCGACTGACATAACTTGCAGCCAATAATGTTGAACCTAATGTGGGAGGTCTAAATATGCAAATACGAATCGGGCTAAGCCACGAGGTTAGGCCCAACTGTGGAATAAGACTGCCCGGACCCGACCGGGATATCCAGCATCCACACGTTGTAGGCCTAATGTAGGAGGTCTAGCCCATTATAACCATAATTGGACATGGTAAAGAAATGGACTACTTAACCTAATTTAGTATGACTATGGACTTAAGTTAGGTTTAAGTAAAATTGGATGGGTAGTGGTGGGTTAAGTAAATTGGAGGGGATGGGTAATATGTATATATAGGCCCACATTCTTAACCCAATAAGGTTATGTAATTAAAGACACCTAATCGTATACATAACCAGTAGATAATGTAACAGGGTTATGTAATTAAAGACACCTAGTGGTATACATAACTAGTGGATGATGTAATGAAGTTATGTAATCAAAGATACCCTTTAGGGTAAGCATAACTAGTATAGGCTATGTGATTAAAGACAACTAAGGGTATACATAATCAGTAGAAAACCTAGTGGGGATACAAGACAAGGGGGAGAGCTTGTATCATATTGGGAGGGACCCATTTCAGTCAGTAACCCAAAGTTGGTATCAAGTAAAGACCTCCATACTAGGCGGAGAAGAGGCACGCTTACTGATTGATTGTAAGAGATCCAAACGAGGCGGATGGTGTGGGCGGCGCAAACTAACCGGGAACATGTGCGTGCATGGGCCGGGCAGAGGGGGATAAGACGACCGTGACACCAGTAGATATGATTGTGCACACCATAGGTTACCTCTTTAGGAAGTGATACCTCCTACTGTGGGGCCAACACAGGATATCTACAAGGTAGGGAGCTGATCGATTAGGGTAGTGGCTAGGGTATACTTGGACGTATGACCTAAACCTACCAGCTTATAGTGGAAGGGGTCATTTCATTTCAGTTATACTAGTAATAATGTATAGTAATCATTGTGAGGCACATATACCTTAACTTGCTTACCTTGTCACACCTGTCATTTATGTAGTGATCTCTCTCTTATCCACTTTATATGCCTATCATGTTGCTTTTAATTATCTACTGGCTAAAAGTAATTAGACTCGCCAGACTTTATGTCTGACCTTGTTATTTCTCCTTCTTTCTTCCGTTCCTCTCCCTCCAGTTCTCAGGGAGGAAACACTCAGACTTAATTAGGAATCAAATGTCATCTTGCTATGAGCTACTTCTGAAGTATGGCTCAAGTTCTTGACTCTACTATGGCTTAACTCTTTTTATTGGGGGAATGATGCTTTTTATTTACTTATGTACTCTGATGTTGCAAGACAGAAATATTTTTATTGTAATGGTTTTTTTGACTTATGAAATTGTGGACCACGGTATTATGACTTATGTTTCAAATAAAAGTTTAAATTTTCCGTTGCTGCCTTATTTATCTCTATCTTGTAATTATTTTGTGTCTGTTTACCTTTAGCGCTTCACGAAACTTAATGCATTTCCTTAGTGAGTGACATTAATGGACGTAGGTTGTTTCAACTACTTTTCTACCAGTTTCACTACTGTTCATGTTTACAATGTCAGTTCAATAACCTACAACTAGGTGCAAATATCTGCTCTATTCTTAATTCTTACAACTTATTTTGTCCATAACAAAATTTTATGTCAAAACAATTATAAAAAATTGTTGTCAAAAGAATAGAGAACTTCAAAATTTTCTTTACCGAAAATTTTAGTTTTTGACAAAATGCAATCTTTTCTATGCTTTTCTTTTTTATCCTTTCATACTTTATAACTTAAAAACTAGCGAGCTATACATGCTCTATATGAACGTTTTTCTGAAAGAAGTCATTTTATACAAAAATTTCACAAGAAATCACTGCTTTTTTTTTTCAAATATTCCCCATTTTATTTCAAAACTCAATATGTACTTTTTCAAATATGTTACTTACATTTTTTTAAACGTTAAAAACACCTCTTTTTGTTTCGCAATTGTTTCTACACAATTTAGCTAGTACATACTTCAAAATTGTATCTTTTAACGTCAAAACTTGAAAAAACCATAAACTGTTACCCAAAAGTTTTCATAATTTCAAGTTCTCAAAAATTAGAAATGGGATAAACTCAAAGTGGCTTTCCAACTTACCTAGACTTCCCTAGATATTTCCTCGAAGCCATTTCTCTTATATATATATATATATATTCCTAATCCGCTTTCGTCTTTTGCTCTTTTCCTATTTATAAGGCTCTACTGCCAAACCCACTAATCTGAAATATTATCATTTCAATGCTAACATATAGGATACATCTTTCTCCCATACAAAGAATATTGTACATATTTCACCCAAACCACCTAAACATATCATATTTCCATAATCATTCCTGTAGTGTACATAATTGATATCCCAACTCTTTTCATATATTGCTCTTCCTATATAGTGGGTTCCTTTCATGGATTTGGTTGTGTATATACACAATATATTTATATTTTGAAAAATACAGTTACGTTCACTCACTATCTATACAGGAATCCTGAACCAATGCTCTGATATCAGAAGTAACAACCTGAATTCTAACAGACTGTTTTTTTTTTTCAAAAATCCCAATCTGTCGAAACCCGAGTTGGCTTGTTTGGTATCCTGTAGAAAAGATAGAGATATAAAATATATCAGAGCTCAGAAAAGATCTCATAGAGGAATGGAATAAAAAATAATATAATCAAATATAGCCTTACCAAACTAATAATAATGCCTAGCCAGTATCCAAAGTTAATAAATATCTACCAAAAGCCTAACCTGCGGGTACGTTATGAGGAGCGGGTCAAAACACAAGATCTGGTGACTGGACTTAAATTACACATTTTGAAATAACCCCACATATACCATTCAGTTACATTTTCTTATTTATTAGGATATTTTGGGTTAATAGCACTCAAGGCTTTACACACACGTCGTATCCATCTACCTCCCAATAGATTAACCTAATATAGTATATGTAGTTACCCCCAATATCAAGGTACTTCCCATGGTACCCTCCTCGACGGTCTCCATCATCATGTCAAGGAAGCGTATGCAACTCTCATCCGATGCCGAAGCGATCTATGGATCTCTATAAAACTACGCCATGTTATGCAACTCTCATCCTACGTTGGAGCGACGTACGGATTTTTGTAACACTACGCCACGTTTTACACAAAACTACCATCACTAAACTACGTAAGCATACGGACTGCCATACCCGAAACTCCTCGCCCAAGCTCGATCTTAACATGGGTTGATGCCCTAGTATCTACGATCCACCACCCAGTGCGACGTGCATGTATCCATCTCCCCACACGTACGTACTATCTATTGTACACCGAGTTTCGTAATACGGCTACATCTGAATGCACAGAACTCGGTCAGGAGGTTTTCTATATTTGTATAGCTCTGCTAAAGAGGCCTAAAGTGCAGATATCTAAACTATGGTCTGCATTTCTGTGGTAGCTATGGTCCTACCTCGACCCCTCCCTCAACTAGTGAAAGACTAAATCAAGAACTAGGTGACATGCCCCTAGCAAACAATCTACATCCAAGTTGGCGTGTCCCGCAACCAAAGTCTTGATGGTGAAAGATCTATGGTCTATAGGTTTAGCTCTAGTTTTTCTGCATCACACTAACTGCCGATGATAGGTACCCGACAATTACTATGCTTTATTTGATCCTGACCAGCCTATATGTAGGCAAATCGTCGAATCACCCCCAATGCCATACTGCCACAGACTTCTCACTGCCAAACTACTGTTATTGTCCAGGTATACTCACCCGGCGGTAACACATAGACCCAACCTCTGCGAGTACATCTTAAACATGCACCACAACAGAGGACCACCACGGAGTACCTTACCACGTCTCTCGGAAGCCACATGCTTCCTTCTAGTCCCACAGAGCCAGCAAGCAGAAGAATCAGATGGACGTGCTCCTCTCATGCCTCTAGACACCTCGATGATCTACCCCGTTGTATTCTTCACCTTCGTACGTGCGGAATTGTCCAAGCGCATCATGCTAACATCTTATTAGACCATATGTCTAATCTTTTAATTGCGCTCTTGTATTATCTTAACAGATTTCCAATTAACATGATTATCCATAATTTATCTTTTATTCAAGTTATCAGTTTTTTCCGAGCCTCTTATATCTCTGAGGAACAGACCCCTCTCGCTTATTAATTCAGTGATATAAATTAACCCACTGAGTTCATTAATAAGCCCATAACTTGTAATTTCCTAGATGGTAATTAGCGTAAGTTTTCTACAATATTTGTACATTATTATAATGTTGTTCATTGCCCAATTTCATGTTTACAAGTTACATTAACATGTTCTACTTAATGTAGAATTAAGTATACCTTATCTAATCTACATGTTTTCTACTAACATGTTACTTAATATATATAATGTAACACCCCAACTCCGTTAAGGTCACGCACAAAGGGAATGCCTTAACTTTGGTGGAGCGTTTTAGTAGACAGAACAGAAATTTACAAGACTGATAAACAATACTTGAGAAATTATAAACTTTATTACAGTGGAAAACAGAAATCAGTTTGGTTACATCTTTACCAAAAACTCAAGTACATAAATATCAGTCTTGTTCAGAAAATCATCAGAGTACAAAACTTTAAACTCATAATCCCCACAGAAGCTGCCATAAAGAGTCAAGCCATACTTTAAGCACTCTGAGTACTTCAAGCAGAAGAAATCAGGATCAAGATAAAGTATTCCCTCCTTGGAAAACCTGGGGGGGGACGGAAGAAAAATGGGCGAAAACAAGCAAGGTCAGACATAAAGTCTGGCAAGTCCAGTGACTTTCAGCATATGAACAGATAATAATAATTATGACATGAAAATAAGCTGGATAAGAGATAGCAGTAACAGGAGAAGCATTTGTACTTAGGTTAACCAGAAGAAACAGAATAATATTACTTTCCATTTCTTTGCACTAATACTAGTATAACAGGATTAGGTGTCACCCTAATGTCTAAACTGAAGCAGAAATGGGAACAGAATAATTTCCACAGAAAAGAATGCTAGTAATGGGCCTTTACCACCCGAACAGAAACAGACGGAAACAGAATGCTAATAATGGGCCTTTACCACCCGAACAGAGGCAGACAGTAGCAGAATGCTAATAATGGGCCTTTACCACCGGATCAGAATGTACAGAAACAGAAGCAGATTAATCCCTATGGAAACAGAATGTAGAATTAGGTGTACACTAGTAAATGGGCCTTTACCACCTGAACAGACGGTACCACACAGAAATAGACAGGTGTTGCCACCCAACAGAAATAGACGGTACCAACAGAAACAGACAGAACTAAGTGTACCCTAAAACTCTACCCCAAGCGATCGGCTCCCTAATACATAAATACCCTGTGTCGGCTCCAATATAGGATGTATCACTCCCTAAAGTGACAACCAATTGGCACATGCCTATTTACAGATTCACGACGTCTTACATCCTCAGAGGTAGACCGGGATCCATGTGCGCACATGACCCGGTTGGAATGCACCATCAACACCCCTCGCCATTATCAGAATGAACCACTTATAATTAGTTCAGTAAGCGTGCCCGGACCCTACCTACTGTTGGGTCAAAGTTTGATACCAGAAAGGGTTACTGACTAATATGGGTCCAAAACAACAGATGACACAAGTAATTTCCCTCCTAACCTTGTGTCCCCAGAATAACAGATTTCAGATTAACTTGTTTACAAGTTCAGACATACAGAGTTCAGATCAACTAGTTCACAGATCAGACAAGTTTTCAGACTAACGGATCAGATATACAGATTTAACAAATTTACAGATTTGTCTAACTTTGTAATTGGGCCTACAGATTCACGAAACGGATTTGTTAAATTCATTAGTCCAATTGGTTTAACCCTATCCACCCAACACGTTTTAGACATCATATTTATCCTAGATTTGCATTAATTAAATGTTAATGCACAGACCTCTCACATTAGGTTGGTATCTTGTGGCCGCTGGATATGCCGGGCGGTTCCGGGCAGACTTCTGCCACAAGCCAGACCTAACCTCGTGTCTAAGCATATTTTAATTATGCCTACGACCTCTCACATTAGACTGACAGTTTGCGGTCGCTGGCTAAGCCGGTTGGTTCCGGGCAGGCTTCTACCGCAAACAAAGTCTAACCTCGTGTCATAGCCAATTCATTCCAATACAGATTTTTCAGATATTAGACTAAGTTTGTTTAACAGATTGAACTTCTGTACAAGTTATAGCAGATTATTCGAGGTTCTATTAACAAGTTTTGCTCAATTTTAAGTCGAGCCTACAGATTTACATACTTCAAATTTCAGCATTTCAGTTCCAACGAATTACGTCATTCAACAGATTAAACAAGTAACAGATCTTGCAGATTAGGTTATTTAGCAGATTTAGCAGATAAGGCAATTTAGCAGATTTAGCAGATAAGGCAATTTAGCAAATTAGGCCATTAAATCTAATTAGCAATTTAGGCAATATTACAGAACTAGCAGATTAGGCAACATAACAGATTTAGCAGATAACAGATTTAGCAGACTTT
Source organism: Allium sativum (assembly GCA_030737875.1). Lineage (NCBI taxonomy): Eukaryota > Viridiplantae > Streptophyta > Magnoliopsida > Asparagales > Amaryllidaceae > Allium > Allium sativum. The sequence continues at coordinate 825,522,495 of CM060913.1, forward strand.
ATATATCATATCTTGCCTAATCATAAATTTAGCCTAAACTTACATGCCTAAATCAAGGTCATAATTCATAATACAATATATATCCCAAATTTTAGCCTTAATATTCCCATTTACAGTTCATGTCAAACCTAGATTTAATATTCTAGTTCACCATTTATGTCCAAGACTAATACACATGTAAATCATTCTCTATTATAGCCAACTCAGATTATGCCAACATATTTGCTATGCCAGATTTACTTAATTAAGCTACACCCAATCCCCGTATAACATGTTTCCACAAGTTCTCTAAATACTCCTGAAATGGCCCTATAGGCTCGATGTACATAGCAGTGAATGGGAATAAACTAGCAAAGTTACATACTAAATATGAGATCTAACATTATTAAGGGAATAGGCATAAGAAACTAACTACCATAGTTATAGGCAACTAACCACAATAGTCATGGCCGACTAATCTCAATAGTTTCTTATTCAATGTCATAGGCAATAGTCTCATAGTCATGAATCATAGTCATGGGCAATAGTCTCATACTCAATGAATCATAGTCATAGGCAATAGTTTCATGTCCAATTATGCATTATTATTTGTCCCAAAATTTAGCGTTTGTGCGTTAATCTCTTATGAGATTCGGCGTAGGCTCGTAGTAGCCTAGCTATAGAACAGAAAGAAGAAAGAGGTACAGAATAGTCACAGAAAAACAAATCTGACAGATAAGAATATACATAACCTCAGATTCAGATTTATAATCATGTCAAAATTATAATTACAGTTTATAGCGAAAAATAACTGTACTTGACTTTCGTGGTTTTAAGAGAGGAAAATAAACTGTTGCTATAGCTCTAAACTTTGATTTTAGATTTGATTTAGCTTTTAATTCTATTCAGGTTGGAAGAAGATTCATCAGTCCAAGTTTTGATTCCAACAGAGTAGCGAGGCCATTTTTATTTTTAATTAGAACAGAGGCAGAATATAGACAGAATGAAATTGTGTAGAGAAAATGAGGTTAGCGGGCTGTTTATATAGGATTAGGCAGACGAATCTGGACAGAAAACGAGTCTATATACATCAGAATGCATCAGGTTCAGAAAGTGGCTTCGGTAGGCAGGTCGACCCCTAGGTCGACACTATGGTCGACCAGACCCCGGGAGTTTGACACTATGGTCGACCCCCAGGTCGACCTGGTCCATGGGCGGGAATTTTCCCGCCCAGCCTGTTCTGGGATTTTGAATTCGAATTTTCGAGCTGTTTTCGATTTTAAAATTCTATGAAACTTCGGAGGGCCATATCTCCCTCATATGGACTCCGTTTCTCGAAAACTCGTACTCGTTTCCAAGCAGAATTTCGAGTTGAACGCAATGGAGCAACCTGTTTCCCTTGATTCTTATATTATAATTTAATTATTCTCTGATTTGTTACTTATACGTTCATAGAAAATACGGGGTGTTACATTCTCCCCTCCTTGAAGGATTTCCTCCCCGAAATCTTCAAGTTAAGAAGAATGTGTCCTACCATCCAATCATCCATCTACTCAACCATCATCCACAAGAATCCATTGTCCTTAGAAAACTCCTAACGTTGTATGAACATATGCAAAAGTGTGTATATGTTCCTTATCTAATGCAAAGATATGGCGGTCCAAGATCAGGCGGTCCACTGATTCAGTTGACCTCCTTAATGCGAACTATGTTAGTGTCATGAGTCCAACATGTATGCAGTTTTCCTATTTGATACATATCATTCTTATATGAGTGACAACCATTCATTCATATGCAACATCCATGTGATTAGTCAGTCATTTTGCATCCACAGAAATTGAAAATGCTCACACATCCATATGCAGTATGAGAGTGTTTTCGAGCCGATCTATTGCCTAGTGTGTGTATATGAATCTACGAGCAACCACTTGCATCCACATGCAACCATTAAACATAACATGTCTCAAACACATGTTTACATCTATAGGATTCCTATCTATAGGTCGAAGACTCGATTGATAGGAAACAGTCGAGTGATGGGAGCGAGTGCAGATAAACAAAAACTTGGTTTCCAATAGACCTTGGTTGAGAGACAATTTCCCCTAAGTATCAACCCCGAAGACCGAGATCAACATCAGATTGACACCCAGAGGATTACCCTTTTTAGACAATGTCAAAACTGGAAATCTCAACCATATCAGAAATATTTAGATATTTATAGATTACCAGTACAGAGCAGATTACTAAATGATTCTTAGGAAACTAAGCATGATAAAAAAAAACCAGAATGTATGTGTCATATTCAACTTAACGCTCAACACATATACCCAACTTACCATGCTTAGACGAGTCACAACCCTTATGGGTCTGAATCTACAGCGGAATCAGAAACAATACCAGTATTCAAGTGCAAAGTATCAATTACAGAATCGAAATGCCAGAATCAGAAAAGAGTTTTAACTCAAAAATCAGATAAAGAAATTAAACCTCCTACAGAAAGTTTTCCTATTTCTATCCTATCCACTAGCCTCGAGAGTGTTCGCCTGCCTTCCAGAAGTTGGTCCTGCCCTCTTCCCTTGTCCTCGTTTCTTCGGACAGTCCCTGGTGAAGTGTACCAACTCACCATAGTTGAAGCAAGTGCCCTTTCTTTTTCTGCAATCCTTGTTCAGATGAGTCGAGCTTCCATAAGTAAAGCACTTGTTCTCCTTCTTATCTTTAGACTTTTCACCCTTCTTTTGTGTTTCCTTTTTGGGCCATGCTTTCTTGTTCTGTGGTTCATCCTTCTTTTCCTCTTTCTTGTCATTGTCTTCCTCGTGCAGTAGTGCCATATCCACCAATCTCTCGTAAGTCGCTCCCATGGGTACATGGGTCATGGATAGGCTGTGCAGTGGCTCGTTCAATCCTTTAACAAAGCGGAGAGCCTTTTTATGTGGGTGTTGACTAAATCTAGTCCGAACCTAGCCAGTTGGTTGAACTGGTTGACGTATTCCTTGACCGCCATACTTCCTTGCTTAAGAGATAAGAACTTTCCAGTTGTAGACTTCGTTCAGCTTGCGAGAGGAATTTCATCTAAAACCTTGTTCTGAAATCCATCCATGTTTCAACCGGTCTTTCGGCCTTAGTGACTTCCCACCAATAGGAAGCTTCGTCCTTTAGCAACCACACCGCCAATTGTACCTTCTGCCTATCGTCCACCTCGAAGATAACGAAAAGATCTTCAGTTTCTTTGAGCCAGCTCCTTGCTTCTACGAATGATTCAGTTCCCTTGAAATCCTTTCCACCCATGGCCCTAAAATCTTTACAGATCTTTGAAAAAGCAATTGCACGAGGAAGGGGCGGAGGAGGAGGAATCGCTGCAGCTGGAGGAGGGATATCTGCTGGGCCTGCATCGTTGGCCCTAGCCTCTAAGTACCTCCTGAACCAGCCAGGTATTGGCATGCCCTCTGGAAAGTTAAGATTCCCAGACATGCTGGAATGAAAGAAAAAGATTTAAAATGGTGAACTGAAAAGATAGATATATGGCATTTTGGGGATTATGTTTCTCAAAAATAAGGTTTACTTTTGAAAATACTTCCTTTTTAAAAACTTTTTGAAAATAGTCTTCAAAAACTTTACCCAATCTGGTAACCTTCGGCTCTGATACCAAGTGTAACACCCCACCTCCATTAAGGTCACTACAAAGGGAATGCCTTAACTTTAGTGGAGCGTTTTAGTAAACAGAACAGAAATTTACAAGACAGATAAACAATACTTGAGAAATTATAAACTTTATTACAGCAGAAAACAGAAATCAGTTTGGTTACATCTTTACCAAAAACTCAAGTACATAAATATCAGTCTTGTTCAGAAAATCATCAGAGTACAAAACTTTAAAATCATAATCCCCACAGAAGCTGCCACAAAGAGTCAAGCCATACTTTAAGCACTCTGATTACTTCAAGCAGAAGAAATCCGGATCAAGCTAAAGTATTCCCTCCTTGGAAAACCTGGGGGGGAACGGAAGAAAAAGGGGCGAAAACAAGTTAGGTTAGACATAAAGTCTGGCAAGTCCAGTGACTTTCAGCATATGAACAGGTAATAATAACTATGACATGAAAATAAGCTGGATAAGAGATAACAGTAACAGGAGCAGCAGTTGTACTTAGGTTAACCATAAGAAACAGAATAATATTACTTTTCATTTCTCTGCACTAATACTAGTATAGCAGGATTAGGTGTCACCCTAATGTCTAAACTGAAGCAGAAACGGGAATAGAATAATTTCCAAAGAAAAGAATGCTAGTAATGGGCCTTTACCACCCGAACAGAAACAGACGGAAACAAAATGCTAATAATGGGCCTTTACCACCCGAACAGAGACAGACAAATGCAGAATGCTAATAATGGGCCTTTACCTCCTGATCAGAAGGTACAGAAACAGAAACAGAAACAGATTAATCCCTACGGAAACAATATAGAATTAGTTGTACACTAGTAAATGGGCCTTTACCACCCGAACAGACGGTACCACGCAAAAACAGACAGGTGTTGCCACCCAACAGAAACAGACGGTACCAACAGAAACAGACAGAACTAAGTGTATCCTAAAACCCTACCCCAAGCGATCGGCTCCCTAATACATAAATACCCTGTGTCGTCTCCACAATAGGGTGTATCACTCCCTAAAGTGACAACCAATTGGCACAGGCCTATTTACAGATGTCACGGCATCTTACATCCTCAGAGGCAGACCGGGATCCATGCACGCACATGACCCGGTTGGAACGCACCATAAACACCCCTCGCCATTATCAGAATGAACCACTTGTAATTAGTTCAGTAAGCATGCCCGGACCCTACCTACTGTTGGGTCAAAGTTTGGTACCAGAAAGGGTTACTGACTAATATGGATCCCAAACAACAGATGACACAAGTAATTTCCCTCCTAACCTTGTGTCCCTAGACTAACAGATTTCAGATTAACTTGTTTATAAGTTCAGACATACAGAGTTCAGATCAACTAGTTCACAGATCAGACAAGTTTTCAGACTAACAGATCAAATATACGGATTTAACAGATTTACAGATTTGTCTAACTTTGTAATTGGGCCTACAGATTCACGAAACGGGTTTGTTAAATTCATTAGTCCAATTGGTTTAACCCTATCCACCCAACACGTTTTAGACATCATATTTATCCCAGATTTGCATTAATTAAATGTTAATGCACAGACCTCTCATATTAGGTCGGTAGCTTGTGGCCGCTGGATATGCCGGGCAGTTCCGGGCAGACTTTTGCCACAAGCCAGACCTAACCTCGTGTCTAAGCATATTTTAGTTATGCTTACGAGCTCTCACATTAGACTGACATTTTACGGTCGCTGGTTAAGCCGGCTGATTCCGGGCAGGCTTCTACCGCAAACAGAGTCTAACCTCGTGTCATAGCCAATTCATTCCAATACATATTTTTCAGATATCAGACTAAGTTTATTTAACAGATTAAACTTCTGTACAAGTTACAGAAGATTATTCGAGGTTCTATTAACAAGTTTTGCTCAATTTTAAGTCGAGCCTACAAATTTACATACTTCAAATTTCAGCATTTCAGTTCAAACAGATTACGTCATTCCACAGATAAAATAGGTAACGGATCTTGCAGATTAGGCTATTTAGCAGATTTAGCAGATAAGGCAATTTAGCAGATTAGGCCATCAAATCTAATTAGCAGTTTAGGCAATATAACAGAACTAGCAGATTAGGCAATATAACAGATTTAGCAGATAACAGATTTAGCAGACTTTATATATCATATCTTGCCTAATCATAAATTTATCCTAAACTTACATGCCTAAATCAAGGTCATAATTCGTAATACAATATATGCCCCAAATTTTAGCCTTAATATTCCCATTTACAGTTCATGTCAAAACTAGATTTAATATTCCAGTTCACCATTTATGTCCAAGACTAATACACATGTAAATCATTCTCTATTATAGCCAACTCAGATTATGCCAACATATTTGCTATGACATACTTACTTAATTAAGCTACACCCAATCCCCGTATAACATGTTTCCACAAGTTCTCTAAATACTCCTGAAATGGCCCTATAGGCTCGATGTACATAGCAGTGAATGGGAATAAACTAGCAAAGTTACATACTAAATATGAGATCTAACATCATTAAGGGAATAGGCATAAGAAACTAACTGCCATAGTTATAGGCAACTAACCACAATAGTCATGGGCGACTAATCACAATAGTTTCTTATTCAATGTCATAGGCAATAGTCTCATAGTCATGAATCATAGTCATGGGCAATAGTCTCATAGTCAATGAATCATAGTCATAGGCAATTGTTTCATGTCCAATTATGCATTATTATTTGTCCCAAAATTTAGTGTTCGTGCATTAATCTCTTATGAGATTCGACGCAGGCTCGTAGTAGCCTGGCTATAGAACAGAAAGAAGAAAGAGGTACAGGAATAGTCATAGAAAAACAGATCTGACAGATAAGAATATACATAACCTCAGATTCAGATTTATAATCATGTCACAATTATAATTACAGTTTATAGCGGAAAATAACTGTACTTGCCTTTCGTGGTTTTAAGAGAGGAAAATAAACTGTTGTTGTAGCTCTAAACTTTGATTTGAGATTTGATTTAGCTTTTAATTCTATTCAGGTTGGAAGAAGATTCATCAGTCCAAGTTTTGATTCCAGCAGAGTAGCGACGCCATTTTTAGTTTTAATTAGAACAGAGGCAGAATATAGACATAATGAAATTGTGTAGAGAAAATGAGGATAGGGGGCTGTTTATATAGGATTAGGCAGACGAATCTGGACAGAAAACGAGTGTAAATACATCAGAATGCATCAGGTTCAGAAAGTGGGTTCGGGAGGCAGGTCGACCCCTAGGTCCACACTATGGTCGACCTGACCCCTGGGAGGTCGACACTATGGTCGACCCCTAGGTCGACCTGGTCCATGGGTGGGAATTTTCCCGCACAGCCTATTCTGGGATTTTGAATTTGAATTTTCGAGTTGTTTTCGATTTTGAAATTCTATGAAACTTCGGAGGACCATATATCCCTCATACGGACTACGTTTCTCGAAAACTCGGACTCGTTTCCAAGCAGAATTTCGAGACGAATGCAATGGCGCAACCCGTTTCCCTTGATTCTTATTTTATAATTTAATTATTCTCTGATTTGTTACTTATACGTTCACAGAAAATACGGGGTGTTACATATAATTAAGTACAACTTATTTCATTCCATTAGTTTACCTCATTCTTCCTTATCTGTTCCTAATTCTTGCATTGTCATCACAACTTATGGTTGTCTACTTATTAACATAGCTCTCTTAACTAAGGCTTATTAATAAGTTTCCTTTCCATTTATTATAACCTGTGTTATAATCTCCACTTTTCCCTAGGACAAGCCTACCTATTATATTCCATTATCATACATGTAATTAATTATAATAGGTTATATTCCCTGTTCATCACATTTTCATTCATTCTTCAACGTTAAATCCAACTCTTAATGTTGTAACATTTACCTCTTTACTGTCTTGTAAATTTTCACACATACGTTTTGTTTCCATTAATTACAATTAATGTTATTTACATATTTATTTATTTATTTCATGTTGCATACATATATTTTTGTATACGTTTATGCATTAGACCTCTCACATTATGTTGATCGCTTATGGATGCTAGATTTATCGGACGGTTCCGGGCAGGCTTCTACCATAAGTTGAACTTAACCTCGTGTCTTAGTGCAGTTATATATAATTTCAATTACCGTAAATTTTACAGGTAAATTAGGCTTCTTAATTATTCCTAAATTTTTCTATAACTCTATTTACACTCTCTTGACATAATAATACTCTTAAGAAAATATTCGTGTTTACTGTAAATTCCATAATTACAGTGTTTACAGTAATTTCCAACTCAGACAGGTGATTAAGGGAAATAGACTTTATACAATAGAAAGATTCTCAACATGTTCTACGCAGAATTAACCTCACAATTATTCCAAAGTTGATTGTAATTTGATTCACAATATCCAATTTTTCATTAAAATTATTTTCTACAACATATTCCCTTTTATTTGTAAATCTCACAAATTTAGTATTACAACACTTTTTAACAGGCTCATTGAATAGATCTATACAACAGTAATATTCTTAACATAACTGAAAAATGAATTATACTGCAATTATCACAATTCACATCTATTTAACATGTTAAGAATGAAGGGAAGTGTAAACGGTAGATACACCATTTTTTATAAAGGTATAATTTAAATTCACTCACCTAACAGCTTTCCAATCCATGAATCTGATCTAGATCTGTTATTCCATGGCCTTCCTAACTGAATCTATAATCCAAATAACCATGGATTCACAAATATGATACTAAAGAAGAGTTAAAAGGAAGAGGAACCTAAATAAATCAGATTCAAGAACTTACCTCACGTTGATCAGAATTCTGATCACCTATTTGTAAATTTACATTCTTTTATCCTCAAATTTTGAATAGGATTCTCCTAAAACTAATATTCTAATTTCCTGAAAAGATTTAGAGGAAGAAGAGAATGACAGAGCCTAGGTAGCATCTCAGAAAATATGAGATTTAGGCTAGGCCCTAGTCAATTTATAGGTGTACAAGAAAGTCTGAACCTTTAGATTTAATCTATTAAAATCCAAGCGACACACATCAAAAAATTCACGTTACAAAAACAGGTTTGGACTCGCTCGGGTCAACCCCTGGGTCGACCCGCCCGCTTGTGGGTCGACCCATAGGTCTACCCAGGCGGATGTGGGTCGACCCGTTCGGGTCCAGGCAATATTTCTACGGCGTATTTATTTCAGAATTTAACGTTTTTAATTAAGAACGTTTAATACCTTGCTTTGTATGCCTCTCCTGATTTATTGTATTCCTAATTATAAATCATTGTTAAGTTTGAATTTCAAATTTATGAGTGCCTATACGCATGCAATCTTTCTGTTCCTTGCCTGTTAATCAATGCAATTAATTTACGCTAATTTTATTCCTTTTTATGCACTCTAATTCAAAGGCAGCTTAATTCTTCTCTGTTTTCCATTTATTGTGCATTGATTATATTCTTCTCTTAACATGCACATTTTATCTCAACATTTGAATTTATACATATATATACATGCAAATTTTATTTCATTTTCAAAATTCAAAAGGCATTATGCCGTCGTTTAATTCTAACCTATTTTCATTGATTGCAGGTTTATTTAGGATTTCTCTTTCATATGTATATATTTTTGCACACACATATGCATATATTTTAACAACCCGATAATTAGAGACAATTTAAAATTTTTATTTTGGCAATTTTGATGAATTTTGAATATTTAAAATGAAGTATTTTAAATAATAACGAAGATAAATTTATTTTGAATAGAATTAGAACGTATATATTTATTTGAATCGTCGTTAGAATATAAATATTTATTTTTCATTATAAAAGGAATTGAAAATGGCGCAGTAGTTCGAAAATTCGATTTCAAAGTTCAAATGAATGTACAGGATTCAAAATAAACCGGATTTTAGCAAAACCAAAACTATTAGAATCTATTTGAAAATATCTTTCCAATGAATCCGAAAAATTGAAATTTCATAGCGGGAATAAAAAGTTATGCCTAGATGAAAATTCAGAATAGTCGTTATGGAATTTTGGCCCTTAAAAATGGAAATTTTGCAAACGACCACGGTTTTCGATGAAACCACTTGTTGGATCCATGATGTCAAGTTATTGCTAGATTCCAAAATTCGTAATTTTCTGAACCAATATGTGAGCGTGGAAAAAGAAAACGTGTTTTGACAGTTTTAGTTGAAATGGATCGACCAGAAAATGGCCATTTCTCAAACGGTCTTAGAATTAGACGAAATTAGTTTTGTTAGAACTGTATCGTCAATACGAAGCTAGAAAATATTTTTCGGGAATTTTTAGAGTTCGTATATGGCCCCGGTAAATTGAAATGTGCGTTCAAATTGAATATATTGATTTATATTTTAATTTAAATGAAAACTAATCCTAATGGTCAAATTGGCTTACGAAACATATCCCATTGTGTTCGGAACGGGGGTAATAAGCTATGGGTGACAATAGTTGGGTCTCGTTTAGAGATCGAATATAAAAGTTGATTTTTGGAAAAATTAAAATAATATAATTAATATTTATATATATTCCCCTCTTACCTTTCCTTCTGGTCAATGCTCACTTCAGAATTAAAAAGATAAAAAAGGGAGAAAGAACGGATCTCGTTCAAACCCGTCACTCTCTCTCTACAGCCGCCATCACCTCCTTCGCCACCGCCGACGTTGTCACCCCCTCCTCTTCCAGTCCGCCGCTCCTCCAAGCCCTCCTCCCTCCGTTCAAAGATCCGCACCCCCCGAATTCCCCAGGCCTCGCTGCCGCACGCAATTCTTTGGGCGCCACCACACCTTGGCCCAACAGCTTGCCGCTGCAGGCTGGCCGCTGCCTGCTCGACCCTCCAACACCCCCTAGAAGCAACCACTGCCCGATGCTCCCCCACCGTGAGCAATGACGACTCTCCCTCTCCCCGATTTAATCAGCAAATCCCATCCTTCGTTGTGAGTTTTCTTTGAGGTCTCCGCTGATTTTTAGTTTGTGAAAAGTTAGGACCTTTGTTTAATTTATAAAAGTTAGGACCTTTGTTTAATTTATAAAAGGATATATTTTTAATATAGAAAAGGATATATTTTTAATATAGAAAAGGATATATTTGTTAATATAGAAAAGGTTATATTTTTAATATAGAAAAGGTTATATTTTTATTTACATGAAAGCGTATATTTTTATATAACACAAAGATGCGATTTTTATACATGATGTTATATAATAAAAATATGATTTTTATATTATAGAGATAATAAAAATATGATTTTTATAAGACAGAGAATATAAAAATACGATTTTTATATATGTTGTAGCGAAATAAAAATTCGATTTTTATACGAGTAGCGGACTGAAAATAGAATTTTTATATAATAGAGAATATAAAAATATAATTTTTACATAAGTAGCGAAATAAAATTCTGATTTTTATTATGTATATAGTGAAATAAAAATGTGATTTTTAATGTGAACAGCATGAAAAAGATTGCATTGGAATTTCAGGCAAATTCAAGCCATTTAGAAATTCAGAAATGAAACGGTGGAGTGGAACCCAAAGGTGAGAACTCCTCACTTTTAATTTATTTTCTAGTTGAAATATATACTAGGATGCAGACGGTGCTTAGCAGCACCCAACACCCGTCGTCTACAGACCATGGATGACTTGTTTGTTTGAATGATGTGTTGTGAAAATTTATTGTGTGATGTGGATTGAATAAATATTTTATAGTTGAAAATATTTTATAGTTAAAAATATAATTTTTAACGTGTATATAAAATAAATATTTATAAACAAATCGGACGATTTGTTTATATACACACATTTGACTGATATTGATTGGGACGATAAATTTTACACATCGCCCGATTGCACAAATAAAACCTGTGTTTGATTGTTGGAACCCCACACGGGTATTGAGATGATATTGGACATACACTAATCCCAATAATTAGTTGTATGTCGATCGATTGATTGACAGGCTGTGTAAGCGTTGAATATTTATAATCAATGCTTATACAGGGTAGAATGCACTCTAGATGATGGATTTCTGTTTTCATTGTTGTTATACACATTTGTTGTGTGAAATCCATATAATCAACATCATATGGTAATTGACTTTGTCTGATTCTTATTCAGAAATATCGAATATTTTAAAATAATATTCAGTGAATATTGAAATGGGAAGTGTTAAGCAGTTAAACGCCATTTTAACACTAATGGGAATTTTGTTGATTTTATTCATTTTACAATGAATATCGAAAGTGATTTCAAAATCTGATATTTTGAATAGAATTGAAATTCGAATTAAATTGAATAGATACGAAATTCGAATTAAACTGAATAGAATTGAAATTCGAATTAAAATGAATAGAATTGAAATTCGAATTAAATTGAATAGAATTAAAATTCAAATTAAATTGAATAGAATTGAAATTAGAATTAAATAGAATAGAATAGAATTGAATTAAATTGAATAGAATTGAAATTCGAATTAAATTGAATAAAATTGAAATTCGAATTAAATTAAATAGAATTGAAATTCGAATTAAATTGAATAGAATTGGAATTCGAATTAAATTGAAATAGAATTGAAATCGTTTTGAATTGAATTTAAAACGGATTGAAATTGAATTAAAATCGATTTGAAATGAATTTAAAACGAATTTATATTGGAAAATTCAATTTCGATTTGAATTTGAGATGGAAGTTGAAATCGTTTTGAAAATGAATTTAAAACAATTTATAAAATACGTTTTAAATGGAAATCGGTGAAATATATATTATATAATGGCCTGAGTAGAACGTGCCGCGCTGCGGTAGTTCGTGAATTTCGACCATTGACTTCGAATGGACACTACGGGAGATCCGGCCGTCGGATTCCCCTAAAACCGGAACCTTTGGGTTCGTATCGAAAAGATCTTTCTAATGAATGCTAGAAATTAGAAATCTAACAGTTGGATTTGGAATTATGTCCAAATTAAATTTGGAAAAGGTCGTTGTAAGTGCAGTTTGATGGCCGCTGATGGAAATTGACTGTACGGGCCCTGATGAAATTATTAAAAATATCAATAATTAGTGTAAAATCATAAGAAATGATTTGGAAAGAATTGGGATGAAAAACTCCATATTTGAAAAGATAAAAATAGATTTTTATCGAAATGAACTAGTTTTGAACTAGAATTATAATCCATTTATTTTTAAAATAAATAAATTGGATTTAAAATGGTTTTAAAAATAACCAGGATTTCCAATATATAATTAGAATGGATTTGAATCGAAATTGTCTTTGGAATATTTCGATGTTGGATTTCGTGATTATACAGATATTGTAATGGAAATTTGAAAGATATATATATATATATCGTTATTTCCAATACGATATTTGTTGGTTGTAGGATTTGATATTGAATATAAGCCGATATATTTTCTATTCAGAGTCTTGTATTTAATATCAAATGGGATTTGGGTTTGTCATGAATGGTGTCTTCATTAACACTATTCTTAAACCCAGTTGAGAAAAAGATTAAATCTTTTTATTTAGATTTAATGAAGTGTACCAATTAAATAATATTTAATTGGAATTGAATTGGAATGTGATTTGGGTTTTCGTGAATGGTATCTTTAATAATACTGTTCTTAGACCCAACGGAGTTGAGAAAATCAGAAACTAACTGGAGATTAGTTAAGTTGAATGGTTTCCTTGGTATTGATCTGATGTTGGTTTCGGCCTTCGGGGTTATTACTTAGGGAATTGTTCACTTGCTAATTTACGGTTAAAGGCTGATGGAATAGAATGTGATTTTGGGTTTATCATGAACCGTGTTTTAAATGACATCAGTTCTTTAACCCAGTTAAAGATAGGATTTATTTCCTGGATTTGAATAATCATTAAGTAATGATTTTTGGAAATTAAAACTGAATTAGAGTTTTTATGAATCTTTAATTAGATTGAAAAGTGAATTTGATAATTAAAATTATCAAATTAAAGAAATGATCGAGAATGGAGTACCACCAGTTTTACTCCAGACAATAGTTAAATTTTAAATTAGATTTGAATGTGAAATGGTAATAAAATTTACCAATAACACCGTGGTGTTAGATATGAAGTATTACCAGTTTTACTTCATGGGATGAATAGGTTGGGATTGGGAAATTTAAAACAAATGACTACTTCGGTAAGGTTCACTAATCCTGACTAGTTTGGATAAACCATAATTTGGTTTGAATTGTTGTTCAAAATATAGATTAAAGAATAAATTTAAAGAATTTATCTTTGATAAAATTAATGGGAACCTTTCCCAAAGTATAAGAATATTTGAATAAAAGAATATTCTGAATTCGAATGAGGCATGTGTTGTGTTTGTGTAACACTTTTTTATTATATATGTGAGATATTCAGAAAGACCGGGTTTATCCCATTCTGAATAACTGATTCGACGATGTGTCGAGGATGAAGACGGTGGTCGAAGACCGGAAGTCTTCACATCGTTTGGATAATTACCGATGATCTTGATTGGGCTGTACACCCAAGAGGAGGGAATCAGTTGGTGATCGTTCAGACGTACTTGGAGATCGATGGATATGCGAGGAATAAGGTTCCTCCGATTTCGTTCAGACCCAGAACGGACTTGTAAATGGACTGTGTGTCTGACATTGGATATCATTCTGTGTGATTGATGGATATCGGTTGCATGGAGTGGTTTGCCTGTGTGGCATGCTAAGATGTAAATGATCAAGGCTTCTGTTGAAAAGCAGAGTCTTGTGGTTGATGATCAAAGCACGACCTTTGTGGCGTAGCTTTGTGTAACGTTAATTCACTAGCCTCACACCCCGGTGTGAACCAAAAACGGGAGAGGACCTCAGGGAGGACATGCGTTTCCTTCTAGCTAGGAGTGGTGTCAATGTTTTACACGGCCTGACATTTTACTTATGTGGATGATGGATTGCGAGGCGCCTCGGTTAGATCGGACGATCCGGGTCCGATGGAGTCATTTGGCTCATTTACACCCCATAGGGTGGGGAAACGCAGTGTTCAGGCATTTTAATCCACATCGGTGGACCGGCCCTGACGATCCATGGGTCGATGCGCTCTGACCCTGAGGCTCGGGCTAGAGAGTCTCGAAGCGGTGAGGACGATCCCTTGCCTCGGTTCATAGATGGAAATCCAACTTCCAAATACATCATTTTGCGGTTTTAATTATAGAACTAGTATGGCAACATGATATATGGTACCCATGCCGTCTATGATTAATACTTATGATTGAAATTGTTTTGACACTATACACTTATAGTAATAATAAAAGATGAAATTCAATGTATCAAGCATTCTTTGACAATTATAAGGTAAAACCCTATCCTCCGGCTTGTGTTGTATTGTGTGATGGGATTTGGGTTTTATAATAGCTTCATTGTTCTTTATTTAGCATTGCGCTGTTGTTTTATGCACTAGTATTCTTGGGAGGAAATCCGTTCCGTGTTATACGGCGTGGTCCCTTGATTTACCGAACTTTAAAATAAAGATTAATAATTGTTTTAGTTCTCACACCAGTCACATGACTGACCTGGAGTTTATTGTTTTAACCTAAACTCTGGGTGCTTCTATTTCCACACGGGCAGCTAGTAGTTTTGGTTTTGCAGATTTATATTCACAAGATCCTGGTTTACAGCTGGAATGATATCTCCTTCAGTTGTATTCTGTATTATTTTCCGCTGCTATGTATTGTATTGTAATCTCTGATGCTTTTCTGATGTATAATATCTATTCATACTCTGTATATTCTTGTATTCTGATGGAATTGTTGTAATTAACAATGAAATGTTCTTCTGTTTTTGTTCCGATGTGGCTTGTTCTCAATTCAATCCGTGCTTTCCTTCACGGGGAAGTTCAGGTCGTTTACATATATTTACATATGCATGTATACATAATTTTTGCACTCACTTTTACGTATATTTTTCCTTATATATTCATTTATACATATTTTCCTCTAAGAATATGTATTATATTAGTCGTTCCTCTTAAATAAAAATATGGCGCTAGCGGGACTTGAAACTGCGCCACTCACTTGGGAGAGACATGTCTTTACTAAGTGAGCTACATAGGCTTTTGTTAACAATACTAGAAACAATGGTAGTCAATGTTCTTTTCTTATATATTCTCTTCATATTTGTTGTAATATTTCATTTAAAGATATATTTTTCATCTTAAATCCGTTTCCTGCAAACCATAGGTCTAAACTGATCAGAAAATTTCCACGGATGCAATGATGCTAATTCCAAGGCCAAACTCTAAATGCTTTCCAAATTTTATTATTTAATTTGAAAATGCAGGGTGTTACAACAAGCATTGCAAATAGGTAGACATATATACAGGCCGAGCACTTGTTTTTCAAAACATCATGGGACAGGTTTCAGTTCTTTGCTATGGGGTGATAAATTTTCGAAGTGAATTCAAATACCAAACAACCACAAAAATCAACTATTATATTCTTATATTATCTCAAAATCGAATTACTAGAATTGAAGTTAATTGTGAGATAATAACTCACCTTTGGCAGCGTTGGAAAACTCGAAGGAGGTTGCGGTAGTGACAGTACGAGTTGCTAGAGTTCTGATTTATGGCCGCTGAGACGGTGTGGCCTAGCTTCGATTGGACAGAGGGAGGCGATGTTTGATTTAGGGTCACGGTTAGTCATCAATTCACAGTAAAACGACGACGATGTATGGTGGAGTTGGTGGAAGCAGTGCGGTAGAGGAAGGAGGCGATTTGATTGAGAGGGGAGAGTGTCGATTTAGTAGCTGCCATTAACGAAAGAGGCGGTAGACATTCCAGTTGCTGGTGGTTCAATTTGAAGGGGAAGCAGACCTTGATTTCGGCAAAAGGAAGCTGAGGCAGTTGCTCCGATTTAGGGAAAAGAGGAGGAATTGATTTTCGGTGGAAGCCACTAAAATTTGGGAAAGGAGTATTTCAGATCGGTTGATCAAATGAAATGAGGAGGTAGGGTTTTTGTGATTTTTACTTTAAAGCGATGAATGAACACGTAGAGAAATTTTTAGAACACAAATAACACGTGGAGAACGACCGTTTTTGAACAAGGACAAGTGTTATGTTGTATTCAAGAATTATTTTCTGTTTTTTTGAAGTATATATTTCGTAGTATTATACCATTAATTTTATACCACATACACACATGCCATATACGTGTTCCACTACAAGTTTTAAATTGATTTAAACCAATTTCAAACTTAAATAATTATAAGTTTCGAAATTAAATCTATATTTCAAGAATCAAATCTATAAATATTCAAACAACATATTTATATATTAACTAAAAGGTTAAAAATGTTTAAATTTAGCTAAACCATTTAATTTCAAATATTGAAATTAAACTAGTATTTGCAAAAGTAATTCAAACCAAAATTAAAATAAATTAGATTCAAAATTATAAATAAAATTGTAAATATAAATCTTGATTATTAACGTTAAATCCTTAATTTATCTCAATATTTAAACGTTAAAATTTCAGGTCGTTACAATCTTCGACTTAAAACATTTCGTCCTCGAAAAGGAGAGATCATTAAAATTTTACTTATGTAAACAAATACTTTTCTTTGGGATTTCCAAAACAAAAATTATTTCCCAAAATCATAATCATTCTACGGTAAAACCATATTAAATTCCTTCAAAATATCTCAAGATTTCCAAATAATTTTATATTCATAAGATATGATCTTTCAAAATCCCGAATCAATATCTTAGAAATCATCTTCGATTCATAAAATCAAATATTCTTCCATTTCAAGATATATCTTATTTTAAAAATCCTTCACACAAGTGATATATTGGATTTTTATTCATTCTCGTATCAAATATCAAATTCCATTTGAAAAAGGTTTGATTATTCTACTAGTCGGAAAAATTCATTACACCTTGAAAATACCATCATGCTTTCGCTGAGTTACTCTGATCATATTTCACACCAGTATCGTTTCCCAAAATATGTTTATTCCAATCAATAGAAATTTATATAAAAAGTTTTCCGAAAGAAAATTCTCAAGTAAATATTTCCTTTCAAAATCCATTTCCAAATTCTTTAAGTAAGATTCAATTTGCTTGCCACAATATCCCCTTTTAGCTTTTAGCAACTAAATTTGGCTTTCGCCCATCACGTACAATTCATATTCAATCAAATCCTAATTCATTCAATCTATTTAACATCTTTGAATACTGATTGAA
This sequence comes from Allium sativum, assembly GCA_030737875.1. Classification (NCBI taxonomy): domain Eukaryota; kingdom Viridiplantae; phylum Streptophyta; class Magnoliopsida; order Asparagales; family Amaryllidaceae; genus Allium; species Allium sativum. Next base: position 825,540,375 of record CM060913.1, read on the forward strand.
GAGTTTAGACATTGGCAATAAAGTCTTATCACATTTAATACTACAAAAAAAACACCATATTACAACTTTCATTTTACAACAGTGGTAAAATCACCGTTGTAATAAATGTTTTTTACAACTTTTTCTAGAAAAGTTGTAATAAACTTATTTTTAACAACTGTGTTATTTTGACAGTTGTATTAAAATCATATCACAACATTTATTTTTTGTCTGTTGTAATATATGACTACACTACAACAAAAATACCATATTAATAATGAATAAAAATTCGATATTTAACAAAAATATTAATACTCAATAACTATTGTTTAATAATAATAATAAATAGTTTATTTGAAAATATGTAATAACTAATATTAATAATTTATTTTCGCTATATAATAATTAATAAATAATAATTATGTATTATTATTAGAAACTAAAAATAAATAAATAAAAATTAGTTTTTTGTAATGAATAATTAATTTTAGTAATCAATAAATAAGAAGTAAGAATCACTAATTAAGAAGTAATAATTAAATAATTACTTTTAAATATTTTAATAAAAATTTCAATCAATTTATATAATATTCTATTACATTTTTTCATAAAATAAAAAAAGAAAAATTATAAGATTAATAAATAGCTATTATATATTATTTAACTTACCATATTAAATAACTTTCAAAATAGTAATTAGCGGATGAGATTAGTGGTCCACTTCCCTCCTTAATAAAGTCCTTTTACAACTTTTTTTCTAACCGTTGTAATAAATTATCATATTTAATACCTTTTTAATTGTTTAGCGCTGGTAATATATTATTTACAACGTTGGACCTCCAAATTTTTAATTCCCGCCTTCGTTTACAACATTGGACCTCCAAAATTTTAATTCCCGCCTTCGTTCCTTCTAATTTTTCGATCACCGCACCATAACTTTAATCACTGCATCCTTATCTCGTCCCTTCAATTTTCTTCCTTCATGCGCCTCATTCCCCAAAAATAATCCTTCTCTTTTTTTTTCATCTCAGCTCCATAGAAACAAATAGAGACCCCCACCTGCAACATCCTCGCTACTCAAATTCATCGCAAGCCAACTGAAATCCATGTCGCACCCAAGCCTCTCAGCATCATCGACCAGTGTAAATCCCTAGTGCATACTCACAGCTCCCTGCCTTCCTCATTATATTCGATTTTCTAAAAAAAATGGGGACAATCGGTAACAACTTGTGGGAATTTCAGCTGTGGAGAAAGGATATTGTAGCTGTGTTAAACGTCGTTGGCTAGCGCTTGGGCTGAAGTTTACAAACCATCGGTTTCATCCATGTATACACGGTGTTTGGTGAATTGCTTGACATAACCTTTAATAAATTTCTAATAGTATGCGCTTCATGTTTGTGGTTTTTTTTTAATTCTAAGAGTTTGAAATTACTGCCAAATACAGTTCAGCATAACAGGTTCAAATAATTACATATCTCTCGGACCTTGCGATTATATTCACGCTTGTTTTCACTGAACATTCTTGCTGCTTCTGAGTTTGCAGGAGTGTTCGGGTTTGGGTCGCGGAGAAGAGACTGTATGTTTGTGGTAATTTAAAAAATACTCACATAGATAATGTTGTTGTCATCTTGAATCTTGCATGTTGAATTTGAAGGATTTGGATCCCTATAGACTGCATGTTGCATTAGTGTGTATCTTTCATGAAAAAAAAAACAAGGACCGGATGCAAAACATTGAAAGTGTTGCTGCGCTTGTGGGATGAGGAGCAGGAGAGTTCGGGTTTGGTTCAAACTTCCCTTGCCCAAAATAAAATGTTTGTTCTTGATAATTTGTATATGGTTTCATGGCATTTTTCACAAATTTTCCATTTTTCTATGTTAACGTCCAATTAAAGTCCTTTCTCATATCGTTGGCTCATTTATACTTTTTTCGGTTTTATAAGGTTGCAAGTTCATGAAAGCCTGAAAATATCATTTAAAAAGTGATTGAAGGTTGGTTAAAGAAATACTATGAAGATGTATTACTGGAACATAAGGACATTATGGATGATGGTGTAAAGATTCATGTAACTTGTACATAACAGTTGTAGTAGATTATGGATGATGGTGTACTCCCGTAGGATACGCAATTTTTTGTGGATAACTTATGCTTGTACTAAGTTTCTTTGTAATGGTCAAGTATGTAATAATGTACGAAATGTTCTCTAAAACTTATTGTTTGTAATACTAAATATTTGAGTGTTTTAATAAATCAGTTTACAAATAACTGTAATAACGGATTTGCCTACGGAGTATTGCTTTATTTAGTGTATTGTTCTTTTCAGTTGCAAAAGATGTTTATTTTTTTTAAAACCCAAATGTCAATATCAATATCAACGGTGCAGAATAGTTGTGGTATATTTTATTACAACAGTACATAACTGGTGTAATAAAGTTTATTACAACGGTGGAAAAAAGTTGTAAAATATACATATTACAATGGTGTTGCAACAGTGCAAAAAAAGTTGTAAAAGATATTAGTCTATTACAACTTCTTAATACATGACGGTTTGCCTACCATTGTAAAATGTATATTACAACGGTGTTCCACTGTTGTAATAGGGTCATTTTGTTGTAGTGTAAGATTTGTTAGAAAATCCATTTTACATTCAAAATTTGAAAATATCCAATATCTGAATTCTTTGATGGAACTTTTGATATTTTTTTCAAAACTCTAACTTTACATATGATATTCGTATTGGAAATTTTTGTATCTATATCATTACAAAGCCGTGGGGTTGATAAACCATTTAAATCCTCTTTCTTAATTTTTGTTGAAGTCATACAAGTTTTAATTTCAGATTATTGATTTGTTGTTTAAAGCTCGAAAATACTTGATAACTCGAAGTTTGACAAGTTATTGTTGTTCTCACAGACTTTAGACATATGCTGGCCAAGCGAATGACTAAAATCTCTAAGTACTTAAATATACTTGTTTCAACTTCTAGTGGAAGTACTTTAAAGCCTTTGAAAACAATAGATAAGGTAAGTACCAACCGATGCCTACCATTGAAACATTCACGAATCGCAGATGCCCAATTGTTTCGTCTGAGTTCCCCAGATAACACCCGTACCCGTAAGAATTCTCATCCCTACGAATTTCGTTATGAAAAAACCAACAGGAGACATCTACTACACCCAAGATCAATACAAAGTGTAGTCTCTAAGGTTACTCTATCATCAGGTCGAGTGGACAAGGTGCTGCGACCACAAGTGACACAAAAATCACTATCATGCACTATCACGAACCAAACACATGGCTCAGTATTCTACCTTTAGTAACTCTAATGGTTACATATCTTTCACTTGTAGACATTCCACGTGGACTGCAGAAACACAATGGTTGCACCTGATTCCCCTAGGAAACATTTGTACCCGTAAGCCTTCTCAGCTCTGCGGATTTCGCAATCGATCCTAGATAGCAACGGACACAATAGTTATGCCTGGTTCCCCCAAGAAACATCTGTCGTCATAGGCCTTTATAGCCCTGCGAATTTTGCTACATAGTCTAATTCAAAGGAGAATCATGAGTTTTATGTCCGGACAACCAACTATCACTTGCAACAACTATCAAATAAGCTCATTATTTCGAAGGAGAAGGAAGGTACTTTCTTTATCTTGGTTTGAAAACGTATAACACTATATACATATAGTACTTCATTTCATACTCCGCATAAATCATACTTATGTCGACTTACATAAGACCTTTTTTTTCTTTTCAAATCATGTTTTCAAACATCTCATTTTTATATAAATTCCATTATATAAGATTTCATTTCAAATCGATTACCTTCCAAATCAATAGTTTTCGAATTCAATAAATCTTTCATATATATGTTTCTAGTACTTTTATACCAAATATCAATAAAACCGGCGACCCTTGAAATTTCCATTCAATACCAATTCAACCTTATTTCCACAATGATTTAGATAATCGATGTTATTTCAAATTCAAACTCATATTTGTAGGTCAATTATCAGTTCTCACACTTGATTTGGACTACATGTCACATTGCTAATTCATAACACAGAACTGATGTCTATCAATACATAATATCTGAGCCTATACGTCTTAGAGAAGGATGTTAAGCTAAGAGAATAAATTCTCTGCCACAAAACATATATATATATTAATAGAGATCAATTGCTATGTCATAAATCACAATGTCAGACATACAATCCAAACCCAAGTCCGAAATTCAGAACTCGACTTACATTATTATTGTCGAAGTTAAACTCAATTCGACTTAAGACTCAATTCTATAATATTTCAAGATGAACCAATGGTTCAAGTTATGTGATAACTCGAGTTCTCTTTTTAATTCTCAACTTTGACTTACCGTAATGTTTGAATCATACATTTACTCCGTAACAATGTTTTTAAATAAACTTTCAATCCTTCCAAATATTAAGCTTATCGCATAAATTGATTCTTCACAAGGTTAAATTTATCATTGGAACTTAAACCATCATTTAAACCTTGCATTTGTCTTCAACTTTGTAAACAATCAACTAATTCTTTAATAAAACCATTCATCGAAATAGTCAAATTAAATTTCAATTCCAAATAGAATATTTTAAATCATTAGTCCAAGCTTGAAATATCAAATTAATATCAAAACTAGTTTGATTCATAAGGTCAAGCTTTAAAAAATAAATTTTCCTTCCCAAAATGTTTTTTTATTAAAATTTTTTTTATCCAAAACATATCAAAACTTTTCATTCTTATACAAATTTCTTCATCTCTACTTACGATATTTTTACTTGCTTTGAACTTATTTGGATTAAAATCAACTTAAAATTCAAATCTTACGGGCAAAGATTGAATAATTCAATAGTCGGTAAAATTAACTTTCAATTCAATAATTAGGAATCTAGAATTCGATCATTTCCTCAAGACATCTCTTTGAGATGTACAATTACGTTATCCTGATATATAGGATTATCATCCAACCCACTTGAGATTCAACTCCGGATTTTTATTTACCCATTCAAAATATATACATATTTGTATATCAAAGCAAACGAGCAGTAAAGCTACAATAGTAGTCTCAATTCGTATATTTTTCATTTCGATAACATTCTTATTCGAAAATATTACAGAAAATCACTTCGAAATATTTCTATTCGAAAATGCTTGTATATATATTACTAGTATTGTATTTCACAATATATAAAATGAATTTCAAAGATTTTCAGAATAAAATTCTTAAGTTATAGTCAAACGATTTCCTTACTTATAACTAATCCGATATGTCCTTATTCCACAACATGAATTTATCTAGTTGAATACACAATTCTTATTTTATTCTGATAGTTTAACAACTTCAACTAAAATTTCCTCAACAAATTTCGAGCAACTCGACGATAGATTTCAAATGGAATCGAGATTTAGCCCCAAGGAGGCCTTATTTAAGAGAGCTATAAAAACACTGATTTGGAGAGTGAGGATTTGAATTTTTTTCTATAAAACTTCCAAAATACTTCATATTTTCAAAAATTGATTTATTTTTTAAAATACACTCTCTTTAAGTAATTCTAGTGTCAATTTCACTCATTATAGGGTATTGCTACCATATCTTTAATGAGTTTCTTAGCCCAATAAGCTAAGCTTTGTTAAATCTTGCTCTGGTACCAAATGTAACGATCCAATTTTTATGACTGTTTCAAATCGGTAATTAAAATAACTCGAAACGCTCACAAAGATGGATTGTTATCACTTATCGAGTTTAAAACAGAAACAACACACCGAACCATAGAACAAGATAAGTAATCCAATATATCACAAATAGAAATTTTATTAACAAATCAGAGTTTATACAATATTTTTAAACACAGTGAAAGATTTTATACATAAGATTTTAAATATATAACTTTATAGATTTGACGGACCCTAAAGCGAGCACCTCTTCCCCACTCTCTAACTTCGATAGCTGTAGTCTTTAGATCTACAATACTCGGGTCTGACCCGAGCATTCCATGCAAAAACATAAAACACTCGAGTCAAGATTAACTTTATTCAAGTAAGACAATTTCAACAAAACACTAAATATGATAGTTAATCCTCACATCAAACATAAGCCATATATATAATTATGTAGCATCCGTTCTATATAATTTTATTTTTCCAGTGACTGTGATCTCAAGAGCTTGCATACACACACATGTATTAGTAGATGTGTGCACTGCCTCAGCATCCCGAAACTAGGAAAATAACAAGGAGGCACCCACTCATGCATGTGTTACAATTCATTATGATTTCCAAGGCAACATGGGTAAGAACCCAATAGTAAACTAGAGGCATAGTATAAGAGTACCATATCAAATACATAAATATGGTCCAATATGGTAGCAGGAAACATTCCATGTATAAAAAGGGTATATTTTGAGATCCTAGAGTACAACAAGTAATGTTACACTTCACACTAGGTAAGCATGGTAATAATGATGCATAAATGATTTTTCATATTATAATATATATAAAACCATATGCATTTTCTATTCAAACGTAGGGCTAAACAAAACGCAAGGTTCAACATGCATATAGCAAGTATTCAGTTAAAATAGAGATGTAACATGCACCCTTAGTTAGCCTAAAGACGCTGAATATCTTAAATCCAGTTATATAAAATAGTAAACTCAGTCTGTCAGGGAATAGTTTCAAATAGGGTAGGCTACCAGAAAGATAATAAGTATCACTAGAGTTCATGCATGTACATAAACATTCTGAATCACAACTAGCTATATGGCCAATCAAAATAAGGGGTCTCTTAGTATAATAAACAAAGTAACAAAGTGAGAATTTAGGCAACAATGAGCAATGCCGCAAAGATATGTTGGAGAATGGAGTTTTGTTGATAAAAACCATATCTCATTTGTCATTATTAATTTATTATAAAAAATATACTAACATCAATATCTAGAATATATATATATATGCTAGATTTTTATATAAGATTTAAATACTGAAGACTGTACATTTTTAGAGTTCCAAGAGATTAAGGATTCAAAAAGATTCAAGACTCATGAGTATCAACATATCAAGATTTCAAGAGCTCAAGAAAATATAGTAATTGAGTCTAGTTTATATGTAAGACTCTAAATACCAATTCATTTTCAAATTTTGATTTTCAAATTTCAAATTTTGTTTTCCAAAATTCAAATTTTGTTTTAAAAATTCAAATTCTAATACAAAGTTATTTCAAACTACTTTTCTAAATGATTTCAAATTATTATGTTTTCTAATATATATTTTGTAACGAACAAGAATTTTCGACCTCGAAAATCGACATAAAACACAATGTCGACTATTCAAGAATCGGAAATACCAGATTATTAATAGAAAGAAGTTAGAGGGTGAGAAATAGAAAGAAAGTTAGAAGATCACAACATAACGGAATCAGAGTAACACGAATCTCACAGCTAAACGAATAAAATATATCATATAACAACTTTAGAAATATAAAACTTTGTTTGTACTTACATATCTGATCAGAGTACATCACACTCATATCACAGCGGAACTAACTAACTCTCTCTCTCTCTCTCTCTATATATATATATATATAACATTGAAGCCTCCTGCTCCAAGCTCCTCCAATTATCTGTATAATCCCGACTACTTGTCTGCCCGTCCAAATTTGGGCACCCAAGATTTTAGGGTAAAACAAAACAAAATAAAATCTGGGTCAGTCATGTGACTGGGGTGAGTAAACTCCAAACACTTGGTTTAACTTTTCCAAATCCTTTTCAAAATCTATTATAATCGTAAGACCGATCCACACATTAACACGGATGGTTTTTACCTTACGATAACCCAAAACATTTCTTCTAAAACAATATTATTCTTATAATATAATAGTGTCTAATACAACTAAATAATAATCTAGTAGAACGCTTTCATCTCACGCTCTACATATATAATATACAATCAAAAAACGCGGGCTCTTACTGGAGAATGAATTCCCAATTATGACAAGGTATTGAACCACCTTCCGATCAGTGTACTCTAGAAGCGATACACTGGAGTTCACCAAGAACATCTTGTTACTTAGATACACATGACTGACCATTCATTTCGCTTGAATGTTCCAAATATATTGTCACCTTACGGTTGGTATACCCACATAACCATTCCTGGGAGATACAGAGTGAAAAGAAGTAACAAATATAAATATTCTCCAGATGGTGACAATATACCCTAACTGGGGGCGACCCACTTAGCCATGCTACCTGCCCAATTTTTGTCATTTCCTGGTTGATGAGGCTTGAGGTCATAACGTATCTTTTACATATCACACCTTTATTTACTTTGAATGCCACATCGTCAAACCCGCTAAATCACAAATTGATTTCCCTAAAAATATCACGGGTATAAAGCTAAGAGAAACGAATTCCTTCGCCATCAAATGTGAATACGTTTGAATAGATCAAATTACGCGATCTATTAGATATACTCCGTCAGACATACGTCCATACAAGTTGTCCTGGGACTGGACAATCCGAAGGCACTATTCTGCAATTCCATTTTAGGCAATTTCTACCTAGGATCGCTAGAACAACCCTTGCATAAACTCCGCCTTCAATTAACTTCATCATAATTGATCAGCAACGCTAATTCCCATACAGAGTGGTATCCAGATAATAAATCTGATCTCGGTCTCTCCATATTGACAAAGGAAAAATTGCCAAAAACTTTGATAGTCGGTTATTTACCTATCAAAGGAAAAACATCCATACACACAACGATCTTATTTGCAAGTGGAAATATTACCGATCAAACATCAATCAATATCGAGCCCTTTACATTAATTTAACATTTATTTATTCATTTCCCAAAATCCCTTTTTCCATATTTCTCCAGATATTTCTTTAAACCCGTTTTCCCTTTCACGACCCTCGGCAACACATTTCATATATCACTAATTTCTTATTTTCTATATTTAGAAAATGTAAATTATTAGTATTGGAAAAATTCCCATTTCTATTCTTGCATCACTATCTTTCCACATTCATTAGTCCCCAAGTGTATAATAGTAGGAGAACAACTCCCTAAGTATCAACCCCTAAGGCCGAAACCAACATCAGATCGATATTCAGAAAGCTATTCAACTTAACTAATTTCCAATCAGTTTCTAATTTCATTAATTCCATTTCTTAAATTCATATTAAGCACATCATTTCAATCTGCAAAACGTTTGCTTTTGAATCATCATTCACTTTAAAACGTGAATATTATTCCTTTACAGAAAAATGGACTGTTATATCAATCAAATCTTCAATTTTATTTATAAATACCATTACATGTTCAAATCCTGTTTATCGAGTTATTTTATAAATTCATATTCATATTTCACTTTATAAATTCCATTTATAAATCAGTTTCTTGTTAGTTATATATTAAGTTTATAACTAAAGCTCGAATACACATACGATTATAATTGTTATTTATTTTGTCAGATTCTGCAATATATAATTTCTAAAAATAAATTACTATTTTTAAAACCATTTGACAAAGTCAAATTCTAATGATAAACCCTTATGGATTTTCTTCAATTTTATTTACATCTCGAACACCGAAATAAATTCATCGTTCCCTTTTGGAAACGATACCCCCATTTCCCCTTCCATTATTCATTCTCGAATCTATATTTCTAAATTATTTAATAATAATTATTGCATCCCATTTATAAATATTGTTTATAAACAATACTACTGGTTTCTATATATATTTAAAAACAAGTTATATTTTCTAGTTCAATCAAAATTCAACTTCTATTTAAAAATAGAAATTCCTTTTTAAAACCCCAATTTCTTTTCTAATATATTTGAATATGGTTTACAGTATTTAAATACCAATTATTCAGGATTATTTTTATTCAAACATCCCAATCACATAATAATCAAGCACATATTATTTATCATCTCATATAATACAATATATGAAAAACAACAATAATTGTTGAGGAATCCAGTTCTCCAACCAGTTTTCCTGCATTCACAAACGTTAATCAACATGAATAATACCCATATGAAATATTACAATAAATAGAATTAATATTCAACAAACGTTTTATAAATAGAACTGTATTTATATTTTCAATCAATTTATAAGCAATTCGTTCAAACAATCATCGCACACAACATTCAATTATTTTTATCAATATTCAATAATGTTTATAAAATTATGAAACTGGACAGAGTTAGTGAGTTTACTCACCTTGGTTGTTTACCGTTAAATAACGATTTACAGTCGATGATCTGAATCAGGCGTTTAAATCCACCATAGATCGAAATGAGCTCCAAACCAGTTTTATTGTGTACCCTACGATCCTACGATTCCAACATGATGAACCGTTCGAAATTCTGACGTTGTATGACCAAGATATATCACTTACAAATTAACACTTTATAAATAAACAAATAAAAAATCAATTAAACTTAAATTTATTTATTGAGCCTCACCTCAGCCCATCAATTTTCACGCCTGCCCAACCCATGACTCTGCATTGTCCTTTACGCTCCTATTCACAATACCGTGGTCCTTCTACATTGCAATCTTCTTTCACAAATTCAAAACCGCACTCCTGTACTTCATTCTTCCCATAACCGTGTATGTACCCTCCATTCCCACACCTTATCTCTCTCATGTCTCCACTTAAATTCAAACCTTAAATGCCACTGCTCTCCTCATAATTCAGCCATTGCGGAATACTCTGCATTCCCCAATCTCCCCTTTAATACACGTAAACACATGTAATCACCTTCGTTATTTTAACAACCTAGGCTACAGTCCACTCCCTCTTCCTACTCGACATCAACAAATAGACTCAGACCACCACCATAAATGCTACATCAACTTGCCAAAAAAAGAAACACACCCGTGTGTTTTTCTTCCTTCCCAGAAAAAAATAAAACATGCGAGCTCTCGAATGTGTTCTCTCACCATTTTCGAACTTTAAACCCCACACAACTACAAAAACTACAACGCAAGCTACTTTCAGCCCCCGACATCACGTTTCATGAACTTCTGACCTAAAGTTGACCTGTAAATAAAGCAAAATCCGAGGATCGATGCTTCCTAGACGTAGTCATCAAATCCTACTATGCGTTGCTGCTCATTCCGCGGGTTGTTTGTGCTTGTTTTGAACCTCACTTATCTAACCGTGCTCGCTATAGGAGGCCCAAGAAAAAGAATGCGACTGTTTTAATTTTGGAAAAAACAATAGAAATTTTTCGACATGTTTTTCTAAGTAGCCATTTTCTCACAGCCATGAATTCTTAGAAGGAAGAAACGGAGGAAGATTTACGTGCTTATTTATAGAAGAAAGGAAGCTTAAGTTTTGAAGATTGACATATATAAGTTATGAGATTTTTAGATGAGGATTGATTTTGAAATAAAACTCCGAAGCCATTACCAGCGTTCGAGCATACATTCCAGCAAGAAGAAAGAACCCAAACATGGTCATGTATATATATGATGACCAAACTTAATGGCTACGAAATGGCACAGTTGAAAAGAAAGAATAGGTTCAGGTTAGGTTGCATGTGTTGATTTGATGATACATGCCAGGTTTTACTTAGAGGCTAAGACACAATATACTTCATTAAATAAAACTATAAAAGTATATGACATATGTAGGAGAGGGTTGTAACTTGTACGTGAATAAATATAATTACAAAAGTCAACTTTATAAAGAAATAGTGTACCCCATCGCATAAAACTCCTTTCACTCACGGACCACTACGAACAAAAATTAAAATACAGTCGTGTCGAGCGATGCCTCACGATTCCAAAACTATAATAAGATGGACAAGTTAGCTCATTCTGTGGAACCCCAAAATGCTGGTTTAGGGTGTAAAATACTTCAAATAAAAAGTTTCTTATTTTCCGAAATAAAAATTACAAAAAATTCTATAAATTAGATTAAGTATACGTCTCAAAAATCATGTCCAAATTCAAAACCAATATTTAATTAAAATTTAAATAATCGTTATGGTTTATAAACGATTCCAAATCGACTATTTGAAAATTTGATTTGGACATAACTTACAATCTGTACGACGAAATCTCGATTTTTCACTTCCATTGGAAGAATATAGCTCAACAATTCGAACATTTCTTGTTTCGAAAAAATCTGACTTATAAGGAATCCGGTACACTCAATTGAAGTTCAAATCTCAATTTTACGAACTATCGCGACGTTACGAGCTTGTTTTTAAGTTATATTATAAATAAATACATTCAGCTGTCATTTAAATAATATATTCGTTATTATAACACGAATCTAAATTCAATTAAATATCTTGTATTATCCAGTTTGCACAATATTGCCAATTCAACTATTTTCGAGTATTTCAAAATTAAATTTTATTACTCCATTATTTAAATTAATTAAATATTTAGAATATTTAAATTCAAACCATTCAAATTATCAAATCACTATATAAATAATTAAATAAGTTAATTATTAAATTTTTAAAATTTTGGGACATTACATTCCTTCCCTCTTAAAAGAATTTCGTCCTTAAAATTACTAAGTTAAGAAAAATGCTTCATATCTTTGTTAACCAGGTAAAAATAATTTGTTTTATCTCTTAACTTTAGTTTCAACTAAACCAATAAATTTTAAACTACAATATTAATTAATTCCTATTAACGAAAATTTCAAAAATTATGAAAATTTTCTAACACTCTAAATCTTCGAAAAATTTCGCTAGCGTCTCCTTTGCAAGGCTCAACCGGTACAACTACAACTTGCCTCTTCGGCCTTCTCTAATAAATATCAAACCACCAAGTGGCTTGCCAAGTGGGCCTATAAAAATCTCATAATCAATTAAAATATAAACTTGTACATTTTTGTTGGGCATTCAAATCTGTCTCTTTTATTCACCATCGAATCAACGTATACAATTGCCATCCCAATTGATCTCCAATCCATTTATCATCAAATCCAATTATTCTGTTATACCTAAGCCAAATCCATTTCAAACTTCAAATTCCATCTTTGATTCCAAATTCTTAACTCACTAATCCAATACCATTTCAGATTCCTATCTCATAATCCAATTTTATTTAACTTACTTAAGTTAAATTCCAATATATTTATTCACTTTATCATTCTAATCTATTTATCTTCATAAGTTAAATTTAAATTTTAGAATTTGAATTCCTGGGTTTTATTTCAAATCAATTTGAAATCATATATATATTTATGTATAATAATAGTAGTTCAAAACATTTGAATTTCTGACAACTCATTCCCTCAAAACAATTCAAAACAAAATCTTTGGTAATAATCCGTCACTTAGAAACTCGAAAATGAATACTGATGGTGTTGCAGTCATCATCAGAATTATTTTCCAGTAATCGGAGTGAGTTCAATACTATATCATTTTCAAATATTTCCATTTTGAGACCACTTCAAAATACCTTTTACAATATTTGAAAACATTTTCAAATTATCTAGGATCTTCAAATTTCCTTATATAATCCAAATTCATTTTCAGATATTTTTCCAAGTTTCCATAATTATAATTCCAATTTTGTTTTAACTTCAGATTTAATCCGTTTGATTTCATATATTATACTTACACCAATTTTGATTGGTTATTTATAATCATTTCAATTATAATCTTATTCGATTGTAATAACAACCAGCACATCCAATGTATATAATAATTCCAATATATATACTTTTTTCATATTAAAATATAATTTGGGTAAAATTATTTCATTTACCCTCCTTTCAAAACATAGTATGTCGGTTTATCGTATTCGAGCATTTAGAAATTCTTATCGACATTGTGGTGCTCCACCATCAACCAGAATTCATAACTCACTCAATCAATAAATCTCCACAATATAAAATCACTTATATAAAATCTACAAATACGTTCACTCTTATATATACACCCAAACTAAATCAAAGATATTACTAATCTCATCTCTATTAATTAATGCCACAGAGCCAAGATAACCACTTAACCTTCAGCTCTAATACCACTGTAACGAACAGGAATTTTCAAACTCGAAAATCGACATGAAACACAATGTCGAGTATTCAAGAATCAGAAATACCAGATAGTTAATAGAAAAAAGTTAGAGGGTGAGAAATAGAAAGAACGAAAGTTAGAATAGAAGAAGAAGATCACAACACAACGGAATCAGAGTAACACGAATCTCACAGTGGAACGAATAAAATATATCATATAACAACTTTTGAAATATAAAACTTTGTTTGTAGTTACATATTTGATTATAGTACATCACATTCATATTACAACGGAACTAAATATATATATATATATCTAACATTGAAGCCTCCTGCTCCAAGCTCCTCCAAGTATCTGTATAATCCTGACTACTTGACTGCCCGTACAAATTTGGGCACACAAGAGTTTAGGGTAAAACAAAATAAAATAAACTCTAGGTCAGTCATGTGACTAGTGTGAGTAAACTACAAATGCTTGGTTTAACTTTTCCAAATCCTTTTCAAAAGCAATTATAATTGTAAGACCGATCCACACATTAACACAGATGGTTTTTACCTTACGATAACCCAAAATATTTCTTATAAAATAATATTATTTTGATATTATAATAGTGTCTAATACAAGTAATAAATAATCTAGCAGAACGCTTTCATCTCATGCTCTACATATATAATATACAATCAAAAACCGCGGGCTCTTACTGGAGAATGGATTCCCAAATATGATAAGGTATGGAACCACCTTCCGATCAGTGTACTCCAGAAGCGATACACTGGAGTTCAATAAGAACATCTTGTAATTCAGCCACACATGACCGACCATTTATTTCGCTTGAATGTTCCGAATATATTGTCACCTTACTGTTGTTATACCAACATAACCATTCCCGGGAGATACAGAATGAAAAGAAGTAACAAATATGAATATTCTTTAGATGGTGAAAATATACCCTAATTGGGGGTGACCCACATTGCCTTGTTGCCTGCCTGATTTTAGTCATTTCCCGGTTGATGAGGCTTGAGGTCATAACGTATCTTTTAACAGATCACACCTTTATTAACTTTTAATGCCACATCGTCAAACCCGCCAAATCACAAATTGATTTCCCCAAAAATATCACGGGTATAAAGCTAAGACAAACGAATTCCTCTGCCACTAAACGTGAATACGTTTGAAGGGATCAACTTACGTGATCTATTGGACATACTCTGTCAGACATACGTCCATACAAGTTGTCCTAGGACTGGACAATCCGAAGGCACTATTCTATAAATCAATTTTAGGCAATTTCTACCTAGGATTGCCAGAACAACCCTTGCATAAACTCTATTTGCGATTAACTTCATCATAATTGATCTGCAACGCTAATGCCCATACAGAGGGTTTCCAAATAATAAATCTGATCCCGGTCTCTCCATATTGACAACGGAAAAATGGTTAAAAACTTTGATAGTCGGTTATTTAACTATCAAAGGAAAAACATCCATACACACAACGATCTTATTTCCAAATGGAAATATTACCGATCAAACATTAATTAATATTGAGCCCTTTACATTAATTTAACATTTATTTATTCATTTCCCAAACTCCCTTTTTCAATATTTCTCCAGATATTTCTTTAAACCCGTTTACCCTTTCATAATCCTTGGAAACACATTTCCATATATCTGAAACACCCTACCTCCATTAAGGTCACTCACAAAGGGAATGCCTTAACTTTGGTGGAGGTTTATGGGTAAATGTCACAGATAAAACACAAGACAGATGCAAACACATATATAAGCAGCGGAAAACAAACAGACTTTCATTTCATAAATACGTGTTCATACAAAAATATTTCCATAATTGTCTTACAATAACTTCCAAAACATTACAACATCATTTCTATCTTGATTATTGAATAAAGAAGCATAAAACATAATTAAAAACTGCATAAATCCCCATAGGATGTGTCCAATAGCCATAGCCAATGAAAGAGAGTCCAAACCATACATCTACTATCTTGAAGCTTGCAAAGAGTCTGACTAAGCTGGGTTGTTTCCTCCATGTGGACCTGGGGGGGGGGGGGCGGAACGGAAGAAAAGATGACGAAAGAAAAACAGAGTCAGACATAAATCCTGGTAAGTCTAGTGACTCTTCAGCATGTGAATAAGAAAAAGAGCACGGTAGGAATAAACTTGAAATGGGAAAATATCATAAACTAAGATAAAGCAGTTTAGAACCAAATATACTATCGCACCCCACACTATATCTCTGCACCTACTTGTACTTATTCCGACTGGCACCCCATGATCAGGGAGAAGTGATCTCCTTTCTCTAAAGATCGGCTCCTACTCACACAATCAAATGTGTCATACGGCCCCCAATGATGGTAGACACCTATGCTGGTCCCACCATGGGGTGTATCAAGTCCCATGGTGGCGGCCTGACACAATTCTAGAATACATAGGTTATACTACTGATGCCCAGTGCCCTGTTTGTCTGCTCCGAGGTGTGTGCACGCCCGCACTCCGTTAGAACCTACACTACCGCACCAACCGCCTTCGCTTTTCACCGCTTATAATCAGCCCAGTAATCGTGCCCCACCCTGCCTAGTTTCAGGGTACTATGATACTTAATTGGGTTACTGCTGAAATGGATCCCCATTACTAGGGTTTTCTAGTCAAACATGTTAAGTGGTTAAGTGTCTGTATTAACCTAACCCCACCCATCAGTTTTTGTTAATCATGTTGAATTTGGTTAAGTGTTTCAGTTAACTTAACCCTACCATCCTGAGTAGTCTGCCCTTAGCTTTAAATCGGTTAAAGCACCAACCACTCAGATAAGACAGGTGTTGTTACGGTTACTAGATGAGCCGGTCGGTTCCGGGCAGGTTTACACCATAACTTAGTCTAACCTCGGGTCCTTGTTGGGCTCAATGCCTTAACCTCTCACATTGGATAGGTATTGTTGTGATTACTGGACAGCCGGGCGGGTCCGGGCAGGTTTACATCACAACTCAATCCAACCTTAGGTTAAGCATACTCGTATTTTCTAAATTTACATATTTGTCTCTTTTACTTATTATATGTAAATTTGTTAACCATTAAATGTTATGGCCCACTTTCCAAGTTCATCATTTTTAGGTATATAATTTATACAGTTTCATGCCATAAATTACCTAGGTGATTTCTCACCCATATATGTCAAGTTTCTTATAATTACCAATTATTCCCAACGTTACCCCATCTAAATATTAGGCTAACAATCTTAGCCTAATTTTCTGCTCGCATGATTTTTGACATATAATATTAGGCTAAAAACTTAGCCTAATTTAGAGTACAAAGTTTTCATAAAGGAATCCATTAACACAAACATGACATAGGTGTAAACTTGGAATTTTTGGCATAGTCAATATGAACATAATAGGGGTGAACTTGCAAAATAGTCATCATGAATGTCATAGGTGTAACTTGCAACGTAGACTAAACCACATACATATATGTGAATTTGCATCATAGACATATATGTGAATTTGCATCATAGACTAAATCAACTTATATATATGTGAATTTACAACACATACTAAATCATCTTACATATATGTGAACTTGCAAATCAATCTCAAACATATGAATAAGTGTGAACTTGAAATATGACATAGCTTTAACATATACACCTAAACATGTAGAACTAACATTTGGTCACATATGTGATAGGATTTTATAACCTAAAACTTGCATAAAACATAAGCCTAAACATATTCTTATCTAGGCATAACTTTAAACACAAACTAGCATGTGACAAAGTTAATATATAAACATATAGGTGGAAATCCTAACTTTAACTATGTACTTGTATGTGATGTTGCCTTCATTCTAAATGTACAATAGGACCAACATCAAGTCAATTATACCACAGACATCCCAATATCATTCACAATACAATCACTGCAATACATGGATATGAATTAACATCGTCGTTATACAATATTACAATTTCATTTCCACTTTACAACGAATCAAGTCTTAATTTTATTCTCATCGGAAAAATCAGTATACTTACAACCAACGACGATCTTTGTTTCTGGTTTCTAAGTTCTGAATTTGCAATGCTTTCCTTTTGGTATATAAACGTTGTTTGAATCTTTTTTTACTTTAGTTTTACTCGTCTCTAAGCTTTTCTACAAGTGGAGTCTCCTTCTCAGTTTTCTCCCGACAGCATGGCGGCTCCGTCTCCAAGCCGAGTCAAGAGTTTAACCATTCTCTTCTCACAATCAAGAATAGCACCATTACTGGATAATCAGTCCATGCCTAAGATAAATCCATATCTCGAAAAATCCAGAACAAAGGCACTACATCTAAATTCAACACTTAGAATAGAGATATTCAAATCCAAACAAACCATTGAAAAATAAGCTGAGCCCCCAATTGGGTTTGAAACAACCAACGGATCCTCTACCATACTAGTGTCTAGGTGCAGAGATTCTACTAAAGCAGATGAAATAAAGGAGTGTGATGCGCTAGAATCAAAGAGAGTACGAACTGGATGATCATAAAGATAAACTACACTTTCTACAGAAATATTACTACCTCGTTCCGGTGGAGGTGCCACCAGTGCTTGAACCTGTCCCCCTGAAGTGGATCCAGTCATCTGTCCCTGCCCTCGCTTCTTTGGGCAGTCCTTAGCCAAGTGTCCAGTCTCTCCGCAATGGAAGCAACCACCACTCATCTTCGCCTTCTTCTTTCTGCAGTCTTTCACTATATGTCCAACAATGCCACAGAAATTACACCTTCTCTTTTCACGGGACTTATTGTTCTTCCTGCCTTTCTTAAAGTTTGTTTTCTTAGCTTGTAAACCTTCTTTCTTTTCTTGAGGCACTTCCACCTTTGCCTCTTTCTTGCCCTTGCCTTCCTCGTGTAGCAATGCCAAGTCCACCAAGCTTTCATAAGTCGCTCCCGTGGATACATGGGTCATAGCAAGGCTGTGTAAAGGCTCATTCAGACCTTTGACAAAGCGAAGGGCCTTCTTGTGTTGGGTGTTTACTAAATCCAGCCCAAATCTGGCCAGTTGATTGAACTGATTGACGTACTCCCTGATCGTCATACTTCCTTGTTTAAGAGTTGGGAACTTCTCCATTTGCAGGCTTCTTTCGGCTTGGGAGAGGAATTTCATCTCAAGCCTCATTCTGAAATCTTCCCATGATTCCACTGTCCACTCAGCATTGGTGATCTCCCACCAATAAGAAGCTTCATCTTTAAGCAACCACACTGCTAGCTGTATCTTTTGCCTGTCGTCAACTTTGAAGATGACAAACAAATCTTCGGTCTCCTTTAGCCAGTTCCTTGCTACTACAAAGGATTCAGTTCCACAAAAGTCTTTTCCACCCATAGCCTTGAAGTCTCTATATGTCTTTGCGAAAGCATTTCCACGAGGAGGAGGAGGAACCGTTGCCACTGGAGGAGGAATGTCTGCTTGGCCCGTGCCATTGGCCCTAGCCTCTAGGTACCTCCTGAACCAGCCGGGTACCGGTACTCCTTCTGGAAGGTTAAAATCTCCAGACATGCTGAAACAAAAAGGAAAGATTAAAAACGAAGGATAGAGAGAGAAAGTGCATATGGCTTTGGGGGATTGCCTTTTTAAAATAACAACAAAACTTTTTCTTGAAAAATGCTTCTTTAAACTTCTCTTTTGAAAATAGTTTCAAAAACTTTTATCTGATCTAGTAAACCTATGCACCGATACCAAGTGAAACACCCCACCTCCATTAAGGTCACTCACAAAGGGAATGCCTTAACTTTGGTGGAGGTTTACAGGTAAAAGTCACAGATAAAACACAAGACAGATGTAAACACATATATATAAGCAGCGGAAAACAAACAGACTTTCATTTCACAAATACGTGTTCATACAAAAACATTTCCATAATTGTCTTACAATAACTTCCAAAACATTACAACATCATTTCTGTCTTGATTATTGAATAAAGAAGAATAAAACATAATTAAAAACTACATAAATCCCCATAGGATGTGTCCAAAAGCCATAGCCAATGAAAGAGAGTCCAAACCATACATCTACTATCTTGAAGCTTGCAAAGAGCCTGACTAAGCCGGGTTGTTTCCTCCCTGTGGACCTAGGTAGGGGGGGGGGAGGGGAACGGAAGAAAAGATAAAGAAAGAAAAACAGAGTCATACATAAAGCCTGGTAAGTCTAGTGACTCTTCAGTATGTGAATAAGAAAAAGAGCATGGCAGGAATAAACTGGAAATGGGAAAATATCATAAACTAAGATAAAGCAGTTTATAATCGAATATACTATCGCACCCCCACACTATATCTCTGCACCTACTTGTACTTATTCCGACTGGCACCCCATGATCAGGGTGAAGTGATCCCCTTTCCCTAAAGATCGGCTCCTACTCGCATAATCATATGTGTCATCCGGCCCCCAATGATTGTAGACACCTATGCTGGTCCCACGATGGGGTGTATCAAGTCCCGTGGTGGCGGCCCGACACAATTCTAGAATACATAGGTTATACTACTGATGCCCAGTGTCCTGCTTGTCTGCTCCGAAGTGGGTGCACGCCCGCACTCCATTAGAACCTACAAGGCCGCACCAACCGCCGTCGCTTTTGACCGCTTATAATCAGCCCAGTAATTGTGCCCCACCCTGCCTAGTTTCAGGGTACCATGATACCTACTGAAATGGGTCCCTGTTACTAGGGTTTTCTTGTCAAACATGTTAAGTGGTTAAGTGTCTGTATTAACCTAACCCCACCCATCAGTTTTAGTTAATCATGTTGAATTTGGTTAAGTGTTTTAGTTAACTTAACCCTACCATCCTGACTAGTCTGTCCTTAGCTTTAAATCAGTTAAATCACCAACCACTCAGATAAGACAGGTGTTGTTATGGTTACTGGAATTGCCGGTCGGTTCCGGGCAGGTTTACACTGTAACACAGTCTAACCTCGGGTCCTTATTGGGCTCAATGCCTTAACCTCCCATATTGGATAGGTACTGTTGTGATTACTGGACAACCGGGCGGGTCCGGGCAGGTTTACATCACAACTCAATCCAACCTTAGGTTAAGCATACTCGTATTTTCTAAATTTACATATTTGTCTCTTTTACTTGTTATATGTAAATTTGTTAACCATTAAATGTTATGGCCCACTTTCCAAGTTCATCATTTTTAGGTATATAATTTATACCGTCTCATGCTATAAATTACCTAGGTGATTTCTCACCCATTTATGTCAAGTTTCTTATAATTACCAATTATTCCCAACGTTACCCCGTCTAAATATTAGGCTAACAATCTTAGCCTAATTTTCCGCTCACATGATTTTTGACATATAATATTAGGCTAAAAACTTAGCCTAATTTAGCGTACAAAGTTTTCATAATGGAATCCATTAACATACACATGACATAGGTGTAAAATTGGCATTTTTGGCATAGTCAATATGAACATAATATGGCTGAACTTGCAAAATAGTCATCATGAATACCATAGGTGTGAACTTGCAACGTAGACTAAACCACGTACACGTATGTGAATTTGCATCATAGACATATATGTGAATTTGCATCATAGACTAAATCAACTTACATATATGTGAATTTGCAACATAGACTAAATCATCTTACATATATGTGAACTTGCAAATCAATCTCAAATATATGAATAAGTGTGAACTTGAAATATGACATAGGTTTAACATATACACCTAAACATGTAGAACTGACATATTGTCACATATGTGATTGGATTTTACAACCTAAAACTTGCATAAAACATAAGCCTAAACATATTCTTATCTAAGCATAACTTCAAACACAAACTAGCATGTGACAAAGTTAATATATAAACATATAGGTGTAAATCCAAACATACTTGTATGTGATGTTGCCTTCATTCTAAATGTAAAATAGGACCAACATCAAGTCAATTATACCACAAACATCCCAATACCATTCACAATACAATCATTGCAATACACAGATATGAATTAACATCGTCGTTATACAATAGTACCATTCCATTTCCACTTTACATCGAATCAAGTCTTAATTTTATTCTCATCGGAAAAATCACTATACTTACAACCAGCGACGATCTTGGTTTCTGAGTTCTGAATTTTCAATGCTTTCCTTTGGGTAGATAAACGTTGTTTGAATCTTGTTTTACTTTAGTTTTACTCGTCTCTAAGCTTTTCTACAAGTGGAGGCTCCTTCTCAGTTTTCTCTCGACAGCATGGCGGCTCCGTCTTTAATTTTTATGTGAACTTAGGTTGGAGACTTACGTTGTTTATATAGAATTTTAGATTGATTTGAGCCGTCAGATGATCATAGATAAATATAGACCATTCACTTCGAGAGTAGCCAAACAGAATGTGACAAATCAGCCCTAGTGACACACCAAGACTCAGAAATTCGACCAGAACCCGACCAGGCCAGTCAGGGCCTGACCAGGTCGACTGGGCAGGTCGACCTCCAGGTTGACCCCCTGGTCGACCTCTAGGTTGACCCCCTGGTCGACCTGGGTCCTGGGCGGGAATTTTCCCACCCAGCCCAGTTTGGGTCTGTTTTTGAATTTCGAATCGAATTTTGAACTGTTTGAATTTTAAATTGAATTCTGAAACTTCCGGAGGTCATAACTCCTTCATACGGAGCCCGATTTATGCAAACTCGGACTCTATCTCAAGCAGAATTCCGAGACGATCGCAATGGGGAAACCCGTTTCCCTTAATTCTTTAATTTAGAATTAATTATACTTTAATTTGTTTAACTTAATGTTTTAGAATTATGGGGTGTTACAATATCCTTAATATCTTATTTTCTATATTTAGAAAATGTACGTTATCAATATTGGAAAAAATTCCCATTTCTATTCGCACATCACTATCTTTCCACATTCATTAGTCCCCAACTGTATACTAATAAGTGAACAACTCCCTAAGTATCAACCCCGAAGGCCGAAACCAACATCAGATCGATATTCAGAAAGCTATTCAACTTAACTAATTTCAATCAGTTTCTAATTTCATTAATTCCATTTCTTAACTTCAT
Organism: Allium sativum; assembly: GCA_030737875.1. NCBI lineage: Eukaryota > Viridiplantae > Streptophyta > Magnoliopsida > Asparagales > Amaryllidaceae > Allium > Allium sativum. The sequence continues at coordinate 825,563,446 of CM060913.1, forward strand.
ATTAAGCAAATCTGCAAAACGTTTGCTTTTAAATCATCATTCACTTTAAAACGTGAATATTATTCCTTTACATAAAACTGGAACGTTATATCAATCAAATCTTCAATTTTATTTACAAATACCAATACAGGTTCAAATCCTATTTATTGAGTTATTTTATAAATTCATATTCATATTTCACTTTATAAATTCCATTTATAAACCAGTTTTTTGTTAATTATATATTAAGAATATAACTAAAGCTCGATTACACATCCGATTATAATTATTATTTATCTTGTTCGATTCTGCAATATATAATATATAATTTCCAAAAATAAATTATTATTTTTAAAACCATTTGACAAAGTCAAATTCTAATGATAAACCCTTAAGGATTTGTTTTAATTTTATTTACACTTCGAACATCAAAATAAATTCATTGTTCCCTTTTGGAAACGATGCCCCGTTTCGCCTTCCATTATTCAATCTAGAGTCTATATTTGTAAATTATTTAATAATAATTATTAGATCCCATTTATAAATATATTTTTATAAACAAGACTACTTGTATCTATATATATTTAAAAACAAGTTATATTTTCTAGTTCAATCAAAATTCAACTTCTATTTAAAAATAGAAATTCCTTTTTAAAACCCCAATTTCTTTTCTGATATATCTAAATATGATTTATGCTATTTAAATACCAATTATTCAGCGTTAATGTTATTCAAACATCCCAATCACATAATAATCAAGCACATATTATTTATCACCTCATATAATACAATATATGTAAAACAACAATAATTGTTGAAGAATCCAGTTCTCCAACTAGTTTTCCTACATTTACATATGTTAATCAACATGAATAATACCCATATGAAATATTATAATAAATAGAATTAATATTCAACGAACGTTATATATAACTTTTTTTATATTTTCAATCAATTTATAAGCAATTCGTCCAAACAATCATCACACACAGCATTCCATTATTTTTATCAATATTAAATTTTATTTATAAAATTATTAAACTGGACAAAGTTAGTGAGTTTACTCACCTTGGTCATTAACCGTTAAATAACGATTTACGGTCGATGAACTGAATCAGGAGGTTTAATCCACCATAATTCGTAATGAGCTCCAAATCATTCCAAACTAGTTCTATTGTCTACCTTGCGATCTTACGATTTCAATGTGATGAACCGTTCAAAATTTTGACATTGTTTGACCAAGATATATCACTTACAAATTAACACTTTATAAATAAACAAATAAAAAATTAAGTAAACATAAATTTATTTATTGGACCTCACCTCAGCCCATCAATTTTCACGCCTTCCCAATCCATTACTTTGCTTTGTCCTTCATGTTCCTGTTCACAAAACCGTGCTCCTTGTACAGTGTAATCTTCTTTCACAAATACAAAAACGCACTCATCTACTTTATTCTTCCCATAACCGTGTATGTACCCTCCATTCCCACACATTATCTCTCTCATATCTCCACATAAATTCAAACCTTAAATGCCACTGCTCTCCTCATAATTCAGCCACTACGGAATAAACTGCATTCCCTAATCTCCCCTTTAATTCACATAAACAAATGTAATTACCTTCATCATTTTAACAACCTAGGCCACCGTCCACTCCCTCTTCCTTCTCGACATCAACAAACGAGCTCAGACCCACCATAAACTCTTCATTAAATCGCCAAAAAAAAAGAAACAAACGCGCGTGCTTTTCTTCCGTTCCCAGATGAAATAAAACATGCGAGCTCCTGGACGTGTTCTCTCACTATTTTCGAACTTTAAACCCCATACAACTACAAAAATACAACGCAAGCTACTTCCAGCCCCCGGCATCACATTTCATGAACTTCCGACCTACAAGTTGACCTGTAAATAAAGCAAAATCCGAGGCTCGATGAGTTAGATTTTTGAAAAGAATTGTAAAATTTTATTATGGCAGCGTTTTGATACAATGTGTTAATTAATACATTCAGTACAAGCTTGGCTTTATATAACAGCCGTAACATGTAAATGGGCTAGGCCCAAAAAACAAAAGAGAAAAGATATATGGGTATTTATGTGATCGACCCAATAGCCGCCTTACTTTTATCTCCCCCCCTGAAACCCTAATCGGGTTCAAAACCAATTAGGTTTCCAGAAAAATAAAATAATGGCGGCTACTCAGAAGGAAATACAAGGCGATAGCTCCAAGGTGATCGAGAGTGACGATCATCAGATAGTATTCTTCATCATCTCTCTTTAACATCAGGTATGACTTGAAACTTCAATTGATACTCAAGTTTTTTTTTTCTTCTTCTACATTGAATAATAGGAATCGATAATAGAAATTTATGATTTGAGCAGATTATATCTTCAATTCTGTCGAAACCCTAGTTGAACTAACATCAATCTGGGATATAGATCAACCTTGTCGATCTCTTATTCAGATCTGCAGCATCTACACCCAGTTCTTCCTTCAATCTCGTAAAATTAGGTTTGGAAAGTGGTTTAGTAAGTATATCAGCTTTTTGATGCTGCGATGGTATATATCCAACCCTTAATTTTTCTTGTAATACTTGCTCTCTGATAAAATACAAATCAATCTCTATATGCTTTGTCTTTGAATGAAGAACTGAATTAGAAGTTAATGAAATAGCGCTTATATTATCACACCATATTACAGCCTTCTTTTCTGGTTTAATTTTGAGTTCACTTAATAAGGATTCGATCCATAACACTTCTGCTGCTGCACTAGCAACACATCTGAACTCTGCTTCAGTACTAGATCTAGAAACAGTACTTTGTTTTCTAGCACTCCATGAAACTGGATTTTTTCCCAAAAAGATACAATAACCAGAAGTTGATTTTCTGTCATCTATATCTGCTCCCCAGTCTGCATCTGCATATGCATTTATATTTAGAGTATTGCTTGCTTTAAAAATTAGTCCATGATCCAGTGTTCCCTTCAGATATCTAAGAATTCTCTTAACTGCAACCCAATGAGTATCTAAAGGATTTTGCATGAATTGACTTGCTTTATTTACACAATAAGCAATATCTGGCCTTGTGATAGTAGCATACTGTAATGCACCAATTATACTCCTATAGAATCTTGCATCTGAAAAAGCTTCTCCTTTGTTTTTAGAAAGTTGACTGTTAGTGATCATAGGAGTTGGTAGAGAATTTGCTTTGTCCATTTTAGCTCTTTGAAGAATCTCAGATATATATTTTCTTTGACTGAGATGTATTCCTGAACTAGATCTTTTAACTTCAATACCCAGGAAGTAACTCAAATCACCCAAATCCTTAATTGAGAACTCTGCATTCAGTCTCTTAGTGATACTATCAATCTCAGATCTATTGCTTCCTGTAATAATGAAATCATCAACATAAATTAGAATATATGTTGTATCTGTGCCAGAAAATTTTGTAAAAATAGAATTGTCAGATTTAGTAGAAATGTATCCATAGTTGACAAGTGTAGCCTTCAACTTGTCAAACCAAACTCTAGGTGCCTGCTTTAACCCATAGATTGCTTTGTTGAGTTTGCACACCAATTTTGTATTGTTGCCTTGAATGAATCCTTCTGGTTGTTGCATGAACACTTCTTCCTGTAAATCACCATTAAGAAAAGCATTATTGACATCAAGTTGTCTGATGTTCCAATTCCTAAACAAGGCTATTGACAATATTATTCTAATAGACGTTGGTTTCACAACAGGTGAAAAAGTTTCTGTAAAATCAAAACCACACTGTTGTGAATAACCTTTAGCAACTAATCTAGCCTTGTATTTAGAAATTGAACCATCAGAATTTTTCTTTAACTTATAAACCCATCTGCATCCAATTATATTTTTATTTTCTGGTTTTTCAACCAGAGTCCAGGTTCCTTTGCTAATTAAGGCATTATATTCTTCTGCCATAGCTTGTTTCCAATTGTCATATTGGACAGCTTCATGAAAGGAAACTGGTTCATTTTGAATCACAATAGTATTAATATTTTTGGGTTTAAAAATACCACACTTTGCTCTTGTTAACATTGGATGCTGATTAAGATTATCTCTATTCTCCCTGCCATGACTGATTCTCTCAGACTGTTCCCTATCAGCTGATTGATTGCTGCTTTCAGTAATTTCTTGAGTTAATTGATCTTGATTCTCAATATTGTCATCAGTGAAATGCTCTTGGCCTGGCCTCTCTAATGGCACTGTGAGTTGAGAGCTGGTGGTGGTGTCTTTAGCAGCTAATGTAGATGGCACCATCACTTGAACATCCTCAGGTAACTCAGGTATAATCACTCTTGGCTCAACAACTTTCTCAGTTGTTTTACAATTAATATTACTGAATGGAAATTTCTTTTCATTAAATTTTACATGTCTGGAAATATATATTCTTCCAGTATTATCTAGACACTTAAAACCCTTCTGTCTATTGCAATACCCTAAAAAGGTACAACATTTAGATCTGAAATCTAATTTATGAGCATTATATGGCCTTAGACAGGGGAAACATTGACATCCAAAAATTTTTAAGTGATGATAATCTGGTTTAACCTTAAACAGAATCTCCTGAGGACACTTAAACTTTAATACCTTTGTAGGTAATAAATTTATTAAATGCACACTAGTCTCAAAAGCTTCAGGCCAGTACTTTAAGGGAATTGAAGCTTGAGCAAGTAGAGTCAAACCTGTCTCAACAATATGTCTATGTTTCCTTTCAATTAACCCATTTTGTTCTGAAGTATATGGACAAGTAATTCTATGATTAATACCTTTCTTTTCAAAAAATAATTTTAATGGTAAGAACTCTCTTCCACCATCAGTTTGAAAAGTTTTAACATGATGTCCAGTCATATTTTCCACCTTATTAATGTACTCATCACCACATTACTCACTTCAGTTTTAGACTTCAACATATAAATCCATGTAAATCTGGAATAAGCATCAATAAAGGAAATGTAGTATTTGTAACCATATACAGAACTTGTAGATGCTGGTCCCCATAAATCAGTTGCCACTAATTCAAGTGGATTAGTATAAATTGTGTGTGAACTTGGAAATGCAAGTTTATGAGACTTTCCCAATTGACAAGAAGAACAAACATATGAATCAGAAATGTTGTTTACATTCAAGTTATTGCATTTCATGATTTGCTTCACAATTTTAACACTTCGATGTCCTAACTTGCAATGCCACAAATCAAATTGCTTATTACATTCAGAATCATTAACAAAAGTAGATAGGCACACTTTATTTAAGCAATCAGGGTTTCTTGAATTAGTGACATCAAATCTGTATAAACCTTTAACCTCATTACCCTGCAAGATAATTTCTTGTGTCAGAATGTCTTTGACAATGCAAGAATTAGGATAAAATTCAAAAAATACATTGTTATCCTTAGCAAATTGGGAGACACTCAACAGATTCTTTTTAATAGAAGGGACCCTTAGTAAATTTTTTAGAATAAGTTCTTTAGGTCCTTTTAAACTTGCATTTCCAGTATGTGTTATATGTGCAATCTTGCCATTACCAACTAAAAGATTTTGCGTACCTTTGTATTCTTTGTTCCCCAAGTTGAGATTGTTTAAGTTGTTGGTAACATGATTAGTTGCCCCTGAATCTGGATACCAGCAGTCATCTGCAACATCATCAGTTGAAATAGAATCTGCATTAGAACTTTCAGTTTGATTTTTGTTGTTGTCTTTCTGCACGTTCACCAAGTTTACACTAGAGTTATTGCTTGACTACCCTGGATTCACACTTGAATTGTATCTAAAATAACATTTATTGGCAGTATGTCCAAATTTTTCACAAATTTGGCATCTAGGTCTATTGTTATTATTTCTTCCTCTGCCTCTGCCACGAGTTGACTGACTACCTCTCTGAAAGTTAGACTGATTCTGATTTCTTGAAGCATTTCCTAGATTTTTACCCCTTCCATAGGTAGTGTAATTAACTGACATGTCTGAAATCATGTTTCTTTTATGATCAATTCTGCCTTCATGAGCCAATAGGGTTGAATACACATATTGTAGACTTGGTGTAGGATCCATAGACAAGATAATTGCAGAAACTGCCTCATAGTCATCATCCAGCCCGCTCACAATTGATAATACATGCTCAGATTCAGGAACTTTTTGTCCTGCTGAATTCAGTTGATCACAAATATTTTTTACTTTCAGCAAATATTCATTCATTGTTGAATCACCTTTTCTAATGCTGTGAAGCAGTCTTCTATGATGCATGATTCTTGCAGATGACTGTGCAGAAAAATTTCTCTCAACTGTTGACCATACTTCAGCAGTTCTGACCCCAATTAACTGAGGTAAAATGTTTGCTCCAATGGATGACATCATCCATGCACAAATAAGACTATCTTGTCTCTGGTATGATTGAAATTCTGGATTTTGAACAAGTTTATCCTCATTATCTCTAATGAATTTTGGAGGAATGATTTTTGTTCCATATATGTAGTCATCGAGACCATATCCTCTAATTGCTGTTTCTATTTGCAATTTCCATAACATATAATTTGATTCATCAAGTTGGATTGAAATAAGCTGACTTTGGGGTTTGATGATTTCCTTCATCAAGTCTTGGATGGGATCTTGAGGCTGTTGAGGTTGATTCTGTGCAGTCAATCCTCTTACACTGGATACATTGGCACTGGCTTCATCACTAGGTCCAGCCATGACTCAAAAAATGACCACAGATCAATCAAGAACGGTATGATTACTTTGAATCTTGAAACTTTGAATTGAGAATTTGAAGAAATTCTCTGTTTGATTACAGAATGATACCTTTAAGACTTGAATGATGTATATTCTTGATTGAATAGAACTGACAAGTCTTACTGGAAGTCTCTTTAATCAACTAGACCAGTTTCTTTGCTTTCTTGATCGGTTTCTTGTAAAATCAAATGATTTTTGCCGCAAAAAAAAAACATCAATTGAAGAACTGCTGCAGTCTGAGTAAACTCTAGGCGAGGCACAGTTCTTTGTTGATGTCAACAACTCTCAAATGACAAGGTTAACACCTTTGACGAGAGGGTCCAAATGATGAAAACAAACTGATGGACACTAATCTCTTAACAACAGAGATTATCTTGGTTGTGATTAAGCAGTTGATGCTGTTAAGCTCAATAAACCTGCTCTGATACCAAGTTAGATTTTTGAAAAGAATTGTAAAATTTTATTATGGCGGCGTTTTGATACAATGTGTTAATTAATACATTCAGTACAAGCTTGGCTTTATATAACAGCCGTAACATGTAAATGGGCTAGGCCCAAAAAACAAAAGAGAAAAGATATATGGGTATTTATGTGATCGACCCAATAGCCGCCTTACTTTTATCTGCTTCCCAGACTCGGTCATCAAATCCTGATATGCATTGCTGCTCCTTTCGGGGGTTGTCTGTGCTTGCTTTGAACGTCACTCATCTAACTGTGTTCACTTGAATAGACCCAAGAAAAAGAATGTGACGGTTTTAGTTTTGGAAAAAAACATTGGAAAGTTTTCGGCATGATTTTCTTAGTAGCCGTTTTCTCATGGCCATGGATTCTCAAAAGGAAGAAACGGAGGAAGATTTGCGTGCATTTTTATAGAAGAAAGGAAGAATAATTTTTGAAGATTGAAATATAGAGTTGTGAGATTTTTAGATGAGGATTGATTTTGAAATAAAACTCCGAAGCCATTACCAGCATTCGAGCATACATTCCATTAAGAAGAAAGAACCCAAACATGATCGTGTGTGTATATATATATATATGATGACCAAACTTAATGGCTAATAAATGGTATAGTTGAAAAGAAAGAATAGGTTCACAGTAGGTTGCATGTGTTGATTCCATGATACAGGCCAGGTTATACTGCTAAGGCATAATATACTTCATTAAATAAAACTGTAAAAGTATACGGCATATGTAGGGGAGGGTTGTAATTGGTAAGTGAATGAATATATTTACAAAAATCAACTTTATAAAGAAATAGTGTACCGCATCGTGTAATACTCCGTTCACTCATGGACCACTACGAACAAAAATAAAAATACAGTCGTGTCGAGCGATGCCTCATGATTCCAAAACTATAATAAGGTAGACAAGCTAGCTTATTATGTGGCATCCCAAAATGCTGGTTTAGGGTGTAAAATACTTAAAATAAAAACTTTCTTATTTTCCAAAATAAAAATTACACAAAAAAAATCTATAAACTAGATTAAGTATACGTCTCAAAAATCTTGTCCAAATTCGAAACCAATATTTAGTTAAAATTTAAATAATCGTTATGGCTTATAAACGATTCCACATCGACTATTTGAAAATTTGAATTGGACATAACTTACAATCTATAGGACGAAATCTTGATTTTTCACTTCCATTAGAAAAATATAGCTCAACAGATTTGAACGTTTCTTGTTTCGAAGAAATCCAACTTATAACGAATCCAGTACACTCAATTGAATTTCAAAACTCAATATTACGAACTTTCACGACTTTACAAGCTCGTTTTTATATTATATTATAAATAAATATGTTCAACTTTTTACACAATGTTATAATTAAATATCTTGCATTATCCAGCTTACACAATAGTGCCAATTCAGCTTTTTTCGACTATTTCAAAATTAAATTTTATTACTCCATTATTAATATTAATTAAATATCCAGAATATTTATTTATCAAATCACCATATAAATAAATAAATAAATAAATTATTAAATATTTTAAATTCAGGGTTGTTACATGTTTATAGTTCAAAGTTTTATAATATATATACATATATATACTTTTATAAGTTTTAAATCATATAACTTTATAAAAGTTTATATTATATATCACTATATTTTTAAATGTTTTTATACTTCAGAAGATTCAAGAGTTTCCAGAAAATATATATTGGTTTTAACACTTGAAATTTGATTTTAAAAATAAAAATACAATGCATATGTCGACATATAACTGTCACATTTTTTTAATTTTCAAAGGAAGTGTCTTTTCACTATTTGAAACATTTTAGAAACGTTCCAATCTTTGGGACACTTTAAAAAGGGGTTGATTTCGAAATTTTAATCATTCCTTCTTCTTCTTCATTACCCCTTTACTTACCACCATTAATATACATAAAATTCTTGATTTCTACACTTATACTCTGTCGATTTTAACAAAATTTGTATCATTCTTTTTCTCTTCTCATTCTCTATAAACTACTCTCTGTTTGAAGTTCTATTGAAGAGCTCTAGGGATGTTGTAATCATTTGGGAATTGTTTAGGAAAGGGTGTGTTCCTTATAGCCTTGAAATCAAGGAATGGGAGCGGTGCTAACTGTGTAGCCATGAAATCAAGGGTGGTGGAATCGGTGTTAACCTTGTAGTCGTGAAATCAAGGGTGTTGTATTTGGATATTGATAATAATAAAACTCTACATAATCCAGTGTTGCTTGAGACTGGACGTAGGAGTAATCCGAACCAGTATAAAATCCAGTGTGTTCTTTACTTTTCTGCATTTTATATTTACTTATTTCTATGTGTGTGATTGTTTATGTGTTTGTGATCATCTCGGGCGTGATAATTATTGTGTGATTCATATAGTAATTCAAGTTAGTTAAAGATTTATATAAGTTCCTCATAAACACTATTCACAACCCCTCTAGTGTTTATTCTGCCTTTAGATCCGCATTTCGCATCCTTAACAATTGGTATCAGAGCATGGTTTTCAAAAGTTCATCATCTGAATTTTGGAAATATTAAACGGCAAATTTTGAAAAGATTTATAACACTAGTTTTTCATGCATTGCATCAATGTTAGAAGTGTCTGCATCCAATTTTGTTGAAAAATCAAGTAATCTACTGAATTGTTGTCCACTACAGGAAAATGTGTGTTACACGACTATTGGAAATTCAATTTCTGAAAAGATGTGTTACATGGCTGTTGAAAATTCAAATTCTGATGGACAAATGATGGAAATCAAAAAGGACAAATGGATATTGGATAGTGGCTATGCAAGACATATGATGGGAAATCTAGAACTACTGAATAATCTAGTGTATGAAGAAGGTGGAATGGCCAACTTCGAAGATAACTCTAAAGGATATATAGTTGGCATCGGCAATGTCGATAATTCTAAAACTCCCACTATATCAGATGTTTTATTAGTTAGGAATTTAAAACATAACCAGCTAACTATAAGTTAAATTTGTGATAAAGGCTATAAAATTAATTTTGAAAAAAATAAATGTTTTATAGAAGATAGGAATTCAAAAATAATATTCGAAGGAGATAGAAAGAAAAATATCTACATATTAAGTATGAAAATCGCCAACGATAATTTATATCTTATGGCTAATACACCCTTGGATTAGCATAAGAGATTTGGTCATATAAATTTCAAACACATTTCTAGGATTTCAAAGTTAGATTCAATTAGGGGATTACCCAAAATGAAATTTAAGGTAAATAATTTATGTGACACTTGTCAATTTGGAAAATTAAAAAGAAGTTGATTTAAATCAAAAGAGAAAATTACAACCTCAAAACCATTAGAATTAATTCACATGGATCTTTTTGGTCCATCCCAAACTCAATCAATAAATCATAATAGATATGTTTATGTAATAATCTATGATTTTTCTAGATTTATTTGGACTTTGTTTCTTAAAAATAAAAGTGATGCTTTTGATCAGTTTAAAACCTTTGCTAAAAGAATTCAAAATTTATTATCATTAAAAATCAAAACAATACGTAGTGACCACGGTGGAGAGTTCGAAAATGAAAATTTTGAAAATTTTTGTAATAAATGGGGATAACCCATAATTTTTCCTTCCTCGAAACCCTCAACGAAACGGAGTAGTTGAACATAAAAATATATCAATTCAAGAATGTTCTAGAACCATGTTATCAGATAGTAATTTACTAAGGAATTTTTGGACTGAGGCAGTTGCAACAGCTTATTATATATTGAAAAGAATTTTAATAAGACCGTTAACGCATAAAACACCATATGAACTTTTGTATAATAAGAAACCAAAAGTATCATATTTTAAAATATTTGGAAGTAAATGTTTTATTCTTAATACTAAAGAAAACTTAGACAAATTGGATTCTAAATATGATAATGGGATATTTATTGGATACTCAGATAGAAGTAAAACATAGAGTTTTAATTTAAGAACTCATACCATTGAAGAAACATTAAACGTCTCATTTGACAAAAATTATAAAAATATAACAAAACATAACAAAGATGAAAGTGAAAATGAGATCGATGAAACTAATAAAATTAATCAACCAAATAAAAGAATTAGATTACTAAGAGATCGCTCTTTAGAAAACATCTTAGGAGATATTGAATTTGTTGTTAGAACTAGAAGCCATTAAATAATATAAGTAATTTAGCCATTATTTCAACTATCGATCCTAAGAATCCAAAGGAAGCATCATTCGATGATTCATAGATCCTTACTATGCAAGAGGAATTGAATCGGTTTATCTGAGGTGATGTATGGGAACTTGTTCCTAGACCAGAGGATAAAACTGTAATGGGAACTAAATGGGTTTATAAAAATAAAATGAATGAACACGAGGTCATAAGAAATAAAGAACGGTTAGTTGCACAAGGTTATAGTCAAGAAGAGGGAATGGATTATGATGAAACCTTTGCCCCCGTAGCAAGATTAAAAGCAATTAGAATCCTACTAGCTTTCGCTAACCATAATAATTTCAAATTATTTCAAATGGATGTGAAAAGTGAACGGAAAATTTCCATATCATGTATATAAATTGAAGAAAGTGTTCCATGATTTAAACAAGCTCCTAGAGCATGGTATAATCGATTAAGAACGTATTTATTATAATCAAACTTCGAGATTGGTAAGGTAGATAATACACTGTTTATTAAGAGAAATAAAAATGATACTCAATTAGTACAAATATACGTTGATGATATAATCTTCGGATAAACCAATAACCAAATGAATAAAGAATTCTCAGATTTTATAACCCAAAAATTTGAGATGATTCATATGGGTGAACTCACATTCTTCTTAGCCTTAAAAATCCGTCAACTGAAGAATGGAATATTTATTAATCAACAAAAAATAGTAAGAGATTTAATTAATAAATATAATTTAACAACGACTAATAGGAGACATACACTAATGGAAACTAATATACCCTTAAGTAAAGATGATACATCAAAAGACATTGATCAAAATTATATAGAGGTATGATAGGATCATTATTATATATAACCGCTAGTAGACCAGATATAATGCATAGTGTATGTATCTGTGCAAGATTTCAATCGCAACCTAAGTAAAAACATTTGAAAGCAGTAAAACTTATTCTCAGATATGTAAAACATACATTAGATTTTGGATTATTTTATCCTAAGAATTATTCATTTGATTTAATTCTTATTATGATGATGATTATGCAGGATGTAAATCCGATCGTTTAAACACTAGTGGAACATATCATTTCTTAACACATTCACTAGTTTCCTGGTTGAGTAAAAAGAAAAATAAAGTAACCCTGTCAACAACTGAAGCAGAATATATATCTACTTCTTTGGCTTGTTCACAAATAATATATATGCAACAAACTCTAAAAGATTTTGGACTAAAAATAAGTAAATCACCAATGTACTACAATAATACAAGCGCTATAAATATATCCAAAAATCCAACTTATCATTTAAGAACTAAACATATAGATATAAGACATCACTGTCTAAGAGATAATTTTAGTAAAGAGAAAATTTCACTTGAATTAATAGAAACTGGAAAAAAATAGCAGATATGTAACACCCCATAACCTTTTTAACACATTGGGATGATAAACTAAGGAATACTTAATTAAATATCTAGAATTAAATAAAACGAATTGTGTCACTGCATTCGTTTCGGAATTCTGCTTAAGATAGACACCTGGTTTGCGTAAAACGGACACCGTGTGAAGAAGATATTAAGGTTTGAAGCTTGTATGCACATAAGAAGAATATATATATATATATATATATATAAACCTTTCCAGAAATTCAAAATATTTCAAAACACGAAGCGAGAAACTAGAGCAAGAAAATGGCCCGTTGGGGGTCGACCTAGGGGTCGACCCATCAACAGGGGGGTCGATCCCAGGGTTGACCCCACCACAGATTTAGGCAGATTCTTCTACGTGAATGTGGACTCCTTTCTTGGCTTGGTTCATTGGCTATAGGATAAAAATAAGACCCCATTTCTCTTGTTTTTACACACCAAAAACAATGAAGAACTAGATTTTACCTCTGCCCAAATTAAATTAGCCTTTTCTTCTTCAACAGTCAAGTCATTCAAGTTTTGAGGTCTGTGATTCAATATCTGCAACTATTCTTCTGTCTCTTAGATCTATTCTCTGTGAATCTGCGTTATTCTTAGACAAAAAATAATTAAAATATAATCTTGACATGCCTATGAATTAGCTCTAAGCCTATGACTATTGGAATCATATCAGATCTGCTATTATTTGTATATCTAATTCACTGATTAAATCTCATCATGCCGGTTTATGATCATGTCACTATGCATAATCAGTCCTGTTGTTACAGTTTGTCATATCTGTTCTTATATAACTATTTCTGTTGATCATATCTACTCTTATATGCCTATTTCCGTTCATCGGATCTGTTCTTATATGCCTATTTCTGCTATCATATGCCAATTTTTGTTTCTGTTTACCTATAACACTTCATAAAACTTAATGCATTCTCTTAATGAATGACATTAACGGACGTGGGGTGTCACACTTGGTATCAGAGCTGAAGGTTACTAGATTGGATAAAAGATTTTAAAAATTGTTTTCAAAAGAAAAGTCTGTTTTGAAAAACATATTCCCCAAAGCCATATATAATGTCTTTTGATTCTCTGTTTGAATCCCTTTTTCCTTTTCTTTTCAGCATGTCCGGGGAACCTAATATTCCTAAGGGAGTACAAATAGCTGGTTGGTTTCGAAGGTATCTAGAGGCTACGACACCTTCCGGAGGCCAAGCAGATGCTCCTCTCCCAGCTGCGGCTGTCATTCCTCCTCCTCCTCCTCATGTGGATACCTTTCTAAGATCTGCAAGGATTTCTGTGCTATGGGAGGAAAGCCATTCCGAGGAACCGAGACTTTCGTAGAAGCAAGGAATTGGCTCAAAGAGACGGAGGATTTTTTTTTTGAAATTTTCGAAGTTGAGGATCGAAGGAAGATTTAGTTAGCCATCTGGCAGCTGAAAGATGAGGCTTCGTTATGGTGGTTGGTGATGCAAGCAGGACGCCCAGTAGAGACATGCGATGATTTCCAACGAAGGTTTAAAATGAAGTTTCTTTCTCAAGCCGAGCAAAGTATGCAAATGAAAAGGTTTTTGGCGCTTAAGCAAGGAGGCATGTCTGTTAGGGAGTATGTTAATAAGCTTAATCAAATGGAGAGGTTTGGTTTGGAGCTAGTGAATACCCCACACAAGAAAGCTTTAAGGTTTGCCAGAGGATTGGATGAACCCCTTCATGGGTTGGCTATGTCTCATATTCCGATGGGAGCAACTTTTGAGAAACTCATTGATATGGCAATAATGCATAAAGAAGAAAAAGGTGAAAAGAAAGAGGCTGAGGTTTAGGAAACACAAAACAAGAAAATGTGGCCCAAGAAAGAACAACAACAAGAGGGAGGAAAGCACGACAAAGCTCAGGGCAAAAAGAAATGTCATGGTTGTGGGAACGTGGGTCATTTGGTTAAAGACTGCAGAAAAAGGAAGAATGTTTGCTTCAACTGTGGTGAAGTCAGACACTATACTAGGAAGTGCCCGAAGAAGCAAGGACATGGCCAAAGGGCAGGACCTTCTAGAGGGCAGGTGCATTCTATCGAGGCCAGTGTACCGGAAATGGGTATGAAAGTTTCTATTGAAGGTCTGATTTCTCTTTTCGATCATCCAGTTAGGACTCTTTTTGATTCTGGCGCTTCTAACTCATTTATATCTGATCATGTGGTTGAGTCTCTACACCTTAGTACTAGTATTATTTCTGATCATGTTATTATCTCAAACCCCACTAGGGGCACAACTCATTTATTTATGATTTGTCGGGGTCTGAGGATATCTTTTTAAGGCGTCGAATTTGAGCACGATGCACATGTACATGGTTTTATCGGATACTGTCTTATTCTAGGGATGGATTGGCTATCCATGTATGGAGCCATTCTTTATTGTTAGAGGGGGGTCATTAGACTTATGACTTGCCGTGGTGGGACTCTCGAGATTTCTAGTGACCCAAGAGGGTCTATCATGCTTAGTTTCCTAGAATCACTTGATGCTTCTATCGATGATTTGCGATCTATACCTGTAGTTTGTGAGTATCCATATGTTTTCGAGGAGGATGGGGACTTACCTCCGAGGCGCGGGATTGATTCCTGGATATACTTGGTTGATAATGCGAAGCCTGTTGCATTACTTGTGCGCCACATGACTCCTAGGGAAAGGAGGGAGCTCAGCAAGCAAGTAGGGGAGCTATTGAAAATGTGTTGTTTAGGCTAAGCATATCAGAATGGGGTGCACCGATCGTCCTTGCAACTAAGGCATACAGCTCGCTTCGCATATGTGTGGATATTCATGATGCTTTTCCTCATTTCTTATTTACGGAAGTGTCTGCATGGTACAGCAGGTGTAGTTGAGCCGAACATGCTTGAGGAAGTAGAGGTAGAACGAGAGGCGACACTTAGACGAGTTCCTACCAGTATACTTGGATCAAAGGTTAAGAAACTGCGCAACAAGGAGGTTAAGTTAATAAAAGTGCAATGGGGAGAGGACGGCGAGGATGCGACTTGGGAGACTGAAGACAAGAATCGCGCTTCATACCCTTTCCTTTTCAGTACAATGTTCTTAACTTCTTTTCCAAGCTTTTATTCGTACTTGCTTCTGTCATTCGGGTGTATCCTACCGATCGAATCTTCGACCTTTAGGTAAAAATCCCATGGTTACAAACAAGCATTTGAGACATGTTGTGTTTGATGGATGCAAGTGTTTGCTAGTGGTTGCTCATGGATGCATATACACACACATTAGGCACTAGGTCGGCTCAATCACTCTCATACTGCATATGGATGTGTGTGCAATTTTTTTTCTTTTAATGGATGAAAGTGGGTGTTATGGATGTTGCATTTGGATGAATGACTGTGCACGCATATATAACTTGCATGTTATAATAGGATTATTTGCATACATGATGGATTCATGGCACTAACATACATTGCATTAAGGAGGTCGACTGAATCGTTAGACCCACCAGTATTTCAAAACACGAAGCGGGAAAATGGCTCGTTGGGGTTCGACCCACCAATAGGGGGTCGATCCCGGGTCGACCCCACCAGATGGGTTACGTGAACGTGGACTCCTTTCTTGGCATGGTTCGTTGGCTTTAGGCTATAAATAAGACCCTATTTCTCTTTTTTTTACACGCAAAAAACAATGGGGAACTAGATGTTGCCTCTGCCCAAATTAAATTATCCTTTTCTTCCTCAACAATAAAGTCATTCAAGTTTAGAGATATGTGATTCAATATCTGCAACTGTTCTTCTGCCTCTTAGATCTATTCTCTGTGAGTCTACGTTAATTTTAGATAGAAATAATTAAAATGTAATCTTGACATGCCTATGAATTAGATCTAAGCCTATGACTATTGGAATCATATCAGATCTGCTATTATTCGTATATCTAATTCGCTAATCAATCCTGTGACACTATGCATAATCAATCCTGTGACACTATGCATAATCAGTCCTGTTATTACATGTTCATCAGATCTGTTCTTATATGCCTATTTCTGTTCATCAGATCTGTTCTTATATGCCTATTTCAGTTCATCAGATATGTTCTTATATGCCTATTTCTGCTATCATATGCCCATTTCTGTTACTATTGGTTTTATGACTATTCTGTCCTTCTCTCTCTCATTCCTTTTTTATTTTTATAGCCAGGCTACTTTCGAGCCTAGGCCGATATCGCTGAAATATGCGTACGAGCGAAATTGGGTTAAATTGGGACTGATTGGAAATGGTAATTTAGGAGCATAACTTGTACTTTGAATCACGATTGGAATTTGGGGGCATAAACTATATTGTGAAATTGGACTAAAAATTAAGGCGTGATTTATACTGCAAATTTATAACTTGTGGTTTGGGACATATTAATCTGTAGGTTTAATCTAGATTAAGAGAAACATGTTAATGGAACTACAAAGAATCTGTGAACCCTGTTTAATCCGTTAAAATTGGGGCATAACTTGTATTGGGAAATTTGGGCATAACTTGAATTAAATACATGAATATGGATTTGAGGCATAAATCAAATTTAGATCTTAAATTTTGGGGCATATGGTACGTGATAAATATGACTTGAAAAGAGGGCATGAAAACCTTTAATGACATAGGAATAATTGGTTAATAATGTAAATGCCTAGAATTACAGTAATTAGAAATTGTAACCGCGCTTAGACATGAGGTTAGATAACACTTGTGGTGGAAGTCTGCCCGGAACTGACCGGCATATCCAGCGACCACAAGTGGTGAATCTAATGTGAGGGGTCTAAGTGCATAAACACGTGACATGCTAAGACACGAGATTAAGTCTGATTTGTGGAAGAAGTCTACCCAGAATCTTCTGGCATATCCAACATCCACAAGTTGCAGGCTTAATGTGGGAGGTCTAGCATATTATAACCATAAATGAATAAATGGTCATAAATACTTAACCTGGTTGAATCCATAGGGATTACATGAACATGTTAACTTGATTAGTGGTTAAGTAAACTTGCTTGAAATAGTGGGAGGGTTAAGTATATCTTGGGGTGGTGGGTAATATTTACATATAGGCCCACAAACTTAACCTATGGGGTTATGCAATCTTTTTACTTTGGTATGGCATAACCTGTGGAAAACCTAGTAGTAGGGATACAAGCTTAGCGGAGCTTGTATCATCTTGTATGTGGGACACGTTTCAGTCGGTAACCCATATATAGTTATCAAACGAGCACTCCGAACTAGGACGGAGTCGGGCACACTTACTGGGCTGATTGTAAGAGATCCAAAAGTGAGGGACGGTGTGGCGGCAAGTTATGACGGGGTCATGTGTGTGCATGGGTCCGACAGAGGAGGTTTAGACGCTGTGACATCAGTAGATATGATTGTGCACATCCTGAGAACGAAGGGTTGCCACTTTAGGAAGTGATACATCCTACTGTGGGGCCAGCATAGGGTACCTATGGAGTAGGGAGCCGATCGATTGGGGTAGTAATTAGGGTACATCTAGACTCTAGTATATTTAGGTGCCTGTTATTATCCTTAGGGGTGACTCCGGTATGTTGGGATGCCTGTTATTGTATGGGTAAAACCCCTCACTAGAAGTATGCGACAACCTAATATTTTAACTAAGTTTAATGGAATTTCAAATAGTATAATTTGAGTTATCTAAGTATAAATTTAAATTTTTAGATTTAAGTACTGATTTTTGATTTAATAAGTTTTTTATATTTGATTTAATGAATATTTGCTCTTGTTTATAAATATAGTTTTGAATAAGAAATTTATTTTAAGTTGTGTTGACAATAAAATTTTATAGTTAAGAATATTATTTATATTTCATAAATTATTGATTTTTGGGTGTGGGATAATTTTATCTCTGGCTGTTAGTCAGATACATCTGAGTTATCAAGAATGGAACTTTATTTTTAAATAGATGTTGAATTATAAAATTTTATTTTGGTAAATATCTGGTTGTGGTTAAAATTTGATAAAAGAAAATTTATCTTAACGATATGATTTGTTATAAGATTTCATAAGTAATAATATTTTGCTAAGTATATATATTTGAAATTTTATTTAGATTTATATTGGTTAAGCCATATATATATATATATATATATATATATATATATATATATATATAAAGTAATAGTATTTTATTCACTGATGAAAAAATCGGTGAGCTATAAATTTTATAACTTGTGATGATTATACAGGAATTTTATTTGTTAAATGCTTATGAGCTTATAATTATTATGGTTCATATGAAATTTGATGTAGGGTATGTTTAAATAATGTTTTGAAATTTATGTATATGTAAATGTTTGAATTGGTTACATGTAAGATTGTTACAAAGATATAACCAAAAATCAAATTTAACAAATAAATAAATTAGCTCATTTTGGCTCACATGCATTGGCTGAATTTCAAATAAAAATGAGGTGTCCTTATGCTAGAGAATAGGGTGTCAAGTGTATTAATTTAGCAGAAAATTATATGGAAATTAAAATTTCAAATAAAAGGTGAAACACGAAATCATTTCAGTACTCCTTTTCCATTTGCCTACCGTTCATCATTACCTTCTTTGGAAATTTAAAGAAATCTCTTTACACGCAAGCTTCCGTTATGCTATTCCTTTCTAAAAAGCTGCCGCCCTTTATTTTCGTTCCAACGCAACATTTCTACTCCATTTATTCACCA
The DNA here is from genome assembly GCA_030737875.1 of Allium sativum. Taxonomy (NCBI): domain Eukaryota; kingdom Viridiplantae; phylum Streptophyta; class Magnoliopsida; order Asparagales; family Amaryllidaceae; genus Allium; species Allium sativum. The sequence goes on from CM060913.1 coordinate 825,582,938, forward strand.
TTACCAACTCTCGTTCTCCCTCATTACTTTCTGCCACCTCGCTTCTTCACCCCTCCACCGTTCTTTGTAACCGCCCACTCCATCAGCCTTCACCACTCTGTTCTCCACTTCCATCCTCCCATCAACGCGAGGAACTCCGTCAGCCACCCGCTCCGTTTTCTGCAACCACCACTTCCATTATCCCGCTCCACTCCTCCTCCTTTAAATCCGCATCCGTCCGTTGACAACAACTCCTCTCCATTCCCAGTAGAATAGCCGCCACTCAAGACATTCCCCACTTCCGTTCCTCCCCCACAAAGCACTAACCTCACCTTTGCCAAACTCCTCCAACATCCGCTCCTACACCACCTACCATCTCCACGGGTCAGTACACCACACTCCATCGTCCGCGTCTAGGAGCCATTCACTAGTCACTGCCCAGTTAGCACCCAAACAACCGCTGTCTCTTCTCTCACTGACAATTCAGCCCAACCTTCCTCACTCAACACTTCTCCGTCATTTTTTAAAAGAAAGAAAAAAAAGATCCGAACTTTCGTTTCCAACAGAAAAGCAAGGTGAGAAGACTAATCACGTCCGCAAGCCTGACCTATTGTGTTGGGAAGAAAGCAAGGGCATAATTAAGTGAGTGTGTAAATGTTAATGTACATTAAAATTTAGTTGTCGCAAAGAAAGAAATTTAACACGTAATGACACCTTTTAGGTGATCCGTTTACGACAGAGGATCCGATCAGCGAAAAAGAAACGAAGCGCTATGAAGGTGAGAACCGGGAATTTAATTCTTTATTTTACATTAATATAGACGGTACATTATAATTTATCGATGATGATTAGTTGTGTGGATGTGAATAGTTGTGAAATGTTTTGAATGGTTAGTTGTATAGTTAGAAAACACCGCACACCAAGCATTATTTACTATAACGCTTTGTGCACAATATATTGATTGTTTTAATGGTTGAATTGATAATGAATGATGTATGTCTGTTATATGGTCGATTTATGTAGTTGATTTTGATTGTATGAGAACGCATGCATCGTAATTATGGATTTGTGCGGAAAAATCGATTTAATCCTTATCCCCATGAACGACCATGTAAATATTGAAATATTTGAAAATTTAGTCGAATTTAGTTTTCAAATAATTTGAAATCTAAGTTGCAAATAACTAGCGACTGTCGTCGAAGACAGAAACGAAAAGAAAAAAGGGGTTAACCCTTTAGATTATCGATGTTGAAATAAATTTGAAATCAAGCAATAAAGTGATATTGAAATTAATATATATAGTTGATTTCATTATTGGATGAAACAGTTTGAATTAATTAAACAAGTTGGAATATGGTGTTATGTTTCGATTAGATTGAAATGGAAATATATTTTCGTATTATTATAAGCTATTACTCTTTGAACCGATTTTTTTTTTTAAAAAAGTTAATATCGGGAAAGTTTGGGTTATGAAACCAAAAAAATGTGGTTGTTTAAATAACTAGCTAAATTTAACCGTATAACAACTAGCAGTAAGTTGAAAGCGTTTGAACGAGTTGTGAATGATTGTTAAGTTCAATTAAATCTAAAAAGTAGAGTTGGAAAATATTACTTTAAATTTGATTTAATTTGAAAAATTTTATTCATATTTATAGTTTTAAATTAAATTATATTATTATTTAAAAACTATTTAGTAAAACATTTATATATATTTACTTAAAATTTGAAATAAAGCATATTATGAATTTGTTTATTTAAAGATTATCTTAGTAAAACATTTAACATATGTATATATAGTAGTTTAATTTTTTACTTTAAATACCTCAAATTAGAAATATATATATTTTTCATGAAAGGGGCTGGGTAGAGTTGGTCTTCATATATTTGATATGTAATTCCGGAGTTGGACGAATAGTATCAGAAACGTTAGAAATTTTATATCAAAGATTCTGATAGTGTCCGTTGATTTGGGAATCGATACAGATATAAGCCGACTAAGCTCAATTTAAACTTATGTTGAATATCAATTAGTTGGTTTGTCGTAAATGAAATTTTAATCCAAACAAAGTCTTGGTAAATTTTGAAGGAGTATGAATGAATATCTGAGATTAAACAGGTGTTAAGAGGTAACAAACTTTATAAATCCAACCTTGATGTGTAAATGAATTGATAATGATTGGAAGGGGATTTGAATTGAAATTTCGTATGGTCCATAGCTACTGTTTTCAAATACACTTATTACTTGGGAAGACCGGGATTGAATATTCGAAAACCATTCCAAGTAATAATACGACGTTGTTCGAGACTTTGACAATGACGAGCGAAAACCGAGGATCTTTAGATGTATTTGGATTGATTGCTGATGTCTAGGTTGGGCTGATCCCCCGATACAAGGTTATAAGTGGCATGAGGTCTGAATATGTTCAGAGATTTTTGGATTTTGTTCCGTTCAAACCTAGAATAGACTTGTATGGATTGTGTGTCTGACATTGTAATTGACAGCATAACACTGATTTCCGTTGATATGTATCTTGTTTGTGACATATGAGCTCGAAGTGGTTATGTATGGATGGAAATAAGTGGTCATGTTGTGAATGGATAATGTGACATACTTAAAATATAAAGTGAGCTTGTATGATCAGGGCATTTGCTTATCTAGGCATGCTTTGTGTATGACGTGACATTGACAAACCTCACCCCCCAGATTGATGGGAAACTGGCGGTTAGGTTGTATACTTATATATGACTGATGATGAAGCTGTAGCAGTGGGAAAACCACTTACGAACTTGGGGAAATTGGGTATATTCGGGGGGCCATGTCTGGTAGAAAACCGTTGATCTGCCCTGCGATTTGTTGTTGGTGTCCGAGATGGACGAAAAATGCGTGTTACACTTTGCTTCGTATCCCTGATTGATCTTTCGTGCCAGGAATCATCAAGTCCAATACGAGCCATACGGATTTTTGATTGTATACTATAAGTCAATATAACCAATTTGGGGTTATGGGGACTATGATTCTATATTTATTTGCAAAATGATTTCCATACTGGTATATTATAGTAGTGAAAGAGGATTTTTACGTATGGAAGCATGTTTGGTTATCATCAGATAAAACTCGCCCATCCGGTGTGCGCTTGCATTGTGTGATGTGGGACGAGCTTATGATAGCTTCATTTTCCCAAAGTCATCGCGAATTTTATGCACGGGTACTCACATGGAGTAAACCGTTCGGCGTTAGCGGCGTGGTCCGGTGAATTTCCCAACTTTAAAATAAGTCCTAAAAACAACTGTTTTATGTTCTCACACCGGTCCCATGACTGACCTGGAGTTTATTGTTCCTTTGTAAACTGTGGGTGCCTATTAATTTTCCACACGGGAAACTAGTAGTTAGGTTTGAAGTTATAGATCGTTGGAGCAGGATTCAGAGCGCTTTTAGAGTTGGAGTTCACGCTAGAGTTTGGAGCTTCCGCTATATCATACGGTTTCTTCCCTGAGAGTATATTTTCTTTTCTTCCACTGTATATGTTGTAACTTTGAGATTCCATGTAACTCTAATGTAACATTGTATTATGCAATGAAAATTTATGTTATTTCGTTCAATTTATGTATATACCCATAACAATTGGTCTTTGTGAATGGTTATAGTTGGTTTAATTTCCGGCGGAAAATCGGGCAAAAAGACGGGTCGTTACAAAGTATGCCTAAATCTACAATCTTACACTTGTTGAGGATCATCTTGTTCATACGACACAAGTATTGGTGCAGAGATATTACTAGAGAAGCACAATATATTCTATCATGTTTATCCTGTTTACCTTTTCATACCAGCCTTATTGTGCTGTTATCTATCTCTCCAGTTTATATGCATGTCATGATACATCTACTTATTTATATGCTAAAAGTAACTGGACTCGCCAGACTTTATGTCTGACCTATTTTGTTTTCTCTTCTTTCTCCTTCGTTTCCCTTCAGGTTCTCATGGTGGGAATACTCAAGCTTGATCTGGATTCTGCTTTCATCGTGCTCGGAGCTGCTTAGATGTACTGCTTGATTTCATATCTCTCTACTATGGCTATATTTTGGGGATTATGCTTCTTTTATTATTGTACTCGGATGATTTAAGTACAAGACAAAAGTTTTAAATTGATATACTAGGTTTTATGCATTCCAGACATATGATGTAACCATGTTTTGGACTATGATGTATTCTGCTTAATAAAATTTTAAATTCCGTTGCTATTTTATATCTGTCCTGTAATATTTCTGTTTCTGTTTACCTATAACGCTTCACGAAACTTAATGCATTCTCTTAATGAGTGACATTAACGGACGTGGGGTGTCACAAGATAATTAACAAAACATTTAAATGAAGCAACATTCATTAAATTTAGAAGAGAATTAGGAATTTGTTCTTTAAGTGAAATAAAATAATTAAAAATATTAATATAATAAAAAAATGACAAAAATAAAAAAATGAAAATAAAATTATATATATGTCAACATGTGCAATATGGTATGTCGACATATAACTGCCAGATTATTTTCTAAATTAATTCCTACCAAAAGGTAGTAACAACATCTATTTAAACTTATTATTACGAATTTTCTTCTTCATCTTCTCATTTCATTTCTGGAAAAAATTTAAACCAAATAAAACAACGGCCTCCACTAATAATAATAATTAAATCAATCCTGATTCGTCCACCGAACTATCCGAATGTCCATTTCAATGCACTACATTCGCTCGTGTGATGAAATTAGAGGAATCCAAGAAGCATGTTCTATAAATGCTTACTGAAATCCAAGTTTAACAAGTAATGATGAATCAAGAGCATGTGAAATAAGGAAGAATCATGCGAAATCTACAAAAAATTGTTATGGATAACCACATTAATCCGATTGTCATCGAAAATGGTTGAAGAGGAGGAAGAAGAAGCACAAACTGAAGGCATGGAGGAGGACGACTAAGTAATATGCGTAGGCGAAGTATGTTTTGATAGAGAAAGGAATGTAGTTGAGCAAAGCAGGGAATTCTGTCTCAATTATCCACATTGCCCAATTCACAAATCCCCAATCCTTAAGAATCATTAAACATTTAAGTTTCTCGTCTTTTCCTAAATACAATGTAATACATACAATCCGTGTATTCATAGATGTTTTAATTTGTATATTGTGTATAATGTTTGGCTTGTAAAACATTGTTTGAATTATTCAATGTTTATGTTCAGTGCTTTCTTATTTAATAGTATAGATTTAGAATTATAGAATAAGTAATTAGAATTAAGCATTATAGCATAATTTTAGGGGGAGTATAATTTGGTTTAGTATTGTAATCTTAAGTTATATATATAGGTATAGACTCAGGAGTCATAAATATCTTAGTAAATTAGGGTCATTTATATATATTTAAGGTTAGTATAATTAGGAAGTCTTTTTGTTGATGACAATGGGGGAGAAATTATAAAATAGGGATTAGTTAGGCTTAGTTTAAGGGGGAGTATGTAGGATTCATGGTGAAGGGGGGAATATTTGAAGAATCAGATCGACAGGTATTAACAGGTATGAATATTTCATAAATCAAGGCTGTCATCATAAAAAAGGGGGAAATTGTTGGAGAATGGAGTTTTGATGACAACAACCTTATCTCAATTATCATTATTAATTGACTATAAAATATATACTAACATCTTCATCTAGAATATACATACATACATATATATATATATATATATATATATATATATATCCATATGTGCATGATTTGTATACATAATTTAAATACTGAATACTACACAGTTTTAGAGTTCCAAGAGATTTAGGATTCAAGACTCATGAGTATCAAGATATCAAGAAGTCAAGAAAATATAGTAATTGAGTCTAGTTTATATGTAAGACTCTAAATAGCACTTCATTTTCAAATTCTGCTTATCAATTTTCAAATTCTTCTTTTCAAAATTCAAATTCTGTTTTCAAAATTCAAATTCTGATTTCAAGTTATTTCAAACTACTTTTCTAAATGATTTCAAATTATTATGTTTTCAAATATATATATATATATATATATATATATAGTTCAAAGTCTTATAATAATATATATATATATATATAAAGTTTTATAAGTTTTAAATCATATAACTTTATAAATAAGTTTATATTATATATCACTATGTTCTTGTATGTTTTTATACTTCGGAAAATCTATTTTGAAACACTAGTTTTGATTCAAGAGTTTCCAGGAAATTTATATTGACTTTAACACTTGAAATTTGATTTTAAAAATAAAAATACAATGCATATGTCGATATATCAAAATGAGCTTGTCGACATATAACTCTCATATTTTTAATTTCCAAAGGAAGTAACTTTTCACTATTTGAAACGTTTCAGAAACATTGCAACCTTTGTGACATTATAAAAAGGGATTGATTTCGAACTTTTAATCCATCAATCTTCTCCTTCTTCACCCCTTTACTTACCACCATTAATATACATAAAATTCTTGATTTCTATACTTATACTCTGCCGATTTCAGCAAAATTTATATCATTCTTTTTCTCTTCTCATTCTATATCAACTCCTCTCTTTTTGAAGTGCTAATCAAGAGTTCAAGGGCTGTAGTAATCATTTCAGAATTGTTTGGGAAATGGTGTGTTCCTTGTAGTCCTGAAATCAAGGAAAGGGAGCGGTGTTAACCTTGTAGCCATGAAATCAGTGTTAACGTCGTAGCCATGAAATCAAGGTTGTTATACTTGTAGAATGATAATAATAAAACCCTGCGCACTCGAACGTTGCGTGGGACTAGACGTTGGAGTAATCCGAACCAGATAAAATTCGGCGTGTTCTTTCCTTTTCTGCATTTTATATTTACCTATTTATGTGTCTGTGATTGTTTCTGTGTTTGTGATCATCTCTGGCATGATAATTATTGTGTGATTCATATAGTAATTCAAGTTAGTTTAAGATTTTTATAAATTCCACGTAAACACTATTCACCCCCCTCTAGTCTTAATTCTGCCTTAAGATCCGCATTCTGCATCCTTAACAAGCTGATTTATTACAATAGGGAGGGCGCATAGTTTAGGCTAGCAGGGTACACAATAGTCAGGTAGCATAAATCATTAGAACAAGAAAGTGAATATGTGTCAACATCTTGAGTTCAGATCTTGGTAGCCTGGCATGCATCTCATGGCAAAATTAAAAACGCAAACACACACATGCATCATTCACTCATTAAACATCTACATGCAACGTACAAGTACAAAAAAGGGCGGGGATATATAGAGTGGCCAAAGATTTTCTTGTACAAGAATGTGAAAGGCAACAACCATTCACAACAGCAAGGAGCAATTTAGAGGGAAAGATTATTTTCATTATGGCCAGAAAAATACAAATGTACATTAGGTCAGTTTTACCCTATTCATGGTTACTAACATTTTCGAGTGGATCCAACTATCGATAATAAAGTCATAGGACATGCTTAGGTTCTATTATTTTTATATGAATAGAAGAATAAAACATACACCATACTGCATAGGTTGTGATCGATGTGGAGGGGTACAAGTATGCAGGCTACGAACTTGTTTTTCAAAATATCAAGGCACAAGTTTTAGTTATTTGGGAAATAAATTTTCGAAATGAATTCAAATGCCAAATAACCACAAAAATCAACTATAATATTCTTATATCATCTCAAAATCTAATTACTAGAATTTAAGTTAATCGTGATCTAATAACTTACCTTTGACAACATTAGAAAACTTAGTGGAGTTGCGGTAGTGACAGTACGAGTTGTTGGAGTTCTGATTTATGGCCGTTGAGACGGTGTGGTTTGGCTTTAATTGGACAGAGGTCGGTGTGAGTCAAAAATGGGATCGGACCATTGGGAGAACATGACGTTTCTTTCTAGCTGTGGGTGGTGTCAGGGTTTTGCATGCCCTGACATTTTTATATTTTTACCTACGTCGTTGTTGGATTGTGAGGCGCCTCAGATATATCGGCCTCTACGGCACCGATGGACATTGAGTCGTCTGGCTCATAGACGCCCGATAGGGCGGTGAAACGTGTGTTCATTAGTAACTAATCCTCAAACATAAGGGAGGACTGGCCCAACAAATCTAGGGGTTCACTACGGGGGATCCTGAGGCATTTTCTAGAGTGCCTTGAATCGGAGAGGAGCCATCCCTTACCTCGACTCATGAAGGGAAAAAAATTCCAATACATAGCATTCGGTTTTATTTGTAGAGCCTAGTATGGCGACATAGTAGGATGGGGCACTATGCCGTTTATGGTTGATACGTTTATATTTGAAGTTGTTTTCATATACTTTACACTATAATAGTATCAAAATGATTTGTTTTAAGCGTACCAAGCATGTTTGGCTATTATAAGGTAAAACTCTATCCTCCGACTTGCGTTGCATTGTGTGATGGGACCTGAGTCTTATAATAGCTTCATTATTCCAAAAAGCATTGCACTGTTTGTTTTATGCACTGGTATTCTTAGGAGGAAACCCATTCCGTGTTATATGGCGTGGTGCCTTGATTTACTCCATTTTAAAGTAAAGTTTTAATAACTGTTTTAGTTCTCACACCAGTCACATTACTGACCTGGAGTTTATTGTTTCAACCTAAACTCTGGGTACCCCTATTTTCCACACAGGCAGCTAGTAGTTTAGTTTTGCAGATATTATATTCACATGATCTGATTTACAGCTGGAACGATATTCGGAAAGCTCTGTATCCGTTTATCTCTTTCAAATGTTTTTTGTATTATTTTTCGCTGCTATGTAATGTATTTTAATCTCTGATATTTTACAATGCGTAAATTATTCATACTCTGTATATTCTTGTACTCTGATGCAAATTATTGTAATAAGCAATGAAATGTTCTTCTGTTTGTGTTCTTATTTGTCGTGTTCTCATTACAATCCGGGCTTTCCTTTACGGGGAAGTTTGGGTCGTTATAGCGGGGATGCTTGATCTAGGGTTGTGGTTGGTCATCAATTCATGGTAAAACGACATCGATGTATGGTGGAGTTGGTGGAAGCAATGCTGTAGAGGAAAGAGGCGATTTGATTGAGAGGGGAGAGTGGCGATTTGGTAGCTGCCATTAACGAAGGAGGCGGCAACCATTTCAGTTGCAGGTGGTTCAATTTAAAGGGGAAGCAGACCTTGATTTTGGCGAAAGGAGGCTGAGGCGGTGGCTCCAATTGGGAAAAAGAGGAGGGATTGCTTTTCGTTGCAAGCCATTAGGTATTTCGAATCGATTGATAAAATGAAAAGAGGAGGTTTGGTTTTCATGATTTTTACTTTAAAGCGAGGAATGAACGTGTGGAGAAATTTTCAAAACCTAAATAACATGTGGGGAACGACCGTTTTTGAACAAAGACAAGTGCAATGTTGTATTTAAGAATTATTTTCTGTTTTTTTTTTCAAATTATACATTCCATAGTGTTATACCATAAATTTATGCCACATACACACATGCCATATACATATTCCACTACAAGTTTTAAATTAATTTAAACCAATTTCAAACTTAAATAATTATATGTTTCCCAATTAAATCTATATTTCAAGAATCAAATCTACAAATATTCAGACAACATATTTATCTATTAACTACAAGTTTAAAAATGTTTAATTTTAGCTAAACCGTTTATTTTCAAATATTGAAATGAAACATGTATTTACAAAACTAATTCAAACCCAATTAAAATACATTAGATTCGAAATTATAGATAAAATTATAAATATAAATCTTGATTATTAACGTTAAATCCTTAATTAATCTCAATATTTGAACATCAAAATTTCAGTGTCATTACAATTGTAGTATAACAATAATAAATTTATAAACTAATTTTATAAATATGTAACCAAGTTATTTGAGTTTTATAAAATTTAACTAAAAGTATATAAAAATTAACTAAGTTGATTGTGTTTTATAAAAATTAACTAAGTTTCATTTTTTTTAGTTAAATTTCCTAAAGTTTATGAAAATTGTGGAATTTTTAAATGATAATTATAATAATATAATAAAATAGTAACATAATAATAATAGTTGATTTATAAACTAAATTTATAAATATTTAACTAAGTTAATTGGGTTTTACAATAATAATATATGATAATAGTTATAATAATTTAATAATTATAATAATTTTAATATAATATAATAACAATATTACCATAATAAAAATAAGTTTATAAACTAATTGTATAAATATTTTAATATTAATGTAATATAATAGTAATATAATAACAAATTGTAAGCTAATTTTACAAATATTTAACCAAGTTAATTGAGTTTTATAAAATTTTACTTAAGGTATGTCAAAATTAACTAAGTTAATTGAGTAAAAAGGTAAAATATAATTATAGTAGCCAAACTGCACTACACCTATGTACAATCACACTAATTTCTTTAGCAGGTGTTTGTGATTCTTCGAACTTTCAGAAAACCAAGGCTCCCAGATCAGGGGTGAAATCTTTAATGTGGCTTCTGATCTTGGACAATCTAAATATTGTCGTTTGGCTGAAAAAAAGAACACTTGTTTTCCCAGCTTGTACTTCAAGTATTGCTAGCAAGAAAAAAATATTTAACTTCTTATTTTAATTTAATTTCTTCTTTCTGTTTTTGGCTCTTTGTGTCGCATTTATCCTTCAGAATGATCCCTGTGATGGCCCGCCTCGAACCAGCCGACATTTCCCATGAAAATGCGTTGTGCCAATGCCCGACTAGCACGGGATGGTCGCCAAAGAAAAGAAAAGGAAGGAAAATTTACGATGAACTAACAAAGAACCTGTAGAATGTCTCACAACGCATGGAATAAAATATAATAATAACATAACTTTGACATAAAACAGGCGAGACAGTGCTGAAGCTGAAAACTAAACCATCATAGCGGAAGAATCCAAAATACAGCTTATGATCCAACATCATTATTACAATTTCAAATTCATTGTCTCTAAAGCAAAAGAAAGGAAAGGTACACTACTAATGCCCAAGCAGTGACCAACAACAACAGAGGGAGAATATATATAATAGTACGTTGGAGCCACCCACTCGTCTCCGGATCAGCTACTCGTGCATACCACCTAACCTGTCTCTAATTTGCTCGTTTAGGAACACCCAGAGTAATAAGAAGAGACATAAAACTTTGGGTCAGATAAAAAGTCTGGTATGAGCGATAAGCAACAAAACAGAACAATAACAGGTAAAATCCAATCATACCTGAACTTGGACCTGCAACCAAAGAGTTAGCACAATATACCGTACAATACTCTAAGGTAACACTAGCATAGGGTGTAAAGATAACGGGGGAGGGGGTGTGCATGTCACAGTGATAACAAAGAAATCAAGCATAACAACTATCCTCACATCTCTCACTCAGTGCATAAAGCATACGATACCCATCACTCTGTTCACCTAATCATTCGGGTCATGACGGAGTCCAACCCCATATAACTATCACTACAAGCCCTTAATCCATCTCTTAGTGGTGAACCAAAATTATGGATATCGTTAACCCTTTGCACACGTCCCGTAGCAAAGCCCAATCATGAAGTTAACTCGTTGGTTCCCATCTAGATCCTGAGTTCTAACTTCTCAATTGAACTACCTTTGCATCTCGGATTTTAGTCATCATCATCTCGGTTCGATCTCCATTCGGTTCGTAGCTCCAAGCTTCCATTCATGTCTATACTTTAGTTCAGATGTGCATGGTTCGTGATTCGCCAGCGGTTCGCGGTTCCTGGTCATGCGCAACTCATGGGTCTCTTATTCAGGTCATGATCCATAGACGGCTCGTGACCCTCTTCTGCATCAGCTCGTGGTCCTCTTCCTTACCATCGCCCTCCTAGGGTTCGCCATATTCCTCACAGTCGTGGTGTGAGGATTCGTCATCTTCCACACGGTCGAGGTGTGCGGATCGTCATCTTCCACACGGTCGAGGTGTGCGGATCGTGATCTTCCCTCACGGTCGCGGTGTGCGGATTGTGGTCTTTCCTCATGGTCGCGGTGTGCGGATCGTGGTCTTCCCTCATGGTCGAGGTGTGCGGATCGTGGTCATTCCCCCCGATCGGGGTGTGGGGTTCGTGGTCATTCCCCACGATCGGGGTGTAGGGGCGATCCGATCCGGTCCAAATTCCTGCAACTCTTCCAACGAGCTATTTACGCCATACGACGGCGTTTTCGACCAATCTAACTCTTTCTAAACAATCATAAATCATTTCAAACAGTCATAGCAATATGTATACTCAACCATAAACACAAAAATAACAATATGACATGTTTAAACGGATCAAACATACCAAAAACCCATATTTTCTCCTTAATCATGTTTAGGCATAACTAATGATTGGACTAACAAAAATTATCCAAATTAACCCAAATTTCTAATAGAGATCTAAAATAATATCTAAGAATTTTAACAAATTTTTCCAGATTTTTACAACACATAATTTCGCTAATTAACGCTAATTAGCCATAATTAGTGAAAAACAAAGCTAATCACTCTCCTTTGCCACAAATAAAACTTTCAGAACTGAAACTCCTCTGATTTGGGCGAATACTGATGTCTAACAATAGCTTTTATATATTTGGTGAGGATCTTCCTTGATTTGGTGTTGCTAAGCCAAATCCTTGATTAAACGGTGATTAGAGATGATTCTAGATATTGGAGGCCATTGTTAGGGATTCTATGACGTATGTGGCGGTTGGAAAGTGACTAAAAACCAAAATTCCTAACCCTTATAGCCCTTAAATACCCCAAATCCCAAAATCCCCCACTGGGCCTAGCTGTTAATTACCCAGTTAAACCCGGTTAAGCTGTTTTTCACCTTGTAAACATTGTTTCCGCCATATCTCCCAAACGGTGAGTCCGTTTGGCTAATGTGACCATTCTATGGAAAGGTAAACCATCATCCGGATCTAATGGAATTGATTTCAGATCAAAACTCCTTAGCAATCAAAAGTTATGGACGAAACAAGATCAGCTAGGGGCAAAACAGTCATTTAAAAATCGACAAAAATCATGAACATGGGAAATGACCCCAATAGTCGTCTCCCAAAGTCACATGGCTATATGACATTCGCATGAGAAAGAAATAAATATTCTACGATCCCCTGATGCGTAGAATGCGGGTCGTTACATTCTTCCCCCCTTAAGAAATTTCTTCCCCGAAATTCCTTGACCAAAACATACAAAAGATCCCGCATGCCTACCAATCATTAACAAAACAATAAAGCATACAAAACAACACAACCAGCCTATCCTAGCATGCAGTTTTACTAACAAGGGAGTACTATATCGATATAAAACCTTACCAGGCAAAGAGTTCTGGATACTTCCATCTTATGTCCTCCTCTGTTTCCCAAGTACAGTCTTTCTCATCATCAACCCACTGAACTTTGACTAGTTTCACCACCTTTCTTCGAAGCTGCTTCGTATCGTTGCCAACAATACACATAGGCTTGCAGTTCCCAACCGCCTCGGGTTCAACCTCGACATCATCAAACTGTTCTGGTGAAATAGCCACACTAGGGTCATGCACAAACTTCCTTAACTGGGAAACATGAAATACGTTGTGAACTCTCACCATCTTGTCTGGTAACTCAATCTTATATGTCGAATTTCCAACTCGTTCGAGAATTGGAAATGGACCAACAAATCTTGGGCGGCCTTCATTCATTGTTGGATAATCTTGATCTTATCTGAAGTTTCACTTATCATATCTGGTCCAAGCGTAAACTTCTCATCAGTCTCCAACCAACATGATGGTGAGTTGCACGGTCTTCCGTACAAAGCTTCAAATGGAACCATACCAATACTGGACTAATAACTATTGTTATATGCAAACTCAACCAAATGCAAATGGTCAACCGACCCTCCAAAATCCAATATACAAATCCTCAAAAGATCCTCTAATACACGATTCACCCAAATACCACCACAACCTGATCTAATCCTTGGTAAACCATCAATGAAATCCATTGAGACTTGTTTCAACGCTTGTGACAACCCACTAGGCTTCCTTTGCTCAGCTTTGACTAACTGGAAATCCATGCACTTGGAGATAACTTACCAACGTCTCTCTCCATCACTCAATCCTTTTATGTTGGGTACAACCAGCCTTTCATTCTTTTGAAGCCATCCATCTCGATCAAGTCCTTACTTGATCAATCTCTCGCCATCGATACCCATCTCTGCCTTAGAGGTGGTTTCCAATAGGTTAGGGTCGTTCCTCGAACTAGAACCAATCCACTCAATCAAAATTGATCTAATCGTCAAACTTGCTAACATTTCTGGATCCAATCCATACTTAGATCTAAAATCATATCTCGTGATATACTCTAATGGCTTCCATCCTAGAAACATAACCCCTAAACTGGTATGTCTCCTACTCAATGCAACTGTTACCGCACCTAAATCCTTTGCTATGTCCACTCTGCCCCATAAAGTCATGACAACTTCACTGCACTGGCTCATAGCCTTGCTACGATCACTCTGCCCCATCGCTAGAACCCCACAGGTGATAGTCTACCCAATAGAAGAAAAATAGAGACAAACATAGCAACCATAGCATCCATCAAACAAGTTATATCTATCACCTGCTAAAGCCATGAATACGTCGATACCTGTTTGTCTTGTCCAACCAACATCAATAAATAATGGAAGCCCAACCTCCAAATGGACTACCATACGTCCAACGCATGTTTATCCTCCAAGGATAACTAGATCACGTCAAACGGATCCAAGGTAACGGGCATCCCCAGATACCCCTGCTTTAAGTCCGCCAAAAATACTTGAGTCCAACCTAAGTCTATCCATTATTTTGCTGCCCTCTCGAGTCCAACTCGAGCCAAATCCAATTCCTTGCAGCCTTCACGAGTCTAACTCGAGTCAATCTATAACTCAGACCCAGTCTTGAGTATCCATTACCGACAAACTCTAGTCCAACGTGAGTCGTCTCCCTATTCGTTGCATCTCCAAGATCAACGAACACCCATTTTCTTTTACGAGTTCAAGTCAACTTGAATCGTCCTAATCTTCGTTGCATCTTCCATGATCAACGGACACATCCTATTCCTTCAATGTTCTACTATCCAAAGAGTACATCAACATAGGGTCCTAAATAATCCATTACTTTGCATCTTTCTCGAGTCCCAGTCGAGTCATCTCAAAACCCTATCGAGTCTAACTCGGGGCAGTCCATACCATCGAATAGTCTTATCATGTCACGGCTGCCCATCACTCCTCAAGTAAACCAAGATAGCATCCAATGAAAAATCGCAACAACTATTTATCTCTCACGCGAACCATCCTAATCGAACTCGACATTCCCCAAGCATAAGCCCTAAAGGCCTAAACCAATATCAGACAAGCACCCAAGGAATATCTCCTCCAAATTCAGACAATCCACATGAGGTGATACTAGCAAAACAACCCAGCATTGGAGCACTCATTTGCCTCCCAGAGATAACTAGAACTTGTTACAACGATAACCTCTCAGCTTCCTTAACTCCATTTACTATCGCCATCACTAGGTAGGTACCTAATACCACCCTATACCTTTGGAGTAGATCGACTCCCCAAAATAATGCTAAACCCAGTAAAGCCTAAACAAAGCAAACATACATCCATGACTCGATAAGACCAAATTATAACAAATCATACTAAGACCAATCGAACCACCTATCGGGTTCATCACTACTAAAGGTCTATCGACTATCTCGAATTCCAATTCGAACCTATCTACCTGGTCACTAGATATGAAGGAACGGGAAGCCCCGGTATCAAACAACACTCTAATAGGAACATCATAAACGGAAGGCATGCCTTTAATAACTACGCCCTTTCCCTTCTAAGCCACAGTTGGAGCATTCGACGAAGAAGGAACAGCGTTGATAGAATATGCTTTCACAACCTGCTTCTCTTTAGGGGGTTGTGGACAATCATCTTTGTGATGTCCCACCTGGCCGCAGTTAAAGCACTTCTTTTCCCTAGGCTTTTCTCGACAATCTTTAGCATAGTGGCCCTTCTTGCCACAACTAAAGCACTCGCCACCATTCTTATTCTTTTTATTCTGACCATCCTTGGTCGGGTTCTGCTTCCTCTTGTTCTGAGAATTCTTCTTGCCTTCACCGCCTGCTTGCGGCTTTGACTCCTCTGTAGATGCAATAGAAACCTCAGTCTTCGACTTAGGAAAAAGGCTCTCTGACCTTAATGCCTTTCCTACAATAGACTCGAATGTCTCATCGATATGGTTTATAAGTCTTTCCCCTAAGTACCCATCTAAGCCAGTTATGAACTTCTCATTCTTCTTCTCGACTGTATCAATGAGGGACAACCTATATTTCGATAAAGTATCGAATTCAGCGATGTACTCCGAGATTGCCCTACCATTCTGCTTAAGGTCCAAGAACTTCCTGAACAATTCTGATTTCTGAGAAGCTAGGATAAAATTATCACAAAAGCGAGTCTTAAACTGATTCCAAGTAATCTGATCCTCTAGGGTAGCTGCCTTAATAGCATTCCACCAATTCAAAGCCCGTCCTTGCAGTTGACGCGATGCTAGCTTCCTCTTCATTGCGTCCTCGATTCCCAGATCTTCGATGATGCGCTGCAACTATCTAGCCAATCTTGAACTTCTGTAGCCCACTCCATTCCATGGAACGACTTCCCACAAAGACTAGTATAATCCTTGTTTTGCTTGGTGAAATCGGCACTAGGCGCCTGCACTACTGCACCATTACCATTCGTAGCATTAGGAACTGCTCCCAGAGCATCCCTAAGCATCTCTCGCATGAAGGTAGTAAACGTCATCCTCATATCAGGAACATTCCTATTGTTTGCTCCTGAACTAGTACTCCTCATATATCGGCTCATCGTTCAATCTGTAAAGAGAAAACGATTAACCATCTCCTTTGTGGTGCCCGTGCGGTACAACTTCTTCCTTATATACTAATAGTATATATATACATATATGTAGCTTTTGAAAACCAAAATATCACAAATACGCGCTCTCATATATGTATACTATCTCTCCCTGATGACTTCCCTAGGTTAACTATGCAACCTTGAGCTCTGATACCAAATGTGACGGCCCGCCTCGCACCAAATAGGGGAGAGTGTTCGGTCGGTTCGGTTGGTTTGGACGTAAAAAAACTCAAACCGAATTGAAACCGAAAACTTTCCAAACCGAACCGAACCAAACCAAATTAATTTCGGTTAATTCGGTCGGTAACCGATTTAACCGAACTTGAAGGATGTATTATAGTTCAAATGATGCATTCACTCAAAGTAAACCATACATTCAAGTTTGGACAAAGTTTATATAGTAAATTTTGTGTTTATGATAAGATTTGATCTATTTGCAACAAATGCCTTTGTATTATATAGCTAAACTAATTATTTAAAGTAGCACATTACCATAAAATTAGATAACAAATTAAAAATTCGGTTATTTCGGTTAAACCAATAACCAAAAAAATATTTTTTTACAAACCGAATTCAAACCGATTTAGTTTTGAAACCGAACCGAACCGACCGAAATGAACCGGTTTGGTTGGTTAATTCGGTTTGAACCTAATATTGCTCACCCCTAGCACCAACCGACATTTCCCATGAAAGTGCGATGTGCCAATGCCCGACTAGCACGAGATGGCAACCAAAGAAAGGAAAAGGAAGGAAATTTTACGGTGAACTAACAAAGAACCTATAGAATGTCTCACAACGCATGGAATAAAATATAATAATAACATAACTTTGACATAAAACAGGCGAGAGTGAATAAGCTGAAAACTAAACCATCATAGCAGCGGAATCCAAAATACAGCTTATGATCCAACATCATTATTACAATTTCAAATTCACTGTCTCTAAAGCAAAAGAAAGGTACACTACTAATGCCCAAGCAGTGACTAACAACAACACAGGGAGAATATATGCAATAGTACGTAGGAGCCACCTGCTCGTCTCCGGATCAGCTACTCGTGCATACCACCTAACCTGTCTCTAGGCTGCTCGTTTAGGAGCACCCAGAGTAATAAGAAGAGACATAAAACTCTGGGTCAGACAAAAAGTCTGGTATGAGCGATAAGCAACAAAACAGAACAATAACAGGTATAATCCAATCATACCTGAACCTGGACCTACAACCAAAGAGTCAGCACAACATACCGTACAATACTCTAAGGTAACACTAGCATAGAGTGTAAAGATAACGGTGGAGGGGATGTGCATGTCACAGTGATAACAAAGAAATCAAGCATAGCAACCATCCTCACATCTCTCATTCAGTGCGTAAAGCATACGATACCCATTACTTTGTTCACCTAATCCTTCGGGCCATGACGGAGTCCAACCCCGTATAACTATCACTACAAGCCCCTAATCCATCTCTTAGTGGTGAACCAAAATTATGGATATCGATAACCCTTTGCACACGTCCTGTAGCAAAGCCCAATCATGAAGTTAACTTGTTGGTTCCCATCTTGATCCTGAGTTCTAACTTCTCAATTGAACAACCTTTGCATCTCAGGTTTTAATCATCATCATCTTGGTTCGATCTCCATTCGGTTCGTAGCTCCAAGCTTCCATTCATGTCTATATTTCAGTTCAGATGTGCATGGTTCGTGATTCGCCAGCGGTTCGCGGTTCCTGGTCATGCGCAACTCATGGATCTCCTATTCAGGTCGTGATCCATGGACGGCTCGTGGTCCTCTTCTGCATCAGCTCGTGGTCCTCTTCCTCACGATCGCCCTCCTAGGGTTCTCCATATTCCTCACAGTCGCGGTGTGAGGATTTGTCATCTTCCACACGGTCGAGGTGTGCGGATCGTCATCCTCCACACGGCCGAGGTGTGCGGATCGTGGTCTTTCCACATGGTCGCGGTGTGCGGATCGTGGTCTTCCCTCACGGTCTAGGTGTGCGAATCGTGGTCATTCCCCATGATCTGGGTGTGGGGTTCGTGGTTATTCCCCACGATCGGGGTGTGGGGGCGATCTGATCCGGTCCAAATTCTTGCAACTCTTCCAACGAGCTATTTACGCCATACGACGGCGTTTTCGACCAATCTAACTTTTTCTAAACAATCATAAATCATTTCAAACAGTCATAGCAACATGTATAATCAACCATAAACACAAAATTAACAATATGACAAGTTTAAACGGATCAAACATATCAAAAACCGATATTTTCCCCTTAATCATGTTTTGGCATAACTAATGATAGGATTAACAAAAATTATCCAAATTAACCCAAATTTCTAACAGAGACTAAAATAATATTTAAGAATTTTTACAAATTTTTCTAGATTTTTACAAAGCATAATTTCGCTGATTAACGCTAATTACCCTAATTAGCCATAATTAGTGAAAAACAAAGCTAATCACTTACCTTTGCCACAAATAAAACTTTCAGAACTGAAACTCCTCTGATTTAGGTGAATACTGATGTCTAACAGCAGCTCTAATACTGATTTGGTGAAGATCTTCCTTGATTTGGTGTTGCTAAGCCTAATCCTTGATTAAACGGTGATTAGAGATGATTCTAGATGTTGGAGGCCATTGTTAGGGTTTCTATGATGTATGTGGCGGCTGGAAAGTGACTAAAAACCGAAATTCCTAACCTTAACAGCCCTTAAATACCCAAAATCCCGAAATCCCCCACTGGGCCTAGCTGTTAATTACCGAATCAAGCCCGGTTAAGCTATTTTTCACCTTGTAAACATTATTTCAGCCATATCTCCCAAACGGTGAGTCTGTTTGGCTAATGTGACCACCCTATGGAAAGATAAACCATCATCGGGATCTAATGGAAGTGATTTCAGATCAAAACTCCTTACCAATCAAAAGTTATGGACGAAACAAGATCAGCTAGGGGCAAAACGGTCATTTAAAAATCGACAAAAATCATAAACATGGGAAATGACCCCAGTAGTCGTCTCCCAAAGTCACATGGCTATATGACTTCGCATGAGAAGGAAATAAATATTCTAC
Source organism: Allium sativum (assembly GCA_030737875.1). Lineage (NCBI taxonomy): Eukaryota > Viridiplantae > Streptophyta > Magnoliopsida > Asparagales > Amaryllidaceae > Allium > Allium sativum. Next base: position 825,602,924 of record CM060913.1, read on the forward strand.
GATCCCCTGATGCGTAGAATGCGGGTCGTTACAATCCCTTCCACTTTGACTTTTTATCCGACAAGTGGGAGTATGAGAACTTAGGCTAATTGACTCTCATATCTATCTAACTAAGCCTGATCTTCTTATGATGGACTTTGGTTTGATTGTATGATGAGAAAGATTTAATAGATGTTTCTTTTTGACATGTATATACTGACTAACATACGTATGTTTGTGCTTCTTTTTGACAGGTGGCGTATGATGCTTTTGAGGTTGATACATTATGTCACACTCTTCCTCAGTCAAATTGTTCATGCTTTTCGATGTTCACGAAAATATTTTTAGCATGTATCCATTTTGGTTTGCTACAGTCGTATGTATTGTTAATTTTTATCATAAATGAAACACCCCACCTCCGTTAGGGTCACTCTCAAAGGGAATGCCCTAATTTTGGTGGAGGTTTATAAGTATAAGTCACAGATATACAAGACAGATATAAGAACACATATTTGTAAACAGCGGAAAAACAACAAACTTTATTTCATAAAGTCAAATACGTGTTACAACAACATCCTTTCCAAAAACATAACATAACACTTTCATAATCTGTCTTGATTACATCTTTTAAAGAAGCATAAATAAAACATAGATAAACTGCAAAAGCCCCATAGTGGATTGTCCAAAGCCATAGTTCAAAACAGGAAAGTCCAAGCAATACATTTCTCTTCTTCAAGCTGGATGTTAAGGTTGGTCAAGCTGCTGTGTTCCCTCCCTGTGGACCTAGGGGGGGGGGGGACGGAAGAAAAGAAGACGAAAGAAAAGTAGAGTCAGACATAAAGCCTGAGTAAGTCTAGTACTATTTTGTCTATGAATAAAGAACTGGGTATGATAAGTATAAACAAGAAGTGGGCATGCGTTATAACTTGGTTAAGTTGTCTAGGGTCGAATATACTATCGTACCCCATGTTAATCTCTGAACCCATATAAACTAGTTCCCAGTTGGCACCCCATAAATCAGGGTGATGTGATCCATTCTATGATGATTGGCTCCTACTCGCATAGTTACATGTGTCTTACGGCCCCCGATGTTGTAGTTACCTATGCTGGTCCCACCATGGGGTGTATCAAGTCCCATAGTGGCGACCCGACACAACCTTAGAGTGCACAGGTATGCTACTGGTGTCCAGTGCCTTATTTTTCTGCGCCGGAGTGTGTGCACGCCCGCACTCCGTTAGAACCTACACTGCTACACCACCGCCGTCGATTTGACCTCTTACAATCAGCCCAGTAATCGTGCCCCACCCTGCCTAGTTTCAGGGTATCCTGATACACCTTCTAGGGTTACTGCTGAAAAGGGTCCCCCGTTACTAGGTTTTCTATCTCTAGCCAACATGCTAAGTTGGTTAAGTGTTTCCTAATCTAACCCCCACCAATCCGTTTAGTTTAGCATGTTCCATTTTGATTAAGTCTTTAGTTCACTTAATCCTAACAATCCTGACTCAGCCTTAATTGTCTTATTAAGGCCCTGACCTCTCACATTAGACAGGTATTGTTGTGGCTGCCTGTTGCCGGTTGGTTCCGGGCAGTCTTACGCCACAACTCAGTCTAACCTCGGGTCCTTATTGGGCTCCATGTTTAACCTCCCACATTGGATAGGTATTGTTGTGACTACTGGACAGCCGGGCGGTTCCGGGCAGGTTTACATCACAACTCAATCCAACCTCGGGTTAAACACATCGTATTTTCTACATTTACATATCTTGTCATTCTTCTTTATTTCTTATATGTAAATATTTGCGGCCCATTATTAAGTTAATGGTGTAAAGGTAACACCAATCATGGGCCCAACCCATACTTGAACTTGGGCCCTTCTATTTTATATTTTCATTCATTAGTAATTTTTAACCCAACGTTATTTTCCCCCGTTTTACACGTCCGTTTATTATATATATGTTGGGCTTAGCCTTTTAAAGCCCAACCTAGCCATGCGAAAAGGGGAGGCTTAAAGCGTGATTACATACACAAAGAGGGGAATGTGAGCGCATGAACTTGCAATATGACGTTGGAAATACAAAATAGAAACTGGTGTACTTGCATAGTAGCGACATATACTTTGGTCATAAAGCATACGTGACATGAATCCAAGCATGTGAACTTGTAGTTGAGATAAGAATCTAAATTGGGTATCATTATTGACACATAGTCATAACTACAACATGGACCTATGTTTTTAATTAGGCATAATGTCAAACATAAGCATGGCATTAATATTTCTAACATAAGCATGGCATAATGGCAAACATAAGCATGGCATAATGTCAAACATAAGCATGGCATAAGTATTTGTTCACATGACCATGGCATAAATATTTCTAACACGAAATCATGATTTTTACTTTAGTCATGTAAACTTGCAAAAAAAAAGGGATTTTTGAATCTAACCTAGCCATGGACCACATATGTCATCATATAATTCTTGTTAACAATTTCAATTATGCAAATTATCTATCATAGCCTAGTCATATTCATAAATTTGCAAATAGGTTTTCTAGCATGACTTAATACATAGATTATGGTGTCAAAATTCCAACATAGTTTCATATGAACTATAACAACCAAACTTGTTCCAATTACTTACAAAATGATGTATGCACAAAAATATACATCATGATGGCATAGTAGCAAAACCCCAAACTTGCATGAATTTAAATCAACTACATACATGTAGCTTCAACATGGATTACATAATTTGCGAAATATTCCAAACGTATACTTGCATAGAACTACCGCATGTAGTTCTTTATAACATGAATAACATAATTCAAGAGTATCCAAACGTATACAATATTCCAACGCACAAATATGAATTACTTTATCGCCACAAATCAAGTATACATATCTACACAATCATTTGTTCATACCAAAGTAATACTCTACTTACAATCGTTGCGGCGAATTCTCTAATTTAGGAATTTAGAGATGCGACTCCTTCTGACGTAGGCGTTGATTTGCTTTGTTTGAATTCCTTTAGGCTTTAGAATTTTCCTCCTAATCTTCTCTCCAATTTGGTGGCTACTCCTAGTCGTTCCTCAGCAACATGGCGGCTTTGTTCTTATTTTTGAATGAATAGATTAGGGTTTAGTCTAGGGTTGTTTTTATAGAGGTTAGGAACTGATTAGGACCATTGATGTTGCTTGGATTGATCGTAGCCATTCATTCGATAGAGAGACCAATTAGAGCCTGCCACCTAGCCCTAATGACAAAGCAGACCACAGAAAGTCGACCAACATAGCATAGGCCAACCGGGTTAGACTGGGTTCGACCTGGTCTGGACCAGGTCGACACCCCTGTCGACAGGCCTGTCGACCTGGTTAGATCAGGTCGACAGCCCAGTCGACCTGGGTGCGTCAGGCGGGCCTGGCCCATTGGGCCCCACTTCGGAATTTTTAATTGTTTTATTCTATTTGAATTTTAAATTTAATTCAGAAACTTCCGAAGGCCATATCTTCTTCATACGGACTCCGTTTTTCGAAAACTCGGACTCTATTTCGCGTATTTTTCCGAGACGAACGCAATGGCGTATCCCATTTCCCTTAGTTCTTTGATTAAAATTAATTATACTTTAATTTGTTAATTTCACAGTTATAGAATTTGCGGGGTGTTACATTCTCCCCCACTTAAAAGGATTTCGTCCCCGAAATCTTCAAGTTAGGAGGAATGTATATCCTAACATCCAATCATCCATCTACTCATCCATCAAACACGAGCATCCATTGTCCTTAAAAGACTTCTAATGCTTCATGATCATATGCGAAGTGTGTGTGTGTATGTACTTATCTAATGCAAAATCAGGCGGTCTACTGATTCAGTTGACCTCCTTAATGCGAATTATGTAAGTGCCATGAATCCATTATGTATGCAAATCTTCCTATTCTTGATTCTACATGAGTGCACAATCATTCAATACAAATGCAGCATCCACATGACAACACATTAAAGTTCAACCATACGAATGCAAACATATATGCATATGCAATATGAAGTGACTGAGCCGATCTAAACCCTAGATTGTGTGTGTATATGCAACCACGAGCAACCACTAGCAATCACTTGCAACCATCATCCATAACATGTTTCAATTACATGTTTCCATCCAAAGGGTTTCTACCTAAAAGATAAGGTCGAGGAAATATACCTAAAAAGATAGATAAAAGCGCAACTTAAGGAAAATGAAAGATCAAGGATGTACCCTCGAACAGAAAAGGGTAGGCCGTACGGATTCTAGCTTCAGTTTCCCAAGTCGCGTCTCCCTCGGCGTCGCTCCACTGAACCTTGACGAGCTTGACTTCACGGTTGCGTAGCTTCTTCACTTCCGTTCCTAAGATGCGGGTTGGAACTTTTCTTATGGTTGCTTCGCGTTCCACTTCGGCTTCTTCGAGGATATTTGGCTCTACCACTTCAGCAGACTCATGTAGACATTTTCGGAGATGTGACACGTGAAAAACGTTGTGGACTCCAGCCAACTTCTCGGGTAGCTCTAATCTATAGGCCATTTTCCCAATTTTCTCGATGATAGGGAATGGCCCTACGAACCTTGGTGCTAGCTTTCCTGTGGTTCCAAAACGAACAACGTTTCTTAGCGGTGATACCTTGAGAAAAACTCTGTCTCCAACCTCAAATTCAAGGTCGGTTCTCCTTTTGTCGGCGTAGGACTTTTGTCTGTCTTGGGCCGTCTTCATCCTTCTTCGTATTAAGTCTACTTTCTCTGAGGTCTCTCGGATCATATCTGGTCCAAGTATTAGCTTATCCGTGGATTCCCACCAACAAGTGGGCGATCGGCACGGTCTTCCATATAAAGCTTCGAAGGGCGCCATTCCGATGGTTGCTTGATAGCTGTTGTTGTAGGCGAATTCCACCAAAGGAAGGTGGTCTTCCCATGTCCCTCCGAAGTCAAGGACGCATAGCCTTAAGAGGTCTTCCAAAACTCTGTTCACTCTCTCTGTTTGGCCGTCGGTTTGGGGATGATAGGCTGTGCTTAAGCATAACTGCGTTCCTACTGCTTCTTGCAGACTCCGCCAAAACTCACTGGTGAAGATAGGGTCTCGGTCACTAACGATGCTAGATGGTATTCCATGGAGTCGAACGATTTCCTTAAGGTAAAGTGATGCTAGGGATGAGGCAGTTCTCTTACTTTTGACAGGTAAAAAGTGGGCGCTTTTAGTAAGCCTATCCACTATTACCCAAATGCTAGTGTTGCCTCTCCTAGACCTAGGCAGCCCATCGATGAAGTCCATTGAGATGCTATCCCACTTCCACTGCGGGACCTCCAGAGGATGTAGCAGTCCGCCGGGCTTTTTCTGTTCCGCCTTAACCTGTTGGCACACCATACACTTAGAAACGAACTCTGCCACGTCCTTTTTCATGCCGTTCCAGAAGAAAGTCCTCTTTATGTCTTTGTACATTTTATCTCCGCCTGGGTGTATCGTCATCTTGGAGTGATGTGCTTCCTCGAGAACCTTCTTTACTAAATCTTTTGTCTGTGGGACGCATAGTCTTCCATCTCGCCTTAGCAAACCCTTATCGTCGATGGAGTATCTGTTGAGGTGACTTGAAGTCTCACCCCTAATTATCTTATCAATTATTTCCACAAGCTGAGGGTCTTCGCGTTGTGCTGCCCCTACTGAATCCACTAAAGCTGGGCGCACTTCGAGAGATGCTAGCAAGCCTGGTACGAAATCGGAGGAAGGCCTAAAGTCGAAGCTGGCTATAAACTCTAGGCTTTGTCTTTCAACAAACAACGGGCTTAGGGTCAATTTCTTTCGGCTCAACGCGTCTGCCACTACGTTGCCTTTGCCCGGAGTGTAGGAGATTTCGAAATCGTACAAGGCAAGAAACTCCATCCATCTTTGTTGCCTCAAATTAAGATCCTTCTGCGAGAAAAGATATTTCAACGATTTATGGTCAGTGTAAAGTTCGAACTTCTCACCTAGGAGATAGTGTCGCCAAGACTTGAGTGCAAAGACGATGGCGGCTAACTCAAGATCGTGGGTTGGGTAGTTCTTTTCGTGCGCCTTCAACTGCCTCCCGCCATAAGCTACTACCCTTCCTTCTTGCATTAAGACGGCGCCTAGCCCTGTCCCACATGCATCCGTATAAACAGTGAACATCTTGCTCCCATCTGGTAGCGTCAAAACTGGGGCTGTTGTGAGAGCCCTTTTCAGTCGTTGGAAAGCAAACTCGCAATCCAAATCCCAATTGAACACTAGATTCTTCTTGGTCAACTTCGTGAGTGGAGCTGAAATTTTCGCAAAATCCCTTATAAACTTTCGATAGAAACCCGCTAGTCCTAGAAAGCTTCGGACCTCAGTTGCATTCCTTGGTGTCTTCCAATCCTGTACCGCCACTACCTTAGCAGGGTCCACTGCTAACCCTTGTTTGGATACTATGTGCCCAAGGAACCTCACCTCTTCCCTCCAAAAGTGGCATTTGGAGAACTTGGCTTTTAGTTGATGGACTCGCAAAGTTTCCATGATTGCCCTTAAGTGCTGAGCATGTTCCTCTTCACTCCTTGAGAAGATAAGGATATCATCTATGAAGACCACTACGAATTTGTTGAGGAAATCTCTAAATACCCTACTCATCAGGTCCACGAAGTAAGCAGGTGCATTTGTCAAGCCGAAAGGCATGACAAGCCATTCAAAGAAGCCGTATGGGGTTCTGAACGCCGTTTTATCGATGCTATCTTCAGCCACCCTTAGCTGATGAAAACCGGTTGCTAAATCGAGTTGGGAGAAAACAGACGCTCCTACAAGCTGGTCAAACAAATCGTCAATTCTAGGGAGAGGGTGCCTATTCTTTTCGTTAGCTTGTTGAGCTCCCTATAGTCAACACATAGACGGAGTGAACCATCCGCCTTTGTAGCGAACACCACTGGAGCGCCCCATTCTGAAATGCTCCTCCTAATGAACCCCTTCTCTAGAAGCTCTTTAATCTGTTTACTGAGCTCTTTCCTCTCTCGTGGAGCCATATGTCTAACGGGCAACGCAACGGGCTTTGCATTATCCACAAGATATATGCGGAAGTCTATTTCCCGCTTCGGAGGCAAGCCCTTCACCTCTTCGAAGACATCCGGATATTCCCGGACCACTCTAACTGATTGCAAATTTTCAACAGAGGCATCTAGCGATTCAAGATAACTAAGCATAACCGCATACGAGGGATTACAAGAAATTTCCAAAGTATTACCGAGCTGGGTTAGGAGCCTAACAACCCTTTTCTCACAATCAAGGATGGCCCCATTACTGGATAGCCAATCCATACCCAAAATCAAACCATAACCCGAAAAGCCCAAAACAAAGGCACTACATTGAAATTCTACACTTAGAATAGAAATTTTTAATCCCACACAGATCATAGACAAATGAGCTGGGCCCCCAATTGGGTTTGAAACAATTAAGGGGTCCTCTACCATGCTAGTTTTTAGGTGTAGAGATTCTACTAGAGCAGACGAGATAAAGGAGTGTGATGCGCCAGAATCAAATAAAGTGCGAACGGGGTGATCATAAAGATAAACTACACTTTCTACAGAAGTATTTATACCTCGCTGTTGCAAAGGTGGCGCTTCTAGCACATGAACCTGTGCCCCTGGGGTGGATCCAGCCCTCTGCCCCTGTCCTCGTTTCTTTAGGCAGTCCTTAGCCCTGTGGCCCGTCTCACCGCAAGAAAAGCACCCACCATTCTCCTTGGCCTTCTTTTTCCGGCAGTCCTTAACTAAGTGCCCCACTTTGCCACAGAAATTGCACTTCCTCTTCTCTTTGTTGCCTTTCCCGCCCTTCTTAAAGTCTGTCTTCTTAGGTTGCAAACCCTCTTTCTTCTTGCCCTTATCCTCTTCATTCAGTAATGCCATTTGCACCAATCTTTCATACGTGGCTCCCATGGGTATATGGGTCATGGCCAAACTGTGTAATGGCTCATTCAACCCTTTGACGAAACGGAGAGCCTTCTTGTGCGGGGTGTTGACTAGGTCAAGCCCAAACCTAGCCAGCTCATCGAACTGATTCACATACTCTCTGACTGTCTTGTCCCCTTGCTTAAGAAATAAGAATTTTTCCAACTGCAAACTTCTTTCCGCATCTGAGAGAAATTTAGTCTCAAACCTAGCCCTAAAGTCCTCCCATGTCTCCACTGGTCTTTCAGCATTAGTGACTTCCCACCAGTAGGAAGCCTCACCCTTTAATAGCCACACTGCCAATTGTACTTTCTGTCTATCTTCTACCTCAAAGATGATGAATAGGTCCTCCGTCTCTTTCAGCCAATTCCTAGCTGCCACGAAGGACTCAGTTCCATGGAAATCCCTTCCTCCCATAGCTTTAAAATCTTTACATATCTTAGCAAACGTGTTTCCCCGAGGAGGAGGTGGAGGAAAAGGTGCCACTGCAGCTGGATGATTTCCTGCAGCTGGGGGAGGAGGAACGGTAGGACCTGGCTGAGTGGCCCTTGCTTCCAAGAACCGTCTAAACCAACCAGGTATTGGTACCCCTTCCGGCAAGTTAAGATCTTCGGACATGCTGAAACAAAAAGGATAGATTCAAAAACGAAGGATAAGAGATAGTACCTATGGCTTTGGGGAGTGGACTTTGCCTTTTTAAAATAAAATAATATTTTTCCTTTTAAAAATGCTTCTTTAAATTTCCTTTTTGAAAATAATTTTTCAAAACTTTTTATCTTATCTGGTAAACCTATGCTCTGATACCAAGTGAAACACCCCACCTACGTTAGGGTCACTCTCAAAGGGAATGCCCTAATTTTGGTGGAGGTTTATAAGTATAAGTCACAGATATACAAGACAGATATAAGAACACATATTTGTAAACAGCGGAAAAACAACAAACTTTATTTCATAAAGTCAAATACGTGTTACAACAACATCCTTTCCAAAAACATAACATAACACTTTCATAATCTGTCTTGATTACATCTTTTAAAGAAGCATAAATAAAACATAGATAAACTGCAAAAGCCCCATAGTGGATTGTCCAAAGCCATAGTTCAAAACAGGAAAGTCCAAGCAATACATTTCTCTTCTTCAAGCTGGATGTTAAGGTTGGTCAAGCTGCTGTGTTCCCTCCCTGTGGACCTAGGGGGGGGGGGGAACGGAAGAAAAGAAGATGAAAGAAAAGTAGAGTCAGACATAAAGCCTGAGTAAGTCTAGTACTATTTTGTCTATGAATAAAGAACTGGGTATGATAAGTATAAACAAGAAGTGGGCATGCGTTATAACTTGGTTAAGTTGTCTAGGGTCGAATATACTATCGTACCCCATGTTAATCTCTGAACCCATATAAACTAGTTCCCAGTTGGCACCCCATAAATCAGGGTGATGTGATCCATTCTATGATGATCGGCTCCTACTCGCATAGTTACATGTGTCTTACGGCCCCCGATGTTGTAGTTACCTATGCTGGTCCCACCATGGGGTGTATCAAGTCCCATAGTGGCGGCCCGACACAACCTTAGAGTGCACAAGTATGCTACTGGTGTCCAGTGCCTTATTTTTCTGCGCCGGAGTGTGTGCACGCCCGCACTCCGTTAGAACCTACACTGCTACACCACCGCCGTCGATTTGACCTCTTACAATCAGCCCAGTAATCGTGCCCCACCCTGCCTAGTTTCAGGGTATCCTGATACACCTTCTAGGGTTACTGCTGAAAAGGGTCCCCCGTTACTAGGTTTTCTATCTCTAGCCAACATGCTAAGTTGGTTAAGTGTTTCCTAATCTAACCCCCACCAATCCGTTTAGTTTAGCATGTTCCATTTTGATTAAGTCTTTAGTTCACTTAATCCTAACAATCCTGACTCAGCCTTAATTGTCTTATTAAGGCCCTGACCTCTCACATTAGACAGGTATTGTTGTGGCTGCCTGTTGCCGGTTGGTTCCGGGCAGTCTTACGCCACAACTCAGTCTAACCTCGGGTCCTTATTGGGCTCCATGTTTAACCTCCCACATTGGATAGGTATTGTTGTGACTACTGGACAGCCGGGCGGTTCCGGGCAGGTTTACATCACAACTCAATCCAACCTAGGGTTAAACACATCGTATTTTCTACATTTACATATCTTGTCATTCTTCTTTATTTCTTATATGTAAATATTTGCGGCCCATTATTAAGTTAATGGTGTAAAGGTTACACCAATCATGGGCCCAACCCATACTTGAACTTGGGCCCTTCTATTTTATATTTTCATTCATTAGTAATTTTTAACCCAACGTTATTTTCCCCCGTTTTACACGTCCGTTTATTATATATATGTTGGGCTTAGCCTTTTAAAGCCCAACCTAGCCATGCAAAAAGGGGAGGCTTAAAGCGTGATTACATACACAAAGAGGGGAATGTGAGCGCATGAACTTGCAATATGACGTTGGAAATACAAAATAGAAACTGGTGTACTTGCATAGTAGCGACATATACTTTGGTCATAAAGCATACGTGACATGAATCCAAGCATGTGAACTTGTAGTTGAGATAAGAATCTAAATTGGGTATCATTATTGACACATAGTCATAACTACAACATGGACCTATGTTTTTAATTAGGCATAATGTCAAACATAAGCATGGCATAAATATTTCTAACATAAGCATGGCATAATGGCAAACATAAGCATGGCATAATGTCAAACATAAGCATGGCATAAGTATTTGTTCACATAACCATGGCATAAATATTTCTAACACGAAATCATGATTTTTACTTTAGTCATGTAAACTTGCAAAAAAAAAAAAGGGATTTTTGAATCTAACCTAGCCATGTACCACATATGTCATCATATAATTCTTGTTAACAATTTCAATTATGCAAATTATCAATCATAGCCTAGTCATATTCATAAGTTTGCAAATAGGTTTTCTAGCATGACTTAATACATAGATTATGGTGTCAAAATTCCAACATAGTTTCATATGAACTATAACAACCAAACTTGTTCCAATTACTTACAAAATGATGTATGCACAAAAATATACATCATGATGGCATAGTAGCAAAACCCCAAACTTGCATGAATTTAAATCAACTACATACATGTAGCTTCAACATGGATTACATAATTTGCGAAATATTCCAAACGTATACTTGCATAGAACTACCGCATGTAGTTCTTTATAACATGAATAACATAATTCAAGAATATCCAAACGTATACAATATTCCAACTCACAAATATGAATTACTTTATCGCCACAAATCAAGTATACATATCTACACAATCATTTGTTCATACCAAAGTAATACTCTACTTACAATCGTTGCGGCGAATTCTCTAATTTGGGAATTTAGAGATGCGACTCCTTCTGACGTAGGCGTTGATTTGCTTTGTTTGAATTGCTTTAGGCTTTAGAATTTCCCTCCTAATCTTCTCTCCAATTTGGTGGCTACTCCTAGTCGTTCCTCAGCAACATGGCGGCTTTGTTCTTATTTTTGAATGAATAGATTAGGGTTTAGTCTAGGGTTGTTTTTATAGAGGTTAGGAACTGATTAGGACCATTGATGTTGCTTGGATTGATCGTAGCCATTCATTCGATAGAGAGACCAATTAGAGCCTGCCACCTAGCCCTAATGACAAAGCAGACCACAGAAAGTCGACCAACATAGCATAGGCCAACCGGGTTAGACTGGGTTCGACCTGGTCTGGACCAGGTCGACACCCCTGTCGACAGCCCTGTCGACAGGCCTGTCGACCTGGTTAGACCAGGTCGACAGCCCAGTCGACCTGGGTGCGTCAGGCGGGCCTGGCCCATTGGGCCCCACTTCGGAATTTTTAATTGTTTTATTCTGTTTGAATTTTAAATTTAATTCAGAAACTTCCGAAGGCCATATCTTCTTCATACGGACTCCGTTTTTCGAAAACTCGGACTCTATTTCGCGTATTTTTCCGAGACGAACGCAATGGCGTATCCCGTTTCCCTTAGTTCTTTGATTAAAATTAATTATACTTTAATTTGTTAATTTCACAGTTATAGAATTTGCGGGGTGTTACAATAAATATTTTTGTTTAATTCTTCACGTATGAAATATTATGGATATAAATTGTGTGATTTGGCTTATGACTCCATTTTTGTACCTTCATTAATGTGATAAATGTAGTTTTGCGAATGGTTATAGTATATTAGTAGAACTGAAAATGATAAGCTATGAATGTTATGGCAGCAAAAAAGATGCAAAAGAATTTTTTTACAGTGCTCTACCTATGCAACGAAAAGAAAAATGTTCCAGCTTTGTTATACTATAACGTTATGCTAGTGCTATAAAAATTATTTTGCAAGAAGTATACAGTTTTCATAGCGACAAAATAATGCTACAATATATAGTAATGGATTTTCTATAGTGTTCAGTGCGCCATAAAATCTTGATATGATGGTTTTATGGCTTGTTAAAATGCTATAATAACATGGCATGTCAACATATCACAGCAATCAAATGACGTCATAAAAATTCTATAGAATTTTTTATAACACTGTAGAAAAGCATTTGCACCAATATGGCTCTGTTTAAGATGGCAACAAATCTACGTTTTCCATTGCAAGTATTACACGCAATAGTATTTACTAGACTTTTCACAACATGTTGATCTATGGCATTTGTAGAATTGCTACATAAAATTTTTATAGGGGGTTTTAAACGCTATTAAAATGCTAATTTGTTGTAGTGTATATTCAATTCAAAGTTAAAAAATTGATCAGATTAGTATAATTAGTAATAGTTGCAATTACTGAACTAAAGACCTTTATTTGGACTTACAAACTTGAACGTGGACATTGTTGGAATATATATCATAACCAAATTTCATAAGTCAGAATGTGGCATAGTTTTCATGAAGATAATTGGTGAAAAAAAATCGTAATTACTAGGTACTACATATAATATGATTTTTTTTTACCAAAGATCGATAATAAAAAAACTTAGCCAAAATTTCACATTACTAACTAAGTTGATATGCAAATATTAATATCCAAATTATTTGGTATTAACTACAAATGAACTTTGCACCTTCAAGCCATACAACCATAATGATGAATTCTCCATAAAATAAAACAAATGAATTAATGTATAAAAAAGTTATAAATTAATTTATATTTACAAAATATTGATTAACATATGATTTATTTTATGTCTCGGTGTATACTATAATTATTTGAATGCAAATATAAATGTTATATATGCATGTACTAATATATGATATCAAAATATTTTCTTTTAAATGGGCTTAAATAAAAGATAGTTACATGAAAAGATTTATGTAAATGCTATGCCATTTGTGTCCGAGTTAGGGGTATATCCTAAAGGTAATTATGTAATTCATCATGTATATCTTACTTGGTAACCACTCTTGTTCAAAATAAAATGAATGTTCTTTCTTAATATATTTGATGTAATGTGTTATATTAATTATTTATTTGATTAAAAGTATAGTGCAAGTAGAAAATCTATAAATTTTGTGTTTTGTGATAGAAATTACAATGTATCATAATAATAACTGATATATCACAATGAAATGAAATACCATTAAATAGTCATAAATGTATAAATACTGACACTGATACACCTATTCAGGTTAGGGTAAGTAGCATTTTACAAACGTGGGGCATTGTATTACTCATGGATTTTGACAACATTAAGGGGTTGCATGCTAATAGCTGTTGGATAATTACGGAATGACTAAATGTAACAACCCGTAATATTGACAATAGGAATTAATTATTATAATTTCAAAAATAGGAATTTTCGCAAATGATGGAATTTGACCACGAAACTTTAACCGATGTGTCCATCTTGGAATTCTGGTCAACTTTCATGATTGGAGTTTCGCGAACGGAAGCCGTATGAAAAAGTTACGGACAAAGTACAATAACGGACGAAAAATAAATAAATTAGAATAAATATATATTATATAACTTATTTAACCAGCCTACTGGGAAACTAGAGACCCTAATGGTTTAACCTAGCGGTCGACCAACGGTCGACCCATTGGGCACGAGAATGCCCAGTTACGGCTAGGGTTAAGGGGGTTAGATTATAATATATTATTAAACGAATGGACGGATTTAAACTAAAGTAAATCTAATGGTTCATGGCCAGTTCCACTCCTATAAATAAAGGGGTAAGGCCGCATTCTTTTCCACACAATTCTGTAGGCAGCAACGAAGCTCTGCCATTTCCCCCCTTTTCAAACCTAATTTCTTAATTAAAAATATATTCCTATATAACAAATAAAACACAAATCATATAGGAATGTAAGGGAATATCATTTCCAATGGAAAAGAATGTGAGTTGATACTCTACATCAGATTCTCCCCTCCCTTCCTGTTTTCTTGCATATCTACAGATCTGAAAGCATCCCTTTTCAGATAAATTGTAGATTTATAAGAATTTGGGAATTGTAGGCCTAAGAGATTATTCAAACTTCATATTTGGATGCTTTCAGGTGAGTAGGAAATTTATATACAAAGTTTTAATAGCCTATTTATCTCGTTTTTACTAGATCTCAAAATATATGCCTATTATAATCAGACCTATTCATAATATTATTGAATTTGAATTAACAACAATCAGATCTATTAATAAATATGATTAAACTTGGAAATTGTGAATTATGGTTAGGAATAATATTAATTGTGGGCTTACTCAAATTGTTTATACATATTGCCTATAATTATGTTGAAAAATATATTGTGGTTGTAGCAAAACACTGTAGATCTAAAAATCAGTCCCATTAAACACTATTTAGATGTAGTTAAATTCCAGATCTCTAGTTCAGTGTTGTATGATAAATTATGTGAATTTGGATTAAAAGATATAGTGGTGAATTATGTGATTATAATTTTAAAAGAAATATGCATGTTTGTATTCAATGTTGTTGGGGTTTTGACTTAGTTGTTGTAAATATGTCATTTTCCTCTTTTGTTGAATAAAAGACATTATTTTGAATTCACAAGAGATATAACAAAGAGATTTAAAAAGGGAAAAGTGGTGCAACTGTATGTATGGATATAAATATACATATTTGTGCGTAATTTGCATCAAATATTCCAAAATATAAATTAACATATATTTCTTGTGATTTGAAAATATGTCAATTCCATTAATCAGGCATAATTTACAATAATTATAGCTAATGGTCATTTTTCAAAATTTGGAACCTTATTGCAAGATTGAATGCAAAAATCAATGTTTGGTTATTGATTAAACCAAATTATTAAATTAGTTAAAATAATAATAAGGAAAATAACTACATTAACCACGTGTAAATATAAATACAAATATATACATATTATCCGTCTGAATCTGTGTAAAACGATAAAATATACATTATTTTGAATGTTTGAATATCTGAACAGTATTCAATTATGGATTTATATATATAAATGAAATTCATATTGAATTGATATATTTTTAGTGAACATTGTAGTAATTAATATAGTTGATTGCTATAAAAAGGGTCGCTAATCAATAAATAACCATTGTTACCGATGTTGATGCACGAAAAGTGAATTTAATAAGATAATGGTTACAATTCCTAAAATCTATTAGGATTAATGTTGTAAACACCAATTAGGAAATTTGAATTTTAACCGCATTTAGACACGAGGTTTAGCCTAACTTGCGGTAGAAGTCTGCCCGAATCCTCCCGGCAAATCCAGCATCCACAGGTGGTCAGCTTAATGTGAGGGGTCTGATGCATAAATATAAGTGTACTACGGCATGAGGTCAAGTTCAATTTGTGGTAGAAGTCTATCCGGAACCGATCGGCAAATCCCGAATCCACAAGTGGTCAACTTAATGTGAGAGGTCTGGTACACAAATATATATATATAATAGGCAAAAAAATACGAATAGTAATTGTTTGTTGGGTACAACAAATAGATACTTCGGGACTGATAAAATAAGGATATCTAGTGTAAATTGTTGCCTTAGGAAAATATGACTGCGATGGTCATAAATGGCAATAAACTTATGAACATAAGTAAATGGTGTATATAGAGAATTAATGGGTATCGATTATTGTTTAAATACTAAGTCCAGTTAAGGAAATAATTAAATAAATATCATAGGGTAAGGAGGATATGACTTTCCTTTGCAAATTAGTTAATACAAAAAGTTATAATTGGACTTAGTAGGTTAGTGACGTGAAACATTATTAACAATAAGAACCCATGACGATAATTAATAGGGTGCGTATAGTATTTCCGCGAAGAGAGACTGTTGACGGGCAAAATTGTCGCATGCCAACACCCAATGGTATGTGTGGTGTGAACACAACATATCCAAAATAAGTAAAGTAAATGCGGGAGACATAGCTTTTATAGTTGTTCGGCACTAATGCCTACATCGTCCACTTTACAATGATCATTCATCCTATGATATCCGATTACAATATTGAACAAGTTTGGACGATACCCGAGCACAAAGCGTTACAATATAATAACAAAATGTATGGTTATTCTATACTTTGACTAAAATGCCCCTCTTCTTCCTCCTTAAGATGAGTTGACTTGGTCAACTATCCCCAAATTTATGATTAATGTCCAAGAAGTCCAAAAGAGCCCAAATGTAGAATAATTATCCTTATTAATGTCGAAGTGTTGATGGAAAACATGTATGCCACCTTTTAATTATTCTTGCCATGTCCAGTGGCTAAGAAAGAAGAGTTGGAAGCCATTAATGGGTGTTTGGAGCTCTAGAAGTCCAAAAATTACATGGGAAAAAGATCCTAATGAAGGCCAAGGGTTGGGATATTTATAGGGTGGAGGTTAGGTGGGAGTAGGTAGGAAATGGGGACTACAACCCTAAATTTAGAACCTCAGAAACAACCTCTATACATGAAATTCATACCCCCAGGTGAGGGGTACAAAATTCGTAACCCTCAGGGGATACGAATTTCGTATACCCAGGGGGTACGGAATTTCGTACCCCTCCCTCTAGGGGGATATGAATTTTGTACCCTTTCACGGGGTACGAAATTAGTGGAGGAGGGGGCCGAAATCATGTTGTTGAGGGAGTCGAAGTTCCTGAACGCGGAGTGAGATGATTCAAATTTTTGCTAGTTTGAAGTGAAGGGATCCAAGCTTCTTGCATGGAGAAAATCACAGCCAGTATTGTGGGTTCCTAGACCCCCACAGGCGCTGTGCCCGGATTCGCTTGATGGCTCGCCTTCGGGTCGGCTGACGGTTCTCCTAAGAGTCATAGTGCAAGACCTTAGAACAGATGTTCTTGGGACCAAGAGAGCTCATTCGATAAGTTTCGGGCCTTCTTATGTTTGTGACGCGACTTCAACCAAATCACTTTGTGTTTCCCAATGCCATTTTTCATGCCTGAGCGCGTTGCTAACCCAATACTTGACGTGTGACAGTTTCAACCATAAAGCGTGTCAACAGAGACTAAAGGGAAATGACTTAATAACATAGCCCAATTTACCATAATAGGGAAAGGAATTAAAGGCTAATGGGGTGCAAACTTAATAATCTTCGCGTGTAGTCCGCTTCCTTGGGTCTTAAGTCACTTGGGTTGAGGAGTCCACCCGGGAATAGGACTTTCAGTTTAGGGGTCTTAAATGGTGTGTGTGTGGGGCTTACCCAAACCTAGAAACCAAAAACGTCAAATATGGCTACCTGTCCTATGGGAAGTAGTAAGCGACTAAGAAGATTATGAAATAAGGTCATCCAGTTGGTATAGTGAGCGATAAAATAACATCTCTCACTGTACGCCGGGTGTGACTCCCCATGTCCGTTAATGTCACTCGGTAAGGGAATCCATTAAGTTTTGTGAAGCGTTATAGGTAAACAGACACAGAATAATTACAAGATAGATATAAATAAGATAGCAGCAGAAATTTAAATTTTTATTTCAAACATAAAACATAATACCGTGATCCACAATACCATAAGTCACAAAAGCCATTATAATAAAATAACTTCTGTCTTGCACCATCCGAGTACATAAGTATATAAAAAGAATAATTCACCAATTAAAAAAGTTAATCCACAGTAGAGACAAGAACTTGAGCCACACTTCAAAAGTAGCTCCTAGCAAGATGATATCTGAGTCCTGACTAAGCTTGAGAGTTTCCTCCCTGAGAACCTAGGGGGCGGGGGGAAATGGAAGAAAGAAGGAGAAACAAAAAGTTCAGACATAAAGTCTGGCGATTCTAGTTACTTTTAGCTAGTAAATAAATAAAAGTAACATGATAGGCAAATAAAGTGGATAAGAGAGATCACTACATAAATGACAGGTGTGACAAGGTAGACAGGGTGAGGTGTATGTGCTTCACTAATGATTACACTGCACTATTACTAGTATAACTAAAATGAGATTATCCCTTCCATTATAAGTTGGTAGACTTTAGGGCATACGTCCGAATGTACCCTAACCACTACCCTAATCGATCGGCTCCCTACCCCGTAGAAATCCTGTGTTGGCCTCACGGTAGGAGGTATCACTCCCTAAAGTGGAAACACTTTATTTCTTGAGATTTGCACAACCATATCTACTGGTGTCACAGTCGTCTTATCCCCTTCTGCCCGGCTCATGCACGCACATGGCCCGGTCGGTTTGCGCCGCCCATACCGTCCATCTCATTTGGATATCTTATAATCAATCAGTAAGCGTGCCCCTTCTCCGCCTAGTACAGAGTTCTTTATTTGATACCTACTCCGGGTTACTGACTGAAATGAGTCCCATACAATATGATCAAGCTCTCCCCTTTCTCGTGTATCCCCACTAGGTTTTTCACTGACTATGTATACCCTTAGGTGTCTTTAATTACGTAGCCCTATGTCAGTTATGCTTACCCTAAAGGGTGTCTGTAATTACATAACTTTATTACATTTTTCAACCGGTTATGTGTACCACTAGGTGTCTTTTAATTACATAACCTTATTGGGTTAAGTTCGTGGGCCTATATGTAAATATTGCCCACCCAGTCCAATTTTACTTAACCCTAACTTAAGTTCATAATCATATAATCCTCATGGATTAAATTAGGTGAATTAGTCCAATTCTTTACCATGTCCATTTATGGTTTATAATGGGCTAGACCTCCCACATTAGGCCTACAACATGTGGATGCTGGATATGCCTGTCGGGTCCGGGCAGACTTATTCCATAGTTGGGCCTAACCTCATGTCATAACCCGATTCGTATTTACGTACTTAGACCTCCCACATTAGGTTCAACATTAGTGGCTGCTGGATATGCCGGTCGGGTCCGGGCAGACTTCCACCACTAATGCAACCTAAGCTCGTGTCATAAGTACAATTACAATTCCTAATTGTAATTACTAAACATTCCATTTTTATTCAAATCTTCCTATGTCATTATAGGTGATTATTTCAATGTTTCCCCATTTGAATTATATGTCCGATTCATATAAATGTTACCTAAATTATGCCAATTATAAATCCCTTTTCCCTGTTTCCTAATTAACGTATTCGCACGCATTTTGGCGGAATCTAGGCTATAAAGTAGCCTAACCATAACAATGAAAAGGGAATATGACAAAGGTGATAGTTTCAACGTATCTTGGCATAAACATGAATTAGCATGATAACAAGGTGAATAGACATGTAATTAACATCATAACAAGGTGGACATAAAATTGATGAACTTGTGGCAACTACGATGTCAAGGAACCCATAATAAGATCTAAATTAACCATTTAGGTGTCCAACCATTTAGATCTTGCATAATTAGGGTGACATAGTAACATGTTTAGATCTAAAGATGGCTTCACATGTCAAGTTTATCTAGATTGATCACAATATGACAGGTGAGAAGGGGAATTACATAATGAACTAGATCTAACCAATGTTACAACTGTCCGATTTAATAGATGTACATTCACCACAATATAATTACAAGTCAAGATCCACATAGGCAGCATAATAAAATAACCACAATTGTATTAGATCTATAGAAATAGATCTATCATGACATAGTATAAGATTTAACACTTGCACAGAATCATACTTTACAACATATCCAATTCACAATATTTCACACTTTACTTTTTATATTTCATAACCTTAAAGCAACTAGAAACTCACAGTGTTAGGTATAGAGAATTGAGAAAGAACGGATCTTGAATTTCTGAATTTGATTTGCAAAGTATGTTGTTGTAGAAAACAATTCCATCTCAGTTCATATCCTGGCAGCACCCATAATATCCAATGAAGAAATAGGAGATTTGAACACATATTTATAGCTGCAGAGCCCTCTGAAACTGACTTACCACCTCAGCCCTAGGGGTGTCGACACCCTTGTGAGTGGGTCGACTCGTAGGTCGACACCCCTTAAGGGGGGTCGACTCCTAGGTCGACACCCCTCTAGGAGGGTCGACCCCATAGAGCGAGAATTTTGCCGCTCTGACGAATTTTTCAGATTTGAATTGTTCTAGATAAAATTATGACTCATCTCCAACTCGTATGTGTATACACAATATTTCTGCGTGTATACAAACTTAAAACCCTCACAACTTCTTCATACTGTATCTGTTTTACGCAAACCAAATGTCTATCCTGACGAGAATTTCAAGACGAATGCAATGGTGCAGTCAGTTTCCTCTAATTATGAATATTAACTCAATTATTATTTAATTTATTCTCTTTAATATCGTTAAAAATTCGGGGTGTTCTCCCCTACTCAAAGGATTTCGTCCCCGAAATCTCTAAGTTGAGAAGAATGCATATCCTACCATCCATCATCCATCTAATCACCCACCAATCACTGGCATCCATTATCCTTAAAGGTTTCTAATGCTTGTATGAATATATGCAAAGGTGTGCGTATATGTCCCAACACTAATGCGAAGATCAGGCGGTCTACTGATTCAGTTGACCTCCTTAATGCAATGTATGTTAGTGTCATGAATCCAATATGTATGCAAATAATCCGATTATATATGTGAGTTCTATATGTGTGCACATTCATTCGTCCAAATGCAACATCCATATGCTAACTCATCAATTTCCATCCATAAAAGAAAAGAAAATGCACACACATCCATATGCAGTATGAGAGTGATTGAGCCGATCTTAGTGCCTAATGTGTGTGTGTATGTGTCCACAGGCGACCACTAGTAAACACTTGCATCCACTTGCATCCATCAAACATAACATGTTTCAAACACATATTTACATCCATAGGATTCCTATCTAAAGGCCGAAAAATACTATGGACAAGATATACTCTGTTGAAAGAAACAAACACTGATAAAACTTTGAAAAAGGAGTTAAGAACATACCCTCAAAAAGAAAAGGGTACGAAGCCTGAATCTTGTCTTTGGACTCCCAAGTCGCATCCTCTATGCTATCTCCCCACCGAACCTTTAGCAACTTGATCTCCTTATTGCACAGGTTTTTAACTTATGACCCAAGAATATAGGTAGAGACTCGTCTGACTGTCGCCTCCCGTTCCACCTCTACCTCTTCCAACATACTCGACTCAACAACTTCTGCAGTGTCATGGAGACACTTCCATAGATGAGAGATGTGGAAAACATCATGAACACCGGATAGATTTTCTGGGATTTTCACTCTATAGTCCATTTGACAAATTATCTCGGTTATGGGAAATGGTCCCACAAACCTAGGTGCCAACTTCCCTACTGATCCGAAGCGAACCACATTCCTCAGAGGTGATACTTTGACAAAAACTAAGTCCCATACTTTAAATTCGATGTCAGTTCTTCACTTGTATGCATAGTGCTTCTGCCTATCTTGAGCTATCTTCATCCGCCGTCGAATAAGGCCAATCTTTTCGGATGTTTCTCTAACCATATCTGGTCCAGGTAACAATCTTTATGTAGATTCCCATCAACAAGTTGGCGATCTACAGGGTCACCCGTACAATGCTTCGAAGGGTGCCATGCCGATGCTAGCTTGATAACTGTTATTATAGGCAAACTCTACTAAAGGAAGATCCTCTTCCTAAGTCCCTCTGAAGTCTAGGATACACAGCCTCAAAAGATTCTCAAGAATCTTGTTCACCCTCTCCGTCTGTCCATCGGTTTGAGGATGATAAGCGGTGCTCAAACACAACATTGTACCTAATGCTTCTTGAAAGCTCCTCCAAAATTCGCTAGTAAAGATGGGGTCGCGATTGCTCACAATGCTGGAAGGTACTCCACGAAGACATACCATCTCACGGACAGAAATTGCTGCCAACCATGATGTCGTCCTCTTACCTTAACTGGAATAAAGTGAGTGCTCTTAGTGAGTCTATTCACCACCACCCAAATAATGGTGTTTCCTTTCTTCGACCTAGGAAAACCATCTATGAAATCCATAGAGATGCTCTCCTATTTCCACTGCGGAACCTCCAACGGATGAAGTAATCCTCCGGGCTTCTTTTGCTTAGCTTTGACTTGCTGGCAAACTAAACATTGGGAAACAAATTCGGCCACATCCTTCTTCATCCCAGCCTAAAATAATAGCCTCTTCATGTCCCTCTACATCTTATCACCATCTGGATGAATGGTCATCTTAGAAAGGCGGGCTTCTTCTAGGATTGCCTTTATTAAGCTTCCAGTTTGAGGAACACAAAGCCTTCCATCTCGTCGCAACCACCCCTTTTCATATATGGTATATCGAGTGAGGTGACTAGAAGTCTCCCCTCTTCGGAGCTTATCCATGATGCCTATAATTTGTCGGTCACCCTGTTGTGAAGCTCCTTTCTGATCTATAAGAGTTGGTCGTATCTCCCAAACAAATTAGGAAAAATCTCGATGGAGGGTCTAAAATCAAAAGCTGATATAAACTCCAAGTTCTTTCTTTCTACAAACAGAGGACTCAGGGCCACCCTCTGCCTACTTAGTGCGTCTGCCACCACATTACCCTTGCCAGGGGTATAAGCAATCTCAAAATCATATGAAGCTAAGAAGTCCATCCACCGTTGTTGCCTTAAGTTGAGATCCTTATGTGAGAATAGATACTTGAGAGATTTATGATCGGTGTATACCTCGAACCTATCTCCAAGTAAATGATGACGCCATGTCTTTAATGCGAATATTATGGCATCTAGTTCTAGATCATATGTGGGTAGTACTTCTCATGAACTCTCAACTGTCTACACCCATAACATATTACTTTCCCTTCTTGCATCAGAACGGCACCAAGCCCTATACCGCACGCATCAGTGTAAACAGTAAACACTTTACTTCCATCAGGCAAGGTCAAAACTGGGGTTGTTGTCAAAGCCCTCTTTAGTCGTTGGAAAGCAATGTCACAGTCTATGTCCCATGAAAATGCCAAATTCTTCTTTGTCAGCCGGGTGAGAGGGGTTGATATCTTCGCGAAATCCTTAATGAACTTCCTATAATAACCTACCAACCCAAGAAGCTTACCTCGGTTGCATTTTTAAGAATCTGCCAATCTTGCACTGCAACCATCTTTGCGGGATCTATAGCTATCCCTTCTTTGGAGATCACATGCCCTAGGAATCTCACCTCTTTTCTCCAAAAATGGCATTTGGAGAATTTTTCTTTAAGTTAATGGTCATGGAGAGTTTTCAAAACTTCTCTCAAATGTTGGGCATGCTCTTCTTCGCTTTTGGAGAAGATCAAAATATCATCGATAAAGACTACGATAAATTTGTTAGGAACTCCTGAAACACCCTAATCATCAAATAAACAAAATAGGTGTGTGCATTTGTCAACCCAAAAGGCAAAACTTTCCATTCAAAGAAACCGTCTGGAGTTCTGAAAGCAGTCTTATATATGTTGTCCTCAGCCACCCTCAACCAATGGAACCCTGTAGCCAAGTCCAACTGAGAAAATACTGAGGCCCCTACAAGCTGATCAAATAAATCATCAATCCTCAGAAGCGGGTGCCTATTCTTCTTGGTGAGCATATTTAACTCTCTATAGTCAACACACAAACGAAGTGAACCATCTGCCTTAGTTGCGAATACTACTGGAGCACCTCATTCAGATATGCTTCGTGTGATTAACCCTTTCTCAAGTAGCTCCCCTACTTGCTTACTCTGCTCCCCCCTTTCCCTTGGAGCCATATGGCGCACTGGTAATGCAACTGGATTTGCATTATCTACCAGATATATGCAGAAGTCGTTCTCGCGCCTTGGAGGTAAACCCCGTACCTCATCAAAAACGTCGGAATAATCTCGAACCATTGGAACAGATTGCAAATCATCTATGGATGCATCTACAAACTCAAGGAAGCTAAGCATAACAGACCCTTGGGGGTCACAAGAAACTTCGAGGGTCTTCTTATGACAAGTCAAGAGTCTAATAACCCTTCTCTCACAATCCAGAATGGCCCCATATGTGGTAAGCCAATCCATTCCTAGAACCAACCCATAACCCATAAACCCGAGCACATACGTGTCACACTCAAACTCGACGCCTAACACATATATTTTCAAACCCCTACAAATCATCGATAAATGAGTCGAACCACCAATAGGGTTTGAAACAACTATGGGATCTACTAACATACTAGTAATTTAAGTGCAGAGATTCAACAGCAGATCTAGATATAAACGAGTGTGAAGCACCAGAACAAAAGGTGTTCTAACTGGATGGTTTGAAAGAGAAACTAAACTTTCTACAGAAGTTTTCTACCTCTTTCAGGAGCACTGATCGCGAGAGCATGCACCTGCCCTCTAGAAGTTCCTGCTCTTTGACCTTATCCCTGCGATCCCTGTTTCTTTGGGCACTCTTTAGAGAAGTGTCCGACCTCTCTGCAATTAAAGCAATTGTCCTTCCTTCTCTTCAATCTTTGATCAAGTGACCCTCCTTCTCTTAAAGCAATTGTGACGCCCTCTGTGATATTAGGAATGTTTCGTTCCCCGGACATGTTGAAAAAGGAAAACGGAAGAAATTTAGATAAAGGACCGAAGGATATTACATATGGCTTCTTGGGGGAATATTTACAAAACAGACCTTTCTTTTTGAAAATGTTTTCTTTTAAAACCTTTTTGAAAAATAATTTTCAAAAACTTGTATTTAATCTTGTAACCTTCAGCTCTAATACCAAATGTGACACCCCACGTCCGTTAATGTCACTCACTAAGGGAATGCATTAAGTTTCGTGAAGCGTTATAGGTAAACAAACACAGAATAATTACAAGTCAGATATAAATAAGAGAGTTTTCTCCCTGAGAACCTTTGGGGGGAGGGATGGAAGAAAGAAGGAAAAAAAGGGTCAGACATAAAGTCTGTCGAGTCTAGTTACTTTTAGCCAGTAAATAAATAAAAGTGACATGATAGGCATATAAAGTGGATAAGAGAGATCACTAGATAAATGGCATGTGTGACAAGGTAGATAAGGTAAGGTGTATGTGCTTCACTAATGAATACACTGCCCTATTACTAGTATAACTAAAATGAGATGATCCCTTCCACTATAAGTTGGTAGACTTTAGGGCATACGTTCGAGTTTACCCTAACCACTACCCTAATCGATCGGCTCCCTACCCCGTAGATATCCTGTGTTGGCCCTACAGTAGGAGGTATCACTCCCTAATGTAGCAACCCTTTATTTCCCGAGATGTGCACAACCATATTTACTGGTGTCATGGTCGTCTTATCCCCCTCTGCCCGGCTCATGCACGCACATGGCTCGGTCGGTTTGCGCCGCCCACACCGTCCATCTTGTTTGGATCTCTTATAATCAATCAGTAAGCGTGCCCCTTCTCCGCTTAGTACAGAGTTCTTTATTTGATACATACTTTGGGTTACTGACTGAAATAGGTCCCACACAATATGATACAAGCTCTGCCCTTTGTTGTGTATCCCTACTAGGTTTTTCACTGACTATGTATACCCTTAGGTGTCTTTAATTACATAGCCCTATGTTAGTTATGCTTACCCTAAAGGGTGTCTTTAATCACATAACTTTGGTACATTTTTCCGCCGGTTATGTATACCACTTGGTGTTTTTAATTACATAACCTTATTGGGTTAAGTTCGTGGGCCTACATGTAAATATTGCCCACCCCCTCTAATTTACTTAACCAAGTCACTACCCATCCAATTTTACTTAACCCTAACTTAAGTTCATAATCATATTATCCTTATGGATCAAATTCTTTACCATGTCCATTTATGGTTTATAATGGGCTAGACCTCCCACATTAGGCCTACAACATGTGGATGTTGGATATATCGGTCGGGTCCGGGCAGACTTATTCCATAGTTAGGCCTAACCTCGTGTCATAACCCGATTTGTATTTACGTACTTAGACCTCCCACATTAGGTTCAACATTAGTGGTTGTTCGATATGTCGGTCGGGTCCGGGCAGACTTCCACCACTAGTGCAACCTAACCTCATGTCAGAGGTACAATTACAATTCCTAATTGTAATTACTAAACATTAAATTTTTATCCAAATCTTCCTATGTCATTATAGGTGATTATTTCTATGTTTCCCCATTTGAATTATATGTCAATTCATATAAATGTTACCTAAATTATGCCAATTGTAAATCCCTTTTTCCCGTTTCCTAACTAATGTATTCGCACGTATTTTGGCGGCATCTAGGCTATAAAGTAGACTATCCATAACAACGAAAAGGGAATATGACAAAGGTAATAGTTTCAACATATCTTGGCATAAACATGAACTAGCATGATAACAAGGTGAATAAACATGTAATTAACATCATAACAAGGTGGACATAAAACTGATGAACTTGTGGCAACTACGATGTCAAGGCAACCATAATGAGATATAAATTAACTATTTAGGTGTCCAACCATTTAAATCTTGCATAATTAGGGTGACATAGTAACATGTTTAGATCTAAAGATGGCTTCACATGTCAAGTTTATCTAGATTGATCACAATATGATAGGTGAGAAGGGGATTTACATAATGAACTAGATCTAACCAATGTTACAACTGTCTGATTTAATAGATGTACATTCACCACAATATAGTTACAAGTCAAGATCCACATAGGCAGCATAATAGAATAACCGCAATTGTATTAGATATAGAGAAATAGATCTATCATGACATAGTATAGGATTTAAAACTTGTACAAAATCTTTACAACATATCTAATTCACAGTCTTTCACAATTTACTTTTTATTTATCTAAACTAAAAAGCAACTAGAAACTCATAGAGTTAGGTTTAGAGAATTGAGAAAGAACGAATCTTGAATTTCTGAATTTGATTTGCAAAGTACGTTGTTGTAGAAAACAATTCCGTCTCAGTTCGTATCCCGGCTGCATATGGCGCCCATAAATCCAACGAAGAAATAGGAGATTTGAACACATATTTATCGCTGTAGAGCCCTCTGAAACCGACTTGCCACCTCAGCCCTAGGGGCGTCGTCACCCCTATGAGTGGGTCAACCCTTAGGTCGACACCCCTTAAGGGGGGTCGACCCCTAGGTCGACACCCCTTTAGGGGGGTCGACCCCTAGGTCGACACCCCTCTAGGAGGGTCGACCTCCTAGAGCGCGAATTTTGTCGCACTAACGAATTTTTTAAATTTGAACTGTTCTGGATAAAATTCTGACTCATATGTGTATACATAATATTTCTGCGCATATACATACTTAAAACCTCATAACTTCTTCATACGGTGTCCGTTTTACGCAAACCAAGTGTCTATCCTGACCAGAATTTCAAGACGAATGCAATTCCTCTAATTCTAAATATTAAATCAATTATTATTTAATTTATTCTCTTTAATTCATTAAAAATTCGAGGTGTTACACCAGGAAAGGGTAAATGCGTGAATGACGGAAGTCTTAACTTGTAGGGTCCGTAGCAAGTGCGCTCTAGTTTATATTAACGTTAAATAAATTAAAGGAATAATAAGTGACCAGTAGGTCCATCTAGGGTCTTAAGCGATCAGGGAGAATCCACCCTATCCATCGTTGATAGTAAGGCATTAAATAATGAAGGATGAGACAATAAAGATATATATATATATATATATATATATATAGAAACTCCGTAACTATCGATTGAGTAACCATCCATGTTCTGGTATAAAGGTTTCACAAATGTATGTGTAAATGTTCTATCTCGATATCATATTTTAGAAAATACCACCTTGGGAAGGGTAGTTTGGGTCGTGTGTAAACATCTACAAGGTTAGGCTAGAACCACTAACCTTGGTAGGCATCATCTTTTGTTGAACAAAACGGGATACATCTGCATATTATAATTTATGTTGTACATTTCCTGTTCACTAGAATCTTATTGTTCTAACCCCCTCCTCATTACAACCACCCAGGTTTTCAAGGGAAGGCCCGGTTCTCACAAGTGTTTAAGTTTGACTTTCGGTTCTCGTTCTCTCTCTTGCTCTGTATTGGCAAAGTGACTTACTTTGAAAAGGTAGTTACTAGAGTTAATACTAGTTTATCCTATTTTGTTTTCGCTATGAGTTTTCTTATCGTACTCTAATTATTCTCATGTCCATTTATGTGCAGGTACCAGATTTACACGCTCCATTCTTGGATTTGTTTGAGTTTCGATTTTTATCGAAATTTAGGCATAGAAAGGTGTGGGGTGTTACATTTGGCATCAGAGCTTAGGTTAAGCGATCAGAGTAATTAGTTAAATTAGGACTCGTGAGAGAACGAAATTCGATTTTCTTTTCTGTTTTCTTTGGCTTTCTTACTCGACTTTGATTTATTTCAACGATAAATTAGTTGTGGGTCTAATTATATAAAATGGGCTTTAAGCAACAAAGAGTTGAAATATGTTGAATTCGGGTTTCTTGCCAATTTTGTCATACCCTACATTATGTTAGCGATCTCGTCGTGAAGAGCATGAGGACGACGTATGGTGGAATCAGTAGATTCGAGCTTGGGGACTAGACAAAAATCTAGTTACAACCGAGATAGTCGCGATTTTTGGTTTTTGGTTTCGTTGGTAGTTCCGGTTAAGACCATTACTCGATCCAACACGGGAAAAGTTCATGTTAGTATGTCGTATCCATTTCGAGAAATATACTTACGAGGTATATCCATTTGCTACTTCATCAAATTTTCGAATCTACCTTTATTGCAATATTCATTTGATTTCTTGGCTTCGTATTCGAGGAAATTTTATTTTTAAAACCATTTGGAAAAATAAAAAATGGGTATTGAAGGTTTTGAAATACAGTTTCGGGAAATAGTTTTATAAAGGCCTAGTTTTACAAGGATATGTTTTTTTAATTTTAATTTATTCGTGTTTCAAAATTTTAAGGGCTATTGTATTATTTCAATAAATATAATCTGATTGGTAGGAAGGAAGGAATTAGAAATGACAAGGAATATGCCTCTAACCTTAAGAATAATAAATTTCCATTCCTTGTGATTTTTAGTATCCATCTTTCTATACATATTAGATAATTTATTAAAATTATCACAATTAATCCTTGATATTTTAAAGTTCCAACATTTTTGAACACGAAAAGGTTTTTCAGTTTGTGCTACAAACTAGAATAATAATAATAGTCGTAGTAAATTGGATGTATAAGCACGAAACTGTTAGTTTATAATAAATTCCATTTTTGGAGAAATTTTAAATTTTTCTACGAAAAGGCTAAGGAAAATCTTTCATCTGGATTTTTTGGGGTATTTGATATCATGAATTGTTTGTTTGTTGTCCGCTAGGTAAGGGGAAAATTCGTTATTGATTATATTTTGGATTTCTAGTTGAATTATTTTTGGAATTCGTTTGTTTGTCGTGTGGTCGCCGCCTTTTATTGAAACTACTTGGAATCCTTACAGTCGGATCGAAGTTTGACTACGGTCTTCGGTATCGTCATGATGAGGATAAGTATTTTTCGGATCGTGTCAAATCTTAAAAGATGATGCGGGACTTTTATTATTTTAATCCGGCTTAGGCCAAGTGAAGGTTCAATTTTTGTCTAAAGCCCTTCTAATAGTTGACCGTCTGGTGTTATGCAAGAATGGTCGACTCGTTGATGATTTTTATTGCAACTTGTACCTAGGACTCAACCGTAAATGTTGCATCCAAATTACCCCCCTTAACTTCCTTTTTTTGTCCTTTTTCCCTCATTTAGCCAAACCATATTCCTATCCTTCTTCTCTTTCTTTGTTTCCACCTCGTCTCCTCTTTTCCCGTGCTAGTTTGCGCATTAGAACTTGCCTCACTAGTACTTCAAGATGCAATTCTTTCTCTCCGATCATTTCTTAGTCCATAATACCTAATTATCCTATCCGACCATTTCTTGGATCAGAATGAACAAAAAGGCCTCACGCGTTGGGGCAAAGAAAATTTGTTGTGGCAAATGGACTTGCACCGATCCATTGCTTCGAGATCTTAGAATAGGTTTTGTTTTTTGTGCTTCATCCGCCTTTGTTATATCTTGTTAGGATAAAATTTTATGAAGCCGATCATTGGTTCGAAGGTGAAGATTAAGCTATCTTGATGGGTTTTCTAAGGAGAATTTCGATAAGATTTTAGAGGAATTCGTGTCTTATGCATACTTGAATGGTCTTTTGTTGACCGACTTTGGAGGTTTTGCAGCAAATCTCTTTTTCTTGACCTCGATTTATGTGTTTGGGAATCAATGTTTGAACTGCCCATATATACGTGTGACCCGTTTAGTACATCGTTCTATAAATGGGAAGTTATGACTAGATTTATCTTATGGTGCAGAAATTAATTTTTTGCTTGATCTATGGCGTAACCATCATTTAATATCGCATCATATTCGATTCAGGTTGTTGTTCTTGTGTGTTGTCTCAAAGTTATTTCCTATGATTTCGCCTATCCATTTTTGTCCTCAGACAATATTAGGTGGATTTCCATGAGGAGCTGTTTTGTGGTTGGTTTCTTTTCTCATTATAAATTCTCTCTTAGAATAGGTGGTGATGTGGGAACCTCCAAAAACACCAGAAGTGTTTGTAACATGAGATTGAGCATTATGCCACCATAATAGGGTTAACTGAAGATCATAAAAAAATTGGTTTGAGCTCCAACCATGGAGCAAGACATCTCATTATTTATAGCATTATTTTGGGAGTTTCGGTGTTATTGCTTTGTCATCATCTTGGTTGTTCTCCCTTTCGAGGATCGGGTTCTTGGCTTGGTGGTGATTCATTCTTGTAATTGTTATTGTTGTTTAAATCACACGAGTTAGGTTAATGGGAATTCTATGTTTGGAGTGTTTATGTCATTCACGCATGCCTGTAGAAATCTCATATTTTTTTTAATCTAAACTAATAGTTTCCCTAGAGCTGGAAAGAATAGAATTCTGTATTGGATAACTTTTAGCAAAGGACCAGTTCTATGTCACGGATATAGAAATAAGTAAACCGTCGTCCCAAGTAGGCTAAAATTTACTTTTATCTTTTGTGTGTGATTTCAGTTTTCGCGTTTCTACGTGACTGACTTCCTTCTTCACCAACATGTGAGTCGAATCGTTTAAGTTTCCGCAAAATACATTTTTGAAGTTTTTGCCAAATGTTGTTTGAAAAAAAAAACTTTTTATCATTTTTATAAGAAAAGGAAACGGTTTTGAAAAGGAATTTTCAAAATGAATGCAAGAAGTTTTCAGGCGAAAATTTATTTTTATGAAAAATTTCGATTTTTGGTCACAAGAACGACGTAAGGAAGATTTTTGAATGCCTTGTTTGCGTGTTTTAGCGGTGCAATAGGACTAACGATACGATAAAAACGAAAATAACAACAAGGAAAATGCAGCTTTAGCCTTGGAAACATTGTTTTCATACCTTGTAAACGATGTGCGCGGGTTATTAATTAACTCATTTGACATATTAGGGCTTGTTTTACGCCTCCTTTACAGTCTACGGATGGAAAATTTTCGATTATTTTGGGTAACTGAGGTGAAATTTCCATTGCAGGGCAGGAAATGGAATATTTATAAGTGGAGGAAACAAATAATTTCTTCGTTTTGATTTCCTTTTTCCTATTTAGGAGAGAATTAAATAGGAAATGGTTAGATTGCATGAATTTTTGGATGGTAGGGCTTGGATGAAAAATTGGTTCACACTTTTATTCGTATTGTGTGAAGGTAATGGATGAAAAAGAGTTTTAAAATTTTGCATTTATATAGAACTGCCAGTATATTTAGGATGTTTTGCATCATGCTTTCAAAAGGTATTTCAAAATTTTAATGCATACATATAGAAGGATCTGATTTAGAATCATCTTGCATGCATATTTTATGGTTGAATTGCACTACGTACACCGTACACATATACACATGATTACAAAGTGGATGTACACAAATTGGTTGCGGAGAATAGGACAATAGGTGTCAGAATTTCGGGACGTAATTCCTTTTAAGGAGGGAAGAACGTAACAACCCGGAATTTTGGCAATAGTAATTGATTATTAGAATTTTGAAAATATGAATTTGTGCAAATAATGGAATTTGACCACGAAACTTAAACTGATGCATTCGTCAAGGAATTCTGGTCAACTTTAATGTTTGGAATTTCGCAAACGGAAGCCGTATGAAAAAGTTACGGATGAAATACAATAACGGATGGAAAATATATAAATTAGAATAATTATATATATTATATACCTTATTTAACCAGCCTCATTGGGCAACTGGCGACCCAAGCAGTCGACCCTAGCGGTCGACCTACTAGGCGCGAGAATGCCCATTGGCGGCTAGGGTTAAAGGGGTTAGATTATAATATATTATTAAACGAATGTACAGATTTGAACTAAAGTAAACCCAACAGTTCATGGATAATTACACTCCTATAAATAAAGGGTTAAGGCCTCATCCTTTTCTATACAAATCTGTAGGCAGCAGCGAAGCTTTGTCCTTTCCCTCCCTCTTTAAGCCTAATTTCTTAATTAAAAATATATTCATATACAACAAATCAAACACAAATCATATAGGATTGAAAGGGATCATCATTCCAATGGGAAAAAAATGTGAATTGATGCTCTACATCAGGTTCTCCCCTCTCTTCCTATTTTCTTGCATATCTACAGATCTAAAAGTATCCCCTTTTCAGATAAATTGTAGATTTATAAGAATTTGGGAATTGTAGGCCTAAAAGATTATCCAAACTTCAGATTTGGATGCTTTCAGGTGAGTGGGAAATTTATATACAAAGTTATAATAGCCTATTTATCTCGTTTGTACTAGATCTCAAAATATATGTCTATTATCATCAGACCTGTTCATAATATTACTGAATTTGAATTGACGCCTGTCAGATTTGTTAATAAATATGGT
This sequence comes from Allium sativum, assembly GCA_030737875.1. NCBI lineage: Eukaryota > Viridiplantae > Streptophyta > Magnoliopsida > Asparagales > Amaryllidaceae > Allium > Allium sativum. Next base: position 825,636,118 of record CM060913.1, read on the forward strand.
TAAAACTTGAAAATTGTGAATTGTGGTTAGGAATAGTATTAATTGTGGGCTTACTCAAATTGTTTATACATATTACCTATAATTATGTTGGAAAATATATTGTGGTTGTAGCAAAACACTATAGATGTGGAAACCAGTCCCATTACACACTATTTAGATGTAGTTATATTCCAGAACTCTAGTTCAGTGTTGTATGATGAATTATGTGAATTTGGATTAAAATATATAATGGTGAATTATGTGACTGTAATTTTAAAAGAAATATGTCTGTTTGTATTCAATGTTGTTGGGGTTTTGGCTTAGTTGTTGTAAATATGTCGTTTTCCTCATTTTTTGAAAAAAAGACATTATTTTTAATTCACAAGGGATATGAAAAATAGATTTAAAAAGGGAAAGGTGGTGCAAATGTACGTATGGATATAAATATACATATTCGTGCGTAGTTTGCATCAACTTTCCAAAATACACATTAACATATATTTCTTGTGATTTGAAAATATGTCAATTCCATTAATCAGGCATAATTCACAATAATTATAGCTAACGGTCTTTTTGTAAGATTTGGAATCTTTTGGAAAGATTGAATGTAAAAAGGAATGTTTGGTTATTGATTAAACCAAATTATTAAATTAGTTAAAATAATAATAAAGAAAATAACTACATTAACCGTGTGAAAATATTAATATAAATATACACGTATTATCCATCCAAATTTGCGTAAAATGATAAAATATACATTATACTGAATGTTTAAACGGTGTTTAGTTATGGAATTATACATGTAAATGTAATCCATATTGAATTAATATATTTGTGGTGACCATTGTAGCAATTAATATAACTGATTACTATAAAAGGGGCACAAAAATCAATAAATAACTGATTGCTATAAAAGGGGCAAAAAATCAATAAATAACCATTGTAACCGATGTTGATTGGGGAATAGTGAATTTAATAAGATAATAGTTACAATTCCTGAATTGATTAGGATTAATGTTGTAAACTCCAATTAGGGAATTTGAATTTTAACCGCATTTAGACGTGAGGTTAAGCTCAATTTGTGGTAGAAGTCTGCCTGGAACCGCCCTATAAATCCAATATCCACAGGTGCAGCTTAATATGAGGGGTCTAATTCATTAATATAAGTGTACTAAGGCACGAGGTTAAGTTCAACTTGTGGTAGAAGTCTGTCCAGAACCGACCGGCAAATCCAGCATCCATAGGTGGCCAACATAACGTGAGAGGTCTGGTGCACAAATATATATATGTATATATATACACATATATATATAACGGGAAAAAAAAAATAAACAAGAATAGTAATTGTTTGTTGGGGTAGAACAAATAGATACTTCGGGACTGATAAAATAAGGATATCCAATGTAAATGGTTGCCATAGCAAAATATGATTGTGATGGTCATAAATGGCAATAAACTTATGAACAGAAGTAAATGGTGTAGAAAGGGGATTAATGGGTATCAATTATTGTTTAAATACTAAGTCCAATTAGGGAAATAATTAAATAAATATCCTAGGGTAACGAGGATAAGACTCTCCTTATTTGCAAGTAGTTAATATAGAACTTATAATTAAAAATTAGAATTGGACTTAGTAGGTTAGTGATGTGAAACATTATTAACCATAGTAACCCGTGACGATAATTAATCGGGTGTGTATAGTATTTCCACGAAGGGAGACTAAACAGGAATGACTTAATAACATTACCCACTTTATCCCAATTGGGAAAGGTATTAAAGGCTAATGTGTTCGAACTTAATAATCTTCGCGTATAGTCCATTTCCTTGCGTCGTAAGTGGCTTGGGTTGAGGAGTCCACTTGGGAGTAGGTCTTTCAGTTTAAGGGTCTTAAATGGTGTGTGTCTGGGGCCTACCCAAACCTAGAAACTAAAAACATAAGATATGCCTACCTATCCTATGGGAAGTAGTAAGCGACTTAGGAGATTATGCAGTAAGGTCAGCCAGATGGTATAGTGAGCGATAAAATACCATCTCTCACCGTACTCGGGGAAAGGGTATATGCGTGAATGATGAAAGCCTTAACTAGTAAGGTCCGTAGCTAGTGTTGTCTAGTTTATGTTAAAGTTAAATAAATTATCGAGGAATAATAAGTAACCAATAGGTCCACCTAGGGTCTTAAGTGATCAGGCAAAATTCACCGTATCTATCATTGATAGTGAAACATTAAATAATGAAGGATGAAGGAATGAAGATATATATATATATATATATGTGTGTGTGTGTGTGTGTGTGTGTATAGAAACCCCTTAACTAGTGGTTTAACCTCGATTAAATAACCAACCATGTTCTGGTATAAAGGCTTCACAAATATATGTTTAAACGTTCTATCTCAATATCATATTTCAGAGAATACCACCTTGGGAAGGGTAGTTTGGGTTGTGCGTATACATCTACAAGGTTAGGCTAGAACCACTAACCTTGGTAGGCATACATCTTGGGTTGAACCAAACGGGATACATCTGCGTATTATAATCTATGTTGTACATTTCATGTTCTCTGGAATCTTGTTGTTCTGACCCCACCCCCTCCTCATTACAACCACCCAGGTTTTCTATGGAAGGTCACATTCTCATGGGCGTTTAAGTTTGGCTTTCGGTTCTCGTTCTTTCTCATGCTCAGTATTGGCAAAGTGACTTACTTTGAAAAGGTAGTTACTAGAGTTAATACTAGTTTATCCTATTTTGTTTCCGCTGTGAGTTATCTTATCATACTCTGATTATGCTCATGCTCAATTATTTGCAGGTATAGATTTACACGCTACCTGCTTGTATGTGTTTGAGTTTCAATTTTTGTCGAAATTTGGGCACAGAAAGGTGTGGGGTGTTACAGTAACTCTATAGTTTTCTATTAATTAATACGAGTAAGGTCAAATAGAAAATATTATTGTGATAAATTTGTAAAATTCCCTTATTGTAAGAATGTTATCAAGCTTCAATATGAAAACTATACTTTTCTTAAAATTAAATTATGATTTGGCATCCATGGAACGAGTAACTAGGTTAAGTGGAAGAATTAAAAATGAATCACCATTCAAATAAGAGATTGTCATTAAATATTTTACCCTTTCAATCATTTGCTTCCAAATCAAATCATCATTGTTTTTAGTAATATATTTTCTTGATGTATTGCAATAGATATCTTATTATGTCTCTTTTTCTTAATAAAATATCTTTTAAGTTCTCTCTTTTTTAACTAAAAATCTCCCACCTAAAATTATTATTTGAAACATGTCATTTGTAAAGGTGTATCCTTTAAGCGAAAAACCAGGAGTCTAATTAAAATTTACAAAAAAAAAAGTTCACTCATGTCAGTTATATTCCTTTGTCAAAATAATTAATCTAATGATTACTTTATCACATTGTTTTCTGGAGAAGATTCTTCTTAAAATATTTCCACTGTATTCTGTCACTCCTTATATAGAAACATTCTTTCATAAATTGTATTTGATAGTTTCTCAAAGATAGTTTCATTGCATTATTTTCGAACACTTCTTTTGAAAAAAGCGTTATTTAAAACTCAATCCTCTTTTATTGGTATGTATTCTTAGCAAAGAATGTTACAATAATTTCTTTTTCAAATTTAGGGCTTTCATAAGATTACCCAGTTTGGTTATTTTCTTCCAACAAGAAATATTGTATTTCCAAATTGAATACTTTGTTCTTATTAAAAGGTCAATATACCACTTTAAATCTCAAACATGACAATTTTATCTTCCTTATAAAATAGCTTTAAATTGAAAGGTGTATGTTTAATAGATTTTCCAAACAAATGATTTTCTTTATAAAACTAAAATTAATTTCATCTTACTCCAATACATTATTCAAATTAATTTTCACCATCCGCTTTATACATTTAGCATATACAAACATTACAACACTAATATGTTAACAAACTACAGATGCAGGATACTAACAAAGCGCCATTCTTCTTCAGTTTCCTTTCCCTTTTGTTTTCTCCCATCGGCAAACTTTGATAATCTGTACAAAGGGAAAATAGTTTCAACTACTTTTGGACAGTGCCTAACCCTATTCACTCCATCCCAACCTAAGTGATCTGGTGGCTTTTGCATAGGAAAAGACTACGTACATACCCCACTTGAAGGATAAATTCCATGTAATTCCATTTCTTGTTATTCTCATGCATCACCAAATACTTATTAGTACATTACAACTGTTGCATCCATATAGTCGTTTCATTAATTCAACAAACGCGATTAATGTAACTAAATGCAATAATTTAGTCAATGAAATCGAAGTAATAAAAACAATTAATGCAATCACAACACTAGGAAAAATAATACAAGCAGAAAAAGGTATTCTTACACATTCATTACAACAAAACATCGTACGGAGTAGGCATACTTACATCAAGAAATTCCAACGACAACACCAAATAATAAAATAAGAAAGTCGTAACAGAAATTTACTCATGTGCATAATAAGTTATCAGTTATAACAATATGTCATCAATTTAAGTGTAAGTCATCCACTATATAATAATCATTCCAAATAGTCGCACAATCATCAATCACCATATGTGTGCAAATCCAATCAACGTTAATAACATTCACATCAAATAACCATAATTAACTACACATAATTTGAAGGAATAATGGTAAAATATTGAATAACCGTCCTTATTATGATCCATCATCGTGAAACAAATTATACAAAAAATAAGATTAATTATAAATCATGTATTCCAACCATTCAATCCTACCTAGTATATTTATTGATTTCTACTCTGTTTTTTATTCAATTTCTTACTTCTTTATCTTGCCTATTATTTAAGATTCCTTATTATTATTGTTCATTCAGTTGTGTACCTTATTTCATTTTCATCACGATGTTCATCTTTGGGATTTAATATGCTAAAACCAGTTTTTACTTAACATATATCAACAACATAAATTTTCACATCTTATCAAAAGAAAGGCTTGTGCGGTGATTGTAACTACAAGGATCTCTTTTCATTTCTTTGATGTGCATTTATTGTTATTCCAAACATTACAATTTTATTTGTTTTCATCTTGACAATATGTAAAAAATTATAACATTTCCAGTTCAAATTCATTAAAATAGCACGAAAACTCTAGATATTTACATAATTTCTACTTTTCATTTTATTAGTTGTGATAAATAAAACCTAATTTCTGGTCATTATGAAATTACAAATATAATTTTAGTCCTTATGCTTTTGCAATATCTAATTATAAATTCATTGGCCACATAACATTCTCCATCATTTTACATACATACAAATTTATTCCTAGTTTAAATAATATCCTCAGAGATATAAAACAGATTCATAATTGTATAACCTTAATGGTACAGCGCATTTCAGGGAAATGTCGGCTGGTGCAGGGTGGGCCCTCACATTTGGTATCAGAGCTCTAGGTTGCGTAGTTAACCTAGGGAAAGACACCAGGGAGAGATAGTATGTATATGAGAGCGCGTATTTGTGATAATTTGGTTTTCAAAAGCTATATATATATTATTAGTAATTTTAGGATGAAGTCGTACTACACTAGTACCACTGAAGAGATGGTTAATCGTTTTCTCTTTACAGATTGAACGATGAGCCGATATCCGAGGGGTACTGGTAGAGGAGCTAATAATGGGAATGCCCCTGATATGAGGACGATGTTCACTTTCATAAGAGAGATGCTTAGGGATGTTCAGAGGGCAGTTCCTAATGCTACTAATGGTGGTGGTGCAGGCGCCTAGGGCCGATTTCGCCAAGCTCTGTAAAGACTACACTAGTCTTGGTGGGAAGCCGTTCCACGCAGCAGAATCGGCTACAAAAGTCCAGGATTGGCTTGATAGCTATGAGCACATCTTCGAAGATTTGGGTATCGAGGATGCGATGAAGAGAAAGCTAGCATCCCGTCAGCTGCAAGGACGGGCGATGAATTGGTGGAATGCTATTAAGGCAGCTACTCCAAAGGATCAAGTTACATGGGATCAGTTTTAGGCCCGATTCAGTGAAAAGTTTATCCCAGCTGCTCAGAAATCAGAATTGTTTAGGAAGTTCTTAGAGCTTAAGCACAATGGTAGGGCAGTCTCGGAGTGTATTGCTGAGTTCGATACTTTATCGAAATATGGATTATCCCTTATAGACACTGCCGAGAAGAAGAACGAGAAGTTTATAACTGGTTTGGATGGATACTTGGCGGAAAGGTTTATTAACCACATCGATGAGACGTTTGAATCGATTGCGAGGAAAGCTTTGAGATCAGAGAGTCTACACCCTAAGTCGAAGACTGATGTTGCATCTACAGAAGAGCCAAAACCGCAAGCACGCGGTGGAGGCAAGAATGGTTCTTAGAACAAGAGAAAGCAGAATCAGACCAAGGATGGCCATACGAAGAAGAATAAGAAAGATGTTGAGTGCTTTAGCTGTGGAAAGAAAGGCCATTATCCTAAAGAATGTAAAGCAAAGCCAGCGGACAGGAAGTGCTTCAACTGCAGCCAAGTGGGACATCATAAGAATAAATGTCTGCAACCCCCTAAAGAAAAGCAGATTGTGAAAGCATATGCTATTAATGTTGTTCCTTCTTCGTCGAATGCCCTAACTGCAGCGGAGAGGGAAAGAGTGTCGTCATTCAAGGTATGTTTTCTATTTATGATGTTCCTGTTCGAGTACTGTTTGATACCGAGGCTTCCCATTCCTTCATATCTAGTGACCTGGTAGATATGTTGGGATTGGAACCCGAGATAGTCGATAGACCTTTAGCGGTGACGAACTCGATTGGTGGTTTGACTAGCCTCAGTATGATTTGTCGTAATGTGGTCTTATCAAGTCATGGATGCATGTTTGCTTGTGATTGCTTTGTTTTGGGCTTTACTGGGTTTGGCATTATTTTGGGAGTCGATTGGCTCCAAAGATATAGGGTGGTGGTAGACTGTGAGGCATTTTCGGTGACTATTAGGGCGGAGGGTAGTGTTTGGTGGCCTACCTAGTGATGAGGTGATGGCTAGTTTTCTAAATACCCTCGACATCCCGTAGGACGAGTTAGTAGGAATTCCCTGTAACACCCCGAATTTTCTATTAACACTAAAGTTGCTAAAATATTAATAAGTGTGTAAGAGGGGGGATGTATCTAATATGAATATAAAAGTGTGTAAGAGAGGGGATGTATCTAATATGAATATAATAATATTAATAAGTGTGTAAGAGAGGGGATGTATCTAATATGAATATAAAAATATTAATAAGTGTGTAAGAGAGGGGATGTATCTAATATGTATATAAAAACAATAATAAGTAAAGGGGGATGTATCTAATATGTACATTGTAGAAAATATATATATATTTATGACATGAATAGAAGTTTATTAATATGCTGAGTGTTTGCTGAGTCACTTCTGACTCATTGCTGAGTCAACAAGATAAACCCCATCTTGTCTGAACGGCTGCGGTTATTTCTAGGTTAAATCTAATGGCCTAAATGCATTCTAAAATCTATAAATAAGTGGGTAGACCCTAAACCTAAATCACTTGTAAAATTAGAGAAGCTACCGTCATGCTGCTGCCATGGAGTTCAGCGTAGCCGTCACAAACTAATAAGAGGAAGCCTAATCTACTACAACTAAATTCTACTCAACAAAACAAATCAAACCAATGAACTCTCTCTCTAATTCTCTTCTTTTGTTGGTGAGTATGATGATTCTCACAAGACTATTACAAACTAATTTGACTCAGTTATGAATGGATCACAAGAAAGTGATGTGATTTGTAATTGTAAATTCTATATATTGTGGATCTCTTATTATGTTATTATGTTGTCGTATGATGTAAATTATATATGCTATGTCATGCTATGTTGTAAATTCTCTTATGCTATGTCGTGCTATGTTGAGAATCATGTCAAGCTATGTTATACTATCATACTATGCCATGTTATAAATCATGCTATATTATGTTGTAAAATCATGATGTTGTTGGAACATGCTTAAAGTTATGTTTTTTTTAATTTAAATGGATCTTGTTTATGGGAATTTTCCTATTAGGTTAGGTGTACCCATAAACTTGAAACTATAATTAAATAAAACTTGAATATGGGAATTTGCCTATTGAGTTAGGTGTACCCATATAAAACCATGTTGTTAAAAAATTAGATGATGTTGATTCACACATGTTCATATGTAAGTTTATGAAAATTGATTGAGATTATATTAGGTGAATTTTGAACAAGTTGACACCTTTAGGTCCATGACATGTATAATCTATGCAAGTTGGACATATGCAAGTTTCACCCCCTTATTATGATTCATTTGGTCACATATACATGTTGTTATTATGATAATCTCTTTTATGCTATGAGTTAGGCTATTCGAGTCTAACATATATTTTGCGAATAAACGTTCAAACGTGGGGTAGGGGTAATATTAGGAATTAATAAATTGGGTGCAATTTTGTAAGATTTTGCATACCATGAATGGATGTCCATAATTGAGTCAATTATGGACATTGTTAAAAATTGGAAGTAATTAATAATTCAAGTAGGGAATTATTAAAATTGGGGGAAAGTGGATTATTATTAATAATCAATGCTTAGGACACGAGGTTGGACCCGTTTGTGATGTAAACCTGCCCGGACCCGCCCGGCAAATCCAGTAGTCACAAATGTCGGCCCAATGTGAGAGGTCCTAGGCCCAAACTAAAGCATAACAGTTGTAAAGACACGAGGTTAGACTCTTTTATGGTGTAAGACTGCCCGGACCCGCCCGGCAAATCCAGCTGCCATAAATGCCAGTCTAATGTGAGAGGTCATTATGAGGTTATGGCCTTAATGAACTAAGAAATACTTAACCAGATAATCATGTAAGGTGGGACATGGGGGTTAAGTAGGTGCCTTGGGTGGCATGAGGAATCTGGTGGTTGCCTTTAGAGGCATTTGAAATACGATTAGACTTAACCAAACACACATGTAAATGAACATGACTAAGTGGGTTAAGTGGGATGGACTAATGGGGACAAGCTTAGGTGGAATGCTTATGGTAAATAGTGGGGGCCCATTTCAACCAGTATCCCAAAACGTATCTTTGTGGGCTCGACCCAAGTCGAGGACGGGACACGCATACTGGGTTTGACTATAAGAGGCCAAAACAGGGAGCGGTGGCAATGCAAGTCCAACGGGTTTCATATGCGCGTGTGGACCCGGGCTGGTAGGTAAGACGTTGTTGCATCGTGTAGGTATAAGCCGTGCATGTCCGTTGTATCAGGTTGCCACTTTAGGGGAGTGATACACCCCACTGTGGGGCCAGCACGGGTATCTACGAGTTAGGGAGCTGATCGAATAATGGGAAGTAGGGTACACCTAGTGGAGATAGGGGCAGGCGGCACCTATGTAGTCAGCTAGGGGTACGTAAAGCCATTGGGAAAGTTTCTAAGTGAAGCTAAGTGGGATGAATCTTTAGGGTGACTGGTGTGGTGCAGTATAGTGTTTATCCTTTAGTATTTAGGAGCGCCTATAACGTTGCCTTTAGCGATTGTCTATGTCCTTAATCTGCTCTTCATAGACATTTTCTTGTTTTCCAGCTTATGCCTTAGTCCAGTTATTTTGGTAATAGTATTGTAGAATTATCATATTCACCAGACTTTATGTCTGACCCCCTCTTTTCCATCCTTTTTCTCCCTTCAGGTCCGCAGGTTGGGCCAAGTTCTAGTGGAGTCTAGTTGGATCGCTTATCTTCTGGAAAGCTTGGACTGCTGAAGTAAAGTCCAGCTTGTTATCTTTCTTTTTAATGGCTATTCATGTAATGGGATTATGTACTTGTTTTATCAAGATAGATATTGTACTTGACATTGAATATGGTGTTATGATGTAATCAAACATGTTTTGACTTCTGCTACAATGAAATAAAGTTTTTGAATTTCCAAGTACTATTTTATATCTGTCTTGTTGTAATTTTACTGTTCTATATTCACTTAAAACCTCCATGGAAGTTAATGCATTCCCTTTGTGAGTGACATTAATGGACGTGGGGTGTTACATTCCCATTGTTGGCCAGTATCCGGATGTCAGTGGCGGGACTTCCACCACACCGAGAGATTGAGTTCCGTATTGATTTAGTGAAAGATGCCAGACCTATAGTGATGCCACTTCGTCGAATGGCGCCAAGGGAGCACCGAGAGCTCGAGGTGCAAGTGAGCGATCTTTTGAAGAAGGGATTTATCAGAAGAAGTATTTCTGAATGGGGAGCACCATTTGTGTTTGCTACCAAGGCAGATGGTTTCCTTCGATTGTGTGTGGACTACCGCGAGTTGAATAAGGTGACGAGGAAGAATAAGTATCCTCTATCGCGGATAGATGATTTGTTTGATCAGTTGAGTGATGCGAGAGAGTTCTCCCAGTTGGATCTCGCGATAGGTTTTCATCATCTTAGAGTTGAAGCTGAGAGTATAGCTAAAATGTCATTTCGGACGCCGTCTGGATTTTATGAGTGGTTGGTCATGCCATTCGGGTTGACCAATGCACCAGAATATTTTTTGGATCTTATGAATAGGGTATTCAGAGATCAGTTGAATAAGTTTTTTTTTGTGTTCATGGATGATATACTTATTTATTCGAGGACGGAGGAAGAACACAAGGAACATTTGAGGATAGTGATGGAGCTGTTGAGAAAACACCAATTGAAAGCAAAGTTTTTAAGTGTCACTTCTAGAGGAGGGAAGTGAGATTCTTGGGCCATGTTGTTTCAAAGAATGTTATTGCCGTGGACCCTGCGAAGGTGGCTACGGTACAAGATTGGTCTACGCCCAAGAATGCAATGGACCCAAGAAGTTTCTTGGGATTAGCTGGATATTATCGCAAGTTTATCCAAGACTTCTCCAAGATAGAGGCACTGTTAACTCAGTTGACCAAGAAGAATCAAGCTTTCATTTGGAATGAAAGGTGCGAGAATGCATTCAAGGGTCTAAAAGAGAATTTGACGTGTGCGCCAGTGTTAGTCATTCCTAAAGGGAATGAAGAGATGACAGTATACACGGATGCCTGTGGTATCGTACTAGGTGCTGTGTTGATGCAAGGAGGTAGGGTTGTAGCTTATGCAAGTTGACAACTGAAACCACATGTGAAAAGATACCCTACCCACGATTTGGAATTGGCAGCGATCGTGTTCGCGTTGAAGATGTGGAGACATTATGTCTTGGGAGAAAGATTCAAGTTGTTTACTGATCATAAATCACTAAAGTATCTTTTCTCTCAGAAGGATCTAAATCTCCGACAACAGAGATGGTTAGAATTCTTCGCTTCCTGTGATTTCGATGTCGCATATACACCAGGAAAAGGCAATGCGGTAGCTGATGCATTAAGTAGAAGACATGCTAGTTCAGGGGCTATGTTTCTTGAATGGAAGCAACTAGAGTATATCGCTGGATATGATTTCAGACCAAAGTGCGAATTGGATCCAGAAATGTTAATAAGTTTGACGATCAGACCCACTTTGATTGAGCGGATTGGTTCCAATCAGAGGGACAATCCTAATTTATTGGGAATCATCTCCAAATTAGAGATGGGTATCAATGAGGAGATGAACGAGTATGGGCTTGATCGAGATGGATGGCTTAGAAAGAGTGGGAGACTGGTTCTACCCAATGTCAATGGACTGAGAGATGAAGTGCTTAGAGAATGTCATCACTCAAAACTGACTATACATCCCAGTGGTAACAAAATGTATCGAGACATGAAGCAGACCTACTACTGGGAAGGATTGAAAAGAGATGTTGGGAAGTTTATATCCAAATGCATGAATTGCCAACTAGTTAAAGCCGTGCAAAAGAATGGAAATGGGAACAAGTCTCAATGGATTTCATTGATGGGTTACCAAGGACTAGATCGGGTCATGATAGCATTTGGGTGATTGTGGACCTATTGACCAAGAGTGCAAGGTTTATACCCGTTAAGTCGAACAGAACAATAGCTAAGTTAGCTAAACTGTATCTGAAATGGGTAGTGATATTCCATGGAGTACCTAAAAGCATTGTGAGTAATTGAGACTCGTTGTTTACTAGTGGGTTTTGGAAGAGCTTACAAGAGGCTCTAGGGTCAGAGTTATATCTCAGTACTGCGTATCATCCTCAAACAGACGGTCAAACAAAGAAGGTGAATCGTGTATTAGAGGATCTTTTACGAGCTTGTATATTGGACTTTGGAGGATCATGGGATGACCATTTGCATTTGGTTGAGTTCGCATATAATAATAGCTACCAATCCAGTATTGGTATATCTCCATTTGAAGCTTTGTATGGAAGACCGTGCAATTCACCGTCATGTTGGTTAGAAACTGGTGAGAAATGTGTGCTTAGGCCAGATGTGTAAGAGAAACCTCAGACAAGATCAAGATCATTCAACAGTGAATGAAGGCTGCCAAAGATAGGCAGAAGAGTTATGCTGATAGAAGGAGAAGGGAATTGAAATTCTCCGTTGGTGACTTAGTATTTGTCAAGATCTCTCCATTAAATAATATTATTCGATTTGGTATGAGTGGAAAGTTGGCACCAAGATTTGTTGGTCCATTCCCAGTTCTTGAACAAGTTGGGAATTTGGCGTATAAAGTTGAATTATCAGACAAGATGGCGAGAGTTCACAACGTATTTCATATTTCCCAGTTAAGGAAATTCGTGCACGACCCCGACGTGACTATTTCACCTGATCAGTTGGATGATGTCGAAGTAGAACCCGAGGCGGTTGGGAACCGCAAGCCGATTCGTATTGTCGACCACGATACGAAGTAACTTCGAAGGAAAGTGGTGGATCTAGTCAAAGTTCAGTGGGGCGAGAATGAGAATGACTGTACCTAGGAGACAGAGGGGAGCATTAGGAAAACGTATCCAGAACTCTTTACTTGGTAAGATTCTAATTGTGATTTAGTTTTCCGCATGCTAGGATAGACTTGTTTGTTTGTTTTGTATGTTTGATTGCTGTGAATGGTTGATAAGCATGCGGGATCCTTTGCTTGTTTCTTAGTTTAGGAATTTCGGGGGCGAAATTCCCTAAGGGGGGAAGAATGTAACGACCCGCATTCTATGCATCAGGGGATCGTAGAATATTTATTTCTTTCTCATGAGAAGTCATATAGCTATGTAACTTTGGGAGACGACTATTGGGGTAATTTCCCATGTTCATGATTTTTGCCGATTTTTAAATGACCATTTTGCCCCTGGAGAATCTTGTTTCGCCTATAACTTTTGATTGGAAAGGAGTTTTGACCTGAAACCACTTCCGTTGGATCTAGATGATGGTTTACAATACCATAGAGTGGTCACATTAGCCAAATGGACTCATCATTTGGGAGATATGGCTGAAACAATGTTTGGAAGGCGAAAAACAGCTTAACCGGGCCTAATTATGGTGATTAGTGAGTGGGCCCATAACCCATTTCGGGATTAGGGTTGTGGGAAGGCTTATAGGGTTAGGAAATTCAGTTTTTATCATTTTTCAGCCACCACTTTTTGTTCCTTCAAGTCTAGCCATGACCTCCACCTCCTAATTTCCTTCCAAATCGCCCTTAATCGCTTTCTAATCGAAGATTAAGCCAAGCTACCTCAAATCAAAGGGAAACAACACCAAATCAGAGTTGGAACTGCTGGGTTGCATTAGAATTCGACCCAAAACAGAGAATATTTCAGATCTATAGTTTGGTTGTGGCTAAGGTGAGTGATTTGCATTATTTTTCACTAATTACGGCTAATTAGGGGTGATTAGTGATAATTAGCGAAATTATAGCTCAGAAAAATCTGGAAAATTTTATGAAATTCTAAAATATTATTTTAGGGCCTTGATATAAATTTGAGCTAATTTGGACAAGTTTTGCTAATTGTATGCTTAAACATGATTAAGGGGGATTAAGGGAAAAACATAGGTTTTTGGGTATGTTTGATAGATATAAACATGTTAAATTTTTGTTTTGATGTTTGTGGATGATTATATATGTTGCTATGACTGTATGGTATGCTTTTTGATTGATTAGAAAAGTTAGAATAGTCGAAAATGCCATCGTATGGTGTAAAACAATCGTTGGAAAAGTTGCTGAAAATGCTACAGGGGTCCGGATCGGATCAGATGAGGGGGTCGGGTCGGTTAGTTGAACGAACCAAGGTGATGGCATCTTCAACAGCGTATAATGGCAAGGGCAACAAGGAAGGCTCGGACCGGATCAAATTGGGGTAAAACAAATAGGATCGGAGTGAATGGGAATTGGGGATTTCAAATCGAGGGAGCTTGAAAGACCGAACCGAACCGCCTCAAGAGCATCGAGCCAATCCAGAAGAGGAGCACCGAACCGAACCACCTCAAGAGCATCGAGCCGATCCCGAAGGGGAGCACCGAACCGAACTGCACCATGGAGCTTCACGACCGAACCGAGGCAATGGCTAAGGACCCGAACCGAACCGAGGAGGTGACCCAATGATGGTCCGAGTTGAACCAGGGTGACAAGTCAAACCGATCCAGATGTGTACTTCTGCTTATACGCGACGACTCTCTTGAACACCAACTCCAATTCGACCAAAACTTGAGATGCAAAGGAAGTCCAAATAGGGTGTAGAACTTAGGATCCAGATGGGAACCAGCGAGTTAACTTCATGAATTGGACTTTGCTGCGGGACATGTGCAAAGGGGTTATCGACGTCCATAGCTTTGATTCACCACTGAGAGACGGATATTGGCTATGGATTAGTGCAGTGAAGTCATCATGACTTCATGTGGCAGAGTGATCGTAGCAACTCTATGAGACAGTGCAGTGGAGTTGTTATGACTTCATGGGGCAGAGTGGACATAGAAAGGACTAGTGGCTATGGATCAGCGCAGTGGAGTCGCCATGACTCCATGGGGTAGAGTGATCGTAGCAAGGATTTGGGTGATCAAAGTGGTGAATATCGTATGCCTTACGCACTGAGTGAGAGATTTGAGGATGGTTGCTATGTTTGATTGTTTGCCATCACTATGACATGCACACCCCACGCCCATTATCTTGACACCTTATTTTAGTGATTACCTTAGAGTGTTGTACATCTTATTGTGCTAACTCTTTGGTTTCAGGTCCAGGTTCAGGTATGGTTTAATATACCTTCTATTGTTCTTTTTTGATGCTTATCGCTCATACCAGACTTTTGTCAGATCTAGAGTTTTATGTCTCTTCTTATTACTCTAGGTGCTCTTAAACGGGCGGACTAGAGACAGGTTAGCTGGTTGTGCACGAATAGTTGTCCGGAGACGAGCTGGAGGCTTACACGTACTATTCTCTATATATTCTCCCTGTGTCGCTGCTGGTCACTACTTTGGGCATTAGTAGTGTACCTTTCCTTTCTTATTCTTTAGAGACAGTTTTAAAGTTGTAATAATGATGAAGTGGAACATAAGCTTTATTTGGATTTTCCGCTGCTACGATGTTTAGTTTTCAGCTTATGCACTGTCTCGCCTGTTTTATGTCAAAGTATGATATTATTATATTTTATTCCATGTGCTGTGAGATATGCTACAGGTTCCCTGTATTGATTCATAACTTTAAACCCCTTTCCTTTCCTTTTCTTTTGGCGACCGTCCCGTGCTGTTAGGCATCGGTACAGCGCATTTCAGGGAAATGTCGGCTGATGCGGGCGGGCCATCGCATACCCTTTCCATCATTTTTTATTAAGAAGAATATTCAATGGAGGAAACATGATGTAATGACCTGGATTTTGCATATCAAAATATTTAATTTATTTAAATATGGAAATGTTAATTTAGAAGTTGATTAACTTGAATTTAGAATATATCAATTATTTAAAAATAAATGAATCATGAAATAATAATTTAAATATTGAAATTAATCGAATAACCGAATTTGGAATTTAATATGGAATTAAATTGATTTTGAGGCTTATTAAATGTCATATTTAAATGTGAATGATAATTATAAGTTATTATTGAAGAATTAAAGTGTACTGAAATCGGTTGGTATTTACTCGATTTTGCTAACATGTGGGGATAGCCATTTTTCAGACGATCTCGGATTGCAACGAAACCAATTTTGTAAAATATATATTGATTAATTATTGTAAGATTTCAAGTTTCGTATTAATCGGAGTTTTTGTGTGATCATGCGCAATATAAATACATATCGATTTACTGTTTAATAGTTAAAAATAGTGTTTTTGCAAATAATTTTGGAATTCGACAAAACCAGTATCTTTGAGTCTGGAATATTGTAATATAGTAGAGTGTCAACTTTCGTGGCGATCGGGCGACAGATGTGATCGTGAGAGCGTGAAACGTTCGATATAAATACGCTTGATTATTATAATAAAAATATCTAAATTCTTTTATCTATAAGTATCCCTTTATCCTATTACAACCTAATTTCATCTTCCATCTCCATTAGACATAAAAGAGGCCGCCACTAACTTTATTTCTTCAAGAAATTTTATAAAATCAAAGTCACAACAGAATCGAGTGATGTTGGATCGTTTTGAACTCCTAGGAGCTTGCTCTTCTCTTGGCTAGCCTATGTTTTAGGCACAGTAAAATTTTGTGTCTCCCCTATTTATACAGTGGAAGTTAGGGCTGGTGTATGGCATTGATTCGAGGAGAGACGGGTGATGAGGTGGTTGACTTCAAGTTCATGGAGGAAAATGATGAAAATTGACTAAAAGATGCCATGAGGTGTTGGTGGAGGTCAGAATTCATGGGAGAGGGTGTCGAGTTGGTATTGGTAGGGTCGAGCGAGACTGGTTCGATGCGAGAAAGTCGATGGCGAAGTCAAAATGAGTAAACAAGGCTCAAATGTTGGGGTCATTGGAAAGTGCGCGATGGAGTTTGGGTTTGCTATGCATATCACAAAGGAGGAGCAGATTCAAAAAAAATGGGGTAGAAGGAGGGAACGCACCTGTTTTACGGGTGAGGGTGGTTTTAAATAATTAAGCTGTTAAGTTAATGATTGTTTTAAATCTCCTTTTGTCTTGTAAAATCTATATCTAGTTCATATGACATCAGATTGACGAGCTGTCAGTTGCGTTGGAATCATGGCGAAGAATACTATGTGTAGGCAGTGAATTATAATCATTTTAAAGAGCCTGAATTTTTATATATTTTAAATCCCTGTTTGAAATTAGATAAAATCAACGTAAATCATCGTTGGAATGGATGGTGAGTTTAACTCACGCTTCTTGCTATAATATTGTACCATATAATAGTATTGATTGTTATTTACATATTTATATATGCAATTGGTTATTTGGATATTTATTACTTTATTGGTGGTTGTATATATATATATATATATATATATATATATATATAAATTCCCATCTGTGAACAGATGATCCTTTGACACTACCTGCGTTGTATCAGAAGATTCATCATATATGAATTAGCTAATATTGAACTGTATTACAAGTATCTGTGCTGATGTATAAGCTATGATACTGTGGGAAAGGTTGGAGGAATCCAATAGGATTCCTCAATATGATTGTTATAATATTTGTATTCATATGTTACTATATGAATTGATTGTGCGTTAAACCTGATTATGGACCCAATATTTATATAATGTTTTTATATGTGGAATTATGGTGAAGTGAATATATTATTTTATATAATATATTGAGTTTTTTTATTTCACACAATTTGGTGTGTTTAGCATTACTAGACTTAATTGGGAAATTATATGAATTAGGATGGAAATTTGGAAAGTGGAATTGAATGGTTTTAAATATAAAACAGTCTTTTTAATTCTCTTACTTAAAACTAATTTTAAACTGTTTTACTATATTTATATTTTACCCTTTTATTTTGAAACTGTTTTCAAGCTATTTTATTATATTTACATTTCTAATCTTTTTTATTTGAATCCCATTTTTAAGCTATTTATCTTTATATATATTTTTTGAAATAAACTTAGTTTATTTTGTAATATTTGGGAATGGTTTTTGGATTACAACACAGTAGTTATAATCAATGATTTAGAAATCACTAGTATTTCACCTTGTTGAATATTTATCAATATTTACATCTTTAAAGGAATATTTTAAAGATGTGAATAAGTATAGAAATGGTTTTGGGTTTTCATGACAATTTGTTATTTACATTTGTCTTTAACCCTCTCAGATCATATCATCTTAGCTGCTAATATTGAATCTTTAAATGAACGTTTAAAGTTAATTATAAAAGGAAGTTTTTTGGGTTGTTGTAAAAAGTGTTTTAGCAACACTTGTTTTTAAACCCTTGGAATACAGTAAACTAGAAATATATAATTTAATAGTTTTTAAATATACTTAGATCTTTAATAATGGGATTACAAAGATAGAAACCAGTACAAGAATATTTTAGGATAAAGGTATCGAATAAGATGTTTTAACTTATAAAAGAAAACAGGTTCTTAATAAATGATGATTTTGATTATATTTTAAAGAAAGGAAATATTGGAATGAATTATAGATGTACTTATAATGGAGGGATATGTATATGAATAACTTTTGAAGTATTGACTACTGTAAATGAATTGTGATTATACTTATACTGGAGAGATAAGTATATTAAAACCTTTTAAATTATTATGACTATAAAGGAATAGGGTATTAGTAGAATATATACATCTACATCTTTTATATCTATAAGTTGAATATATACACTAGTAATTAAAGGAATATTAATCATGTATGAATTATTGATGAATAAGCGAAGTATTATTTAACAAATGAAGATTTATTAGATAAAAGAAGTTTTACTAATAAAGGAGTTTTAATTAACGAAAGATTAATGAAATGGTAAAGGGATTAAATTCGTTTATATAAGTTAATCATGCTTTGAATATTATCATGCTTCGTGACTTGATAGTGCTTTGGATGACTAGTCATTTGTTATTGAAATTAAGCAAGGTTATTTTCCATATACAATCGTCTATTGTGTAAATTGTAGTCGCTTAATCGACTATAGAACTTGACCTTAAATCTAGTGACTAGTTTTAAGGAGACCCATATTGGTAAGTATTCCACTTATCGGAAATTCACTTCGAAATTAGTATACAGGTTCTGTGTTTTGGAAGCAGTTGCAAAAGTCTATGTAGAAATTCGAGATCTCTTGAGATACTCAAATGTACATAGTGGTTTCGAGATTTGTAAAGGAATCTATGTGTGATTCCAAGATATATTGTACTTGTTATACTAACTGGGAATTCTTGTTATGATCGAGTGATAAAGACTTGTGAGAAGATGTCGAATGAAACCTCGACATCAAAAATGGAAGAAAACAGATTAGGACCACAATCTAGGGTTTTGCTAACCTGTTGCAGGTTATATTGAATCCATATCTTTTGCATGCTTATTATCGAATCATGTGGGAGCTCCTTGAAGTTGTGCACGACAGTTGGTTATATTTGGTTCCACGTAGTGCACATCGGTGTTTTCATCCATGGGCTAGTTGTGGTTACGTTATGGTATATTTAATCTACAGATATAAGACGCTTGAGGTAGGTTCTAACCCTTGTGCATGGAGTTCGTGTGACGACCCCAAACCCCCGATCCTGGGCGGCATGGATAGTCTTTGGAATATAACATATTACTATCATCAGTAGATCACAAAATATAACACAGTACAAAATATCATAGAATAATTTACGTCATTTTACTTCAGCGGAAATAACCATCATCAGAGTTACATAGATTAAAGGATCATACTTTGTACATAACATCATTTACCATATAGATAATAAATTTGCAACAAATTCAAATATAAATATTATAAGAGAGTGTCTTAAAAGTTCAAAAGAGATTGATAAAATTCCATCTTCAGCTCCAAGCCAAAATAGCACCCACAGCTCCTGTGCATATCCTAAAGATCGCAAATAACCTGATCACTTGGCTGCCAATGTAAAAGTTATAGGCACCCGAGTTTGCAAGAAAAAAAATACGAGTCAGTCATATGACTGGTATGAGAAATCCTACTGTTACTTAACTTATTTAAAGATAAGACATATCACGGGACCACATCGTATAACACGGAACGAGTTTACTCCACTCGATTGCCGATGCAGAAAATGAAATAAAACAAGGCAGTGCTTTTTAGAAAAATGAAGCCTTTATAAGACTCAGGTCCTATTACATAATGCAACACAAGTGTAACGACCCGGAAAATCTGAACCAATTTAAAATTTTTAAATTGGCTAAAATAGTGGATTTTAAATATTTAAAATAAATATTTAAAATAATAGCAATGAAAAGTGAGTTTGAATCGACGTTTGAAAACGAATATAATTAATTCTAATTATAAACAAGGCCTGAAATGGCGCGGTAGTTTCAAAAATTGAATTCAAACTTTGTCGGACTGTACCGGGTGCAAAACAAAACGGATTTGAGTGAAACCAAAAATATTTAAATCTGTTAGTGAATACCTTTCTAAGGAATCTGAAAAATCGAATTTTCATAGCGGAAAGCAAAAGTTAGGGCCAAATGAATTTTCAGAAAGGTCGTTATGGAATTTATATAGCCCGTGAAATTGGCCATTTTGCATACAACCTCGGAATTCGATGAAACCACTTTTGTTGGATCCAGGATGGGAAGTTATTGCTAGGTTTCGAATTTCATAATTTTTGAAGCTAGTATGTGAGCGTGGGAAATGAAAACGTGTTTTGGTCAATTACATTTAAATTGGATCGACCAGAAATGGGCCTTTTTGCAAACGGTCTCAGAATTCGACGAAACTAGTTTTGTTGGGACCGTATCGTCAAAACATAGCCAGATTTATTTTTCTAGAATTTTTGAATCAGTTTGTAGCCCTGGCAAATTGAAATGTACGTTCAAATCAAATATTAAATGTGATATATTTTAATTTGAAGGAAAACTGACTGAAACAGTCGAATGGGCCTTCGAAACATATCCCATTATGTTTGGAATGGGGGTAAAATGCTAGGGACGACAGTCGTTGTGTCTGAATTGGTGTTCGTGTGAGACAAGGGGTATTTTGGAGATTTTAAAAATTATATATGAAAAACCATTGGTCCACATCAGCCCCCCCCCCCCCCCGACATTCTCTCTCCCCAACTCAAAATCGAACGGCGCCTTCAGCTCAAAACTTCCCCCTCCGATTCCTCCTCCTACATGCAATAAAAACCCATGCCCCAGTTGAAGTTTTTGTAGATCGTCTCAATATCTTCAAATCCATATAGGGATTGTAATTTATCGCTCAGTATTATGGGAGATCGGGCACCCTGAAGTTGCGCCGTTCGAGCTGGAATCCCTCCTCCCTAGCACGCGTGAGTTGACGGCGGTGGACACCCCCAGGCGCGGTTTTCGAAGCACTACCTCGTGGCGCTGGCCGGTCGACGCGAAGCCTCGCGGATTTCGTGCAAATTGCTGACCTAGTTTTGAACATCATAACGAGGTATACGACTATTTTATTTTTAACTATATTATAGCAGTTTAAAGCGCTACGGTTTTTGATTTCACTGTAAAAATCATATCTTTTTCGTTTCTTGACAAAATTCAGTGAAACAAGAGATAGTGGACTCGTGTGGACGTCTTCTACATTCTAGAAGAGAGCGCATATTTTTCTGAGCCTTCTGCTATTTTTGGTGGAGTGGAACCCAAAGTGAGATTTCTAATTTATAAACGATATGGAAAACGACGATGTATAAATTATATAGTCGATGTATGGGTTATATAAGCGTTGTACACCTCATGTATAAGCGTTGTATAAGTTGTACGTTCGATGTATGAGTTATATATGCGTTGTAAAAATTATATATGAGTTGAAATAGAAGTGAATTGCTATATATATATACACACACACGCCCCTCGTCCACAAACCATGGACGACATTTATTGGTTGTGATTGGTGTGAAAATTGATTGATAGTGAATGCTTGATTGGAATTGTTTGTGGTTGATATTGATTGATAGTGGTTGAAAAATACCCGTTTGTGGTTGAGAAATATTTGGTTGAAACCACATAGGATTAGTTTGTGGAAATGAAATAAATATATACATGCCGCCTGCGTGCGAACTAGATGCATGATTCCCCATTGTCAAAAACCGCGAGGTTTTAAGGTAGAGCGAGGAGCCGTACTAGGGACGGTCCCGGTTTTAACTACCCAGCCGTTGTGCTGCTGAAATTTTGAGTAATATTCATGTGTTTGAATTATTTTCATTTGTTGAAACTATATTTATTCGTTGAATAAGAAGCCTTCATGTGTTGAGTCGATATTCATTCGTTGGATAGAAATTCATGTGTTGAATGGTATTCGTGTTTTAAATATAAAAATCACATTTTTATCATCTATATGAACTATATAAAATAATCTTGTTTTGAAAGAAATTGTTTTATAATAAAAATCCTATTTTTATTACCTATATGAACTATATAAAATAATAGTATTTTGAAATGAATTTTCTTACAATAAAAATCACATTTTTATTATGTACATGAATTGTTAAATATAGTGAAGTGTTGAAATAGAAGACAGTTAGATAAAAATATCATTTTTATCAAACGTAAGAAAAGAACATAGCTTTGTAATCGAAGAATCGATATATATATATATATATATATATAGAATTGAAATATATCGAATAACGACGCTGCAGTTCGTATTTGAAATCGTGATTTCAAATTATTAGTGCGGGAGATCCGACCATCGGATTTTCCCGAAACCGCAACCGTTGGGTTCGCTTTGGAAATATCTTTCCAACGGCACCAACTTTGTAAAAATCCAACGGTTGGATTGTCTGGAATGTTTAATTCAAATCTAAAGAAAAACAGCACCAGAATCGATTATATTTATATATATTTATAAATATAATTATATTTAATCGAATAGCGACGCTGCAGTTCGTATTTTGAAATCGAATCTTCAAACGATTATACCGGGAGATCCGACCGTCGGATTTTCCCAAAACTGGAACCGTTGGATTCATTTTGAAAAGATCTTTCTAATAATGTAAATTTTGTGAAGATCCAATGGTTAAATTTTTAGATATGTGTAAATCAAATCTGAAGAAAAACAGCGCCACGGCCGCGTTATGGCCCGAAGCGTCGTTTTGAATAAATTGGCTATTTTAAAATAAATAAAAATAGCGATAAATCGTTATAAAAAATCATAAACGATATGGAATGGAAATAAACTGAATTTGCTCAATTTATGTGGTATTTGATGGTTGAATGTGTTTGGTGTGAAAATTACATTAAAGAAC
Source organism: Allium sativum (assembly GCA_030737875.1). Classification (NCBI taxonomy): domain Eukaryota; kingdom Viridiplantae; phylum Streptophyta; class Magnoliopsida; order Asparagales; family Amaryllidaceae; genus Allium; species Allium sativum. The sequence continues at coordinate 825,659,325 of CM060913.1, forward strand.
AAAATTGGTGTTGTCGAATGATTTAACCATTGAAATAAATTGTTTTGAAATTCTAAATATACGTGAATTATTTGAAAAGGCCGAGTTAATTCTCATTTCAAATAATTGACCGACGATTGAAAGTCGAAGATAAAGACAGTGGTAGAAGACCGGAGATCTTCACCTCGTTTGGATGGTAACCGAGGTCCTGATTGGGAGGCATCACGAAATATGGATAATGAGTGGTGATCGTCCAGACGTACGTGGTGGTCGATGGGTTTGCGAGGTATATAGTGCCTCCGGTTTCGTTCAGACCCAGAACGGACTTGTAAATGGACTGCGTGTCTGACATTGGATTTTATTCTGTGTTGATTGATCTCTATTAAATATACGTCTGTTTGGCGGCGGAGAATTTATTCTTTTGCTTAACGCCCTTCTCTGAAACGCATGAGTTCAGAGGTTGTATATCAATGGACATCAGTCGCATGGCATGAATAGCTAGTGTGGCATGCCTAAGTGGCAAATGATCAGGGCTTTTGTTGAAAAGAAATGTCTTGTGGTGATGATCAAAGCACCGCCTGTGTGGCGTAGCTTTGTATATAACGTGAATTCGCGAGCCTCACTCCCCAGTATGAACCAGAAACGGGAGAAGGACCTCAGGGAGGGCATGCGTTTCTTTCTAGCTAGGAGTGGTGTCAGTGTTTTTACACGGCCTGACATTTTACTTATGTGGTTGTTACTGTTGCGAGGCGCCTCGGTTAGATCGGACGATCCGGGTCCGATGGAGTCATACGTTGGCTCATTTGCACCCCATAGGGCGGGGAGACGTATTGCTCAGGCATTTTAATCCACATCGGTGGAACGGCCCTGTCGCTCCAAGGGTCGATGCGTTCTGATCCTGAGACATGGTAGGCTAGATTGTCTCGAATTCGGTAAGGACTATCTTTTGCCTTGGTTCATGACGGAAATCCAATTTCCAAATACGAAATCGTGCGGTTTTGATTGTATACATATATATATATGGCGACATGATATGTGGTACCCATGCCATCTATGATTGATAGTTATGATTTGAAATTGTTTTTGAAACATATAAGCACTAGTAGTAATATCAAATGCTTTTGTTTTATTCGTATCAAGCATAATTTGGCCATTATAAGGTAAAACTCTATCCTCCGGTTTGCGTTGCATTGTGTGATGGGAACTGAGTCTTATAATGGTTACATTTTTATAAAAAGCATTGCGTTGTTTAAAAGAAAGATTTGTTTTTAAAGCACTGGCAATCCAAGGGAGTAAACCCGTTCCACGAAAGTGGCGTGGTCCTGTGATTGGCCCTATTATAAATGTGTTGAGTAGATTTCTCATACCAGTCCCATGACTGACTCGTAGTTTGTTTCACTTTCAAACTCTGGTGCCCCTTTTTCTTCACGGGAAGCCTTGTATTCAGGTTTAGCTGGCTCTTTTTGGATAGCTGGAGCTGAAGATCGATTTTATCATTTATCTCTTTTTATGCTGTTCAGCTCCTATTGTACATATTTTGTTTGTTTCCGCTGTAGACATTTATGTATAGCTGAACTGTATTTGTACTAAGTATGATCCTGTATACTGTATAACTCTGATGATTACGTTTACCCAGTGTATTCTATTGTAAATATTATGGTGTATTTATTTAATTCTGTTCTGCTATTATCTGTGTCTGTGTTATATTCCACGGATCACCCTTGCCACCGTCAGTACGGGGTTTGGGGTCGTCTCAATTTGGTATCAGAGCTTTGGTTAAGCTTAGTTCTGGAATATAACATATTAACGAACTCGTCAGAGATAGAACCAGTAGTGTTCTAGGACGGGTAACTCAATACAGATAGGATCAGCAATATCCTAGTATGAGTACAGCAGAATCAGAACAACTCGTTAGAGATGGGGTCAGAAGAGCCCCAGAACGAGTCGAGAGTTATATGTTTATAAATAACGTATTTGTGATTATATATATAGTCTGGTTTTAGAAATACAATTTTTGAATATATAAAAGATATATATTTGAAAAGTTAAAAAGTTAAAAACAATTTGATTGTTGTTTGTGTTGTGTGATTGTAGATTTGATTAATTAAATTATTTAAACAATAGTTAATTTAATAAACAATAGAATAATGGTAGAATTTATTCGATTATATCACACATTGAACTGATTTAAAAATAGATAGAAATATATACATGTGCATTATATATGTTTGAATAGGTAAATGGATAGCTGTTGAGTAAGGATTTTATTTGCGTGCCCGACAAATAGGTAAACCTTAATGAGTTGGATGCGAAATATTATTATATCAACCCCTGTGAATGCTATTGGATGCGGAGTGCTGGTTATTCAGTGTCTAATAATAAACGTCGCCATAGGATAGTAACAATTAATTTTGAACTACATTACATGGCATACTTCTGAAGATAGGCATACTTCATCATATACCACATAAGCATTTGGAGCTTGTGTGACGAGGTGGAAGATTTACATACGAGCGAGAGGCTTGTATGGCGATGACTATATTTTACAGGTTGAACTGATGACTGATATGGACTATTTAAATTGTAACAATAAAATTGCCAGATTAATAAAAACCAAACACAGGTCTAGAGTTGACAATAATCACGTCTCTCTAGTTATTAGATACGACACATGGACTATTTATTTCCCATACGGGATGAGGTGACGAGGATTTATCCTCTGGAGCATTTAAAATACACACTCCCTCAGGCTTTGACAGGGTGACGAGAATTTATTCTCTGGAGTTATTATCAATACACACCCCCCTGTAAACACCAGAATATATCACTATAAATATGTGTATGCTTATTAGGATTTATTGGGTACCTAAGACGGCCCAATAAATTTCCAAACCTCTCCCCGTACAAAGGAGGTTATGGCGAAATTTTTCGAAAATTCCGGGTGTTAGCCAAATTTTTGAAGAATTTGAAAATTCTTAGGAACTGAAAGGTTGGAGAATTGAAGCCAGATTGGACGTAGAGTTGATTAATCAAACCACTTTCGACTTTGTTCCTTTTCGGGGACGAAAAGTTTTAAGTGGTGGAGATTGTAACGACCCGGAAAATCTGAACCAATTAAAATTTTTTAAATTGGCTAAAATAGTCGATTTTAAATATTTAAAATAAATATTTAAAATAATAGCAATGAAAAGTGAGTCTGAATCGATGTTTGAAAACGAATATAATTAATTCTAATTATAAACAAGGCCTGAAATGGCGCGGTAGTTTCAAAAATTGAATTCAAACTTTGTCGGACTGTACCGGGTGCAAAACAAAACGGATTTGAGTGAAACCAAAAATATTTAAATCTGTTAGTGAATACCTTTCTAACGAATCTGAAAAATCGAATTTTCATAGTGGAAAGCAAAATTTATGGCCAAATGAATTTTCAGAAAGGTCGTCATGGAATTTATATAGCCCGTGAAATTGGCCATTTTGCACACGACCTCGGAATTCGACGAAACCGCTTTTGTTGGATCCTGGATGGGAAGTTATTGCTAGGTTTCGAATTTCATAATTTTTGAAGCCAGTATGTGAGCGTGGGAAATGAAAACGTGTTTTGGTCAATTATAGTTAAATTGGATCGACCAAAAATGGGCCTTTTTGCAAACGGTGTCAGAATTCGACGAAACTAGTTTTGTTGGGACCGTATCGTCAAAACATAGCCAGGTTTATTTTTCTGGAATTTTTCGAATCAGTTTGTGGCCCTGGAAAATTGAAATGTACGTTCAAATCAAATATTGAATGTGCTATATTTTAATTTGAAGGAAAACTGACTGAAACAGTCGAATGGGCCTTCGAAACATATCCCATTGTGTTCGGAATGGGGGTAAAACGCTAGGGACGATAGTCGTTGGTCTGAATTTGTGTTCGTGTGAGACAAGGGGTATTTTGGAGAATTTAAAAACTATAAAATATAAAAAAACCATTGGTCCACATCAGCCCCCCCCCCCCCCCCGACATTCTCTATCCCCGACTCAAAATCGAACGGCGCCTTCAGCTCAAAACTTCCCCCTCTGATTCCTCCTCCTACACGCAATAAAAACCCATGCCCCAGTTAAAGTTTTTGTAGATCGTCTCGAGATCTTCAAATCCATATAGGGATTGTAATTTATCGCTTAGTATTGTGGGAGATCGGGCACCCTGAAGTTGCGTCGTTCGAGCTGGAATCCCTCCTCCCTGGCGCGCGCGAGTTGACTGCGGTGGACACCCCCAGGTGCGGTTTTCGAAGCACGACCTCGTTGCGCTGGCCGATTGTCGCGAAGCTTCGCGGATTTCGTGCAAATTGCTGACCTAGTTTTGAACATCAAAACGTGGTATACGGCTATTTTATTTTTAACTATATTATAGCAGTTTAAAGCACTACGGTTTCTGATTTCACTGTAAAAATCATATCTTTTTCGTTTCTTGATGAAATTTAGTGAAACAAGAGACAGTGGACTCGTGTGGACGTCTTCGACATTCTAGCAGAGACCGCATATTTTTCTGAGCCTTCTGCTATTTTTGGTGGAGTGGAACCCAAAGTGAGATTTCTAATTTATAAACGATATGGAAAACGACGATGTATAAATTATATAGTCGATGTATGGGTTATATAAGTGTTGTACACCTCATGTATAAGCGTTGTATAAGTTGTACGTTCGATGTATGAGTTATATATGCGTTGTAAAAATTATATATGTGTTGAAATAGAAGTGAATTGCTATATATAAGTATGTATATATATATATATATATACACGCCCCTCGTCCACAAACCATGGACGATATTTATTGGTTGTGATTGGTGTGAAAATTGATTGATAGTGAATGGTTGATTGGAATTGTTTGTGGTTGATATTGATTGATTGTGGTTGAAAAATACCCGTTTGTGGTTGAGAAATATTTGGTTGAAACCACATAGGATTAGTTTGTGGAAATGAAATAAATATATACATGCCGCCTGCGTGCGAACTAGATGCATGATTCCCCATTGTCAAAAACCGCGAGGTTTTAAGGTAGAGCGAGGAGCCGTACTAGGGACGGTCCCGGTTTTAACTACACTGCCATTATGCTGCCGAAATTTTGAATAATATTCATGTGTTTGAATTATTTTCATTTGTTGAAACTATATTTATTCGTTGAATAGGAAGCCTTCATGTGTTGAGTCGATATTCATTCATTGGATAGAAATTCATGTGTTGAATGGTATTCGTGTTTTAAATATAAAAATCACATTTTTATCATCTATATGAACTATATAAAATAATATTGTTTTGAAAGAAATTGTTTTATAATAAAAATCCTATTTTTATTACCTATATGAACTATATAAAATAATAGTGTTTTGAAATGAATTGTTTTACAATAAAAATCACATTTTTATTATGTACATGAATTGTTAAATATAGTGAAGTGTTGAAATAGAAGACAGTTAGATAAAAATATCATTTTTATCAAATGTATGAAAAGAATACAGCTTTGAAATCAAAGAATCGATATATATATATACATATATATATATATATATATATATATATATAGAATTGAAATATATCGAATAACGACGCTGCAGTTCGTATTTTGAAATCGTTATTTCAAATGATTAGTGCGGGAGATCCGACCATCGGATTTTTCCGAAACCGCAACCGTTGGGTTCGCTTTGGAAATATCTTTCCAACGGCACCAACTTTATAAAAATCCAACGGTTGGATTGTTTGTAATGTTTAATTCAAATCTGAAGAAAAACAACACCAGAATCGAATATATATATAATTATATTTAATCGAATAGCGATGCTGCAGTTCGTATTTTGAAATCGAAACTTCAAACGATTATACCGGGAGATCCGACCGTCGGATTTTCCCGAAACTGGAACCGTTGGATTCATTTTGAAAAGATCTTTCTAATGATGTAAATTTTGTGAAGATCCAATGGTTAGATTTTCAGACATGTGTAAGTCAAATCAGAAGAAAAACAGCGCCACAGCCGAGTTATGGCCCGAAGCGTCGTTTTGAATAAATTGGCTATTTTAAAATAAAAAAAAATAGCGATAAATCGTTATAAAATATCATAAACGATATGGAATGGAAATAAACTGAATTTGCTCGATTTATGTTGTATTTGATGGTTGAATGTGTTTGGTGTGAAAATTACATTAAAGAACAAAATTGGTGTTGTCGAATGATTTAACCATTGAAATAAATTGTTTTGAAATTCTAAATATACGTGAATTATTTGAAAAGGCCGAGTTAATTCTCATTTCAAATAATTGACCGACGATTGAAAGTCGAAGATAAAGACGGTGGTAGAAGACCGGAGATCTTCACCTCGTTTGGATGGTAACCGAGGTCCTGATTGGGAGACATCACGAAATATGGATAATGAGTGGTGATCGTCCAGACGTACGTGGTGGTCGATGGGTTTGCGAGGTATATAGTGCCTCCAGTTTTGTTCAGACCCAGAACGGACTTGTAAATGGACTGCGTGTCTAACATTGGATTTTATTCTGTGTTGATTGATCTCTATTAAATATACATCTGTTTGGCGGCGGAGAATTTATTCTTTTGCTTAACGCCCTTCTCTGAAACGCATGAGCTCAGAGGTTGTATATCAATGGACATCAGTCGCATGGCATGAATAGCTAAGGTGGCATGCCTAAGTGGCAAATGATCAGGGCTTCTGTTGAAAAGCAATGTCTTGTGGTGATGATCAAAGCACCGGCTGTGTGGCATAGCTTTGTATATAACGTGAATTCGCGAGCCTCACTCCCCGGTATGAACCAGAAACGGGAGAAGGACCTCAGGGAGGGCATGCGTTTCTTTCTAGCTAGGAGTGGTGTCAGTGTTTTTACACGGCCTGACATTTTACTTATGTGGTTGTTACTGTTGCGAGGCGCCTCGGTTAGATCGGACGATCCGGGTCCGATGGAGTCATTCGTTGGCTCATTTGCGCCCCATAGGGCGGGGAGACGTATTGCTCAGGCATTTTAATCCACATCGGTGGAACGGTCCTGTCGCTCCAAGGGTCGATGCGTTCTGATCCTGAGACATGGTAGGCTAGATTGTCTCGAATTTGGTAAGGACTATCTTTTGCCTTGGTTCATGACGGAAATCCAATTTCCAAATACGAAATCGTGCGGTTTTGATTGTATATATATAGCGACATGATATATGGTACCCATGCCGTCTATGATTGATAGTTATGATTTGATTTTTTTTTAAACATATAAACACTAGTAGTAATATCAAATGCTTTTGTTTTATTCGTATCAAGCATATTTTGGCCATTATAAGGTAAAACTCTATCCTCCGGTTTGCGTTGCATTGTGTGATGGGAACTGAGTCTTATAATGGTTTCATTTTTATAAAAAGCATTGCGTTGTTTAAAAGAAAGATTTGTTTTTAAAGCACTGGCAATCCAATGGAGTAAACCCATTCCACGAAAGTGGCGTGGTCCTGTGATTGGCCCTATTATTAATGTGTTGAGTAGATTTCTCATACCAGTCCCATGACTGACTCGTAGTTTGTTTCACTTTCAAACTCGGGTGCCCCTTTTTCTACACGGGCAGCCTTGTATTCAGGTTTAGCTGGCTCTTTCTGGATAGCTGGAGCTGAAGATTGATTCTATCATTTATCTCTTTTTATGCTGTTCAACTCCTATTGTACATATTTTGTTTGTTTCCGCTGTAGACATTTATGTATAGCTGAATTGTATTTGTACTAAGTAAGATCCTGTATACTGTGTAACTCTGATGATTACGTTTACCCAGTGTATTCTATTGTACATATTCTAGTGTATTTATTTAATTCTGTTCTGCTATTATCTGTTTCTGTGTTATATTCCACGGATCACCCTTGCCACCGTCAGTACGGGGTTTGGGGTCGTCTCAACAAGCCGGAGGATAGAGTTTTACCTTATAATGGCCAAACATGCTTGATACGAGGAAAATAAAAATCATTTGATATTATTATTAGTGTCTAAGTGTTTTAAAACAATTTCAACATAAATGTATCAATCCTAGATGGCATAGTACTCCCATCCTACTATGTCGCCATATAGGTTTACAACTAAAACGTTAAAATTGCATATTGAAATTTCGGTTTCCATCATGAGCCGAGGCAAGGGATCTCTCCTCACTGATTCAGACCATCTCTAGCAAGATGCCCAGTACCACTCTCTATGAGCCCTTGGATCGGCAGGGCCAGTCAGCCTCCCTTGCTGACTAGTTATGCCTGAGTCATATGTTTCCTGGTCCTGCTGGACCTCTTGGTCTCTCGGTCGACCATCTTGGCCTGATGCGGCCATATCTGAGGCGCCTCGCTTTCCAACATCCACATAAGTAATAATGCCTAGGTTCCATACCATGGCACTTCTTCTAGCTCGTAAGAAATGCATATCCTCCCTACGGTCCTTTATCCCGTTTTTGACTCATACCAGAGTGTGTAGCTTGCGAATTTACGCTACAACACAAAGCTATGCTATATTAAAGTTGTGCTTCGATCATCATCCACAAAGCTCTTCTTTTCAACAAAAGCTTTAATCACATCACAACATGCCACATTAACAATCCATGCCATACAATTGAATACCAGTATACAACCTCTAAGCTCGTATGTCTCAAAGAAGGGTGTTAAGTAAGAAAATAAATTCTTCGCTACTAAACAGATATATATATTTAATAGAAATCAATCAATACAGAACGAAGTACAACGTCAGACAATCCATTTACAAGTCCGTTCTAGGTCTGAACGAAATCGAGGCACCTTAATCCTTATCACATATGTCCAATACAGGAGAGAAGTCCTTGCATATCCGGGCAATCAACAAGTACGTTCAAACAACTATCACTATAACCCTTTCAAGGGAGCTACCCAAATCCAGGGCATAATTAGTTATCTATTCGATGTGAAGATTGTCGGTCTTGCACCATCTTCAATATCTTCAACTTTTAATCGTCATTCAGTTATTTAAAATGGGTGTAAACCCGGTCTTTTCAAATAATTGTCGCATAAACAAATCAAATCAAATTCTTATTTGAATTATTGATTTACCAATTAAACCTCTTTTTAATTGGTTCCTTTCTTAAGATTTAAAATCTTGTTCTTTTCCCTGGTTAAGACATTTGGCTTTCACAAATAATTTCTTTACCTTATATTAAAAGGTTTACTCGGGATTTCAATTCAATTTACGAATTAAAATTTCCATTTTTAAATATCACCAAAATTAGTTATATAAGCTTTCATGCCAATAACCGCCAAATTGCACTTAACCACTTTTATCATTATAAACCATGTGAAATTGGTTTATACGCATTCCAAATCATTTATAATACTTTAAAATGATTATTCACTATTTTCATATATATAAATAGTCCATTTTAGTTGAACGACGTTTTAGATTATTCAGTTGTACAGGCGTTGTTTTCATTCAAGCTTGAATTAAAAATTTCTCAAAATCTAACCATTGGTTTTTAACATTTATCCTTGGAAAGTACTTTTGGAAATGAATCTAACAGTTTCAATTTCGGGAAAATCCAATGGTTTGATCTCCCAGTATACTCGTTTAAAATTATGTGTCGAAAACGCAAACTACCGCTGCGCGATACATTCTATTTTAATTTGTATTCGACGTATATATGCATTATAAGTCGAACTACTTCCTAATCATTTTATTTATTAACTATTTTCCTAACGACCTATATTTTCGAAAAATTTCTCCATAACTTCCTTTGTATCAAAAAACGACAACTCACTTCTCTAGGCCCCCATATATATATATATATATATATATCCAAAAAAATCAATAGAGGATGTGTCAAAAATTATTATTCCAGTACCCGTGTGGGGTTTACATTATGTTTACAAACCATTGTGACCTATCTACACACTTGGGAGATGTGTAAAAATATCATCCCAGTACCCAGGTGAGGTTTACATCAAAATCCATGTCGCTTACATTAAACAAGAGAGACGTAGAAATTTCTGTCATCTCAAGCACTACAAGAAAAAGTAGAATAGACATCACAGTTTTAACATCGCTTGCTATTTTAGCCGATGTCAAAACGATTTTTAACATCGTTAATATTAAAATTGATGTTGTTGATTTCTCATACATCGTTTTATTAAAGGAGCGGTGTTTTATACATTCTTTAGAAAAATAGAAAAATTAGTCCGCACATCGTTTTATTAAAGGAGCGATGTCTTATACACACTTTAGAAAAAAGAAAAATCAGGCCGCCCGAATATTTTACCCCTTAACATTTTGTTTCCCTCCCTTAACCAAATTATTTTCCCCCAACGCCTTATCCAAAATTTTCACCGAACCAAAGTTAAAATCAAACTAGAAATTTTTTACTTTTCCCCCACGATTTTTTTCACTTTCCCCCCAGTTTGTCGAACCCTAATTGCTGAAGTTGCTCTCTCCACTCGCACTCAAAACCGTAATTTTTAAAGCGGCTTCATGAAGCTCGAAGCTCTGTCTAAAGCTCAAATCCATCAGCTGAAAGCCCTAAATTGTGAAGTTCGAAACTCAAATCTAGGTTTGTAAGTGGTAAGCTGCTCAGATCTATGTTCGTATTGCTTTTGGTTTGTAAGTGGTTAAGCTTGGTTTGATATTTCTAATTTATATCTATTCTAAGTGGGTAAGCTTGAATTTGGTATTTCTGATTTATATTTGTTCTCCGAAAGGTTGTATAGCTTTTATAAATCTTCAATTCGGTTGTTCCCAAACTTTCTAGTCCATGTTAAAGTTGTATAACTACTGCCCTTCGGAAGGATTAATTGAATTTTGCAATAATAAAGTTGGTGGAAGTTATCTCCTTCCAAAGTTTAGGTAGGACCAGTAGTTATACAACTTCTGTTGGTTCTTTCCTACCTAAAGTTAGTGAACTTCTGTTGGTTCTTTCCTTCCGAAGGCCGTTGAAAATTATCTCAGAGAAGAATCAATTGAATTTTATGCGGAGTTTCTTAAACATAGTTGTACTACATGTAAATCTTGTTTATGAATTACATATATGAGTTACACAGTATATAAATTGTGCAGCATATGACTTGGGAGTTTATGAATTTTGAAATATGTGATACTTAACTGATACTTTCCATACTAAATTTCCCTGTAGGCTCAGGAGAAGTATTATGTTTTAGGCTCTTTTCCCATCAAAATCAATAACCGAGATTGCAAAAATTTGTGTTAGGTCATCAATGATCGAGTTGAACTTGAATCGTACTTGCAATCTCGATATTGATATTAATGAGGCCAGAGAAATGTGAATTGATGTGGGAAACTGAACAGAGAAACAGGTTCAAAACAGGTATACCTACTTTGAAATTAGAATGTGTTTAAGTATGTTAATTTATTTTATTTTATTCCATCTGATTTGCATGTATAGGAGTATAAGCTCAAATCAAAATGACTCTTTTACATCTTTTAACAAGACGCCAGAAGCACAAGCTCAAATCTCAAAGATAACAGATAAATATTCTATTGTAAAATGTTTATCTATATTAGTCAAAAGCATTGTATTTTTCTTCAGTTTCCTTGCTGCTTCAAATAGTCATTCTTTAGACTTGTATATCTTAGCAAATGTTTTCTTCTATTTTTTGCAGAACTCTAACTTCACCAAAGTAGAAAAGGAAAGATAAGAAAAGGTAAGAATTTAAAACTAATAGCAGATTTAGGATAAATCTAAAAATATATGTATGTATTGACAATCTGACCATATTCAACTCCCATGGCAATAATTCACTACAAGATTTAGAATTAAATGAGCGTGTTTGTTCCATATTTTTTTAAGTTAATTAGTTATGAAAGCTTGTTTCAAGATTTATAAGTGAAGGACCTGGAACATTGTTTGTTTTTCCTTCCTACTTGCCAGGAAGAAAAGAATGCATGTACCCTGGTTTTGTTAATGGGCTTTAGCCTTAGTGGCTTATTTTAGTGTACTAGAAAAAAACATAGTTTTAGTTAGCCTACTATTTTTTAGGAGATGATAAATGTTCCAATTATTTTTTTCCATGAGTTGAAAATAACAGTGCAGGGCAATATTATGTGGAATATACACTATAATATTGTTTGTAGAGAAGTTTATTGCAAATCGGTAGGTATGTTTTCTAGCTATTTATTTCTCCTAAATTATATTTCAGATTATGAATTCATCCACATTGCTTCTTCCATTCATTTTAGGGTAAATCGATACAATTTTTTTTGATCCCCCTTCAACAAATTCCTAGCTCCGTCTCTGTCTGTTGTGATTGAACATGTAAATCCAGGCTGTCCCATCCCTAGACACACACACACACACATGTATATATATAGTGATATACATGAAAGATTATTACTTTTAGTGATATATAAGGATATTCATTTATGGACAAGAGGTCAAATTTATATGAGCTGACAATTAATTTACTTGGGAGTTACTAAATTAAGTGACTACATTCAATTTATCTTGGGAGTTACTAAATTAAGTGACTACATTCAATGGATTTACAATTAATTTGAAACGTAACACTAACATGGTAGGATCTCCTATCAAAGTTCATTGTTAGTGTATAGTAGTGCTGTCAGGAGGTATATTTCAGATCCATGTCGGCAGGTGTTTAGTATTTTTAGGATACCATGACTTATTTCCATGAAAATGGAACATTCATGGGTTATTAAGAATCAAATCACGAGTTCTATGCGTATACATGGAGGTAAGATAGGTATTGACCTAGCTTTCTGTGGTCTGGTTGAGGAAACACTTTGAAATGATGAAAACTTTAAAATAAAGTTTTCGGTCATTAAAGAGCTTCGAAATTTAGTAACTCAAGTTCCGAAAACAATAAATTTCAACGGATCAGTTTAGTAACTCTTAGATAAGTCGAGGTTAGTTGGTTTGGTTAACTGGACCAAATTATTAAATAGTAAGCAGTTAAAATATTTGTCCATATGATCAACTTTATCATTTCTAAGAGTTTCCTCAACCAACCCACAGAATGCTTGTTCAATACCTCTTTTATCTTCAGGTATATGCATAAAACTCGTGATTTATTACTTAATAAAACGTGAATATTCTATCTTTATGGAATTTGGTCACAATATCTTAAAGTAAATGAACACCTTGTCGACATGGTTCTGAAATATACTTTCCGGCAGTACTACTTAACTGTGTTGAATGTTACATATCATAAAAATGTCGTACTTATCATAAAAATGTTTGTACAAGCATTATATTGGTTAACAGTGGAGAAGCATTATGTTACATAGGGCAACTCAGTTTCTTCTTAACTATTCGCCCAAAGGGGATGAAGACAATTAGTTTTAAGCTCTTCCCCCATCAATATTAATAATCGAGATTGCAAATTTTTGTGTTAGGCCATCAATGATCAAGTTGAACCTGAACCATATTTGCAATCTCGATTATTAATATTGCTGAGGCTAGAGAAACCTGAATTGATGTAGGAAATTGAACAAAGAAACCAACCTTCTTCTAAGCATTATATAGGTGGTTTAGTTTGTATTTAACCTAGAGAGAAAGGTGGTGTTATAGAGGAAATGGTTATACCTAACCTATTGTGAGGAAGGGTTGGTTGCTAGAAAGCATTCAGAAAAATAAGCATAATAACATTGGGAGGAAACAATCAGAAAAGAGATCGTCGATAATGAACAAACTAAGTGTGTTCCTGTCATGGATGTGTTACTTTCAGTATATTTTTATTAATATTTTAGCTGCATATAAATCGCTTTTACTATAGATGATCACCGTGAAACTATTCAACTCAAAGCTCATTGTGAATTTGTTAGAGATCGTGCACTTGGAATTTGGAAAGGGACGATTGGCTAGATAGTGCACCACCAGTTTTTTTCTTTCCATAAATCAATATTTTCTTCATATGCATAAGGCTACTGCACTAACGTAGCAAAACTGATTTCCTCTGCATTATGTTTCATATATATAAATATGCCATCCTCTGTAATAACAGTTACTGTTATGATAATTTTTTTACTGATCATTTTACATTGCTACAGTACTGGGGCTTATTATTAATTACCTTAATCTAGCAACAAAATTGTTGTGAATATCTTAACATGCAGTCGTACATGCACCGAAGGTCTACACTATCTTGATCAATTCTACTGTTTTCGCTGGTCCTTGTCAAAGCAGCATCATATTTCAGGTTTAAAATCTGCATTTTGTAATCTGACATGGCCTAGATTAGTTGGGTTGTATACTTGTATGCATTAGTTGTGACTTAACACAGGTGGATGGAACTATCATTGCACTAGACGGACCTCGATCATGGTTAAATACAAGTAACAAGAGGCAATGGCTTGTTTTTTACCATGTAAAAGACATGCTTTTGAATGGAAAGGGCATCATTGGTGGTAAAGGTCAAAAATGGTGGAATTTTATCATCTTTTGAATCTTTTGATCTTCTCCAATGTAGAGGCTGTCAGCATAGCAAGATTCTTTGAAAATTTTGTTTTTGGAATTGCTTCTTCTGCTTACTAGGTATGTATAAGCTCATGAATTATACAGACTATTTCTATTAAAATCAAAATTTAGATGTTACTTCCACACATACGTGCTAACTGCATATACATATTCTGATTTCAGATATATACACTTCAAGAAAACTTATTTTTATACTACACAAGATACAAAATTTAAGATTTATCTTGATATTCAAAGGAAAAAGTAAAATGGTTCTATTATCAACTAAGCAAGCATATAAAGGCAAGTCAGTTTAGACACTTAATTTTATTATATTTTGAATTTTCTCAACAGGGCCTCATGCTTCTAACTTTGTCGCGACCGATTCCATGTCTGGAACCTTGTAATACAAACACATGCACCAAAACACTAAAGAGACATGAAGCGATCTTCTTTATAGCCATTTATATGATATCCGTTGGCACTGGGGGAGCTTTGGAGCAGATCAGTTTGATGGCAATAATCCAGCTGAAAGGAAGAAAAAGATGCCCTATTTCAATTAGGGGAACTACGTTGTGTGTGGAGGATTAATTCTTGGTGTTACAGTCATAGTTTACATTTAGGATAATTTTCACATCAGGGCCTCATCCACTGCCTTATCTAAACGACACCCTTTCTAATTAAAGGACAGGTGAACCAATCATACATATTAGATTCACATAACATTTATTTCACATATATACACGTGTGTGTATATATGTGTGTGCGTATATATATAAAAACATAAACACATACAAATATATATATATATATATATCATTTTTGAATGTTTGCATGATTTTCTAAACAACCTGCATACAACAGGTTCCAAGATTGTAACACCCCACCTCCGCTAGGATCACTCACAAAGGGAATGCACTAGTTTTGGTGGAGTATCATCTAGGTAAACACGCACAGGGATATCACAAGGCAGAACATAAATAAAGCAGCAGTAGAAATTAAAAACCAACTTTTTATTATTTTCCAGAAAAGAGTCAAAAACTCAGATATCAAGTTCATAGTAAAGAAGCATAAACATAAACAAAAGTAAATTATTCCCCATAAATAGCAGAAGCAGCCATAGCATAGCCCAAGACCAAACCGTACATGAGCTGTCAGAAAGCAAGTTGAATCCAAGCTAAGAGCTAGTGTTTCCTCCCTGAGAACCTGGGGGAAGAAACGAAAGAAAAAGAGGCGAAAGAAAAAGGGTCAGTCATAAAGACTAGTAAGCCCTAGTGACTTTCAGTATGAAAACTAGTAAAGGTAACATGATATGTGAAATCTGGAATTAAACATAAGGACGATAGCAGAATTAGCAGGATCATTAAGATAACAAGATAAGTCAAGTCTGGCATCGCATGTTCAAGGTTCCCTGCACCAACTGTACTATTGTTCTAACCCATGTCAAGTATTAATCATGAAATGATCCGTTAGCCCAGTTTCATGAAGTGACCCATTACGGGGTCCTACGGTACGATCTATTAATCGATCGGCTCCCCACAAATCTTAGCTCGTCATGTGTCTGTGTCATACGGCCCTATCCAGAAATGTAGTTACCTGTGCTAGGTCCACCATAGGATGTATCAAGTCCTATGGTGCCAACCACCGACACGAATCAAGCACGCACAGTGTAAATCTACGGGTGCCCAATGCCTTCTTTTTCAACTCCGGACTACGTGCACGACCATAGCCCGCCTGAACCTACAATGGCACAGTAACTCCGCCGTCGTTCTGGTCGCTTACAATCAACCCAGTAATCGCGCCCCACCCTGCCTAGTCTCAGGGTATCATGATACATCTAAGTGGGTTACTGCTGAAAAGGACCGCCTAACTAGGGTTTCTAATGGGTTAAGTGTTGTCATTCAAATTCGTGACTTAACCCTATCCAGATCGTGTATCAAGTTGGTTAAGTGTGTTCAAGCAGTTCATGATTTAACCCTATCAAATCATCGTGTCAAGTTGGTTAAGTGTATTCAAGTGGTTCATGACTTAACCATATCATGTGGCATTAATTCATTAGTGCACGCCAACCTCTCACATTAGACTAACTGTTGTGGTTACTGGATTTGCCGGGTGGTTCTGGGCAGATTTACACCATAACATAGTCTAACCTCGGGTTTTTACATGCAATATGACCAACTACCCACATTGGATCCTATTGTTTGTAGCCACTGGATTTGCCGGGCGGTTCCGGGCAGATTTACACTGCAAACTCAACCCAACATCGAGTTGGCCATTTTCAGGTTTATCTAATTGTTATGCCCACGTTCAAGTTTTCATGTCTAGATTCATGTCAAGTTTTCAGGTCATGTTTCATGTCAAATCGTGTCAAGTTCATGTCCATATTCAAGTTCAAGTCATAGTAACGTTCATGTTCAAGTTTAAAGCTAATTTATGTTTTACCTATTCTACCCAAATCGTATTCCCATCGCACGTAAGTTCGAACCGATACAAATAAATCTAATAGGGAATAACATGAAAAGGAACGGGTATAATGTGGCAAGAGTGATTACTAGCATAGCATGATATGACTTGAAATAAAAGATTAAAACGTTACTGGCATATGAAATATTGGCCTCGAACATAAAGATTCCAAATCTAGCAAGATAAGGTACTAGTCGAAATAACAGTTGTCACAAGGTGATAGTATAGTCATGGTAACGACTGTCATAAGGTGAGAGTATAGTCATGATAATGACTGTCATAAGGTGATAGTATAGTCATGATACGACTATCATAAGGTGATAGTATAAACTTGTGACTAATAGCAGGTTCAACATGATAATATGAGGGGTTTTTCTTTTGATTCACAACATGAATAGGCCCCAAATCAATGTCATATTGATATTCAAGAGTCAAGATCCAAGATGAACAAGAATGAATGTAAACAGTCATCATACATAGGTCCAATTTCAATTTACATCATATTCATAATACATTTATAGTTTAAATCTGAAAATAACTGGGGCTTACAGATCGTGGTTCGAGAATTAGAAACATAGAGTCGATGTTGAATATGCTTAGTCAAGTCCGAATAGAAGTCCCCAAATCAGCAATTCCCTTAGCGCAGTCTCAACATAGTAGAAGCAGTCCCTCTATCAAACTTTTCAACCAGAATCAGAGCAGCATAAGGTCAGAAAGAAATTTGGTGTAGAGAGACTGGTGTTAGGGGCTGTATTTATAGGATCAGGTCAACGAATGTGGACAGAAATGAGGCCAAATACATCAGAGTGAATCTAGCTTTAAAAATGGGCTCGGGCACTAAGTCGACCCCCAGGTCGACACTATGGTCGACCTGGTCCTGGGTAGGTCGACTACATAGTCGACCCCCAGGTCGACCTGGTCCTGGGTGGGAAATTTCCCGCCCAGTCCATTTGGAGGTTTGAAATTCGAATTTTTGAATTCGAATTGAGTCTGTTTTGAACTTGAAAATTTCTGAAAACTTCGAATGGTCATAACTTGGTCATACGGACTCCGATTTTCGAAAACTCGGACTCGTTTGCAAGCAGAATTTCGAGACGAACGCAATGGCATAACCCGTTTCCCTCGATTCTTATTTTAAAAATTAATTCTGCCTTGATTTATGGTTATTATACGTTATAAAAACACGAGTTGTTACATTCTCCCCCCTTAAAGGATTTCGTCCCCGAAATCTCTAAGTTAGATAGGATGTGTCCTCCCATCCAATCATCCATCTACTCAAAGCATCATCCACAGGCAACCATTGTCCTTAAAAGACTTCTAGTGCTGTATGAACATATGCAGAAAATGTGTGTATATGTACTTATCTAATGCAAAAGATCAGGCGGTTACTGATTCTGTAAACCTCCTTAATGCAAAATATGTTAGTGTCATGAATCCAACATGTATGCAAATTCCTAGTATAGTTTATAATCTCTACATGAGTGCACAAACATTCATCCATATGCAACATCCAAGTGATAGCATAACAAGTTCCATCCATGTACAAGTATTAGCACTCATGCATGTGCAACATGAAAATGTGACTGAGCTGATCTAGTGCCTAATGTGTGTCATGCATCCACTAGCAACCACTGGTAACCATTTGCAAACATCAACCATAACATGTTTTAATCACATGTTTACATCCATATGGTTCTACCTAAGGTTCTCAAGATAAGATCGAGAAGATAACAAGACAAACATAGATAGTAGAAGCATGATACGAAAAAGGTTTTCAAGTTTATAGGAAAGAGAGATCGAGAATGTACCCTAAAAAAGAAATGGGTAAAGCGCGCGTATCTTCTCTTCGATTTCCCAAGTTGCGTCTTCTTGGGTTTCACTCCACTGCACTTTAACTAGCTTGACTTCTCGATTCCTTAGCTTCTTAATCTCTGTTCCTAAGATACGAATCGGAAATCGCCTCAATGTCACTTCTTTTTCCACTTCTACGTCTTCAAGGATGCTTGGCTCAACCACTTCGGCTGACTCATGCAAACACTTCCGGAGATGTGAGACGTGAAAGACATTGTGCACCCCAGCCAGCTTCTCGGGTAAGTCTACCTTATAGGCAATCTATCCAATCCTCTCAACGATAGGGAACGGTCCTACGAACCTTGGTGCTAGCTTTCCAACGGCTCCAAAACGAACTACATTGCGTAACGGAGAAACTTTTAAAAAGACCATATCTCCGACTTCGAACTCTAGGTCTGTCCTTCTCTAGTCCGCATAAGATTTCTGTCTATTTTGGGTCGTTTTCATTCGTCTTCGTATCAACTCAATCTTCTCAGAAGTGTCCCTTATCATGTCGGGCCCAAGTATAAGTCTGTCAGTCGTCTCCCACCAACAAGTTGGCGACTTGCACGGTCTTCCATACAGGGCTTCGAATGGTGCCATTCCGATGCTAGCTTGGTAACTATTGTTATATGCAAACTCCACGAGAGGAAGATGGTCTTCCCAAGTACCACCAAAGTCAAGAATGCATAACCTTAGGAGATCTTCTAGTACCCTATTTACCTTTTCGGTTTGTCCATCCGTCTGTGGGTGATAGACCGTGCTTTAATTTAGTCGTGTTCCCATTGCTTCTTGCAGACTATTCCAGAACTGGCTAGTGAAAATCGGGTCACGATCACTAACTATACTAGAAGGAACTCTATGCAATCGTACTATCTCTCGAAGGTAAATAGACGCTAGCCCTAATGCGGTCCTCTTGCTCTTCACCGGAATGAAGTGAGCACTTTTTGTGAGTCTATCAACTATGACCCATATGCTAGTATTTCCCTTCCTTGACCTAGGCAGTCCATCCACGAAATCCATCGAGATACTCTCCCATTTCCATTGTGGAACCTCCAAAGGATGTAATAGTCCACCGGGCTTCTTCGACTCGGCCTTTACTTGTTGGCACACCATGCATTTCGAAACGAACTCTGCCGCGTCCTTTTTCATTCCAGCCCAAAAGAAAATGCGTTTCATATCCCTGTACATCTTATCCCCTCCGGGATGTATAGTCATCTTCGAGTAGTGCGCTTCTTCCAGAACTTTCCTTACTAGGTCTCCCACTTGTGGGACACATAGCCTTCCATCGTGCCTTAGCCATCCCTTGTCATCTATGGCATACCTATTGTGGTGACTTGACGTCTCACCCCTAATCAGCTTGTCCATGATTTCGACTATCTGTGGGTCTTCCTTCTATGAAGTCCCTACTTGATCTAGAAGTGTAGGTCTTAGCTGAAGAGATGAAAACGTAACAGTCAATGACTCAACAGCAGGTGTAAAATCAAAGGTTGCTATAAACTCAAGGCTTTTCATTTCAACAAAAAAGGGGCTCAAAGTCAACCTTTTTCTACTTAGCGTGTTTGCCACCACATTACCCTTGCCAGGGGTATAAGCTGTATCGAAGTCATATAATGCTAAGAACTCCATCCACCGATTTTGTCTCAAATTCACGTCTTTCTGTGAGATGAGGTACTTAAGCGATTTGTGGTCGGTATACAGCTCGAACCTCTCCCCTAGAAGATAATGGCGCCAAGCTTTAAGTGCAAAAACAATCGGGACCAACTCTAAGTCATGCGTGGGATAGTTTTCCTCATGAACTTTGAGTTGTCTGCCCCCGTAGCATATTACTCTTCCTTCCTGCATTAGGACAGCGCCTAACCCCGTGCCGCATACATTAGTGTACACCATTAACATCTTACCTCCATCGGGTAATGCCAAAACTGGAGCTGTGGTGAGGGCTCTCTTAAGTCTCAGAAAAGCAGCGTCACATTCTATGTCCCATGTAAAAGGTAGGTTCTTCTTTGTTATCTTAGTAAGAGGGGCTGAAATCTTAGCGAAGTCCTTAACGAACTTCCTGTAGTAGCCCGCCAAACCGAGAAAGCTCCTCACCTCCGTTGCATTCTTAGGAATTTTCGAGTCATGTACCGCAACTACCTTTGCGGGGTCCACGGCTATGCCTTGCTTAGAAACTGCATGTCCAAGGAACCGAACTTCCTTCCTCCAAAAATGGCATTTGGAGAACTTAGCCTTCAACTGGTGTGTTCTAAGCGTCTCCATGACTTCCTGGAGATGCCTGGCATGCTCTTCTTCATCTTTTGAGAAGATCAAAATATCATCCACGAAAACTACCACAAACTTGATAAGGAACTCCCGAAACACCCTACTCATCAAATCTACAAAGTATGCAGGTGCATTTGTTAGCCCAAACGGCATGACGAGCCATTGAAGAACCCATCTGGAGTCCTAAACGCAGTTTTGTCAATGCTATCCTCAGCCACTCTGAGTTGATGAAATCCTATGGCTAGGTCGAGTTGAGAGAAAACAGATGCCCCCACAAGCTGGTCAAACAAATCGTCGATTCTTGGTAGCGGGTGCCTATTTTTCTTTGTCAGCTTGTTTAACTCACGATAATCTACGCACAGACGAAGCGATCCATTCGCCTTAGTAGCGAATACCACCGGAGCACCCCATTCAGAAATGCTTCGTCTTATGAAATTTTTCTCAAGCAACTTGTTAATTTGTTTACTCAGCTTCCTTCTTTCTCACGGGGCCATGTGCCTAACGAGCAATGAAACTGGCTTGGCATTATCAACAAAATAAATTCGGAACTCTATCTCGCGTTTAGGGGGTAATCCCCTCACTTCATCAAAGATATCTGGATATTCTCGGACCACTCTTACAGATTGCAAATTATCGTCGGACGAGTCAAGGGATTCAAGATAACACAACATGATCGGACCCTTCGGGTTACAAGAAATTTTAAGGGTATTTCCAAGGCGAGTAATAAGCCTCACTACCCTTCGTTCACAATCAAGAATGGCTCCATAATCGACAGCCAATCCATACCTAGGATCAAACCGTATCCCATGAATCCGAGAACATAAGCATTACACGTGAATTCTATGCTTAAGATAGAGATCCTCAAATCCACACACATCATAGATAAATGGGCGGAGCCCCCAATTGGATTTGAAACTATAACGGGATCCTTAACCAGACTAGTACTTAGGTGCAGATTTTCAACAATATCAGAGGAAATAAAAGTATGCGATGCGCCAGAGTCAAATAAGGTTCGAACAGGAAAGTCAGAAATGTAAACAAGGCTTTCTACGGAAATATTACTACCTCGGTCAGGAGCTAGAGTGGTGTTGAGAGCATGCAACTGCCCTCCAGAAGGTCCTGCTCGCTAGGTCTGCCCCTGCCCTTGCTTCTTAGGGCAATCCTTGCTGATGTGTCCAGTATCTCCACAATGAAAGCATTCGCCCAACTTCCTCTTCTTCCTTCTACAGTCTTTAGCTAGATGTCCAGTAATACCACAGAAGTTGCACTTCCTTGTCTCACGTGATTTGTTGTTGCCCTTGTTATTCTTGTTGTTCCCCTTCTTGAAGTCAGCTTTCTTATTCTGAGTTTCAGTAGGCTTAACCTCCTTCTTGCTATTCTTGTCTTCCTCATGAAGTAGAGCGATATCCACCAAGCTTTCAAAGGTCGCCCCCATGGGTATATGAGTTAGGGCCAAGCTGTGTAGTGGCTCGTTCAACCCTCGAGCAAAGCGTACAACCTTTTTCTGGGCTGTGTTAACCAAATCCAAACCGAACCGCGCAAGCTGATTAAACTTATTCACGTACTCCCTCACAGACATATCCCCTTGCTTAAGTGCTAGGAACCTCTCCATTTGAAGGTTCTCCTCTACGGACGATAAGAATTTAAGCCCAAACCTCTCTCTAAAGTCTGCCCAAGTTTCAACAGGCCCGGTAGCGTTGGTGACTTCCCACCAAAATGCAGCTTCCTCTTTCAACAACCATGCTGCCAGCTGAACTTTCCTATGGTCCTCCATATCAAAGATAATGAACAAGTCTTCTATTTCCTTTAGCCAGTTTCGTACCTCAACAAAGGTTTCAGTTCCAAAGAAGTTCTTGTCGCCCATTGCTATAAAATCTTGGCATATTTTGGCAAATGCGGTACCAGGAGGAGGAGGAACCACGACCACTGGGGGAGGAGGAGGAGGGATGTCTGTCGTGCCCGCGTCGTTGGCCCTGGCTTCTAAGTACCTTTGGAACCATCCAGGCACGGGTATTCCCTCAGGAAGGTTAAGATCAGCCATGCTGAAAAACGAAAAGAAAAGATTCAAACGAGGAAACAAAGGGATGTGCTAATGGCTTCTTGGGGAATAACCTTTTTTTTAAACATAAAACTTTTCCTGAAAAATGCTTCTTTATAGATGGTTTTGAAAATAGTTTCAGAAGGTTTTTAAAACTTTTGCCCAACTTGGTAACCTTTTGCTCTGATACCAAATGTAACACCCCACCTCCGCTAGGGTCACTCACAAAGGGAATGCACTAGTTTTGGTGGAGTATTATCTAGGTAAACATGCACAGGGATATCACATGGCAGAACATAAATAAAGCAGCGATAGAAATTAAAAACCAACGTTTTATTATTTTCCAGAAAAGTGTCAAAAACTCATATATCAAGTTCATAATAAAGAAGCATAAACTCAAAACAAAAGTAAATTATTCCCCATAAATAGCAGAAGCAGCCATAGCATAGCCCAAGACCAAACCGTACATGAGCTGTCAGAAAGCAAGTTGAATCCAAGCTAAGAGCTAGTGTTTCCTCCCTGAGAACCTAGGGGGAAGAAACGAAAGAAAAAGAGGCGAAAGAAAAAGGGTCAGTCATAAAGACTGGTAAGCCCTAGTGACTTTCAGTATGAAAATAGTAAAGGTAACATGATATGTGAAAACTGGAATTAAACATAAGGATGATAACAGAACTAGTAGGATCATTAAGATAACAAGATAAGTCAAGTCTGGCATCGCATGTTCAAGGTTCGCTGCACCAACTTTACTAGTGTTCTAACCCATGTCAAGTATTAATCATGAAATGATCCCTTAGCCCAGTGTCATGAAGTGACCCATTACGGGGTCCTACGGTACGATCTATTAATCGATCGGCTCCCTACAAGTCCTAGCTCGTCATGTGTCTGTGACATACAGCCCTAACCAGAAATGTAGTTACCTGTGCTAGGTCCACCATAGGATGTATAAGGTCCTATGGTGCCAACCACCGACACGAATCAAGCATGCACAGTGTAAATCTACGGGTGCCCAGTGCCTGCTTTTTCAACTCGGGACTACGTGCACGACCATAGCCTGCCTGAACCTACAATGGCGCACCAACTCAGCCGTCATTCTGGTCCCTTACAATCAGCCGAGTAATCGTGCCCCACCCTGCCTAGTCCTAGGGTATCGTGATACATCTAAGTGGGTTACTTCTGAAAAGGACCGTGTAACTAGGGTTTCTAAAGGGTTAAGTGTTGTCATTCAAATTCGTGACTTAACCCTATCCAGATCGTGTATCAAGTTGGTTAAGTGTGTTCAAGCAGTTCATGACTTAACCCTATCAAATCATCGTGTCAAGTTGGTTAAGTATATTCAAGTGGTTCATGACTTAACCCTATCATGTGACTTTAATTCATTAGTGCACGCCAACCTCTCAAATTAGACTAACTGTTGTGGTTACTGGATTTGCAGGGCGGTTTCGGGCAGATTTACACCACAACATAATCTAACCTCGAATTTTTACGTGCAATATGACCAACTACCCACATTGGATCCTATTGTTTGCAGCCACTGGATTTTCCGTGCGGTTCCGGGCAGATTTACACTGCAAACTCAACCCAACCTCGAGTTGGCCATTTTCAAGTTTATCTAATTGTCATGCCACATTCGAGTTTTCATGTCTAGATTCATGTCAAGTTTTCAGGTCATGTTTCATGTCAAATCGTGTCATGTTCATGTCCATATTCAGGTTCAAGTCATAGTAACGTTCATGTTCAAGTTTAAAGCTAATTTATGTTTTACCTATTCTACCCAAATCGTATTCCCATCGCACGTAAGTTCGAATCGATACAAATAAATCTAATAGGGAATAACATAAAAAGGAAAGGGTATAATGTGGCAAGAGTGATTACTAGCATAGCATGATATAACTTGAAATAAAATATTAAAACATTACTGTCATATGAAATATTGGCCTCGAACATAAAGATTCCAAATCTAGCAAGATAAGGTACTAGTCAAAATAACAGTTGTCACAAGGTGATAGTATAGTCATGGTAACGACTGTCATAAGGTGATAGTATAGTCATGATAACGACTGTCATAAGGTGATAGTATAGTCATGATACGACTATCATTAGGTGATAGTATAAACTTGTGACTAATAGCAGGTTCAACATGATAATATGAGGGGGTTTTCTTTTGATTCACAACATGAATAGGCCCCAAATCATTGTCATATTGATATTCAAGAGTCAAGAGTCAAGATCCAAGATGAACAAGAATGAATGTAAACAGTCATCATACATAGGTCCAATTTCAATTTACATCATATTCATAATACATTTATAGTTTAAATCTGAAAATAACTGCGGCTTACAGATCGTGGTTCGAGAATTAGAAACAGAGAGTCGATATTGAATATGCTTAGTCAAATCCTAATAGAAGTCCCCAAATCAGCAATTCCCTTAGCGCAATCTCAACGTAGTAGAAGCAATCCCTCTCTCAAACTTTTTAACTAGAATCAGAGCAGCATAAGGTCAGAAAGAAATTTGGTGTAGAGAGACTGGTGTTTGGGGCTGTATTTATAGGGTCAGGTCAACGAATGTGGACAGAAATGAGGCCAAATACATCAGAGTGAATCTAGCTTCAAAAATGGGCTCGGGCACCAGGTCGACACTATGGTCGACCTGGTCCTGGGTAGGTCGACTACATAGTCGACCCCCAGGTCGACCTGGTCCTGGGTGAGAAATTTTCCCGCCCAGTCCATTTGGAGGTTTGAAATTCGAATTTTTGAATTCGAATTGAGTCTGTTTTGAACTTGAAATTTTTTGAAAACTTCGAATGGTCATAACTTGGTCATACGGACTCCGATTTTCAAAAACTCGGACTCGTTTCCAAGCAGAATTTCGAGACGAACGCAATGGCACAACCCGTTTCCCTCGATTCTTATTTTTAAAAATTAATTATGCCTTGATTTATGGTTATTACATGTTATAAAAACACGGGTTGTTACATAGACAAAGCTGCAATAACTGAGAACAAAAACATGAAACTGGGTTTGCGACAGAGAAGCTGAACAAGTGGAGATTGGCCATGGTGACCCAAATAGAATAAGCGAAACTAGTACTATCAATAATTCTGATATGGTTAGCCACTCTTCCATTTGGCATGTGTGGGGATGATTTTTTGGAATGTTAGAAAATGTTTTATGTTTGATGTTTGTGGTGGATGGTTTTATGGAATGTAAGAACATGTGCTTGTTTAATATTTGTGGTGGATGGTTTTATGGAATGTAAAAATATTTCCTGTTTAATGTTTGTGGCCAATATTGCATTTTTGTTTTTGGTATTGGTATTGCATTTTGGTTTTTGGTATTGGTATTGCATCTTTATGGTAGGGCATATATCATGTACCAGGAAAAATATTGATGTTTAAAATTATAACTGAGATCGGTTAAGTAGAACAAAAATAGTGTATAAACGGAAAAAAGACATCCCTCCTTTAAAGGGAAATGATGTCTAAATGCCACACATGCATCGTTTCACTGAAAATGAACTAATATATGTTTGGTGTATAGACATCACTTCTTTTAGAAATAAATGATATGGTGTATATATATATATATATATATATATATATATATATATATTACAACACTTATTCCCACCATAAACGATGTATCAGTCATTTTGTACTATTTCCATGATATGTTTATAGTAATACAAGACTTATAATAAGGCATTATCAACATAGTTCATGAAAATAAACAAAAAAGGGTTAATACATCATTTATTAATTGTTTTATGATGTCTTACCACAGCTTCGACATCATTTTCTAACCGATGTTAAAAATTTGGCACTTTAGACAAACAGAGACATCGTTTTTTAGCCAATGTCTATGTGAAGTTTTCTTGTAGTGATGACTCGTGTGGGGTTTGTTATTAAATTCTGCTATTTATCTTTATGTGGTTATTAGGTCCACATCATATAAGCATTGCTTATATGGATATTCAGTTCTCGTCGTATACGCATCAAACACTTACATGCTATACGGTTTTTCTATTCTCGCCGTATAAGCATCAAACACTTACATGCTACACGGTTTACATCATATAAGCATCAAACAATTAAATGCTTATATGGGTATGCTATGTTATGCTATGTAGTGTGATCCACAATTATTGTTCACTATCCAATGGTGTCTATTTTAATTTCACACAAGCAACCTTCATAGCACGTCCAGTTCACACAAGGTCAATAGTAATAATTAAATTACACAATCAATGTCATTTAAGGCGTAATAAATTTTCCATAAACTTGGTGTGCAGTTCAAGTGTTGAATTCAAGGGACATCGCATATAAAAATGATATTTTTATCAAACTACTCAATGTTTAACATAGAAATAAACTTGTGAGATCAATGGTAAACGTTATAAAATATTTCAATTAGCAATCGATAGTCCATTAAATTTTATTCCCTTTCTACGCGACTTTTAATTTCGCACAAATTTAACCAACTCCACATATATCGATTTAAAATGATATTTTTTTATCTTGCTAACCACCAACTAACATTATGATAAATTACTATTATTAATCAATACTTATCGTACAACATCGTAGTAAATTTTATTACTAACTACTCACAATTAATGGTTAACAGTTAATTTCATTTACCCTTTTCAGCTAGTTTCTTTTTCTCATCGACGATAGATAAAAATCATATTTTTATCGTGCTACTCTACATTTAATATCATAATAAATTTATGTGATTAATCTCTAATGATTATTTAACTTCATCAATTAACTATTAAACGGTTAATTTTAACTAGCCCTTTACGCGTTTATATTTCTCATCGATGGTTTCCACTCCACCAAACTTTGTTCCGGAAGGAATGCAGACACGTTAACTCTGCTACAGCTTCAACGGCACTTGTCAGACTCTTGCACGACTTTTCGTTGGCCTATGGAGCTCTAGCAACTTACTATTACAATCATACTCGCGTATATCAGTTGATCTAAGAGTTTGAGGCGAAATGGAGGAGTTTTAGTAGGTGTTCGGGGAAAGGGCAGTGAGGGGGTCCGTTGTCTGGATTCGTGCAGCGCAATGGAGGAGTCATGGTGGTACGTGAGTGGTGTAGGAGGTGCTAAAGGAGGTAATCTAGGTGGTAGGAGGGAGAAAAAGAGGTGAAAAGGGGTGTTTCGAGCAAATGGGGAAGGAGGGGGTCCTACCGGCAGTGGTGGCCTACCGCAGGCGCTGGTGGGTCAGGTGGTGGCACGGGGAGGAGGGGCGGCTTAGGTGAAGGTAGCCATTAATAAGGAAAAGAGGAAGAGGTAGGTAAGTGTAAAAGTGTAGAGAAGGTTGGAAGGGAAATAAAGAAAAGATAAGGGTTTATTTTCAAAATTACCACCGGTCACACGGATCGCTGAGTTGGCAGATCTGGTGAGTCGGAACGAAACCACCTTGGCCCGTTGGATGCTCTCCATTCATTTCAAGTTTTCTAATTCAATGTTTATAAAAGTATTCTAGTTTGGGTTCACTCTTTTGATCGCACAACCACACATGAAATCCGTTTGTCACGAAATTTTGGATTATGACAATAAACGTAATTCTGGATCCAACGGAATAGGTTTCGTCGAATTCTGAGTTCGTCTGACCTTCAATTTTTTTCCGATCATGTTTTAGTTTGATTTCAATGTACTTTTTTAATGTATGTTTAATTCTCGCACGCCCAAACGTTAGCTCCAAAAATTACGAAATTTAGGATTCTACCATTATTCGATGCTATAGATTCAATAAAAAAAGTTTCATCGGAATCGGTGGTCATCTTAATTATGTTCCATTGTAAACCGCTCAAATCAGCTTTAAAAATATCGAATTTTGAAACTTAATCGTATTTTCTTATAAAATTATATTCAAAATAATTTATAAAGTGGTTCTAAAATCCAGGGTTGTTATAGTCTCCCCCACTTAAAACTTTTCATCCTCGAAAAGGAATATAAAAGCAAAGTGGAAACAAAAACGATAAAACAAATATAGGTTTACCTCTCATAGAAGAGTTACTCAGAGATATTCAATATGCACATGGGATAAGCCTGTTTAATGCTATCCTCTATTTTCCACGTACAGTCTCTAGGATCTCCACTCCATTGTACCTTGATTAAGTTCACTTTCTTGTTCCTTAGTACTCTTGCTTCTCGGCCAATTATCTTCATCGGCTCTCTAAGAAATGCTAAATTTGGAGTAATTTTCAAATCCTCTTGTGTTGCTTCCTCAAAAATTAAGTATGGGTCAAGCACATGCTTCCGAAGATGAGAAACATAAAATACATCATGAACCCCGAACAGCTAATCTGACAACTGAACCCTGTAAGATAGAGTTCATATCCTTTCTAGTATCGGGAACAAACCAATGTACTTAGGTGCCAACTTTCCCCATCTTGCCAAACCGAACCACTCCTCTCAACGGAGAAACATTCAGATACACTTGATCACCAACAGCAAATGTTACATATCTTCTTCTAGAAACTGGATAACTTTTTTGTTGGCTCTATGTTGCCTTCAATCGCTTCTTAATGAAGTCTACTTTATCTGTAGCTTCTTGGATCATATCCAGACCCAACACTGGCCGATTACCAGGCTCTATCCAACATGCAGGGGATCTACATAGTCTATGATATTGTTGGCCTACTTTGTAACTAGGCCACGCAAAGTCCAGATGTTCACAATTGAGAACATCAAGGGGAAAAAGACAATTATTCATAAGCAAAGGAGTTGTGTCAGATAGATAGATAAGTTCCGAGACAAAGGGAAAACTCATACATCAATGATTCATAAGTATGAGGGTCAGGTCGAAGATGTCGGATCGGATTCGAACCGCATGCACGTAGAAAACCAACTCTGGTATGAAAGTGTCGGGTTGAATGAAACTATATCCAGCCCTCCGAGCACATGGAAACCGCAAGGCATGCTTACCCCATCGGACCGGATCGCGTAGATCCCTACCCAAACCGCCAGAAGCTATGACTGCACACCATGGTCTTGACCAATTCTTTTGCCTACTTAACCGAGTCGAGCAACACATTGCAACACCCGATGTAAAGGCCACCTCTCCACTCACCCACATTTAGATACAAGATTTACTAAATGAGTGTCACATGGCATCCGACGCGAGCTCAGGACCCTCTATAAATACATGATTTTGGGCATTTTGAGGGATCTTTTAGCACTCTACTCAACCGAACTTCACCATTATCATTACTATTCTTATTTAATTAGCATTGTAATCTTGATCATTGAGTCTAATTTGATAAATATTGAAAGGGAGTTCATGTTATTTGAGAGATTGAGTGACTACAATCATTTTACTTGTAATTCATTACTCAATCAAAGAACTATAAAGTGCACATAAGCCCGTTAATGCCGAACCACTATAAATCCCGCGTATTCATTTCTTTTTCCTTGTTTCTAGATTATAACTCTTTATTATTCTCTACGGAATCTAATCAGTTGGGTGTTAGTGCCATCGTTTGGTATAACATTTTGGTGCTTTCACTGAGAATCTGAATACACATTTTTCTGGATCATCATTCTATTGTTTGGATCACCAAGTCCGAAGAGAATCCACACTTTCATCACTTCCAAAGTTTTCGTTGATTTCAACGAACTTGAATTCCATGGCTCCCAGGAAGGATAAGAATCAGCAAACTTCCTGAACGAATGAAGCTCAGCAAAGTGATGCACAAGTAGCAACTCTGGCATAGGGCTCTGAACTGAATCAACCTTAGTCAAACAGGATCGTGTTGGGTCTGACCTAACCCTATGGAACATCTCTGATCTGACCCAGTGGGGAGAAACCGAACTCAACTGTTGTTGATGCTTCAACACGAGCCGACCTCAATGCCTCAAATCTAATGGTTGTTGGAACTTCAACATTAGCTACTACGACCGATAACCAACCTCCTTCGTCTTCACCCATTTCACAGACTGATTTTGCTCGCTTACTCGCTAGGTTGGATGAAATAACGTGGCTCTAGAAGCCCAAAGATGAGATAGTGCCGCAATCTGAGAGAATGTGAATGCAATGGCCAGACAGATGGATGAGCTTCGTAGAAAGAGAACACCTTCTCCTACCCATCGTCAACCAGCAGACTATTCATGTTCTTCGGAGGAAAACGAAAGGCACCCGCGTCAAAAGAGGCAGTATGAGAGACCTCAGAATCTTAAACTAGTCCTATTTGACTCATTAGGTTCCCGTTAAGATGCAGCTCATCACTTGGGTCCTAACGATCCTAGCCCGGCAGAACCTATGTTGTTGCCGATGCATGGATCTCGTGTCCTTCCTAGGGACCAAACATTGCCCATCCTACTCAAGGCCCACTCCTTCAGCTAACCCGTCCCTTGAATGACCAGGATCGTAGGAGGCAAGGGACCTCTGTTCAAATGACAAACCGAATGACATTTCCTGAGACAGGAGCTAGAGGTGCTAGAAGTGAAAGAAGCGCTGAACCTGAGCATACTTTAACCAATGCCGAAGTAAAAGCAATGGTGCGTCAAATTATGGCCGATAGTAGAGGTTACACCAACAAAGATTGGGGTATTGATCACAGCCACACGCCCTTCACTGATGACATATTGGAAATCCAGTTTCCAAGGCGTTTTAACCTTCTACCATGAACCGTTATGCGGGAAGAACTAATCCAAAGCAGCATCTAATGAGATATTCCTGGTAAATGAACGCCGTAGTAGCCCCATATGTCGTGAAGTGCAAAGCTTTTCCGATATACCTAGAAGATTTTGCTATGATATGGTTCACCCGGCTTCTGCCGCGATCGATTTCCAGCATCAAAGAACTTAAGTGAGAGGTTCTTGAATCAGTTTTGACTTCATGTCAAAAAATCCAAGAACGTCATCGAGCTTTCAATAGTCAAGCAAGCTCCTGGGGAAACTCTGAAATCATATTTGGACCATTTCAATCTAGTAGTTATGGAAGTGAGCAATCCCCACGAACAGACTATCTTAATGGCGCTAATAGACGAAGTAGATAAATATATTGAGTTCGGGAAGTACCTAGTTGGAGAACCGCCGTTAACTAAGGAGTTGTTTTATGAGAAGGCTAATATCCTCTTACGACAAGAATGGGTGTATGCCAACCGGAAAAGAAAACCCAATGATGTCACGAGAGAGGATATCTAGTGCAATGTCTCTATCAAACAATCAGGTGATAGCTTAGGGAAAATAACCAGAATGGAGGGAATGGCTGCTAAGGTAGCAATGGTAACAAGGCAAATAGGAATCAAAGGAATGATCCTAAGAAAAGGCCCCGATTCCAATCTTTTGAAAGCTACACACCATTGAACGATACCTTGGAAAACATATACCTGGATACTTGCAACGTGATGCAGTACAAAAAGCCTTCGCCGAGAGACTCGACGAAAAAGGAACGCGAGACTAGGAAGTTCTGCTTATTCCACGAAACTTACGGTCATTCCACGAATGAATGTTTCCACTTAAGAGATGTAGTGGAAAAATTGCTTTAAAAGAGAAAGCTGGACGAGTATAAAGTTGCCCCTAGGGACAGGGGTCAAGGAGGCTCAGCTCCAAATCAGAGCCAGCTGACCCTAAGAGCTACTGCCCAGTAGAAAGGAAAGGGAATAGTTATCAACACTTTAGAGGTGGGAGAATGTAGTGTCCTCGAGGATACCACACCATCAAGCAGCTGAAAATGATGACAGACGACATTGTTTTCCATGACAGAGAAAACGTGGGAGTAGAAACCCCGAGTATAGACCCGTTGGAAATAACAGCTGTCATTGGCCCAACAGCCGTACGGAAAGTCTATGTTGATTGAGGGAGTTACGTCAACATCTTATTTAAGAAAGCATTTAACCAGATGATTTGGGAAGCTAAAAACCTAAAGCCTTGGACTAGATGGATATGTGGCTTTAGTGGTTCGTCAACAACACCGATAGGCGTGGTAGATTTATACGTGGAGCCCAAGACAGGAGACTGCAGGAGAGTGTGGATTCTTCCATTTTTGTTATGAACATTGATTCTCCATATAACGAATTCCTGGGTCGACCAGCTCTAGAAGAGTTCTGAGCTTGCATCGCACCTTGGTGTTTACTGCTAAAGTTCCCGACCGAAGCCGAAGTGGGAATGGTTTGTGGTGAACAAGTTACTAGAAGAGCCTGCTGTTTGGCTGAATGGAAGATGTTACGTAACAAAAACAGCGTAGAACATAAAAATGCCTGCCCTTCTGCAAAGGAGGCATCGACATAGAAAATGAAGGAGACATTGCAGAAGGATTCTCCCGATGATCTACCCGAGGACATAGATCCCACAGAGGATGAAGATTCAGGATGTAGAAGAGCGACACCTAATGAAGCAACTATAGATATTCTGATTGCTGACAACGCCCCAACAAAGGTCTTGAAGATTGAATCTCTCTTGGACCCCTTCCGAACGAGGGAACCGACAGATTTTCTACGAGCCAATCAGGATTAATTTGCCTGGACACATGCCAACATGTGTGGAATATCATCATCCATAATGAGTCATTCACTAAGCATAAACCCGAAGTATCGTCCCGTCAAGCAAAGGAGACGTATATTGGGCACAGAGAGGTCATCTACCTTAAAGGAAGAGGTCGTGAAGCTGAGAGGCAATGATTTCATACAAGATGCTACATACCCTAACTAGATATTAAACTCTGTCCTTGTCAAGAAGGAAAATGGAAAATGGCGTACATGCAACGAATTTTTAGATTTTAACAAAGCTTGCCCGAAAGACAGATTCCCATTATCTAGAATCAATCAGTTAGTGGATTTGATGGCTAGACATGAGCTTCTTCCCTTTGTGGATGCGTACTCAGGTTACAATCAGATTCTCAAGTTTGTTCCTGATCAAGAGCATATCAGTTTTAACACCGATTTCGGGTTGTAGTGCGATGTGGTGATGCCATTCGGACTAAAGAATGCAGGGGCAACGTACCAGCGTTTAGTGAATCTTATGTTCCACAACCAGATTGGAAAGTCCATGGAGGTTTATGTGGATGATATGCTTGTGAAGTCCAAGCGGTCATCCGATCTTGATCTAGCAGAGATGTTCGATATCCTCCGACACTATGGGATGAAGTTAACCCTTTGAAGTGCTCATTCGGCATTGTGTCAAGGAAGTTTCTTGGCTTTGTAGCCAGCTCAAATCCCGATCAGATTTCAGCGATTAGGAATATAAGTGAGCCACGAAGAATCAAAGATGTTCAAATCTTAGCAGGGAAGGTGGCAGCGCTGAGTAGATTTATTTCTAGAGCTACTGAGATATGCATTCCTTTCTTCAATTTGATAAACCAAGCGAAGCACATCTTCGAGTGGACCCTGGATTGCATTGAAGCTTTTCAGAACCTGTTGGGTTACTTAGAGGCCTCTAATATTGTCAAAACCAGTGGATCATGGAGACTTATTCATATATTTAGCAGTATCATCACACGCAATCAGTTCAGCACTTGTCCGTAAGGAGGATAAAACTCAAAGACCAGTGTACTATGTAAGCAAAAAGCTAACAGCAGTGGAGCACAAATATCCAAAGATTGAAAAATTCTCTTACCACTTGTTGATCACCTCGAGAAAGCTCCATCGCTACTTCTAGGCTCTTCCGATTGTGATATATATATACACTGTAACGGCCTAGATTTTTAACCATTTAGTTTAATATTTTAAATTTGTTTTAAATGTTTATTTGGATTTTAAATTTTTTGAATTTAATAATTTTGAATATTTTATTAGTTTAAATAATAAAAGAATAATTTAATTTCAAAATAGTTGAAATTGGCTGAATTTGTATTATTGTATGATTTTTAATGTAAGAAGATTTATTTAAGTTTATATTTAATTTTATTAATGATTTCGTTTATTAAATGATATTTGAACGTTTAATTTAAAATTTTAATTATAAAACAAGCCGCAGTGGCACGGTAGTTCATAATATAATGTTTTGAACTCTAATTTGTTATACATGATCTAAAATAAGTCGGATTTCTTCGAAACAAGAAACGTCCGAATCTATTAGATTACAATTTTCTAATGTAAGAGAAAAATTGAGTTTTCATCTTGTAGATTTTGTTTTGTGTCCAAATCAAATTTTCAAATAGTTTCTATGGAAATCTTTTATATAATACAATGATTTATTATATAAAAAAAAGAATTTTTATTTTGTTGAATATCGATTTGGCATGAAACTCAACCTGAACTATTTTATTTTGATACTACTTAAAAATCTGCCAAAATATGTCCGACTATAATATTTTATTATTATATTGAGGTATTTTAAAATTGAGTTATTTTAATTTAAATTGGACTCTTAAAAAGTGCCTTTATTCAAACGACGTCCATTTTCAATGATTTTTTTTATTAAGACCATAATAGCTAATTATTGATAGATTTCAAGTTTCGCGTCAATTGGAGTTATTCTGTGAGCGTAGCAAAATTAAATGTAAATAAATTGACTATTTAAGCTTGAATAAATGCCATTTGAGAAATCGAACTCGGAATATGATGAAACAAGTTTCATTGGGTCCGGAATGTTGAATTGTACCATAAGGTCCATTTTCAACATGAACGAGATTCGTATGTGATCGCACGAACGAATAAACAACGTTTAGAAATGGCGATAGGTACAAAATAAAAATTGTTAGTCAATATCGCTAGTCACCTCAACTTAAAATATTATAATTCCTACATTATGTATACCCTAACATCGGAACCCTGATATCCCTAATTCCATTTTCATTTAGAATATTTGTAAATCAGTGCAATTCCTCTTTTAACTTATTTCTTCAATTCTGTAATGAACCAGTGAAGGTGTTCAATAGAAAAGATATGGAGGAGGTCGAGGGGAAGCTTCAGCTAAAATATTGTGACCTATTATGGCTTGAGGTGGTCGGAGTCGGCCAAAAACTATAGGAAACTGGTTTCGTTTTTCATGAATTCGATGGAGTTGGAGGTTTTTTTAGGATGTACTGTCTAAAGCAAAGTTGTTTAAGAGGAAGAGGGATACAATCCTCTCTTTGGCGGTCGAGATGAAATTGACCATGATGGTAGGGGTTGGTAGTTGATCGAAAACAGTGATTTTGTATGTTTTGTTAATGGGTTTGATCGGAAATGCCAAATTCATGGCGATCAAAATCGAATTAGCGGAAGGTTGTCGAAGGTGATCGAAGCACGGATGGCAGGAACAGATTACGGCGGGGGTCCGATGACCGGAGTCAACCTAATGCGGTGGTGATTTTAATTTAAAAGGAGTACATTCCGATCGAGCTTCCAACAACTCCGGTGGGTTCTAGGGGTCAGGCCGGCAGGCGGTTAACGCTGCTGAGTGGCGAAGCCACGACGATGGTCTAGGTCAGTCATCGATGACCAAAGGAGGTCATAGGAAGGGTCGTTGAAGTCATGTTGTGTATTGCAGGTGAAAGGTAAAAACCTTGGTTCGATAGTTGATGAAAAAAGGTGGGTACGAGATCATCAGGTCTGTGAAGCTACGTGAAATTTATGTGACGTGGAAAAGTAATAGTTAAGGTAAATTGTTAAGTTAATTTTTAATTTAATTTATATTAAAACTTTAAATAATCATAACATGTTGGTATGTTATCAGAATCACATGAAATTGGACTCGTTGGAATCGTAGGGAAAAATACATCACCGCTGAGTAGGTTCGGAAGGGATTGGAAGCAATTGGATTTTCATTTAATTTTAAACTCTAGTTTACAATTAAATGAAACAATGCGCGAATCGATTGTCGAAATAAAATGGTGAGTTAACTCTCACACTTTTCTGTAATTCTATGATATGTTAAATTCATATAAAAAGTAATTTATTATTGATTATAATAATTGGATGATTGAACGCCTTGGTTGTTATTGGTTGTTTAATGATTGACGACATTTGTTATGTCGTATCGGATGATGTTGGTTTAAATAATTATTTAATATGTCATTTTCATATTATATTAAAATCTGTGATGCAGGGAAGGACAGGTTGGAGGGATCCGACCGGATTCCTCAAATATATCG
Source organism: Allium sativum (assembly GCA_030737875.1). Lineage (NCBI taxonomy): Eukaryota > Viridiplantae > Streptophyta > Magnoliopsida > Asparagales > Amaryllidaceae > Allium > Allium sativum. Next base: position 825,696,357 of record CM060913.1, read on the forward strand.
TATGTTTACTTTTCCATGTTATCTAGTTGTAGACAGTTTACCCCAAATGACATATATCTTGATTGGATGTTGATGATTGATTTTATATTGTACGTTGAATTGAAATACAACGTTGATGTGATATTTTTAAATCAGCAAACAGTATTGATTAAGTTATTAGCAACAAATGATTTAAAGCACTGTTAAAGACATTATTTTGCCGTTAGGCAAATTGACGTAATTGAAATTATAAAATTTATTATTATAATTGAAGTGTAGTTTAAAATTTTATTTCTATTTTAAAATTTAAATTATAAAATAAGTTGATATGTACAAATGGCTTTTATAAAAATAATTATATAATATTATGCCTAGTAATTCAATGTTATTAATAAATTTCATATGCATAGTAGCTTGAACTGAACCTATAAGTCAATATTGGAAATTACTATTTTGAGAAAAACAGTTAAGCAATATTAGCAGATTAATTATATTAATCTAATGAGAGAAGTAAGTGAACTCAGTTAATAAATAATTGATGTCTAAGTTGAAAAAGTCAATTATTTAATTGGAATTAGTAATTAGATTGATCAGTCTTCGGTTAATCTAACAGAATTGGTTTAACAAACCATTGGATTAATTTTATTATCTTTTTATCTAATGATATTTAAAATGCTTATAAATTGATAAATCATAAGTGAAGTAGTTATTATTTAATAATGTTGTTAAGTGATCAACTGATTTATTTTCAATGAAGTAAACTATTTTTGCTTCGGCTAATAATGAAGTTGATTATTATTTTAATCAATAATTATTAAAGTAATGCACTTTTTAAATGGAAGTCAATTAAGAATTGATTGAGTTAGGAAAGGTACTTAATTGAATTACCAAAGCTTGTGAAACAAATTATGAAGTTAATATGTTGTGGTTTTTATGAGTATTATTTAATTATTAAATTTAGTAAGATAAAGTCAAATTCAAATGTGATTTCAAAGGGAGTTGATTATCAGATTTTATAAGAAGATTTTAGAATTCAAGCTTCGTAAATAAAGTTTACAATAAAGCTAAATTTAGACGATGGTTTTAAAATAACTTTAAAGGTATTGGGTTAGGTAAAATCATTTTTTTTTTCTTAAAAGAGAAGGAAGATTTGCAAAGGGTAAGAGGATTAGTTGAATTTGTGTAAAGGTGAAGTAAATGGATTTTAAACAAATCCAAGGGTTAGTAAGGTTAAAAGTGAAACAACTTGTGTTTTAGTAAGTTTTACTTAAATAAAAAGTGCAAGAGATTTAAATTGAGAATAAAATTTTCCAAATGCAAGGAATGGTTACTGAATCCATACTTTTTAGTAAAATTGTAAATGGAATGATAGGTTTTGTGTTTCATACTTTTATCTATTCTGAGATAAGAATATCGTCAATTAAGGTCTGAGAGGTATGTAATTAAAATACCACAACTTGAACGACTTTGCTATTATTAAGGAATGATATAAGTTTGTAACGGTAAGGGTGTGGAGATTTGTTCAAGAGAATACTGCTACGTTTTTGCAAGATTTCGAATGTAATTGAAACAATTTGTTTTAAAATGAAATGATGTATGAGTAAACAATGTTTGACTCCAGTTTGAAGCGTGAAAATATTTATACCTTGGAATTATATATATATATGGTGATTTTTCCAAAGCAAAGGAAATAAAAGAAATTTGGAGAATGTATAGTGATGTTTTCAAATAAGGAAATGAAATGAAGTTTGGTAAATAAGATATGTTATGGTCTTCGACGTCACAGAAACAATGGAATTTGAAATAAGAATATAAATCGATTTTTTTAGAATCGATGATATAGTTTTAATGAATGAATCAGAGCTGCCAATATACCTAACTATATTGTGTGAATTGATAGTTAAAAACTTAACTATCAATGAATATATATTACTGAACCTGTTGTCGTGTTGTTTCGAAGAGACCTGGATGGGCGCTAGACCCAAAACCACTTCGAATCATGGTTGCGTGCGAAACTAAAGTGCAACAAATGAAGACAAAGTAATTGAAGACCATAGATCTTTATAAAATGGAAGAACTACTTATAATCTCTAGGTCACTCCCAAAATAAACTGTGTCTCTGTCGTGGTTGGAATCTATGTATTTGCAAGGATTACTCGCTACTAATCTATAGGGTGATTCCTAGGATGTAGTAGAAGAGTGCCTTCAGTTCATCCTTTTGCTTGATGACTTGTATGGACGAATGTGTGACAGAGTATTTCCTTAAGAATCACGTACGTTGATTTTTATAAATATACCCAAGTTTGGTGGCGTAGAAATTCGCTTAATTAACACCTAGAGTATATTTGTGGACGTCAATTAGTGATTTGACGGATCTGATAATGTGGCATTCAAAGTTATGAGATGTTATCTAAAAAGGTAAACGCAACCTCAAGCCTCACAACCAGGAAATGAAAAAAATCGGGCAGGCAACATGGCTAGTTGGGTAGCACCTAAGGAAGGTGTATTATCACCATCTAGAGAAAATCGTTATTTGTTCTTCTTTCATTTTTGTATATTCGTGGAAGGATGGTGGGCCCTTAAAACTATCGGGTGATAATACATTCGGTCCACTCAAGTTAAATGATTGACCGGTCATGTGAGGAAGGGTTGCAAGATGTTCTTGTTGAACCCCAGTGTATCCCCTTTAGAGTACACTGATCAAAAGGTGGTCCAATAACTTGTCATAGTTGGAATCCATTCTCCCATAAGCACCTTGCAGTTTTTATTTTAAAATGAATATGTAGAGTGTGAGATGCAAGCGTTCTGCTATATGTTTATTTATTTGTGATTTGATAGACGTTATTATAATATCACTGGATTTTGGTATATCAAAATGTGTTGGGTTATATTAAGGTAAAACCCGTCTGTGTTTATGTGTGGGCTGGTCTTACTATTATCCCTTCTTTCAGAAGGGTTTTCTAAAGTTAAGCAAGTTGCTTGCCATATGAATTTATCACTGATAGTATCCCAGACTGATACGGGTGAATTTTGTTTTGCTTCATATGAGCTCAGGTCAGACTGAGAAAATTATCAGGTTAGGTTTCGCTTTGAGCTTCAGAAGAGGAGCTGGAGTCGAGACGTATAGTCATATCTACTGGTATTATATTATTCCGTTGTGTGCTTTATTGATATGTATGTATACTCTGATGTTGTAATATATAGTTTCCCTTTTTGTATAAGGCATTTGATATTATATTTTGTCCCTTCCGCTGTGATACTCTGATCTTCTTATTCTTTTATTCTAATATTTCTTTTTTATTCTCTCACCCTCTGATTTCTTTCTCCTAACTATCTGTCTTTCCGTGCAATTTGACTTTACATGAGTTGTTAGATGTTGGTTAAATTGTACGGAAAAAGTGGGTCATTACAAAGTGGCATCGGAGCATAAGGTTTAGAGATAACCTTGGTTGTATGGTGTAACCCGGTAGAGATGGGGTTAATAATACCCTAGATTGAGTTTGAGTTTGTATATATGACAGCCCATATTTGTTATTTGGTATAAAATTATTTTTGTCATTTTTTTATGAAAGAAAGTAAATTTTAATTTTCTTATAATATCGTTAGTGTTAATTTGAATTAGAATTCAAGTTTAATTATGAATTCCAAATCTAAAATGTGTAAATGCAAAGATTAATTTAACTCATATTGGGTTATTGATATACACGTAAATGTGTATATTTTATCTGCTTATTTATCTTATTTTCCCTTTAAAATAATTAACATTGTGTATTTATAGCTGTGTTTTCAGATTATTGATAAAAAGCTTGGTTTAGAGCATTTGATGGATAAAGCATGAAGAATTTGCTTAAAAAGAGTGAAGTTGAAATTACTAAAGCCTGAAGAGTTTAAAGCTTGAAGAACAGTTGCAAATAGAGTTCAGTTGGGTAGATTTGGCTCACTAAAGACTCATATTGCGTTCACATTAGCTCATTTGCAAGGCCTCTCACTCTACAACTGCGTTCACACTAGCTTATGTGTTAGTTGGGCTAATTCTTTAGTCCCACATTATGGAATTTGCCAAGTAGCCTTTGTCATATCAGCTATAAATACACTTTATCTCATTCATTGTAAAAACACACTTAGTTTTATTCTGTAATCCTTTGCTTGGAATAAAACTCTTCTTTCTCTCTTCTATTTAGTTTTTATTTGCATTTTATTTATGTTCATGTCTGTTATTTTCTTTTTATTTTCTTTTCTTTTAGCTATGTCCAGCTAATCCCCTTTGATTAGGGGGTGATGATGCTAATAGATATGATTCAACATGAATCACATAGCCAATAGATGAGGACTGTATACATGTAGATCTGGTTTTGAATCAAGGGTTAGATCTGAACCTTCATATTCTATGTCGTTTAAGAGCTATGCTCCTTCACAGGGTATATTCGTGTTCGATCAAACAATTATCAGATTTAGATCTAATTTTAGGGTTTTACAAAATTAATTTGTGAATCTGTCCTGACAGTCTATGGTTGTTTAAGAGCTCAGCTCCTGCATAGGCTATGCTTGTCGTTGTTTACTTATTTGTTTCTAAAAATCTATCTATCGTTGATTCGTGTTTGTGATGGAAACATGAATTAGATCTATATTTATTTGTTGGCTATTGATGAGTGTGAATCTAATCTATGTCATTATCCCTTAATTGCTTTCTCTTATTAGATAAATCTCTCTTTTTTATTTAATTACTGTTATTTTCTGTGTTTCCAATCAAATAAAATTCTAGAATAACTTGATTGGATTTATTAATTAAAATATTTTTGGTCCCAGAGATCGACACCCTCTACAACAATCCTTGTTGTTTAGGAAAACCTAATGGATTTTACAGTTGTTTACAATTGCAAAATTTGTTCGTAAACAGTTATATAATCGTATAAGTTAAATTTGAACCTGAGTATTAAACTTTAACATAAGTCGATAAGGGATTTCGCTTGAGTTTGAAAAATAGATATACGTGCAAGAAATGAATCCACATGGAATGTTTGGAAATCAGTTTGGTTATATGGTTGGAACTGATTGCATGGTGTCGAAGTGAACTTGATTAAAACCAATCTTAAAAAAATAATTAAATTTATTAAAATAATTGAATGTTATATAAAATTTTTTTTGGAATGGATGATTTGAATAGTTAAATTTAACTGGCATGGTTACGAAAAATGATGAATTCTGTCCGAGATAAGAATAGGTGTAGAGAACAATCCATTTTTTTAACCTATCTAACATAATTCTGGAGCTGGTTGAATCCAGTTGATTAGAGCTACATAATAATTGAGCATGCTCGAGTATAGTTTATTGCTTATCGCATAATAAAGCTCACAAAAAGGTAAGCCTATGTAAAATATAAATTTTTTATTTTTTATTTGGGTTTTGAGATTTGATTTTGGATTTTCCTACCATTTGGGTCGATGGATTTATTTTTGTTCCTGCAACATTACAAAAGTCCCCCCGTATAGGGGAGACTCTGCCAAAAATTTTCCAAAATTTATAGTGTTAGAAAAATTTCAAATCTTTTTGGAATTTTTTTTCTATAGAAATTAATTGGTTTTCTGATTTAAAACTAATTGATTTGGTTTAAAAAGTGGAAGTGAAGTTTTTAATTGGATTTTAGAGAACTTTCGAGTTTGTAACATTCTTCATTTCTTAGTAATTTCGAGGACAAAATTCTTTTAAGGGGGAAGGAATGTAACGACCCAGATTTTTAACCATTTAGACTAATATTTAAATTTTGTTCAAACGTTGATTTGGATTTTAAATGGTTTGAATTTGATAATATTGAATATTTTAGTAGTTTAAATCATAATTTAATTTCGAAATAGTCGAAATTGGCTGAATTTGTGATATTTTATGATTTGGCAAAGTAAGATGATTTATTTAAGTTTACATTTAATTTTATTAACGATTTTGTTTATAAAACGATATTTGAACGTTTATAAAACAAGCTGCAGCAGTGCAATAGATCGTAATATAATGTTTTGAACTTCAATTGGTTATACAGGATCCAAAATAAATCAGATTTCTTCGAAAAAAGAAAATAAAAAATTCTAATGGAATAGAAAATTTGATTTTTCATCTTGTGGAATTTGTTTTAAGTCCAAATCAAATTTTCAAATAGTCGCTATGGAATTTGTTTATATAATATAACGATGTATTATATAAAAATAAAGGATTTTTTTAATATCGATTTGAATTAAAACTCAACTCGAACTATTTTATTTTGATACTACATGAAATTTTGCCCAAATATGTCCTATTATAATATTTTATTAATATTATACTGAGGTATTTTAAAATTGATTTATTTTAGTTTAAATTGGACCCTCAAAAAGGGACTTTATTCAAACGACCATCGTTTTCGATGAAACAAATTATATTAAGACTATAATAGCTAATTATTGCTAGATTTCAAGCTTCGCATCAGTTGGAGTTATTCTGTGAGCGTAACAAAATTAATTGTAAATAAATCGACCATTTAAGCTTAAACAAGCGCCATTTGAGCAAACGAACATGGAATTCAGTGAAACAAGTTTCCTTGGGTCCGAAATGTCTAATTGTACCACGAGGTCAATTTTCGACACGTAAGGGATTCATATGTGATCGCAGTAACGAATAAACAGCGTTCAGAAATGGCGTTAGGTACAAAATAAAAATCATTAGTCGATATCGTAGTCACCTCAACTTAAAATATAATAATTTCTGTAATGACCCGTATTCTACACATCATAGGGTTGTAGAATATTTATTTCTTTCCCGTATGAAGTTGTATGGTAAAGTAACTTTGGGAAACATCTATTAGAGTCACTTCCCATGTTCCTGATTTTTGTCAATTTTTAAATGACCATTTTGCCCCTAGTTGGTACTGTTTTGGCCATAACTTTTGATTGGGAAGGAATTTTGACCTGAAACCATGTCCATTAGATTCGTTTGTTGGTTTACCTTTCCGTAGAGTGGTCATAATAGCCAAACGGACTTACCGTTTGGGAGATATGGCTGAAATAAGGTTTGGAGGGCGAAAAACTGCTTAACCGGGCCAAATCGGGTGATTAGTGAGTAGGCCCATAACCCATTTCGGGATTAGGGTTATGGGAGGGCTGAAATGAGATGGAGAATCTTTCCATTTCAATTTTCTAGCCTCCACTTATCACCAAGGATCCCTAAAAATGGCCTCTAACCTCTAAATCACCTCCAAATCATCTTTTGGTCAAGGATTTGGCTTAGCAACCCCTAATCAAGAAAGATCTACACCAAAGCAACATTGGAGCTGTTGTTTGGCATTGAGATTCACATCAAATCAGAGAATTATTTCAGATCTTAGTTTATTTTGTGGCTAAGGTGAGTGATTTGCATAGTTTTACACTAATTATGGCTAATTAGGGGTGATTAGTGCTAATTAGCGAATTTAAGCATGATAAAATTCTGGAAAAATGTTCATAAATTCCTAAATGATGTTTTAGACCTCTGATATGAATTTGGGTTAATTTGGTTAAGTTTTGCTAATCCTATCATTAGTCCACCTAAATATGCTTAAGGGGAAATATGAGATTTTGGGTATGTTTGATCCATTTTAGCCTATCATATTGATGTTTTGATGTTTGTGGTTAATTATATATGTTGCTACGACGGTATGAAATGCTTTGTGATTTATTTCAATAGTTAGAATGGTCGAAAACGTCATCGAATGGCATAAACACTTGCTGGAACAGTTTCAGAAAACAGTGCAGGGTTCGGATCGGATCAGATAAGGGGGCTCGGATCGGATATGTTGAACTGAGCAAAGAATCCGATCGGATCAGAACCCAACACTTGGGAAAAGTGGCAAAAAGGAAGGCCACGCTAGCTGAACTGGGATCGGATCGAGGAAGACGGATCGGATCGAGGAGGACGGATCGGATCGGAAGCACGAAGACGAATCAGAGCAGGAGCACGGAAACGGATCGGATAGGAGCATATGAAGGGAGCATGAAGACGGATCGAAAACGCGAACCAAGAAGGGACGCCCGACTCGACCCGAAGGGAAGCACCCGACCCGACCCGAAGAGAGCATATGACTCGAACCCAGAGGAATGCCGACCCGAACCGCACCAGAAGGGGGACCCGACCCGAACGGATGAAGAACACCGACCCGAACCGATAACCAGAAGGAGGAACCCGACCCGACCCAGTATTGACCAATAACCCGAGATGCAAAGGTAGTCCAATAGGGGAAGTTAGAGATAAGGATCCCGGAACTAGTTGGGAACCAAGGAGTTCACTTCATGAGTTGGACTTTGCTGCTGGACGTGTGCTAAGGAGTTGTCGACGTTCATAACTTCGATTCACCACTAAAAAGGAATGATGGGCTACTTATCAGTGCAGTAGGGTCATTATGACCTGAGGGGCAAGATGATGGTAGCAAGACTACGTTATCAGTGCAGTAGGGTCATTATGACCTGAGGGGCAAGGTGATGCGTAGTAAGACTATGAGCCACTGCAGTGGGGTTCTTGTGACTCCATGGGGCAGAGTGGACATAGTGAGGATTGGTAAGGCTATGAGCCAGTGCAGTGGGGTTCTTGCGACTCCATGGGGCAAAGTGGACATAGCGAAGGATTTGTAGCTACGTTATCAGTGCAGTGAAGCCATTTATGACTTCAAGGGGCAAAGTGATCGTAGCAAAGAATGTTGGGTGATCGAAGTGGTGAATATCGTATGCTTTACGCACTGAGAGAGAGATGTGAGGATGGATGTTATGCTTGATTGTTGCCATCATTATGACATGCACACCTCCCCCACCTCTGTATCTTTACATTGCTTGATATGGTACCTTAGAGTGTTGTACAGTATGTAGAACTAACTCTTTGGTTGCAGGTCCAGGTTCAGGTATGTTTTAGTCTACCTGTTACTGTTCACTTTAGATGCTTATCGCTCATACCAGGCTTTATGTCTAACCTAGAGTTTTATGTCTCCTCTTATTACTATGGGTGCTCACATGAGCAGACTAGAGACAGGTTGGCTGGTGATGCGCGAGTAGCTGATTCGGAGGCGGGCAGGAGGCTTCCACGTATGATATATATACACACATTCTCCATGTGTTGTTGGTGGTCGCTACTTGGGCATTAGTAGTGTACCTCCTTTATCTTACTTTTGCTTTGAGACAGTTTGAAAGTTGTAATAAGCTGTATTTTGGATTTCCGCTGCTATGATGTTTAGTTCTGATTTTCAGCTTAAGTACTGCCTCTCCTGTTTTATGTCAAGTATGTTATTATTATATTTTGTTCTATGCGCTGTGAGACATTCTACGGGTTCTTTGTATGTTCATTTCCTTCTTCCTTTTCCTTCTGACGACCCGTTCCGTGCTAACTAGACATGTGTACAGCGCACCTTTAGAGTAAATGTCGGTTGGTGCGGGGCGGGCTCTCACACTTGGTATCAGAGCTCTAGGTTGCGTAGTTACCCTAGGGAAAGACACTAGGGAGAGTTAGTACGTATATGAGAGCGCGTATTTGTGATCACTTTGGTTTTCAAAAACTATATATAGATATACTATTAGTAGTATAAGAATGAAGTCGCACTGCACTAGCACCACTATGGGGTCGTTAATCGTTTCCCTTTTTCAGATTGACGACGAGCCGAGACACGAGGGGTGCTGGTAGAAGGACCAACCAAGGGAATGCCGCTGACATGAGGGCAATGTTTACTAACCTCATGAGAGACATGCTTAGAGAAGTGCAAGGGGAAGTTCCCAATCCCGGAGTTGGTGTTGGCCCAGTAGTGCAGGCGCCTAGGGTCGATTTCACCAAGTTGTGAAAGGATTACACCAATCTTGGTGGAAAGCCGTTCCACGGAACGGAGTCGGCCACGGATGTTCTAGATTGGATGGATAGTTGTGACCGTATCTTCGATGACTTGGATCTTGAGGATGCGATGAAGAGAAGGCTAGCGTCTCGTCAGCTGCAAGGGCGAGCGATGAATTGGTGGAATGCCATTAGAACAGCTACTCCAGAGGATCGGGTTACTTGGGATCAGTTCAAGGCTCACTTTAGCGAGAAGTTCATTCCAGCTGTAACACCCCGAATTTCGGTTAATACTAAAATTCACTAATTACAGAATAAATAATCTCAGATGTGAGAATTGGGGGAAACGGGCTGCGTCATTGCGTTCGTCTCGAAAAAATACGCGAAATAGAGTCCGAGTTTTCGAGAATCGGAGTCCGTATGGCCCAATTATGGCCCAATGAAGTTGGCAGAAAATTTAAGATAAAAACAGAATTAAATATTTAAAATCAGATTTCGAAATTGGAGCCAGCGGGGGCCAGGCGGGAAAAATTCCCGCCCTAGCCATGTCGACAGGGCTGTCGACAGGGGTGTCGACTGCCCTGTCGACTTGCCTGTCGACACGGGGTGTCGAGCCAGTGGCCTGGGTGCACCAGATCTGGGTTTTCTGGCTGGTTTGGGCTGGGTTCTAGAGATTTCCTAAATCTAACGGACCTAATCTAACCTAGGGTTAATCTAAGGGCCTAAAACACTCACCTAATCTATAAATACACCCTAAACCTACCCTAATCCATACTAAAAATAGGAATGATGGCCTCATGCCGCCAAAATCAAACTTGAGAGAGCCTCCACTAGTTTATGAAGGAAGTTGCAAGCTAATCACTCTCTAATCAATCTCAAATCATCACCATCTTCATATTTAGCAACTAATTCCACTTCATAAGTTTGCTAATCTTGGGTTTGGTGAGTTTCTATCACTTTAACATCAATTGCTAAAGTAAGTAGATTGGGTGTAATGAGACTTATGGTCTTGAATGCGGATTAGTGAGTTTGAATCATTTGTAATGATATGCATGTTTAATAAGTTGGTTTATGCATGTTTAACAAGTGGGTTTATGCATGTTTAATAAGTGGGTTTATGCATATTTAATAAGTGGATTTATGCATGTTTAACAAAGTGAGATATGCAAGTTATGCATGCTTATGCAAGTATGTGGATGCTTATGCAAGTATGTGAATGCTTATGCAAGTTATGTATATGCTTAAATGCAAGTTTAACATGATATGCAAGTTATGCATGCTTATGCAATTATGTGGATGCTTATGCAAGTATGTGAATGCTTATGCAAGTTATGTATATGCTTAAATGCAAGTTTAACATGATATGCAAGTTATGCATGCTTATGCAAGTATGTGGATGCTTATGCAAGTATGTGAATGCTTATGCAAGTTATGTGTATGCTTAAATGCATGTTATGCAAGTTATGAGAATGCTTATATGCAAGTTCAACATGTTATGCAAGATATGTGTATGATAATATGCAAGTTTGGGTTAAATGTAGTTGGGTTAATATATGTTCATAAATGTAAGTTGACATCCTCTTAACCCATGACAAAGTTATATGCTAAACCCATGATATTTGTGATGGATCTTTCCCTTTATTATGTCGTGAAATGAGAACGATTTACGTGGGGAACGATGGGGTAATAAATATATGTTAATAAAAGTATGATTGGGTATGATTAAGCATACCATAAAAATAAATTAACATAAGTGGGAATTTACCTATTGAGTTAGGTCTACCCCATGGGAATTTACCTATTGAGTTAGGTCTACCCATGTTATGAAAAATGTGTAATTAATTAGGGATAATTAATTGTGGAGGTGATTAATTAGGTGTAATTAATCAACTAAGACACGAGGTTGGACCCTTTTGTAGCGGAAGTCTGCCCGGAACCGACCGGCCATCCAGCGGCTACAAATGATTGGCCCAATGTGAGAGGTCTTAGTCATAAATTAAATACGTGATTAAAGTAAAGACACGAGGTTAGACCCTTTTGATGACAGAAGTCTGCCCGGAACCAACCGGCATATCCAGCAGTCATAAAAGACGGTCTAATGTGGGAGGTCTTTATGAGGTCATGATCTTAATTAATTAATTAAGAAACACTTAACCATATTAGCATGTAGAGGGACATGAGGGTTAAGTGGGTGCCTTGGGTGGCATGTGGAAATCTAGTGGGTTGCCTTGGGTGGCAATAGAAAATACGATTAGAATACTTAACCAAGTGGAAACATGTAATTAAACATGATTAAAGGGTTAAGTGGGATGCACTAGATAAAAGGGACAAGCTTAGGTGGGTAGCTTGTGGGGGCCCATTTCAACCAATATCCCAAACGTATCTTTGTGGGCTCGACTCTAGTCGAGTGACGGGACACGCATATTGGGCTTGATTATAAGAGGCCAAAACGGGTTAGCGGTGGCAACGCAAGTCCAACGGGTTTCATATGCATGTGTGGGCCCGGGCTGGTAGATAAGCCGTTGTTGCATCGTGTAGGTATAAGCCGTGCACCGTTGATAGTATTGGGTTGCCACTTTAGGGGAGTGATACACCCCACTGTGGGACCAGCACGGGTATCTACGGTAGGGAGCCGATCATTGGGGAGTAGTGGGGTACACCTAGTGGAGATAGGGGCAGACGGCACCTATGTGGTCAGCTAGGGGTACATGAAACTACTAGTTATATCTTTCTTTTAAGTCCTTGGGTGGGATCAATCTTTGAGTAGGAATGACTGGTGTGGTGCAGTTAGTAATTATCCTTGGGTGGGTAGATGCGTCTTTACAGTTATCTTAGTTTATCCTAAGTCTACCAAGCTGCTTAGTGTAGCCATTCATCCCCAGACATTACCGTATGTCAAGTTTATGTCTTCACTGGTTACTTTAATGATTGTATTGTTAAAGTTATAGGACTCGCTCAGACTTATGTCCGACCCCGTTGTTTTTATCTTTTTCCCAACCCTCAGGTCCTACGGTTGATCCTAGCAGTAGTGGAGCTTGATCGGATTGCTGTTCCAGTCTTTAGGAGCATGGATAGATGTAAAGCTCCAGTTACCCAGTTATCTTTTCTTTTGTCCTGGCTATTGTATGAGAGAGTGGGATTATGTACTTCTTTATTTTGATGGATATTGTACTTGACTTTTATTGTGGTTTTATGATGTAACCAGACATGTTTATTTCCGCTGTTATGAGATGATGTTTTAAATTTCAAGTACTATTTATATCTGTCTTGTTGTAATTTTTCTGTTCTATATTCACTAAAATACTCCACCAATGCTATGGCATTCCCTTAGAGAGTGACCATAGCGGGCGTGGGGTGTTACACCAGCTGCCCAGAAGTCAGTGTTGTTCAAGAGGTTCTTGGAACTCAAGCAGAACGGAAGGGCAGTTTCTGATTATATTGCTGAGTTCGACACTCTGTCGAAGTATGGACTGTCTCTTATCGATACTCCTGAAAAGAAGAATGAGAAGTTCATTACTGGTTTGGATGGGTACTTGGGGGAGAGGCTTATTAACCACATCGATGAGACTTTCGAATCGATTGTGGGGAAAGCTTTGAGATCAGAGAGTCTTTACCCTAAGTCAAAGACTGAAGCTGCATCTGCAGAAGGGCCAAAGCCGCAAGCAGGCGGTGGAGGCAAGAATAACTCTCAGAATAAAAGGAAGCAGGACCAATCTAAAGGTGGCCAGAAAAAGAGCAAGAAGGATGTTGAGTGCTTCAGCTGTGGTAAGAAGGGCCATTATGCTAAAGAATGTCGGGCCAAGCCAGCGGAAAGGAAGTGCTACAACTGTGGCCAAGTGGGACATCAGAAGGATAAGTGTCCGCAACCTCTTAAGGAGAAGCAGATTGTGAAAGCATATGCTATTGATGTTGTTCCTTCTTCGTCGAATGCCCCAACTGCGGCGGAGAAAGGAAAGAATGTTGTTATTCAAGGTATGCTTTCTATTTACGATATACCAGATCGAGTTTTGTTTGATACTGGGGCTTCCCATTCCTTCATATCTAGTGATCTGGTAGATAGGTTAGGACTAGAACCGAGATAGTCGATAGACCATTGGTTGTGACGAACCCGATTGGTGGTTCGACTAGCCTTAGTATGATTTGTAGGAATTTGGTCTTATCGAGTCATGGATGTATGTTTGTATGTGATTGCTTTGTTTTGGGCTTTACTGGGTATGGCATTATATTGGGAGTCGATTGGCTCCAAAGATACGGGGTGGTGGTAGACTGTGAGGGCTTTTTGGTGACAGTGAGGGTGGATGATGGGCGGAGGGTAGTGTTTGGTAGCCTACCTAGTGATGGGGTTATGGCTAGTTTTGTAAATTCCCTCGACATCCCGCAGGATGAGTTGTCATATGTGCCCGTGGTTGGCCAGTATCCGGACGTCTTCGAGGAGGTGATCGGGCTTCCACCACACCGAGAGATTGAGTTCCGTATTGATTTACTGAAAGATGCCAGACCTATAGTGATGCCACTTCGTCGTATGGCACCAAGGGAGCAGCGAGAGCTCGGGGTGCAAGTCAGCAATCTTTTGAAGAAGGGATTTATTAGAAGGAGTGTCTCCGAGTGGGGAGCACCATTTGTGTTTGCCGCTAAGGCAGATGGTTCCCTTCGTTTGTGTGTGGACTATCACGAGTTGAATAAGGTGACGAGGAAGAATAAGTATCCTCTACCGTGGATAAATGATTTGTTTGATCAGCTGGAAGGAGCTAGAGTGTTCTCCCAGTTGGACCTCGCGACAGGATTTCATCAGCTTCGAGTAGCAGATGAGAGTGTTCCGAAAACGGCATTTAGGACGCCGTCTGGATTTTATGAGTGGTTGGTCATGCCATTTGGGTTGACTAATGCACCAGCCTACTTTGTGGATCTTATGAATCGAGTATTCAGAGATCAGTTGAATAAGTTTGTTCTTGTGTTCGTGGATGATATCCTTGTTTATTCAAGGACAGAGGGGGAACACAAGGGACACTTGAGGATAGTGATGGAGGTGTTGAGGAAACACCAATTGAAAGCGAAATTCTCTAAGTGTCATTTTTGGAGAAGGGAAGTAAGATTCTTGGGTCATGTTGTTTCTGAGAGTGGTATTGCCGTGGACCCTGCGAAGGTGGCTACGGTACAGGATTGGCCTACACCCAAGAATGCAACAGATGTAAGAAGTTTCTTGGGATTAGCTGGATATTATCGTAAGTTTATCCAGGACTTCTCCAAGATAGCGGCACCGTTGACTCAGTTGACTAAGAAGAATCAGTCCTTTGTCTGGGACGGAGTGTGTGATGATGCCTTCAAAAGTCTAAAGGAGAAGTTGACGCGTGCGCCAATGTTAGTCATTCCTAAAGGAAATGAAGAGATGACGGTATACACGGATGCTTGTGGTACCGGACTGGGTGCAGTATTGATGCAAGGAGGTAGGGTTGTAGCTTATGCTAGTCGACAGTTAAAGCCGCATGAGAAGAAGTACCCTACCCATGATTTGGAATTAGCAGCGATTGTGTTTGCGCTGAAGATTTGGAGACACTATCTTTTGGGAGAAAGATTAGATTTGTTTGCCGATCATAAATCATTAAAGTATCTCTTCTCCCAGAAAGATCTGAATCTCCGTCAGCAGAGATGGTTAGAGTTCTTGGCTTCGTATGATTTTGATATCGCATATACACCTGGGAAAGGTAATGCGGTAGCCGATTCCTTGAGTAGGAGACATGCCAGCTTAGGGGCAATGTTTCTTGAATGGAAGCAACTGGAGTATATCGCGGGGTTTGATTTCATACCAAAGTGCGAGTTGGATCCAGTTATGCTAGCTAGTTTGACGATCAGACCCACTTTGATAGAGCGGATTGGTTCTAGCCAGAGGGACGATCCTAATCTATTAGAAATCATCTCCAAGTTGGAGATGGGTATCGATGAGGAGATGAATGCCTATGGGCTTGATCGAGATGGATGGCTTCAGAAGAATGGAAGACTAGTTGTGCCCAACGTGAACAGTTTGAGGGATGAAGTGCTTAGAGGATGTCATCACTCAAAACTGACTATACATCCCGGTGGTAATAAAATGTATCGGGACATGAAGAAGACTTACTACTGGGTAGGGATGAAAAGAGACGTTGGGAAGTTTATATCCAAATGCATGAATTGCCAGCTAGTTAAAGCCGAGCAAAAGAAGCCTAGTGGGTTGTTGCAACCATTAGAGATTCCCGAATGGAAATGGGAGCAAGTCTCGATGGATTTCATTGATGGTTTACCAAGGACTAGATCGGGATATGATAGCATTTGGGTAATTGTGGATCGATTGACTAAGAACGAAAGATTTATACCAGTCAAATCGACCAGAACGGCAGCCAAGTTGGAAGAACTGTATATGAAGTGGGTAGTGAGATTTCATGGAGTACCCAAAAGCATTGTGAGTGACCGAGACCCGTTGTTCACTAGTGGGTTTTGGAAGAGCTTACAAGAGGCTCTAGGGTCAGGATTACATCTCAGTACCGCATATCATCCTCAGACCGACGGTCAGACGGAGAGGGTGAATCGTATATTGGAAGATCTCTTAAGAGCGTGTATATTGGACTTTGGCGGATCATGGGATGACCATTTGCATCTAGTAGAGTTTGCATATAATAATAGCTACCAATCCAGTATCGGTATGGCTCCATATGAAGCTTTGTATGGAAGACCGTGCAACTCACCATCATGTTGGATAGAGACTGGCGAGAAGTTTGTGCTTGGACCAGATGTGGTGAGAGAAACTTCGGATAAGATCAAGATCATTCAACAACGAATGAAAGCTGCTCAAGATAGGCAGAAGAGTTATGCTGATAAGAGGAGAAGAGACTTGAAATTCTCCGTTGGTGACTTGGTGTTTGTCAAGATCTCTCCGTTGAAGAGCACGATACGATTTGGTAGGAGAGGCAAATTAGCACCAAGATTTGTTGGCCCATTCCCTGTTTTTCAACTAGTCGGGAATTTGGCATATAGAGTTGGCTTACCAGAGAAGATGGCGGGAGTTCACAATGTATTTCATGTTTCCCAACTAAGGAAGTTCGTTCACGACTCAGATGTGACTATTTCACCTGATCAGTTAGAGGAGTTCGAAGTAGAACCCGAGGCGGTTGGGAACCGCAAGCCGATTCATATTGTGGGGCATGATATGAAGCAACTTCGAAGGAAGGCGGTGAAGCTAGTCAAGGTTCAGTGGGGCGAGAACGAGAATGGTTGTACTTGGGAGACAGAGGAGAGCATTAGGAAGGCATATCCAGAACTCTTTGCTGGTAAGATTTACTTTGCAATTTAGTTTTCCGCATGCTAGGATAGACTTGCTTTGCTTGTTTGGTCGTTGTTTTATGATTGAAAGGCATGCAGGACCCTTGTGTGTGTTTGGATTAGGGAATTTCTGGGGCGAAATTTCTTAAGGGGGGGAGAGTGTAATGACCCGTATTCTACACATCATAGGGTTGTAGAATATTTATTTCTTTCCCGTATGAAGTTGTATGGTCATGTAACTTTGGGAAACATCTATTAGAGTCACTTCCCATGTTCATGATTTTTGTCAATTTTTAAATGACCATTTTGCCCCTAATTGGTACTGTTTTGGCCATAACTTTTGATTGGGAAGGAATTTTGACCTGAAACCGCTTCCATTAGATTCGTTTGATGGTTTACCTTTCCGTAGAGTGGTCATAATAGCCAAACGGACTTAACGTTTGGGGGATATGGCTGAAATAAGGTTTGGAGGGCGAAAAACTGCTTAACCGGGCCAAATCGGGTGATTAGTGAGTAGGCCCATAACCCATTTCGGGATTAGGGTTATGGGAGGGCTGAAATGAGATGGAGAATCATTCCATTTCAGTTTTCTAGCCTCCACTTATCACCAAGGATCCCTAAAAATGGTCTCTAACCTCTAAATCACCTCCAAATCATCTTTTGGTCAAGGATTTGGCTTAGCAACCCCTAATCAAGAAAGATCTACACCAAAGCAACATTGGAGCTGCTTTTTGGCATTAAGATTCACATCAAATCAGAGAATTATTTCAGATCTTAGTTTATTTTGTGGCTAAGGTGAGTGATTTGCATAGTTTTACACTAATTATGGCTAATTAGGGGTGATTAGTGCTAATTAGCGAATTTAAGCATGATAAAATTCGGGAAAATGTTCATAAATTCCTAAATGATGTTTTAGACCTCTGATATGAATTTGGGTTAATTTGGTTAAGTTTTGCTAATCCTATCATTAGTTCACCTAAACATGCTTAAGGGGAAATATGGGATTTTGGGTATGTTTGATCCACTTTAGCCTATCATATGGATGTTTTGATGTTTGTGGTTGATTATATATGTTGCTATGACTGTATGAAATGCTTTGTGATTGATATCAATAGTTAGAATGGTCGAAAACATCGTCGAATGGCGTAAACACTTGCTGGAACAGTTTCAGAAAACAGTGCAGGGTTCGGGTCGTATCGGATAAGGGGGCTCGGATCGGATATGTTGAACTGAGCAAAGAATCCGATCGGATCAAAACCCAACACTTGGGAAAAGTGGCAAAAAGGAAGGCCACGCTAGCTGAATTGGGATCGGATCGAGGAAGACGGATCGGATCGAGGAGGACGGATCGGATCGGAAGCACGAAGACGAATCAGAGCAGGAGCACGGAAACGGATCGGATATGTAACACCCCGTATTTCAGTTAATGCTAAAATTCACTAATTGCAGAATAAATAATCTCAAATGTGAGAATTGGGGGAAACGGGCTGCGTCATTGCGTTCGTCTCGGAAAAATACGCAGAATAGAGTCCGAAATTTTGTAAATCGGAGTCCGTATGGCCCAGTTATGGCCCAATGAAGTTTGCAGAAAATTTAAAGTTAAAAACAGATTTAAAATTCAAATTCAGATTTAGAAAATAGAACTAGCGGGGCAGGTGGGAAAGTTCCCGCCCTAGCCATGTCGACAGGGCTGTCGACAGGCCTGTCGACCTGGAGGTCGACTGCCCTGTCGACTTGCCTGTCGACGCAGGGTGTCGAGCCAGATTGCCTGGGTGCACCAGGTTTGGTTTTCTGGCTAGGGCTGGGCTGTGTTCTAGATACTTCCTAAATCTGACGGACCTAATCTAGCCTAGGGTTAATCCTATGGTCTAAAACACACCCTAATCCTATAAATATACCCTAATGCAAGCCTAATCCATACTAAAAATAGAAATGATGGCATCATGCCGCCAAAATCAAACTTAGGGAGGAGCCTCCACTAGTTTATGAAGGAAGTTGCAAGCTAATCAACCTCTAATCATCATCTCCTTCAAATATTGCAACTAGTTCTACTTCATAAGTTTGCTAATCTTGGTTTTGGTGAGTTCCTATGCCTTTAGCAAGTAATTGCTAAACTAATTAGGATAGGATATTAGGAGGCTATGGATGTAAATGTGGATTATGCAAGTTGTGGTTGTCATATGTTATAAGTTCATATGTAAACTTGTCTCTTTTTATGATATGATGTGTCATGTAAGTTCATATGCAAGTTTTATGCAAGTTTATATGCAAGATCATATGCAAGTTAGTCTCTTTTTATGATATGCATAGCATATGCGAGTTTGCCTTTATGATATGACATGATATGCAAGTTTATATGCAAGATTCATGTGCAAGTTAGCCTCTTTCTATGATGTGCATAACATATGCAAGTTTGCCTTTGTGATATGACATGGTATGCAAGTTCATATGCAAGTTTTATGCAAGTTCATATGCAAGTTCATATGCAAGTTTTATGCAAGTTCATATGCAAGTTTTATGCAAGTTCATATGCAAGTTCATATGCAAGTTTTATGCAAGTTCATATGCAAGTTCATATGCAAGTTTTATGCAAGTTCATATGCAAGCTCATATGCAAGTTCATATGCAAGTTCATATGCAAGTTCATATGCAAGTTTTAAGCAAGTTTATATGCAAGTTCATATGCAAGTTTGTCTCTTTTTATGATGTGCATAACATATGCAAAGTTGTCCCTATGTATGACGTGTTATGTAAACGAATTACGTGGGAAATGATGGGTTTAATATGCATGATTATAAAAAGGTGTAAAGTTGTTATGATTAAGCATAACATAAAATGAATGGACATAATTGGGAATTTACCTATTAAGTTAGGTCTACCCACATTATGGAGTTGGGAATTTACCTATTAAGTTAGGTCTACCCATACTATGGAATTGGGAATTTACCTATTGAGTTAGGTCTACCCATATTCTTAAAAATGTGTAATTAATTAGGGATAATTAATTATGGGGGTGATTAATTAGGTGTAATTAATCAACTAAGACACGAGGTTGGACCCTTTTGTAGCGGAAGTCTGCCCGGAACCGACCGGCCATCCAGCGGCTACAAATGATTGGCCCAATGTGAGAGGTCTTAGTCATAAATTAAATACGTGATTAAAGTAAAGACACGAGGTTAGACCCTTTTTATGACAGAAGTCTGCCCGGAACCAACCGGCATATCCAGCAGTCATAAAAGATGGTCTAATGTGAGAGGTCTTTATGAGGTCATGATCTTAATTAATTAATTAATTAAGAAACACTTAACCATATTAGCATGTAGAGGGACATGAGGGGTTAAGTGGGTGCCTTGGGTGGCATGTGGAAATCTAGTGGTTGCCTTGGGTGGCAATAGAAAATACGATTAGAATACTTAACCAAAGTGGAACATGTAATTAAAACATGATTAAAGGGTTAAGTGGTATACACTAGAAATGACAAGCTTAGGAGGGTAGCTTGTGGGGGCCCATTTCAACCAATATCCCAAACGTATCTTAGTGGGCTCGACTCTAGTCGAGTGACGGGACACGCATATTGGGCTTGACTATAAGAGGCCAAAACGGGGTAGCGGTGGCAACGCGAGTCCAACGGGTTTCATATGCGTGTGTGGACCCGGGCTGGTAGGTAAGACGTTGTTGCATCGTGTAGATATAACCCGTGCACCATTTGTTGTATCGGGCTAGCCACTTTGGGGAGTGATACACCCCATTGTGGGGCCAGCACGGATATCTACGGTAGGGAGCCGATCGCTTGGGAGTAGTGGGTACACCTAGTGGAGATAGGGGCAGACGGCACCTATGTAGTGAGCTAGGGGTACACGAAACTACTGGGTAAATTTTCTAAGTCCTTGGGAGGGATCAACCTTTAAGTAGGAAGGACTGGTGTGGTGCAATGTAGTAATTATCCTTGGGTGGGTAAATGCGTCTTTATCGTTATCTTAGTTCACTCTAAGTCTGATTGGCTACTGAGTGTAGTCATTTATCCCCAGTCACACCGTACCAAGTTATATCATATCCTTATTACTTTAATGATTACATTGTTAGAGTTATAGGACTCGCTCAGACTTATGTCTGACCCCGTTGTTTTTATCTTTTTCCCAACCCTCAGGTTCTCAGAGTGGGCCCAGCACGAGTGGGCTTTGATCAGGCTGCTTTTATTTCTCTCTTGGAGCTTGGACCCTAGATGTAGAGCTCAGTTTACCCTTTTCTTTTATGGCTATCAGTTCATGTATCGGGATTATGTATTTTTATTTAGCAGGATGGATATTTGTACTTGACTTCCATTATGGTTTTGTGATGTAACCAGACATGTTTTATTTTCCGCTGCAATTGAAATGATGTTTTAAATTTTCAAAGTATTACTTATATCTGTCTTGCTGTAATTACTCTGTTCTATATTCACTCAAATACTCCACCGATGTTATGGCATTCCCTTAGAGAGTGACCGTAGCGGGCGTGGGGTGTTACACGTGGTATCAGAGCAAAGGTTACCGGAACAGATAAAATTTTTAGAAAACTATTTTTCTAAAAACATTTTTGGAAGAGATATTTTCAAAAACATGTCTTTAAAGAGAAAAGTTTTTGAAAGAAAAGCATAATCCCCAATAGCCATATCTTTATCTTTCGAATTCTCCGTTTTGAATCTTTCCTTTTTCGTTTCAGCATGGCTGAGGATCTTAACTTTCCGGAGGGTGTGACGATACCAGTATGGTATAGGAGATTGATGGAGGCTAGGGCCACCACTGCGGGTCCAGCAAATGTTCCTCCACCAACCGTAGCACCCGATCTTCCTCCTCCCCCTCCTCCTCGCACGGATAATTTTGCTAAGACTTGCAAGGAATTTAAAGCTATGGGAGGGAAACCTTTTCAAGGATCTGAAACTTTTGTGGAGGCTAGAGATTGGCTTAAGGAGGTGGAAGAGTTGATAGATATCTTTGAGATGGAAGAAGGAAAGAAAGTCAAGTTAGCTGCTTGGTTAATGAAGGGAGAGGCCTCATTCTGGTGGGAGGTCACTAATGGAGAACGCCCCGTTGACTCTTGGGCGGATTTTAGGCAAAGATTTGTGGCAAAGTTTCTCTCAAGGGCGGAGGAAAACTTGTATATGGAAAGATTCTTGACTCTAAAGCAAGGAAATCTCTCAGTGAAGGAATATGTCAACAAGTTTAATCAATTGGCAAGGTTTGTCCTAGACATGGTGAATACACCGGAGAAGAAGGCTTTGAGGTTCGTGAAAGGCTTGAATGAACCGATGCATGGGTTGGCTATGACTCATATCCCTATGGGGGCCACCTTTGAGAAGCTAGTTGACATGGCACTCATACATGAAGAAGAGAAGGGCCCCAATGCTAATAAGGCACCCGAGAAGAAGGGAGATCAAAAGAGACCTCAGCAACAACAGCAAAACAAAGGTGGGAAAGGCAACGGTGGCAAGGGGAAGAAGAAGTGCTTCAATTGTGGGATACCAGGCCACATAAGCAAAGATTGTAGAAAGAAGAAGAAGACTGGTTGCTTTCACTGTGGCAAAGCAGGACATTTAGTGAAGGATTGCCCTAAGAAGGGGCAAAGGACGGGATCTACCTCAGGAGGACAGGTGCAAGCTCTTATGGCACCGGGTCAGGCTAGGGGGCAAGTACAGGCTCTCGCGGTTCCACCGATTCAGGAAAGAGGTAGAACTATTTCCGTTGAAAGTCTGGTTTTTCTATTTGATCATCCTGTCCGTACATTGTTTGATTCAGGCGCATCGCATTCGTTTATCTCATCATCATTAGTTGAGTCACTGCACTTAGACACCAGTCTGGTAGATGATCCCTTGGTTGTTTCAAACCCAATTGGGGGCTCCACTTATTTGTCCATGATATGTTTGGGTTTGAAAATTTCTATACTTAGCATTGAGTTTAGATGTGATGCTTTTGTTTTGGGCTTCACGGGCTATGGGTTAATTTTGGGCATGGACTGGTTATCCAGTAATGGTGCTGTTCTTGATTGCGAAAGGAGAGTTGTTAGGCTCATGACCCGCTTGGGTAACACTCTCGAGATCTCTTGTAATCCCATGGATTCTGTCATGCTAAGTTATCTTGAATCGCTTGACGCTTCGGTCGAGAGTTTGCAATCTGTTAGAGTGGTCCGGGAATACTCGGATGTGTTTGAGGAGGTGAAGGGCTTACCTCCGAAGCGGGAGATTGACTTCCGAATATATCTGGTGGATAATGCTAAACCTGTATCTTTACCAGTGCGCCACATGGCTCCTCGTGAGAGGAGGGAACTCCATAATCAAGTAGGGGAGTTGCTTGAGAAGGGGTTCATAAGACGAAGTATATCGGAGTGGGGTGCTCCAGTAGTTTTTGCTATGAAGGCGGACGGGTCCCTCAGACTTTGTGTAGACTATAGAGAACTCAACAAGCTCACAAAGAAGAATAGACACCCATTGCCGAGGATTGATGATCTTTTCGATCAGTTGGTTGGCGCTTCAGTATTTTCTCAGTTGGACTTAGCCACGGGGTTTCATAAGTTGAGGGTGGCTGAGGATAGCATAGACAAGACTGCCTTTAGGACTCCGGATGGTTTCTATGAGTGGCTGGTGATCCCATTTGGGTTGACGAATGCCCCTGCATACTTCGTTGATTTGATGAGTAGGGTGTTCAGGGAGTTCCTTAATAAATTCGTGGTGGTCTTTGTGGATGATATCTTAGTATTTTCTAAGAGTGAAGAAGAGCATGCCCTACATCTTGGGGAGGTATTGAAGACTCTTCGAGCACATAGCCTTAAGGCTAAATTCTCTAAATGTCACTTCTGGAGGAAGGAGGTGCGGTTCTTGGGGCACGTGGTCTCCAAGGAAGGGATAGCTGTGGATCCCGCGAAGGTAGTATCAATTCAGGATTGGAAGGTTCCAAAGAATGCTACCGAAGTAAGAAGTTTCTTGGGGTTGGCGGGTTATTATAGGAAGTTTATTAAAGACTTCGTGAAGATATCAGCCCCATTAACCCGCTTAACGAAGAAGAATCTTGTTTTCGCATGGGACGTAGATTGTGATGATGCGTTCCGACGGTTAAAGAGAGCTTTAACCACTGCTCCAGTTTTAGTGTTGCCAGATGGGAGCAAGCCATTTGTTGTCTATACCGATGCTTGTGGGACAGGACTTGGCGCAGTCTTAATGCAAGAGGGAAGGGTAATAGCCTATGGTGGAAGGCAGTTGAGAGTGCATGAGAAAAATTACCCTACCCATGATTTAGATTTGGCCGCTATTGTTTTTGCGCTTAAGATTTGGCGCCATTATCTTCTCGGTGAGAGATTCGAATTGTTCACTGACCACAAATCATTGAAGTACTTGTTTTCTCAGAAGGATTTGAATTTGAGACAGCAAAGGTGGATGGAGTTCTTAGCATCCTATGATTTCGAGATAGCGTATACCCCTGGCAAGGGTAACGTGGTGGCGGACGCCTTGAGCAGAAAGAGGTTGTCCTTGAGTCCATTGTTCGTGGAACAACGAAGCTTGGAATTTATCTCGATGTTTGATTTCAGACCTTCCATTGATTATGTACCCGGTTTGCTAGCATCCTTGGAGGTTAGACCTACTCTTCTGGGGCAGATTGGAGAAGCACAGAGGGACGACCCACAGTTGGTTGAGTTGGTGGAGAAGCTCATAAGGGGGGAGTCGTCCAGCCATTTGAGTAGGTACACCCTGGACGATAGGGGGTGCTTGCGTAGAGACGGTAGACTTTGTGTACCGCAAGACGAGGGTTTGAGGAAGGTTATTCTTGATGATGCACAACGTTCTAGGATGACCATTCATCCCGGTGGGGACAAGATGTACCAAGACATGAAGAGGGTTTTCTTCTGGGCCGGTATGAAGAAAGATGTGGCCGAGTATGTCGCTCGATGCTTGGTGTGCCAACAAGCGAAGGCGGAGCAAAAGAAATCTGGTGGGTTGCTTCACCCATTGGAAGTTCCGCAATGGAAGTGGGATAGCGTCTCGATGGATTTTATTGACGGGTTACCCAGATCAAGAAAGGGTAATACGGGAATTTGGGTTGTGGTAGACAGACTTACTAAAAGCGCCCATTTCATACCTGTGAAGAGCAAGAGGACTGCTCCATGGCTAGCTTCAGTATATCTTCGAGAGATAGTTCGATTGCATGGGGTACCCTCTAGCATAGTGAGTGATCGAGATCCTATCTTCACTAGCGAGTTCTGGAGAAGTTTGCAAGAAGCAGTGGGGACTCAATTGTGTCTGAGCACCGCATATCATCCTCAGACGGACGGCCAGACTGAGAGGGTGAATCGTGTCCTAGAAGACCTTTTGAGGCTTTGTATCTTAGATTTTGGAGGTACATGGGAAGAGCATCTTCCATTGGTGAAGTTCGCATATAATAATAGCTTTCAGTCCAGTATTGGTATGGCTCCTTTCGAAGCTCTTTATGGAAGGCCTTGTCGATCACCTGCATGTTGGTGGGAATCTACGGATAAGATTTTGCTTGGGCCTGATATGGTTAGGGAGACTTCTGAGAAGATTGACTTGATTCGAAGAAGGATGAAAGCAGCGCAGGATAGGCAAAAATCTTATGCGGACAAGAGAAGGACGGATCTTGAGTTTGAAGTTGGGGACATGGTCTTTGTCAAAGTGTCTCCGTTACGAAATGTGGTTCGCTTTGGATCTATTGGGAAGTTAGCACCAAGGTTCGTAGGGCCATTTCCCATTAAGGAAAGAATTGGACGGATGGCATATTGAGTGGAGTTGCCCGACAGACTTAGTGGTGTACATGATGTATTCCATGTGTCCCATTTGAGGAAGTGCTTACATGAGACCGCAGAGGTGGTAGAGCCGAGCTTGCTTAAAGAAGTGGAAGTAGAGCGTGATGCGACTATTCGACGAGCTCCTACCCGCATCCTTGGGTCAGAGACTAGGAAATTGAGGAATCGAGAGGTTCAACTAGTCAAAGTACAATGGGGAGAAGACGAGAGCAACGCAACTTGGGAAACAGAAGCGAAGATGCGTTCATTGTACCCGTTCCTTTTTGAGGGTATGTCTTTTAACTTCTCCTTTATCGTTTGTCTAGTACTTATCTTATCTTTAGTATGTCCACTCACTTGTACCTTTGACCTTTAGATAGGGTAAACCTATGATTGAAACATGTGTTTGAGACATGTTATGTTTGATGGATGCATGTGGATGCAAGTGGTTGCTAGTGGTTGCTCGTGGATGCATATATACACACTCTAGGCACTAGATCGGCTCAATCACTTCATATTGCATATTGCATAAAATTGTGTGTAGGAAGCTATATTTATGGATGTATAATGATTGTGTTATCATACGGATGACGCATTTTGGTGAATGATTGTGCACTCATGTAGATATTGTATGTGTCGATAGGGTTCTTTCGCATACATAATGGATGCATGGCACTATCATGGTTTGCATATATTCATACATTAGATAGGGAACATATACACACACTTTTTGCATATGCTCATACATCATTAGAAATTTTGATTTAAGGACAATGGATGCTCGTGATTGATGGATTGAGTAGATGGTTGTTTGGATGGTAGGATATGCATTCTCCTTAGCTTAGAGATTTCGGGGACGAAATCCTTTAAGGAGGGGAGAATGTAACACCCCGTATTTCAGTTAATGCTAAAATTCACTAATTGCAGAATAAATAATCTCAAATGTGAGAATTGGGGGAAACGGGCTGCGTCATTGCGTTCGTCTCGGAAAAATACGCAGAATAGAGTCCGAAATTTTGTAAATCGGAGTCCGTATGGCCTAGTTATGGCCCAATGAAGTTTGCAGAAAATTTAAAGTTAAAAACAGATTTAAAATTCAAATTCAGATTTAGAAAATAGAACTAGCGGGGCAGGCGGGAAAGTTCCCGCCCTAGCCATGTCGACAGGGCTGTCGACAGGCCTGTCGACCTGGAGGTCGACTGCCCTGTCGACTTGCCTGTCGACGCAGGGTGTCGAGCCAGATTGCCTGGGTGCACCAGGTTTGGTTTTCTGGCTAGGGCTGGGCTGTGTTCTAGAGACTTCCTAAATCTGACGGACCTAATCTAGCCTAGGGTTAATCCTATGGTCTAAAACACACCCTAATCCTATAAATATACCCTAATGTAAGCCTAATCCATACTAAAAATAGAAATGATGGCATCATGCCGCCAAAATCAAACTTAGGGAGGAGCCTCCACTAGTTTATGAAGGAAGTTGCAAGCTAATCAACCTCTAATCATCATCTCCTTCAAATATTGCAACTAGTTCTACTTCATAAGTTTGCTAATCTTGGTTTTGGTGAGTTCCTATGCCTTTAGCAAGTAATTGCTAAACTAATTAGGATAGGATATTAGGAGGCTATGGATGTAAATGTGGATTATGCAAGTTGTGGTTGTCATATGTTATAAGTTCATATGTAAACTTGTGTCTTTTTATGATATGATGTGTCATGTAAGTTCATATGCAAGTTTTATGCAAGTTTATATGCAAGATCATATGCAAGTTAGTCTCTTTTTATGATATGCATAGCATATGCGAGTTTGCCTTTATGATATGACATGATATGCAAGTTTATATGCAAGATTCATGTGCAAGTTAGCCTCTTTCTATGATGTGCATAACATATGCAAGTTTGCCTTTGTGATATGACATGGTTTGCAAGTTCATATGCAAGTTTTATGCAAGTTCATATGCAAGTTTTATGCAAGTTCATATGCAAGTTTTATGCAAGTTTTATGCAAGTTCATATGCAAGTTTTATGCAAGTTCATATGCAAGTTCATATGCAAGTTTTATGCAAGTTCATATGCAAGCTCATATGCAAGTTTTATGCAAGTTCATATGCAAGTTCATATGCAAGTTTTAAGCAAGTTTATATGCAAGTTCATATGCAAGTTTGTCTCTTTTTATGATGTGCATAACATATGCAAAGTTGTCCCTATGTATGACGTGTTATGTAAACGAATTACGTCGGAAACGATGGGGTTAATATGCATGATTATAAAAAGGTGTAAAGTTGTTATGATTAAGCATAACATAAAATGAATGGACATAATTGGGAATTTACCTATTAAGTTAGGTCTACCCACATTATGGAGTTGGGAATTTACCTATTAAGTTAGGTCTACCCATACTATGGAATTGGGAATTTACCTATTGAGTTAGGTCTACCCATATTCTTAAAAATGTGTAATTAATTAGGGATAATTAATTATGGGGGAGATTAATTAGGTGTAATTAATCAACTAAGACACGAGGTTGGACCCTTTTGTAGCGGAAGTCTGCCCGGAACCGACCGGCCATCCAGCGGCTACAAATGATTGGCCCAATGTGAGAGGTCTTAGTCATAAATTAAATACGTGATTAAAGTAAAGACACGAGGTTAGACCCTTTTTATGACAGAAGTCTGCCCGGAACCAACCGGCATATCCAGCAGTCATAAAAGATGGTCTAATGTGAGAGGTCTTTATGAGGTCATGATCTTAATTAATTAATTAAGAAACACTTAACCATATTAGCATCTAGAGGGACATGAGGTGTTAAGTGGGTTCCTTGGGTGGCATGTGGAAATCTAGTGGTTGCCTTGGGTGGCAATAGAAAATACGATTAGAATACTTAACCAAAGTGGAACATGTAATTAAAACATGATTAAAGGGTTAAGTGGTATACACTAGAAATGACAAGCTTAGGAGGGTAGCTTGTGGGGGCCCATTTCAACCAATATCCCAAACATATCTTAGTGGGCTCGACTCTAGTCGAGTGACGGGACACGCATATTGGGCTTGACTATAAGAGGCCAAAACGGGGTAGCGGTGGCAACGCGAGTCCAACGGGTTTCATATGCGTGTGTGGACCCGGGCTGGTAGGTAAGACGTTGTTGCATCGTGTAGATATAACCCGTGCACCATTTGTTGTATCGGGCTAGCCACTTTGGGGAGTGATACACCCCATTGTGGGGCCAGCACGGATATTTACGGTAGGGAGCCGATCGCTTGGGAGTAGTGGGTACACCTAGTGGAGATAGGGGCAGACGGCACCTATGTAGTGAGCTAGGGGTACACGAAACTACTGGGTAAATTTTCTAAGTCCTTGGGAGGGATCAACCTTTAAGTAGGAAGGACTGGTGTGGTGCAGTGTAGTAATTATCCTTGGGTGGGTAAATGCGTCTTTATCGTTATCTTAGTTCACTCTAAGTCTGATTGGCTACTGAGTGTAGTCATTTATCCCCAGTCACACCGTACCAAGTTATATCATATCCTTATTACTTTAATGATTACATTGTTAAAGTTATAGGACTCGCTCAGACTTATGTCTGACCCCGTTGTTTTTATCTTTTTCCCAACCCTCAGGTTCTCAGAGTGGGCCCAGCACGAGTGGGCTTTGATCAGACTGCTTTTATTTCTCTCTTGGAGCTTGGACCCTAGATGTAGAGCTCAGTTTACCCTTTTCTTTTATGGCTATCAGTTCATGTATCGGGATTATGTATTTTTATTTAGCAGGATGGATATTTGTACTTGACTTCCATTATGGTTTTGTGATGTAACCAGACATGTTTTATTTTCCGCTGCAATTGAAATGATGTTTTAAATTTTCAAAGTATTACTTATATCTGTCTTGCTGTAATTACTCTGTTCTATATTCACTCAAATACTCCACCGATGTTATGGCATTCCCTTAGAGAGTGACTGTAGCGGGCGTGGGGTGTTACAGGATATGAGCATATGAAGGGAGCATGAAGACGGATCGAAAACGCGAACCAAGAAGGGACACCCGACCCGACCCGAAGGGAAGCACCCGACCCGACCCGAAGAGAGCATCTGACTCGAACCCAGAGGAATGCCGACCCGAACCGCACCAGAAGGGGGACCCGACCCGAACGGATGAAGAACACCGACCCGAACCGATAACCAGAAGGAGGAACCCGACCCGACCCAGTATTGACCAATAACCCGAGATGCAAAGGTAGTCCAATAGGGGAAGTTAGAGCTCAGGATCCCGGAACCAGTTGGGAACCAAGGAGTTCACTTCATGAGTTGGACTTTGCTGCGGGACGTGTGCTAAGGAGTTGTCGACGTTCATAACTTCGATTCACCACTAAAAAGGAATGATGGGCTACTTATCAGTGCAGTAGGGTCATTATGACCTGAGGGGCAAGGTGATGGTAGCAAGACTACATTATCAGTGCAGTATGGTCATTACGACCTGAGGGGCAAGGTGATGCGTAGTAAGACTATGAGCCAGTGCAGTGGGGTTCTTGTGACTCCATGGGGCAGAGTGGACATAGTAAGGATTGGTAAGGCTATGAGCCAGTGCTGTGGGGTTCTTGCGACTCCATGGGCAAAGTGGACATAGCGAAGGATTTGTGGCTACGTTATCAGTGCAGTGAAGCCATTTATGACTTCATGGGGCAAATTGATCGTAGCAAAGAATGTTGGGTGATCGAAGTGGTGAATATCGTATGCTTTACGCACTGAGAGATAGTTGTAAGGATGGATGCTATGCTTGATTGTTACCATCATTATGACATGCACACCTCCCCCACCTCCGTATCCTTACATTGCTAGATATGGTACCTTAGGGTGTTGTACAGTATGTAGTACTAACTCTTTGGTTGCAGGTCTAGGTTCAGGTATGTTTTAGTCTACCTGTTACTGTTCACTTTAGATGCTTATCGCTCATACCAGGCTTTATGTCTGACCTAGAGTTTTATGTCTCCTCTTATTACTCTGGGTGCTCACACGAGCAGACTAGAGACAGGTTGGCTGGTGATGCGCGAATAGCTGATTCGGAGACGGGCAGGAGGCTTCCACGTATGATATATATATATACACACATTCTCCCTGTGTCGTTGGTGGTCGCTACTTGGGCATTAGTAGTGTACCTCCTTTATCTTACTTTTTCTTTGAGACAGTTTGAAAGTTGTAATAAGCTGTATTTTGGATTTCTGCTGCTAGGATGTTTAGTTCCGATTTTCAGCTTATGTACTGTCTCTCCTTTTTTATGTCAAGTATGTTATTATTATATTTTGTTCTATGCGCTATGAGACATTCTACAGGTTCTTTGTATGTTCATTTCCTTCTTCCTTTTCCTTCTGATGACCCGTTCCGTGCTAACTAGACATGTGTACAGCGCACCTTTGGAGTAAATGTCGGTTGGTGCGGGGTGGGCTCTCACAATTTCTACGTTATATATATATACCCTACATTATATTTCGTTGTAAAATTGTAAGATATGTTCAAATCAAATTTTCAAATAGTCGCTATGGAATTTCGTTAATAAGCGA
Source organism: Allium sativum (assembly GCA_030737875.1). Taxonomy (NCBI): domain Eukaryota; kingdom Viridiplantae; phylum Streptophyta; class Magnoliopsida; order Asparagales; family Amaryllidaceae; genus Allium; species Allium sativum. The sequence continues at coordinate 825,727,737 of CM060913.1, forward strand.
TAACGTTTAGTTAATTAATATAAAGAAATTTTATATATTTGATATTGTTTTAACCCAAATTTATGATTTAGTCGAGTTTGAATCCATCTTAGTCTTATTTGAAGCCATACGGTATTTTATTTGGATATATTTGATAATATCGGCTTATTTTTATCCAATTCAACTATTTTGGGATTTAATTTATATCGTATCAATATCATATAAGATTTAAAAATGGTGTCATCACCTCACTTGCTGATAATTACAAATGTATACATAAACTTCAAATGTGATACACCGCAATGAAATGATTTTTTTGTTTGTTTTTTTTTGTTTTCATAGTCGAACCATACAAGCTACCAAATAAATATCACATTGCCGAAATTTGGATTGAACTATTCACAGAGCTTCAAGCCATTCTGAATACAAATATAAAATAAAAAGAAAATCAACAATATAGATCATTGTCTGAATGCAAATCTAAAGGGGCAAACAATTCACTTTAAATTCATTTACAGTATGTCCTTGTAAGCAACAGTAGAACTCAAATTTGTCCACAAATTCAGGTAATAAACAGCTAGATATATTTAGACTCCATGTACAAATCTATACAAATGTTGTCGTGCTAACCATTCAAATCAAATACTGGAGAAAACCAAAATTTAAATACGATGGAAACAGTTTATTCATGTGCATGTACCTTTAACCAAATCTTATGCCAAGCTGTAGCTAGCAGACTTCGTTTCCAACACGAACACTTTACAAAACATGAATTAAATATATACAAATTTCTACATCAACACTGAATGCACAACACAAAGGAAAACACATATATAAGGTTATTTGTACAATGCAAAACGAAGGGATAAAAACAATTCATTTCAAATATAAATGTCAGCATGACCAGTTCATTCATGAGAACAGTAAAACACAGTTTTTTCATATAAAATAGGTAATAGAAAATAGTAGGAACAACTAAGGTATAGGGCATGAACAGCTAAAACAAAACAGTGAAATGCATTTTGTAGAAGTAGCTAAAACAGTAACTATATTCATGTACAACATGACTTGTTTCTTTCATGAAACAATAAAATGAAAATATCTACATATGCATGGAAATTGTAACACCCCGTAATTCTGTAACGCTAAGATTCACAAATCAAGGCAGAATTAAATGTTAAAATCAAAATCAAGGGAAACGGGCTGCGCCATTGCATTCATCTCGGAATTCTACATGAAAACGAGTCCGAATTTGCGTAAATCGGAGTCCGTATGAGGAATATATGGCCTCCGGAAGATTCAGCGAAGTTCAAAATTCAAAATAGGTCAGGTTCAAAATTCAAATCAGACCCAGAATGGGCTGGGCGGGAATTTTCCCGCCCAAGGCACCCAGGTCGACTGGGTAGTCAACCTTGGGCACCCAGGTCGACTGGGTAGTCGACCTGGGGGTTGACCCCCCTGCTTTTTCCTGTTTTCTGCACCTGGTTCGTTCTTCTGTATTCGGACGCCCTTCTGACCAGATTCGTTGACTTCTACACTATATAAACAGCCCTACACTCCTTCTCTATTCACAATTCTTCTCTACCCTTATGCTGCAAAGATTCTTAGTGAACATGGCTTCCTCTCCTCCTCTTAATTAAATAATAAATAAAATAATATATATATAAAATAAATCAAGATGAGGAAGTGCTGCTCAAAGACTTTCAAAAGAGAAGATTCAAGCTAGAATTCAAGTGAAGATTCGAACGACTTCAACGACTGTTTTTCTACGAATCATGGCAACGCCATCTTTCTGTTCTAATCTAATCTCTGTAAGTCAGTTATTTCTAGATTTGAACGTTTTTCTCTGTTCGTGACATGAAATTAAAGGAATAAAAGAATATGCCAAATCTCTCTCTCTCTCTATTCGAATCAGTGCCTATACTCTTGAACCTAATTAAGAATTGTTATGATTTCGAGGACAAATAAGACCGTGACTATGAAACTATGGACCTTAGAACCATATGCCTATGACTATGAACATTGCCTATGACTATGGACATTGCCTATGACTATGAATATTGCCTATGACTGTGACTGTGACTATGAGAATTATTTTCTTGACCGTGTAAACCAACCTTTGCCTTTGATTAGGAAAAGCATAAACTATTGCCTATGACATAACAAGGACATCTGTGATTAAACACCTATGATTCATGACTAGGAAAGTGTTGCTTAAGTTCTGTGATTATGAGGTTAAACCCGGTTATTTATTCTGCCTGTCCTTGGTTTTCTTTGGTTTTAGACCATGGGAATTTACCTATTAAGTTAGGTCTACCCATGTTCTTGAACCTATGTCTTTATTTCTGTCTATTCTTGGTTTTAGACCTTGGGAATTTACCTATTAAGTTAGGTCTACCCATGTTCTTGAACCGACGTCGTTATTCAACCCTTTTTATGCCAGTTAGTATGTCTATCTTTTGCATAGCATCTTTGGTTCATTTCCTATTTTCTACGAACCTAGCTTTACTTATAATCTAGAATGAATCACGATTATACGAACGGTGGGAATGCGGTTTGGGCAAAATATGAAATTTACTAAAAACGTAGTTTAACTTGGAAATTGGCATAAATTGGGAACATGTATTATGGCATGTTCATAGAAATACAAATTGGATAAATTTAACATGAATTATAGGATGTGTAATTTGAGTCTAGTATTGACTTGTAAATCTAGCATTTACATGAGTTATGAACTAGAATAATAAGTCTAGTTTGACGTGAACTGTAATTAGAATGTTAAATCAGGATTGGATTAGCTAATTTGGCACGGTAAGTATATTAGCATAAATTTGAAATTGGCCATAATTGGGAATAATTGGCAGGTTTAAAAAATCATGGTTAGTGACACTTAATTGGTATAGTTTACATACCAAAAGGAATAAATATGATATAAAGGGGAAAATGGACCATAAGAATAAATGTAGACAATTTACATTAAAAGAGTAATTGGGAAATAAGTAAATTAGGAATAATTTACTTACAGAATTTGGCCTGAATGAGGAAATATAAATTTAGACAAATCAAAGGTTCATTAACGACATCTCTTTTAATGACACACCAGAAAGTTCTAGGGTGACAGAGAGGAGAGTGTCTAGGCTTGGGTTTGGAAAATACAAGTTTCCTGCTCTCCTTGGCTATCCCTAACTGATCCGACGGACGGGATGTTTACTTTCAAAACCTGATTTGAAAACTAATCAAAACCCTTTTTGAACTTAGAAAACACGAATATGCCTTACCCGAGGTTAGACTGAGTTGCGATGTAAACCTGCCCGGAACCAACCGGCACATCCAGTATTCGCAACAATATCTGTCTAATGTGAGTGGTCGCGACTTTAATTTATTTAGTTGAAGATAGAACAAGAATGGTAGGGTTAAGTTAACTAAGACACTTAACTGGTTCAACATGATAACTAAACTGATGGGTGGGGTTAGGTTCAGAATGACACTTAACACAGTTAAGCTAGAATGGGAGGTTTAAGTCCATAGGAACACTTAACCAACTTAACACAGTTAAGCTAGAATGGGACGGCTAAGTCCATAGAGACACTTAACCAAATTCAAGGTAGCAAGACAAGATTTGTAGGGGTTAAGTAAAGTTTAATACACTTAGCCAAATTAACATGTTAACTAGACCAGAGGTTGGGGTTAAGTAAAATCTAATACACTTAGCCAATTTGATATGTTAGCCGGGCTAGACCATAGGGTTAAGTAAGCTTGAACACTTAACCATCGGATTGTGATAAAGAAATAGGGTTAAGTCTAAAACATGAAGGGATAATACTTAACCATTAATAACATGTTAGTTAAGACAGACGGGCAAGGTTAAGTTAAAAAGGAACACTTAACCAACACAAGGTGAATGGGTACGGTCAAGTAATAAGAAATACTTAACCAATATAACTTGGTTTGTGGTGGGGTTAAGTCAACATGAATTACTGATAACACTTAACCAGTATAACAGGATGAATGAAGAGGGTTAAGTTGGCTTGAATTGACTAATGACACTTAACCAATCCAAATTGACGTGGAAGGAACTAAGTAGTAAACCTTAGTTAAGAAAACAACGATTCTGGAAACTAAGTGGTAAATCTTAGTTAGTAAAACTAAGTAGTAATTCTTAGTATAACACGGGAAGGAGCGAATGTCCGTCTGAGTAGAAAGAAGGCTCCAACGAATTGGGTTACGAAGCCCGAGGCTTCGAGGGGACGTGAGGGTACTCTTGGTATCCCTCTATGAGGCTGTAGATGATCTGCCTGGGCCCACAGAGGTTAAGGTCTGTGTAGAAGAACCAGGGGTATGCCTTGGTTGCAATACATGGCAACCTAAAGAGTAGGATGGACCGACGTGATTTGGCGAGCAAACGGTAGCCCTGTGATAGCGACTCATCGTCTGCCATCCATCTTCAGTCAATCGAGATACGTGAAGCGGAAAGGCGGAGAACTCCAAAAGACCATATACTTGATATCTAGTTATGGGTGAGGATGTCCATAGGATAGAGGGGCACCGGGGGCCGGCGTATAGTTCTCATTTTACAAGGTGTGCCTTTCATTAGTTGAGGGAGGGGTCAAGTGGGGCCATAGCCACTGAAATAAAAACAGACCTTAGCATCTGCACCGGCAGATATCTGAAAGCTCCCGATCGAGTTCTGTATTCCTTGATTTGCCCTGACACAGGACTCGGGTCGCACATTACAGGACATGTGCATCTAGACAAGCGATAACAATTCGCGATACATGCGTGGGAAGTATAGGAACATATACCACTCCGAGTAGTGTGTCCAAGACTTTGGGGGCATCGTTCGACAGGTAGCATAGTCCCTAGTTGGACTAGGTGGCAAAAACTCTGAATCCGAGAAGCGTTCAGCAGATAGCGTAAACTCTAGTTGAATCTAGAAAGCACTTGATAGAAAACCCTAGATTAAATCCAGGTAATAAATAATAAATGGATGCCCGATGGCAATGGAAAATACAGGGATTGGGATCACGTTATCGTTACTAGTTAGGACACTAGTTAGGAGGTGCAGAGATATAGAAACCAATATAGCAAGGAAATAGCGAAGAGGCGAAAGTATTAGAGCATATCCAATTTATCTTAGCTTAGCATATCTTGTGATTATCTTGTCTAATCTTGCTGACCCTATCTCCTTGGTGTTATCTTGTATTCAGTTAATTCATGTCGTTTTGTTTTTCCATGTTCATATGCTAGAAGTTACTGAACTTACTCAGGCTTTATGTCTGACTCTGTTTTTCTTTCGTCTTCTTTTCTTCCGTCCCCCCCCCCCCCCCCCAGGTAGTAAAGGAGGGAATAGTATAGCTCAGGTTAAGTTGGACTATCACTCTTTCCCAGCTTGAAGATTTGTCGAAGTTTTGCTTGGATTCTCTTTTCAGATGCTATGGCCAGCTCTTGCTAAAATTGGGGAATATAACTGTTGATTTATGCTTTTTTATTTTGTAAGACCAATGATACTCTGATATTGTAAAGAAATCATTGTACAAACTATTTTATCAATAAAGCAAAGTTTTATTTTCCGCTGTTTAATTTCTGTCTGTCTTGTAATTTATCTGCATCTTTTACCCTAAATGCTCCACAGAACTTAGTGCATTCCCTTTGTGAGTGACACTAACGGATGTGGGGTGTTACACGTGGTATCAGAGCTGAAGGTTACCGGATCAGATAAAAGATTTGAAAAATTATTTTCAAAACGGTTTTTAAAGAAGCATTTCCAAGAGAAAAGATTTGTTTCAAAGACATATTCCCTAAAGCCATACGCACTATCTTCTCTTCCTCTGTTTAAATTCTTGTCTCCTTCTTTCTTGAGTCTCTGGGGCTCCTGGCTTTCTGGGAGGTAACCTCATCGAAGGGAAAAGTAGTGCCCGGCTTCCATCCATAGCCGTAGTTGTTTCATCTATGGGCAGTTTTCTTTCGAAGCTTATAGGGTTTTCCGAACGATGGAGGCAGTTTTCGCGAGATTTGTCAACATGACTACACACGGAAGGGGATGAGGAGTTTGGCTAAGGAGCATAACACTAGGATGAGGAATTCATGGATGTAGACTTAGTACACGAAGGAGGAAGAAATTATAAAACCTAAGACAAGAGGAAGTATCTTTACTAGGGTATGATAGGGCATATACTTAAGGATAAGGGCAAGAACGAGGACAAGTACATGCTTTCGCCACCTAGCGTACCTAGGAGAAAGGTAGTCCGGTTGGAAGTGTAACAACCCGGAATTTTGGGGCCAATTTAAAATTTTATTTTAAAGAAATTATGTTAGAAAATGCGTCAGAATTTAAAAATTCCATTTTTTTTATTAAATTAAATTATTGAATATAAATTGGTCCTAAATGAAATTATGATGTTATTAATGAAATTAATTTATTTTATATTCTATATAAATAAACTATAGCAAGATACCTATCTATGCCTTTGGCGAAGGGAACTTCACCATTTAATCCATAGCGATTAATTAATGAAATAAATTTAATTAATAATAATGAAAAATGAACATTTTGCATATGTTAACCAACCATTGGTCTATGACGTTTATTCATCAATTTTCATACATAATATTCTCCGAACGGGGTTCAAATTTGAGTTATTAATGTTTGAAGTTCTAATGTGGGAAGCAATTATATATTATATGTAAATTTGGTAACTTAACTAATTAAGATTGATTTACTACATCTAAATATTTTCATTTAAGTTAAAGATCTAATATGATTTAGAATAAAGGGAAATATTTGATAAAAATGCAATCAATCATTATGGGATAATTAACTAACATTAAGAATCCAACTGAGGAATAGTTGTATAGTCAGCAATAACTAAATGAGATTACATAAGAAAGGAAACTAACATTTATCATATGCAATTTATTTAAGAATTTATATAAAGGAAGAAAAATTAGTTAAATAATTAATATACACTACAAAACAAAGAATTGTGCATGCAGAAGAAGAAATGAAAAGAAAAATTATAACTATAAATATATTTACGTATAAATTACAAGAGTAATGCACAAAATAAACGCGCGTCATAGATGGTATGAAACCATGCCATAAAAGAAAGTGAAAATAACGTTTTAACTTTGTGCGTAAATTAATAATCCACAGTTGAAATTGAAAATAAAATGCACGTTAAAATGGTAAATGAAGAGGTAAAAAAAAAATTAACCTTCAGGGAATTAAATAGGTAAGAATATAAAAATGAAAGAAATTACATTTTTGTTATAAATATACGTTTATGTTAGACATATACATTTATGTTAAGAATTTATTGTGTTAATAATTAATGACTAGGGAAAAATAGTCATAGGATCTTGAATTAAGAAATAATTCAATAACATAATAAATGTAGTGAGAAGCTTAATGCATACGAAAAGTACATATTTTTTTTTATGAAATATGAAATTTAGTTATGTGTTTTGAAATATAAAATATGCACAAATTAACAATCAGAGAAAGTGCACAAATTAACAGTCGGAGAAAATAAATCAAACATTCATTTTTACTTTATTTCCCTTTCTCTTTGCTTTTGAAATTTAAACGAAAAAGAAGTATAGTCCCCTCATGCCTAGTCAGCAAATTAAATGTCATTTGTCACCTACTACATATGTAGAGACAAGAAAGAAAAAATGAAATATATATATATAACTAGATAAAAAAAATATATACATATATATATTGTCTCCACTATAAAATATATCCTAAACTCCCCTAAAATCCTATTTCCCAAACGTAGCCGTCGTCCCCTTCTATTTTCAATGGCAGAAAAGCTCTGAACTTTCTTCGATTCTCTTTCTCAACCTATTCCATAATTCAAGATGATACCAAAGCGGAAATTAAAGAAAAAGGAATGATCTTCGATTCTATACGGACGACATGGGTTCTTTGGTGAACAACATATGGAAGGAGGAAGATGTATTATCAGCAACAACGTTGGTTTAAAACGTGACTAATGGTAATAGAGGGAAAGTATTTATTTAATTAATTTAGTTTATGTAATTCAATTTTGTAAAAAACCATAACTTGTTCATATGAAAACGAAATCTAGAAATTTCAGATGTGTTAGAATCGTGGCGACGAGATCTACGTTTCAAAATTGATTAGAAGCGATTTGGGGCCAATTAGAACTTCAAGAAAATTCAGATCTGAACTGTTCTGAATTACAAAGCTTGTTGAGATTTCTTTGTTTTAAAAATAATTAAAATTTAGTTATCTTTCATTGTTTCAGTTCCATATATGTATGTTGATTAAATTAAATTCTGTGATGTATGGTATTGTATTTGTTGTTTGTTGATGATGATGGTTTTTGGGGTTTGTATTAATTAGATTATGTTAAACAATTTTTTGTTAATTAGATTGTTAACACATAGAAAATATCATTTTCATTGGTTATATAAAAAAATAGATTTATAAGAAAACAAAAACATCATTTTGCTAGAAATTGATATATTAGAATTCTCATTTTGCTAGAAATTGATATATTAAGATAAAATTCTCACTTTGATTAGAAAATGATATTTTAGAGTAGAGACATCATTTATGTTAAAATTGTCATTTAGATTAGAAATGTTAAATTAGATTAAAAATACCATTTTTGATTAGACATGTTAGTTAGTATTAAAATAAAACATGTAAATTCATGTTTTGTCATTTTAACATGTTAGTTAGTATTAAAATAAAAACATCACTTTGATTAGAGTATAAAAATGCTGCATTGGAAAACAATAACATTTTTAGTATAAAAATGTTGCATTAGAAGAAGATTAACATGTTAGTTAAAAATAACCTTTTGTCATATATTGTCATGTTAGTTAAAAATAACATATTTGTCATGTATTGTCATGTTAGATTAAAAATATACTTTTAGATAGAAATATTACGCCAAATAAAAGAATCATATTTTGTAAACAAATTATGTCATTTATAACATGTCATTTATATTAGAAGATAATTGGGTCATTTACATTAGCGTTAAACATGTCATTTATATTAGAAGATAATTGTGACATTTACCTTAGCGTTAAATATGTCATTTATAAAAAGGTCATTTACATAGGATTTGTTCATGATAAATAAAATGTCATTTTATTGTATTAAATTGTCAAAAAAACATAAGTATCATTTATGTTCATGTAGAATTGTCTGAAAATGAAGTATCATTCATGTTCATTTGGAAATGCCATTTATGTACATATAGAAATATAAATTAGATAAAAAGGACATGTTATATTAAAAGTGTTACCTTAGTTTAAAAGTGACATTATATTAAAATGTCACTTATTTAGCAATATATGTTAACATAGAAAATGTCATTCACATAGAAAAGATATGTAAATAGTTCTCTTTCATCTTGTCATTAGAGAACATAGGTTAATTTATAAAAATATCATTTTTTTTAAATTTAGTATTAACATATAAATTTGTCAATTTTGTTAAATTTAGAATTGACATATAAAATTACCTTTTTTTATAAATAGAAATTGTAAACTAATTCGTTTGTCATTAGAAAGGACAAACATTTATGTTAGAAACAAGCAATTATGTTAGAATTCAAGAGCGTCATTTATGTTAGAATTATAAAGAACATTTATGTTAGAAATAAACTTTTATGATGGAATTCAAAAATATGCTACACTGTCATTTACAAGTTACCCGACTTGTTTATGTTGATTGGGACGATAATTTTTATACATCGCCCAAGTGCACAAATAATTTATTTAATTATTTGTTATGTGTATGTGTTGGTTGAAACCCCACGCGGGTCTTGGCTTGATATCCACACATCGCCTTTGTGATTAGTTATAAGCGTTGTTTATTTGACGCTTATACAGTATTAATATTCACTTTGGATGTTATTAATTATCTTATCATTAGTGTAGAATACATTGTGATGTTTGAAATCCATATAATTAAATTATACGGTAATTGTTTTAGGTCTCATTCCAATTTTGAATTAAAAGAATATTTAATTTAATATTTAGTTAAAGAAAACAAATAATGACTTTGATGTTTTGAATTCAAAAGATTTTGTTTTGTTTGTTAAAAAGTTACAATGAAAAAGGCTGAATTAAAATATGAATTGAGCCACGACACGAGGTTAAGCCCAACTTATGGGATAAGTCTGCCCGGAACCAACCGGCATATCCAGCATCCATAAGTCGCAGGCTTAATGTGGGAGGTCTGGCCCAGTGTAAAATATAACTGAATAAGAAGTAATTGGGCTATTTAATCTGTTTTATATAACAACGCCATTTTATAACATATGAATTGGGCCATGACACGAGGTTAAGCCCAACTTATGGGATAAGTCTGCGTGGAACCAACCGGCATATCCAGCATCCATAAGTCGCAGGCTTAATGTGGGATGTCTGGCCTAGTGTAAAATATAACCGAATAAGAAGTAATTGGGCTATTTAATCTGTTTTATATAACAATGCCATTTTAACCCAAACGAGTTATCGATCAATTTAATTCACTTTAAATGAATATAAGAAGTGATTTTCAAAATAGACTATTTTGAGAATGTTAATATTTTAATATGAAAAGAAAGTAAAATATTCAATTTAGACTTTAAATTGCAATGAAGTTAAAATTGTTTTAAATGAATTTATAACTATTTTATAAAGTGCGTTAAAATGGAAATCGACAATATAATATATATAATATATATAATGATTTAATGGTTAACTAGAATAAATCTTATAATTAAGATTTAAGAAAGTTTTCCAATAAATTAATATTTACTTGGAATTAAATAGAATAAATTGGATTTTTGGGTTGTCGTGAATGGTGTCTTAAATAACACTGTTCTTAACCCCAGCTAAGATAAGAATAAATCTTTTAATTAAGATTATTAGAGTTTAAATTATATTTAATAATTTGAATAAAATGATTTGTGAATTGAGTTTATCGTGAACAGTGTTTTTAAATGACATCTGTTCTTTAACTCAATTTACAGTGAGAATATAACTTGGAATTTATAAATCTTTTATTAAGATTTAATAGAAAATTTTCCAAAGTATAGTTTTCCAATTTAATATATTAAATTGGGTTTGAATGGAATTTGATTTAATAATATTTCAGATGAGCTTCTGTAAAAGAAGGCCGTTAATATATATGGAATTTAAAAGGCTTTGTCGTTATTCCATTTATATTAATAGTCCGATACAGAAATTTATATCGATTATGCATTGGTCCGATTTCTATGAAAGTTCCATATTTAATGGAAGATGAATTTGAGTTTATCGTGAACAATGTTTTTAATGATATTAGTTCTTTAACTCAAACAAGATAAGATTAATTTCTTAAAATTTAAAAAAAAATCATTAAATAATGATTTTGATATTTAGAACCAAATTGGAGTTTTTGATAAATCTTTAAAAGAAAGATTTAAGAATAAATTTGAAGAATTTATCTTAGATAAGATAATGCGAATAATTCATTAGAAGAATAATTATGAATTGGAATGTGGCGTTGGATGTGTTTTTATAGTACTTGATTTTTAATTATAAAAATACGTGAGTTATTCGGAAAGACCGGGTTTAACCCATTCCGAATAATTACTACGACGATGAGGAGCAGAAGATGAAGACGGTGGTTGAAGGCCGACGATCTTCACATCGAATGGATGTGTTGCTGCTGAGACCCTTGATGGGAGTAGCTACCTTGAAGGGGCTTCAGTGGTGGCTGTCCGGACTATTGTTGATTGTTCGGATTTGGTTTTTGCTCAGACCCAGAGCATAAGCTAGTAAATGGATGCATGTCTGACATTGGATTTCGTTCCATGTGAATTAAATCGATTTCTGTTAATATATGTCTGTTTGGTGTTGGAGGATTTATTCTCTACTTAACACCCTGGTATATATTAATAGTGATTGATCGCATGGCGTGAATTGTCAATGTGGTACGCCAAGATGCAATTGATCAAGGCTTTTGTTGAAAAGCAGGGCCTTGTGGGATGATCAAAGTTTAACCTATCACGGCATAGCTTTGTGCATATTGTGACTTCGCGAGCCTCACACCCCGGTATGAGTCAAAAACGGGATACGGACCGTAGGGAGTGCACACATTTCTTTCTTGCTAGAGTAATGTCAGGGACCTACCAGCGCTGACATTTTACTTATGTGGATGATCGATTTTGAGGCACCTCGGATTTTTATAGGCCGTTAGTGGTCATACTATAGGTCCAAAGGGACCGGGAAGCGTGTGTTAAGGCATAACCAATCCACTGCCGATAGGAGTGGACCGGCCCTACCGCTCCAAGGGTTCACTGCGGGGGATCCTGAGGCATTTGCTAGAGTGTCTCGAATCGGAGAGGAGCTTGCCCCTAGCCTCGACTCATGATGGAAATCCAATTTCCAATACGACATTGCGATTTTGATTGTAGAACTAGTATGGCGACATAGTAGGATGGGGTACTATGCCGTCTATGATTAATACATTACGATTGAAATTGTTTTTGAAATATATATACCCATAGATATACACACTAATATTAATTTCGTTTTATCGTATCAAGCATCTTTTGACCATTATAAGGTAAAACCCTATCCTCCGGTTTGCGTTGCATTGTTTGATGGGACTTGGGTCTTATAATGGTTTCATTTTTCTAAAAAGGGATTGCGTTGTTTAACGATTTACTTTATTTTATGCACTGGCAATCCAATGGAGTAAACCCGTTCCGCGTTAGCGGCGTGGTCCTGTGATTCGCCTTATTATTAGATAAGTCTAGTTAAGATTTCTCATACCAGTCCCATGACTGACCTGTAGTTTGTTTCACTGGCAAACTCGGATGCCCATATTTTCCGCACGGGCAGTCGAGTAGCTTTTTGCAGATATATTTACAGGATCCTGGTTTACAGCTGAAGCGGTATTTGGAAAGCTCTGTATCCGTGTATTCCTTTCAGTTGTATATTTGTATTATTTTTCCGCTGCTTTGTAAATGTAATTTAAATCTCTGATATCATTGTATTTCTTTTATGTAATAAGTATTCATACTCTGATATATTCTTGTACTCTGATGTAATTGTTGTAATCAGCAATAAAATGCTCTTTAGTTTGTGTTCTGATGTGTATTGTTCTCAAGGCAATCTAGGCTTTCCTTTACGGGGAAGTTTGGGTCGTTTCAGTTGGTATCAGAGCTTTGGTTTACAGAGCTCAAGAACAAGACACATTAGAACCGAACGAAAGAATTCATCAGAGATTGGATTAGTAATATCCAATGAGAATAACTCGTTAGAGATAGGATCAGTAGTATCCTAGAACGAGCGTAAAGATTATTATTTTCCTTAAAATAAAAATAAAAAAAATTTAGTTTTGAAAATTTTATCCTAATATACGTATTTGAGTATATTATATTTTAATGTGGACAATCGAGTATATAAAGATTTCGAATATACGAGTAATTAACGGATATTCAAAGTTTTAATATACTGGATAGATATAGAATCACACTCTAGTCGCCCGGAGATAATTCTGATGATCGGTGCACCATCACCAGTATTTATGTTCGAGTCTCGAAAGTGGGATTTCTATATATTTCCATTGACTGGTATGAGAACCCAAAACTTAGTTAGTACACATTGTTGTGATTTGCACTAAAAATATGATTTTTGACTATATATAAAAGTTATATATATTTGAAAAGTTAATCATCTAATTGATTGCTGGTTGTGATGATTGATAATTAGTTTCACTAATTAAAATAATAGAATGATAATTAATTAAACCAATAAATAAAAATTTAATTAAGTTAGCAAATTAAACAACTTTTAGCTACGTTCCTTTTCGAGGACGAAAAGATTTTAAGTGGGGGAGATTGTAAGAACCCAGAATTTTGGGGCCAATTTAAAATTTTAATTTAAAGAAATTATGTTAGAAAATGCGTCAGAATTTAAAATTTCCATTTTTTGTATTAAATTAAATTATTGAATATAAATTGGTCCTAAATGAAATTATGATGTTATTAATGAAATTAATTTATTTTATATTCTAGATAAATAAACTATAGCAAGATACCTATCTACGCCTTTGGCGATGGGAACTTCACCATTTAATCCATAGCGATTAATTAATGAAATAAATTTAATTAATAATAATGAAAAATGAACATTTTGCATATGTTAACCAACCATTGGTCTATGATGTTTATTCATCAATTTTCATACATAATATTCTCTGAACGGGGTTCAAATTTGAGTTATTAATGTTTGAAGTTCTAATGTGGGAAGCAGTTATATATTATATGTAAATTTGGTAACTTAATTAATTAAGATTGATTTACTACATCTAAATATTTTCATTTAAGATAAAGATCTAATATGATTTAGAATAAAGGGAAATATTTGATAAAAATGCAATTAATCATTATGGGATAATTAATTAACATTAAGAATCCAAACTGAGGAATAGTTGTATAGTCATCAATAACTAAATGAGATTACATAAGAAAGGAAACTAACATTTATCATATGCAATTTTTTTAAGAATTTATTTAAAGGAAGAACAAATTAGTTAAATAATTAATATACACTACAAAACAAAGAATTGTGCATGCAGAAGAAGAAATGAAAAGAAAAATTATAACTATAAATATATTTACGTATAAATTACAAGAGTAATGCACAAAATAAACACGCGTCATAGATGGTATGAAACCATGCCATAAAAGAAAGTGAAAATAACGTTTTAACTTTGTGCGCAAATTAATAATACGCAGTTGAAATTGAAAATAAAATGCACGTTAAAATGGTAAATGAAGAGGTAAAAAAAAACCTTCAGGGAATTAAATAGGTAAGAATATAAAAATGAAAGAAATAACATTTTTGTTATAAATATACATTTATGTTGGACATATACATTTATGTTAAGAATTTATTGTGTTAATAATTAATGACTAGGGAAAAATAGTCATAGGATCTTGAATTAAGAAATAATTCAATAACATAATAAATGTAGTGAGAAGCTTAATGCAAACGAAAAGTACATTTTTTTTTTATGAAATATGATATTTAGTTATGTGTTTTGAAATATAAAATATGCACAAATTAACAATCAGAGAAAATGCACAAATTAACAGTCGGAGAAAATAAATCAAACATTCATTTTTACTTTATTTCCCTTTCTCTTTGCTTTTGAAATTTGAACGAAAAAGAAGTATGGTCCCCTCATGCCTAGTCAGCAAATTAAATGTCATTTGTCACCTACTACATACTTAGATACAAGAAAGAAAAAAATGAAATATATATATAACTAGATAAAAAAATATATACATATATATTGTCTCCACTATAAAATATATCCTAAACTCCCCTAAAATCCTACTTCCCAAACATAGCCGCCGCCCCCTTCTATTTCCAATGACAGAAAAGCTATGAACTTTCTTCGATTCTCTTTCTCAACCTATTCTATAATTCAAGATGATACCAAAGCGGAAATTAAAGAAAAAGGAATGATCTTCGATTCTATACGGACGACATGGGTTCTTTGGTGAACAACATATGGAAGGAGGAAGATGTATTATCAGCAACAACGTTGCTTTAAAACGTGATAAATGGTAATAGAGGGAAAGTATTTATTTAATTTAGTTTATGTAATTCAATTTTGTAAAAAAACCATAACTTGTTCATATGAAAACGAAATCCAGAAATTTCAGATGTGTTAGAATCGTGGCGACGAGATCTACGTTTCAAAATTGATTAGAAGCGATTTGGGGCCAATTAGAACTTCAAGAAAATTCAGATTTGAACTGTTCTGAATTACAAAGCTTGGTGATATTTCTTTGTTTTAAAAATAATTAAAATTTAGTTATCTTTCATTGTTTCAGTTCCATATATGTATGTTGATTAAATTAAATTCTGTGATGTATGATATTGTATTTGTTGTTTGTTGATGATGATGGTTGTTGGGGTTTGTATTAATTAGATTATGTTAAACAATTTTGTGTTAATTAGATTGTTAACACATAGAAAATATCATTTTCATCGGTTATATAAAAAAAATAGATTTATAAGAAAACAAAAACATCATTTTGCTAGAAATTGATATATTAGAATTCTCATTTTGCTAGAAATTGATATATTAAGATAAAATTCTCACTTTGATTAGAAAATGATATTTTAGAGTAGAGACATCATTTATGTTAAAATTGTCATTTAGATTAGGAATGTTAAATTAGATTAAAATACCATTTTTGATTAGACATGTTAGTTAGTATTAAAATAAAACATGTAAATTCATGTTTTGTCATTTTAACATGTTAGTTAGTATTAAAATAAAAACATCACTTTGATTAGAGTATAAAAATGCTGCATTAGAAAATAATAACATTTTTAGTATAAAAATGTTGCATTAGAAGAAGATTAACATGTTAGTTAAAAATAACCTTTAGTCATATATTGTCACGTTAGTTAAAAATAACATATTTGTTATGTATTGTCATGTTAGATTAAAAATATACTTTTAGATAGAAATATTACGCCAAATAAAAGAATCATATTTTATAAACAAATTATGTCATTTATAACATGTCATTTATATTAGAAGATAATTGGGTCATTTACATTAGCGTTAAACATGTCATTTATAACATGTCATTTATATTAGAAGATAATTGTGACATTTACCTTAGCGTTAAATATGTCATTTATAAAAAGGTCATTTATATGTGATTTGTTCATGATAAATAAAATGTCATTTTATTGTATTAAATTGTCAAAAAAATATAAGTATCATTTATGTTCATGTAGAATTATCTGAAAATGAAGTATCATTCATGTTAATTTGGAAATGCCATTTATGTCCATATAGAAATATAAATTAGATAAAAAGGACATGTTATATTAAAAGTGTTACCTTAGTTTAAAAGTGACATTATATTAAAATGTCACTTATTTAGCAATATATGTTAACATAGAAAATGTCATTCACGTAGAAAAGATATGTAAATAATTCTCTTTTATCTTGTCATTAGAGAACATAGGTTAATTTATAAAAATATCATTTTTGTTAAATTTAGTATTAACATATAAATTTGTCAATTTTGTTAAATTTAGAATTGACATATAAAATTACCTTTTTTTATAAATAGAAATTGTAAACTAATTCGTTTGTCATTAGGAAGGACAAACATTTATGTTAGAAACAAGCAATTATGTTAGAATTCAAGAGCGTCATTTATGTTAGAATTATAAAGAAAATTTATGTTAGAAATAAACTTTTATGCTGGAATTCAAAAATATGTTACACTGCCATTTACAAGTTACCCGACTTGTTTATGTTAATTGGGTCGATAATTTTTACACATCGCCCAAGTGCACAAATAATTTATTTAATTATTTGTTATGTGTATGTGTTGGTTGAAACCCCACACGGGTCTTGGGTTGATATCCACACATCGCCCTTGTGATTAGTTATAAGCATTATTTATTTGACGCTTATACAATATTAATATTCACTTTGGATGTTATTAATGATCTTATCATTAGTGTAGAATACATTGTGATGTTTGAAATCCATATAATTAAATTATATGGTAATTGTTTTAGGTCTCATTCCAATTTTGAATTAAAAGAATATTTAATTTAATATTTAGTTAAAGAAAACAAATAATGACTTTGATGTTTTGAATTCAAAAGATTTTGTTTTGTTTGTCAAAAAGTTACAATGAGAAAGGTTGAATTAAAATATGAATTGGGCCATGACACGAGGTTAAGCCCAACTTATGGGATAAGTCTGCCCGGAACCAACCGGCATATCCACCATCCATAAGTCGCAGACTTAATGTGGGAGGTCTGGCCCAGTATAAAATATAACTGAATAAGAAGTAATTGGGCTATTTAATCTGTTTTATATAACAACGCCATTTTATAACATATGAATTGGTCCATGACACGAGGTTAAGCCCAACTTATGGGATAAGTCTGCCCGGAACCAACCGGCATATCCAGCATCCATAAGTCGCAGGCTTAATGTGGGAGGTCTGGCCCAGTGTAAAATATAACTGAATAAGAAGTAATTGGGCTATTTAATCTGTTTTATATAACAACGCCATTTTAACCCGAACGGGTTATCGATCAATTTAATTCACTTTAAATGAATATAAGAAGTGATTTTCAAAATAGACTATTTTGAGAATGTTAATATTTTAATATGAAAAGAAAGTAAAATATTCAATTTAGACTTTAAATTGCAATGAAGTTAAAATCGTTTTAAATGAATTTATAACTATTTTATAAAGTGTGTTAAAATGGAAATCGACAATATAATATATATAATGATTTAATGGTTAACTAGAATAAATCTTATAATTAAGATTTAAGAAAGTTTTCCAATAAATTAATATTTACTTGGAATTAAATAGAATAAATTGGATTTTTGGGTTGTCGTGAATGGTGTCTTAAATAACACTATTCTTAACCCCAGTTAAGATAAGAATAAATCTTTTAATTAAGATTATTAGTGTTTCAATTATATTTAATAATTTGAATAAAATGATTTGTGAATTGAGTTTATCGTGAATAGTGTTTTTAAATGACATCTGTTCTTTAACTCAATTTACAGTGAGAATATAACTTGGAATTTATAAATCTTTTATTAAGATTTAATAGAAAGTTTTCCAAAGTAAAGTTTTACAATTTAATATATTAAATTGGGATTGAATGGAATTTGATTTAATAATATTTGAGATGAGCTTCTGTAAAAGAAGGCCGTTAATATATATGGAATTTAAAAGGCTTTGCCGTTATTCCATTTATATTAATAGTCCGATAAAGAAATTTATATCGATTATGCATTGGTCCGATTTCTATGAAAATTCCATATTTAATGGAAGATGAATTTGAGTTTATCGTGAACAATGTTTTCAATGATATTAGTTCTTTAACTCAAATAAGATAAGATTAATTTCTTAAAATTTAAAAAAAACCATTAAATAATTATTTTGATATTTAGAACCAAATTGGACTTTTTGATAAATCTTTAAAAGAAAGATTTAAGAATAAATTTGAAGAATTTATCTTCGATAAGATAATGCGAATAATTCATTAGAAGAATAATTCTGAATTGGAATGTGGCGTTGGATGTGTTTTTATAGTACTTGATTTTTAATTATAAAAATACGTGAGTTATTCGGAAAGACCGGGTTTAACCCATTCCGAATAATTACTACGACGATGAGGAGCCGAAGATGAAGACGGTGGTTGAAGGCCGACGATCTTCACATCGAATGGATGTGTTGCTGCTGAGATCCTTGATGGGAGTAGCTACCTTGAAGGGGCTTCAGTGGTGGCTGTCCGGACTATTGTTGATTGTTCGGATTTGGTTTTCGCTCAGACCCAGAGCATAAGCTAGTAAATGGATGCATGTCTGACATTGGATTTCGTTCCATGTGAATTAAATCGATTTCTTTTAATATATGTCTGTTTGGTGGTGGAGGATTTATTCTCCACTTAACACCCTGGTATATATTAATAGTGATTGATCGCATGCCGTGAATTGTCAATGTGGCACGACAAGAAGCAATTGATCAAGGCTTTTGTTGAAAAGCAGGGCCTTGTGGGATGATCAAAGTATAACCTATCACGCCATAGCTTTGTGTATATCGTGACTTCGCGAGCCTCACACCCCGGTATGAGTCAAAAACGGGATACGGACCGTAGGGAGTGCACACGTTTCTTTCTAGCTAGAGTAATGTCAGGGACCTTCCAGCGCTGACATTTTACTTAGGTGGATGATGGATTTTGAGGCGCCTCGGATTTTTATAGGCCGTTAGTGGTCATACTATAGGTCCAAAGGGACCGGGAAGCGTGTGTTCAGGCATAACCAATGCACTGCCGATAGGCGGGGGCCGGTCCTACCGCTCCAAGGGTTCACTGCGGGGGATCCTGAGGCATTTGCTAGAGTGTCTCGAATCGGAGGGGAGCTTGCCCCTAGCCTCAACTCATGATGGAAATCCAATTTCCAATACGACCTTGCGATTTTGATTGTAGAACTAGTATGGCAACATAGTAGGATGGGGTACTATGCCGTCTATGATTAATACATTACGATTGAAATTGTTTTTGAAATATATATACCCATAGATATACACACTAATA
This sequence comes from Allium sativum, assembly GCA_030737875.1. NCBI lineage: Eukaryota > Viridiplantae > Streptophyta > Magnoliopsida > Asparagales > Amaryllidaceae > Allium > Allium sativum. Next base: position 825,747,855 of record CM060913.1, read on the forward strand.
TTAAATTCGTTTTATCGTATCAAGCATCTTTTGACCATTATAAGGTAAAAACCCTATCCTCCGGTTTGCGTTGCATTGTGTGATGGGACTTGGGTCTTATAATGGTTTCATTTTTCTAAAAAGGCATTGCGTTGTTTAACGATTTACTTTATTTTATGCACTGGCAATCCAATGGAGTAAACCCGTTCCGCGTTAGCGGCGTGGTCCTGTGATTCGCCTTATTATTAGATAAGTCTAGTTAAGATTTCTCATACCAGTCCCATGACTGACCTGTAGTTTGTTTCACTGGCAAACTCGGGTGCCCATATTTTCCACACGGGCAGTCGAGTAGCTTTTTAAAGATATATTTATAGGATCCTGGTTTACAGCTGAAGCGGTATTCGGAAAGCTCTGTATCCATGTATTCCTTTCAGTTGTATATTTGTATTATTTTTCTGCTGCTTTGTAAATGTAATTTAAATCTCTGATATCATTGTATTTCTTTTATGTAATAAGTATTCATACTCTGATATATTCTTGTACTCTGATGTAATTGTTGTAATCAGCAATAAAATGCTCTTTAGTTTGTGTTCTGATGTGTATTGTTCTCAAGGCAATCTAGGCTTTCCTTTACGGGGAAGTTTGGGTCGTTTCAGGAAGAGTCTAGTTTTCTGTTCGTACTATTTCCTTAGGTTCTAGCGCTTCTCATTTGTTCATATCCACTTCCATAGTTGGGTCTCTGCACCATAGTACTTGTATAGTAAAAAGATCCCACTAGAGTCTCAAATCCAATTGGTGGTCCGACCAGTTTATTTTTGGTTAGTAGGGATTTGAGAATAGCTATCGAGTTTGATTATATCATCTCATGTAGATCGTCTAAATTCGGGGGAGATATTCCTTGGGTGCTTGTCTGATATTGGTTTAGGCCTTTGGGGCTTGTACTTGAGGAATGTCGAGTTCGGTTTGGATGGTTTGCGTGAGAGATGAATAGTTGTGCCAGGCACTCCAAAGAGCACGTAGTGACCTTTCGACTCTTATAGTTATGGCATGGCGGATAAGAGGGAAACCTCTAATCATCTTAGTACGTATACCTGGTACCGTGATTGAAATCTTTTTATTTTGGAAATGGAGATCCGGAACTTCACAATCATGAAGTTAAATTAGTTAAGATACAGTGGAGTAAGGCTCAAGAAGGCTAGATACTAGCATCATACCCTTTTTCTTGAGGGTGCATCCTTGATTTCTTTGTTTTAGGAGCTTTACGCATAATTGTTTCTCTCTTTCCAAAGTATATCACCTAGGTCGTATCTTCGATCCTTAGGTAGAAGCCAATGGATGTAAACATGTATTTTAAACATGTTATGGTTGATGGTTGCAAGTGGTTGCTAATGGTTGCTTGTGAATGCATATGCATACGTATTAGGCACTATATCAGTTCAGACGCTTTCATATTGCATTTACAGATATGTATTTGTTTGTAAATTGAACTTGATATATTATCATATGGGTGTTGCATATGGATGAATGGCCGTGCACGCATATAGTATTTACATAACTAGGGATGCTTGCATACATGGTTGGACGCATGGCACTGACATGACTCGCATTAAGGAGGTCGACTAAATCAGTAGACCGCCTGATTTTACAGTAGATAAATACATATACACACACTATGCATATGAACTTGAGAGCATTAGAAATCTTTTAAGGACAATGGATGCCTGTGAGTGAATGGTTGAGTAGATGGGTGATTGGATGGTAGGACACATTCTTCCTAACTTAAAGATTTCGGGGATAAAATCCTTTTAAGTGGGGGAGAATGTAACATCCCGTAATTCTGTAACGCTAAGATTCACAAATCAAGGCAGAATTAAAAGTTAAAGTCAAAATCAAGGGAAACGGGCTGCGCCATTGCGTTCTTCTCGGAATTCTTCATGAAAACGAGTCTGAGTTTGCGTAAATCGGAGTCCGTATAAGGAAGATATGGCCTCCGGAAGATTCAGCGAAGTTCAAAATTCAAAACAGGTCAGGTTCAAAATTCAAATCGGACCCAGAATGGGCTGGGCGGGAATTTTCCCGCCCAAGGCACCCAGGTCGACTGGCTAGTCAACCTGGGGCACCCAGGTCGACTGGGTAGTCGACCTGGGTCACCCATGTCGACTGGGTAGTCGACCTGGGTCACCCATGTCGACTGGGTAGTCGACCTGGGGGTCGACCCCCCTGCTTTTTCCTGTTTTCTGTACCTGGTTCGTTCTTCTGTATTCGGACGCCCTTCTGACCAGATTCGTTGACTTCTACACTATATAAACTGCCCTAGACTCCTTCTCTATTCACAATTCTTCTCTACCCTTATGCTGTAAAGATTCTTAGTGAACATGGCTTCCTCTCCTCCTCTTAATTAAATAATAAATAAAATAATATATATATAAAATAAATCAAGATGAGGAGGTGCTGCTCAGAGACTTTCAAAAGAGGAGATTCAAGCTAGAATTCAATCGAAGATTCGAACGACTTCAACGACTGTTTTTCTATGAATCATGGCAACGCCATCTTTCTGTTCTAATCTAATCTCTGTAAGTCAGTTATTTCTAGATTTGAGAGTTTTTTCTCTGTTCGTGACATGAAATTAAAGGAATAAAAGAATATGCCAAATCTCTCTCTCTATTCGAATCAGTGCCTATACTCTTGAACCTAATTAAGAACTGTTATGATTTCGAGGACAAATAAGACCGTGACTATGAAACTATGGATCTTAGAACCATATGCCTATGACTATGTGAAACAACCCGAACTCCCCCGGCCTCCGAAGAGAAGAGGAAAGCTCGGATTGTTTTGAGAACACGACAAATCAGAACGCATATAAAAGAACATTTCATTGTATATAACAACAATGCATCAGATTACAAGAATATACAGAGTATAAATGAATATTACACAGAAATATCAGAGATATAAATTACATTAAATACATAGCAGCGGAAAATAATACAATACACAACTAGAAGAGATATACGGATACAAAGCTTTCCGAATATCATTCCAGCTGTAAACCGGGATCCTGTGAATATAAATCTGCAAAACCAAAACTACTAGCTGCCCGTGTCGAAAATAAGGGCACCCAGAGTTTAGGTTAAAACAATAAACTCCAGGTCAGTCATGGGACTGGTGTGAGAACTAAAACAGTTATTATTCTTTATTTTAAAGTTAGGTAAATCGAGGGACCACACCGTATAACACGGAACGGGTTTCCTCCCAAGAATACCAGTGCCTAAAACAAACAGCGCAATGCTAAATAAAGAAAAATGAAGCTGTTATAAGACCCAGGTCCTATCACACAATGCAACGCAAGCCGGGGGATAGGGTTTTCCCTTATAACAGCCAAAGAATGCTTGATACGTCTAAAGCAAATCATTTGATACTATTATCAGTGCATAGTGTATAAAACAACTTCAAATCATAAGTATCAATCACAGGCGGCATGGGTACCATATATCATGTCGCCATACTAGTTCTACAATTAAAATCGCAAATGTCACGTATTTGGAAATTGGATTTCCATCTATGAACCGAGGCAAAAGATAGTCCTCAACCGATTCGAGACTCTCTAGCCCGAGCCTCAGGCAAGTACTCAGTCAAGCCTTGGAGCGACAGGGCCGGTCCACCGATGTGGATTAAACTTAAACCCTGAACATGCGTTCCCCCGCCCTATGGGGCGTAAATGAGCCAACGAATGACTCCATCGGACCCAGATCGTCCGATCAAACCGAGGCGCCTCACAACAGCAACAACCACATAAGTCAAACTCGTCAGGGCGTGTAAAACCACTGACGCCACTTCTAACTAGAAAGAAACGCATGCCCTCCTTGAGTTCCGTCTCCCGTTTTTGGTTCATACCGGGTGTGAAACTCGCGAAGTAAACGTTATACAAAGCTACGCCACAGAGCCGTGCTTCGATCATCAACCACAAGACTTTGCTTTTCAACAGAAGCCTTGATCATTCGCCACTTAGGCATGCCACACAGGCAGTTCACTCTATGCATTTGATATCCATCAGTATATAACCTCTGAGCTCGTACGTCTCAGAGAAGGGCGTTAAGCAAGAGAATAAATTCTCCGCCGCCAAACAGATATACATGTAATAGAAATCAATCACACAGACTAAAATCCAATGTCAGACACACAGTCCATTTACAAGTCCGTTCTGGGTCTGAACGAAACCGGAGGCACCTAGTACCCCGCATATCCATCGATCTCCAAATACGTCTGGACGATCACCAATTGTTTCCATCTTCTTGGGTGTACAGCCCAATCAAGATCATCAGTAATCACCCAAACGATGTGAAGACTTCCGGTCTTCAACCTCCGTCTTCATCTTCAACTTATCGTCGTATCAGTTATTCAGAATGGGATAAATCCGGTCTTTCCGAATAACTCGCGTATATTTTAAATAAGTGTTACACAAACACAACATACGCCTCATTCCAATTCATCAGTCACTAACCGTAAATTAATCAAGAGAATAATTTCCCAAATATTAACCCCGAAGGCTGAAACCAACATCAGATCAATATCCAGAAAACCATTCTGCTTGGCTAACCGACCGTTAGTTTCTAAATTTCACATTCATAGGGAAAGGTTCCCATTAATTTTATCAAAGATAAATTCCTTGAATTTATTCTTTAATCTTCTTTTGAATTTCGATGCAACTAGTCGAGATTAACGAACCTTACCGAAGTAATAATTGGTTTTAATTTCCCAATCCCAACCTATTTTTCCCATGAAGTAAAACTGGTAATACTTCATATCTAACACCACGGTGTTATCGGTAATTTTAATTACCATTTCACGTTCAAATCTAATTAAAGATTTAACTATCACCTGGAGTAAAACTGGTGATACTCCATTCTCGATCTTTTCAATCTAATTAAAGATTCATTAAAACTCCACTTAGTTTTAATCGTTAACTGGGTTAAAGAATCAGTGTCATTTAAAACACGGTTCACGATAAACCCAAAATCACATCACATTAATTATCGGGTTAAAGAACAAGTGTTATTTAAAACACTGTTCACGATAAACCCAAAAATCAATATCCATTCAATTAAATATTATTTAATTGGTACACTTCATTAAATCTAAATAAAAGATTTAATCTTTTCTCAACTGGGTTCAAGAACAGTGTTAGTGAAGACACCATTCACGACAAACCCAAATCACATTTGACATTCAATACAAGGCTCTGAATAGAAAATATATCGGCTTATATTCAATATCAAATTCTACGATTAACAAATGTCGTATTGGAAATAATGATATAAATATATATCTTTCAAATTTCCATAACAACATCTGTATAATCACGAATTCCAACATCGAAAAATTCTGAAGACAATTTCGATTCAAATCCACTCCAATGCAATCATTGGAAATTTTGGTTATTTTTAAAACCCTTTTCAAATTCAATTTATTTATTTAAAAATAAATAGAATTATAATTCTAGTTCAAAACTAGTTCATTTCGATAAAAATCTACTTTTATCTTTTCAAATATGGAGTATTTCATCCCAATTCTTTGTAAATCATTTCTTATGATTTAACACAAATTATTACTATTTTTAATAATTTTATCAAGGCCCGTACAGTCGATTTCCATCAACGGCCATCGAACTGCACTTACAACGACCTTTTCCAAATTTGATTTGGACGTATCTCCAAATCCAACCGGTAGATTTCAAATTTCTAATATTCGTTAGAAAGCCCTTTTCGATACGAACCCAAAGGTTCCGGTTTTAGGAGAATCCGACGGTCGGATCTCCCGTAATGTCCGTTTGAAATAAATGGTCGAAATTCACGAACTGCCGCGGCGCGGCGCGTTCTATTCAGGCCATTATATTATATATATAATATATATAATATATATTTCATCGATTTCTATTTAAAACGAATTATATAGATAGTTTTAAATTCGTTTCAAAAACAATTTCAACTTCCATTTCAATCCAAAGCAGAATTGAATTCTTCTTTATAAATTCATTTTAAAATTCATTTCTATTCAATTCAAATTTCAATTCAATTTGAATTCAATTCAATTCGCTTTCAATTCAATTTGAATTCGTTTTCCATTCAATTTGAATTCGTTTTCAATTCAATTTCAAAGTCGTTTTCTATTCGATTCAAATTGGTTTTCAATTCGATTCAATTCAAATTGGTTTTCTATTTGATTCAATTCAAATTGGTTTTCTATTCGATTCAATTCAAATTGGTTTTCTATTCGATTCAATTCAAATTGGTTTTCAATTCAATTCATTTCAAATTGGTTTTCTATTCGATTCAATTCAAATTGGTTTTCTATTCAATTCAATTCAAATTGGTTTTCTATTCGATTCAATTCAAAATCGTTTTCAATTCAATTCATTTCAAATTGGTTTTCTATTCGATTCAATTCAAATTGGTTTTCTATTCGATTCAATTCAAATTGGTTTTCTATTCGATTCAATTCAAATTGGTTTTCTATTCGATTCAATTCAAATTGGTTTTCTATTCGATTCAATTCAAATTGGTTTTCTATTCGATTTAATTCAAATTGTTATTCTATTCGATTCAATTCAAATTGGTTTTCTATTCAATTCATTTCAAAATCATTTTCAATTCAATTCATTTCAAAATGAATAAAATCGATATAAATATCGTTCACGTCAAAATGGCGTCAATCTAATCAACACGGCTTCATATATTTCTATTTTCAAATATTCTATTTCAAATATTTCTTTTTCAAAATAGTTGTTATTATCAAAATATTTCGTTCAACACATGACTAATCTCAACGGATGAGTACTGTCAACACATGAACCTTTATTTTATATTGATAAAGATGTAAATTTTATTACTAAAATATTTCGTTCAACACATGACTAATCTCAACGGATGAGTATTGTCAACACATGAACCTTTATTTTATAATATTCTTTATTTTCTAAATTGGAATGAGGCCCAATCAATCACCATATATTATTAATTATATGGATTTTCATACATCATACGTATATAATAGCATTGAAAAATAATCAACCATCAACCAAAGTGTACTACACTGTATAAGCATCAAATATAGATATCTAACGCTTATAACAGCCTGTCAATCAATTGATCGACATATTTAAACAATCAGGATGAGTGAACTTCAAATTTCATCCCAACACCCGTGTGGGGTTTCAAACAATCAAACACATATTTTATTTGTGTAGTTGGGCGATGTGTAAAATTTATCGTCCCAATCAATTTTCTTCAAATAGGTGTACATAAACAAACCGTTCGGTTTGTAAATGAATATTTATTTATTCACATTCACTATATTCATATTCACGTTAAAAATTATATATTTTTAACGATAAAACATTTTATTTTAACATATGAATTTCTATTCAGTTCATTCTTTAAATAAAATGATATTTTTATTTTCTAACTTATTTTAGAAAATTTCGGCGGCATAACGGCACGATACTAGAAACGGGACAAGGCCTAGCCTTATCCCCGGTCTAGTGAAGGCCCACACCATTCACACATCAATTACATCAATTTCATTTCACCAAACAATTAAATTCCAAACCAAATAATCTAACCAACTACACAACCAAACAATTAAACAAACAAGCCATCCATGGTCTGTGGATGACGGGTGTCAGGTGCTACTAAACACCGTCTGCATCCTAGTATATATATAACTAGAAAAAGAAATTGAAGAGTGAGAAGTTCTCAAAGATAGCTATCCAACTTCACGACACTTCATTTAGAGAAATCATCGCCAATCTCGCCTTTTGTCGCTTTCGTTGCCCGTATTCACTACATAGGTAAAAATCACATTTTTACTTCGCTATTCAATATATAAAAACCGAATTTTTACTATGCTATTTAATTTATAAAAATCGAATTTTTACTATGCTATTCAATATATAAAAATCGAATTTTTACTATGCTATTCAATATATAAAAATCAAATTTTTACTATGCTATTCAATATATAAAAATCGAATTTTTATTATGCTTTATGAATTAAAGTTTATATTTTTATATCAAAGAAAAATTAGCTTTTTCAATCAAAGACTTCATATTTTTATTACTTAAGAAATCATATTCTCACAACGTAAGAAATCCATTTAAAAATCCTATCTTTATAACGATAAAATCATATCTTTATACTATAAAAAATCTTACCTTTACCTAACCTAAAAACCTAGTTTTTATTAACATAAAAAGATAAATTTTCATTAACATTAAAATCAAACCTTCGTATAAGTAAAACTGATTTTATAAATTTCAACTGATTTTATAAATTGAAAATCACCTGAGGGGAGCTTGGGGGGGTAGCCGGAGGTTGGTTCGACGGCGGCGAGGTACTGGGTTCAGATCCAGAAGAGGGGCGCATTCTTGGTGCGGTGGAGCTCCGGTGCGGCGGCGCTGGACTACTTGGTGGAGGAGGAGAAGTCGAAGGAGGAGCGGAGGATAGAGGCGGTGGGTACAAGAAGGTGGTGGCAGCGGAATCAGGGCTTGGGGCCTTCGCGTATCGGACCGCGGAAGTATGAGGAGAGATGAAGGATGGGGGGAGGCGGCGACTATCGGAGGAGGTGGCGATGAGAAGAAGGGGGAGGAGTGGCAGTCGTGAGGAGGAAAGTGGCGTCGTTTTTTCTGAAAAGGGGGAACTGGTTGGGTCAGGAAAAAGAAAAAAAAGGGGGTGTTAAGGAAAGAGTTGACTTTAATTAATAATATATAAATTTATTTAATTTATTTCCATAAAGTACCCTTTTATTTTCAACTCGAAACCGAACAAACCGACTGCCATCCCTAGGGTAATACCCTCATTCCGAACGCAATGGGATATGTCTCGAAGGCCAATTCGATCGTTTCCATCAGTTTTCGTCAAAATCAACATATAACTCTATATATTGAATTTGAACGCGCATTTGAATTTAATGGGGTTACATACTAACTCGAAAAATTCCATAAAAATATTTTCTAGCTTCGTATTGATGATACGGTCCTAACAAAACTAATTTCGTCAAATTCTGAGACTGTTAGAAAAATGGCCATTTTCCAGTCGATTAAAATCAACTGAAACTGGTCAAATGCGTTTTCCTTTGCCACGCTCACATATTGATTCGAAAAAAAATATGAAAATTGAAACCTAGCAATAACTTTACATCACGGATCCAACAAAAGTGGTTTCGTCGTAATCCGAGGTCGTTTGCAAAATTCCCATTTTTAAGGGCCTGAATTCCATAACGACTATTCAGTATTTTCAAGTGGACATATCTTTAGATTCCCGCTATGAAATTTTGATTTTTCGGATTCGTTGGGAAGATATTCACAATTAGATCCTAAGGTTTTTGGTTTCACTAAAATCCGGATTGTTTTGCACCCGGTACATTCAATTGAAATTTGAAATCGAATTATCGAACTACCGCGCCATTTTCAATTCCTTTTATAATTATATATGATTATTTATATTCTATCGACGAACTATATAACTATATACGTTTGAATTTCATTCAAGATAAATTTCTCGTCGATATTATTTAAAATAATTCATTTTAAATAATCAAAATTCGCTAAAATTGCCAAAATAAAAATTTTAAACTGGCCCAGATTTTCGGGTTGTTACAATCTCCCCCACTTAAAACTTTTCGTCCCCGAAAAGGAACAAAGTCGAAAGTGGTTTGATTAACCAACTCTACGTTTGATCTGTGTGACGACAAAGAATTTCGCTCGATCGGAATCAGTCGTTAAACCGATCTAGACCGTTCGAAACCCCTGATCGTTGAGAACAGGACAAATCAGAACACAAACGGAAGAACATTTCATTGTTATTACAACAATTCCATCAGATACAAGAATATACAGAGTATAAATGAATAAATTACATTCGATAAATATCAGAGATTACAATAAATTACATAGCAGCGGAAAATAATACAAAGCACAACTGAAGGTGATATACGGATACAGAGCTTTCCGGATATCATTCCAGCTGTAAACCAGGATCCTGTGAATATAAATCTGCAAAACCAAAACTACTAGCTGCCCGTGTGGAAAATAGGGGCACCCAGAGTTTAGGTTAAAACAATAAACTCCAGGTCAGTCATGTGACTGGTGTGAGAACTAAAACAGTTATTTAAAACTTTACTTTAAAAGAGAGTAATTCAAGGGACCACGCCGTATAACACGGAACGGGTTTCCTCCCAAGAATACCAGTGCATAAAACAACAGCGCAATGCTAAATAATGAAAAATGAAGCTGTTATAAGACGCAGGTCCTATCACACAATGCAATGCAAGCCGGGGGATAGGGTTTTCCCTTATAACAGCCAAAGCATGCTTGATACGTTTAAAACAAATCATTTGATACTATAATAAGTGTATAGTGTCAAATCATTTTCAATCATAAATATAAATCATAGGCGGCATAGCTACCATCTACTATGTTGCCATACTAGTTCTACAATTAAAGACGAATTACACGTATTGGAAATTGGATTCCGTCATGAGTCGAGGCAAGGGGCAAGCTCCTCTCCGCGTTCGAGACACTCTAGCAAATGCCTCAGGGTTACGCACTCTGGGCAACCCTGGATGCGGCTGGGCCGGTCCTCACTTACGTTAGAGGATTAATTATGCCTGAACACACGTTTCCCGGTCCTTACAGACCTATAATCGAGGCGCCTCATTCCAACAAGTACAAAGGTGAAAAGTGTATATATGTCAGGGCTGGTAAGTCACTGACACCACCATAGCTAGAAAGAAACGTCGTGCTCTCCCAGCGGTCCGTATCCCGTTTTTAACTCATACCGAGGTGTGAGGCTCGCGAATTCACGTCATACACAAAGCTACGCCACAGAGGCCGTGCTTTGATCATCAACCACAAGGCTCTGCTTTTCAACAAAAGCCTTGATCATTGCATCTTAGCGTGCCACACAAGCAATTCATGCCATGCGACTGATGTCCATCGATATACAACCTCTGAGCTCGTATGTCTCAGAGAAGGGCGTTAAGCAAAAGAATAAATTCTCCGCCGCCAAACAGATGTATATTTAATAGAAATCAATCAACATAGAATAAAATCCAATGTCAGACACACAATCCATTTACAAGTCCGTTCTGGGTTTGAACGAAACCGGAGGCACTTTCCTCGCATATCCATCCATCTCCAAGTACGTCTGGACGACCACCAACTATTTCCATCCTCTTGGGTGTACAGCCCAATCAGGATCGTCAGTAATAATCCAAACGATGTGAAGACTTCCGGTCTTCAACCACCGTCTTCATCTTCGACATATCGTCGAATCGGTTATTCAGAATGGGTGTAAACCCGGTCTTTCCGAACAACCCGCGTATATTAAAACAAATGTTACACAAACACAACATACGCCTCATTCCAATTCAGAATATTCTTTTATTCACAAAATCACATTTTTAGGGAAAGGTTCCCATTAATTTTATCCAAGATAAATTCTTTAAAATTTATCCTTTAATCTTCCTTTGGATGTCATTTCAAACCAAATTATGGTTTTCTGAACTAGTCGAGATTGGCGAACCACAACGAAGTAATTATTTATTTTATTTCCCAATCCCAACCTATTCATCCCATGAAGCAAAACTGGTAATACTCCATATTTAACACCATGGTGTTATCGGTAAAATTAATTACCATTTCACGTTCAAATCTAATTAAAGATTTAACTATCGCTTTGGAGCAAAACTGGCGATACTCCATCCTCGCTCAATTTCTAAATTTGATAATTTAGATTATAGATTCACATTTCAATCTAATTGCAGATTCGTTAAAACTCCTTTTACTGGGTTAAAGAACTAGGTGTTATTTAAAACATAGTTCACGACAAACCCAAATCACATTATATTTATTATCGGGTTACAGGTCTAGTGTTATTTAAAACACCGTTCACGATGAACCCACAAATCAATTCTTGTTCAATTTAAATCAAATATATTAGGAATTCCGATTATTTAAAACCCGTTTTTAAATCTAATTTATTTATTTAAAAACAAATCGGGTTTTAAATTTAGTTCAAACTAGTTCACTTTGATAAAATCTATTTTTATCTTTTCAAATATGGAGTTTTCCATCCCAAATTTTCCCAAATCATTTCTTATGATTTCACACAAATTATTACTATTTTTAATAATTTTATTAAGGCCCGTACAATCGATTTCCAACAATGGCCATCGAACTGCACTTACAGCGACCTTTTTCAAATTTGATTTGGGCGTATCTCCAAATCCACCCGTTAGATTTCAAATTTCTAATATTCGTTAGAAAGCTCTTTTCGATACGAACCCAACGGTTCCGGTTTTAGGAGAATCCGACGGTCGGATCTCCCGTAATGTCCGTTTGAAATAAATGGTCGAAATTCACGAACTGCCGCGGCGCGGCGCGTTCTAATCAGGCCATTATATTATATATATAATATATATAATATATATTTCGTCGATTTCTATTTAAAACGAATTTTATAAATAGTTTTTAAATTTGTTTCAAAAACAATTTCAACTGCTATTTCAATTCAAATCAAAATTAATTTTCTTCTTATAAATTCGTTTTAAATTTCATTTCTATTCAATTCAAATTTCAATTCAATGTGAATTCATTTCAATTCAATTTGAATTCGTTTTCAATTCAATCCAATTTCAAAGTCGTTTTCTATTCTATTCAATTCAAATTGGTTTTCTATTCGATTCATTTCAAATTGGTTTTCTATTCGATTCAATTCAAATTGGTTTTCTATTCGATTCAATTCAAATTGGTTTTCTATTCAATTCAATTCAAATTCCTTATATGTTCAATTCGAATTCATTCTCTATTCAATTTGATTCAAATTTCATTTCAAAATATTCGATTTCGAAATCACTTTTCAATATCATTTTAAAATGAGTATAATCGATATAAATATCGTTCACGTCTAAATGGCGTCAATCTAATCAACACGGCTTCATATATTTCTATTTTCAAATATTCTATTTCAAATATTTCTATCTCAAATATTTCTATTTCAAAATATTTCTATTTCAATATACGACTCTAACTCTTTGTCAACACACGACTAATTTCAACGAATGAGTACCGTCCACGTGTGACTATTTTGTTATTTAATATATTTAATGAAAATTAAGGTATCTATCGTTTGATATTAAATCAGACTCCAACCTTAAATTAGTAAGAGAACGATTCCCTGAATATTAACCCCGAAGGCCGAAACCAACATCAGATTAATATCCAGGAGACCACTCATCTTATCTATTTTCCAGTCAGTTTCTAATTTTATATATGATAAAGATGTAGATTTTATATTTAAAATATTTCGTTCAACACATGACTAATCTCAACGGATGAGTACAGTCAACACATGAACCTTTACTTTATAATGATAAAGAAGTAAATTTTATTATTAAAATATTTCGTTCAACACATGACCAATCTCAACGGATGAGTACAGTCAACACATGAACCTTTATTTTATAATGATAAAGAAGTAAATTTTATTATCAAAATATTTCGTTCAACACATGACCAATCTCAACGGATGAGTACAGTCAACACATGAACCTTTATTTTATAATGATAAAGAAGTAAATTTTATTATTAAAATATTTCGTTCAACACATGACCAATCTCAACGGATGAGTACAGTCAACACATGAACCTTTATTTTATATTATTCTTTATTTTCCCCGATTGGAATGAGGCCCAATCAATTACCATATAAGGTTAATTATATGGATTTTCATATATCACACGTATATGATAGCATTGAAAAATAATCAACCGTCAACCAAAGTGCACTACACTGTATAAGCATCATATATAGATATCTAACGCTTATAACAGCCTATCAATCAATCGATCGACATATTTAATCAATCAGGATGAGTGAACTTCAAATTTCATCCCAACACCCGTGTGGGGTTTCAAACAATCAAACACAGATTTTATTTGTGCAATTGGGCGATGTGTAAAATTTATCGACCCAATCAATGTCAGTCAAATCAGTGTACATAAACAAACCGTCCGGTTTGTAAATGAATATTTATTTATTCACATTCACTTTATTCATATTCACGTTAAAAAATATATTTTTAACGATAAAACATTTTATTTTAACATATGAATTTCTATTCAGTTCATTCTTTAAATAAAATGATATCCTTATTTTTCTAACATATTTTAGAAAATTTCGGCGGCATAACGGCATGATACTAGAAACGGGACAAGGCCTAGCCTTATCCCCGGTCTAGTGAAGGCCCACGCCATTCACACATCAATCAAATTCACCAATCAACCAAATTCAAATCAAATCATCTAACTAATTTATGCAACCAAACAAACAAGTCCATGGTCTGTGGACGATTGTGTCGGGTGCTACTAAGCACCGTCTGCGTCCTAGTATATATATATATATATATATATTATATATATAACTATAAAATGAAATTGAAATGTGAGAAATTCTCACCGATAGCTATCCAATCATCTTGACTCTTCTTTGATAGAAATCTTCATCATTCTCGCCCTTTTGTCGCTTTCGTTGCCCGTAGCCACTATATATATAAAAATCGAATTTTTACTTTGCTATTCAATATATAAAAATCGAATTTTTACTTTCACGTTTTATGGATAAAAATTCTATTTTCACTTCATTAATTCATATTTAAAAATTATATTTTTATCGCTACCTCAAAATGGAAATCTGATTTTTCTTCACCTTCTTATATGGAAAAAAACTAATTTTTATTTCAATAAAAATTCTATTTTTACAACGCCACCATATAGATAAAAATTCCATTTTTATCACACTATTCTATATAAAAAGATTTCGCCTTTTCAATTTTAAAGATATCGTCTTTTTCAAATTCATCATTATAAAAATCACATTTTTATTTTGCTACACATATAAAGATGATATTTCTAATATTCCTATCATAAAAAAAAAAAAATTTTATTTCTCTACATAAACAAAAATCATATTTTTACATCCTTTATATAGTAAAGACTATATTTTTAATACTTTAAAAATATAGAAATCATATTTTCACTTCACTACTCCTCTCAAAATATCGTCTTTTCTATTTTAAAAATCATGTCTTTTCTATTTTAAAAATCATGTCTTTCATATTTTAAAAATCATGTCTTTCATTTCAAAACTATGCTAAATTAGTAAATTAACTAAACTAATTACATTAAATAGACAAAGACAAATAAATAAATAAATTATTGATAATTACCTTTTTTTTCCTACTGTTTATCACGTCGCGGGGGGGGGGGGGGGGGGGGTCTGCGCGGAGGAAGGGGGGAAAAGAAGAGGTGGCAGCGGGAAAAGGGGGGCTGCGGTCAGGCGGGTGGAGGCGTTGGTGGGAGGAAGGGCTTGGCTCGATTTGGGGGTTTCAGGGGGGGGGGTCGAGTTTGTAGTAGCGGAGGGGAGGAGTGGTGGAGGACCGAGGCGTGTTGGAGGATGGCGGAGGCTGGAGGCGCGGCGCCTCAAATGGGCGGCGGCGCTGAATCGAGGGGGGCGACGCGATTGGATCGGGGTTTTTTTTTTCCTTTTTTTTTTCTGAATAAATGAAAACGAGAAGAAGGGGGGAAAAATGGAAGAATAGGGGTAGGAGAGAGAGGTAGTGTTATTTTTATATTTTATTATTTTAATTTCGGAAAAAGTTGACTTTCACATAAGATCTCTAAACGAGGCCCACCTCCTGTCGTCCATAGCGTTTTACCCCCATTCTGAACACAATGGGATATGTATCGTAGGCTGATTCGGTCATTACAATCGGTTTTCACTTAAATCAAAATTTAAATCTTTATATTTTAAATTTAAACGCACATTTCAATTTACCGGGGTCACATACGAACTCTATACATTGCAGAAAAATATTTTCTAGCTTCGTATTGACGATACGGTCCTAACAAAATTAGTTTCGCCGAATTCTGAGACCGTTGGAAAAATGGCCAATTTCCAGTCGATTAAAATCAACTAAAACTGGTCAAACGCGTTTTCCTTTGCCACGCTCACATATTGATTCGAAAAATTACGAAATTTGGAATCTAGCAATAATTTGACACTGCGGATCCAACAAAAGTGGTTTCATCGAAATCCGAGGTCGTTTGCAAAATTTCAATTTTCAAGGGCCTGAATTCCATAGCGACTATTCAGAAATTTCAACTGGACATATCTTTTGATTCCCGGTATGAAATTTTGATTTTTCGGATTCGTTGGAAAGATATCATCAATTAGATCCTAATGTTTTATATTTCACTAAAATCCGGATTGTTTTGCACCCGGTACGTTCAATTGAAGTTTGAAATCGAATTATCGAACTACCGCGCCATTTTCAATTCTATTTATAATTATATATAATTATTTATATTCTAACGACGACGTATATAAATATATACGTTCGATATATATTCAAAATAAATTTCTCGTCTTTATTATTTAAAATATTCTATTTTAAATATTCAAAATTCGCTAAAATTTGTCAAAATAAAAATTTTAAACTGACCCAGATTTTCGGGTTATTACAATCTCCCCCACTTAAATCAGCTCTACGTTCGATCTGGCTTCCATTCTCCAACTTTTCAGTTTCTGAGAATTTTCAAATTTTCAAAAATTTGGCTAACTCCCTAAATTTTCGGAAAATTTCGCCATAACCTCCCCTGCACCGGGAGCATCGGGGAATTTCAAATAGCTTCCCCGGTCCTTCTAATCTCAAAAAGAAAAAGAAAAAGCCAAGCGGCTAGCCAATAGGCTCATAAAATCATCATCACCCAAACAAAACAGTAAATTATGTAGTAAACATGTACCTATTTGTCGGGCAAACAAATTTTATTCTTCGGCTCTAGCCTCCTTGCTATGACCTGTTCAATATAAGTATATGTATATACAAGCAAATGCGACCAATTTTCAATATAATTCAATATTTGATGCAATTAGGCATAATGGTTCAAAATTATCAAACAAATAAACAAACAACACAAACATCAATCAATTAGTGGATTAGAGTTTTAAATTCATAAATTTTGATATATATATATACAAAAAATCTTGTTTTTGATGCCAAATCACAACAATGTGTTCTAACTATATAAGTTTTGGTTCTCACACCAGTCTAATGGAAATATATAGAAAATCACACCTTCGAAACTCGAACATAAATACTAATGATGTCATGACAATCATCAGTACCATCTCCAGGTGACTAGAATGTGATTCTATATCCATCCAGTATATTAAAACTTCGAATATACGTTCATGACGCGTATATGCAAAACCTTTATATATTGGATTGTCCATATTCAAAATAAATAAATATTCAAATAGGAATAAAGTGATTTAAATTTTTCAAAACAAAATTGTTTTCATTTGAAAATATACTCTTCACACTCGTTCTAGGATACTACTGATCCTATCTCTAACGAGTCATTCTAATTGGATATTACTAATCCAATATCTGATGAATTCTTTCGTATGGTTCTAATGTGTCTTGTTCTCGAGCTCTATAAACCAAAGCTCTGATACCAAATGTGAAGACAAAGAATTTCGCTCGATCCGAATCATTCGTTAAACCGATCTAGACCGTTCGAAACCCCTGATCGTTGAGAACAGGACAAATCAGAACACAAACGGAAGAACATTTCATTGTTATTACAACAATTCCATCAGATACAAGAATATACAGAGTATAAATGAATAAATTACATTCGATAAATATCAGAGATTACAATAAATTACATAGCAGCGGAAAATAATACAAAGCACAACTGAAGGTGATATACAGATACTGAGCTTTCCGGATATCATTCCAGCTGTAAACCAGGATCCTGTGAATATAAATCTGCAAAACCAAAACTACTAGCTGCCCGTGTGGAAAATAGGGGCACCCAGAGTTTAGGTTAAAACAATAAACTCCAGGTCAGTCATGTGACTGGTGTGAGAACTAAAACAGTTATTTAAAACTTTACTTTAAAAGAGGGTAATTCAAGGGACCACGCCGTATAACACGGAACGGGTTTCCTCTCAAGAATACCAGTGCATAAAACAACAGCGCAATGCTAAATAAAGAAAAATGAAGCTGTTATAAGACCCAGGTCCTATCACACAATGTAACGCAAGCCGGGGTATAGGGTTTTCCCTTATAACAGCCAAAGCATGCTTGATACGTTTAAAACAAATCATTTGATACTATAATAAGTTTATAGTGTCAAAACATTTTCAATCATAAATATAAATCATAGGCGGCATAGCTACCATCTACTATGTCGCCATACTAGTTCTACAATTAAAGACGAATTACACGTATTGGAAATTGGATTCCGTCATGAGTCGAGGCAAGGGGCAAGCTCCTCTCCGCGTTCGAGACACTCTAGCAAATGCCTCAGGGTTACGCACTCTGGGCAACCCTGGATGCGGCTGGGCCAATCCTCACTTACGTTAGAGGATTAATTATGCCTGAACACACGTTTCCCGGTCCTTACATACCTATAATCGAGGCGCCTCATTCCAACAACCACAAAGGTGAAAAGTATATATATGTCAGGGCTAGTAAGTCACTGACACCACCATAGCTAGAAAGAAACGTCGTGCTCTCCCAGCGGTCCGTATCCCGTTTTTAACTCATACCGAGGTGTGAGGCTCGCGAATTCACGTTATACACAAAGCTACGCCACAGAGGCCGTGCTTTGATCATCAACCACAAGGCTCTGCTTTTCAACAAAAGCCTTGATCATTGCATCTTAGCGTGCCACACAAGCAATTCATGCCATGCGACTGATGTCCATCGATATACAACCTCTGAGCTCGTACGTCTCAGAGAAGGGCGTTAAGCAAAAGAATAAATTCTCCTCCGCCAAACAGATGTATATTTAATAGAAATCAATCAACATAGAATAAAATCCAATGTCAGACACACAATCCATTTACAAGTCTGTTCTGGGTCTGAACGAAACCGGAGGCACTTTCCTTGCATATCCATCCATCTCCAAGTTCGTCTGGACGACCACCAGCTATTTCCATCCTCTTGGGTGTACAGCCCAATCAGGATCGTCTGTAATAATCCAAACGATGTGAAGACTTCCGGTCTTCGACCACCGTTTACATCTTCGACATATCGTCGAATCGGTTATTCAGAATGGGTGTAAACCCGGTCTTTCCGAACAACCCGCGTATATTAAAACAAATGTTACACAAACACAACATACGCCTCATTCCAATTCAGAATATTCTTTTATTCACAAAATCACATTTTTAGGTAAAGGTTCCCATTAATTTTATCCAAGATAATTTCTTTAAAATTTATCCGTTAATCTTCCTTTGGATGTCGTTTCAAACCAAATTATGGTTTTCTGAACTAGTCGAGATTAGCGAACCACAACGAAGTAATTATTTATTTTATTTCCCAATCCCAACCTATTCATCCCATGAAGCAAAACTGGTAATACTCCATATTTAACACAATGGTGTTATCAGTAAAATTAATTACCATTTCACGTTCAAATCTAATTAAAGATTTAACTATCGCTTTGGAGCAAAACTGGCGATACTCCATCCTCGCTCAATTTCTAAATTTGATAATTTAGATTATAGATTCATATTTCAATCTAATTGCAGATTCTTAAAACTCCTTTTACTGGGTTAAAGAACTAGGTGTTATTTAAAACACAGTTCACGACAAACCCAAATCACATTACATTTATTATCGGGTTACAGGACAAGTGTTATTTTAAACACCGTTCACGATGAACCCACAAATCAATTCTAGTTCAATTTAAATCAAATATATTAGGAATTCCGATTATTTAAAACCCCTTTTTAAATCTAATTTATTTATTTAAAAAAAATCGGGTTTTAAATTTAGTTCAAACTAGTTCATTTTGATAAAATCTACTTTTATCTTTTCAAATATGGAGTTTTCCATCCCAAATTTTCCCAAATCATTTCTTATGATCTTACACAAATTATTACTATTTTTAATAATTTTATTAAGGCCCGTATAATCGATTTCCAACAATGGCCATCGAACTGCACTTACAGCGACCGTTTTCAAATTTGATTTGGACGTATCTCCAAATCCACCCGTTAGATTTCAAATTTCTAATATTCGTTCGAAAGCTCTTTTCGATACGAACCCAACGGTTCCGGTTTTAGGAGAATCCGACGGTCGGATCTCCCGTAATGTCCGTTTGAAATAAATGGTCGAAATTCACGACGGCGCGGCGCGTTCTAATCAGGCCATTATATTATATATATAATATATATAATATATATTTCGTCGATTTCTATTTAAAACGAATTTTATAAATAGTTTTTAAATTTGTTTCAAAAACAATTTCAACTGCTATTTCAATTCAATTCAAATCAAAATTAATTTTCTTCTTATAAATTCGTTTTTAAATTTCATTTCTATTCAATTCAAATTTCAATTCAATGTGAATTCATTTCAATTCGCTTTCAATTCAATTTGAATTCGTTTTCAATTCAATCCAATTTCAAAGTGTTTTCTATTCGATTCAATTCAAATTGGTTTTCTATTCGATTCATTTCAAATTGGTTTTCTATTCGATTCAATTCAAATTGGTTTTCTATTCGATTCAATTCAAATTCCTTATATGTTCAATTCGAATTCATTCTCTATTCAATTTGATTCAAATTTCATTTCAAAATATTCGATTTCGAAATCACTTTTCAATATCATTTTAAAATGAGTAAAATCGATATAAATATCGTTCACGTCTAAATGGCGTCAATCTAATCAACACGGCTTCATATATTTCTATTTTCAAATATTCTATTTCAAATATTTCTATCTCAAATATTTCTGTTTCAAAATATTTCTATTTCAATATACGACTCTAACTCTTTGTCAACACACGACTAATTTCAACGAATGAGTACCGTCCACGTGTGACTATTTTGTTATTTAATATATTTAATGAAAATTAAGGTATCTATCGTTTGATATTAAATCAGACTCCAACCGTAAATTAGTAAGAGAACGATTCCCTGAATATTAACCCCGAAGGCCGAAACCAACATCAGATTAATATCCAGGAGACCACTCATCTTATCTATTTTCCAGTCAGTTTCTAATTTTATATATGATAAAGATGTAGATTTTATTTTTAAAATATTTCGTTCAACACATGACTAATCTCAACGGATGAGTACAGTCAACACATGAACCTTTACTTTATAATGATAAATAAGTAAATTTTATTATTAAAATATTTCGTTCAACACATGACCAATCTCAACGGAAGAGTACAGTCAACACATGAACCTTTATTTTATAATGATAAAGAAGTAAATTTTATTATTAAAATATTTCGTTCAACACATGACCAATCTCAACGGATGAGTACAGTCAACACATGAACCTTTATTTTATAATGATAAAGAAGTAAATTTTATTATTAAAATATTTCGTTCAACACATGACCAATCTCAACGGATGAGTACAGTCAACACATGAACCTTTATTTTATATTATTCTTTATTTTCCCCGATTGGAATGAGGCCTAATCAATTACCATACAAGGTTAATTATATGGATTTTCATACATCACACGTATATGATAGCATTGAAAAATAATCAACCATCAACCAAAGTGCACTACACTGTATAAGCATCAAATATAGATATCTAACGCTTATAACAGCCTGTCAATCAATCGATTGACATATTTAATCAATCAGGATGAGTGAACTTCAAATTTCATCCCAACACCTGTGTGGGGTTTCAAACAATCAAACACAGATTTTATTTGTGCAGTTGGGCGATGTATAAAATTTATCGACCCAATCAATGTCAGTCAAATCAGTGTACATAAACAAACCGTCCGGTTTGTAAATGAATATTTATTTATTCACATTCACTATATTCATATTCACGTTAAAAATTATATTTTTAACGATAAGACATTTTATTTTAACATATGAATTTCTATTCAGTTCATTCTTTAAATAAAATGATATCCTTATTTTTCTAACATATTTTAGAAAATTTCGGCGGCATAACGGCACGATACTAGAAACGGGACAAGGCCTAGCCTTATCCCCGGTCTAGTGAAGGCCCATGCCATTCACACATCAATCAAATTCACCAATCAACCAAATTCAAATCAAATCATCTAACTAATTTATGCAACCAAACAAACAAGTCCATGGTCTGTGGACGATTGTGTCGGGTGCTACTAAGCACCGTCTGCATCCTAGTATATATATATATAACTAGAAAATGAAATTGAAAGGTGAGAAATTCTCACCGATAGCTATCCAATCATCTTGACTCTTCTTTGATAGAAATCTTCATCATTCTCGCCCTTTTGTCGCTTTCGTTGCCCGTAGCCACTGTATATATATAAAAAACGAATTTTTACTTTTCTATTTAATATATAAAAATCGAATTTTTACTTTCACGTTTTATGGATAAAAATTCTATTTTCACTTCGTTAATTCATATTTAAAAGTTATATTTTTATCGCTACCTCAAAATAGAAATCTGATTTTTCTTCACCTTCTTATATGGAAAAAAACTAATTTTTATTTTAATAAAAATTCTATTTTTACAACGCCACTATATAGATAAAAATTCAAATTTTATCACACTATTCTATATAAAAAGATTTCGCCTTTTCAATTTTAAAGATATCGTCTTTTTCAAATTCATCATTATAAAAATCACATTTTTATTTTGCTACACATATAAAGATGATATTTCTAATATTCCTATCATGAATTTTTTTTTATTTCTCTACATAAACAAAAATCATATTTTTACATCCTTTATATAGTAAAGACTATATTTTTAATACTTTAAAAATATAGAAATCATATTTTCACTTCACTACTCCTCTCAAAATATCGTATTTTCTATTTTAAAAATCATGTCTTTTCTATTTTAAAAATCATGTCTTTTCTATTTTAAAAATCATGTCTTTCATATTTTAAAAATCATGTCTTTCATTTCAAAACTATGCTAAATTAGTAAATTAACTAAACTAATTACATTAAATAGATAAAGACAAATAAAAAATTATTGATAATTACCTTTTTTTCCTACTGTTTATCACGTCGCGGGGGGGGGGGGGGGGGGGGGTTTCTGCGCGGAGGAAGGGGGGAAAAGAAGAGGTGGCAGCGGGAAAAGGGGGGCTGCGGTCAGGCGGGTGGAGGCGTTGGTGGGGGGAAGGGCTTGGCTCGATTTGGGGGTTTCGGGGGGGGGGGGGGCGTCGAGTTTGTAGTAGCGGAGGGGAGGAGTGGTGGAGGACCGAGGCGTGCTGGAGGATGGCGGAGGCTGGAGGCGCGGCGCCTCTGATGGGCGGCGGCGCTGAATCGAGGGGGGGCGACGCGATTGGATCGGGGTTTTTTTTTCCTTTTTTTTTCTGAATAAATGAAAACGAGAAGAAGGGGGGCAGAATGGAAGAATAGGGGTAGGAGAGAGAGGTAGTGTTATTTTTATATTTTATTATTTTAATTTCAGAAAAAGTTGACTTTCACATAAGACCTCTAAACGAGGCCCACCGCCTGTCGTCCATAGCGTTTTACCCCCATTCCGAACACAAAGGGATATGTATCATAGGCTGATTCGGTCGTTACAATCGGTTTTCACTTAAATCAAAATTTAAATCTTTATATTTTAAATTTAAACGCACATTTCAATTTACCGGGGTCACATACGAACTCTATACATTGTAGAAAAATATTTTCTAGCTTCGTATTGACGATACGGTCCTAACAAAACTAGTTTCGCCGAATTCCGAGACCGTTGGAAAAATGGCCAATTTCCAGTCGATTAAAATCAACTGAAACTGGTCAAACGCGTTTTCCTTTGCCACGCTCACATATTGATTCGAAAAATTACGAAATTTAGAATCTAGCAATAATTTGACACTGCGGATCCAACAAAAGTGGTTTCGTCGAAATCCGAGGTCGTTTGCAAAATTTCAATTTTCAAGGGCCTGAATTCCACAGCGACTATTCAGAAATTTGCACTGGACATATCTTTTGATTCCCGATATGAAATTTTGATTTTTCGGATTCGTTGGAAAGATATCATCAATTAGATCCTAATGTTCTTGGTTTCACTAAAATTCGGATTGTTTTGCACCCGGTACGTTCAATTGAAGTTTGAAATCGAATTATCGAACTACCGTGCCATTTTCAATTCTATTTATAATTATATATAAATATTTATATTCTAACGACGACGTATATAAATATATACGTTCGATATATATTCAAAATAAATTTCTCGTCTTTATTATTTAAAATATTCTATTTTAAATATTCAAAATTCGCTAAAATTTGTCAAAATAAAAATTGTAAACTGACCCAGATTTTCGGGTTATTACAATCTGGCTTCCATTCTCCAACTTTTCAGTTTCTGAGAATTTTCGAATTCTTCAAAAATTTGGCTAACACCCTAAATTTTCGAAAAATTTCGCCATAACCTCCCCTGCACCGGGAGCCACGGGAAAATCCCGTAATTGCCATATAGGCCTTCTGATCTCAAAAAGAAAAAAAAAGTCAAGCGGCTAGCCAATAGGCTCATAAAATCATCATCACCCAAACAAAACAGTAAATTATGTAGTAAACATGTACCTATTTGTCGGGCAAACAAATTTTATTCTTCGGCTCTAGCCTCCTTGCTATGACCTGTTCAATGTAAGTACATGTATATGCAAGAAAATGCGTCCAAATTTCAATATAATTTAATATGTGATTCAATTAGGCTAAATGGCTAAAAATTAGCAAACAAATAAACAAACAACACAAACATCAATCTATTAGTTGATTATCATTTAAAATTCATAACTTTGATATATAGTCAAAAATCATATTTTTGATGCCAAATCACAACAATAGGCCCTATCTAATTTTGGTTCTCACACCAGTCAATAGGAAATATATAAATATCACACCTTCGAAACACGAATACCAATTCTGATGATTTTCGAACTATCATCAGAATTATCTCCGGGCGACTAGAGTGTGATTCTATATCTATCCAGTATATTAAAACTTCAAATACACGTTTGCAAGGCGTATATGCAAAATCTTTATATACTGGACTATCCTAATCAATATGAAATAAATAATCAAATACGAATAATTGATTTTAAATTTTCAAAACTAAATTGGTTTTCATTTTAAAAATATACTCTTCACAATTGTTCTAGGATGCTACTGATCCTATCTCTAACGAGTCATTCCCATTGGATATTACTAATCCAATATCTGATGAATTCTTTCGTATGGTTCTAAGGTGCCTTGTTCTCTGAGCTTTGTAAACCAAAGCTCTGATACCACGATGAAACGACCCGAACTCCCCCGGCCTCCGAAGAGAAGAGGAAAGCTCGGATTGTTTTGAGAACACGACAAATCAGAACGCATATAAAAGAACATTTCATTATATATAACAACAATGCATCAGATTACAAGAATATACAGAGTATAAATGAATATTACACAGAAATATCAGAGATATAAATTACATTAAATACATAGCAGCGGAAAATAATACAATACACAACTAGAAGAGATATACGGATACAAAGCTTTCCGGATATCATTCCAGCTGTAAACCGGGATCCTGTGAATATAAATCTGCAAAACCAAAACTACTAGCTGCCCGTGTCGAAAATAAGGGCACCCAGAGTTTAGGTTAAAACAATAAACTCCAGGTCAGTCATGGGACTGGTGTGAGAACTAAAACAGTTATTATTCTTTATTTTAAAGTTAGGTAAATCGAGGGACCACGCCGTATAACACGGAACGGGTTTCCTTCCAAGAATACCAGTGCCTAAAACAAACAGCGCAATGCTAAATAAAGAAAAATGAAGCTGTTATAAGACCCAGGTCCTATCACACAATGCAACGCAAGCCGGGGGATAGGGTTTTCCCTTATAACAGCCAAAGAATGCTTGATACGTTTAAAGCAAATCATTTGATACTATTATCAGTGCATAGTGTATAAAACAACTTCAAATCATAAGTATCAATCACAGGCGGCATGGGTACCATATATCATGTCGCCATACTAGTTCTACAATTAAAACCGCAAATGTCACGTATTTGGAAATTGGATTTCCATCTATGAACCGAGGCAAAAGATAGTCCTCAACCGATTCGAGACTCTCTAGCCCGAGCCTCAGGCAAGTACTCAGTCAAGCCTTGGAGCGACATGGCCGGTCCACCGATGTGGATTAAACTTAAACCCTGAACATGCGTTCCCCCGCCTTATGGGGCGTAAATGAGCCAACGAATGACTCCATCGGACCCGGATCGTCCGATCAAACCGAGGCGCCTCGCAACAGCAACAACCACATAAGTCAAACTCGTCAGGGCGTGTAAAACCACTGACGCCACTTCTAACTAGAAAGAAACGCATGCCCTCCCTGAGGTCCGTCTCCCGTTTTTGGTTCATACCGGGTGTGAAACTCGCGAAGTAAACGTTATACAAATCTACGCCACAGAGCCGTGCTTCGATCATCAACCACAAGACTTTGCTTTTCAACAGAAGCCTTGATCATTCGCCACTTAGGCATGCCACACAGGCAGTTCACTCTGTGCGTTTGATATCCATCAGTATATAACCTCTGAGCTCGTACGTCTCAGAGAAGGGCGTTAAGCAAGAGAATAAATTCTCCGCCGCCAAACAGATATACATTTAATAGAAATCAATCACACAGACTAAAATCCAATGTCAGACACACAGTCCATTTACAAGTTCGTTCTGGGTCTGAACGAAACCGGAGGCACCTAGTACCCCGCATATCCATCGATCTCCAAATACGTCTGGACGATCACCAATTGTTTCCATCTTCTTGGGTGTACAGCCCAATCAAGATCATCAGTAATCACCCAAACGATGTGAAGACTTCCGGTCTTTAACCGCCGTTGTAACGGCTGGAAATTTCCGACTCCTCGGGAGTCGGAAATTCCGAGACGTTAGTGAAAGAATTTAGAAGGTGAGAAAAAAATATAGAACTAATAGAATAGAAGAAGAAGAAGAACATCAGAATCATCAGAGTAACACAAATCTCACAGCGGAACGAATAACATATAATATATAACATAACTTTGAAGTAAACAGTTATATATATACAATAGCCCTTATCAGAGTACAACACTTACAACACAGCGGAAATAACTGTAGCTATAAAATCTTGCAGCCTCCTGCTCCAAGCTCTCCAAGTATATCTGTAAATCCCGACTACTTGACTGCCCGTACAAATTTAGGCACCCAAGAGTTTAGGGAAAATAACAAAGTAAACTCCGGGTCAGTCATGGGACTGGTATGAGTAAAACAGTTTAAAACAGGTATAGGATATCTCATAAGACCACGCCGTGAATACGGAACGGGTTTTTCCCTTATGAGTATCTGAACAACTTTGACAAGCAATATCATTGTGATATTATAATAATGTCTAAGTACAAATAGGTATCAATCTAGCAGAAACGCTTGCATCTCACGTTCTACATACATAGTATAAAATCATAAACCGCAGGGCACTTATCGGAGAATGGATTCCAACAGACAAGGTATGGGAGCACCTTCTGAATAGTGTACTCTAGAGGTGATACACTCAGGGTTCAACAAGAACGTCTTGCAACCCGGCCACACATGACCGCTACTCATTTAGCTTGAGTGTCGCGAATATATTGCCACCACGGTTATAGGCCATCAAACCGTCATTCGAAGATACAGAATCAAAAAGAAGTATAAATATGGATATTCCCTAGATCGGTGACAATACACCCTGCTTGGGAATGACCCAACTAGCCATGCTGCCTAGCCCAACTTTTGTTACTTCCTGGTGTGAGGCTAGAGGCTACGTCTATCTTCAGAACATCTGATCACCCTTCACTTTGAATGCCACATTGTCATACCCGCCAAATCACAAATTGACTTATCCAAAAATAACATGGGTATACAGCTAAGAGAAACGAATTCATCCGCCACCAAACGTGAATACGTTTGAACAGATCAACTTACGCGATCCATTGGATATACTCTCTCAGACCTTCTTCCATATACGTTGTCCTGGGACTGGACAAACCGAAGGCACTATTCAGTATATCCATCTTAGTCACTGTTATCTAAGACTTATACAACAGCCCTTGCACTTTACTCCGTCTTCAATTTATCTTTGGCAGATATTGCTCGCAACGCTTATGCCAATACAGAGTGGTTCTTTGGATAATAATCCAACCGGTCTCTCCATAATAACAACGTTAAAATGGTAAAAACTTTGATAGTCTGTGATTCAACTATCAAATGAAAACATGTCGGTGTACAAACAACGATCTTATTTCCAAATGGGAATTCGATTGATCAATCATCATATGTTCATATTTCCTTATTTAGAAAATATATGTTATTAATCATTGGAAAACATTTCCATAGCTTATTTTCACATCACTATTATTTCGCAACTATCAGTCCCTAACTGTAACTAGTATGAGAACAATTCTCTAAGTATCAATCCGGAAGGTCGAAACCAACATCATATCGTCACTTAGAAAACCATTCAACTTACCCTCTCCAGTCAGTTTCTGAATTTGCTTAACTCTATTTCTCAAATTCTTATCATGAAAACATTTCATTTTCTATGTTTTAGAAAACATGTCTGACTATATTTGGAAAACGTTCCCAAAACTCATTTACGGATTTCCAATGAACGTTGTATAAAACATCGTTTCGCTTAATCCATTTATCGCTTATTCCTTAACTTTCTTCCTAATCAACCTTTAAGATCGAACCACAACTATTCCTTTGTCAATTCTGAAGTCAATCAAGTTGGGGTATAATTACCTCTCAGACCTTAATTGAACAGCGTCCTTTACTGTGAAATAGATGAAGCTCGTCACTCACTTTTTACAATCATCTGTTTACGCAAATTCTCGGATTCAGGTAACGAATCCACTTCTTATATGACAGTGTTTGATTATAACTATAACGTTATAATTCCTACTTCTGAAATATCTAACCTAAATTATAACTTTATCTCCTAACTCGGATAATTTAACAGACACCTAATTTCTAAATCAATAACTAAATCTTGATTTAAACCCTGGAAAGTAAATAGTACTTTCCCGAATTCGCTATAATCAAATTCGACATATAACTCTCTTTCGAGTAATCTCTATTTGATTATCTCTTCTTCGAATAACCTATATTCAATTATCTCTCTTCGAATAACTCATATTCGAAATCTCTCTCTTTCGAATAAACAATATTCGATCTCTTTCTTTCGAATATGCTATATTCGAAAATCTCCTTTCGATTACTAATCGATAACTCCTTTCGATCAAACTAAAATCGATAACTCCTTTAACTCTATTCGAATAACTAATATTCGACTAACTCCTTTGGATCGACTCATTTGATTAACTCCTTCGAATAACTAATTCGAATAACTTACCTTCGAATAACCAATATTCGATTTACTCTAACTCGATTAACTTAATTCTAATCGATTTACTCCATTTCGATTCAACTTAATTCAAATCGATTAACTTAACTCAAATTGATTAACTCTTTTCGAATAACTAAATTCGATTTAACTCTACTCGAATAACTACATTCGATTAACTCAAATTGAATAACTAATATTCAATTAACTCTTACGTGTTTAACTCTATTCGAATAACTAATTCGAATAACTCTAATGTGTTTAACTCTATTCGAATAACTAATTCGAATAACTCTAATGTGTTTAACTCTATTCAAATATCTAATTCGAATAACTCATTTTGAATAACTAAATTCGATTAACTCTTTTAACTTTACTCGAATAACAATATTCGGTTAACACCTTCTTTCGAATAACTATATTCGATTAACTCTTCGACTAACTCCTTTGGATTAACTAACTTCGAATAACTCCTTTAGATTAACTCTTCGACTAACTCCTTCGGATTAACTCTTCGATTAACTCCTTCGGATTAACTAACTTCGAATAACTCCTTCGGATTAACTAACTTCGAATAACCCCTTTGGATTAACTAACTTCGAATGACCAATATTCGATAACTACTCTTCGAATAAATAATATTCGGTAATTCTTCTCAAATGAATAACATTTGATTTCTCCGCTCGAATAAACTATATTCGGTTACTCTTCCCTCGAATACACTATATTCGATAACTCTACTTCGAATAAGTGATATTCGGCGACTCTACTCGATTAACTCCACTTGGATAACTCTAACTGGTCAACTCTAACTGAGTAACTCTAACTGATCAACTCTAACTGGTCAACTTTAACTAGTCAACTTTAACTGGTCACTCTAACTGGTTTAACCTAACTGGTTAACTCTAACTGGTTAACTCAACTAGTTAACTCTACTGGTTTAACCTAACTGGTTAACTCGTCTTGATTTAACTGAACAAATCCACTTAGTTTAACTTAGCTAATTCACGTTGATTAACTCTAACTGATTCACTTAGTTTAACTCAACTAATTCACTTCGATTAACCACTTAGTTAACTTAACTAATTCACTTCGATTAACCACTTAGTTACTTAACTAATTCACTTCGATTAACCACTTAGTTTAACTTAACTAATTCACATCGATTAATCACTTAGTTTAACTTAACTAATTCACTTTGATAAATCACTTAGTTTAACTTAACTAATTCACATCGATTAATCACTTAGTTTAACTTAACTAATTCACATCGATTAATCACTTTAACTTAACTAATTTAGTTTGATTAACTTAACCCATTTCCCTTAGTTTAACTTTATTTGCTTAACAAATAAATATCTCTTTTATCCTATCTATTCAAATGGTTTACAATATTTCTCTTCTTATATATTTGACAAATATATTCCTTTATATTTGATTTACAAATATATATATCCTTTATATTTGTCTTCACAAATATATTTATCCTTTATATTTGATTAACACATAATTTCCTTTATACTCGATTAACAAATATTTTTCCTTTATACTTGATTAACCAATATTTTCCTTTATACTCAAAATCCCCTTTTCTTTATAATATAAAATCCATCGATTTTATATAAATAAATTATTTTCAAATTATAGTTTGAAAATCTCTTTTCTATATCTTGGTATTTCTTATGGTATTTAACACACCATATAATAACGATGAATATCGTCCAAACACACATAATCATCATCAGATTATATATCACATTTATATATCACAATATATAAATCACAGTAAAATAACTGTTGAGGAATCCAGTTGGATTCCTCCAACCTGTTTCCCTGCATCCACAGATGTTAAACAACACCAGTATAATATTTTGATAAACAGAATCAACATATAACTATTTGACGGTTTTTATATATATATATATATACATACGTAAATATATATATAGAATCTCTACTAACTGACTAGCAGTTCAAGCAAACAATCAACACTCAGTCAAACAGACAATATTTTAACAGTTCTAAGAATACAACGTGAAAATAAAACTGTTTCGAGTTTGTGAGATTTACTCACATTTGCGCGTTAACCGATAAATAACGGTTTGCGTTATTTGATTTCGACGGACAATTTATTTCTCCATAAATTGTAACGTGCTCCAATCGACTCGCGGTCAGTCCCATTGTGTAGTGTCCGTCCATACGATCCCAACGCAACTTGTTTCACTGAATTCCGATCTCGTATGACGAAGTTATGGTATTACGAAGTTAATACACTTTTAAATTGAATTCTAACTAAATTATTAATTCGGGCCCAACCTTTATTTCCCTCTGTCGGCCCAATTCCCACTTAAGGCCCAGACCCCCCCCACACGCATCTTCTTCTTCCTCCAGTAACACATGTGGACTCCTCTTGTAACCCACAAAACATGTCCGCTTCCTCCCCTTAAAGCATTCCCGTCCTCCTCTTCTGAACGTTATCCACCGAACAAAATCCCAGCGTCCAACCCCCTTTAACTCCCATCGCAAGTCATGAAGCTTGCCTCGGTCATTTTCCAACTGCTGCTTACGTGGTGACTTTGGCTCTCCATCCCAGTACCCTTCTTAGAACCCAAACCCGCTACTACCTTACAAACGTACACAACTGGGCGTGAAAGCCCCCACATTGAATAGTAGTCGCATGCCATGCTACTTCGATTATTGTCACCATCTTCATAAACACTTCATCACTTCATAGTCTTAGGAAAACAGAAAATACCTTTGTTCCTTTCTTCCTTGGTCACGAGATAACCCGTACACAGCTCCTGGGATCCGCTCACTGACATGTACCGGGTCCAAGTTTCCGCAAGCTTCCATCCATTCTATAACAGCGAACCAACGTCCCCCTTTCCATGCCGAGCTCTCAACCAAACCCACTGTCCAGCATAAGCAGCTCCTTTCTGCCCTTTACTAGCACATGAAACATACTCACGTACTGCATACGCACCCCACCTGTAAACCAAGACCGCACCTTCCCAATACCCAGCACCCCTTCAATACATTTTCACATTCGCCTACTGCATGAGGAAGCCAACCCGTCTAGTCCTTTCATTCCCACGTTTCAACGTACCAGCCTCCCTACTGACCCCCTTTTCACCCAAAATATGTTGCCTTTCTTTTTATGAGAGTACATGTTTTGTGTTTTGATTTTCCTGTATTGAAGAGCTTCCGTATGGACTTGTTTTTGATTTAAGAGGCCGGTGGCTTGAGGAAATGTTGTGTGGCGAGAGAATGAATAAGGGTTTGGGAACTTTGGGTATTTAAACGGTTAAACTTTTGAAGACGTGTCTCAGTTTAATGCCAGTAATATTTTGTGGAAGAGAACGAAGACACGAGGAAGCATCGGACATCATTCATTTAGTGTAATATGGTTGCAAACATTTGACATTACAATTCCGTTCATATCTGAGCTGCTACGGACAGAAATGAGAATACGGTCGTGTCCAGTGAGGTGTCACGATTCCAAAAATATAAAAATACCGGTAGATTGACTCATATTGTGAAACCCCAAAATCGTTGATTAAGGGTGCAAAATACTCCGAATAAAAAGTTGCTTATTTAATTAATTAAAAATTACCATAAAATACTAAAAATTAAATTATCACTACGCCTCAAAAGAACCTTGTTCAAATTCGAATCTGATAACTAGTTATATCGAATAAACCGTTACGGTCGATAAATGATTTTATAGCGACTATTTTAAAATTTGATTTGGACCTATCTCAAAATCTATCCGATGAAATCCCGATTTTTTCTCTTTCACTAGAAAGATATACTTCACCAGCTCCACACGTTTCTTGTTTCACAGGAATCCGATTTAAAACGAACTCTGTACATTCAGTTGAAGTTCGAATCGCCAAATAACGAACTGCAGCGCCATTTCAAGCTCGATCTTAATTAAATTATAATTATACGTTCGAATGTTGTACTTTAAGTTATCGATATCGCCAAATCGATATATAAATAATTAAATAAATTAATTATTCAACAGCTAGCAAAACGCGCCATTACAGCCGTCTTCATCTTCGACTTATCGTCGTATCAGTTATTCAGAATGGGATAAACCCGGTCTTTCCGAATAACTCGCGTATATTTTAAATAAGAGTTACACAAACACAACAGACGCCTCATTCCAATTCATCAGTCACTAACCGTAAATTAATAAAGAGAATAATTTCCCAAATATTAACCCCGAAGGCCGAAACCAACATCAGATCAATATCCAGAAAACCATTCTGCTTGGCTAACCGACCGTTAGTTTCTAAATTTCACATTCATAGGGAAAGGTTCCCATTAATTTTATCAAAGATAAATTCCTTGAATTTATTCTTTAATCTTATTTTGAATTTCGATGCAACTAGTCGAGATTAACGAACCTTACCGAAGTAATCATTGGTTTTAATTTCCTAATCCCAACCTATTCTTCCCATGAAGTAAAACTGGCAATACTTCATATCTAACACCATGGTGTTATCGGTAATTTTAATTACCATTTCACGTTCAAATCTAATTAAAGATTTAACTATCGCCTGGAGTAAAACTGGTGATACTCCATTCTCGATCTTTTCAATCTAATTAAAGATTCATTAAAACTCCACTTAGTTTTAATCGTTAACCGGGTTAAAGAATCCGTGTCATTTAAAACAAGGTTCACGATAAACCCAAAATCACATCACATTAATTATCGGGTTAAAGAACAAGTGTTATTTAAAACACTGTTCACGATAAACCCAAAAATCAATATCCATTCAATTAAATATTATTTAATTGGTACACTTCATTAAATCTAAATAAAAGATTTAATCTTTTCTCAATTGGGTTCAAGAACAGTGTTAGTGAAGACAACATTCACGACAAACCCAAATCACATTTGACATTCAATACAAGGCTCTGAATAGAAAATATATCGGCTTATATTCAATATCAAATTCTACGATTAACAAATGTCGTATTGGAAATAATGATATATATATATATATATATATCTTTCAAATTTCCATAACAACATCTGTATAATCACGAATTCCAACATCGAAATATTATGAAGACAATTTCGATTCAAATCCACTCCAATGCAATCATTGGAAATTCTGGTTATTTTTAAAACCCTTTTCAAATTCAATTTATTTATTTAAAAATAAATAGAATTATAATTCTAGTTCAAAACTAGTTCATTTCGATAAAAATCTACTTTTATCTTTTCAAATATGGAGTATTTCATCCCAATTCTTTCTAAATCATTTCTTATGATTTTACACAAATTATTACTATTTTTAATAATTTTATCAAGGCCCGTACAGTCGATTTCCATCAACGGCCATCGAACTGCACTTACAGCGACCTTTTCCAAATTTGATTTGACGTATCTCCAAATCCAACCGGTAGATTTCAAATTTCTAATATTCGTTAGAAAGCCCTTTTCGATACGAAACCAACGGTTCCGGTTTTAGGAGAATCCGACGGTCGGATCTCCTGTAATGTCCGTTTGAAATAAATGGTAGAAATTCACGAACTGCCGCGGCGCGGCGCGTTCTATTCAGGCCATTATATTATATATATATAATATATATTTCGCCGATTTCTATTTAAAACGAATTATATAAATAGTTTTAAATTTGTTTCAAAAACAATTTCAACTTCCATTTCAATCCAAAGCAGAATTGAATTCTTCTTTATAAATTCGTTTTAAAATTCATTTCTATTCAATTCAAATTTCAATTCAATTTGAATTCAATTCAATTCGCTTTCAATTCAATTTGAATTCGTTTTCCATTCAATTTGAATTCGTTTTCAATTCAATTCAATTTCAAAGTCGTTTTCTATTCGATTCAAATTGGTTTTCTATTCGATTCAATTCAAATTGGTTTTCTATTTGATTCAATTCAAATTGGTTTTCTATTCGATTCAATTCAAATTGGTTTTCTATTCGATTCAATTCAAATTGGTTTTCTATTCAATTCATTTCAAAATCGTTTTCAATTCAATTCATTTCAAATTGGTTTTCTATTCGATTCAATTCAAATTGTTTTTCTATTCGATTCAATTCAAATTGGTTTTCTATTCGATTCAATTCAAAATCGTTTTCAATTCAATTCATTTCAAATTGGTTTTCTATTCGATTCAATTCAAATTGGTTTTCTATTCGATTCAATTCAAATTGGTTTTCTATTCGATTCAATTCAAATTGGTTTTCTATTCGATTCAATTCAAATTGGTTTTCTATTCGATTCAATTCAAATTGGTTTTCTATTCAATTCATTTCAAAATCGTTTTCAATTCAATTCATTTCAAAATGAATAAAATCGATATAAATATCGTTCACGTCAAAATGGCGTCAATCTAATCAACACGGCTTCATATATTTCTATTTTCAAATATTCTATTTCAAATATGTCTTTTTCAAAATAGTTGTTATTATCAAAATATTTCGTTCAACACATGACTAATCTCAACGGATGAGTACTGTCAACACATGAACCTTTATTTTATATTGATAAAGATGTAAATTTTATTACTAAAATATTTCACTCAACACATGACTAATCTCAACGGATGAGTACTGTCAACACATGAACCTTTATTTTATAATATTCTTTATTTTCTAAATTGGAATGAGGCCCAATCAATCACCATATAATATTAATTATATGGATTTTCATACATCATACGTATATAATAGCATTGAAAAATAATCAACCATCAACCAAAGTGCACTACACTGTATAAGCATCAAATATAGATATCTAACGCTTATAACAGCCTGTCAATCAATCGATCGACATATTTAATCAATCAGGATGAGTGAACTTCAAATTTCATCCCAACACCCGTGTGGGGTTTCAAACAATCAAACACATATTTTATTTGTGTAGTTGGGCGATGTGTAAAATTTATCGTCCCAATCAATGTCCTTCAAATAGGTGTACATAAACAAACCGTCCAGTTTGTAAATGAATATTTATTTATTACATTCACTATATTCATATTCACGTTAAAAATTATATATTTTTAACGATAAAACATTTTATTTTAACATATGAATTTCTATTCAGTTCATTCTTTAAATAAAATGATATTTTTATTTTCTAACTTATTTTACAAAATTTCGGCGGCATAACGACACGATACTAGAAACGGGACAAGGCCTAGCCTTATCCCCGGTCTAGTGAAGGCCCACGCCATTTACACATCAATCACATCAATTTCATTTCACCAAACAATTAAATTCCAAACCAAATAATCTAACCAACTACCCAACCAAACAATTAAACAAACAAGCCATCCATGGTCTGTGGATGACGGGTGTCGGGTGCTACTAAACACCGTTTGCATCCTAGTATATATATAACTAGAAAAAGAAATTGAAGAGTGAGAAGTTCTCACAGATAGCTATCCAACTTCACGACACTTCATTTAGAGAAATCATCGCCAATCTCGCCTTTTGTCGCTTTCGTTGCCCGTATTCACTACATAGGTAAAAATCACATTTTTACTTCGCTATTCAATAAATAAGAATCGAATTTTTACTATGCTATTCAATATATAAAAATCGAATTTTTACTATGCTATTCAATATATAAAAATCGAATTTTTACTATGCTATTCAATATATAAAAATCGAATTTTTATTATGCTTTATGAATTAAAGTTTATATTTTTATATCAAAGAAAAGTTAGCTTTTTCAATCAAAGACTTCATATTTTTATTACTTAAGAAATCATATTCTCACAACGTAACAAATCCATTTAAAAATCCTATCTTTATAACGATAAAATCATATCTTTATACTATAAAAAATCTTACCTTTACCTAACCTAAAAACCTAGTTTTTATTAACATAAAAAGATAAATTTTCATTAACATTAAAATCAAACCTTCGTATAAGTAAAACTGATTTTATAAATTTCAACTGATTTTATAAATTGAAAATCACCTGAGGGGGGCTTGGGGGGGTAGCCGGAGGTTGGTTCGACGGCGGTGAGGTACTGGGTTCGGATCCAGAAGAGGGGCGCATTCTTGGGGCGGTGGAGCTCCGGTGCGGCGGCGCTGGACTACTTGGTGGAGGAGGAGAAGTCGAAGGAGGAGCGGAGGATAGAGGCGGTGGGTACAAGAAGGTGGCGGCGGCGGAATCAGGGCTTGGGGCCTTCGCGTATCGGACCGGGGAAGTATGAGGAGAGATGAAGGATGGGGGAAGGCGGCGACTATCGGAGGAGGTGGTGATGAGAAGAAGGGGGAGGAGTGGCGGTCGTGAGGAGGAAAGGGGCGTCGTTTTTTCTGAAAAGGGGGAACTGGTTGGGTCGGGAAAAAGAAAAAAAGGGGGTGTTAAGGAAAGAGTTGACTTTAATTAATAATATATAAATTTATTTAATTTATTTCCATAAAGTACCCTTTTATTTTCAACTCGAAATCGAACCCACCGACTGTCATCCCTAGGGTAATACCCTCATTCCGAACGCAATGGGATATGTCTCGAAGGCCAATTCGATCGTTTCCATCAGTTTTCGTCAAAATCAACATATAACTCTATATATTGAATTTGAACGCGCATTTGAATTTAATGGGGTTGCATACTAACTCGAAAAATTCCAGAAAAATATTTTTTAGCTTCGTATTGATGATACGGTCCTAACAAAACTAATTTCATCAAATTCTGAGACCGTTAGAAAAATGGCCATTTTCCAGTCGATTAAAATCAACTGAAACTGGTCAAACGCATTTTCCTTTGCCACGCTCACATATTGATTCGAAAAAAATATGAAAATTGAAACCTAGAAATAACTTTACATCACGGATCCAACAAAAGTGGTTTCGTCGTAATCCGAGGTCGTTTGCAAAATTCCCATTTTTAAGGGCCTGAATTCCATAGCGACTATTCAGAATTTTCAACTGGACATATCTTTTGATTCCTGCTATGAAATTTTGATTTTTCGGATTCGTTGGGAAGATATTCACAATTAGATCCTAAGGTTTTTGGTTTCACTAAAATCCGGATTGTTTTGCACCCGGTACATTCAATTGAAGTTTGAAATCGAATTATCGAACTACCGCGCCATTTTCAATTCCTTTTATAATTATATATGATTATTTATATTCTATCGACGAACTATATAACTATATACGTTTGAATTTCATTCAAGATAAGTTTCTCGTCGATATTATTTAAAATAATTCATTTTAAATAATCAAAATTCGCTAAAATTGCCAAAATAAAAATTTTAAACTGGCCCAGATTTTCGGGTTGTTACACTATGAACATTGCCTATGACTATGGACATTGCCTATGACTATGAATATTGCCTATGACTGTGACTGTGACTATGAGAATTATTTTCTTGACCGTGAAAACCAACCTATGCCTTTGATTAGGAAAAGCATAAACTATTGCCTATGACATAACAAGGACATCTGTGATTAAACACCTATGATTCATGACTAGGAAAGTGTTGCTTAAGTTCTGTGATTATGAGGTTAAACCCGGATATTTATTCTGCCTGTCCTTGGTTTTCTTTGGTTTTAGACCATGGGAATTTACCTATTAAGTTAGGTCTACCCATGTTCTTGAACCTATGTCTTTATTTCTGTCTATTCTTTGTTTTAGACCTTGGGAATTTACCTATTAAGTTAGGTCTACCCATGTTCTTGAACCGATGTCGTTATTCAACCCTTTTTATGCCAGTTAGTATGTCTATCTTTTGCATAGCATCTTTGGTTCATTCCCTATTTTCTACGAACCTAGCTTTACTTATAATCTAGAATGAATCACGATTATACGAACGGTGGGAATGCGGTTTGGGCAAAATATGAAATTTACTTAAAACGTAGTTTAACTTGGAAATTGGCATAAATTGGAAACATGTATTATGGCATGTTCATAGAAATACAAATTGGATAAATTTAACATGAATTATAGGATGTGCAATTTGAGTCTAGTATTGACTTGTAAATCTAGCATTTACATGAGTTATGAACTAGAATAATAAGTCTAGTTTGAAGTGAACTGTAATTAGAATGTTAAATCAGGATTGGATTAGCTAATTTAGCATGGTAAGTATATTAGCATAAATTTGAAATTGGCCATAATTGGGAATAATTGGCAGGTTCAGAAATATCATGCTTAGTGACACTTAATTGGTATAGTTTACATACCAAAAGGCATAAATATGATATAAAGGGGGAAATGGACCATAAGAATAAATGTAGACAATTTACATTAAAAGAGTAATTGGGAAATAAGTAAATTAGGAATAATTTACTTATAGAATTTGGCCTGAATGAGGAAATATAAATTTAGACAAATCAAAGGTTTATTAATGACATCTCTTTTAATGACACACCAGAAAGTTCTAGGGTGACAGAGAGGATAGTGTCTAGGCTTGGGTTTGGAAAATACAAGTTTCCTGCTCTCCTTGGCTATCCCTAACTGATCCGATGGACGGGATGGTTACTTTCAAAACCTGATTTGAAAACTAATCAAAACCCTTTTTGAACTTAGAAAACACGAATATGCCTAACCCGAGGTTAGACTGAGTTGCGATGTAAACCTGCCCGGAAGCAATCGGCACATCCAGTATTCGCAACAATATCTGTCTAATGTGAGTTGTCGCGACTTTAATTTATTTAGTTAAAGCTAGAACAAGAATGGTAGGGTTAAGTTAACTAAGACACTTAACCGGTTCAACATGATAACTAAACTGATGGGTGGGGTTAAGTTCAGAATGACACTTAACACAGTTAATCTAGAATGGGAGGGTTAAGTCCATAGGAACACTTAACCAACTTAACACAGTTAAGCTAGAATGGGAGGGCTAAGTCCATAGAGACACTTAACCAAATTCAAGGTAGCAAGACAAGATTTGTAGGGGTTAAGTAAAGTTTAATACACTTAGCCAAATTAACATGTTACCCAGACCAGAGGTTGGGGTTAAGTAAAATCTAATACACTTAGCCAATTTGATATGTTAGCTGGGCTAGACCGTAGGGTTAAGTAAGCTTGAACACTTAACCATCGGATTGTGATATAGAAATAGGGTTAAGTCTAAAACATGAAGGGATAATACTTAACCATTAATAACATGTTAGTTAAGACAGACGGGCAAGGTTAAGTTAAAAAGGAACACTTAACCAACACAAGGTGAATGGGTAGGGTCAAGTAATAAGAAATACTTAACCAATATAACTTGGTTTGTGGTGGGGTTAAGTCAACATGAATTACTGATAACACTTAACCAGTATAACAGGATGAACGAAGAGGGTTAAGTTGGCTTGAATTGACTAATGACACTTAACCAAACCAAATTGACGGGGAAGGGAATTAAGTAGTAAACCTTAGTTAAGAAAACAATGATTCTGGAAACTAAGTGGTAAATCTTAGTTAGTAAAACTAAGTAGTAATTCTTAGTATAACACGGGAAGGAGCGAATGTCCGTCTGAGTAGAAAGAAGGCTCCAACGAATTGGGTTACGAAGCCCGAGGCTTCGAGGGGACGTGAGGGTACTCTTGGTATCCCTCTGTGAGGTTGCAGATGATCCGCCTGGGCCCACAGAGGTTAAGGTCTGCGTAGAAGAACCAGGGGTATGCCTTGGTTGCAATACATGGCAACCTATAGACTAGGATGGACCGGCGTGATTCGGCGAGCAAACGGTAGCCCTGTGATAGCGACTCGTCGTCTGCTATCCATCTTCAGTCAATCGAGATACGTGAAGCGGAAAGGCGGAGAACTCCAAAAGACCATATACTTGCTATCTAGTTATGGGTGAGGATGGCCATAGGATAGAGGGGCACAGGGGGCCGGCGTATAGTTCTCATTTTACAAGGTGTGCCTTTCATTAGTTGAGGGAGGGGTCAAGTGGGACCATAGCCACTGAAATAAAAACAGACCTTAGCATCTGCACCGGTAGATATCTGAAAGCTCCCGACCGAGTTCTGTATTCCTTGATTTTCCCTGACACAGGACTCGGGTCGCACATTACAGGACATGTGCATCTAAACAAGAGATAACAATTCGCGATACATGCGTGGAAAGTATAGGAACATATACCACTCCGAGTAGTGTGTCCAAGACTTTGGGGGCATCGTTCGACAGGTAGCATAGTCCCTAGTTGGACTAGGTGGCAAAAACTCTGAATCCGAGAAGCGTTCAGCAGATAGCGTAAACTCTAGTTGAATATAGAAAGCACTTGATAGAAAACCCTAGATTAAATCCAGGTAATAAATAATAAATGGATGCCCGATGGCAATGGAAAATACAGGGATTGGGATCACGTTATCGTTACTAGTTAGGACACTAGTTAGGAGGTGCAGAGATATAGAAACCATTATAGAAAGGAAATAGCGAAGAGGCGAAAGTATTAGAGCATATCCAATTTATCTTAGCTTAGCATATCTTGTGATTATCTTGTCTAATCTTGCTGACCCTATCTCCTTGGTGTTATCTTGTATTCAGTTAATTCATGTCGTTTTGTTTTTCCATGTTCATATGCTAGAAGTTACTGAACTTACTCAGGCTTTATGTCTGACTCTGTTTTTCTTTCGTCTTCTTTTCTTCCGTTCCCCCCCTCCCCCGGTAGTAAAGGAGGGAATAGTATAGCTCAGGTTAAGTTGGATTGTCACTCTTTCCCAGCTTGAAGATTTGTCGAAGTTTTGCTTGGATTCTCTTTTCAGATGCTATGGCTGGCTCTTGCTAAAATTGGGGAATATAACTGTTTTTTTATGCTTCTTTATTTTGTAAGACCGATGATACTCTGATATTGTAAAGAAATCATTGTACAAACTATTTTATCAATAAAGAAAAGTTTTATTTTCCGCTGTTTAATTTTTGTCTGTCTTGTAATTTATCTGCATCTTTTACCCTAAATGCTCCACAGAACTTAGTGCATTCCCTTTGTGAGTGACACTAACGGATGTGGGGTGTTACAGAAATGAACAGCTAAAGGTATAAATAAACACCTATCTATATTCCTATACACAGTTGCACAGCTAGAGAAAATAGACATTGTATAGCTGAATGAAAACAGTTGTGTGTGTGTGTGTATATATATATATATATATATATATTTATTTACACACTAATTCTATGGTACAATAAACAGAAATAAAACCTATGTATATATTTTTACCATCAAAATCTACAGACAAGGGATTGATAATCCATTTACACGGTCGAATTCATATGAAAATATATATAAACGGTACCATATCTACAGCTCAAATATCTGAATGGAATAAACAAATGCATAGCATCCGCCTCATCAAATCTATACATTTCAATCACTGTACCATTTCGAACAAACCAACCGCATTGGAAATTTAATACCAAATTTATCAAATCTCTATGAAAATCTATCATGCAGTTCCATCACATGTACGCAGATCTAAAAAGGGGAAAGGAAACAATGGTCTAAGCTTATAGTAGCTGGTCCTATCTAAGATAGGCTTTGATAGACATTAATCCTATCTAAAATTACCACACTATAAATATATGTATACACGCAGTGTGTTTTCCCCATTCAAGAACCAAATGAATCAACACAGTAAAGAAAATCATTCGAACCATAAAAAAATCAAAACAAAACTTATACAGCAAACAAAAAAGAACAGGTAATAAACTTATCTGTACTCGATAACCCACGTGCTTCATATCTGGATGCTTCAGATGAATTTCCTAATGATTTCGTTTGAGGTCGAGGACTTAGTGTTCGGTCCTTCCTCGAATAGGAGTCTCGGGTTCAGTTTGTGTATGAGCCGTAGTGGATCTAGAAGGCATGGGGGTTGATTGGCGAAACGGTGGTGAAGTTGGAAGGTGCTTCGGAGGACGGAGGCGGTTGCGTGGG
The DNA here is from genome assembly GCA_030737875.1 of Allium sativum. NCBI lineage: Eukaryota > Viridiplantae > Streptophyta > Magnoliopsida > Asparagales > Amaryllidaceae > Allium > Allium sativum. The sequence goes on from CM060913.1 coordinate 825,791,168, forward strand.
TTCAAAGCTGTTTAACATGCTAGAAGAAATGGAAAGGCAAATCATGGAGGGGCTTATGAATGAGCTAAAGCGGCAATGGAGGTGCGCAGATCGAAATGAAGATGGAACGGGTACTGCCAATTTGAAATTTAGGGATCTGGACATGGAAAATGAACGAGGACAGCTCCGTTTTCTTTAAGTGGGGAAGGGTTTCACGTGGATTATGATTTGGGTTGAATGCATAAAAGGATCTGTCCACAATTAAGTAGCGTGTAGTTGTTGGATAGGCCTACAAGGTCAAGTGAGATGCAAAAACGTGGAAGCCCAATCGTAGTGAGCGTGAATAAATGGACTGTAAGGTTTATCAACTTATAATTAGTGCAAATTGTTTTGAAACTAAAAGTTAGTTAAACTATATTTTAAATTGTTAATGATTTTATAATATTTTAAATCATGATAGGGTTTAAACGATGTGGCCATGGTTCAGGAAATGTCGGTCACGTTTTGGAACAAGGCACGAACTGACAAAGCAATGAATGAAGGAGTGGTCCGAAGTATTTTAAAAAAAAGTAATTAGCTCGTTAGTTGATTAATTTAAAATTAATTAGTTATTAAAATTTAAGTAAATTTTAAACATTAACAATGTATTCATGTCTTATCAGAATAGGCCGATTCAAAACAGACTGGAACCGTATTCCTGAGCAGGACGGTACAGAACAAAATTGAATCGAACGAGTTGGAATTCATCTGGAGCAAGCTATGTTTACAATGTAGGTCAAGGTGAGTTGACCTAACTTAGTTCCCACTTATAATGATTATAAGCCGGGTTTATCATTAGTCTGCTATGGCTGCTAATTATTGGTTGTTCGATGATTGTTTTGGATGCGTGTTAAATATTTTTATCAATCATTTAAATAAAACGGTTGGTTAATTTAAATGGAATAACATCGTTATTTTTTATGATGATTTCCAAACTGATAATTCACCCTATTGGGTAAGTTTATAATCAAATAAACGAATTGAATTTAAATTGATGATTGAATTATCGCTATTGCTTGATCGTGATTAGTTAAATTAATTTATCATGTTTATATTATCCAATGGAATGATCTATTGTATTTTGAGATAACCCATTGAATGCAGGGAAGTACAGGTTGGAGGAATCCAACCGAATTTCTCAAAATTTATTGTTATTTTCATATGATCATTTATGAAACCGTTGAACACATATGGTTGGATTACTGAATTGGTTATTGATTGTTGCACCCAAATTCAACATTTTCTTGGTTAATTAACCAATGGTGATATTGGTTGAGAAATTTATAGCAGATGGCCAAAATACTGATTTACCGTTAGTAATGAAATGATGAATTTTTTTTACAACTTAATATAGATTTTTAAATATATTATTATAAATGAAGTTTATAAAAAGAAAATAAACAGACTATATATATATATCGTTTGTTTTAACTGCTATTTTTGTACCAAAATCTGCCGTGTGCGAAGCATGTGCTTCACCGTATTTACTGAATAATTTTATAAAGTGGATTCTTATAGGATTGATGGGCAGGTAGGCGAGAATTAACCTGATGATTAATAAACAGGATTTATTGTTTTTAAGAACAATTAAATGAGATTATTTGGAAATAGGTTATTTTTATAATAACCGATGTAAATGAGATTATTTGGATTAATAAATGTTATTTATAAATTCAAAATGAAAAGATGAGTTAGAGTTGATCAATGGGTTAATCATGTTTCAAGATTTACCAAGCCAACTGTTTTGATCAGTAATTGATTATTTAATTAAACTAGATTATGCCGATTAATCTAATAAAATAATTTAGCGAATAATTATTTATCTTAATGAGATTTTTAAAAAAGGAAATTTAATTCCAGTTAATGATGAAGTAAATTATAAGTTTTATTTAATTTAAGGAACTATTTCTTAATTGAAGTCCATTTAATGTAAGTGATTGAAGTTATAAATAAAATATGATTAAATTTCAAGGGAAGTTTATGAATGGGTTTATATTTAAACCAAAATTGGTAAATGAAGTTATAAAGTGATTTTAAGCGAATATGCCAAGCTTAAAATAAATGTTACTTAATATTTTAAGTAAGGGAAATTGGAATGGAAAAGGGTTTTATATCAACCTAGGGATGTGTAAACGAGTTATGAATAAGGGGTTGTGAAGTTAAAGCGTTAAATTGTGAATTAACGTTATCTAATAATTGCATTAAGTGTATTGGATGAGATAGATGTAAGATTTCCCAAAGGAATTGATTTAAAGGAATTAGAAAAGGGATTTCTGTAATTGAATTTGGTAGAATGTTTAGAAATAGGATTTGGAATAAAAATCCAGAAAATGGGACGAATAGTTTTAAAGGAGCTAAAGTTTAAAAGTTAATGTGTATTAATTATTTACTAAATCAATGATTTTTGTAACAACCATATATTTAAAAAAGGAGATTTCAAAAAAAGCAAGAAGGTTTCATAAAACCGAATTTTAATGCGATAGTGAAGTGGTATTTAAAATGAATATGGGTTTGTGAATTACAATTCATATTTGTCTTAAGATAAAAATGTGGTAGATCAAGGTCTGAGATGTAATTAAAATACCCCAACTTGAACAACTGCAGGATTATCGAAGGATGATATGAGTTGTAAGGGTGGAGATGCTAGAAGTAAGTTATATTGAGGAATAATGATTTGAAGCATTTGGAATATATATTATAAAATTACTAAATAAAAGGAAATAAAAATGGTTTGAGAATATGAAATGATACTCCCAGAATAACGAAATAAAAGGGGATTTTGTAACGATTGCTTTACAATGATAAGTGAATTGTTTTCATAATTATAAATGATAAGTAATGTGGTGGAAAATGTTTTGAAGGATAGTAACGGGAAATTGGATAGGATTTTAAGTTATTTCTTTAAGTATTTTAAATAAAATGATTTGAGAATAATTATATATTAAACTAATTTATTATCTTTGGTATTACAACTAAAATATCATTTTAAATGGCCAAGTGATGCTATGTAATAAACCAATGGATTTATTTTATTTTTATGATTGTTTATTTTGATAGTTAAATGACCAACCATCAAAATCATGCCCAATGTGTTGTTGGTACGGAAAGTCCAGGATCGGATTTATATTCGAAAACCATTCCGAACCAGCAAATACGAAAAGATGCTGATTGAAGATGGAGCAGTTGAAGACCATGGATATTCATAAGCGGAAGGGCTACTTGATAAATTTCTCTGATGTTGCAATCAGAGATATTTTGATAGTAATTCGGTCGCGGTTGAAATCTATAGATTGCAAGGACTACTCGCTACTGATCCATAGGGTGATTCCTAGGATGTGGTAGGAGGGTGCCTTCGGTTCATCCTATTCCTGGATGACTTGTATGGTTGAATGTCTGACAAAGTATTTCCAAAAGACCACGTATGTTGATTTCTTCAAATATATCATAGTTGGTTAGATCCTAACTAGTGTATTTTTGTGGATGTCAATTAGTGATATCTGATGGATCTGACGATGTGGCATCAAAGTAAATGGTGACCAGATGTGCTAAAAGGAAATTCAAACCTGAGGCCTCATCAGCCGGGAAATGAGAAAAATCGGGTAGGCAACATGGCTATGAGGGTCGCTCCCATTAGGGTGTATAATCACCTATCTAGAGAAATTTCTTTTGCTTCTTTAATCTGTTTCGATGTTGTCCCTTTCCAGGAAACGGTGGGTAGCTCCAACCGTTGGTGATATACATTTGATACACTCAAGCGGAATGAGTGGTTGGCCTTGTGTGGGTCGGGTTGCAAGACGTTCTTGTTAAACCCAGTGTATTTGCCTCTAGAGATACACTATCGACAGGTGGTTTCATACCTTGTCATAGTTGGAACCCAATCTCCAATAAGCGCCCATGGTTTTGTTTGTATACTATATATGTGGAGCGTGAGATGCAAGAGTTCTGCTAGATTCTGTTTATCTGTATTTATACACTATTATAATATCATAATAAGATATGATTTAAAAAATGTTTTGGGTTATCGTAAGGTAAAAGCCGTTCGTATTTATGTGTGGATTTGGTCTTACGATTATCCTTCTCTTTCAAAAAGGAAGTTGAACTTTAAAATCAAGCTGTACGATACCTTTAAACTTAGTTGGTTTCTCACTCTGGTTCACTAGACTGATCCGGTATTTGTAATGCTCGGGTTAGACCGAGGTGTACAGGTTCAGGTTATCGGATGCTGTGAAGAGACGTTGTAACACCCCACGTCCATTAATGTCACTCACAAAGGGAATGCATTAACTTCCATGGAGGTTTTAAGTGAATATAGAACAGAAAAATTACAACAAGACAGATAATAAGTAGTACTTGGAAATCTAAAACTTCATTTTATTGCAGCGGAAATTAAACATGTTTGTTACATCATAAAACCATAAATCAGAGTCAAGTACAATATCCATCTTGATAAAACAAAATACATAATTCCATTACATAAATAGCCATTAAAGAAGATAACAAGCTGGACTTTACTTCAATGGTCCAAGCTTTCCAAGAGAGAGATTAAGCAATCCAATCTAGCCCAACTAGAGCTGGGCCCACCCTGAGGACCTGGTGGGGGAAAAAGATAGAAATGGAGGGGGTCAGACATAAAGTCTGGCGAGTATGATAATTCTAACAATACTATTATCAAAATAACTAGACTAAGGCATAAGCTGGAAAACAAGGAAATGTCTATGAACTATTGGGTTTGGAAGAGCATATAAAGATAACGTTAAAGGCACACCTAATTACTTACGAATAATTACTACACTGCACCACACCAGTCACTCTAAAGGTTGATCCCACTTGCTTCACTTAGAAATTATATAAATAGCTTCGTGTACCCCTAGCTGACTACATATGTGCCGCCTGCCCCTATCTCCGCTAGGTGTACCCCAATACCCACTTTCGATCAGCTCGCTACTCGTAGATACCCGTGCTGGCCCCAAAGTTGGGTGTATCACTCCCCTAAAGTGGCAACCCGATACAACTTGAGAATGCACGACTTATACCTGCACGATGCAACAACGTCTTACCTACCAGCCCGGGTCCACACACGCATATGAAGCCCGTTGGACTTGCGTTGCCACCGCTACCCCGTTTGGCCTCTTATAGTCAAGCCCAATATGCGTGTCCCGTCCTCGACTTGGGTCGAGCCCACTAAGATACGTTTCGGTTACTGGTTGAAATGGGCCCCCACAAGCTATCCACCCAAGCTTGTCCCCCACTAGTATATCCCACTTAACCCTCTTCTTAGTCATGTTCATTCACATGTGTGTTTGGTTAAGTCTTACTAATCGTATTTCAAATGCCACTAAAGGCACCCACTTCATTCCTCATGCCACCCAAGGCACCTACTTAACCCCCATATCCCATCTTACATGTTTATCTAGTTAAGTATTTCTTAATTCATTCAGGCCATAACCTCATAAAGACCTCTCACATTAGACAGACATTTATGGCAGCTGGATTTGCCGGGCGGGTCCGGGCAGTCTTACACCATAAAAGAGTCTAACCTCATGTCTTTACAACTGTTATGATTTAATTTGGGCCTAGGACCTCTCACATTGGGCTGACATTTGTGACTACTGGATTTGCCGGTCGGGTCCGGGCAGGTTTACGTCACAAACGAGTCCAACCTCGTGTCCTAAGCGTTGATTAACACTTATAATCTTTTACCCCAGTTTTAAATATATCCCTATTCAAATCATTAATTAATTCCAATTTTAATGATGTCCATAATTGACTCAATTATGGCCATCCACTTATGGTATGCAAAATCATATCAATTGCACCCCAATTTCTTAATATTAAATCCTTAATATTACCCCTACCCCACGTTATACGTTCGCTTATTCAACGCAAAACATACGTTAGACTCGAATAGTCTAACTCATAGCACAAAGATAAATTATCACAACATATAGACAAATAAAATAGATCTAATCATAATAGGGGTGAAACTTGCATAAAACTACACATGTCATGGATCTAAAGGTGTCAACTTGTTTGGTTAAATGTCACAACCTACATAATATGATCATAACCCAAAAACTTGCATATGTGGTTTATGCAACATAATGATGGTGTGAACTAGCATCTAACACAAACAACTCACACATTTCATAGCACAATTCTAGATCGAAATAGGTGTCATGGCATATGTTCATAATCTTAACTAATCAATCTAAATTTGCATACATGATTTGTCATATAGATCAACATAGCCCAAATAATATCAACATTATGATTTGATTAACATGAACTAATTAGCATAGATAATAACATCATGACTTTATAACATGTATGATTTATCACAACTTAGCATAGAAAATTACAACCTATACAATATCATCATAGCATGATTTACAACATATAGGATATCATCATCATCACATAACATAGGATTTACAACATACACGATAGCATAAGGTTTACAACAACATATATGACAATTCACATCATTTTCTTATGATCCATATCACATCATAATCTAATTAGTTTGCTAATAATCTTGTTAAGATCATCATACTCACAATTAGAGAAGAAAGAGAGTCTTGATTTGCTTTAGAGTTGAGTAGAATTAGGGTTTTGATTAACTTTCTTCCTTCTTAGTTGGCAGCGGCTACACTGAGTTCCATGGCGATGGCATGACGGTGGCTATTCTATTTTTCATGTGATTTAGAGTGAGAGACTACCTAGGTATATATAGAGTTTAGGATTTATTTAGGCCATCAGATCAACTCAGAACTAACCTGAACCTTTTAATTTGCCAACTCAGCCCTAAAGACACATCAGCAGCTCAAGATTGGGCTCAGTCAAACCCTAGCCGAATGGACCAGGTCGACACCCAGGTCGACTGCACAGTCGACCTGGTCCCTGGGGTGTCGACTGCCCAGTCGACTCCCCAGTCGACCTGGGTGCTGGGCGGGAAATTTCCCGCCTAGCCTGTTTGACTTCGAATTTTAAATTTTAAATTTTCTGAAATTTGTTTTGAATATTCTGAAACTTCCGATGGCCATAACTTCTTCATACGAAGTCCAATTCATGCAAACTCGGACTCTATTTCGACCAGAATTCCGACACGAACACAATGGAGCAACCCTTTTCCCACAATTCTCACGTCTGAGATTAGTTATTCTTTAATTTGTGAATATTAATATTAACAGAATTACGGGGTCTTACATTCTCCCCTCCTAAAGGGATTTCGACCCCGAAATCTTCAAGTCAAGAAGAATGTATATCCTAACATCCAATCATCCATCTACTCAACCATCAAACACAGGCAACCATTGTCCTTATAGACTCTAATGCTTTCATGTTTAAATGCACAGTGTGTGTATATGTCCATATCTAATGCAAAATCAGGCGGTCCACTGATTCAGTTGAGCTCCTTAATGCAAATCATGATAGTGCCATGCGTCCATTATGTATGCAAAAGTTCCTTAATGCTACATATTATCTCTATATGCGTGCACAATCATCATCTGAATGCAGCATCCATATGGTAAAAAAAATCCTCATACATCCATTTTACTAAATACATCCATATATATGCAATATGAAGTGACTGAGCCGATCTAGTGCCTAAAGTGTGTGTATATGCATCCACGAGCAACCACTAGCAAACACTTGCATTCACGTGCATCCATCATCCATAACATGTCTCAAACACATGTTTCAACCATAGGATTATCCTAACTAAAGGTCAAAGATACTAGCGAGAGGACATACTAAAGATAAGATAAGTACAAGCTAAGCGATAAAGGAGAAATTAAAAGACATACCCTCAAAAAGAAAAGGGTACACCGAACGCATCTTCGCTTCTGTCTCCCAAGTAGCGTTGCTCTCATCATCTCCCCATTGCACTTCGACTAGTCTGACCTCTCGATTCCTCAACTTCTTAATTTCTGACCCAAGAATGCGCGTAGGAGCTCGTCGAACCGTCACATCACGCTCTATCTCCACCTCTCTAAGCAAGTTCGGCTCTACCACTTCCGCGGTCTCGTGCAAGCACTTCCTCAAATGTGACACATGGAATACGTCGTGTACACCACTAAGTCTCTCAGGCAACTCCACTCTATACGCCATCTGTCCAATCTTCTCCTTAATAGGAAACGGCCCTACAAACCTTGGTGCTAATTTCACAATGGACCCAAAGCGAACGACATTCCGTAATGGAGACACTTTGATAAATACCATGTCCCCAACATCAAACTCAAGATCTGTCCTCCTCTTATCCGCATAAGATTTCTGCCTATCTTGCGCCGTCTTCATCCTCCTTCGAATCAAGTCGATCTTTTCCGAAGTCTCTTTAATCATATCGGGCCCAAGTAAGATCTTATCCGTAGATTCCCACCAACATGTAGGTGAACGACAAGGTCGTCCATAAAGAGCTTCGAAAGGTGCCATGCCAATGCTAGATTGAAAGCTGTTATTATATGCGAACTCTACCAATGGAAGATGCTCTTCCCACATACCCCCAAAGTCTAGGATACATAGCCTCAAAAGATCCTCTAGAATACGATTCACCCTCTCGGTCTGGCCGTCCGTCTGAGGATGATATGCGGTGCTCAAACATAACTGAGTCCCTACCGCCTCTTGTAAGCTCTTCCAAAATTCGCTAGTGAAGATAGGATCACGGTCGCTTACTATGTTAGAAGGAACACCATGCAAACGAACTATCTCTCAAACGTATACAGAAGCTAACCATGGAGCAATCCTCTTACTCTTCACGGGAATGAAATGGGTGCTCTTAGTAAGTCTGTCTACCACGACCCAAATACCCGTATTACCTTTCCTCGATCTCGGTTATCCGTCAATAAAGTCCATCGAGACGCTCTCCCACTTCCATTGTGGGACCTCCAATGGATGAAGCAACCCACCGGGTTTCTTTTGCTCCGCTTTTACTTGTTGGCACACCAAGCATCTAGCGACATACTCAGCCACATCTTTCTTCATGCCGGCCCAAAAGAAAACTCGCTTCATGTCTTTTACATCTTGTCCCCGCCGGGATGAATGGTCATCTTCGAACGATGTGCATCATCAAGAATGGTCTTCCTTAGGTCATCGTCTTTTGGTATACAAAGTCTACCGTCCCTACGTAACCAACCCTTATCATCTAGGGTATACCTACGGAGATGGCTCGATGACTCCCCTCCTTTGAGCTTTTCTACTAACTCAACCAACTGTGGGTCGTCTCGCTGTGCCTCGCCAATCCGTCCCAAAAGCGTAGGTCTAACCTCTAAGGATGCTAGCAAACCGGGTACGAAGTCAATGGAAGGTGTAAAGTCAAACGTAGAAATGAACTCTAGACTTCGCCGCTCAACAAACAAAGGACTTAAGGATAATCTTTTTCTACTTAACGCATCGGCCACTACGTTACCCTTGCCAGGGGTATATGCTATTTTGAAATCGTAGGACGCTAAGAACTCCATCCACCTTTGCTGCCTTAAGTTCAAGTCCTTCTGAGAGAACAAGTATTTTAGCGATTTGTGGTCAGTGAATAATTCGAATTTCTCTCCAAGAAGATAATGGCGCCAAGACTTAAGCGCGAAAATAATTGCGGCCAACTCTAGGTCATGTGTAGGGTAATTTTTCTCATGCACCCTTAACTGCCTTCCACCATAGGCTATTACCCTACCCTCTTGCATTAAGACTGCGCCTAGACCTATCCCACAAGCATCGGTATAAACAGTAAACGGCTTACTCGCGTCTGGCAGCACTAAGACTGGAGATGAAATCAAAGCTCTCTTTAAACGTTGGAACGCATCATCGCAATCTACGTCCCATGTGAAAACTAGGTTCTTCTTCATCAAACGTGTTAATGGAGCTGATATCTTTGCGAAGTCTTTGATAAACTTCCTATAGTATCCAGCCAACCCCAAGAAACTCCTTACTTCGGTGGCATTTTTAGGGACCTTCCAATCTTGGATGGCCACCACCTTTGCGGGATCCACAGCTATCCCTTCTTTGGAAACCACGTGCCCTAAGAATCGCACTTCCTCTCTCCAGAAGTGACACTTAGTAAATTTAGCTTTAAGTTTATGTGCTCGTAGAGTCTCCAACACTTCCCTAAGATGTAGGGCATGCTCTTCTTCATTCATAGAAAAGATCAAGATGTCGTCTACAAAGACTACCACGAATTTATTAAGGTACTCCCTAAACACCATACTCATCAAATCAAAAAAGTATGCGGGGGCGTTTGTCAAACCGAAGGGCATCACTAGCCATTCATAGAAACCATCCGGAGTCCTAAAGGTAGTCTTGTCTATGCTATCCTCAGCCACTCTCAACTGATGGAATCCAGTGGCTAAGTCCAACTGCGAAAACACTGAGGCGCCAACTAACTGATCGAAGAGATCGTCAATCCTCGGCAGTGGGTGTTTGTTCTTATTAGTAAGCTTATTAAGTTCTCTATAGTCCACACAAAGTCTAAGGGACCCATCCGCCTTCGTGGCAAATACTACTGGAGCACCCCACTCCAATATACTACGTCTTATGAACCCCTTCTCACGCAACTCCTTCACTTGCTTATTGAGTTCCCTCCTTTCATGAGGAGCCATGTGGCGTACTGGCAAAGATACTGGTTTCGCATTATCCACAAGATATATTCGAAAATCTATCTCCCGCTTCGGAGGCAAGCCCTTCACCTCCTCAAACACATCCGAGTATTCTCGGACCACTCTAACAGATCGTCGATTCTCCAAAGACGCGTCAAGCGATTCTAGATAACTTAGCATAACGGAATTTATGGGATTACAAAATATTTCGAGAGTGTTGCCAAGGCGAGTCATGAGCCTAACTACTCTCCTTTCACAATCAAGAATGGCCCCATTTCTGGATAACCAATCCATTCCTAAAATTAGCCCATAGCCCGTGAAGCCCAAAACATAAGCATCACATCTAAACTCAATGCTAAGTATAGAAATTTTCAAATCCAAACACATCATGGACAAGTAAGTTGAGCCCCCAATTGGATTCGAAACAACTAAGGGATCCTCTACTAAACTGGTGTTTAAGTGGAGTGATTCAACTAATGATATGGAGATAAACGAATGCGATGCACCCGAATCGAATAAGGTACGGACAGGATGATCAAACAGAAAAACTAAGCTTTCAACAGAAATGGTTCTACCTCATTCTTGCAGCGGTGGGACCGCGAGAGCCTGAACTTGTTCCCTTTCCTGCCCTGGTGCCATAAGAGCCTGCACCTGTCCTCCCGAGGTAGACCCTGCCCTTTGTCCCTTCTTTGGGCAGTCCTTCACTAGATGTCCCGCTTCACCACAGTAAAAACAGCCAGTCTTCTTTTTCTTTCTGCAATCCTTGCTGAGATGGCCTGGTGTCCCACAGTTAAAGCATCTTTTCTTTCCTTTGCCATTATTGTCTTTACTACCCTTCTTGTTTTGCTGTTGTGGTTTCTTCTGATCCCCTTTCTTCTCGGGTGCCTTATTAGCATTAGCGCCTTTCTCCTCGTGCATGAGTGCCATGTCTACTAGCTTCTCAAAGGTGGCCCCCATAGGGATGTGGGTCATAGCCAACCCCTGCAATGGCTCATTCAAACCATTAACGAACCTCAGAGCCATCTTCTCAGGCGTGTTCACTAAATCCAAGCCAAACCTTGCTAACTAATTAAATTTGTTGACATATTCTTTCACTGATGAGCTTCCTTGCTTTAATGTCAAGAACCTTTCCATAAATAGATTCTCTTCTGCCTTTGAGATAAACTTTGCCTCAAACCTACGTCTGAAATCCGCCCAAGAATCAACAGGACGCTCCCTATTAGTGACCTCCCACCAAAACGACGCCTCTCCCTTCATTAACCAAGATGCTAATTTGACTTTCCTCCCTTCTTCTACTTCAAAGATTTCTAGCAATTCTTCCACCTCCTTAAGCCAATCTCTAGCTTCCACAAATGTTTCTGACCCTTGAAAATGTTTTCCACCCATAGCCTTAAATTCCTTGCATGTCTTTGCAAAATGTTCAGCGCGAGGAGGAGGAGGAGGAGCGGGTGCAACTGGTGGTGGAGGAACATTGGCTGGACCTGCAGCGGCCCTAGCCTCTAATAACCTCCTATACCATCCTGGTATCGTTACACCAACCAGAAGGTTAAAATCTTCAGCCATGCTGAAAGGAAAACGGAAAGATTAAAAATGGAGAATTCGAAAGATAAAGATATGGATATTGGGGATTATGTTTTTCTTAAAAACTTTCCTCTTAAAATAACTCATTAAAACATGTTTTTGAAAACACTTCTTCCAAAAATACTTTAGAAAAATAGTTTTTCTAAAAAAATTATCTGTTCTGGTAACCTTAAGCTCTGATACCATGTGTAACACCCCACGTCCATCAATGTCACTCACAAAGGGAATGCATTAACTTCCATGGAGGTTTTAAGTGAATATAGAACAGAAAAATTACAACAAGACAGATAATAAGTAGTACTTGGAAATCTAAAACTTCATTTTATTGCAGCGGAAATTAAACATGTTTGTTACATCATAAAACCATAAATCAGAGTCAAGTACAATATCCATCTTGATAAAACAAAATACATAATCCCATTATATAAATAGCCATTAAAGAAGATAACAAGCTGAACTTTACGTCAACGGTCCAAGCTTTCCAAGAGAGAGATTAAGCAACCCAGTAAAGCTCCACTAGAGCTGGGCCCACCCTGAGGACCTGGTGGGGGAAAAAGATAGAAATGGAGGGGGTTAGACATAAAGTCTGGCGAGTATGATAATTCTAACAATACTATTATCAAAATAACTAGACTAAGGCATAAGCTGGAAAACAAGGAAATGTCTATGAACTATTGGGTTTGGAAGAGCAGATAAAGATAACGTTAAAGGCACACCTAATTACTAACGAATAATTACTACACTGCACCACACCAGTCACTCTAAAGGTTGATCCCACTTGCTTCACTTAGAAATTATATAAATAGCTTCGTGTACCCCTAGCTGACTACATAGGTGCCGCCTGCCCCTGTCTCCGCTAGGTGTACCCCACTACCCACTTTTGATTGGCTCCCTACTCGTAGATACACGTGCTGGCCCCACAGTGGGGTATATCACTCCCCTAAAGTGGCAACCCGATACAACTTGAGAATGCACGGCTTATACCTACATGATGCAACAACGTCTTACCTACCAGCCCGGGTCCACACACTCATATGAAACCCGTTGGACTTGCGTTGCCACCGCTACCCCGTTTCGCCTCTTATAGTCAAGCCCAGTACGCGTGTCCCTTCCTCGACTTGGGTCGAGCCCACTAAGATACGTTTGGGTTACTGGTTGAAATGGGCCCCCACAAGCTATCCACCCAAGCTTGTCCCCCACTAGTATATCCCACTTAACCCTCTTCTTAGTCATGTTCATTCACATGTGTGTTTGGTTAAGTCTTACTAATCGTATTTCAAATGCCACTAATGGCACCCACTTCATTCCTCATGCCACCCAAGGCACCTACTTAACCCCCATGTCCCACCTTACATGTTTATCTAGTTAAGTATTTCTTAATTCATTCAGGCCATAACCTCATAAAGACCTCTCACATTAGACATACATTTATGGCAGCTGGATTTGCCGGGCGGGTCCGGGAAGTCTTACACGATAAAAGAGTCTAACCTCGTGTCTTTGCAACTATTATGCTTTAATTTGGGCCTAGGACCTCTCACATTGGGCTGACATTTGTGACTACTGGATTTGCCGGTCGGGTCCGGGCAGGTTTACGCCACAAACGAGTCCAACCTCGTGTCCTAAGCATTGATTAACACTTATAATCTTTTACCCCAGTTTTAAATATATCCCTATTCAAATCATTAATTAATTCCAATTTTAATGATGTCCATAATTGACTCAATTATGGCCATCCACTTATGGTATGCAAAATCATATCAATTGCACCCCAATTTCTTAATATTAAATCCTTAATACTACCCCTACCCCACGTTATACGTTCGCTTATTCAACGCAAAACATACGTTAGACTCGAATAGTCTAACTCATAGCACAAAGATAAATTATCACAACATATAGACAAATAAAATAGATCTAATCATAATAGGGGTGAAACTTGCATAAAACTACACATGTCATGGATCTAAAGGTGTCAACTTGTTTGGTGAAATGTCACAACCTACATGATATGATCATAACCCAAAAACTTGCATATGTGGTTTACGCAACATAATGATGGTGTGAACTAGCATCTAACACAAAGAACTCACACATGTCATAGCACAATTCAAGATCTAAATAGGTGTCATAGCATATGTTCATAATCTTTACTAATCAATCTAAACTTGCATACATGATTTGTCATATAGATCAACATAGCCCAAATAATATCAAGATTATGATTTGATTAACATGAACTAATTAGCATAGATAATAACATCATGACTTTATAACATGTATGATTTATCACAACTTAGCATAGAAAATTACAACCTATACAATATCATCATAGCATGATTTACAACATATAGGATATCATCATCACATAACATAGGATTTACAACATACATGATAGCATAAGGTTTACAACAACATATATGACAATTCACATCATTTTATTATGATCCATATCACATCTTAATCTAATTAGTTTGCTAATAATCTTGTTAAGATCATCATACTCACAATTAGAGAAGAAAGAGAGTCTTGATTTGCTTTAGAGTTGAGTAGAATTAGGGTTTTGATTAGCTTTCTTCCTTCTTAGTTGGCGGCAGCTATACTGAGTTCCATGGCGATGGCATGACGGCGGCTATTCTATTTTTCATGTGATTTAGAGTGAGAGACTACCTAGGTATATATAGAGTTTAGGATTTATTTAGACCGTCAGATCAACTCAGAACTAACCTGAACCGTTTAATTTGCCCACTCAGCCCTAAAGACACATCAGCAGCTCAAGATTGGGCTCAGTCAAACCCTAGCCGACTGGACCATGTCGACACCCAGGTCGACTGCGCAGTCGACCTGGTCCCTGGGGTGTCGACTGCCCAGTCGACTCCCCAGTCGATCTGGGTGTTGGGCGGGAAATTTCCCGCCTAGCCTGTTTGACTTCGGATTTTGAATTTTAAATTTTCTGAAATCTATTTTGAATTTTCTGAAACTTCCGATGGCCATAACTTCTTCATACAAAATCCAATTCACGCAAACTCGGACTCTATTTCAACCAGAATTCCGAGACGAACACAATGGAGCAACCCGTTTCCCATAATTCTCACGTCTGAGATTTGTTATTCTTTAATTTGTGAATATTAATATTAACAGAATTACGGGGTGTTACAGACGAGCTGGAAGAGTTCAGACGTATGATGTTATATTATTCTGTTGTGTGTTGTATATGAGGGAAGATTATTATAACTATCCAGATGTGTGATGTACTCTGATGATTGTAAGTATATTTTCAAGCTCTCAATAAAGATTTATTCCCATATTATATTTTGTTCTACTGCGATGTGAGACTCTGTGTTGTGTTGAATCTTCTTCTTCTTCTATTATAATATTTCTTTCTTTCTTATCGCACCCTCTAAATTCTTTCTAATAACTATCGGGTGTTTTTGATACTTGAGTATTGACAAGTAATACGGGATTATGTATTATTTTCGGAATTCGAGCATCGAATCCCTATCGGGTCATTACAGTTTTTCTAACCACGTTCGTTGCTGACTCAGCGCTGCGTGTACGATATGATCCTAAACACTTATAAATAGGCTAGCAGATCCTAGCCTAAATATCATATTTTCTGAGAGGATTTATAGACTCCTCCATTCTTCTTCCTCCTCGAATCTCTTCAGAAAATAGAATAATTAGTTTAAGACAATTCTGATTCAAGATCTGGAGGAAAAGAATGTATATCTGCAAATGGGTGTTCAGAATTCTGTTCGAAGTAAGGCAAATTCTTGGATCTGGTTAATTTAAATTTCTACTCTTTCTTCCCTTTCTCTTTTGGTCTAAAAAATGTGGATCCATAGTTATTTAGATTCCAGATTCAGTCAGGGGAGCCATGGAATGCTAGTTTTGGACCAGTTTCATGAATTGGAAAGTTATAATGTGAGTGGATTTAAGTTAAGCCTTTTTGATAATGGTATATTTATCATTTAGCATTCCCCATTAATATGTATAATAAATCTGCTCAAATGTTTAACCTTGTGTAATCTATTGAAATGATTAATCTGCTGAACTGTAAATCTGCTGGAATCTGTTGAAATTAGTACTGTGGAATATGATCGGAAATTTGGGGTTGTATGAACATGTAAATCTATAGGCTTAATTCAAGATTAAGTGGAACATGTTAATGAAACAGTAAGTAAACCTGTTGAGTTTGTGGGGTTGAGTAAATATGTTTAATCTGTTGGTGTTATATGAACCTGTTAACCTGTAATACTTAACATGTTTAATCTGTTGGCATCATATAAAAGCATGTTTCCATTAATCACCTGTTTGAATTGGGAATTTCTGTAAACACTGTAATTATGAAATTTACAATGAACATTTGTTAAGAATGTTATTGTGCCAAAATATTGTAAATAAGAATTACAGTAAAATTTGGAAGAAGGAATATGCCTAAATGTGCAGTAAATATAAAAATTGTAACTGCATTTAGACACGATGTTAAATTCAACTTGTGGTTGAAGTCTTGCCCAGAACTGCTCAGCAAATCCAGCATCCACAAGTGGTTAATTTAATGTGAAGGGTCCGGTGCGTAAACGTACATATAACATGCTAAGACACGAGGTTAAGTCCAACTTGTGGAAGAAGCCTGCCCGAACCACCTGGAAAATCCAGCATACACAAGTGGTCGGCATAATGTGAAAGGTCTGGTGCATAAACATATCTATGAATATATGTATATAATAGAATAGAAATAAATGGCATTGATTGAAATTAATGGAAATGAGTGAACCCTACGACAATAAGAGAATTGGAATGAACGAGAAATGATAATAACCTATTATGAATAAACCAAAATGGGAAAAAAAAGTAGATAATAGGTAGGCTTGTCCTAAGGACAAGTAGAAATTATAACTTAGGTTATAATAAACGGTAGAGAAGATGAGATAACTTATGCAATAAGATAAGTTTTACTTAATTATAAATTAAGTAATATGAAAACCTAAAATCTTAATCCTGCTGATAAGAAGAACACTTTATCTGTAAACCTGAAATCTGAAATCTGCTGATAAGAATAACATGTTAAAGGCTTATTATTGAACTTAAATGGGTTAAGTTATATAATTGAAATTAATAAGCAAGAGGAACTTGGTAACTTGAATAAGAAGTCAATATGAATTGAAATAACCAAGTTAAACTGGAAATTTGATGAGAAAGAGCAAGCGTGTAATTAAATGTTTAGGCATAGGGTCTAATAACACATTAAGCGGAGGCGTTTGGACCAGTCCGTACGTATGAAGGTGAATAACCCAACGGGGTAGATCCTCGTGGTAGCATGATACATAAGGGGAGCGCACGTCCATCTAATTATTCTTCCTGTTCTCCTGGCTCCGAAGGACTGGAAGGGGAAGCACGCAGCTTCCTGGGGAGTGTACTCCTGGTAGTCCTCTCTGCGGTGACAGCATTTAGGATGTGCTCACAAAGGTTAGGTATGCGCGTTACTACCCGATGAGTATACCTTGACTGCCACGAGAGTAGGCAGTCAGAAGGCTGTAGGGTGGGATAGGTGATTCAACGATTCGGTTGCCTTGTGACTAGGTGGGTTACGACCATTTTGTATTTTTTCCTTTGGGCTGGTCTAACCATCTGTTTGATAGCAGTCGTCGGGTACCAACCATCGACAGTTAGTGTGATGCTTGATGTGTGACGCGGAAAGATAGAGAGCTAAACCTATAGATCATCGACCTTTCGCTATCAAGGCTTTGGTTGCGGGACATACCAATTAGGATGTTGTTTTTTGTTTTCTGGATGACGTCACTAGCTCTCAATTTTGTTTGTCTTTAACTAGTTGAGGGAGGGGTCGAGTGGGACCATATCCACTGAAAATGCGAACCATAACATTTGTGTATATAGATATCTTAAAAGGCTCCCGACCGAGTTCTGTATTTCTGATACAGCCCTATTATGGAACTCGGTGCACAGTAGATAGTACGTGCGGATACATGCATACCGTTTCTGGATGGTGTATCAGTAAGGTTAAGGCATCGAGTACGATTGACGATGCATAGTGAGAATGTCTAGTTACATGCATATCTGCTCTGGGTGGTGTATCGTATAACCTAGGGCATTACTCTGTGATGGAATTTGATTCGATTGAAGGTGGCGGTCCATACGCTTACGTAGCATGGCGATGGCGGTTCTATGCGGAATATAACATGGTTACACATAGATCCGTATTTCGTTCAAGCATATGATGAGGGACTGCATATATTTCTGTGGCGTTACGACGGAGACCGTGCGAATGGGGTACCATGGCGTGCACCTTAATGTTTTGGATAGCTACATAAATATTGTATTAGGTTAATCCACTGGGAATTACATGGGTACAACATGTGTGTAAGCCTTGAGTTATGTTAACCCAAGTAACCTAATAAATAAGAAAACGTAACTGAACTGTATATGTAGGGTTATCAAAAATGTGTAGTTTAAATCCTGTCACCAGAACTTGTATTCTGACCCCCTCTTCATAACATACTCACAAGTTAGACTTGTGGTAGAGATATGATAGCTTTGGATACTGGTTAGGCTGTATTATTATCTGGGTAAGGATATATTTTGATTATATTATATTTTATTCCATTCTGCCGTGAGATGTTTTCTGAGCTCTAATATGTTTATTATCTCTCTCTTTTTTACAGGATACTAGACAAACCAACACGGGTTTCGATAGATTAGAATTTAAAAAAAAAAATCGGTATGTCGGAATTTGGGTTGTTACATCTGGTATCAGAGGCAAGTTACGGCCATTACTAAGTTTTGAAGTAAAATGGGGTATATTTTGGAAGTACACAAAATGCGACACCCCACATCTGTTAATGTCACTATTTATCATAATGCATTAAGTTCTGTGAAGTGTTATAGGTAAACAGAAACATAACATCACAAGACAGATGTAACACCCCACTTCCATTAATGTCACTCACAAAGGGAATGCATTAACTTCTATGGAGCATTTTAAGTGTGTATAGAACAGAAACTTAACAAGAAGATAGATATAAACAGTACTAAAACTTTAAAATTTTATTCATTGCAGCGGTAAACACATAAGTTTGATTACATCATCAAAAACCAGAGCCAAAGTACATAATAACCATCTTGAATAAATCAGAGTACATAAATTGAAAGACATAACCCCAATACAAAATATCCATAAATAAGATAGGCTGAACTTTTACTTCAGCGATCCAAGCAACTTCTAAAAGCAAGAGATACAGCTGTCCAAAATCAAGCTACACTGGAGCTAGTTCCACCCTGAGCACCTTGGGGGGGAGGGGGGAAGGAAGAAAAGAGGTGGAAACAAAGGGGGTTAGACATAAAGTCTGGCGAGTGCGATAACTTTAACAATATAATTACTAAAATAACTAGGCTAAGGTATAGGTTGGAAAATAAGGAAATGACTGTGAACAATTGGGTATGACAGAGTAAACAAGGAAATAAGATGAACAAAGATAACGTTAAAGGCGCACCTAAACCACAATAAGATAATTACTATACTGCACCACCACTAGTCACCCTAAAGGTTGATCCCGCCTACAGAACTTAATAATGATAATGGTAGTTTCGTGCACCCCTAGTTGCCTTCATAGGTGCCGCCTTCCCCTATCTCCACTAGGTGTACCCACTACCCCCATGCGATCGCCTCCCTAACTCGTAGATACCCGTGCTGGCCCCACAGTGGGGTGTATCACTCCCCAAAGTGGCAACCCGATACCACCAACAATGCACGGCTTATACCTACACGATGTAAGAACGTCTTACCTACCATCCCAGGCCCACACATGCATATGAACCCGTTGGACTTGTGTTGCCACCGCTAACCCGTTTTGGCCTCTTACAGTCAAGCCCAGTACGCGTGTCCCGTCCTCGACTTGGGTCGAGCCCACAAAGATACTTATGGGTTACTGGTTGAAACGGGCCCCTATTACTTGATACAAGCTATCCACCCAAGCTTGGTCCCCTCTAGTACATCCCACTTAACCCTTTCCTTATTCATGTTCACTTACATGTTTTCAAATTTTGGTTAAGTGTTTCTAATCGTATTTCAAATGCCACCCAAGGCACCCACTTAATTCCACATGCCACCCAAGGCACCCACTTAACCCCCTCATGTCCCGCTACATGTTTATCTGGTTAAGTGTTTCTTAATTCATTAAGACCGTAACCTTATAAAGACCTCCCACATTAGACTGGCATTTGTGGCAGCTGGATTTGCCGGGCGGGTCCAGGCAGTCTTACACCACAAACGAGCCAAACCTAGTGTCTTTACAACTGTTACGCATTTAATTTACGCCTAAGACCTCCCACATTAGACTGGCATTTGTGGCAGCTGGATTTGCTAGGAGTGTCTGGGCAGTCTTACACCACAAAAGAGCCTAACCTCGTGTCTTAGACGATTAATTACACCTAATTAATCATTCCCCAATTTGAATTAATTTCCCTATTCAAATTATCAATCAATTCCAAATTTAACTACGGCCATAATTGACTCAGTTATGCCCATTATTTATGGTATGCAAAATCATACCAATTATCACCATAAATTTATTTTATTTCATTTAAGGCATTTATGTCAATTCTCAATATTAAATCTTTTAATATTATCCCATTACCCCACATTGTACGTTCGTTCATTTGACGTAAAATATACATTAGACTCGAATAGTCTAACTTATGGAATAAAGAGAAAACATCACAACATACATAGAAATAAAACTAGATCTAAACATAAGGGGTGAACTTGCATGTGTTAATGAGGTTCTTCATCTAAAACTTGCATATGCCAAAGTCACAACTTGCATAAAACTACATATGCCATAGATCTAAATCTAAAGGTGTGAACTTGTTCAGGTAATAGTCACAAACTTGCATAAACCATGTATGTCATAAATCTAATCATAAGGTGTAAACTTGCATAGGCATGATTCATACACCAAAACAGCATACATGTATATACTTGCATATGTGATTTATGCAGTCATAACGATGGTGTAAACTTATATCTAAGCATGTAAACTAGAATGTAGAATTTTTGTATACTAGCATATAACTCACACATGTCATAGACTAACTTTAGATCCAATTTACACATAAAATAGGGATCATGAAACATGTAAAGTTGTACATAATTTCATTAACTTGTATATGATTCAGATCTAAAGTAACATCTAGACTTGCATACATACATACATACATATGATTTAACATATGAATTAAAATAACCGAACTAGCATATGAAACATCATTATGAATTGATTATACATAAGCCAATCATAGAATTACAACATAGATGATAACATCACAACTTTACAACATACATGATAACATTATAGAATTTACAACATAAATATAACATGCGGTTAATAATTCACAACATAGCCATATAATCCACATCATATCTCAATCCAATTAAATTGTTAATTATTTTATTAAAGAAATCGAACTCACAACTAAAAGAAGGTCTTCAGTTCTGAAATCTGAGTTCTGAAGTTGAATTAGCTTCCTTTGTAGTAGATTCGTTGTTAGAGTTGAATAGAATTGAATTTGATTAGCTTTTCTTCCTCTCTAATTGGAGGCGGTTATTCTAGGTTGCAAGGTGACGGCATGGAGGCTATGAGTCTAATTTTAATTTGATTTTAAGGTTTGAGTCTACATGTCTTTTTATAGAGTTTAGGATTAGTTTAGGCCGTCCGATCAACCCAGAATGAACCCCAGCCATTCAGAGCAAATCAGAAACCCTAATGACTCAGCATACAGTCATAAACATGTCATCAATCAAATCTGTCGGGGGGGGGGGGGGGGGAGGGGGCGCAGGTCGACCCCCAGGTCGACCCTATGGTCGACCTGGTGAGGTTAGGTCGACCCCCCGGTCGATGCTATGGTTGACCTGGCCCTGGCAGGAAATTTCCCGCCTAGCCCATTCTGACTCTGAAATTTGAATTTTTGAAATTTGTTTTGAATTTTCTGAAATTTCCGATTGCCATAACTTCTCCATACGAAGTCCAATTCACGCAAACTTGGACTCTGTCTCAACCAGAATTCCGAGACGAACACAATAGCGCAACCCTTTTCCCTTAATTCTCACATATGAGATTAGTTATTCTTTAATTTGTCATTTTAGTGTTAACAGAAATACGGGATGTTACAACAGATATATAAAATAACAACGGAAATTTAAAACTTTATTTTCCAACAGAAAACATCATGGTCTCAAAATTCAGTTAAAACATTAGGCTGAAATACTGAAATGAAATACATCAGATAAAAACATATGTCTTGCGCTAAAACCATCAGAGTACATAAATGAGAAATCATAATCCCCATAAGTAGCCATAAACAAGTAGATAGGTAGTCAAAGTGATACAACGAAGCAAATCCAAATCCAACCAGAAAAAGAAGAGAGAGTCCTAATCAAGCCTGAGCGTTCCCACCCTGAGAACCTGGGGAGGAAGGAAGGGAGGGAAAAGGAAACAAAATGGGTCAGACATAAAGTCAGGCTAGTCCAGTGACTTTTAGCATATAAATAAGTAAAATTATCATAACAGACATATAAACTGGATGATAGATAATATTATCATATAACAAGTAGGAACAGGCTGAACAGAATAAGCAGAATAAACAAAATAGATTATGCTTCTCAAATACTTTTCTTTGCACCAGTACTAGCATACCACATTAAGTGTTTTCAAATTACTTAACAAAACAGAATGATCCCCAACAGAAACATAAATGCTAGACTTAGGTGTACTTCTACAACACTTTACTTCCAAATGTGACATTAACAGACGTTTGGTATCAGAACTATGATACCAAACACTTAATGCATTTATTTTTGTTGAACGTGGACGTTTTGATGTCTTGGTTCGTTGGTGGTAGGCTATATATAGGACAACATTTCTATTGTTTTTGTTCATCTAAAAACAATGGAGACAACGAGATGCTGCCCTAGCTTGGACAGAATTAGTTTATTTTCTTCAACAACGGCTTATACGCATACAAGAATTTCTTCTACAGCTTCATCCTAATTATTCTCCGTTCTTTAGATCCAATCTATGTGAGTTCAGAGCTCTGATACCAAATGTGACATTAACGGACGCTTGGTACCATAGCCGAATTCTTAAGTCTACCATTTGTTATCAAAGCCGAATTCTACAACATTCGGGTTGTCACATTTGGTAGATTTAGGTGTACTTCTACAACATTTGGTATCAGAGCTAAATTCCAATTACTAAATTTTGAAGTAAAACAGGGTATATTTTGGAAATTGTGATTTCTTGTGAAAATTTTGTTTAAATTAAAATTCTTTCAGTAAAAGGTGCATATTATAGAGCATTTATAGGTCGTTAGTTTTCAAGTTATATAGTATGAAAAATTATTGCATTTTGTTGAAAACTAGAATTTTCAGTAAAGAAAGTTTTGAAATCTCTATTCTTTTGACAATCATTTTGGTAATTGTTTTAACATAAAATTTGGTTAGGTGGACAACGTAAGTTGTGGAAATTAAGAATAGAGTAGATGTTTGCTCCTGTAATAAGTAACTGAACTGACCATATAGGCAAGAACAAGTTGTAAACCTGATTGAGAAATAGTTGTACTTATCTACTCCAGTTTTTGTGATTTGAAAAAAAAAGGGTTTGCATTTTTATAAGATGGCATATTTTATAGTTTGGCAAAAATAAGTTTTGATGAGGAAAATAAAGTTTTAACATTTTACTTTTGGAAGGAAAGTAAAATGAGGAAGTCAAACCACTATTTTAAAATCATGGAGTAGGTAAGGATTAGTACCTAGGGAAGGTGGGAAAAGTTTTTGAGGCTATGAAGTAGATAGCGAAAATTATCCTGGAATAATGGTAAGTTCCCGTTAAATGCATAAGCATTGAGAAGCCGAGGGTGTTGCTTGAAAATGACTGTTAGTACATAGCCAGCACTAGGGGTGACTACTGATAGCGAAGGGAAAGTAAGTGTTTAGATTATGTTGCTAATTTTCCTGTTGGGGTAAAACCCGTTATTACATTTTTGTCGGGACCGGTATGTTATTTTGTTCTTATTCGGTAGTTAGGGTAACACCTAAACCTGTCATTGATCCCGTGGTTTGAACTTTTCTGTCTGAGGAGGACATAGTCTTGAGATTCTTGGCCCTTAGTAGTAGCTGCATAAAGCATTTGTTTTCCTGTTTTAGTTGAAGGACAAGAAGGCTTATTTGAAACTAAACTTAGATCAAAGGATTAAGTTAAATAAGCTAAGAAAAGAGTAATGGTAAAACTAAAAAGGAAACAACAAAATCAGTAAAGCAACAAGCATGACAGTTAAAGAAAAATAGAAAATTCTGAAAAAAGGTGAATATGAGTAATTTTTTCCAAGATAAGTTGAAAAATAAAATCTGTAATAAAGAGAGTTATCTTATATAGGTTATGCTTGGATAGGAAAAAGGGAATCTTTATAATAGTTACATAAAATCCAAGTATGGATAGAAAAATATGACTAAAAGAAAAACGGAGGATGTGAAGCTTTCTATTTTCTACCTTATTATAACATAAGAAATCGAATTCAGAAAATTAGATTTTTCAGAAATTCGAAAAATAAAGTTGCTTGGTAGGGTTTTGGATGCAAAAATTGGATGAACTACGCTCCTGCTCAGTAAGAGCGTGGGAAAAATTTGGACGAAAAGTACTTTGGTTTTCAAATATTGCATTCACATAGAAATTGCCAGTATTTTTAGGCTGTGTGCATCATGTTTTCAAAGAGATTTTCAAGAAAAATTTGCATTCATATAGGACGTACCACTCAGGAATTCATTTCATTCATGTATTATTAAGTTGAATTACACTTTGCACTAGTACATAAATGGTTGCAAAATTAGATGCACACATGATGGTTGTGATTTACGCACGTAATTACTTGATTTCACCCTTACTAAATTTCGGGGTCGAAATTTCCCAAGGGTGGGAGATTGTAACATCCTGCATTTTTAATTAAGTAAAGTAAAATAAAATTTGATGATCTTCCAGAATTTGGTCACATTATGAGTGGCATTCCGTTCGTGGCGATTTTCTGGTCAATTTAGACCTATAGATTGCAGAAAACTGATTTAAGATGAAAGAGAAACCTTTAAATGAAATACTGTAACAAACATGAAAAGAAGGTAAAAGAAAACGAACAATGACCACCATTGTTTTTAGTCTTGTTAACAAAAGTTAATGCAGTCCAGTTAGTAAGAGCATGTAACTTTCAAGAGTGTAGCGCGAGTTCGATTCCCGTCGGCGCTATATTTTTGCTTTAGGGGAACGACTAAAATAATACATGTTCTAAGAAGAAAATAGGTATATATGCACATATAAGGAAAGTTATACATATAAGGAAGAATAAAAATATACGTATACATGGATATGTAAGTATATGCATATATATGTACAAATATATATATATATATATATATGTATGTATGTATGTATGTATGTATGTATACAAGAGAGAAGTTCTAAATAAGGTTGTAATCAAAGAAATCTGGTAAGAATTAAATAATGGCATAACGTTAAAGTTGGCTTATATATATACGTGTAAAATGGGCATTAGAAGTTTTGTATACATATAAGGAGTTTATATATAAATAAATTAAAGGAGGTATAATAAGAAAATAATCAATGTTTAATGATAAACGTCAACATATAAACACCGATCCCTATTTCTGCTTGTGGGACCCAAGTGGGTCAACCCACGCATGCTTGGGTCGACCCAGGGGGTATGTGGGTCAACCCCCACTCCTAACCCGGACAAATTCATTTGATGAATCTGGACTATTTTCTAATCATGTTCGTTGTTGACTCAGCACTGCGTATACAATATGTAACAACCCGGATTTTGGGGCCAATTTAAAATTTCCATTTTAGAGATTTTAAAGGTGTTTAAATAGTTGAAATGAATTATTTTAAATAAAAATGACTAGAAATTTATTTTGATTGAATTTAAATTTAATCATAAAAGGAATTAGAAAAGGACGGTAGTTTGGAAAAGTCAAACCTGAACTTTGACTGACCATACAGGATGCAGAATAAACAGGATTTTGGTGAAACGAAAAATATTCAAATCTGTTAATGAATATCTTTCTAACGAATCTGAAAAATCAAAGTTTCATAGCGGGAATCAAAAGTTATGGCCAAATGAATTTTCAGAAAGGTCGCTATTGACAATATATCGCTCTTGAAAATAGACATTTTTGCCTACGACCTCGGAATTCGACAAAACCACATTTGTTGGATCCGGGATGTCAAATTATGGCTAGGTTTCAAATTTCATGATTTTTGAAGTTAATATGTGAGCGTGGCAAAGGAAAATGTGTTTTGGTCAATTACAGTTAAATTGGATCGACCAGAAAATGACCATTTTTCAAACGATCTCAGAATTCGACGAAATTAGTTTTTTTAAGACCGTATCATCAAAACATAACCAAAAATAATTTTTCTGGATTTTTCCGACTTTGTATGTGACCCCGGTAAAATTAGAAAGTACGTTCGAATTTAGTATTAAAGAATTAATTTGAAAATAAAGAAAACATATAGTAAACTTCAGAATTAGACCTCGGCACTAGCGCCATTGCGTTCAGAAGACGTCAAAACTTATTGTTCGAAAGTCGTTGGGCTCCATTTGATGATCGGACGGAAAAACCCTAATTTTGGATTTAATTAATTAAAAATAAAAAAAGAAAATACGTCTACATACTACTATAAATACGGGCCTCTGTACGTCTTCTTCTTCCTCATTTCAAAGCCGCCGAACCCATGAATAGCTCAAAATTTTGAACTCTGATTTGTCCCTCGTTTCTCAACGAAAATCTTCATACAAATACACGTTTTGAAGAGAATTCCGAGCTCTTCGATTCCATACCAAATCACCACCTCTCATCAACTGTAGCCGCCGCACCATCCACCCAAAGACGCCACCGTTCGGCCTCCCCCACCCCCTCCTCGGCGAACTGCACCCCACCCCCTCTGGCCGAAGATCACCCTCTCCTAGCACTCCAACCTCCAACAAATCATTCTGCAAACCGTGGCCTGTAGCTCTAGAAAATCAAAATCAAAGTTTTGAACATTTAAGGTATGAAATTCATTTCATAATTTGCCACGCTTTTGGCTGTGGCAACTACAGTTGTTAAAGGTAAATTTTATCAAAAATTGATACTTAACTCATACGAACGCCAAACTGAAATTTTTCAGATTTTGCGAGACCGTGACGACAAATAGAGGTTGCTGAAATCAAGTGAGACCATTTTCTGAATTTATTTGGATTTTTCATTCCGCTTTTATCATGTTGTATTTATTTTATACACAACCACAAATCTAAAGCAAACATGACCAATCAAACAAAACAACGTCAATAATTTTATGATATCAAATTTGATATATTAGATTCTGTGGTTGTGTATATGGATATATTAGATCTGTTGATTGGATCTATTTCATATTTCTAAAGCAAATATGACCAATCAAACAAAACAACGTCAATAATTTCAGATTCTGTGGTTGTGTATACGGATATATTAGATCTGTTGATATCATAAAATTTGATTGGTCATGTTTGCTTTAGATCCAATAACTCTCATCATGTTGTATTTATTTTATGATATCAAATTGCAAGTACGAATCACATGGTTTTTTTTTATGTGCAAATATGAAATGAAATTGTTAGCGGTATGAAAAGATCAAATCTTTTTATTATAAATAAAAAGTGGAATATGGCGTATGATAAAAATTACATTTTTCTATGTAATTGAAATGTGAATTTACACCGTATGATAAAAATTACATTTTTCTTTGTAATTGAAATGTGAATTTACACCATATGATAAAAATTACATTTTTCTATGTAATTGAAATGTGAATTTACACCGTATGATAAAAATTACATTTTTCTATGTAATTGAAATGTGAATTTAGTAGGATAAAAATTACATTTTTCAATGTAATTAGAAGTAGAGTTTGAATTGTAATTAAAAATCATATTTTTACAATGTAATTAGAAGTAGAGTTTGCATTGTAATTAAAAATCATATTTTTACAATGTAATTAGAAGTAGAGTTTGCATTGTAATTAAAAATCATATTTTTACAATGTAATTAGAAGGAGAGTTTGCATTGTAATTAAAAAACATACTTTTACAATGTAAATAAGAAGTAGAGTTTGCATTGTAATTAAAAATCATACTTTTACAATGTAAATAAGAAGTAGAGTTTGCATTGTAATTAAAAATCATCTTTTTTTTAAATGTAAATAGGAAGTAGAATTTGCACTGTAATTAAATTTACATTTTTATATGTAAATTTAGAATAGAATTCACACTGCAAATATAAGTTACATTTTTATTATGTAATTAAGATGAGAAAGTACATTGAGGTTGAAATTTACATTTTTATATTTAATTTAAAAGTAGGATTTTGCAATGTATCAAAGTTTACATTTTTTATATGTAAATAGAAAATAGGAATTTACATAGGAATCAAATTTACATTTTTTTATGTAAATGAAAAGAATGGAATTCACATTTTAATGTAAGTAAAGAATGAATTTAGGATGCAGTAATATTATCTTCATTTTCAAATGAACTAAAATTTAATAGGGACCAGTAGTGGTTTAGAGCGTTGTTTAAATCAAGCGACGTTATCACGATTAAACGATTATATATATATATATATATAATCAAAATTAAACGAATGGAGCGCGGTAGTTGGCGTTTTGAAATCATACCTTTAAACGACTATACAAGAAGATTCGACCGTCGGATTTCCTTGAAACTGAAACCATTAGGACCGTCTGGGAAAATCATTCCAAGATATATATTACGTTAAGATCCAACGGTTAGATTCTGAGAAATGTAAAAATCAAAATTGGTTGAATGCAGCGCTATAGTTGCCCATTGACTTAAGGTGTTGTTATATAAAAATTTAATTATATTAAATAATTAAAATAGGAAGCAATCATTATAAAATGATATCAGCAAGTAAGAAGGATTTTAAATATATATATATACGAGAATTATTTGGAAAGTTCGAGTTCTCTCATTCCAAATAATCAAACGACGTTAATTGAAGTATGAAGATGGCGTATAAAGACCGTAATTCTTCCCTCGAATGGACAACGATCGAGGCCCTGATTTGACTTGCTCCCAATTCAAGGGTCATGGTCATTGCCCAAACGTACGTGTTGATTTCATGGATTTGGTTTTCGCTCAGACCCAGAGCATAAGCTAATAAATGGATTGTGTGTCTGACATCGTACTTCATTAAATATCATGTTATTAATCTTCTGTCGAATGTATGGATGTTTGGTGGTGGAGAATTTATTCTCTTGCTTAACACCCTTTCATATATTTCTGCAAAGGATTGGTAGTGCGATGTGGAGTGACGATGTGGCATGCTAAGATGCACATGATCAAGGCTTTGTTGAAAAGCAGTCCTTGTGGGATGATCAAAGCATAGCCTGTTTAGGCATAGCTTTGTGTATAGCGTGACTTCGCGAGCCTCACACACCAGCGGAGTCTAAAACGGGAGAAGGGAACGCAGGGAGAGCAGCATGTTTCTTTCTAGCTAGAAGTGGTGAATCCTAAGGCATTAGCTAGAGTGTCTCGAATCGGTAAGGAGCTCCTCCCTAGCCTTGACTCATGATGGAAATCCAAACTTCCAATACGAACCTACGAATTTGATTGTATTACTAGTATGGAAGCACAGTATTATGGTATCTATGTGTCCTAGGATTGATACATTTATTTTGAAATGTTTTGATATATACTAATAATAATATTAAACTTGTATTTGTCGTATTTAGCATGTTTAATCACCATAAGGTAAAACCCAATCCTCTGGTTTGTGTTGCATTGTGTGATGGGACCTGGGTCTTATGGTGATTCCATTTTTCTTAAAAGCATAGCGTTGTTTTACGATTTACTTATTATTTGTTCCGACACTTTTATGCACGACAATCCATTAGAGAACTCGTTCCGTGTTAGCGGCGTGGTCTTTGGATTTGCCTTATTAATAGTGATAAATTAGTTAAGAATTCTCACACCAGTCCCACGACTGACCCGTTGTTTGTTTCCACCTTTTTGCAAACTCGGGTGCCCTCCTTTCTACACGGGCAGCCAAGTGAACAGGTTCATTCTTGCTTGGAGTCTTTTCTTTGGAGTTGCTTATTATCTTTCTTGGATTTGCTTTCGTGGAGAGGTGATGACTTGGAGCTTGAAGACATCAATCATTTGCTACTATTGCATTTTCCCCCTTTTAATTCCAGACATCAAACTCGTTTCATTGCACGTTGTTTAAGTTGGAGTTGGAACTTATTTCTTTTTCTGCAACCGTGATGTAATAATTTAGAATTATGTGACTATGGACTTTCTGTGGTTGATGACATTATATTTCCGCTGCTAAGATGTTGTTACTCTATGAATTTCCTATTCTATGTTGTATCTATGATTTGTATTATTGTATTTATGTTGTATTCCAAATGATTATTCCTTACTTTCATTCCGTGGAAGTTTGGGGTCATCACACAATAAGATCCTAAACAACTATAAGTAGGCTAGTAGAGCCTAGCCTAAATCTCATATTTTCTGAGAGGATGTCTAGACTTTGTCATTCTTCTTCCCCTCAAAAAACTTTAGAAATAGAATAATCAATCTAAGGAAAATTATGATTCTAGATCTAGAGGAAAAGAATGTATATTTGCAAATGGGTGTTCAGAATTATGCTCGAAGTAAGGTAAATTTTTAGATCTGTTCATTTTAAATTTCTCCTCTTTCTTCCCTTTTTCTTTTAGTCTGAAAATTGTGGGTCCATGGTTACTCAGGTTCTAGATTCAGTTAGGTGAGCCATGGAATGCTAGGTTTGGACCAGATTCATGAATTGGAAAGCTATTAGTTGAGTGGATTTAAGTTATGCCTTTTTGATAATGGTATATTTATCGTTGGGCATTCCCCGCTTAATATGTATAATAAATCTGCTGAAATATTTAACCTGCTATAATCTATTGAAATGATTAATCTGCTGAACTGTAAAACTGCTGAAACCCATTGAAATTAGTATTATGGAATATCACTTGAAATTTGGGGTTGTATGAACATGTAAATCAATAGGCTTAATTCAAAATTAAGTAAAACATGTTAATGAAACTGTAAATAAACCTATTGAGTTTGTGGGGTTGAGCAAATATGTTTAATCTGTTGGGGTTATATGAACCTGCTAACCTGTAATACTTATCATGTTTAATCTATTGGCATTATATAAAATCATGCTTCCATTAATCACTTGTCTAAACTGGGAATTTCTGTGAACACTGTAATTATGAAATTTACAATGAACATTTGCTAAGAACGTTATTGTGACAAAAGATTGTAAATAAGAATTACAGCAAAATTTGGAAGAATAAGTATGCCTAAACGTACAGTAAATAGAAAAATTGTAACTGCATTTAGACACGAAGTTAAATTCAACTTGTGGTAGAAGTCTTGCCCAGAACCGCCCGGCAAATCTGCATCCACAAGTGGTTAATTTAATGTGAAGGGTCTGGTGCGTAAACATACATATAATGGTGCTAAGACACGAGGTTAAATCCAACTTGTGGTAGAAGTCTGTCCGAACCACCCAACAAATCCAGCATACACAAGTGGTCGGCATAATGTGAGAGGTCTGGTGCATAAACATATATATGAATATATGTATATAACAGAATAGAAATAAATGGCACTGATTGAAATTATTGGAAATGAGTGAACCTACAACAGTAAGAGAATTGGAATGAACGGGAAATGATAATAACCTATTATGAATAAACCTAAATAGGAAAAAAAAAGTAGAAAATAGACAGGCTTGTCCTAGGGACAAGTGGAAATTATAACTTAAGTTATAATAAACGATAGAGAAGATGAGATAACTTATGCAATAAGATAAGTTGTAGTTAATTCTAAATTAAGTAATTTGAAAACCTGAAATCTGAATCGTGCTGACAAGAAGAAGATGTTATCTGTAAACCTGAAATCTGAAATCAACTGATAAGAATAACATGTTGAAGGCTTATTAATGAACTTAAATGGGTTAAGTTATATAACTGAAATTAATAAGCAAGACGAACTTGGTAACTTGAATAAAAAGTCAATATGACCTAAAATAACCAAGTTAAACGGGAAATTTGATGAGATAGAGCAACTGCATAATTAAATGTTTAGACATAGAGTCTAATAACACATTAACCCGAGGTGCTTGGAACAGTCCGTACGTCTGAAGGTGGATAACCCGACGGGGTAGATCATAGTGGTAGCATGATACACGAGGGCAGCGCATGTCCATCTGAATATTCTGCCTGTTCTGTTGATATTTTGTTGGCTCTGAAGGGCTGGAAGTGGAAGCACGCGGCTTCCTAGGACGTGGAGGGTACTCCTGGTAGTCCTCTGTGTGGTGACAGCGTTTAGGCTATGCTCACAGAGGTTAGGTCTGCATGTTACTGCGTGGTGAGTATACCTTGACCACGATAGTGGGTAGTCAAAAGGCTATAGGGTAGCATAGGTGATTCGACGATCCGGTTGCCTTGTGACTAGGTTGGTTACGACCATTATATCTATTTGCCTTTGGGCGGGTCTAACCATCTATTTGATAGTAGTCATCGGGTACCAACCATTGACAGTCAGCGTGATGCGTGATGCGGAAAGACGGAGAGCTAAAACTACATATCATCGACCTTTTGCTATCAAGGCTTTGGTTGCGGAACTGGCCAATTAGGATATTGTTTGTTGTTTTCTAGGCCACGCCACTAGCCCTCAATTCTGTTTGTCTTTCACTAGTTGAGGGAAGGGTCGGGTGGGACCATAGCCACTGATTATGCAGACCATAACATCTGTTATACAGATATCTGAAAAAGCTCCCAACCGAGTTCCGTTTTTCTGATACAGCCCTGTTACGGAACTCAGTGCACAGTAGATAGTACGTGTGGATACTTGCATACCTTTTCTGGATGGTGCATCATAAAGGTTAAGGCATCGAGTACAATTGACGATACATACGTGAGAAAGTCTAGATACATGCATGTTTGCTCTGGGTGGTGTATCATAGACTCTAGGGTATTACTCTATGATGGAATCTTATTCAATCGAAGGTGTTTGTCCATACGCTTACGTAGCATGGCAATGGCGGTTCTATGCGGAAGTCCCTGCAGGATTGCAGAAGTCCTTCCATACAAGGGAGACTCTACCAAAAAATTTCCAAAATTTATCGCGTTAGAAAAATTTCAAATCTTTTTGGAATTTTTTTCTATAGAAATTAATTGGGTTTTTGATTTAAAAATAATAGATTTGGTTTAAAATGTGGAAGTGAATTTTTAATTGGATTTTTGAGAATTTCTGAGTTTGTAACATTTTTCCTTTCTTAGTAATTTTGGGGATGAATTTTTTTTAAGGGGATGGAATGTAATGGCCTAGATATTTAACCATTGAGTTTAATAATTAAAATTTATTTTAAATGTTGATTTTGATTTTAAATGGTTTGTATTTAATAATTTTGAATATTTTATCTGTTTAAATAATAAAATAATAATTTAATTTGAAAAAGTCGAAATTGGCTGAATTTGTAATATTATGTGATTTAGTAACGTAAGAGGATTTATTTAAGTTTATATTTAATTTTATCAATGATTTCGATTATTAAACGATATTTGAACGTTTATAAAACGAGCTGTAGCAGCGTGGTAGTTCGTAATATAACGTTTTGAACTTCAATTCATTATACAGGATTCAATATAAGTCAGATTTCTTCAAAACAAGAAATGAAAGAGAAATTTTGAGTTTTCATCTTGTAGATTTTGTTTTACATCCAAATCAAATTTTCAAATAGTCGTTATGGAATTCGTTTATAGAATATAACGAATTATTATGTAAAAATAAAGGATTTTTATTTTTTTTGAATATCGATTTGGCTTGAAACTCAACCCGAACTTTTTTATTTTGATACTACATGAAATTCTGCTCAAATATGTCCGATTATAATATTTATTATTATTACATTATGATATTTTGAAATTGATTTATTTTAATTTAAATTGGACCCTTAAAAAAGGAAGTTTATTCAAACAACCTCCGTTTTCGACGAAACAAATTTTATTAAGAACATAATAGCTAATTATTGATAGATTTCAAGTTTCACGTCAATTGGAGTTGTTCTGTGAGCGTAGCAAAATAAAATGTAAATATATCGACCATTTAAGCTTAAATAAGCGTGTAACACCCCATACTTTTCTGCACCCAAATTTCGACTAAAATCAAAACTTGAACACATCCAAGTACGGAGCGTGAATATCTGGTACCTGTAATAAATGAGCATGAGCAAAATCAGAGTATGATAAAATAAATCGTAGTGAAAACAAAATAGGATAAACTAGTATTAACTCAAGTAACTACCTTTTTCAAAGTAAGTCACTTAGCCAATACCGAGCATAAGAGAGAACGAGAACCGAAAGCTAAACTTAAACACCTGTGGGAACCCGACCTTCTCTTGGAAACCTGGGAGGTTGTAATGAGGAGGGGGTCAGAACAACAAGTTCTGGTGACTAAGAAATTTACAACACAGTTTATAATACATAGATGTATCCCATTTGGTTCAACCCATGATGTATACCTAACAAGGTTAGTAATTCTAACCTAATCTTGTAAATGTTTACGCATGACCGTACTACTCTTCCCAAAGTAGTATTCTCAAATTATAATACCGAGACAGGACGTTTACGCATATCTTTGTGAAGCCTTTATACCAGAGCTTGGCTAGTTACTATATCGAGATTAGACCCCTAATTACGGACTTTTTATATCCACATAATTTCATTCGCTTATCCTTCATAATTTATTGCCTCACTATCAATGTTAGATAGGGTGAATTCTTCCTGATCGCTTAAGCCTAGGCGGACCAATTGGTCACTTATTATTTCTCGATAATTTACTTAACATTAACATGAACTAGAGGGCACTAGCTACACGCCCTACTAGTTAAGGCTTCCGTCATTCACGCATATACCCTTGCTTAGCATAAGGTGAGAGATGGTATTTTATCGTTCGCTATACCTTCTAGGTGACCTTATTAGATAACCTCGTTAGTCACTTATTACTTCCCGTAGGATAGCTAGCCATATCTGACATTTTAGTTTCCAGGTTTGGGTAGGCCCACACACACCTGCCATTTAAGACCCTTAAACTGAAAGACCTATTCCTAGGTTTACTCTTCAACCCCAATCACTTAGTCGTTTAGTACCTAAGAAGTGTGCTATACTCCAAGGTTATTAGTTCGTATCCCATTAGCCTTTTATGCCTTTTCCTATTTGGGATAATATGGGCTACATTATTAAGTCATTCCCGCTTAGTCCCTCTATACGGAAATGTTATGCGTACACCATTCACTATCGTCACGGGTTAATATGGTTAATAATATTATACATTATTAACCTACAAAGTCTGACTATATTTTATATTTTAAGCTATATAATTATTGACATACTTAAGGAAGGTTGTATCCCCTTTTTCCCTAGGGTATTTATTTGATTTCTTCCCTAATTTGGACTTGGTATTAAAACGACAATCAATATCCATAAATCCCCTTTTTGACACCCATTTTCTTTTTCTTTTTTTTAATGACCATAACGGTCATATTTTCCTAAGGCAACGATTTATCCGTCCCACGGTATCTATTTGCTATACCCTAAAAGCCAGTTACTATTCTTATTTATTTATTTATTAGTTAACTGTTATACGTGCATATATGTAAATATATTTATGTACCAGGCCTCTCATATTAAGCTGACAACTTGCGGATGTTGGATTTGCCGGTCAGTTCTTGGCAGGCTTCAACCACAAGTTAAACTTAACCTTGTTCCTTAGTATATTTATATTTACTCATTAGACCCCTCACATTAAGCTGACTACCTGTGGTTGCTGGATGTGTCGGGCGGTTCCAGGCAGGCTTATACCACAGTTCAGCTTAACCTCGTGTCTAAATGTGGGTATAATTCGAATTTCCTAATTGGGTTTGCAACATTTATCCAAATTGATTTTATGAATTGTAACCATCTTCTTATTATATTTATTTCCCCAATACACATTGGTTACAATGGTTATTTATTGATTTGCGGTCCTATTTATAACAATTAATTATATTGATTGCTACAAATGGTCACCACAAATATATTCATTAAATATGGAGTATAATTGATACACATGATTCCATAAATGAATAATGTTCAACATTCAAACATTCAATACTATATTTATCTTTTACCGTTGTACGCTGATTTGGATGGATAATATGTATTTTTATATTTTATGTTTTCGTACGGTCAACGTAGTTATCTTTTATTAATTTTTATTTAAATGATTTGGTTTAATCAATAACCAAACATTCCTTTTTTCATTCAATCTTGCCGAAAGGTTTGCCTTCGTCCAAATCGATCGTTAGCGGTAATTATTGTAACTTATGCCAAATTTGTGGAATAAACACAATTCAAATTCACAAGAAATACATGTGTTTATATATTTATTTTTAGAATAGTCAATGCAAATTGTGCATAAATGTAACGACCCGGAATTTTGGGGCCAATTTAAATTTTTTATTTTAGAAATTTTAATGGATTTTAATGTTTAAAATAATTTATTTTAAATAGGAATGACTAAAAATTTGTTTTAAAAAAGAGTAAATTCAATTTAATTACAAAAGGAGTTTAAAACAACGCTGTAGTTGGAAAATTTTAAATTGAACTTAAAATGACTGTACGGGATTCAAAACAAATCGGATTTCAGTGAAACCAAAAATATTTAAATCTGTTTAATCATATTTTTCTAACGAATCTGAAAAATTGAAATTTCACCTTAGAAATCAAAAGTTATGTCCAGTTCAAAATTTAGAAAAGTCGCTGTAGAATCTATATAAATTTTAATTAAATATATTGGCCTTGAAAATAACCATTTTTCAAACGACCTCCGTTTTCGACGAAACTACTTTTGTTGGAACCGGAATGTCAAATTATTGCTAGGTTTCAATTTTCATAATTTTTCGAATTAATATGCGAGCGTGGCAGAGGAAAATGTGTTTTGTCAGTTTCAGTCAAATTTTATCGACTTGAAAAAGGCCATTTTTCAAACAGTCTCAGAATTCAACGAAATTGGTCTTGTTAGAACCGTACTGTCAAAACAAGGCTAGAAATAATTTTTCTGTAATTTTTAGAGTCCGTATGTGGCCCCGGTAAATTGAAATGCACAATCAAAATTAAATAATAAATGTGTTTATTTTGAATTAAATAAAACAAGCTGGAGATGATCAAACGGGCTGACGAGACCTATTCCATTGGGTCCGGGACGTGGGTATTTGCTTGGGGACAACTTCTGTTAGACTAGAAATGGAGCTGTTGAGAGGTAACGGATTTATTTGTAAAAATAGAACATTAATTATTAAAATATTATAAATATACATGAGCTAACTTCACAAACCCTAATCCCAAATGTCATAGCCGCCACCAGACCATGGAAGAACGGCTGTAAAGCTCCACCAAAAATTCCCTAAATTCTCCTAATACAATTCGAATGAACTTATGATTCTAATACACAAATTAAAGAGGATTTCGAGCTCCACAATTTCATATGGGGTGATTGTCGAACCAAGAAGAAACTGTGAAGTTCCAACACCCCAAAATCCTAGCATTTCGAACGCCGCCGGTCCCTCCTACCCCCATCGCGCCTGAAGCCGTGGGTACCCCCTAGTGCGCCACCTGTCCCTCCTCGACATGGTGGTGCTGATTGATCTGAAGCTCGGTGTATTGATCGACAACTTAAGCCCTAAAATCGAACATTAACCTAAAAGTCACGGCCGATTCCTGATAGTAGAAGAAAGGGGTATATTCCCTTTTGATTCTTTTAATCATTTATTTAAAAATGTTATTTGTGCAAATTAAATCGTATCTAATACATACGATCTCGAAATTGAATGATTTCAGGTCCGTTACGATCATGAGTCCAGGATTTACGTGTCTGAGCTGAGTAGAGCTGATTCTGAGCAGATCAAATTTTGGCTAAATTTCGAATCTGATTTAATCAGAATTTAACCGATGTGAGAATTCTTTTTATATATATAATGAATAATTTAGTTATTTTTTTCACTGTTCTGAATTCTTGAAATTACGATAATAAATTAGATCTGTGATGTTGTAATGTTTGGAATTTAAATGTGTTGAATGATGATGCTGTTATGTTGAGTTGTGAATTGAATGAATCATTTTGGTTGAATTCAGAATCAACAATATAAATTTGTCTTTTTATTAACATTAGCATGGACAATATAAAATTATCATTTTGTTAAAATTAGAGTCGTTAAAGTAAAATTGTCTTTTATTTAGAATAATAATATGTTAAGTAAAAGGTTATGTTAGATAATAAATGCCATTTTAATCACACAATAGGATTTCCATTTTTAGTCAAATATTAGAAATGTCATTTTTTGTCAAAAATTAGGGTTGTCACTTTAAATCAAATATTAAATGACCATTTTAATCCCATACCAAAATTATCACATTTTGTTTACATTGAAATGACTTAGATCAAAACTGTCATTTTGCTACGTTGAATTGTATAAGATCAAAATTGATATTTTTATACATTAAAAAGAATGAGTTAAAAAAAAGAATTGAACAAAACAATCATTTTTGGGTCAATTTACAGTAGTTAAACCAAATTATTCATTTTTGTCACTAGTTGAAACAAACCAAACACTTTTATAAATCTATACTAGTTGAAAGCAAATATGATTTAAAGAGTTACATTTTGTTTTGCAATTTTAGATGCACACAAATATTGCATTTTTATTTTGTATTATAGTTAGAAATAGAAATATACATTTTTGTTTGTAATGTTATTTGCAAACAAAATAATTAATATAGATTATATTTTTATTTGCATATTTAGTTGCAAATAAACATCGTTGTTAAAAGAATATATTTTTGTCACTTGAAATAAAAGAATATATTTCTATCACTTGAAATAAAATAACATTTTCTTATAAATGTTACAGTGGAATAAAACCACATTTCCATACAAATATTACCTTGTGAATAAAGACAACCTTTTTATTTGAAATATGTTTTGCAAATAAAAATAACATTTTTGAATTGAAGTGTGTTTTGTAAATAAAAAGAAATATTTGTTTACATAGAAGTATTAGACAAATTAACATATTTTTTTTTACATATAAGAAAGAATGACAAATACACATTTTGTTTACATATTAAGAAGAAGATTAACATCTTTTGTTAATTATATTATAAGGAAAAAGATTAACATTTTGTCAATTAGATTATAAAGGATAAAATTAACATCTTTGTTAATTAGGTTGTATAGGACAAAAATTAATATTCTTGGAAATTTGAAAGAATAAATTGGAAAATGTATATTTTATACATTAGAAAGAATAAATAAAAAAATGAACATTCTGTCACTTTGAGAAAAATGAATAAAAAGCACAATTTTATCATATTTAGTATAATGAATGTGAAATACACATTTTATCATATTTAGAAGAATGGATAAAAAGGTCATTATGGTTAGAAATGTTAAAAAGGATTAAAAAGAACATTTTGTTAAAATGTACATTAGAAAGATAAAAAGGGATATTTTGTTTAGAAATGATTATAGAAATATAAAATCACATTTTTGGTGAATACTTCATTTGTGAAAAATAGAATCAACATTTTTGTCAAAACTTGATTAACAAAATAATCATATTTGTTTGCACTGAAAAGATTTAACAAAATTATCATATTTTATTGCATTTAAAAGAGTTAGACAAAATAATCATATTTTGTACATTAAAGAAGAGTAGACAAAATTATCATATTTTGTCAAATAAAAAAGAATGAATCTTTGTTTGAAATTTGTGAACATGTAATTTACATTTTTATATAAATGAATTATTAAAAAGAATAAAACCTTGGTTAGAATGTTTTACCATGTAAAATTACATTTCTATGTAATTAATGTTCATCAAAAAGAATTAAACAAGAATGTACATTTTACTCATTTAAAAAGGATGTTATAAGCAAATATCATTTTTGGGTAAAACATGATTAGTGAAGAAAAATTATCACATTTTTGTTTATTTAAAAAGAATTATGACACAAGTTTACATTTGGTTTACATTAAAAGGATTATAACAAGATTTACATTTGTTTACATAAAAAGGATTAAACAAAATCATCACATTTTGTTTACATTAAAAAGAATTAGTCAATTCTGTCATTTTGTTTAAAATAAAAAGATTGAGATAAAAGTGAATATTTTTATTGACACTTTGTTTTCAATAAAAAGATTGTACATTAAAAATTACATTTTCAATATAGTTTAGATTCCATTGAAAGGATTAGAATAAAAGGATTATATCTTTATGGTCATTTGATTACAATGAAAAGATTAGAAAATAAAGATAACACCTTTAGGGTAATTGAAATAAAAGATTAGTTTTATTGTCATATATAAAAGATTAGTTTTATTGTCATATTGAATTAAAGGATTACCTTTTATGGTAACATTGTTTACAATAAAAGAATTGAATTAAAAGACTAGGTTTTTATTGTCATTTGTTCATAGCAAAAAGAATAGAAATATATGTCTGAATGTTGAAATGTGTGAGGTGTCAAATATAATGTTTATTATATTCAAGTTTGAATATTACACTTCCATTTACAAGTTATCTGACTTGTTTATGTGATTGGGACGATAATTTTCACACATCGCCCAAGTGCACAAATAATTTATTATTTGTTTGATGGATGAAACCCCGCACGGTTATTGGGATGATATTGGACACACACTAATCCCAATATTTATTTATCTGTCAATCGATGGATTGACAGTCTGTGATGAGCATTAGTTATTTACTTTAATGCTCACACAGTTATAGATTCCACTTTGGTCGTCATTTGGATGTTTGATAATTATTTATCATGATTGTTGATTTCATACAAAATATGGCTGTTGTTTGAGTCACATTCCAATAAAGAATATTCTAGAAAAAAGGATATTTTAGAAAATGTCTTAGAAAAAGAATATGTTTTAGAAAAAAAAATATTTTGGAAGAATATATTTTAGGAAAAAATATATTTTAGAAGAATATATTTTTATTGAAATGCACTAGTTATTATCTAGGATTAATCATTAAGTTTAAATTTAATGAAGATTTCCAATTTATTAATATTTAATTGAAATTAAATAAATTGGATTTGGGTTTGTCGTGAATAGTGTCTTAAATAACACTGTTCTTAAACTCCATATGTAAAGGATAAATCTTTTATTTAGATTATTAAAGTTTTCAATTATATTTAGAAATTGGAATAAGATAAAATGTGAGTTGGATTTATTGTGAACTGTGTTTCTAAGCGACATGTGTTCTTTAACTCAACTGACAATGAAAATATGATTCGGAATTTATAAATCTTTTATTAAGATTTAAATGGAAATTTTCCAAAAGTGAAGTTTCCAGTTTAATATATTAATATGGAGTTGAATGGAATTCGAATTTATAATAACCGAGATAAGCTTCTATAAAAGAAAACCGATACTACATATGGAATTTAAGAGGCTTTGCCGTTATTCCATTTATATTATTGGTAGGATACAGAAATTTAAAACGGTTATATATTGATTTGATTTCTGTGAAGATTTCATATTTAATGGAAGTCGATTTTGGGTTTATCGTGAACTATGTTTTAAATGACATTAGTTCTTTAACCCAGTTAAAGATAAGATTAATTTCTTAAATTTAATTAATCACTGAATAATGATTTGTGATATTAAAACCAAATTGGGTTCTTAATAAATCTTTAAAAGTAAGATTTAAGAATAATTTAAAGAGTTTACCTTTGATAAAATAATGTGAATGTTTTGTTTAAAGGAATATTTTGAATTGGAATGAGGCGTTGGATGTGTTTTATACAACATTTTATTTTTAATTATAAATTACGTGAGTTATTCGGAAAGACCGGGTTTAACCCATTCCGAATAATTGCTACGACGTTGAAGAGTCGTAGATAAAGACGGTGGTTGAAGACCGACGATCTTCACATCGAATGGATGCGTTGCTACAGAGACCCTTGATGGGAGTAGCTACCTTGAAGGGGCTTCAGTGGTGGTCGTCCGGACTATTGTTGATTGTTCGGATTTGGTTTTCGCTCAGACCCAGAGCATAAGCTAGTAAATGGATGCGTGTCTGACATTGGATTTCGTTGCATGTGAATTAAATCGATTTCTGTTAATGTATGTCTGTTTGGTGGTGGAGAATTTATTCTCTGCTTAACACCCTGGTATATATTAATAGTGATTGATCGCAGTGCGTGAATTGTCAATGTGGCACGCCAAGATGCAATTGATCAAGGCTTTTGTTGAAAAGCAAGGCCTTGTGGGATGATCAAAGTATAGCCTATTACGGCATAACTTTGTGTATATCGTGACTTTGCGAGCTTCACACCCCGGTATGAGCCAAAAACGGGATTAGGAATGCAGGGAGTGCACACGTTTCTTTCTAGCTAGGACTGGTGTCGGTGCTTAAACTGGCTGACATTTTACTTATGTGGATGATGGATTTTGAAGCGCCTCGGATTTTTATAGGCCTTTAATGGTCATACTATAGGTCCAAAGGGACCGGGAAGCGTGTGTTCAGACATAACCAGTCCACTGCCGATAGGCGGGGACCGGCCCTGAAGATCCAAGGGTTCACTACGGGGGATCCTGAGGCATTTGCTAGAGTGTCTCGAATCAGACAGGAGCTTGCCCCTAGCCTCGACTCATGATGGAAATCCAATTTCTAATACGACCTTGCGGTTTTGATTGTAGAACTAGTATGGCGACATAGTTGGATGGGGTACTATGCCGTCTAGGATTGATACATTTATATTTGAAATGTTTTTATTAAAACATATACACACTAATACTAAATCCGTTTTATCGTATCAAGCATCTTTTGATCATTATAAGGTAAAACCCTATCCTCCGGTTTGCGTTGCATTGTGTGATGGGACTTGGGTCTTATAATGGTTTCATTTTTCTAAAAAGCATTGCGTTGTTTAAACGATTTACTTTACTTATGC
Source organism: Allium sativum (assembly GCA_030737875.1). Taxonomy (NCBI): domain Eukaryota; kingdom Viridiplantae; phylum Streptophyta; class Magnoliopsida; order Asparagales; family Amaryllidaceae; genus Allium; species Allium sativum. The sequence goes on from CM060913.1 coordinate 825,834,522, forward strand.
ACGGGCAATCCAATGGAGTAAACCCGTTCCGCATTAGCGGCATGGTCCTGTGATTAGCCTTATTATTAGATAGTTAAGTTAAGATTTCTCATACCAGTCCCATGACTGACCTGTATTTTGTTTCACTGGCAAACTCGAGTGCCCTTATTTTCCACACGGGCAGTCGAGTAGCTTTTTGCAGATATATTTACAGGATCTTGGTTTACAGCTGAAGTGGTTTTTGGAAAGCTCTGTATCCGTGTATTCCTTTCAGTTGTATATTTGTAATATTTTTCCGCTGCTATTTAAATGTAATTTAAATCTCTGATATTATTGTATTCCTATTGTGTAATATATATTCATACTCTGTGATTTTCTTGTACTCTGATGTAATTGTTGGAATCAGCGATAAAATGTTCTTCAGTTTGTGTTCTGATGTTTGTTGTTCTCAAAGCAATCCAGCCTTTCCTTTACTGGGAAGTTTGGGTCTTCACAATAAATATTTATTTTATATTTATAGGTATGTTTGCACCACTTTTCCTTTTTAGATCTTTTTGTCATACCTCTTGTGAATTCAAAATGACATCTTTCTGTTCAAAAAGAAGAAAATGGCATATTTACATTAATTAAGCCAAAAACCAATAATATTGAATACAAATAGGTATAATTACAACCACATAATTTAACAATCATATCTTTCCAAATTCACATAATTTACCAATTTCACCTTTTTATCTAAATTCACATATTTCATTTTTCCACAGTGAACTAAAGATCTGGAATGTAGTTACATCTAATTTGTGTTCAATGGGACTGATTTCCAGATCTACAATGTTATGCAATGTCTACAATACATTCTATAACATAACTGCAATATATTTCATGACATAATTATAGGAATTGGTGTAAACAAGTTTAAGAAATCCTACAATTCATTTTATGCATAACCACAATGTACAATTCACAAGTTTTAACACTTTTTATAACTAGATCTGATGGGTGTCAATCCAATTTCCACAATTTATTTACCAAATCTAATAGGCATAGGCATAAAAATTTAATCTATTACAAACGAGACAAATACATTATTATAAATATATATGTAAATTTCCCACTCACCTTATAGCTTTCAAATTCAATTGTTCGAACGTTTATGGCCTACAAATTCCCAAATTCTTATAAATATACAATTTATCTTTGATCTGTAGAAATGTAAGAAAAAGGGAAGAGAGGGAAGAATATATTATTGAGCATTGATTTTCATTCCTTTCTATTAAATCTATTACTCGTCTCAATTCTATATACATTTGATTTGATTTGTTTGTATGTATATATTTTTAATTGAAGAAATTAGGTTTGGAGAAGGAGGAAAATGGTAGAGCTCCGCTTCCTCAATTGATTTGAATGGAAAAGAATGAGACCATACCCCTTTATTTATAGGGGTGGAATTGGCCTTGGACCGTCAGATCTATTTTTATTAACATGCATGCATTCATATTAAAATTTTATATGACAAAACCCTAGCCGTTACTGCTTGGCTCGACCAAGCGGTTGCAGCCAGCGGTCGACCGCTTAGTCGACCTGGCAGTGAGGTGGCTAGGGTAATTAATTATTACTATATGTTAATTATTCCAATTTATTTATTTTTCGTTCGTTTTCGTATTTCGTCCCTGGCTTTTTCATATGGACTCTGTTTGCAAAACTCCAAACATGAAAGTTGATCAGAATTCTGAGATGAACGCAACGGTTAAAGTTTCATAGTCAAATTCCATCATTTGCAGAAATTCCTATTTTTGAGCTTCTAATTAAATAACTATTTGTTTTAAAAATTCCAAGTTGTTACATCCCCCCCCCCCCCCTTAAAAGGAATTTCGTCCCAGAATTCTGACAACTAGTTATCTTATCTTACATAACCAATTCGTGCACATCCACTTTGCAACCATGTGTATATGTGCATGGTGTGCTTAATGCATTTCGATCATAAAATATGCATGCAAGATGATTCTAAATCGGACCCTTTATATGTATGCATTGAGATTTTTTAAAACACTTTCAAAAACATGATGCAAAACATCCTAAGTGTACTGGCTGTTTTATATGAATTCAAAATTTGAAATTTCTTTTTCATCCATAACCTTATCACAATTACAAATAAAAGTGTGAATCAACCAATTTTGCATCCAAACCCTATCATCCAAAACGTGCGCAATCCAATCGTTTCCTATTTAATTTCTCCTAAACCGGAAAAAAGGAAATTAAGGTGAATAATTTTAACATTTCCTTTGCTTCCAAATATTCCATTTCCCGCCATACAGTGGAATTTTTACCTCAGTTACCCAAAATAATCCAAAAGTTTCCAATTGTAGACTGTAAAGGAGGCTTAAAACAAGCTCTAAAACGAAAAACGAGTTAATTAATAGCTCGCGCCCATCGTTGACAAGGTATGGAAACATCGTTTCCAAGTCTAAAACAGCATTTTCCTTGCTACCTCTAATGTTTTTAACGTATTGCGGCCCTATTGCACCGCTAAAACGAACACACAAAGCATTCAAAAATCTTCCTTACCCATTCATGTAATCTAAAATTGAAATATTTTCATAAAATAAATTTTCGCTTAAAAGCTTGTCATGTTTATTTTGAAATTTTTTCTTTCAAAACCGCTTCACTTTCCCTTAAAATAGGAAAATGATATAAGTGTGGTTTTTCTTCATACAACATTTTCTCAAAACTTAGAAAATGTATTTTTTTTGTAAATTTAAACGGTCACATTTTAGCGAAAAAGGAAGTCAGACACGCCAAAAATGCAAAAACTGAAATCACACACAAAAGACCAAAATAAATTTTAGCTTTAACAAGGAACGGTGATTTATTTATATATACCCGTGATGTAAAACCGGTCCTTTACTAAAATTTACCCAACACAGAATTTTATTCTTTCCAGCTCTAGGACAATTGTTAGTTTAGATACGAAAAATGAGATTTCATTCAAATAGGCACGCGTGAATGACATAAACATTTCCAAACTTAGAAATTTCATTAACCTAAGTCATGTGATTAAACAACACTAACTGTTACGAGCACGAATCACCACAAAACCAAGATCCCGATGTTAGAAAGGGATAACAACAAAGACAATGACAAAACAACATCAAACTCCCAAAACAATGGCTATAAACAACGAGATGTCTTGCTCCACGGCTGGAGCTCAATCCATTTTTATGATCTTTGATTAACCATACCATGGTAGCAAAAATGCTCAATCTCGTGTTACAAACACTGTTAGTGTTGTTGGAGGTTTCCACATCACCATCTCTTCTAAGAGAGAATTTATGATGAGAAAAGAAACCTACCATAAAGCTGCTTCTCATGGAAACCCACCTAATATTGCCTACAGACAACAGTGGATAGGCGAATTTACATATTAGATGAGACAACAAACAAGAACAAAAAGCTGAATCGAATATGACGTGGCACTAGATGATGGTTACGCCACCGATCAAGCAAAAGATTCATTTCCGCATCATGAGACAAATCCAGTCATAACTTCCCATTTATAGAACGATGCGCTAAATGGGTCACACATCCACATGGGCAGTTCAAAGATAGATTTCCAAAAATAAAAATTGACACTAAGAAAAAGAGATTTGATGCAATATCTCCAAAGCTAGTCAAACAAGAGACCATACTAGTCCGCGTACAACACAGATTCCTCAAAAAACCAATCGAGATTTTGCTCAGAAAAAATCATCTAAATATAGCTTATTCTTTATCTCCGAAATGACGATCGCCTTTAAAAGGACCTACTCAAATAAGATATAGCAAAGGCGGATGCATCACTAACAACTTATTTTAAGATCTTGAGGCAACTGTCCGGTGTAAGTCCAACTACCTCGACAAAGTTTCTTAGCCCTAAAGCGGTGAGACCTTTTTGCACATTCTGATACAACCAAATGATCTCTACCCAAGGAGGAGACTTAAATGGTGTGAGTAGGATCGAATATTTCAACTAGGTATTATAAGACAAGAAATGGTCGGAGATAAGAAATTAGATCTTGGAGTATTAGTGAGACAAGATCTAATGCGCCAACAAACACGAAAAATGAGGAGATGAGGCAACAACAAGAAGGATAGGAATATGATTCGGTTAGATGAGGAATAAAGGACGAAAGAAGAAGTTAAGGGGGGTAATTCGGACGCAACTTTTACGGTTGAGTCCTAGGTCCAGGTTGTACCAAAGCTCATCAACTAATTGATCGTCCTAGTAAATCACCAAACGGTCAACTAGCAAATGGGCTTTGGACAAAGGTTGAACCTTGACCTTATTAGGCCGAATTAAATATTAATCATCTTTTGTCATCATTTAAGATTTATCGTGATCCAAAATTACTTAACCTCATCACCCTGGTATTTAAAGACCACAGTCAAGACTCCGAACCAACCCCAAGGACTTATAGTCTCAACAACGATGCTGCGACTACCCAACGAACGAACGAATTCTAAAAATAATTCAGCTAGAAATCTGTAATATAAATTATAATGGATTTTCCTCTTACCTAGCTGACAATAAATGGACGATTCAAAAATCAAGTACCCAAAAAATCCAGATGAATGATTTTCCTTAGCCTTTTCGAAGAAAAATTTAAAACTTTTCCAAAAATGGAATTTTATTATAAACTAATGTGTAGTGTCCCGAAATTCCGGAACAATTTGAGCTGACCAAATAACACAATTCCAATCCAAATTACATTGTAAACCGGAAAACTAATAGAAAGAAAAAAGAGGGTGAAAATAGATAAGATAGAAACTTAGAATAGAAGAAGAAGAACGTACAACACCAGAGTAACACGAATCTCACAGTGGAACGAACAATATATAATAGATACATAACTTTGAAATAAAACAAGTATATGTATACAGTAACATTATCAAAGTACAACACTTACAACAGAACGGAAATAACTATAGCTATATAATCCTGAAGCCTCCTGCTCCAAGCTCCCCAAGTATATCTGTAAAATCCTAACTACTTGACTGCCCGTACAAAATTGGGCATCCAAGAGTTTAGGGAAAACAAAACAAAACAAACTCTGGGTCAGTCATGGGACTGGTATGAGTAAACAATTTAAAACAGTTTGAGCAATTAATCGATATCTCATAAGACCACGTCGTATAACGGAACGGGTTTTTTCCCTTATGAGAATCCAAAACATTTGATTTAACTTTCAAAATCCTTTTGAAAGAAACGATGAACTTTTATATCAAAACTCTTTTGATATTATAATAGTGTTTATCAACCACAGTATAATAATCATCTTGCAGAACGCTTTCATCTCATGTTCCACATATATAGTATACAATCAAAACCGTGAGCACTTATTGGAAAATGGATCACCAACTATGAAAAGCTATGGAACCACCTTCCGATAGTGTACCTCTAGAGAGGAATACACTGGGTTCAACAAGAACTTCTTGCAACCCGGCCACACATGACTGACCAATCATTTCGCTTGAGTGTATCAAATGTATATCACCAACGGTTGGGATCAGCAACCATTTCCCGAATGGGACAGCATTGAATATATTAGAGAATGAAATGAGTATCTCTAGATAGGTGATAATACACCCTACTTGGTAGCCAATGGTGCTTGCCCGATTTTTGTCATTTCCCGGTTGTGAGGCTAGAGGCCATGCTTATCTCTGACAGATCACACAATTATTCACTTTGAATGTTACATCATCGTACCCGCCAAATCACAAATTGATTACCCCAGAAATACAACGGGTATACAGCTAAGAGAAACGAATTCCTCCGCCACCAAACGTAAATACGTTTGAAGAGATCAACTTACGCGATCTATTAAATATACTCTGTCAGACATTCTTCCATACACGTCGTCCTGGGACTGGACAAACCGAAGTTACTATTCCGTAAACAGGATAGCCCTTGCATAACTCCGTCTTCAATTATCTTCATCATATTTGATCGCAACGCTAACGTCCATACAGAGTGGTTTTCAGATAATGAATCTGATCCTGGTCTCTCCGTATTGACAATGGAAAAATGGTCAAAAACCTCGATAGTCGGTGAGTTAACTATCAAAGAAAACATGTGTGCAAACAACGATATTATTTCCAAATGGAAATTATATCGATCAAACATCATTTAACATTTATCTCTTTAAGTCATTTTTCATCTCCAATTTCCATATATTCAACATTTCCTATTTTCTAAATTTAGAAAATATACATTAGTAACATCGGGAAACATTTCCATTTCTTGTTTTCTATATTAGAAAACATTTCTGATTCTTATTTCGTAAACATTTCCAAAACTCCTACATTTGGATTTAAACAGAGGTTTAAATAAAACATCGCTATGCCAACTCAAAACATTACACTCATTAATTAATTCACTTAACCAACCTTCACTATCGAACCCCAACCGTTCCTTAGTTACAAACGAAGCCAATCAAGTTGGGGTATAACTACCTCTCAGACCTTAACTGAACAACATTTCTAACTTCGAAATAGACGAGGTTCACCATTTAAATCTTTAACAGACTTCCTTACGTAACTCTCGGATTCTATTTATGAATCCACTTCTTTATTGAAAAATATTTGATTATAACTATAGCGTTATAATCCCTACTTCTGAAATATCTAACACCAAAATATAACTCGATTAACTCAGTTCAATTAACCCTAACCCCATTAACTTTAACTCAATTAACTTTAATTCATTAACTCTTATCACTTAACTCCTTTAGAATAAACTATATTCGATTAACTCCTTTCGAATAAACTATATTCGATAACTCCTTTAACTCTATTCGTATAAACTATATTCGATTAACTCCTTTAACTCTATTCGAATAAACTGTTATCGATTAACTCCTATTCTGTTAACTAATATTTGACTAAATCTTATTCGAATAACTAATATTCGATTAACTCTCTTCGAATAACTAATATTCGATTAACTCTCTTTTGAATAACCAATATTCGATTAACTCTCTTTCGAATAAACAATATTCGATAACTCTTTTCCGAATAACCAATATTCAATAACTCTTTTTTGAATAAACTATATTCGATTAACTCTATTCGATTAGCTCTATTCGATTAACTTTAATTCGATTAACTCTAATCGATTAACTCCACCCGATTAACTCTAACTCGATTAACTCTAACTCGATTAACTCTAATCGATTAATTCTAATTCGATTAACTCTAATCGATTAACTCCATTAAGTTTGACTTCGTATTTTAAAATAGTATCCCATTTCCAAATTCTATATATACTTCTATTTGTAGAATTATTCGTATGAAATCTCCTTTTTATTCGTAATACTTAAATCTCATTTAAAATTTCCTTTTATAACTCTATTTATTTTTCTAAACAAATATTTCCTTTTATAACTCTATTTATTTTTCTAAATAAATATTTCCCTTTCAATTATATTTATTTAACAAATAAATATTTCCTTTTATCTTTCTATTTATTTAACAAATAAATATTCTTTTTCAATTCTATTTGTAAATGGTTGACAAGTATCTCCTTTTCAAATCTATTTGTAAATGATTTACAAATATCTCCTTTTCAAATCTATTTGTAAATAGTTTACAAATATCTCCTTTTCAAATCTATTTGTAAATGTTTTACAAATATTTCCTTTTACAATTCTCTATATTTATATTCTAAGTAAATGTTCCTTTTATCTTTCTATTTATTTTCCCAAATAAATATTCCTTTTCAATCCTATTTATTTATCAAATAAATATTTCCTTTTCGATTCTATTTATTTAACAAATAAATATTCCATTTCAATTCTATTTATTTAACAAATAAATATTCCTTTTATATCTCCTTCGATTTTATAATAAATTTCTTTTATAAAATCCCTTTTCATTTATATATAAATTCCATTGATTTTATATAAATAATTATTTTCAAAATACACTTTGAAAATTCCCTTTTTACATTCCGGTATTTCTTATGACATTTTAACAAATCAAATAACAATACCAGTGTCATCACAATCGATCACATATTATATATCACGTCATATCACAGTATATGAAATCAAACAGTATTAAATATTGAGGAATCCAGTTGGATCCCTCCAACCTGTTTCCCCACATCAACAGATGTTACACAATATAATTATCATCAATTTCAGTTCAATATGAAATAGTCTGGTAACAGAATCAATATATATTTAACGATTTATATATATATTTATATATATAATTTCAACCAACTGACTAGCAGTTCATCCAACCAGTCAACACACAACAATCAACCAATATTTATCAATTCAAAAAATACGTTATAAAAATATAAACTGTTCAGAGTTAGTGAGATTTACTCACATTGGACAATCATTGTTAATAACAATAACCATCGCTTGATTTAGACGGATAATTTATTTTGCTATAAATTGTAACGAGCTCTGATTGGCTCCCAGTCAGTTCCATTGTGGAGCCACCGTCCATACGATCCCAACGGATCTTGTTTCGCTCAATTCTGATTAAGTATGACCGGGATATTGAATTTACAAGATTGTATACCCTTTAAAATAAATAAATCTAAATTTCCTAATTATTCTATTTGGGCTTTACCTCAAATTCTCGGCCCACCCATATGTTAAAACCCAAACCACGTCATCCTTCTTCCCTGATTGATCTGCTCTCTCCATTTGGCTTCAGTAAAGCCATTACCGTCATTTTGAATCCACCATCTCAATTTGCACAAACTCATCATAAAACTCCTTACAATCCACCTGTTATTCCTCATTTCCTTCTCCTGTTTCCCGTAATCACTTCGAGCGCCAGAACAGAAGGCTGCTCCTCAACCATTTGTGCACTCTTTAACACCACCAGATACACCATTAAAACATGAACAAAGACCGCCTTTGTCATCCCCTTCATCTCCTCCAAACACCCGTGCCATCCTCATTAAACTCGCACCCACCCTTTTGATTTCGTTGTTCAACTCTTCGGTCAAGGTACAGTAAAGTACCAAAACTTTTTGTCATAGAATTCAACAAGACTTAGCCCGACTACTCTACTCGATCTCAGCGTCCCAAATCAGAGCTTCATTCCGCGATTCGAAGCTTAAACGTCTCGAAAAGACCAACCTTAGTTCGCTGCTGAAGGCGTTGAGCACCAGGAACCCACATCGAGTATTATAAAACTGATATGGAAATGAAGGAAATCACTCGGTGGATTCCTGTATACACATTTCAGAATTTATAGGATTTTCTATAGTTTTATTTTGATTTGTTAGAATTTGTTGAAGATGGATTTACTTGCGTTTTTTTTTTTTGAAGAAGGGTAGAGAGAAGTGGCGGCCGATTCTTTGACTTCAGAATGAGTTGAATTAGGTTTAGAAAATGGGAAGGGTATTTATAGAGATTTTTAAATAATTTTATATTCGAATTTTATGTTCACTTATAATCAACTACTGTTTGTATTTGTCCTTTAAAATTCCTGTGATCACATACAACATCCAAAAATCATGAAAATGGACATGCAGCTACAGTTCGAGATTACGAACCCAACGAAACTGGTTTCGTCGAATTCCGACTCCATTTGCTCACACAGCGTATTTTTAACCATCAAAATACTGATTTTTTTTTCACATTAAAAATCCGTACGGCCACACACTGACTCCAAAAATCACGAAACTTGAAATCTAACAAAAAATTAATATTACAGTTCCAACAAAATTAGTTTCGTCAAAAACGGAGGTCATTTGCAAAACTGCCTATTTTTAAAGCTCTAAATAACCCATTTAAATATATAAATATATTTAAAAACAATTAAATTAAATATAAATAAATATATATTATCGTATATATATTCACATAGAATATCGTATAGCTCCAATTGGATTTATAACCGATATTCAAATCCCCGTTGAATCGATATTCAATTTATATTGAAAAAAATCCTTTTATAATATAAATAAATCACTATAATTTATAAAGGAATTCCATAGCCAATTTTCAAGAATTTGATTTGGACATAAATCAAAATCTACACAATGAAATCCTGATTTTTCTCTTCCATAAGAAAAATATACTTCCCCAGCTCCGAACATTTATTGTTTCACAGAACTTCGGCATAAAACGGATTTTGTATATTCAGTTGAAATTCAAACTGCCAAATAACGAACTTTAGCGCCATTTCGAGCTCGATTACAATATTAATATAATTATACGTTCAACTGTCATTCAAATAATATATTCGTTATTCTAATTCAAATTCAAAACTGAATTATATATTTTGAATTGCCCAATTCACACCATATTGCCATCTCAGCTAATTCTGATTATTTCAGAATTAAATATATTATTCTATTATTTATTTCAATTAACTATTCAATATTATTTAATTAAACGACCATTCAAATCTCTAAATCACTATTTAAATAATTAAATAAATTAATTATTGTATCAATAAAATACGGGACGTTACATAATGGTTTCGTATTTATAAACCAAGTTTATTATTACTATTATTTATATTCCAGTTTATATTCCAAACTGGAAAAACCTTTTCATGTTCAAAAATGTTAGAGCTTTAGAATATTAGGGATAATTATGATAATTTCAATAAATTATCCAATATATATCTAGGAAGTGGGACACTAAAAATCATAAGGAATAGACACTAAAAATCATAAGGAATAGGTTAAGAATTTAAAAGCCATATCTTGACAAACAATTTTTCGGAACCGTATTTCAAAACCATTGAAATCCAATTTTATTTCTCAAATAGTTTTAAAAAAACCCTGAATACAAGGCAAAGAACTAAATTGAATGTTTCAAAAAAGGTGGATTTGGAATTTAATAAAGTAACAAATGGATACACCTCGTAATTATATTTTTGAAATGGAAACAATATATTAACGTGGGATTTTTCCTCATTTTGGTTTGGGTAATGGTCTTTATTGGAACTACCAACGAAACCAAACCAGGAATGATGACTACCTCGGTTATAGATAGATTTTTTTGTCTAGTCTCCAAACCCGAATCAACGGGATCCACCATATGTCGTCCTCATGCTCTTCATGATGAAATCGCCAATGTACTATGGGGTAAGACAGAATTGGCTAAAAACCCGAACTCACATATTTTAACTCTTAGTCGCTTAAGGCCCATTTTATAATTAGGCCTACACCTAATTCATCGCTGAAATAAATTAAAGTCTGTAACGACCTTAAACCCCCGTTCCACGTGGCAAGGGTAATCTTTGGAATATAACACATAAACAAATAACAGCAGAACAGAAATATATAAATACACCAGATAATGTACATCAAATAATAATCATCAGAATTACACAGTATACAAGATCACACTTAGTACAAAATACAGTTTCAGCTTTATATAAAATGTCTACAGCGGAATCAAACATAATATACATAACAGGAGCTGAACAGCATAAAAAGAAGTGATAGAATCCATCTTCAGCTCCATAGCTATCCAGAAAGAGCCTGCTAAATCCTGAATACAAGGCTACCCGTGTAGAAAATAGGGCACCCGAGTTTGCAAGTAAAACAAACTACGGGTCAGTCATGGGACTGGTATGAGAAATCTACATAACTTATTTTACAATAAGTCCAATCATAAGACCACGCCGCTAACGCGGAACGGGTTTACTCCATTGGATTACCAGTGTTTAAAACAAGTAAATCATTTAAACATCGCAATGCTTTTTACAAAAATGAAGCCATTATAAGACTCAGTTCCCATCACATAATGCAACGCAAACCGAAGGATAGAGTTTTACCTTATAATGGCCAAAATATGCTTGATACGTATAAAACAAAAGCATTTGATATTACTACTAGTGTTTATATGTTTCAAAAAAACAATTTCAATCATAAGTATTAATCATAGACGGCATAAGTGCCCATACCACTATGTCGCCATATATAGGTATACAATCAAAACTGCACGATGTCGTATTTGGAAATTGGATTTCCATCATGAACCAAGGCAAGGGATCGTCCTTACCGCTTCGAGACAATCTAGCCCATGTCTCATGATCAAAGCTCGAGTGACCCTTGGATCGTCAGGGTCGGCCCACACGGAGTGGATTAAAATGCCAAAACACTGCATTTCCCCGCCCTACGGGGCGTAAACTGGTCATATACCGACCAAACCATTGGCCTTGTAGCAACCGATATCACTGAGGAACCTCGCTATCCATCATCCACATAAGTAAAATGTCAGGGCTTGCAAAACGCTGACACCACTTCTAGCTAGAAGTAAACGCGTGTCCTCCCTGATGTCCTCTCCCGTTTCTGGCTCATACCGGGGTGTGAGGCCCACGAACCAACGCTATACACAAAGCTATGCTATTTATAGCCATGCTTCGATCATCAACCACAAAGCTCTACTTTTCAACAAAAGTCTTGATCACAGCATCTCTGCATGCCACGTTGTCAATTTACAACGTCAAACACACATCCATTTACAAGTCCGTTCTGGGTTTGAACGAAAACCGGAGGCACCTTATTCCTCATCCCATATGTCCAATACAGGAGAGAGGCCCTCGCACATCCGAACGATCAACAAGTACGTCCGGATAACCACCACTGTAACCCCTTCGGGGCAGCAACTCCCATCAAAGGCATCAGTAACCATCCATTCGATGTGAAGATCATCGGTCTTGCACCGTCTTCATATCTTCGACTTCTAATCGTCGACCAATTATTTGAAATGAGATTTAACTTGGCCCTTTCAAATAATTCACTTATATTTAGTTTTCAAATCAATTCATTTTCATGGTTAAATTATTTGACATCCATAATTCAGATCATTAATATAATTTTTATCTCAAACACATTCAACCATCAAATATCCAATAAACCTAGTAAATTCGGTATATTTCCATTCCATATCGTTTGTAATATTTTATAACGATTTATCGCTATTTTTATTTGTTTAAAAATAGCCAAATTATTCAAACAACGCTTCAGGCCATAACGCGGCCATGGCGCTGTTTTTCTTCAGATTTGATTTACACATATATGGAAATCTAACTGTTGGATCTTTAAAAAATTTATATCATTGGAAAGATCTTTTCAAAACGGACTCAACGGTCCAAGTTTTGGGAAAATCCGACGGTCGGATCTCCCGGTACAGTCGTTTAAAGTTACGATTTCAAAATACGAAATGCAGTGTCATTATTTGTTTTATTTTAATTATATTTATATATATAAATATAATCCATTCTGGCGCTATTTTTATTCAGATTTGAATTAGACATTTCACACAATATAACCGTTGGATCTTTACAAATTTGGTATCGTTGGAAAGATATTTTCAAAGCGGACCCAACGGTTTTGGTTTTGGGAAAATCCGACGGTCGGATCTCCCATAATAATCGTTTAAAATCACGATTTCAAAATACGAACTACAGCGTCGTTATTCGTTTTATTTTAAATATATATATAATCCGTTCTTCGATTTCCAACCCATTTTCATTTCATATATTTGATAAAAATAATATATTTACCCAACAAATATTTATTTCAGCACATGACTATTTTTAACACTTCATATATATAATAAAAATGTGATTTTTATTGTCAAAACAATTTATTACAAACATGAATATTTTTAACGATTCATATATATAATAAAAATGTGATTTTTACTGTTAAAACAATTTTATTTCAAACATGAATATTTTTTGCGATTCATATATATACTAAAAATGTGATTTTTATTGTTAAAATAAATTATTTCAAACATGAATATTTTATATACTTCGTACATATAATAATAATGTTATTTCTATCGTTCGAACAATTTATTTCAAACATGAATATTTTTATCAACACATGAATAAAATTCAACCACATGAATATTTCAGAAAATTTCGGCAGCATAACGGCAGGATAGTTAAAACCGGCACCGTCCCGAGTATGGCTCCTCCCGCTACCTTAAAGCCTTGCAGCTTTTGACAAGGGGGATTTCAATAATCTAGTTCGTACGCAGACGAATTTTCCACAAACTAATCCTATTTGGTTTCAACTACAATCAACCATAATCAATAATCAACCATTCGTAATATTCACCAAATTTCACGTCAACCAAAATCCAAACAATCACAACCAGTAAATATTATCCATGGTCTGTGGACGAGGGGGGTATCTATCTATCTATCTATATATATATATAGAAATATATTTCAATATCATTTCAATTTTCATTTCAACTCCATTCAACGCGCATATGATTTTTACAATGTATATATAACTTATACATCGCACATATAATTTATACAACGCTTATACATGAGGTGTACAACGCTTATATAACTTATACATCGATTATATAATTTATACATCGCCATTCCATACCGTTTATAATTTTAGAAATCTCACATTGGGTTCCACTCCTCCAAAAATTGTAGGAAGCTCCAAAAATTCTCCAGTCTCTTCTAGAATGTAGAAGACATCGCCACGAGTCCAATGTCTCTTATTTCACTAGATTTCGACAACATAGCAAAAAGATATGATTTTTATTGTAAAATCATAATTCGTAGTGCTTTAAAGTGTTATAAAACAATTTAATAAAACCGGTCATTACCTCAGCTGAAGTGTTCAAAACTAGGTTTGCGATTTTCGCGTGAATCGTTGCACGAGACGATGATCGGCCATTGCCACGTGGAAGAGGAAGGAGAGGCAAAGCGACGCAGGGTGATGGGGCCCACTTCGACTGCTCCTAACAACGGCGGCGGCGGTCCAAACCTCCAGACTTCACAGGCTCAGATCTCTCCGCACGCTCAACAATAATTGACAAGGAGGGTATGGATTTGAAGCTCGTGAGGAGTACTTCAAAAACCTCAACTGGGGCGAGAGATTTTAATGAGTGGTTTGGCCGGAATTTGGCCTGGATGGGAGGAACGGTTTTCCGCCTTCGACCGACTTACGGGGAGAGAGAAAACTGTTTTTCGGATTTTTAAAAATAATAAAAGAAATTTTCTGGTTGGTCGATATTTACATTTAATTCTAAAAATTGGGTTTTTTAATACGAACTCCATTCCAAACCCAACGACTGTCGTCCCTAGCTAAATATCCCTATTTCGGACACAATGGAATATGTTTCGTAGGCCCATTCGACTCTTTCTGTCAGTTTTTCTTCAAATTAAAATATAAAACATTCAAATATGGATTTGAACGTACATTTTAATTTATCGGGCCACATGCTGATTCTTAAAATTCCAAAAAAAAAATATCTGGCTATGTTTTGATGATACGGTCCCAAAAAAAATGATTTCGTCGAATTTGGAGACCGTTTGAAAATTTTCCATTTTCTGGTCGATCCAAATTGATTGAAATTAACCAAACACGTTTTCTTTTGCCATACTCACATATTAACTCCAAAAATTATGAAAATTGGAATCTAGCAATAATTTGACATTCCGGATCCAACAAAAGTGGTTTCGTCAAAAACGGAGGTCGTTTTTAAAATGTCTATTTTTCGGGGCTATATTTATTCCATAGCGACCATTCTGAAAATTCATTTAGCCATAACTTATTATTCTCGCTATAAAATTTTGATTTTTCAGATTCGTTAGAAAGATATTCTTAAATAGATTTAAATATTTTTGGTTTCACTAAAACCCATTTTATTTTGCATCCTGTACAGTCGGTCAAAGTTTGAATTCAAATTTTCAAACTACCGCGCCATTTCAGGCCTTGTTTTATAATTAAAATAAATATATTCACTATAACTTCGATGCAAAAGAATTTTCAGTCATTATTATTTAAAATAAATTATTTTAAATGTTCATAATTCATTAAAATAGCAAAATTAAAAATTTTGGTTCTGATTTTCCGGTTTGTTACAAACTCCCCCACATAAAATCTTTTCGTCCCCGAAAAGGAACGAAGCTGAAAGTTGTTTAACTAACCAACTCAACTTTCATTTTGGCTTTCATTCTTCAACTTTTAAGCCTCTAAGAATTTTCTAATTCTTCAAAAATTTGGCTAACATCCTAAATTTTCGAAAAATTTCGCCATAACCTCCTTTGTGCGGGGAGGGGTTTGGAAATTTATTGGGTCGTATTAGGTACCCAGTAAATCCTAAAAAGCATATATATATTTATAGAGATATATTCCGGTGTCCACATGGGAGTGTGTATAAATCATAACTCCAAAGAATAAATTCTCGTCACCCTATAAATGGTTTTTGTGCCTTAATGACTAAAGAGACGTGTTTATTGTCATCTCCAGACCCGTGTGGTTTTTTTTTATTAATATGGCAATTTACCATTACATTTTATATAGTCCATGTCAGTCTTCAGTTCAATCTATAATATAGTCATCGCCATACAAGCCTCTCGCTTGTACGGTAAATCTTCAACCTCACCACATAAGCTCCAAATGCTTATGTGGTATATGATAGGGTATGCTATCTTCAAGAAGTATGCCATGTCGTGTAGTTCAAAATTAATTGTTACTATCCTATGGCGACGTTTATTATTTCACATAGAACAACCAGCACTCCGCATCTAACGGCATTCACAGGAGTTGATATAATAATAAAATTGCGCATCCAACTCATTAAGGTTTACCTATTTGTCGGGCATGTAAATAAATTCTTTACTCAACAGCAAATCCATATACCTGTTTAAACATATATAATGTACATGCATGCATTTCAATCAATTTTCAAAGCAGTTCAATATTTGATTCAATTTGCATAAATTTACCCCTCATTCTCTTATTGATTAGATTAGTTATCATTTCAATATTTTGATTAGTCAAATTCATAATCACACAACATAAACAGCAATCAATCTATTGATTAACTTTTAAAAAAATTAATAATTAATTTATATACTCTTTTAAAATTATCAGACTATATAATTGAAAAAATTACATCCATGAAAAGGAAACAATAGCAGAGTAGAAAAAACACGGAAATGCAAAATATGGTAAATGTACCTTGCACCAGAGTTAATCAGAGATATCCACTCTGCAATTGGAATAGGCTTGCTTAATGCTCTCCTTAGTTTCCCAAGTACAGTCTCGTGGATCTCCACTCCATTGCACTTTGACTAAGTGAACCTTCTTATTCCTCAGCTCCTTAGATTCTTTGCCAATAATCTTTATCGGCTCTCTTCTCACCGCTAATTCTGGAGTAATTTCCAAATCTTGTTGTGCGGCTTCTTCCACGACCATGTCTGGATCATGTACATGCTTTCGAAGTTGAGATACATGAAACACATCATGTACTCCAGGAAACCCATCAGGCAATTGAACCCTATAAGAGAGAGTTCCAATCCGTTCGATTATAGGAAATGGACCAATAAATCTAGGTGCCAACTTCCCTGTTTTACCGAATCGGACAACTCCTCTCATTGGAGAAACCCTCAAATACACATAGTCACCAACAACAAATGCTAAATATCTTCTTCTCGAGTCTGCATAGCTCTTCTATCAGCTTTGAGCCGTTTGCAGTCGCTTCTTAATGAAATCGACTTTATCCGAAGCTTCGCAAATCATATCAGGTCTCAATACGAGTCTATTACTAGGTTCTACCCAGCAAGTGGGAGATCTGCATGGTCGACCATACAATGCTTCTAATGGTGACATTTTCGGGCTCGCTTGGTAGCTATTGTTGTATGAGAACTCAGCCAAATGCAAGTGGTCTTCCCATGATCCGCCAAAATCAATAACACATGCCCGCAATAAATCTTCCAGTATATAGTTCACCCTCTCAGTTTGGCCATCTGGTTGAGGATGATATGCGGTGCTCAGATTCAATTTTGTTCCCAATTCTACTTGGAGTGATTCCCATAATTTACTAGCAAAAATTGGGTCATGATCACTAACAATACTCATGGGAACTCCATGCAGTTTAACCATCTCCTTATAAAAATCTGCGCCAGACTCTGAGCAATTCTATTTGATCTGACAGGTATAAAATGGGCGGTCTTCGTGAAACAATTTACGATCATCCAAATACGATCATTACCTCTCCTGGTTCTAGGAAAACCATCTATGAAATCCATAGAAATTTGTTCCCACTTCTAACCTGGAATTTCCAACGGTTGCAATAATCCGGCGAGTTTCTGTTGATTGCTTTTGACTTGTTGACAGGTGGGACACCGACCAACATATATAGAGATGTCTCTTTTCATCGCCTTCCACCAGAATGTTCGCTTGAGGTCATTATACATTTTACTAACCCTTGGATGAATACTCAGCTTGGACTTGTGACACTCATCCAACACCTCTCTTTTAAGATCAAGGATGTCGGGAACACAAATTCTTCCTTTCAACTTTAGAACTCCTGCGCTATCCACATGGAAACTGGAGAATTCGCCCATTTGAATTCTTTTGATCGTCTATTTAACAAAATTATCGTCTTTCTGAAGAACGGATATTTTATCTATCAAAGAAGGCATAATGATAAGATTGGTGATGATCACATTCTTTCTGCTGTGCGCATCAGCCACAACAATGGCTTTCCCCGGAGTATAAAAAATATCAAGATCATATGCCGCGAGAAATTCTAATCAACGCTGCTGCCTCATATTCAGATCCTTCTGGGTGAATAAATACTTCAATGATTGATGATCGGTATATAATTCGAACTTATCACCCAATAGATAGTGCCTCCATATTTTCATGGCAAACACAGTGGCTAACAATTCAAGATCATAAGTTGCATAATTCTTCTCATGTGGTTTCAACTGACGGCTAGCATAAGCGACTACTTGGCCTCTTTGCATTAATACTGCACCAAGACCTTCTTTAGAAGCATCTGTCCAGACTTTCAAATCTTGATTGCCATCAATAATTGTTAACACAATAGCAGTTGTCAATATTAACCTCAGCTCTTGGAAAGCTGTCTGACATTCTGGAGTCCAATTGAACCTTGAATGTTTCTTAGTAAGCTTTGTTAAGGAACTAGATATCTTCGAAAAAAATTTAACGAACTTCCGATAATAACTAGCCAATCCAAGAAATCTTCGAACATCTGTGGGTGTAGATGGCTGCTTCCAATTTTGAATAGCTGTGATCTTACTAGATTCCACAGAAATTCCTTCTTTTGATACAACGTGGCCAAGAAACTTGACTTATTCTTGCCATAATATACATTTGGAAAATTTGGCTTTTAAAACATTCTTTCTGAGAATTCCTAACACTTGTTCCAAATGTTTTGCATGCTCGCTCTTTGACTTAGAGAAGATCAATATGTCATCAATGAAAACCAGTACGAATTTATTAAATACTTCTCTGAATACCCTGTTCATTAGATCGACAAAATAAGCTGGAGCGTTACATAAGCCGAACGGCATTACTAACCACTCGTAGAATAAGTCTGGACCTCTGAATGCTGTCAAAGGAACACACTCTTCGGCAATACGAAGCTGATGGAAACCTGTAGCTAGGTCCATTCATGATAACACTTGTGCGCCATACAATCGATCTAATAAATCATCAATCCACGGTAATGCTGGCCTTGCATTCGGAATTAAAGCGATTTTGAAATCAATTTCTCTACGCGGAGGTAAGCTGACAACTTCTTCAAACACATCCGCATAATTCTTGACGACAGAAATATTTTCTATGTCGACCGGAGTATTCTCTATAACGACAGGAATATTTTCTATTTGAGCACGAGAAACATCCAAAGCTAAACAAAAGTCTTTTCCATCAGAATTCAGACCTTCACATGGAATGGTTATATAATTCCCTGATTTAATCTTCGCCTTAATGACTCTGTTGGCGCATTTAACCTTAGCTTTATATTTGGTTAACCAATCCAATCCCAAAATAAGATCAAATTCGGTAAAATTCATGATGATCGCGATGGTTAGGAACCGATAACAGGAAAAAGAAACAGGCACCCCACAAATCTGACTAAGATCGAGGGAACCCCCAACCTAATTATTGATAGTCATGGGTTCTTTGAGCTACTTCAATTTAAAATCCAATTTCTTAACCGCATTACTTGCAATAAAGCTTCGTGACGTGCCCGTATCAAACAGTACTTTAACTGGAATATTCTTGACAGTAAGGTGTCTTCTAAAACATCAGGCCTTCCCTGACTAGCTGAGGGTGCAGAAGTTTCTGCTACTTCATTTACATGTACCCTTTCATATTTCTTTAACAGCTGGCAATCCTTTGCTAGATGACCAATCTGATGGCATTGATTGCATTTTCTATTCTCTTGAAACTTGTTATCTGGTTTAAACCCCTTCTTCTTATGCTTTCGATTGGATTTTGATCCATCCTTTGTTTGTTTCTTTAAAGTTATGCAATTTATCGACAAATGTCCTTGCTTATTGCAGTTATTGCATATGGCAGTCGTTACTGGTCCTTTCTCAGACTTAACCTTTTTCCTATTGACTCTAGGCTTCTTTCTGGCCCTAGACGTCATACTTACCTCATGCTTCGTACTTACCTCTGGGCTATCAGTTTCAAATTTCCTTTTGCTGCTAGAACTGATTTCCTCTTCATCGCCCAAAAGAACTTGCTTATCTAGATCTTCATGCTCGTAAGCCATGTATATCATTTCAGAAAAAGGAAGTTGCACATGTGCAGTTACCCAATTTTGGTACTTTCTTTGGAGCCCGTTAATAAACCTCAGATTCTTCATCTTAGGATTTTGAATTAGATACGGGGCAAAACGAAAAAGTTTATTGAATTTCTTATGATATTCCGGAATGGTCATATCTCCTTGTATCAGATCGTAGAATTCATCATATAGACGATCAATTGCTTCTGGAGGAATAAATCTTTCATTGAAAATTTCTTTAAATCTATCCCAGGTAATATTACCTTCTGGATTATCCTTAATGACAGTTTCCCACCAGATTAAAGCTTTGTCTTTGAGGTCCCAAGATGGCAGTAATCTTTTCTGATCATCTCTCAGTTTTGAACCTTCAAAAAATTTCTCAACAGAGCGCATCCATGCTTGTGTTTGAATAATGGATTCATTGCCTGAGAACGGTACTCCAGCCAGATTTTGATACTTATTTAATAGAGCTTCAATATCTGGTTTTGACCTACCTCTACCACTCATTTTTTAATGTCCGCAAATAGCAGACAAAGTGTCAGGCCAACAGAAAAGGTATTTTAAAGCATAGAGACAAATAATTGAAAGTAAATATGTCTAAGGGTGTAACAACCCGGAAAATGCGAGCCAGTTTAAAATTTTTATTTTGGCAATTTTAGCTGAGTTTGAATATTTAAAATAGATTATTTTAAATAATATCGACGAGCAATTTATTTTGAATAGAATTAGAA
Organism: Allium sativum; assembly: GCA_030737875.1. NCBI lineage: Eukaryota > Viridiplantae > Streptophyta > Magnoliopsida > Asparagales > Amaryllidaceae > Allium > Allium sativum. Next base: position 825,855,793 of record CM060913.1, read on the forward strand.
CGTATACATTTACATACGTCGTCGTTAGAATATAAATATTTTATTTTAAATATAAAAGAAATTGAAAATGGCGCGGTAGTTCAATAATTCGATTTCAAACTTCAATTGAATGTACCGGGTTCAAAATAAACCGGATTTTGGCGAAACCAAAAATAATGGAATCTAATTGAGAATATCTTTCTAACGAATTCGGGAAATCAAAATTTCATAGCGGGAATTAAAAGACACGCCCAGTTTAAAATTCTGAAAAGTCGCAGTGAAATTTATATATATATATATAAAGGCCTTTGAAAATAGAAATTTTGCAAACGACCTCTGTTTTCGACGAAACCACTTTTGTTGGATCCAGGATATCAAATTATTGCTTGGTTTCAAAATTCGTAATATTTCGAATCAATATGTGAGTGTGGCAAAGGAAAACGTGTTTGACCTGTTTCAGTTGATTCTAATAGACTGGAAAATGACCATTTTTCAAACGGTCTCAGAATTTGACGAAATTGGTTTTGCTAGGACCGTATCATCAATACGAAACTAGAAATAATTTTTCTGGAATTTTTAGAGACCGTATGTTCCCCCCGTAAATTGAAGTGTCCGTTTAAATTGAATATATATAGAATTATATTTTAATTTTGATCACAACTGCTCGTAATGGTCGAATTGGCCAGCGGGACATGTCCCATTGTGTTCGGAATGGGGGTAATGTGCTAAGGGCGATAGTCGTTGGGTTTGATTTGAGGTTCGTGGCAAGAAACAAGTATTTCTAGAATTAAAATAGAATAAAATATTTATATAAATAGAAAGGGAAAATTCTCATTGGTCAAAAACCCTAAGCTACTTCAAACCACGGTCAAACGAGCCGCCTCCCTCTTCTAAACTGGCGAATCATAATTTCAAGCCTTCCTCCCCTTAAATCCTTCTATCCATTGATTAATCAAGTAGATCTTTAAAGGGAAAACCCTTCAACATCTCGAGCTCGACATCACCAACGCATGTGATAGGAAATAACGGCCTGTGGTGGCCCCTGTAGCGCCAAAAAGCGGCGGAGTTCGAAGTCAAATGGGGAGACGATGGGACTGTCGAATGGAGTGGGGTTTCGGGCGAGGCTGATGACATGGCGGCGGTCGTTCTAGGGGCGTCTGATGGTGCTCCGGCAAGGTCTTGTGGTCGGCGTAGGGGTTTTCTGAAGTCAAACCCTAGTTCGAAGTTCTCCAGTAAAATCACAAAGAGGATGTTAATAGTGAGTTTATTTAATTTTTCTTTTTCCGATTTTAGATAAACACAAAGTATAGTTTAAACCCAGTTTTTTTTATGAAATTAAAATTGTTTTCATATATATAAAAATTAGCATTATGTTTGTAAACATAATTAACATTGTTTAAATTTCAGTTTTTAAAATATAATTAACATTGTTTAAAGACGTTATTTTAAAAATACAAAAAGAAGTTGTTTTAAAAAAATAGGAAGACGATAATTTCTAGAATTATATATGAATATAGTTGAAAAGGCGATATTTTTATAGTTGTAAAGGCGATATTTTTATATTATAGAAAGAATAAAAATATAATTTTTATATTATAGAAAGAATAAAAATATGATTTTTGTATAATAGAAAGAATAAAAATATGATTTTTATATAGGTATGATAATTAAAATTCGATCTTTATATAAGAAATAGAGATATAAAAATATAATTTTTATATAGAAAGAAGCGTTGTAAATATATGAAGTGTAATAAAAATCTGAACTTTATTTTATCGTGAAGTAAAGAGAATATAAAAATGTGATTTTTATATATGTAGCGAACACAGGCAACGAAAGGGATAAAAGGTCGGGAACGACAAGACTTCCTACATATGAAGAGTCGCGGCGTTGGATTTAGCTTTTGGTGAGAACTTCTCACCTTTTAGTTTTATTTTTCTAGTTATACAAATATATATATACTAGGATGCAGATGGTGTTTAGTAGCACCCGACACTCGTCGTCCACAGACCATGGACGGCTTGTTTGTTTAGTTAATTGTTTGATGATTGATTTATTTGTTTGGTTGATAAATTTGATTTAATCGATTGTGTGTTGTGGAATGAAATAAAATATTTATATAGTTAAAATTATTTTATCGTTAAAAATATAATTTTTAACGTGAAATGTGAATAAATAAATATTCATTTACAAATCGGACGGTTTGTTTATGTACACCTATTTGAAGAACATTGATTTGGACGATAAATTTTACACATCGCCCAACTACACAAATTAAAATCTGTGTTTGTTGATTTGAATATATTATAGAAAGAGTAAAAAAATAATTTTTATATCATAGAAAGAATAAAAATACGATTTTTATATAATAGAAAGAATAAAAATATGATTTTTATATAGGTATGATAATAAAAATTCGATCTTTATATAAGAAGTAGAGATATAAAAATATAATTTTTATATAGAAAGATGCGTTGTAAATATATGAAGTGTAATAAAAACTGAACTTTATTTTATCGTGAAGTAGAGAGAATATAAAATTGTGATTTTTATATATGTAGCGAACACAGGCAACGAAAGGGATAAAAGGGCGGGAACGACAAGACTTCCTACATATGAAGAGTCGCAGCGTTGGATTGAGCTTTTGGTGAGAACTTCTCACCTTTTAGTTTTATTTTTCTAGTTATATAAATTATATACTAGGATGAAGATGGTGTTTAGTAGCACCCGACACTCGTCGTCCACAGACCATGGACGGCTTGTTTGTTTAGTTAATTGTTTGATGATTGATTTATTTGTTTGGTTGATAAATTTGATTTAATCGATTGTGTGATGTGGAATGAAATAAAATATTTATATAATTAAAGTTATTTTATCGTTAAAAATATAATTTTTAACGTGAAATATGAATAATTAAATATTCATTTACAAACCGGACGGTTTGTTTATGTACACCTATTTGAAGGACATTGATTGGGACGATAAATTTTACACATTGCCCAACTGCACAAATAAATCTATGTTTGTTGATTTGAAACCCCACATGGGTATTGGGATAAAATACGGCATACACTAATCCCAGTAATTAGTTGTATGTCGATCGATTGATTGACAGGCTGTTATAAGCGTTAGATATCTATATTTGATGCTTATAAAGAGTAGTGCACTTTGGATGATTGTTGATTATTTATCGTTGCTTTTTATATACATGTGTTGTATGAAATCCATATAGTTAACGCTATATGGTGATTGATTGAGCCTCATTCCAATTTAGAAAATAAAGAATATTATAAAATAAAGGTTCATGTGTTGACAGTACTCATCCGTTGAGATTAGTCATGTGTTGAACGAAATATTTTAACAATAAAATTTACATCTTTATCATATATTAAATTAGAAACTAACTGGAAAATAGATAAGATGAGTGGTCTCCTGGGTATTGATTTGATGTTGGTTTCGGCCTTCGTGGTTAATATTTAGGGAATCGTTCTCTTACTAATTTATGGTTGGAGTCTGATTTGAAATCAAACGATAGATACTATAATTTTTATAAAATATAATAAATAACAAAAATAGTCGCGTGTTGACAGTACTCATCCGTTGAGATTAGTCATGTATTGAAAGAAATATAGATTCATGTGCTGAATAGAATAAATATTCATTTGTTGAATAGAATAACGAAGTTATTGAAAAATATAAAGCCGTGTTGATTAGAAATGCGCTATTTTGACGCCAACGATATTTATATCGATTATATTCGTTTTATAATGAATATTGAAAAGAGATTGAAAAAAATTGAATTGAAATTGCATTGAAGTAAAATTGAATTGAAATTGCATTGAAATCGAATCGAATTGAAATTGCATTGAAATCGAATTGAATTGAAAATGCATTGAAATCGAATTGAATTGAAATTGCATTGAAATCGAATTGAATTGAAATTGCATTGAAATCGAATTGCATTGAAATCGCATTGAATTGAATTGAAATCAAATTTGAATTGAATTGAAATGAATTTAAAACGAATTTATAAGGAAAAATTTAACTTTGATTTGAAATTGAAAAGGAAGTTGAAATTGTTTTTGAAACGAATTTAAAACGATTTATAAGATTCGTTTTAAATAAAAATCGATGAAATATATATTATATATATATATAATATAATGGCCTGAATAGAACGCGCCGCGCCGCGGCAGTTCGCGAATTTCGACCATTGACTTTGGACGGACATTCCAGGAGTTCCGACCGTCGGATTCTCTTGAAACCAGAAACGTTGGGTTCGTATCGAAAAGGGCTTTCCAATGAATATTAGAAATTTGAAATCTAATGGTTGGATTTGGAGATGCGTCCAAATCAATTTAAGAAAAGGTCGCTGTAAGTGCAGTTCGACGACCGTTATTGGAAATCGACTGTACGGGCCTTGATAAAATTATTAAAAATATCTATAATTTGTGTAAAATCAAAATATATGAATTGGAAAGAACTAGGATAAAAAATTCCCTATTTGAATGGATAAAAATATATTTTTATCGAAATGAACTAGTTATGAACTAGAATTAAAATCCAATATTTTTAATTAAATAAATTGGGTTTGAAGTGGCTTTAAAAATAATCAGAATTTGATATTGAATATAAGCCGATATATTTTCTATTAAGAGCTTTGTATTTAATATCAAATGGTGTAACGACCCGGATTTTGAGAGGACTTTGGTTATCGACATAAGCCGATGTCGATAACCAAAACATCGAAAAATCCCAGTAATTAATGAAAGAAATTAGAAGGTGAGAATAGATAAGATAGAACTTTTAGAATAGAAGAAGAAGAAGAACATCAACATCAGAGTAAACACGAATCTCACAGCGGAACGAATGAAATATACATAAAATATCTTTGAAATAACATCAGTATATGTATACAATAACACTTATCAGAGTACAACACTTACAACCACAGCGGAAATAATAATAGCTATAGAATCCTGAAGCCTCCTGCTCCAAGCTCTCCAAGTGTATCTGTAAAATCCCGACTACTTGACTGCCCGTACAAATTTAGGCACCCAAGAGTTTAGGGAAAACAAAACAAATAAACTCCGGGTCAGTCATGGACTGGTGTGAATAAACTCAAATCATTTAAACAGGTATATGATATCTCATAAGACCACGCCGTAAATACGGAACGGGTTTTTCCCTTATGAGAATCCAAATAACTTTTCAAAGCAATATCATTCTGATATTATAATAATGTCTAAGTACAAATAAATATCAATCTAGCATAAACGCTTGCATCTCACGTTACTACATATATAGTATACAATCAAAATCGCAAGCACGTATTGGATGATTGGATTTCCAACTATGACAAGGTATGGAACCACCTTCCGATCAGTGTACTCTAGGAACGATACACTGGAGTTCAACAAGAACATCTTGCAACTCAGCCACACATGACCGACCACTCATTTCGCTTGAGTGTATCGAATGTACATCACCAACGGTTGGGATCAGCAACCGTTCCCGTATATATATGGGACAGCATTGATAGATTTAAGAAACAAATGAATATTCACTAGATAGGTGATTATACACCCTACTTCGGTGCGACCGACTTAGCCATGCTGCCTGCCCGATTTCTGTCATTACCGGATGATGAGGCTAGAAGCTACGCTTTATCATCACATCAGATTCACTTCGAATGCCACATTGTCAGATCCATCGAAAATCACTAATTTACGTCTACAACAATACATTACGTGTCAGCTAAAAGAAGTTTCCTTCTCCGCTTCCACTCTTGGTACGGTTGAAGAAATCAATGTACGTGACCTTTCTGGAAATACTATGTCAGACATCCATCTTCATTCGCTTAGAAATGTCACATCGTCATACCCGCCAAATCACAAATTGACTTATCCAAAAATAACATGGGTTATACAGCTAAGAGAAACGAATTCCTCCGCCACCAAACGTGAATACGTTTGAACAGATCAACTTACGCGATCCATTGGATATACTCCGTCAGACCTTCGTCCATACAAGTTGTCCTGGGACTGGACAAACCGAAGGCACTATTCTGTAAACAGGATAGCCCTTGCATTTTACTCCGTCTTCAATTATCTTGACATATATGATTCGCGACGCTTATGCCAATACAGAGTGGTTCTTTGGATAAAAATCCAACCGGTCTCTCCATATTAACAACGTTAAAATGGTCAAAACTTCGATAGTCATTGAGTTAACTATCAAAGAAAAACAAGTGTGCAACCAACGATACTATTTCCAAATGGAAATTATATCGAACAAACATCATTTAACATAAATCCCTTTAGTTCATTTATGTACTTATCTCCTATTTCCCTATATTCTAAACTCTTATTTTCTTTTATCAGAAAACATTTCTGATTCTCGTTTTGGAAAACATTTCCAAAACTCCTTTACGATCAAACCTTACCATTTCTTAGTTAAGAAGGAAGTCACTCAAGTTGGGGTATAATTACCTCTCAGACCTTAACTGAACAACGTTATAACTTCGAAATGGTCAAAGTTTATCTTTTAATCTTTAACAACTTCTTTACGCCTTTCTCGGATTCAATTTTACTAATCCACTTCTATATTTAAAACATTGGTTATAACGATAACGTTATAATCCTTACTTTCGAATTATCTAATTTTAATTATAACTTCTATTCTTATTAGTGAATAATTAACCTAACACTTATTTATTTATAAATAAATAAATCTCTATTTAGACACTGGAAAGTATAAGTACTTTCCTGAATTCGATATAATCGAATTTGCCGATTAACTCTCTTCGAGAAATCTCTATTTGATTAACTCTTCTTCGAATAACCTATATTCGATTAACTCCTTCTCGAATAAACGATATTCGATAATCTCTCTTCGAATAACTAATATTCGATAACTCTTCCTTTCAAATATCTCATATTTGAAAATCTCACTTCGATTAAACTATAATCGATAACTCCCTTCGATGAAACTAACATCGATAACTCCTTTCGATGAAACTAACATCGATAACTCCTTTCGATGAAACTAACATCGATTTATTTAACTCGACGAACTTAACTCGACTAACTCGACTTACTTGGTTCGACCAATTCGATTCGATTAACTAGGCTCGACTAACTTGGTCGAACCCCCCGATCAACTCAACTTATTTAACTTAACTTATTTCTCAACTCGATCAACTCCTATCGAATAACTAATATTCGATTAAACTCCATTCGCTTGACTCTAGATCGCAGCGATCACAATGGTTACGCCTGATTCCCTCAGGAAACATCCGACCGCCGTAGGCTATTTACAGCCCTGTGAATTACGCTAGCAGTCGTACGAGATGGCAACTTATCCTGAATAACTATATTTGACTAACTCTGTCTCAAATAACTATATTTGATTAACTCTAGTTCGTTTTAACTCTAATCGATTAACTCTAACTAATTAACTCCAACTGGTTAACTCTAACTGATTAACTCTAACTGGTTAACTCTAACTGATTAACTCTATTTGACTAACTCGACTTGACTAACCCCTTTCGAATAACATATTCGATTAACTAACTTTCGAATACCATATTCGATTAACTAACTTCGAATACCATATTCGATTAACTAACTTCGAATACCATATTCGATTATCTCCTTTCGAATGTCTATATTCGATTAACTAACTTCGAATACCATATTCGATTTCTCCTTTCGAATGTCTATATTTGATTAACTAACTTCGAATACCATATTCGATTTCTCCTTTCGAATACCATATTCGATTAACTAACTTCGAATACCATATTCGATTTCTCCTTTCGAATGTCTATATTTGATTAACTAACTTCGAATACCATATTCGATTTCCCCTTTCGAATACCATATTCGATTAACTAATTTCGAATACCATATTCGATTAACTAACTTCGAATACCATACTTGATTAACTTTATTCACTTTATAAAGATTTCCTTTTTAACAACGTTTTATTCATTTGAAAAGATTTACTTTTAAATAACGGTTCTACACTTTAAAAAATGATTTTCCTTTTTATAACGTTTCCTTTTCAATTCTATTTGTAAATGGTTTACAAATATTTCCTTTTCAAATTTATTCTTGAAATATTCTAACTCCTTAAATTCTCTGAAAAATTCGTCATAACCTCATTTGTAACGGGAGCAACGGGAAAATCCCCAAACCCCCCACACAGGCCTTTCCATTCAAAAAGAAATGTTTTGAATTTATTTTCTTTTTCTATGTATCTCCTTATTTATAAATATTCCAATTTATAAATATTCCTTATTTATAAATATTCCACTTTATAAATATCTCTTATTTATAAATATCCCATTTCATAAATATTCTATTTTCAATATCACTTTGAAAATCCCCTTATCAACATTCGGTATGTTACGGTATTCAATCAAATCACGATGTTCAATATCGTCCAAGTACATATAATCGCCCACAAATTTTATATCACATCATATAACAATATATGAAAAACATTAAAATAACTGTTGAGGAATCCAGTCGGATTCCTCCAACCTGTTTCCCTGCATCACAGATGTTACGCAGTATAATCAACATCACTTCCAGTTAAATATGAAATATTCTGTTAACAGAATCAATATATAACTATTTAACTATTTATTTATATATTTATATATATATAATGTTCACTAACTGACTAGCAGTTCAATCAAACAGTCAACACACAATCAAACAAATAATATTTAACAGTTCTAAGAATACGTTGTAAAAATAGAACTGTACAAAGTTGGTGAGTTTTACTCACATTTGGACGATCATCGTCAATGACGATAACCATCGCTTGATTCAGACAATTTATTTTGCTATAAATTGTAATGGACTCCAATCGACTCGCGGTCTGTTCCATTGCGTAGTGTCCGTCCATATGATCCCAACGCAACTTACGGTTCGCGAATCCGACCTCGTATGAAATAGATATCGCGTTACGAAGTTTATACACATTATAAAATTAAAAATAAGACTTAGTTAAATTCAAATGGGCTTAACTATTTTCCCTCTTCGGCCCATTACCCCTTTGAAGCCCGAAACCGCACCCTTCTTCCTCCGTTCAGCACGCTCCAAGTACCCAACAAATCAAAGCAATGTCCACTCCTTTTTGACCGACGTTCTTCGTCATTCCGGTCCACCGTTCGACACATCGACACCACCATTACTCTTCTCGTCCAACCCTCTACCCTCCCGTATACACATCATCCAACTCGGCCTCGCCCTGGCCATCGCGTCCTTCAGATCCGGCTCGCGCAGACACTATAGTCGCGACGTCCATTAACACCAGAATCCACCACAAATTTAATGCTAGTGCAATATCTCATGCTGAATCCAAATCCGAACTCGGTTTTATGAATCAAAGCCTATATCTCACCAATTTCCCAACCCTAGATTCACTATCTCAAAACCCAAGCAGCACAAATGCACGTCGAACATGCTGAACTCGTTTGGAAATGTAGGGGATCATCTTAGGAACTCAAAAACAATTGTACTTTGATTTATGGCTTTTTATTTCATTTGTTATGATTTTAGAGAGGATCAATAAACTTTTTCCTGTAAGAAAATGGTTACGGCGGAATAGCTTGTTGACTAATGAAATGGAAGAATTAGGTTTAGGTTAGGTTGGGGGTATTTATAAGGATATTTTCAAAGATATTTTATGTAGATATTTTCCATTTTAATATTCGTTTTTCTTTCTAAAAATTCGTGTGATCACACACGATACCCAAAAATCATGAAAATTGACATGCAGCTAGAGTTCGACATTACGGTCCCAACGAAACTGGTTTCGTCGAATTCCAACTTCGTATGCTCACACAGCGTATTTTTAATCGTCGAAATACTGACTGTTTTTCACTCTAAAAATCCGTACGACCACATACTGACTCTAAAAATCACGGAACTGGAAATCTAACAACTATTTGATATTGCGGATCCAACAAAACTGGTTTCGTCGAATTCCGACTCCGTTTGCAAAAGTGGCTATTTTTAACGCTCTAAATAGCCTATTTAAATATATAAATATATTTAAATATAATGGAATTAAATATTTAAAATTAAATATTATCGTCTATATTCACAGTGGCATATCACACAGCTCTAGAATATTCCTGTAAGTATTTACAACTCGATATTCACTGCTGGGCAACCCGATATTTGATTTATATTGAAATCCCTTTTAAAAATATAAATAATTCCTTTATAAATTATAAAGGAATTCCACAGCGACTTTTCTAAAATTTGATTTGGACATACATCAAAATCTACACGACGAAATCCAGATTTTTCTCTTCCACTAGAAAGATATACTCCACCAGCTCCACACGTTTCTTGTTTCACAGAAATCCGGCTTAAAACGAATCCTGTACATTCAGTTGAAGTTCGAATCGCCAAATAGCGAACTGCCGCGCCATTTCAAGCTCTATTTTAATTATATTATAATTATACGTTCAAACTGTCGTCGATTGAATATATTCGTCAATATAATTCAACCCTAAGCTGGATTAAATCTAACGGACGACCCCGTTCACAGAATATTGTGATTTCCAATATTTTTGATTTCTGAATTAAATATATTATTTAATTATTTAATTTAATTAAATATTCCCAGTTATTTAATTCCACGACTATTAAATCCTTTAATTCATCATTTATATAATTAAATAAGTTAATTATAACACCTCTGACAATGCGGGTCATTACATTCTTCCCCACTTAAAATAATTTCGTCCTCGAAATTGCTAAGTTAGAGGACGACCCTACCTATTGGAATTCCTTGGATTTGTTTACCCCTTATTTCTGATTTTAACTGAACCAATTAATATCGACTAAAATATTTATTCATTCGGACTAACTAAAATTTTCAAAAATTCTAAAAAAATTCTAACACTTTAAACTTTCGGAAAATTTCGCCAGCACCTCCTTTGTACTGCCCTATCGGTAAAACTCCAACTCGCCTCTCTGGGCCTTCTTCAACCCAAAAGAAAATCAAAACGCCAAACGGCTTGCCAATCCTGCTCATAAATTCCAAACTTATATAAAATATAAACTTGTACCTTTTTGTCGGGCATTCCATTATCCCATTACCATCTGCTATCAATTTAGCAGATACCTATGCCACCCCAATCAAATTCCAATCAGTTTTAGCACCAACACAACCATTCGCTTATATCCAAGCCAATTATCATTTCGACTCGAGTTTGATTCTCAATTTTCAAACTCTTAACTCATCAGTACAAGACCATTTCAGATTATTCTCTTATCACCCCAGTTTTCACTTAACTTAATAAGTTAAAGTTAAATTCTAGAATTTAAATTTCTGGGCTTTTATTTCAAGTCAATTTGAAATCATAATACCAATTCAAAACATTTGAATTCTCAAAAACTTGTTTTCGCAAAACAGATTTGAAAATAAAATCTTGGGTAGTAATCCGTCACTTACAACTCGAAAATTACACTGATGATGTGTACACCATCGTCAGAATTATTTTCCAGCGATCAAAGTGAGTTCAATACTATATTCCTTTTCAAAACTCAAACTTAAACACTTCCATCTTGAATCAGTTCAAAATATCCTTATTAAAACAAAATTAAAAACCTCCCAGGATTTTAAAACTCACATATATCCAATCCAGATTCAATTGCAGACACTTATATGAATTTCCAGTTTTTAATTTCAATTCTGACTTTAATTTCAGATTTAACTCCTCTGATTTCACATTTTTCACTTATATGAATTCTGGTGGGTTATATATAACCATTTCACTTTATAATCTTACTCGATTATAATAACAACCAATATATCCAATATATTATAATTTTGATATATATATCTTCTCTATATCAAGATATACCTTGGGTAAACTTATTTTAATTTACCCTCTTTTCAAAACATATCGTGACGACCCATCGTATTCAAGTGTTTAGTAACTCCTACCGATACAGTGGATCAAACTGATCGACCAGAACTCATAAACAACTCAGCCAATGAATCTCCACAATATAAAACCATTTTTATATCAAATATAAATACGCACTCATATATATACACTCAAACTCAATCTAGGGTATTACTAACCCTATCTCTACTGAGTCACGCCACAGAGCCAAGTAATTCTTAACTTAAGCTCTGATACCAACTGTAACGACCCGGATTTTGAGAGGACTTTGGTTATCGACATAAGCCGATGTCGATAACCAAAACATCGAAAAATCCCAGTAATTAATGAAAGAAATTAGAAGGTGAGAATAGATAAGATAGAACTTTTAGAATAGAAGAAGAAGAACATCAACATCAGAGTAAACACGAATCTCACAGCGGAACGAATGAAATATACATAAAATATCTTTGAAATAACATCAGTATATGTATACAATAACACTTATCAGAGTACAACACTTACAACCACAGCGGAAATAATAATAGCTATAGAATCCTGAAGCCTCCTGCTCCAAGCTCTCCAAGTGTATCTGTAAAATCCCGACTACTTGACTGCCCGTACAAATTTAGGCACCCAAGAGTTTAGGGAAAACAAAACAAATAAACTCCGGGTCAGTCATGGACTGGTGTGAATAAACTCAAATCATTTAAACAGGTATATGATATCTCATAAGACCACGCCGTAAATACGGAACGGGTTTTTCCCTTATGAGAATCCAAATAACTTTTCAAAGCAATATCATTCTGATATTATAATAATGTCTAAGTACAAATAAATATCAATCTAGCATAAACGCTTGCATCTCACGTTACTACATATATAGTATACAATCAAAATCGCAAGCACGTATTGGATGATTGGATTTCCAACTATGACAAGGTATGGAACCACCTTCCGATCAGTGTACTCTAGGAACGATACACTGGAGTTCAACAAGAACATCTTGCAACTCAGCCACACATGACCGACCACTCATTTCGCTTGAGTGTATCGAATGTACATCACCAACGGTTGGGATCAGCAACCGTTCCCGTATATATATGGGACAGCATTGATAGATTTAAGAAACAAATGAATATTCACTAGATAGGTGATTATACACCCTACTTCGGTGCGACCGACTTAGCCATGCTGCCTGCCCGATTTCTGTCATTACCGGATGATGAGGCTAGAAGCTACGCTTTATCATCACATCAGATTCACTTCGAATGCCACATTGTCAGATCCATCGAAAATCACTAATTTACGTCTACAACAATACATTACGTGTCAGCTAAAAGAAGTTTCCTTCTCCGCTTCCACTCTTGGTACGGTTGAAGAAATCAATGTACGTGACCTTTCTGGAAATACTATGTCAGACATCCATCTTCATTCGCTTAGAAATGTCACATCGTCATACCCGCCAAATCACAAATTGACTTATCCAAAAATAACATGGGTTATACAGCTAAGAGAAACGAATTCCTCCGCCACCAAACGTGAATACGTTTGAACAGATCAACTTACGCGATCCATTGGATATACTCCGTCAGACCTTCGTCCATACAAGTTGTCCTGGGACTGGACAAACCGAAGGCACTATTCTGTAAACAGGATAGCCCTTGCATTTTACTCCGTCTTCAATTATCTTGACATATATGATTCGCGACGCTTATGCCAATACAGAGTGGTTCTTTGGATAAAAATCCAACCGGTCTCTCCATATTAACAACGTTAAAATGGTCAAAACTTCGATAGTCATTGAGTTAACTATCAAAGAAAAACAAGTGTGCAACCAACGATACTATTTCCAAATGGAAATTATATCGAACAAACATCATTTAACATAAATCCCTTTAGTTCATTTATGTACTTATCTCCTATTTCCCTATATTCTAAACTCTTATTTTCTTTTATCAGAAAACATTTCTGATTCTCGTTTTGGAAAACATTTCCAAAACTCCTTTACGATCAAACCTTACCATTTCTTAGTTAAGAAGGAAGTCACTCAAGTTGGGGTATAATTACCTCTCAGACCTTAACTGAACAACGTTATAACTTCGAAATGGTCAAAGTTTATCTTTTAATCTTTAACAACTTCTTTACGCCTTTCTCGGATTCAATTTTACTAATCCACTTCTATATTTAAAACATTGGTTATAACGATAACGTTATAATCCTTACTTTCGAATTATCTAATTTTAATTATAACTTCTATTCTTATTAGTGAATAATTAACCTAACACTTATTTATTTATAAATAAATAAATCTCTATTTAGACACTGGAAAGTATAAGTACTTTCCTGAATTCGATATAATCGAATTTGCCGATTAACTCTCTTCGAGAAATCTCTATTTGATTAACTCTTCTTCGAATAACCTATATCCGATTAACTCCTTCTCGAATAAACGATATTCGATAATCTCTCTTCGAATAACTAATATTCGATAACTCTTCCTTTCAAATATCTCATATTTGAAAATCTCACTTCGATTAAACTATAATCGATAACTCCCTTCGATGAAACTAACATCGATAACTCCTTTCGATGAAACTAACATCGATAACTCCTTTCGATGAAACTAACATCGATTTATTTAACTCGACGAACTTAACTCGACTAACTCGACTTACTTGGTTCGACCAATTCGATTCGATTAACTAGGCTCGACTAACTTGGTCGAACCACCCGATCAACTCAACTTATTTAACTTAACTTATTTCTCAACTCGATCAACTCCTATCGAATAACTAATATTCGATTAAACTCCATTCGCTTGACTCTAGATCGCAGCGATCACAATGGTTACGCCTGATTCCCTCAGGAAACATCCGACCGCCGTAGGCTATTTACAGCCCTGTGAATTACGCTAGCAGTCGTACGAGATGGCAACTTATCCTGAATAACTATATTTGACTAACTCTGTCTCAAATAACTATATTTGATTAACTCTAGTTCGTTTTAACTCTAATCGATTAACTCTAACTAATTAACTCCAACTGGTTAACTCTAACTGATTAACTCTAACTGATTAACTCTATTTGACTAACTCGACTTGACTAACCCCTTTCGAATAACATATTCGATTAACTAACTTTCGAATACCATATTCGATTAACTAACTTCGAATACCATATTCGATTAACTAACTTCGAATACCATATTCGATTATCTCCTTTCGAATGTCTATATTCGATTAACTAACTTCGAATACCATATTCGATTTCTCCTTTCGAATGTCTATATTTGATTAACTAACTTCGAATACCATATTCGATTTCTCCTTTCGAATACCATATTCGATTAACTAACTTCGAATACCATATTCGATTTCTCCTTTCGAATGTCTATATTTGATTAACTAACTTCGAATACCATATTCGATTTCCCCTTTCGAATACCATATTCGATTAACTAATTTCGAATACCATATTCGATTAACTAACTTCGAATACCATACTTGATTAACTTTATTCACTTTATAAAGATTTCCTTTTTAACAACGTTTTATTCATTTGAAAAGATTTACTTTTAAATAACGGTTCTACACTTTAAAAAATGATTTTCCTTTTTATAACGTTTCCTTTTCAATTCTATTTGTAAATGGTTTACAAATATTTCCTTTTCAAATTTATTCTTGAAATATTCTAACTCCTTAAATTCTCTGAAAAATTCGTCATAACCTCATTTGTAACGGGAGCAACGGGAAAATTCCCAAACCCCCCACACAGGCCTTTCCATTCAAAAAGAAATGTTTTGAATTTATTTTCTTTTTCTATGTATCTCCTTATTTATAAATATTCCAATTTATAAATATTCCTTATTTATAAATATTCCACTTTATAAATATCTCTTATTTATAAATATCCCATTTCATAAATATTCTATTTTCAATATCACTTTGAAAATCCCCTTATCAACATTCGGTATGTTACGGTATTCAATCAAATCACGATGTTCAATATCGTCCAAGTACATATAATCGCCCACAAATTTTATATCACATCATATAACAATATATGAAAAACATTAAAATAACTGTTGAGGAATCCAGTCGGATTCCTCCAACCTGTTTCCCTGCATCACAGATGTTACGCAGTATAATCAACATCACTTCCAGTTAAATATGAAATATTCTGTTAACAGAATCAATATATAACTATTTAACTATTTATATATATATTTATATATATATAATGTTCACTAACTGACTAGCAGTTCAATCAAACAGTCAACACACAATCAAACAAATAATATTTAACAGTTCTAAGAATACGTTGTAAAAATAGAACTGTACAAAGTTGGTGAGTTTTACTCACATTTGGACGATCATCGTCAATGACGATAACCATCGCTTGATTCAGACAATTTATTTTGCTATAAATTGTAATGGACTCCAATCGACTCGCGGTCTGTTCCATTGCGTAGTGTCCGTCCATATGATCCCAACGCAACTTACGGTTCGCGAATCCGACCTCGTATGAAATAGATATCGCGTTACGAAGTTTATACACATTATAAAATTAAAAATAAGACTTAGTTAAATTCAAATGGGCTTAACTATTTTCCCTCTTCGGCCCATTACCCCTTTGAAGCCCGAAACCGCACCCTTCTTCCTCCGTTCAGCACGCTCCAAGTACCCAACAAATCAAAGCAATGTCCACTCCTTTTTGACCGACGTTCTTCGTCATTCCGGTCCACCGTTCGACACATCGACACCACCATTACTCTTCTCGTCCAACCCTCTTCCCTCCCGTATACACATCATCCAACTCGGCCTCGCCCTGGCCATCGCGTCCTTCAGATCCGGCTCGTGCAGACACTATAGTCGCGACGTCCATTAACACCAGAATCCACCACAAATTTAATGCTAGTGCAATATCTCATGCTGAATCCAAATCCGAACTCGGTTTTATGAATCAAAGCCTATATCTCACCAATTTCCCAACCCTAGATTCACTGTCTCAAAACCCAAGCAGCACAAATGCACGTCGAACATGCTGAACTCGTTTGGAAATGTAGGGGATCATCTTAGGAACTCAAAAACAATTGTACTTTGATTTATGGCTTTTTATTTCATTTGTTATGATTTTAGAGAGGATCAATAAACTTTTTCCTGTAAGAAAATGGTTACGGCGGAATAGCTTGTTGACTAATGAAATGGAAGAATTAGGTTTAGGTTAGGTTGGGGGTATTTATAAGGATATTTTCAAAGATATTTTATGTAGATATTTTCCATTTTAATATTCGTTTTGCTTTCTAAAAATTCGTGTGATCACACACGATACCCAAAAATCATGAAAATTGACATGCAGCTAGAGTTCGACATTACGGTCCCAACGAAACTGGTTTCGTCGAATTCCAACTTCGTATGCTCACACAGCGTATTTTTAATCGTCGAAATACTGACTGTTTTTCACTCTAAAAATCCGTACGACCACATACTGACTCTAAAAATCACGGAACTGGAAATCTAACAACTATTTGATATTGCGGATCCAACAAAACTGGTTTCGTCGAATTCCGACTCCGTTTGCAAAAGTGGCTATTTTTAACGCTCTAAATAGCCTATTTAAATATATAAATATATTTAAATATAATGGAATTAAATATTTAAAATTAAATATTATCGTCTATATTCACAGTGGCATATCACACAGCTCTAGAATATTCCTGTAAGTATTTACAACTCGATATTCACTGCTGGGCAACCCGATATTTGATTTATATTGAAATCCCTTTTAAAAATATAAATAATTCCTTTATAAATTATAAAGGAATTCCACAGCGACTTTTCTAAAATTTGATTTGGACATACATCAAAATCTACACGACGAAATCCAGATTTTTCTCTTCCACTAGAAAGATATACTCCACCAGCTCCACACGTTTCTTGTTTCACAGAAATCCGGCTTAAAACGAATCCTGTACATTCAGTTGAAGTTCGAATCGCCAAATAGCGAACTGCCGCGCCATTTCAAGCTCTATTTTAATTATATTATAATTATACATTCAAACTGTCGTCGATTGAATATATTCGTCAATATAATTCAACCCTAAGCTGGATTAAATCTAACGGACGACCCCGTTCACAGAATATTGTGATTTCCAATATTTTTGATTATTTCTGAATTAAATATATTATTTAATTATTTAATTTAATTAAATATTCCCAGTTATTTAATTCCACGACTATTAAATCCTTTAATTCATCATTTATATAATTAAATAAATTAATTATAACACCTCTGACAATGCGGGTCATTACAAATGGAATTTTGGGTTTATCGTGAACTGTGTTTTAAATGACATTAGTTCTTTAACCCAGTTAAAGATTAAAACTAAGTGGAGTTTTAATGAATCTTTAATTAGATTGAAATGAGAATTGGTAATTTAAATCATCAAAATTTGGAAATGATCGAATGGAGAGTATCACCAGTTTTGCTCCGAGCGATAGTTAAATCTTTAATTAGATTTCAACGTGAAATGGTAATTAAATTTACCGATAACACCGTGGTGTTAGTTATGTGGTAATAACAGTCTTGCTCCATGGGATGAATAGGTTGGGATTGGGAAATAAAATAAATAATTACTTCGGTGTGGTTCGCTAATCTCGACCAGTTTGGAAAACCATAATTTGGTTTGATATGACATCCAAAGGAAGATTAAAGAATAAATTTTAAAGAATTTATCTTTGATAAAATTAATGGGAACCTTTCCCTAAGAATATGAAATTTAGAAACTCACTGTAGGTTAGTTAAGAAGAATGGTTTCCTGCGTATTGATCTGATGTTGGTTTCGGCCTTCGGGGTTAATATTTGGGGAATTGTTCTCTTACTAATTTACGGTTAGTGACAAATGAATTGGAATGAGGCGTATGTTGTGTTTTATAGCATTGGATTATAAGATACGCGAATTATTCAGAACGGCCGGGTATAACCCATTCTGAATAACTGATTCGACGATGAGTCGAAGAGATGGAAGACGGTGCAAGACCGACGATCTTCACATCGAATGGAAGTGTGCTACTGATGCTCACGATGGGAGTATCTACCTTGAAGGGGGCTGAAGTGGTAGTCATCCGGACGTACTTGTTGATTGTACGAATATGCGAGGAAAGTGCCTTCAGTTTCGTTCAGACCTAGAACGGACTTGTAAATGGATGGTGTGTCTAACATTGTATTCCTTTATATTGTATTTGTTGATCGCTGCTAAATATATATATCGGTTTGGCGGCAGAGAATTTATTCTCTTACTTAACGCCCTTATCTGAGATGTACGAGCCCAGAGGTTATATATTGGCAGAAATCAGTGGTACGATATGGATTGATAGTGTGGCATGCTGAGATGCAGTGATCCAGACTTTTGTTGAAAAGCAAAGTTTGGTGGATGATGATCAAAGCGCAGCTTTAATATAGCACGGCTTTGTGTATAGCATTGATTCGCGAGCCTCATACCCCGGTATGGTGGTAAACTGATGGTTTGATCAGTATGCTTTTTAGTGGATGGGCACCTTAGTGGTGTCGTGGATTCGGTCGACCGAGATTGAGCTTAGTGCTCAGAGGGATAGGGTAAGCGGTGTTTTCTCTCGCCGAGACGTAAGCCGCGGTGATACTCGATTTCCCAAAAGTGCGGATGTGCATTACGGTGTTTTCTCTCGCTGAGACATAAGCCGTGGTAGATGGCACTACGCGATCGATCTTTCGAATCAGGAGCCACCATGATGGAAATCCAATTTCCAAATATGACATTTTGCTGTTTTGATTGTAGAGCCTAGTATTGGCGACATGATATATGGTACCCATGCCGTCTATGATTGATACATTTATATTTGAAATTGTTTTCTTCACTTATAGTAATAATATAAGATGAAATTTCACGTATCAAGCATATTTGGCTATTATAAGGGAAAACTTTATCCTCCGGCTTGCGTTGCATTGTGTGATGGGACCTGGGTCTTATAATAGCTCCATTGTTCTTTATTTAGCATTGCGTTGTTTGTTTTCTGCACGGGTATTCTTGGGAGGAAACCCGTTCCGTGTTATACGGCGTGGTCCCTTGATTTACCTAACTTTAAAAACAAAGATTAATAACTGTTTTAGTTCTCACACCAGTCACATGACTGACCTGGAGTTTATTGTTTTAACCTAAACTCTGGGTGCCCTTGTTTTCCACACGGGCAGCTAGTAGTTTTGGTTTTGCAGATTTATATTCACAGGATCCTGATTTACAGCTGGAACGATATCCAGAAAGCTCTGTATCCGTATATCTCTTCTAGTTGTGTTTTGTATTATTTCCGCTGCGATGTATTTAAATGTAATTTAAATCTCTGATATTTTTCTGTGTAATATTTATTCATGCTCTGTATATTCTTGTATTCTGATGGAATTGTTGTAATAAGCAATGAAATGTTCTTCTATTTGCGTTCCGATGTGTGTTGTTCTCAAAGCATCCGGGCTTTCCTTCACAGGGAAGTTACGGGTCTTCACAATAGGGGTGTATTTCATTCTGCTACACTCATTCTAGGATATTACTGATACTAATTAAAATGAGTTATTTATCATAGAATACTTCTGATTCTATTTCTGACGAGTTCATTAATATGTTATATTCCATAACTAAGCATAGCCAAAGCTCCGATACCACGTGTGACGACTCCAAACCCACGTTCCACGGTGGCAAGGGTAATCTTTGGAATATAACACATAAACAGATAACAGCAGAACAAAAATATATAAATACACCAGATAATGTACATCAAATAATAATCATCAGAGTTACACAATATACAGGATCATACTTAGTACAAAATACAGTTTCAACTTTATATAAAATGTCTACAGCTGAATTAAACATAATATACATAACAGGAGCTGAACAGCAAAAAAAGAAGTGATATAATCCATCTTCAGCTCCTTAGCAATCCAGAAAGAGCCTGCTAAAACTTGAATACAAGGCTGCCCATGTAGAAAATAGGGAACACAAGTTTGCAAGTGAAACAAAATACAAGTCAGTCATGGGATTGGTATGACAAATCTACTTAGCTAATTTTACAATAAGGCCAATCACAGGACCACGCCGCTAACGTGGAACAGACTTACTCCATTGGATTGCCAGTGTTTAAAACAAGTAAATCATTTAAACATCGCAATGTTTTTTACAAAAATGAAGCCATTATAAGACTCAGTTCCCATCACACAATGCAAGCAAACCGGAGGATAGAGTTTTATCTTATAATGGCCAAAATATACTTGATACGTATAAAAAAAAGCATTTGATATTATTACTAGTGTTTATATGTTTCAAAAAAAACAATTTCAATCATAAGTATTAATCATAGACGGCATAAGTGCCCATACCATTATGTCGCCATACATAGGTATACAATCAAAACCGAACGATGTCGTATTTGGAAATTGGATTTCCGTCATGAACCAAGGCAAGAGATCGTCCTTACCGCTTTGAGACAATCTAGACTATGTATCAGGATCAGAGCTCGAGTGACCCTTGGATCTTCAGGGCCGGTCCACATGGAGTGGATTAAAATGCTTGAACACTGCGTTTTCCCGCCTTATGGGGCATAAACTGGTCATATCCCAACCAAACCAACGGCCCTGTAGCGACCGATATCAGTGAGGCGCCTCGCTATCCATCATCCACATAAGTAAAATGTCAGGGCTTGTAAAATGCTGACACCACTCCTAGCTAGAAGGAAACGCATGTCCTCCCTGATGTCCTCTCCCATTTCTGGCTCATACCTGGGTGTGAGGCCCGCGAATCAAAGCTATACACAAAGCTATGCTATTTAAAGCCATGCTTTGATCATCAACCACAAAGCTCTGCTTCTCAACAAAAGCCTTGATCACAGCATCTCTGCATACCACGTTGTTAATCTACAATGTCAGAACACATCCATTTACAAGTCCGTTCCGAGTCTGAATGAAACCGGAGGCACCTTATTCCTCATCCCATATGTCCAATACAGGAGAGAGGCCCTCGCACATCCAAACGATCAACAAGTACATTGGGACAACCACCACTGTAACCCCTTCAGGGTAGCAACTCCCATCAAAGGCATCAGTAGCGATCCATTCGATGTGAAGATCATCGGTCTTGCACCGTCTTCATATCTTCGACTTCTAATCGTTGACCAATTATTTGAAATGAGATTTAACTCGGCCATTTCAAATAATTCACATATATTTAGAATTCAAATCAATTCATTTTCATGGTTAAATTATTTGACATCCATAATTCAGTTCATTAATTTAATTTTCATGTCAAACACATTCAACCATCAAATATCCAATAAACCGAGTAAATTCGATTTATTTCCATACCATACCGTTTATAATATTTTATAACGATTTATCGCTATTTTTATTTATTTAAAAATAGCCAATTTATTCAAATGACGCTCTAGGCCATAACGCGACCATGGCGCTATTTTTCTTTAGATTTGATTTACACATATCTGGAAATATAACCGTTGGATCTTTACAAATTTTATATCATTGGAAAGATCTTTTCAAAACGGACCCAACGGTCCCAGTTTTGGAAAAATCCGACGGTCGGATCTCCGGTACAGTCGTTTAAAGTTACGATTTCAAAATACGAACTACAGCGTCGTTATTAGTTTTATTTTAATTATATACATATATACATATATATATATAATCCATTCTGGCGCTGTTTTTATTCAGATTTGAAATAAACATTTCACACAATCTAACTGTTGGATCTTTACAAATTTGGTACCGTTGGAAAGATAATTTCAAAGCGGACCCAATGGTTTCGGTTTCGGGAAAATCCGACGGTCGGATCTCCCGCAAAAATCATTTAAAATCACGATTTCAAAATATGAAAAGCAGCGTCGTTATTCATTTTATTTTAATTATATATATATATATATACACACATAATATAACCCGTTCTTAGATTTCTAAATCATTTTCATTTCATATATTTGATAAAAATAATATTTTCACCCAACAGATATTTATTTCAACACAAGACTATTTTAAACACTTCATATATATAATAAAAATGTGATTTTTATTGTCAAAGAAAATTTATTTCAAACATGAATTTTTTTAGCGATTCATATATATAATAAAAATGTGATTTTTATTGTTAAAACAATTTGTTTCAAACATTAATATTTTTAGCGATTCATATATATAATAAAAATGTGATTTTTATTGTTAAAACAATTTATTTCAAACATGAATATTTTATATACTTCGTACATATAATAAAAATGTTATTTCTATCGTTCAAACAATTTATTTTAAACATGAATATTTTTATCAACACATGAATATTTCAGAAAATTTCGGGAGCATAATGGAAGGGTAGTTAAAACTGGCACCGTCCCGAGTACGGCTCCTCGCGCTACCTTATAGCCTCGCAGCTTTTGACAAGGGGGATTTCAATAACCTAGTTCGTACGTAGATGAATTTTTCCACAAACTAATCCTATTTGGTTTCAACTATAATCAATCATAATCAACCATTCGTAATATTCACCAAATTTCACGTCAACCAAAATCCAAACAATCACAACCAATATATATATATATATATCATCCATGGTCTGTGGATGAGGGGAGTGTCTATATATATATATATATATATATATATATATATATGTGTGTGTGTGTGTGTGTGTGTGTGTGTGTGTGTGTGTGTGTATGTATATGTATATAGAAATATATTTCAATTTCATTTCAATTTTCATTTCAACTCCATTTAACGCACATATGATTTTTACAACGTATATATAACTTATACATCACACATACAATTTATACAACGCTTATACATGAGGTGTACAATGCTTACATAACTTATACATCGATTATATAATTTATACATCGCCATTCCATATCGCATATAATTTTAAAAACCTCACATTGGGTTCCACTCCTCCAAAAATTCTCTGGTCTCTTCTAGAATGTAGAAGACGTCTCCACGAGTCCAGTATCTCTTGTTTCACTGGATTTCTACAAAATAGCAAAAAGATATGATTTTTATTGTAAAATCATAATTCGTAGCGCTTTAAAGTGCTATAAAACAGTTTAAATAAAACTGGTCGTTACCTTAGCTGAAGTGTTCAAAACTAGGTTTGCGATTTTCGCGCGAATCGTTGCACGAGATGACGATCGGCCACTGACACGTGGAAGAGGAAGGAGAGGCGAATCAGCGCAGGGTGGTGGGCCCACTTCGACGGCTCCTAGCGACGGCGGCGGCGGTCCAAACCTTCAGACTTTACGGGCTCAGATCTCCCCGCACGCCCAACAATAATTGACAAGGCGGGTATGGATTTGAAACTCGTGAGGAGTACTTCAAAAACCTCAACCGGGGCGAGAGATATTAATGACTGGTTTGGCCGGATTTTGGCCTGGAAGGGAGGAATGGTTTTCCGCCTTCAATCTGCTTATAGGGAGAGAAAAAATTATTTTTTGGATTTTTAAAAATAATAAAAGAAATTTTCTGGTTGGTCGGGATTTATATTTAATTCTAAAAATGGGGTTTTCTAATATGAATTCCAATCCAAACCCAACGACTGTCATCCCTAGCTAAATACCCCCATTCCGACACAATGGAATATGTTTCGTAGGCCCATTCGACTATTTCAGTCAGTTTTTCTACAAATTAAAATATAAAACATTCAAATATGGATTTGAATGTACATTTTAATTTGCCGGGGCCACATACTGATTTTAAAAATTCCAGAAAAATTATATATGGCTATGTTGTGACGATATGGTCCTAACAAAACTAATTTCATCGAATTTGGAGACCATTTGAAAAATGGCCATTTTCTGGTCGATCCAAATTGACTGAAATTAACCAAACATGTTTTCTTTTGCCACATTCACATATTAACTCCAAAAATTATAAAAATTGGAATCTAGCAATAATTTGACATTCCGGATCCAACAAAATTGGTTTCATCCAAAACGGAGGTCGTTTGCAAAATGTCTATTTTTACAGGCTATATTTATTCCATAGCGACCATTCTGAAAATTCATTTAGCCATGACTTTTGATTCCCGATATCAAATTTCGATTTTTCAAATTCGTCAGAAAGATATTCTTAAACAGATTTAAATATTTTTGGATTCACTAAAATCCGTTTTATTTTGCATCATGTACAGTCAGTCAAAGTTCGAATTCAAATTTTCAAACTGTCGCGCCATTTTAGGCCTTGTTTTATAATTAAAATAAATATATTCACTATAACTTCGATCAAAAAGAATTTTCAGTCATTATTATTTAAAATAAATTATTTTAAATGTTCAAAATTCATTAAAGTAGCCAAATTAAAAAAATTAAATTGGTTTTGATTTTCCATGTTGTTACAAAGTCAGCTAAGATAGACGAATAAAAACAGAAAATAAAATCAAATTACGTTCACTCACGAGTCCTAATTTAACTAATTCCTCTAATCATTTAACCTAATCTTTGATACCAAATGTAACACCCCGCACTTTTCTATGCCCAAATTCCAACAAAATTGAAAACTTGAACACATCCAAGCATGGAGTATGTATATCTAGTACAAGCAATAAATGAGCATGAGCGAAATCAGAGTACGATAAAATAACTCGCAGCGGAAACAAAATAGGATAAACTAGTATTAACTCAAGTAACTACCTTTTTGAAAGTATGCTTTGCCAATACTGAGCATGAGAAAGAACGAGAACCGAAAACCAAACTTAAATACCTGTGAGAAACCGACCTTCTCTATGAAACCTGGGAGGTTGTAATGAGGAGGGGGGGGTCAGAACAACAAGTTCTGTTGACTAAAAAATTTACAACACATGTTATAATACAAAGATGTATCCCGTTTGGTTCAACCCAAGATGTATGCCTAACAAGGTTAGTAATTCTAACCTAAATTTGTAAGTGTTTACGCACGACTGTACTACTCTTCCTAAAGTAATATTACCAAATTATAATACCGAGATAGGACGTTTACGCATATCTTTGTGAAGCCTTTACACCAGAGCTTGGATGGTTACTATATCGAGATTAGACCCCTAATTACGGAGTTTCTATATCCATATACTTCCATTCGCTTATCCTTCATCATTTATTGCTTCACTTTCAATGATAGATAGGGTGGATTCTTCCTGATCGCTTTAGACCCTAGGCGGACCGATTGATCGCTTATTATTTCTCGACAATTTACTTAACGTTAACATGAACTAGATGGCACTAACTACGGGCCCTACTAATTAAGCCTTCCGTCATTCATGCATATACCCTTGCCTCGCATAAGGTGAGAGATGGTATTTTATCTTTCGCTATAACTTTTAGCTGACCTTATTAGATAACCTCTTTAGTCGTTTATTACTTCCTGTAGGATAGGTAGCCATATCCGACATTTTAGTTTCCAGGTTTGGGTAGGCCCACACACACCTGCCATTTAAGACCCCTACACTGAAAGGCATATTCCCAGGTGGACTCTTCACCCTAGTCACTTAGTCGTTTAGGACTTAGGAAGTGAACTATACATGAAGGTTATTAGTTCGTAACCCATTAGCCTTCTATACCTTTCCCTATTTGAGACAAGGTGGACTATGTTATTAAGTCATTCCCACTTAGTCCCTCTAATGCTATATGTACACCATTCATTATCGTCACATATTAATATGGTTGATAATATTTTACGTTATTAACCTACTAAGTCTGACTTTATTTTATATTTTAAGCTCTATAATTATTGGCATACTTAAGAAAGATTGTATCCCCTTTTTCGCTAGGGTATTTATTTGATTTCTTCCCTAATTTGGATTTAGTATTTAAACAACAATCAATATCCATAAATCCCCTTTTTGACACCCATTTTCTTTTATTTATTTTTATTTCCCTTTTATGACTATAACGGTCATATTTTCCTAAGGGAACTATTTATCAGTCCCAAGGTATCTATTTATTGTACCCCAATAGCTAGTTACTCTTCTTATTTACTTATTTATTGGTTGACTGTTATATGTACATACATATATTTATGTTCCAGGCCTCTCACATAAAGTTGACAACTTGTGGATGTTTGATTTGCCGGTCGGTTTCGGACAAACTTCTACCACAAGCTAAACTTAACCTTGTGTCTTAGTACATTTATATTTACGCATTGGACCCCTCACATTAAGATGACTACCTATGGTTGCTAGATGTGCCGGTCTGTTCTGGGCAGGCTTATACCACAAGTTGAGCTTAACCTCGTGTCTAAATATGGTTATAATTCAAATTTCCTAATTGGGTTTACAACATTTATCCTAATTGAATTTAGGAATTGTAACCATCTTCTTATAACATTTATTTCCCCAATCCTTATTGGTTACAATGGTTATTTATTGATTTGTGGTCCTATTTATATCAACTAATTATATTGATTAAAATATATGGTCACCACAAATATATTCATCAAATATGGAATATAATTTACATGTATAATTCCATAAATGAATATTGTTCAACATTCAAACATTCAATACTATATGTATCTTTTACCATTTTACACTGATTTGGACGGATAATATGTGTGTATTTATATTTTCGTACGGTCAACATAGTTATCTTTTATTATTATTATTAATTTTTGTTTAAACGATTTGTTTTGATCAATAATCAAACATTCCTTTTTGTATTCAATCTTTCCAAAAGGTTTCCAATCTTCTAAAAAGACCGTTAGTGGTAATTATTGTAACTTATGCTAAATTTGTGGAATAGACATAATTCAAATTCACAAGAAATATATGTGTTTATATATATATTTTTAGAGTAGTCGATGCAAACTATGAACAAATATTTATTTTTCATATTTATATGTACGTTTGCACAACTTTTGCATTTTAGACCTTTTTGTCATACCTCTTGTGAATTCAATATAACATCTTTTTGTTCAAAAAGAAGAAAATGGCATATTTACAATAATTAAGCCAAAACCGAACAATATTGAATACAAATAGGTATAATTACAATCACATAATTTAACAATCATATCATTCCAAATTAACATAAATTTTCAATTTCACGTTTTTACCCAAATTCAAATATTTCATTTTTCAACACTGAACTAAAGATCTGGAATGTAACTACATCTAATTTGTGATTAATGGGACTGATTTCCATATCTGTAGTGTTATGCAATGTCTACAATACATTCTATAACATAGTTGCAATATATTTCATGACATAACAGTAGGAATAGGTGTAAACAAGTTTAAGAAATCCTACAATTCATTTTATGCATAACCACAATGTACAATTCACAAGTTTCAACACTTTTTATAACTAGATTTGATGGGTGTCAATCCAATTTCCAGAATTTATTTAGCAAATCTGATAGGCATAGGCATAGGCATAAAAATTGAATCTATTACAAATGAGATAAATACATTATTATAAATATATATATATGTAAATTTCCCACCCACCTTATATCTTCCAAATTCAATTGTTTGAACCTTTATGGCCTAAAAATTCCCAAATTCTTATAAATCTACAATTTATCTAGAAAGGGAAAAATTCTAGATCTATAGAAAAGTAAGAAAAAGGGAAGAGAGGGAAGAATCTATTGTTGAGTGTTGATTTGCATTCCTTTCCATTAAATCTATTAGTCCTTTAATTCTATATACATTTGATTTGATTTGTTTGTATATATTTTTAATTGAAGAAATTAGGTTGAGAAAAATGGCTTAGCTCCGCTGCCTCTATAGATTTGAATGGAAAAGAATGAGGCTTTACCCCTTTATTTATAGGAGTGGAATTGGCCTTGGAGCGTCAGATCTATTTTTATTAACATCCGTCCATTCGTATTAAAATTTTATATGACAAAACCCCAGTCGTGACTGCCTGGCTCGACCAAGCATCGCAACTAGTCGCTTGGTCAACCTGGCAGTGAGGTGGATGGTGTAATTAATTCTTACTATATATTAATTATTCCAATTTATTTATTTTCCATACGTTTTTGTATTTCGTCTGTAACTTTTTCGTACGGACTCCTTCGTGAAACTCCAAACATGAAAGTTGACCAGAATTCTAAAACGAACACAACGGTTAATGTTTCATGGTAAATTTCCATGATTTGCAGAAATTCCTATTTTTGAGCTTCTAATTAAATAACTATTTATTGTCAAAATTCCGGGTTGTTACAAAGCACCATTTGAGCAAACGAACTCAGAATTCGACGAAACAAGTTTCATCGGCTTCAAATGTCGAATTATACCATGAGGTCCATTTTCACTACTAACGGGATTCATATGTGATCACGTGAATGAATAAACAGCGTTTAGAAATGGTGATAGGTTCGAAATAAGAATCGTTAGTCGATATCACTAGTCACCTCAACTTAAAATATTATAATTCCTACATTATATATACCCTAATATCCTCAATTCCTTTTCCATTCATCATTTTGGCAAATCAGTCTAATTCCTCTTTTAATTTATTTCTTCAATTCTGTAATGAAGCAGCAAAGGTGTTCAACAGCAAAGTTGTGGAGGAGGTCGAGGGGAAGCTTCATCTAAAATTTCATGACCTGTCGTACCCTGAGGTGGCCGGGATCGGCCAAAACTGAAGAAAAATGGTTTTGTTTTACATCAATTTAACGGAGTTGGAGGTGTTTTCATGATATATGGTTTAAAGAAAAGTTGTTCAGGAGGAAGAGGGCAATAATTCTCTTTTTGGTCGGTAGAGCTGAAATTGACCCTGGTGGTCGGAGTTGATAGTTGATCAAAAACAATGATTTTGTGTGTTTTGTTCCTGTGTTTGATCGGAAATGGCCAAATTCATGGCGATCGATATCGAATCAGGGGAAGGTTGTTAAAGGTGATCGAAGCACAAATGGTAGGCACAGACTATGGTGGGGGTCTGGTGACCAGAGTCAACCTGATGCGGTGGCGATTTTAATTTAAACGGAATACTTGCCGATTGAGTTTCCAGCGACACCGGTGGGTTCTAGGGGTCAGGCCAGCATGCGGTTTACTCTGATGGAGTGGCGAAGCCACAATGATGATCTGGGTTGGTCATCAATGACCAGAGGCTGTCAGAGGAAGGGTCGTTGAAGTCGTGTAGTATATTAAGGTAAAAACCTGGGTTCGACGTTTGATGATGAAAGTCGGGCGCGAGATCAACAGGTATGTGAAGGCACGTGAAGTTTATCTGATGTGGACATTTATTTGTTGAGGTAAATTGTTAAGTTAATTTTTAATTTAATTTATATTAAAACTTTAAATAATCATACCATGTTGGTACGTTATCAAAATTACGCGAAATTGACTCATTGGAATCTTAGGAAAAAATACTACATTGTTAAGAAGGTTCGAAAGGATTGGAAGCAGTTGGATTTTCATTTAATTTTAAATGCCATTTTAAAATTAAATGAAACAACGCACAAATCGATCACTGAAATAAAATGGTGAGTTAACTCTCACACTTTTCTGGAACTCTATGATGTGTGATATTCACATAAAAATATAATTCAGTGTTGATGATAATAACTGGATGATTGGATGCCTTTGTTGCTATTAGTTGTTTAATGATTAACAAGATATGAATATGTATATAATTGGGTCCACAAGCGTAGGCTAAATGTGAGAGGTCTAGTGCATATATATAAACATACATATATAACAAGATATGAACAAATGAAATGATGGTAATTAATTGTCTAACTCAGAAAATAAGAAAGGAAGGGATGTAATGGACTGAGTTAGTGCGATGCGAAGGAAAAGTGAGTATTTCCCTAAATGACCTACTTCTGAGAACATGGTTGCAAGTAAGCCAAAGTGAATAAAGTAAGAAAAAGGAAAGAAATTACTTGCTACCATGGATTTAGATGGGAATATGTTATGAAAATAAATCACTGATTCCTTCTATAAATCGGACTGATAGGTGCATGAAGTGTTTTCTTTAATAAAATAAGGAACATATAGTACAGTAAATGAAGAATAATGGGTTACAACAGTAAATGGTTTAAAACGGGGAATGATAATAACCTATTATAAATAAGTTACGTTAATGATAATGTTGTATAATAGCTAGACTTGTCCTAGGGACAAGTGAAGATTCTAACTTAGGTTATAATAAACTAGTAAGGAAATGGAATAACTGGTGAAATGAGATAAGGGATAGTTAATTGTAAATTAAGTAACCAGTAAATGGGGAAAACCCGAAACCAGTTGAGAAAAAGGGGAAATTTTATGAAATATAAGAAGTTGTACGTATCTATAAATTAAGTAATCTGTAAACTTGGAAGTCTGAAACCCGCTGGTAAAAATAACATGTTTAGACTAGTCCTAGACACAAGAGGAAATTATAACACAGGTTGTAATAAATGGGTAGAGAAACTTATTAATAGACCTTAGTTAAGAGAACTAAGTTAATAAGTAAACAACGATAAGTTGTAGTAACGGTGTAAATTGAATTTATGATTAAATGAGGAAAAATGAGGAAAACTTATGAAATGAAATAAGTTATATTTAATCATAAATGGTAAGTGACATGTTAATTAGAAAACATGTGAATAGGGATATACTTAATTACGTATTAAGTAGAACATGTTATTGTAATGATGAAATCAAGCAAGAATATGAAAGTGATTGTGAAGTACATACCTTGGACCATAATCTAGAGAATAACATGTTGTGGGATTACTAATAAACTTAAATGGGTTAAGTTATATAACTAAAATTAATAAGCAAGAGGAACTTGGTAACTTGATTAAGAATTCAATATGAATGGGAATAACCAAGTTAAATGGAAACCTAATGAGGTAAGGCAAGAGTGTAAAAGAATGTTTAGACATAAGGTCTAACAACATATTATAGTGAAGCGCTTGGACAAGTCCGCACATTTGAGGGTGAATAAACCAACAGGGTACATCATCATGGTGTTATAAGGCACGAGGGGAGCGCACAATCATTTGATTATTCTGTCAGCTCTGAAGGACCGGAAGGGGAAGCACGCGGCTTCCTAAGATACATAAGGTGCTCCTGGTAGTCCTTTACGCGGTGACAGATGTTTAGGATGTGCTTGTAGAAGTTGGGTCTGCGCATAACTACTAGGTCGGTGGGCCTTGACTGCAGATGTAGCTTTGTAGTCAGAATTTTGTGATGTGGTGACACCAGGGTTATTCGGCTGTCGCCTCAATGGGGAGGCGAAGGGTCACGACCAACAAGGATAATAGATCGTCAGATACCTGTCATCGGCAACCAGTGGGATGCGAAAAGACTAAAGCTAAAACAAATAGACCATTCACCTTTCACTATCGTGGTACGATGGTTAAGGGAAGTCGCCAACTGGATGTTTAGATTGTTTATTAAGGGCAAGTCATTTAGCTCTTGTAATCTTTACTAGTTGAGGGAGGGGCCGAGGTGGGGCCATAGTCACCATGAAAATATACCCTAGGAATATCTGTATTTAAAGGCTCTTAAAGGCCGGTCTGTACAGTATGGAAAAGCTCCCGACCGAGTTCCATGTTTCTTGTATCGCCCTGCCACGTTACTCGGTGCACATTAGAGGACGTGCAGTTGAGGTATCGAGCAACAATTAATAGTACGTACGTGGGACAGTCTAGATACATACATGTCGGTTCTAAATGGTGTATCATAGACTTGAGAGCATTATTCCAGTATGGAATCTGATTCGATCAAAGGTGGCAGTCCGTACGCTTATGTAGCATAGTAATGACAGATTCATGTGGAACGTAATATTGTTATTTAGAGATCCGTATGTCACTCCGGCGTAGGATGAGGGACTGAATTCATTCTTATGGTATTACGGTGGAGACCGTGCGAGTAGGGTACCATGGGGTGTATTCCAATATTGAGGGGTAGCTACATATATACTGTATTAGGTTAATACATTGGAAAGTAAATGGGTACGACGTGTGTATAAGCCTTGAGTGTTGTTAACCCAGGTAACCTAATAAATAAGAAATTATGATTGAACGGTATATGTAGGATTATCCAAAGTGTATAATTTAAATCCAGTCACCACAACTTGTGTTCTGACCCCCTCCTCATAACATACTCGTAGGTTAGAATTGTGGCAGAGACATGAGACATGATAACTTTGGATACTGGTTAGTCAGTATTATTAATACGGTAAGGCTATACTTTGATTATATTTTATTCTGTCCATTCCACTATGAGACTTTTTCTGAGCTCTGACATATTTTATATCTCTGTCTTTTCTGTAGGATACCAGAGTAAACCAACATGAGTTTTGATAGATTCGAATTTTGAAAAAAATCGGTCTGTTGGAATTTGGGTTGTTACATCTGGTATCAGAGCTTAGGATAAGGATTCCTGTATAGATATTGAGTGAACGCATTTGTATTTTTTAAAAATATAAATATATTATATGTATATACCTAGATCCATAGAGAACGCACTAAATAGAAAGAGTATAATATGGTAAGAAATGGGATGTTTGTTTTGCACACTAAAGAGATGAATATGGAAATCCGAGACCCTTAGGAATTTTGGGGGGATAGTGTACGATATACTTTGTATGGAAGGAAAGTGAATCCCATATGATTACTATTTTGGGTTAGTGGACTTGGAAACCTTATAAGTTAGAAAAGGGAGAATAGAGAAAAATGGATTAGGAATATATATATATAGTTGAGAGAATTGACCTTGGGGAGTGTCTAGGGAAGCCTGGAAAAATTGGAAACCTGCTTTGAGTCTAACCCCATCGTTAACTTTTAAGAACTTGAAATTGTAAAAGTTTTAGGAAAATGGTTTATGGTGTTTTCATGTTTTAATCTTAAAAGTTATAATTTTAAAACATTTAAAGAAGTACCTATTGAGTTTTGAAGTAAAATGGTGTATTTTTGTAAGTAGTAATTTCTTGCAAAAACTTTGTCTAAAGTAAAATTCTCACAGTAAAAGGTGCATATTATAGAGCATGTACAACTCGCTAGTTTTCTTTTTACATTTCATACAAGAATTTTTAATAAAGAAAGTTTTGAAATCTCTATTCCTTTAACAATCATTGTTGATAAATTGTAATAGAAGAGGAAGTTTTTTTGGGTAGACAAAATGAGTTGTAGAAATTAAGAATAGAGAA
This sequence comes from Allium sativum, assembly GCA_030737875.1. Lineage (NCBI taxonomy): Eukaryota > Viridiplantae > Streptophyta > Magnoliopsida > Asparagales > Amaryllidaceae > Allium > Allium sativum. The sequence goes on from CM060913.1 coordinate 825,889,827, forward strand.
AATGTTTGCACCTTGTAGTAAGAGACTGAACTAACCTTATAAGTGAGAACAAGTCATAAACCCGATTGAGAAAATAGTTGTCCGTGTCTACTCCAGTTTTGTGATTTGAAAAAAAAATGATTTACATTTTTTTTAAGATGACATGTTTTTATGGTTTGGCAAGAGAAAGTTTTCATGAGAAAACTAAAGTTTTGACACTTTTAAATCTTTGCAAGGAAGTTTAAATGAAAAGGCCAAACTATGTTTCAAAAGTGTGGAGTAGGTAAGGATTAGGGCCTAAGGAAGACATGAAAGGTTTTGAGGCTATGAAGTAAATAGCGAGATTTATCTTGAAAAAATAGTAAGTTCCCATAGAATGCGTAAGCATTAAAAAGCCTAGGGTGTTGGTTGGAATAATTATTGGTACACAGCTAGGACTAATGGTGAATACTAGATAGTAAAAAGGGAAAGTAAGCGTTTGGATCTTGTTGCTAATTTTCATGTTAGGGGTAAAACCCATTACTACATTTCTTTTGGGATCGTTCCATTATTTTGTTCTTGTTGGGTAGTTAGGGTAACACCTAAACCTGTTGTGGATCCCATAGTTTGGACTATTGTGTCTGCGGCGGACATAGTCCCGAGATTCTTGGCCTTTAGTAATAGCTGTGTAGAGCGTTTGTTCTCCTGTTTTAGTTGAAAGACTAGAAGGTTTATTTAAATTTAAAATTAAATCATATGATTAAATAAGCTAAAAAAAGAGAAATGGTACAACTAAAAAGGAAATAACAAATTTAGTAAAGCAACAAACATGATAAGTTATTAAAAAAAGGATAAAGATAAAAATTTCCAAGATAAGATGAAAAAGAAAATCAATAAAAAAAGAAAATTCTCTTATGTGGGTTGTGCTTGGATAGGAAAATAGGGAATCTTTAGTTTCATAAAATCAAGGTACGGTTGAAAAAAGTTCAAAAAAGAAAAATAGGAGATGTGCAGTTTTCCATTTTTCTCCTTTCTGTAACATAAGAAATCGAATTTAGAAAATTAGATTTTTCTGAAATTCGAAAAATAAAGTTGGTTGGTAGGATTTTGGATGCAACAATTGGATGAACTACGCTCTTACTTGGTAAGAATGTGGGAAAATTTGGATGAGAAAGCATTTTTCTTTTCAAAATATTGCATTCATGTAGAACTGCCAGTATATTTAGGTTGTAAGCATCATATATTAAAAGGATTTTTAAAAAATTTGCATACACATAGGAGGTACCGCTTAGGCATACATGTATTATTATGTTGTATTTCGCTTTGCACAAGTGCACTATGGTTGCAAAAATTGGATGCACACATGATGGATGTACATTATGTGAGGGGTTAATTGAATTTTACCCTTATCAAATTTCAGGGACGAAATTTCCTAAGGGTGGGAGATTATAACACCCCACATTTTTAAGATAATAAAATAAAAATAACTTGATTAAATATTTAGAATTAAGTAAAGAACTATGCCATTGCGTCCGTCTCGGAATTCTAGTCAAGATAGACACCTGGTTTGCGTAAAACGGACACTGTTTGAAGAAGTTATGAGCATTAGAAGTTTGTATACATATAAGGAGCTTAAATGTATATATATACAATAAAGTTTATCCAGAAAAAATCTAAACACACAGCAGGAACTTGGGAGGGAAAATGACTCATTGGGGGTCGACCCGGGGGGTCAACCCACCAATAGGGGGGTCGACCCATGGGTTGACCCACCCCAAGGGGGGGTCGACCCCACCGCTGATCCGGACGATTCTTTTGACGTGGATGGTTCTGATGATTTTAATACAAAACTAAAGGACCATGTTTCTCTAATGCACCTATAAATAAGTCTGTAGAGCTAACTCTAAACCTCATATTTCTGAGGCTACGCCAAAGCTCTGCATTTCTCCTCCCTTAAAGATCTCTTCAGAAATTTAGAGTATTATTTAGAAAAAATTTAAATCAAGATCTGGAGGAAAGAGATTGACGTTTATAAAAGGTGTTCAGAATTATGTGAAAAGTAAGGTAACTTTGTAGATCCGATCTATTCAATTTTCCTCTTCATTCTTTTCCTTTCTATTTTTGTAAAAATAGTCAATCCATGGTTATTAGGTTGTGAATCCAATTAGGGGGAAACCATGAAAGATTAGATCTGGACCAGATCCGGGATTTGGAAAGCTTACGAGGTGAGTGGATTTAAGCTATATCATTTTAGATAATGATATATTATCGTTTAAACCATTCCCCCTTATTATATGTGAATTTTCCATAATAATTAAGAATTACTATTATAACAAGTTGAGATGTTAATATGAATAATTCATATGTTGAATCGGGTAAAGTGTTGGAATGATTACGTGTTGAAAAACAAACTTGTTAGAATATGGTTAATGACTATTGTTGTTATAATTTCATGACTCACTTGTGGCATATTATTGATTAAATGACATGTTAACCTGTTAGATCTAAACAATTACCCAATTTAATGTTTACATGTCAAATAGAATTAAAAAACATGATAAAAAGGACATGCGCCATAAAATAGGCATAATTTGATGACATGTAAATTAGATTACAGTACAAAGGATAATATTCCTAAAATTTACAGTAAATTAGAAGCTGTAACGCGCTTTGACACGAGGTTAGATTACACTTGTGGTAGAAGTCTTCCCGGAACCACCCGACATATCTAGCATCCATAAGTGGTAAATCTAATGTGAGGGGTCTAAGTGCATGTAATGGTACTAAGACACGAGGTTAAGTCAACTTGTGGTAGAAGGCTGCCTGGACCCACCCGTCAAATCCAGCGTCCACAAGCGTAGGCTTAATGTGAGAGGTCTAGTGCATATATATATATATATATATATAGAAATATATGTATATAACAAGATATGAATTAATGGCAATGACGGTAATAAATTGTCTAACTCAGAAAATAAGAAAGGAAGGGACGTGATGGACTGAGTTAGTGCGATGCGAAGGAAAAGTGATGTATTTCCCTAAATGACCTATTTCTGAGAATGTGGTTGCAAGTAAGCAACAGTGAATAAAGTAAGAAAAAGGAAAGAATTTACTTGCCACTACGGATTTAAATGGGAATACGTTATGAAGATAAATCACTGATTCCTTCTATAAATCAAACTGATAGGTGCATGAAGTGTTTTCCTTAATAAAATAAGAAACATATATTATAGTGAATGAAGAATAATGGGTTAAAACAGTAAATGGTTTAAAACGAGGAATGATAATAACCTAATATAAATAAATTACATTAATGAGAATGTTGTATAATAGGTAGACTTGTCCTAGGGACAAGTGAAGATTATAACTGTAACGATCCAGAATTTTTAACCAATTTAAAATTGGAATTTCTATTACTTAATTTGAATTTATATTTGAATTTGACATACGTGTATGGTTTAGAATATTTGATAAGTTATATGATAAATTTTACTTGAATTATAAATGAGAATGATTATTAATAAGTTTTGATCTAACGATACTATTTATCGTTCGATCGGAATTGTCTATCATTTTAAAGGAAATGTTACCAAAAGATCACTTTCCCTCCTTAAGACAAGTGTAAGGACACTTATATTTTTGCATGCCTCCTTTCATGCATGTTTTACACTTTCCCCCTTATGTGTCATTACCTCCTTAACCCTCCATTCCTATATAAGGAGGCCTTTTCTCCATTTTTAACCATTCCACTCCATTTTCTCCTTTTCATCTTTTTCTTAAAGCTTATGGCCATGGTTTCCATCGCATAAGTATTCTTCTTTTCCACCATCACCTTGCCAATATTCGTCGTCATCCTCCTCCTCCTCTTATGATAGTGATACAGTAACAACCCGGAAATTTGCGATCTTGATTATCCAATATACAACACATATATAACATCAAGAGTCGAAAATAACGGATGGTTAATGAAAGAAATTAGAGGGTGAGAATACATAAGATAGAAACTTAGAATAGAAGAAGAGGATGAACACAACATCAGAGTAACACGAACCTCACAGCGGAACGAATAACATATAATAGATAACATATCCTTGAAATAAAAGATTTTACTTGAATATACATATCATCATCAAGTACAGCACTTACAACACAGCGGAAATAAACAATAGCTATATGATCCTGAAGCTTCCCGCTCCAGCTCTTCAAGTATCTGTAAATCCCAACTACTTGACTGCCATACAAAATTGGGCACCCAAGAGTTTAGGGAAACAAAACAAAATAAACTCCGGATAAGTCATGGGACTGGTGTGAGTAAAACAGTTTAAAACAGTTCAAGAAAGTAAATGATATCTCATAAGACCACGCCGTATAACGGAACGGGTTTTTCCCTTATGAGAATCCAAATGTCTTTATATCAAAAACCTTTTGATATTATAATAATGTCTATCAACCACAATATAATAATCATCTAGCAGAAACGCTTTCATCTCACGTTCTACATATATAGTATACAATCAAAACCGCAAGCACGTATTGGGTAATGGATTTCCAACTATGACAAGGTATGGAACCACCATTCGCTAGTGTACCTCTAGAGAGGAATACACTGGGTTCAACAAGAACACCTTGCAACCCGGCCACACATGACCGACCACTCATTTCGCTTGAGTGTATCGAATGTATATCACCAACGGTTGGGATCAGCAACCGTTTCCCGAATGGGACAGCATCGACAATATATTTTTAGAAGTAAATGAAACTCTAGATCAGGTGATTATACACCCTAATAGGTGCGACTTACATAGCCATGCTACCTGCCCGATTTCGATCTTTTACCGGATGTGAGGCTAGAAGCTACGCTTATCTTTTACATGCCACATCTTCATTCACTTAGAATGTCACATCGTCATACCCGCCAAATCACAAATTGATTTATCCAAAAATAACATGGGTATACAGCTAAGAGAAACGAATTCCTCCACCACCAAACGTGAATACGTTTGAAGAGATCAACTTATGCGATCTATTGGATATACTCTATCAGACATTCGTCCATACAAGTTGTCCTGGGACTGGACAAACCGAAGGCACTGTTCAGTATATCCATCTTAGACACTGTTATCTAAGATTTATACAACAGCACTTGCACTTTACTCCATCTTCAATATATTCAGCATACTTGATTCGCAACTCTTATGCCAATACGGAGTGGTTCTTCGGATAATAATCCAATCGGTCTCTCCATATTAACAACGTTAAATGGTCAAAACTTCGATAGTCTGTGATTTAACCATCAAAGAAAAACAGGTGTGGAAACAACGATATTATTTCCAGATGGAAATTATATCGATCAATCATCATTTAACATATATATATATATATATATTCACATTTCCTTATTTTCTATGTTTAGAAAATATACGTTATTAACACTGGAAAACATTTCCATTGTTTATTTACATATCACTATCATTCCACAACTATCAGTCCCTGACTGTAAACTAGTATGAGAACAATTCTCTAAGTATAAACCCCGAAGGTCGAAACCAACATCAGATCGATACTCAGAAAACTACTCAACTTAACTAATCACTAGTCAGTTTCTAATCTTGTTTAACTCTATTTCGATTAACTCTAATTGAATAACTCTATTTGTTTAACTCTTATTCGAATAACTAATATTCGATTTAACTCCATTCTCTTACTCTAGATCGCAGCGATCACAATGGTTAACCTGATTCCCTCAGGAAACATCCGAACGCCGTAGGCTATCTGCAGCCTTGCGAATTACGCTAGCAGTCGTGCTAAATGGCAACTTATCCTAAATAAATATGTCTGTTTAACTCCCTTTTGATTAACTATGTTTGATTTACTCCTTTAAAAATCCTATTTAGTTTCCAACTAAATATTCCTTTATTCTATTTATTTAACCAATAAATATTTCCCTTTTAATCTATTTGTAAATGTTTTACAAATGGTTTCCTTTTTATTTCTATTTGTAATTGTTTTTACAAATATTTTCTCTTTGCATTTGTTTGAAAAATATATTCCCTTACATTTGTTTTACAAATAATCCCTTTATAAACTCTATTTGTTTCACTAACAAATAACTCATTTAATATATATCCTATTTATTTAACAAATAAATATCTCATTAAATATCTCCTATTTATAAATAAAAATAAATTCCTTTTATAAAATCTTCTTTGATTTTATAAATATTTTTTCTTTTATAAAATCCTTGGATTTTATAATTTATTTATTTTCAATATCCCTTTTGAAATTTCCCTTTTTAACATTTCGATATTTTCGTATGGTACTTAACACATCAAATCATGATGACCAATATCGTCCAAACACATATAATCAACCACAGATTATAAACTACATCATATATCACAATATATGAAAAACAATAAAATAACTGTTGAGGAATCCAGTCGGATTCCTCCAACCTATTTTCCGGCATCCACAGATGTTACATAATATGATTTTCATCACTTTTAGTTCTATATGAAATGTTCTGATAAACAACATCAATATATATATATATATATATATATATATATATATTTAACGGTTTGTATATATATATATATATATATAATTTCAACTAACTGACTAGCAGTTCAATCAACCAAATCAACACACAGCAATCAACAGATAATTATCAGTTCTATCAATACGTTATAAAAAATATAACTGTTCATAGTTGGTGAGTTTTACTCACATTGGTAGTTCATCGTTAAAGAATGATAAACTGTTGTCTGATTTGAATCAAACAATTTATTTCGCCATAAATTCAAATGGGATCCAATCCACTCCCAGTCAGTCTCATTGTGTTGCTCCCATTCATACGATCCCAGCGGATCTTGTTTCGCTGATTTCCGATAATATATGATGAAGTTATAACATTACGAAGTTAATACACTTTTAAAATAAAATGAAAACTTAAATTATTTATTTTAATGGGCCTCACCCTTCCCACAACTGCCCACCCACTTTTCCAAAAGCCCAGACTCGTTTATTCTCCTCCTTCTTCTCCGTATGCTTACGGTTTTCCTTCCACGCTCCAACGTTTCAAAGAAAACTGGACCGTGATCTTCAATCCCCCTCTCCTCATTCTTACATAAAACCCAAAACGGAAAATACCCACTCCCTTCTCATCTCGTCCTCTTCTCAACCACACCCAAAATGCACAGCTCGCACTCACCATGGAAATCGCGGTTTCAGGCTTCATCCGCCATTTACAGTAACTTCGGCCACCCTGTTCTTCTTCTCTATGATAGTACAACCTATCTTTACGTTAATAACATCGGCCAACTCCTATTTTCTGCCTTCCTTCTTACAACGTCAGCACAGAGCCGACCCTAACCCTTCCTCCTTCCAACGCCACCAGCCCTGACTTTTAAATCGTCCTCTACAGTCAGTAAATCCCCAAAGATCAATACCCCTAGCTCGGTTGAAATGAACTGGCGATAGTTGGTTACCCTCGAACAAAAACCTTATACACGAGTTTGAAGATTTATAGGAATTTTTCTTGTTCCCTTGTGATTTTCTATAGCATCCGAAAATTTGGTTTGAGCAATAATCTGGTGGCGGCGGAATTTATGTTTTGTTGTAGATAGATGGAATTTAGGTCTTAAGGAAGTTAACGTTTATTTATAGTGTCTGATTTTAGTTTGTATGAATTTAGCTTCCTCCACGTTTTGTTTTGAGTTGAGAGGAGGACGTGGTCTTTGTTTTTACCATACACGTTTTAGTCTTGTAATGTTTGGTAGTGTATGTGGTCTTGATGTTACCATACACATTTTAGTCTGTTAATGTTTTATGGTCTTTGATACACAAAATTTATATGATTGTACGGACTTCTATAGACAGAGTTGAACATACCGTTGTGATGACCAACGTACCACGACCCCAAAGATATAATAATACCGGTAGATCAACTTATATTGTGAAACCCCAAAATCACTCTTTAAGGGTGCAAAATACTCCAAATAAAAAGTTGCTTATTTAACTAATTAAAAATTTCCATAAAATTCTAAAAATTAAATTATCACTACATCTCTAAAGAACCTTATCTAAATTCGAAACCGATATTCAAATATTTTTAAATAACCGTTATGGCCACGAACGAATATACCGCTGTTTTTCTGAATATTTGATTTGGACATAAATCAAAATCTACACGACGAAATCCCGATTTTCTCTTCCATTATAAAAATATACTTCACCAGCTCCTAACGTTTCTTGTTTCACAGAAATCCAATTTAAAACGGCTTCTGTATATCTAGTTGAAGTTCAAATCACCAAATCGCGAACTGCAGCGCCATTTCGAGCTCGTTTATAATTATAATATAATTATACGTTCAATTGACTATATTTAAATATATTCGTCATTCTAATTCAATTCTAAACTGAATTAAATATCACAGATGATCCAGTACACAACATATCGCCATTTCAGTCAGTTCTGATTATTTCAAAATTAAATATATTATTTAATTTATTATTTTAATTAAATATTCACCATTATTTAATTCGACGACCATTTGAATTCTAAACCACTATTTCAAAAATTAAATAAATTAATTATTACACCGTTAAAAATGCAGGTCATTACAAAAAGTGAGATTAATATTATTTTTTTTGGTGAATAGGACGTTGCGCCGAAATACTATTCGACGGTTCGCTTAGCTAGGATCGCCTACCAAGAAATTCGGAAAGCTGTTTGGTGAGATTTCTTTAACTACAGTTTATATATTTAATTAGTAGTTAGACTAATTTAAATATAGTGATGAATTATTAGTGGTTAATGATGATTGATGTTTGTTGTGATGGATGATGGATGCGTAGTTTAGAACACACACTATTAAGCGTTAGTTTTATAACACTTATGCATAGTTATGATTTATTTAATTATGTTCATGATGGTTACTATGGATGTCTATAATAGTTGTTGATGTTGTTGCGCACACACTATGACACAACAATTATGGTATCACATTGATGATCGACAAATCTGCATTGTAATTAGAAGCAATATTATTATTGAAATTGAAGGTTAATAATTAGAAAAGACACATACGTATAATTTCATATACATTGATAAAGTTTCTTGAAATGAATAAATAAATACCTGAGCGTTTGATGATGATAGAGAGGATAGTGTCTAGGATTAGGTTTGAAAATATAGTTTCCTACTCCCCCTGGCTATCCTTAACTGATCCGATGAATGAGATTGTTAATTTGAAGTTATTTGAATTTAGAAATGAATTGGAATATGATTTATAAAATAAAGATAAAAGTTGAATTTTGAACCCAAAATAATTTGGAAAGTCAATGTAAATTACTTTAAATGATTTTAAAACGTTTATACAAGTATATAATGGTTTTCTAAGGTATTTTGAAGTATTGAAGAATAATTTCTATTTCGGTCAAAATAGAGCTTGTCACACAATGGCAAATTACCGTGTTTTAATTACAAACTGTAAATGCTATAGCTTTTGCAATTCAAATTGGATTTCCTTGAGATGAAAAACGTTTGATTTCCATTAACAAGAACTTTCAAATGAGTGAGAGAAAATTTTGAATTCGAGTTATAATTTTCAAGTTATGTTTGAAACCGTTTTGGAAAAGGTCGTTGTAAGAACAATTGTTGACCATAACTAAAAACTGCTATTTTTAAATGTTTAAAAATATGGAAAAAAATTGTAAAATCATTACAAAATACGTAAAGGTGTTTTGAATCGTAAAGTTTAAGTTTTGGCTAAGATAAACGATATTTTGATCAAAATAGTTAAGATAACTGTTTTGTAACGCTTTTGTAACACTTTTGAAATGTTATTGTAACGCTTTCTTCGAAAATAATATATTTTGAAGTTTTAACCTGAAATCTATTTTCCGAACTATAAGTAATGATTTGTGGAATGTTTTCGAAGGTTTAAAAGTATTAGAAATATTTTATATGGAATTCAAATTGATATTAATACGGATTTTCAATTTTAAATAATTGGATATGGTTGGAGTTAAATCTTCGGACGTTTAATATTAATTCGATAGATAATGACTCTTACTATTTGAGGAATTTAAAAGGTAGTTCACAGTTATTCCACTTATATTGTGAGTTGGACACGGAGATTAATATTGTGGATAAGTTGATGGTATTTCTATCCAGATCTAATGTCAAAGAGTTGGATAAATCTTTTAATTAAGATATGGGTTTCCCAATCAGATTGAGATAAGTTGGATAGAAATAATCTTCGGATATCTGATATGAAATTCAGTGGTGTAAACATATACTATTTGTGGAATTTGGAAGATAATATTATATCGTTATTCCACTTATAGTATTCGTTGATTATGAGAATTGATATCGAATATAAGTAGATTCAATTTCTGTGTAACTTATGTTCAATATTGATTGATTTGGGTTTTGTCGTGAATCATATCTTCAACAATATCATTCTTGAAACCCAATGAGATTGAGTTGTGGAAATTCATATTGTAAATTGGGATTTAATCAAATCTTTGATTTGAGAAAATTAAAAATAAGAAATTAGGAACCAAGTATAATCTTTTAGTTAAGATTAAAGAACTGAATGTTGGAAAATCGATTTAATTGGAAACTATGGTTGAAATATGGATTAAAGGATTTTCAAAGGAAATTGGGTTTTGATAACGAGTTATCAAACGGAAAATTAATTAAGGCTTTAGGGCTAGATTATCTTTGATTTAAGGGATGTGTTTTAACGAAGAAGGGTTGAAATATGGATCTTGTTAAAGATAATTTGAGAATGGGTTTAAAGAAATTTAATTTAACAATATCTAAGATGGAAGGAGATTTGGTTGAAAGCATGTGTGCTCCGTAATTGTGTTTTAAAAATTACGCTTATTATTTGGGAAGACCGGGATCGGATATGTCCGAAAACCATTCCAAGTAAAAATACGACATTATGGGGCAATTGAAGACGTTATTGAAGACCGAGACCCTTCATATCGTAAGGACGACTTACTGAATGTCTAAAATGGGTAGCTCCCATTTGCAGATGGATTTTTATATCAGCTAAGTGGAAATAAGCCTAGACGTATGTGAAGGAATTTCGGATTGTTGTTTCTTTCAGACACAGAACGGACATTTATGGATTGTGTGTCTGACATTGTAATTGACTGCGTAGCACTGATCTCTGTTAAATATATATCTGTTTGGTGGTGGAGAATTTATTCTCTTGCTTAACACCCCTCTCTAAGACGTATGAGCTTAAAGGTTATATATTGGTACAAATCAATGATGCGTTGTGAATGGACAATGTGGCATACTCAAGTTATATGATGAGTTATGGATGATCAAAGCATGGCTTATTTAATTGTAGCTTTGTGTATATCGGGACCTCGGCAAGCCTCACACCCCGGTAAATGGCCAAATCAGAAAGAAATGCGGTAAGGTTATGGGGTGTTGTCTCCTTCTAGATAAAAGGTGTACTATGGTATGGAGCCCAGGTATTAACCTATGTGGTAAAAGCAACTACTTTTGTGGTTGTTGTTGGCGCGCGCTTGGAAAGGTCGGTAACGACCGGGAGATGACATACTCAGGCGTACTCTAAGTTACCCAGTTAAGGGGTAACACGGCCTTGTGTTGGCGTGAGAAGCATCACTATTGATCCTCGTACATCCCTCTAGAGGTGTTCAAAATTCGGTTCGGAAGGAAGTTCCTTTGCCTGGTCATTATTGGAAACCCAATCTCCGCTACGATCCCGTACGATTTTAGTTGTATACCATACGTCAGTATAGTATATGGTACATATGCTGGCTAAGATTGATACATTTACTTTCGAAAGGATTTTTCACACTATATTATAGTATTGAAAGAGGATTTTCACGAATCAAGCATTTTTTACTGCATAAGCAGAAACCTCGCCCATGCGTGTGTTTGCATTGTGTGTGTGCCGCTACACCTTATGTTAGTTTCATTTTTCAAAAATTCATTGCGAATTTCTATGCATTGGTATTCACATGGAGTAAAAGCGTTCCGCATTAGCGGCGTGGTCCGGTCAATTACATAACTTTAAAATAAACCCTAAAAACAAATTTTTTGAGTTCTCACGCCAGTCCCGTGACTGACCTGGAGTTTATTGTTCCCAAACCTCAACTCCGGGTGTCCATAATTTTTGCATGGGCAGCCTAGTAGTTTGGTTCGCAGATTTAGTCTTGGAGTTGGTTAGAGCAGGATGCTGGTTTAGCTGGAGCGATTATATCTTAGAGCATGCATATTCTTCCGTTGAGTTGAGTATCTTTTATGCTGTGTAATCGATGTAGGTCTCCAGTAACTCTGATGTAAAATTATTGTAATGATAATGGAAAAGTCCTTTTTGTTTTGTGCAAATGTGTAAGTACCCCTAACAATCCGTCTTTATGAACAATTTAAGTTGGTTTAATTACCGGCGAAAAACGAGCAAAAAGTCGGGTCGTTACATTGTGGTATCAGAGCTTTGGTTTATACAAAGCTATTGGGTACGACTCATTGAAAAAAAAAGGAAAGACTCTTAAGAGTTATAATATCTCATTAAATATAGGGTTAGTAATGCCCTATTATGAGATTTTGGAGTACTACGTTTGAGAGAGTGCCTTCCAAGTAAAATAAATTAACTTTGGGATTATAATATATTAGAATTCATATTAAGAGAAAAACTTGGGTAAAAATTGTTAAGGTAATTCTCCACTAAATAAACTAATCAATATGGTTTGAAACCAAAATGAATACTAAGAGTTTGAGTATTTTATTTGATGTTGAGGTAGGACTATCGAGTATATGAAGATTTTGCATATACATCTGATCAATGTGTATATGAAGTCTTAAGTATACTAAATAGATATAGAATCACACTCTAGTCGCTTGAAGATGATTCTGTTGATGACTGCAGCATCATCAGTATGTATTTTCAAGTTTTGAAATTGAGATGACTATATGATTCCGATTAAAACATCAATATATACTTAAAACCATTTAGATAACTATTTGAAATTGTTTGGCAAATTGATGTGAACTTAAATAGAAAAGTGAAAATTTGATTGGGTTACATGAATTATACCAGGTAAACTTGTTAGTAAGGGATAAGCCAGTAAGGAGTTTTGAGAAAGTGCATTTGTGATGTACAAAAAAAGCTTTCGTAAAGAAGTATAAGCCAGTAAGAAGTATAATTTTGTGTAAGAATTGGCAGTTACTTTGGAATTGATTTTGAAAGAATATATTTTAAATATAAAGGAAAAGGATCTTTGAAAATATTTGGAAATTAAAATTTTGAGCATGGACATCTTGTGATTGGAATTTCTTAGTTGATTAAAAGACGTATATGCAAAGTTGTAATTTATTTAAGCAATCCAAATATAAAACGTAGTTTGGGCATGATTTAAAGTCTAAGTTGGAATTAATTAATCAGGATATCTGATAATTAGTCCTCCACAACTGATTAAATTTAAAATGCAAATATCTTGAGAATTCAGGTTCACAATATGACTATTAGATATTTGGCGATATTTTGGTTAAGGACTACGATGGTTAAAGATGTTAATAAAAATATATCTAAATGTTTTACCTAAAGTTTAAAGGAAATAAGTTTTGTAACCTTGAATTAGGAATAATTAATGAGAATAGAAAAACTATATAAGGAATTAAAATATGGAATTATCAACAATTTTGGACAGATGATAAGCTCTAAAGTATATTGTGGTTACAAAAAGGAGCTATTTAAGTAAGCATGAGTACCTTGTGAGTTAAGTTTCACAATTTGATTAAAAAATATTTGGCAAGCAGGAATAGTAAGAAGAAACTACCTAAACTAAAACGTTTAGACAATTTGAGTTTGAGGATCGAGTTTTACGTGTAAAGAATAATAGTAAGTTTGGAGAATTGAAAGGGAATAAGTCCCATAACCATTGTATTTGCAAGATAAGATCAAAGAGAATAATTTATACCTCTGAATTTTCTGGAAGGCAGTAAATGGTTAAGTATAAGTAATTCGTCCAGTAAACGGTGAATCGAATATAACAGACAATTGGAAGTTATCGCTAGATATGGTTGTCCATTAGAATATTCTACCTGGTATATTCATTATGGGAACAAGGAGCTTTGGTATAAAGAATTTTAATCATGAGCTTGAAAATCTACAAGATGCCCAATGAGTAGTTGCGATTCCTTTTCCTTTTCGGGGACGAAATGTTTTAAAGGGGGTGAGTGTAATGATCCAGAATTTTTAACGAATTTAAAATAGGAATTTTTATTACTTAATTTGAATTTAAATTTGAATTTGACATAAATATATATGGTTTAGAATATTTAATAATTTTGATAAGTTATATGATAGGTTTTACTTGAATTATAAATGAGAATGATTACTAATAAGTTTCGATTTAATGATACTATTAATCGTTCGATCGGAATTGTCAAACTATAACATGAATTAGTAGCATTAGACTAAATGTTGTCCTTAGTTTTCATAGCATTTCAAAGGAAATGCTACCAAAATATCACTTTCCCTCCTTAAGACAAGTGTAAGGACACTTGTATTTTTGCATGCCTCCTTTCATGCATCTTTCACACTTTCCCCCTTATGCGTCATTACCCACTTAACCTTCTATTCCTATATAAGGAGGCCTTTTCTCCATTTTTTAACCATTCCACTCCATTTTCTCCTTTTCATCTTCTTCTTAAATCTTATGGACACGGTTTCCATGGCATAAGTCTTCTTCTTCTCCACCATCACCTTGCCGAAGTTCGTTGTCATCCTGCTCCTCCTCCTCTTATGATAGAGAGAGAGAGATATTAGTATATATATTTTGGTGAAGAAGACATTGCGCCGAAATACTGTCCGACGGTTCGCTCAGCTAGGATCGCCCACCAAGAAATTTGGAAAGTTGTATGGTGAGAACTCTTTAACCACGGTTTATATATTTAATTAGTAGGTAGACTAATTTAAATATAGTGATGAATTATTAGTGGTTAATGATGATTGATGTTTGTTGTGATGGATGATGGATGCGTAGTTTAGAACACACACTATTAAGCGTTAGTGTTATAACGCTTATGCACAGTTATGATTTATTTAATTATGTTGATAATGGTTGCTATGGATGTTTATAATAGTTGTTGAGAACATACTATGACACAAAAATTATGGTATCACATCGGTGATCGACAAATCTCCTTCGTAATTAGAAGCAATATTATTATTGAAATTGAAGCTTAATAATTAGAAAAGACACATATATATAAATTCATATACATTGATAAAGTTTCTTGGAATGAATAAATAAATACCTGAACGTTCTAGGATGACAGAGAGGATAGTGTCTAGGATTGGGTTTGGAAATATAGTTTCCTTCTCCCCCTGGGTATCCCTAACTGATCTGACAAATGAGATTGTTAATTTGAAGTTATTTGAATTTAGAAATGATTTGGAATTTGATTTATTAAGTAAAAAATAAAAGTTGAATTTTGAACCCAAAATAATTTGGAAAGTCAATGTAAATTACTTTAAATGATTTTAAAATGTTTATATAAGTATATAATGGTTTTCTAAGGTATTTTGAAGTATTGAAGAATAATTTCTATTTCGGTCAAAATAGAGCTTGTCGCATAAAGGCACATTCGCACGTTTTAGTTACAAACTGTAAATGTTATAACTTTTGCAATTGAAATCGGATTTCCATGAAATGAAAAACGTTCTATTTCCATTAACAAGAACTTTCAAATGAGTGAAAGCATAATTTTAATTCGAGTTATAAATTTCAAGTTATGTTTGAAACCGTTTTGGAAAAGGTCATTGTAAGAATAATTGTTGACCATAACTATAAACAACTATTTTTAAATGTTTAAAAATACGGATAAAAATTTGTAAAATCATTACAAATTATGAAACGGTGTTTTGAACTGTAAAGTTTAAGTTTTGGCTAAGATAAACGATATTTTGATCAAAATAGTTAAGATAACTGTTTTGTAATGCTTTTGTAACATTTTTGAAATGCTATTGTAAAGCTTCCTTAAAAAACAATCGATTTTGAAGTTTTAACCCGTAAACTATTTTCCAAACCATAAGTAATAATTTGTGGAATGTTTTCAAGGTTTAAAAGTATTAGAAATATTTTATATGGAATTTAAATTGATATTAATACGGGTTTTCAATTTTAAATAATTGGATATGGTTGGAGTTAAATCTTCGGATGTTTGATATTAATTCGGTAGATGATGACTCTTACTATTTAAGGAATTTAAAAGGTAGTTCACTGTTATTCCGCTCATAGTGTGAGTTGGATACCAAGATTAATATTAAGGATAAGTTGATAGTATTTCTATCCAGATCTAATGTCAAAGAGTTGGATAAATCTTTTAATTAAGATACGGGTTTCCCAATCGGATTGAGATAAGTTGGATAGAAATAATCTTCGGATATTTGATATGAAATTCAGTGTTGTAAACGTATACTATTTGTGGAATTTGGAAGATATTATTATATCGTTATTCCACTTAATAGTATTTATTGATTATGGGAATTGATATCGAATATAAGTAGATACAATTTCTGTGTAACTTAAGTTCAATATCGATTGATTTATGTTTTGTCATGAATCATATCTTCAACAATATCATTCTTGAAACCCAATGATATTGAGTTGTGGAAATTCATATCGTAAATTGGGATTTAATCAAATCTTTGATTTGAGAAAATTAAAAATAAGAAATTGGGAACCAAGTATAATCTTTTAGTTAAGATTAAAGAATTGAATGTTGGAAAATCGATTTAATTTGAAACTACGGTTGAAATATGGATTAAATGATTTTCAAAGGAAATTGGGTTTGGATAACGAGTTATAAAACGGAAAATTAATTAAGGTTTTAGGGCTAGATTATCTTTGATTTAAGGGATGTGTTTTAAAGAAGAAGGGTTGAAATATGGATTTTGTTAAAGATAATTTGAGAATGGGTTTAAAGAAAATTAATTCAAAAAAATCTAAGATGGAAGGAGATTTTTTTGAAAGCCTGTGGGTTCCGTAACTGTGTTTTAAAAATTATTCTTATTATTTGGGAAGACCGGGATAAGATTTTTGTCCGAAAACCATTCCAAGTAATAATACGATGTTGTGGAGCAATTGAAGACGTTATTGAAAACCGAGACCCTTCATATCGTAAGGACGACTTGTTGAATGTCTCAAATGGGTAGCTCATATTTGCAGATGGATTTTTATATCAGTTAGGTGACAACAAGCCTAAACGTATGTGAAGGAATTTCGGATTGTTGTTTCTTTCAGACCCAGAACAGACATTTATGGATTGTGTGTCTGACATTGTAATTGACTGCGTAGCACTGATCTCTATTAAATATATATCTGTTTGGTGGTGGAGAATTTATTCTCTTGCTTAACATCCTTCTCTTAGATGTATGAGCTTAGAGGTTATATATTGATATAAATCAATGATGCGTTGTGAATGGACAATGTGGCATACTTAAGTTATGTGATGAGCTATGGATGATCAAAGCATGGCTTATTTAAGCATAGCTTTGTGTATATCGGGACCTGGGGAAGCATCACACCCCAGTAAATGGCCAAAACAGGAAGAAATGCAGCAATGTTATGGGGTGTTGTCTCCTTCTAGATAAATGGTGTACTATGGTATGCAGCCCAGGTATTAACTTATGTGGCAAAAGCATCTACTTTTGTGGTTGTTGTTGGCGCGCGCTCGAAAAGGTCGGTAACGACCGGGAGATGACATACTCAGGTGTACTCTAAGATACCCTATTAAGGGGTAACCCGACCTTGTGTTGGCATGAGGAGCATCACTGTTGATCCTCAGACATCCCTCTAGAGGTGTTCAAAATTCGTTCAAAGGAAGTTCCTTTGCCTAGTCATTGTTGGAAACCCAATCTCCGCTACAAGCCCGTATGATTTTAGTTGTATGCCCTACGTCAGTATAGTATATGGTACCTATGCTGGCTAAGATTGATACATTTACTTTCGAAAGGATTTTTCACACTATACCATAGTATTGAAAGAGGATTTTCACGTGTCAAGCATTTTTGACTGCATAAAGAGAAACTTCGCCCACGTGTGTGTTTGCATTGTGTGTGTGCCACGAGGCCTTATCTTAGTTTTGCTTTTCAAAAAGTCATTGTGAATTTCTATGCACTAGTATTCACATGGAGTAAACCCATTCTGCATTAGCGGCGTGGTCCGATGAATTACCTAAATTTAAAATTAACCTTAAAAACAAATGTTTTGAGATCTCACACCAGTCACATGATTGACCAGGAGTTTATTATTCCCACACCTAAACTCCAGGTGCCCATAATTTTTGCACAGATAGCCTAGAAGTTTGGTTTGCAGATTTAGTTTTGGAGTTGGTTAGAGTAGAATGTTGGTTTAGTTGGAGCTATTATATATTACAGCATGCATATTCTTCCGCTAAGTTTAGTATCTTTTCCGTTGTGTAATCAATGTACTCTGATGTTTCTCCGGTAACTTTGATGTAATATTATTGTAGTGATAATGGAAAATTTCTTTTTGTTTTGTGCAACTGTGTAATTACCCCTAACAATCTGTCTTTATGAATGGTTTGCGTTGGTTTAATTACCGGCGAAAACTGAGCGAAATGCCGGGTCGTTACAATAACTTAGGTTATAATAAACTAGTAAAGAAATGGGATAATTGGTGAAATGAGATAAGGTACACTTAATTGTAAATTAAGTGATCAGTAAATGGGGAAAACCTGAAACCAGTTGAGAAAAGGGGAAAACTTATGAAATATAAGAAGTTGTACTTAATTATTAATTAAGGAATCTGTAAATTTGGAAGTCTGAAAACTCCTGATAAGAATAAAATGTTTAGTCTTGTCCTAGGGACAAGAGGAAATTATAACATAGGTTATAATAAATGGGTAGAGAAACTTATTAATGGGTCTTAATTAAGAGAACTAAGTTAATAAGTATACAACGATAAGTTGTAGTAACGGTGTAAATTTAATTTATGATTAAATGAGGAAGAATGAGGAAAACATATGAAATGAAATAAGTTATATTTAAATAAATTGTAAGTGACATGTTAATTATAAAACATGTGAATTGGGATATACTTAATTATGTATTAAGTAGAACATGTTATCGTAATGATGAAATCAAACAAGAATATGAAAGGGATTATGGATTACAGACATTGGACCACAATCTAGAGAATAACATGTTGTGGGCTTATTAATAAACTTAAATGGGTTAAGTTATATAACTGAAATTAATAAACAAGAGGAACTTGGTAACTTGATTAAGAATTCAATAATGGGAATAACCAAGTTAAATGGAAAGCTTATGAGGTAAGGCAAGCACGTAAAAGAATGTTTAGACATAGGGTCTAATAACATGTTAAAGTGAGGCACTTGGACCAATCCGCACGTTTGAGGGTGAATAACCCAATGGGGTAGATCATCATGGTGTTATAAGGCATGTGGGGAGCTCACATTCATCTGATTATTCTGTCGGCTCTGAAGGACTGGAAGGGGAAGCATGCGGCTTTACGTGAGGTGCTCATGGTAGTCGTCTGTGCGGTGGCAGATGTTTAGCCTGTGTCGCAGAGGTTGGGTCTGCGCATAACTACTAGGTGGGTGGGCCTTGACTGGAAGTGTAGCTTTGCAGTCAGAACGTTGTGACGCGGTGAAACCAGGGTGATTCGGCGATCGCCTCAATGGGGAGGCGAAGGGTCACGACCTACAAGGATAGTAGATCATCGGATAGTCGTCATTGGCAGCTAGTGGGATGCGAAAAGGCTAGAGCTAAAACCAATAGACCATTCACCTTTCGCTATCGGGGTATGGTGGTTAAGGGAAGACGCCAATTGGATGTTTATATTTTTTTAGGGACAAGTTGTTTAGCTCTTGTAGTCATTGCTAGTTGAGGGAGGGGCTGATATGGGCCACAACCACCATGAAAACGAACCCTAGGAAATTTGTATTTAGAGTACCTTAAAGGCGGGTCTGTACAGATATGGAAAAGCTCCCGACCGAGTTCCGTGTTTCTTGTATCGCCCTACCACGGAACTCGGTGCACATTAGAGGATGTGCGGTTGATGCATCGAGCTACAATTAAATGTACATACGTGGGACAGTCTAGATACATGCATGTCAGATCTGGGTGGTGTATCATAGACTTGAGGGCATTATTCCAGTATGGAATCTGATACGATCAAAGGTGGTAGTCCGTACGCTTGAGTAGCATAGTAATGACAGATACATGTAGAACGTAACATTGTTATTTAGAGATATGTATGTCACTCCGGCATAGGATGAGGTACTTCGTTCATTCTATGGCATTACGATAGAGACCGTGCTAGTGGGGTACCATGGGGTGTATCCCAATATTGAGGGTAGCTACATATATATTGTATTAGGTTAATCCATTAGGAAGTAAATGGGTACGACATGTGTGTAAGCCTTGAGTGTTATTAACCCAAGTAATCTAATAAATAAGAAAATATGATTGAACGGTATATGTAGGTTTATCCAAAGTGTATAATTTAAATCCAGTCACAAGAACTTATGTTCTTACCCCCTCCTCGTAACATACTCGCAGGTTAGAATTGTGGCAGAGACATGAGACACGATAGTTTTGGATACTGGTTAGGCAGTATTATTAATACGGTAAGGCTATACTTTGATTATATTATATTTTTCCCATTTCGCTATGAGACTTTTTCTGAGCTCTGACATATTTTATGTCTCTGTCTTTTCTACAGGATACCAGAGCAAACCAACACGAGTTCGATAGATTAGAATTTTGAAAAAAAAATTGGTCTGTTGGAATTCGTGTTGTTACAATTTATTTTTATAACTGAAGGGAATTTTTAAATTTTACTTCCATTTTAAAATAGAAATTATAAAATAAGTTGATATGTATAAATGGCTTTTATGAAAATAATTATATAATATAATGCATAGTAATTCAATGTTATTAATAAATTTCATATGCATAGAAGCTTGAGTTGAACCTATGAGTCAATATTGGAAATTATCGTTTTGAGAAAAAAAAACTAAGCAATATTAACAGATTAAATATATTAATCTATTGAGAGAAGTAAGTGAACTCAGTTAATAAATAACTGATGTTTAAGTTGACGAAGTCAATTATTTAATTGGAATTAGTAATTAGATTGATCGATCTTCGATTAATCTAATAGAAATGGTTTAACAAACCATTGGTTTAATTTAATTATCTTTTTATTTAATTATATTTAAACATGCTTATAAATTGATAAATCATAAGTGAAGTAGTTATTATTTAATAATGTCGTTAAGTGATCAACTGATTCATTTTAAATGAAATATACTACTTTTACTTCGTTTAGTATTGTAGTTAATTATTATTTTAATCAATAATGATTAAAGTAACGTACTTTTTAAATGGAAGTCAATTATGAAGTGATCAAGTTAGGAAAATTAATTAATTGAATTACCAAAGCTTGTGAAACAAACTGTGAAGTTAATATGTTCTGGTTTTTATGAGTATCATTTAGCTATTAAATTAAGTAAGATAAAGGAAAATTGAAATGTGATTTCAAAGGGAGTTGATTATCGAATTTTATAAGAAGATTTTAGAATTTAATCTTCGTAAATGAAGTTTATAATAAAGCTAAACTCAAATGATGGTTTTAAAATAACTTTTAAGGTATTGGGTTAAGTAAAATTATTATTATTTTTTAAAGAAAAGGAAGATTTTCAAAGGGTAAGAGGCTTAGTTGAATCTGTGTAAAGAAAAAGTAAATGGATTTTAAACAAATCCAAGTGTTAATAAGATTAAAAGCAAAATAACTTGTTTTTTTAGTAAGTTTTACTTAAATAAAAAGTGCAGGAGATTTAAATTGAGAATAAATTTGCCAGATGCAAGGAATGGTTATTGAAACCATATTTTTAAGTAAAATAGTAAATGGAAATATATATTTTGTGTTTCAAACTTTTATCTATTCTGAGATAAGAATGTCATCGATTAAGGTTTGAGAGCTAATTAAAATACCTTAACTTGAATGACTTCGTTATTATTAAGGGAAGATATTAGTTTGTAACCGTAAGGGTATGGAGATTTTCTTAAGAGAATATTGTAACGCTTCGGATGTAATTGAAACCATTTGTTTTAAAATGAAACGATATATAAATAAACATTGTTTGACTCCAATTTGAAGTGTGAATATATGTATACCTTGGAATTATATATGTATGGTGATTTTTTCCAAAGCAAAGGAAATAAAAGAAATTTGGCAAATATATAGTGATGTTTTCAAATAAAGAAATGAAATGAAGTTTGGTAAAGAAAGATATGTTATGGTTTTCAACATAATGGAAATAATGAAATTTGAAATAAGAATATAAATCAATTTTTTTTAAAATTGATGATATAGTTTTAATGAATGAATCAGAGCTGCCAATATACTTAGCTGTAATGTGTGAATTGATAGTTAAAACCTCGACTATCAAGGAATATATATATATATATATATATCATTGAACCTTTTGTCATGTTGTTTTGAAAAGACCGGGATGGGAACTAGACCCAAAACTACTTCGAATCAACGTTGCATGCGAAACTAACTTGCAGCAAATGAAGATAGAGCAATTGAAGGCTGTAGATCTTCATAAAATGGAAGAACTATTTATAACCTCTAGGTCACTCCTAACGATGAACTATGGTTCTGTCATGGTTGAAATCTATGGATTTTCATGGACTACTCCCTACTGATCTATAGAGTTATTCCTAGGATGCAATAGGAAGGTGACTTCGGTTCACTTTGTTCCTGGATGACTTATTGTACGAATGCCTAACAGAGTATTTTATTAAGAATGATGTATGTTGATTTTTACAAATATACCTAGTTTGGTGGCAAAGAAATTCTCTTGCTTAACACCCAGAGTATATTTGTGGACGTTAATTAGTGATTTGACGGATCTGACGATGTGGCATTTAAAGTTATGAGATATATACTAAAATGTTAAATGTAACCTTAAGCATCATAACCAGGAAATGACAAAAATAGGGCAGGCAGCATGGCTAGTTGGGTCACACCCAAGAAGGGTGTATTATTACCATCTAGAGAAAATCCTTATTTGTTCTTCTTTCATTTCTGTATCTATAGGGAAGGACGGTGGGCCCTTAAAACCGTCGGGTGATAATACATTCGTTCCACTTAAGTTAAATGAGTGACCGGTCATGTGTGGTCGGGTTACAAGATGTTCTTGTTGAACCTCGGTGTATCCCCTCTAGAGTACACTGATCGGAGGGTCGTCACATACCTTGTCATAGTTGGAATCCATTCTCCAATCAACTCCTTGCAGTTCTTTATTTTATAATGAATATGTAGAGCATGAGATGCAAGCGTTCTACTAGATGGTTATTTATTTGTGATTTGGTAGACGCCATTATAATATCACTGGATTTTGATATATAAAAAATGTTTTGGGTTATAGGAAGGCAAAAACCGTCTGTTTTTATGTGTGCGTTGGTCCTACTATTTTGCATTCTTTCAAAAGGGTTTTCTAAAGTTAAGCAAGTTGTTTGCCATACAAATTTATCACTGAAAGTATTCCAAACTGATCCGGGTGAATTTTGCTTTGCTCCAAATGTGCGCGGGTCAAACCTAGTATATTATCAGGTTAGGCTCTGGTTGGGGCTTCGGAAGAGAAGCTGGAGTTGAGATATATACTCATATTTACTAGTATATATTACTCCACTGTGTATAGTATTGAAATGTATGTATACTTTGATGTTGTAATATACAGTTTCCCTTTTCGTATAAAGCATTTGATTTTATATTTTGTCCTTTCCACAGTGAGACAATGATCTCCGTATTCTTCTATTCTAATATTTCTTTCTTTCTTCTCTCACCCTTCGATTCCTTTCTCCTAACTATCTGCTTTTCTATGCAATTTGAGTTGACATAGTTGTTAGACGTTGGCTTAAAATGTACGGAAAAAGTGGGTCGTTACATACACTGATCAGCCACTTCGACAGGTCCTGCAGCGACTTAAGCCATCTGGAATTTTGCTCAAATGGAACATCGAGCTGAGCCATTTTGATCTTAATTTCCTTCCAAGAAAATCTAAACAGTGGCAAGCATTAACTGAATTTATCTTTGAATTCACATTTCCCAAAAAGGATGTCTTAGCTGAAGAGGATGGCCCCAAGAGCAGAAAATGGAATCAAGCACTTGGAAGTTGTACACTGCTGGTGCTAAAAATCATAGACGGTTCGGAGTCGAAGTCATATTATGTAACTCCCCGTATTTTCTGTGAATGTTAAAGAAACGAATTAAAGAATACTTAATTTTAAAATTGGGAATTGAGGGAAACGGGTTGCGCCATTGCGTTAATCTCGGAATTCTGCCTGAGATAGAGTCCGAGTTTGCGTAAATCAGGCTCCATATGAAGAAGTTATGGAGTTCAGAAGATTTCAAGTTTAAATAGAAATTAAATAAAAATAATAATTAAAAGTCAAAAGAGTTTGAAATCTGAAATTCGGTAAGAGCGGGCTGAGCGGGAAATTTCCTGCTTAGAGGTGTCAATCCCCCAGGGGGAGTCGACATAGGTGTCGACCCCCTATAGGGGAGTCAACATTGGTGTCGACCCCCTTATAGGGGTGTCGACATAGGTGTCGACCCCCCCTGAAGGGAGTCGACCCCTTTTGATCTGGATCCCAGTGACGAATTTTGACAACCCTGTGCTGATGTGGCCTTCTCTGATTGGCCAATGACTAATTTCTGAGGTATTAGGGCATATGTGTCATGCTATGGTTCGCTGGATGACATATATCTTGAGTTTGATGGCTCTGATTTCTCCCAGACTAATCTAAAGGGTAGAATTGAACCTAGACTTCTATATAATCACCCCAAACCTCAACCCTAGAACTCATTCTATGAAGTCGTCATGTTGTTCGTCTACAAACTAGCCTAGCCTCCATTCATCTACCCCAAACTAGAGAATCAAATTCAAACTAGGAATCAATTAGAAGAACGAGAGAATCAAATGTCTACATCCAAGGATAGCTTTTCAAATTCAGAAATCAGATCCCAGAAATCCAGATTCGTCCTTTTTCTGTAAGTACAGTTATTTTTAGATGTGAACACCTAATAAGAAATCATGACTGTAATAACTGGATCTAGAACTATGCCTAATTCTATTCGTGCCTATCCTTTTGTCAATTCTGAATTGCCTTTGCCTATGAGACTATTGTGATTGATGTAATGACACCTATCGTGCCTGTGAGACTACTGTAATTGACAAAATGAAACCTAACATGCCTATGAGACTGTTGGATTGACAAAATGGAACATATCATGCCTATGGGACTGTTGTGATTGATTTATCTTGTTGTACATCCTATGCCTATGAAACTGTTGGAATGACACAATTGAAACTACCATGCTGTATATGCAAATTACATGATAAATTATGTTCATACATGCTTACATGTTTAGATCCAAGCTAGTACCTATGTTTAAGATCTATATAAGTTCATTCTTATACAATTAGATCTATGCTAGTTCGCATGTTAATTGGATCTAATTAAATGTAAGATCACGTTCATGTGCTTAATTAAGTTTATTTCGTTCTGTCCCTAATTTATACTATGCATGTTGATCTATATTGTTTATGCCTGTTGGAATGTTACAAGTCCCTTTCTCTTCCCTTTTGTTTATAATTTAGGCTAACTTGCGAGCCTAATGTTCTATGTGAATTATGCGAACGAATAACGGGGGAGACGTTGTGGAAAAATATTAAACTACATGTTATTGGCATAAATTGGCTCATAATCACGTAAATGATTTATAGCATGAAATGGTAGAATTTGTATACCTAGAATTATGGACATAATTTAAAGGGTAAATGGGGCATGAATTGAATTGACAACACTTGTGGATAATTTACTTGTCATAAATTGTAAATATGTAAAGTGGCTAAAAGATGAACATGCCTAACCCGAGGTTAGATTGAGTTGTGGTGTTAAACTGCCAAGGAACAGCCCGGCACATCCAGTAACTGCAACAACACAGATCTAATGTGAGAGGTTAGCGCATTTAGCCCAAAACCCGAGGTTAGAATGAGTTTGCAGTAGAAGTCTGCCCGGAACCGCCTGCCACATCCAGCAACCGCAAACAACAGTTCTAATATGAGAGGTTGGGGCATTAATAAATTAATTAATGCCAATAAACAGACATGCTAAGAATGGTAAAGTTAAGTAACATATGAATAGGCGACACTTAACCAATACAACCTGTTAATTAGACAAGAAGGTGGGGTTAAGTAAATTTAGAACACTTAACCATTATAACATGTTAATTATACAAGAAGGTGGGGTTAAGTAAATTTAGGACACTTAACCAATACGACATGTTAATTAGACAAGAAAATGGGGTTAAGTAAATTTAGAACACTTAACCGTTATAACATGTTAATTAGACAAGAAGGTGAGGTTAAGTAAATTTAGAACACTTAACCGTTATAACATGTTGAACGAGTGGGGTTAAGTTAAGGGGAAACACTTAACCAATATAACATGATGAATGAACAGGGTTAAGTTAATAGGAAACACTTAACCAATACAACATGATGTGTGGGGAGGTTAAGTTAACATGAATGGACATCACTTAACCAATATTACATGAACAAAGTGGATAGCGTTAAGGCAAGCTTAACCAATAATACAGATTGACTTGATAAGTAGGAGGGTTAAGTAAACTTTGGGTAAGTGGGTAATATTAGTATATATAGGCCCACAAACTTAACTGTTGAATAAACACGTTTGAATCAGTGGGAGGGTTTAGTACATCTCGTGTAGGTGGGTAATATTTGTATATATAGGCCCACAAACTTAACCAGTAGGAAACCCTAGTAACGGGGACCCATTTTAGCAGTAACCCACATAGATGTATCACTGTACCTTGAACTAGGCAGGGTGGGGCACGATTATTGGGTTGATTATAAGCGGTCAAAATAGTGGCAGGGGGTGCAACAGTGTAGTTTCGACGGTGTATGGGCGTGCACGTGCTCCGGAGTGGAAAAGCAGGCACTGGACATCAGCAGTATACACTGTGCATCTTGAATCGTGTCGCGTTGCTATCATAAGGATTGATACACCTTATGGTGGGACCAGCACAGGGTATCTACACGCAAGAGGGGGCCGATTGACATAGACACAAGGAAAATTAATACAATTAGGGAGCCGATCGATAGGGTCGTAAGGGCACATCTAACATCTTCATGGCAATTAGGCTAATTGAGGTTAGATCCTCATACTAGATGTACACCTGAAGGCTACCACAATTGCGGGGTTGGGATCACCTTATTATATAACACATGATACTAGTTGGGATACTAATAGGGTATATAGACCCTTTTTCACAGGATACTAGTTGGGACACTAGTAGGGAATACATATAAATCTATAAAAGATACTTGTTAGGATACTAGTTAGTTGATGCAGAGATATAAAAAATCAGAAAAACGGGGTAGTAGCAAAGCAGAGAAAGAGTAGAAGCGCATTCAATTTATCTTGCCTTATCATATCTTATGCTAATCTTATGTTATCTTGTTATCCCTATTATCACGGTATTGTCTTATATCCAGTTTATTTATGTCATGTTACTATTACCTGTTTACATACTGAAAATCACTAGACTTACCAGACTTATGTCTGACCTAGTTTTGTTTCGCCTCTTTTCTTCCGTTTTTCCCTTCCCCCCTCCCCCCCCCAGGTAGTCAGGGAGGGAATAGCTCAGCTTAGTTTGGAACGTTTCTCTTTCCAAGCTTGAAGATAGTCGACGTATTGCCTTGGACTCTCTTTTCCACTGCTATGGCTGGCTCATGCTTTATTTGGGAATATCATTGTAATTTTATGCTTCTTTATTTTATTAAACAAGACAAATACTTTGTTGTACTGGGTATTGGTGTTTTGGTGTTAGAAAACAATCTTTGTACAAGCTGTTTTACCAAGCTGTTGTTTTATCAATGAAGTAAAGTTTTTTATTCATTTTCGTTGCTTTACTTGTTTGTCTTGTAATTTATCTGCATCTTTAATAACGCTTCACTAAAGTTAATGCATTCCCTTTGTGAGTGACAATAATGGAGGTGGAGTGTTACATTTGGTATCAGAGCCGAAGGTTACCGGATCAGATAAAAGATTTGAAAAATTATTTTCAAGACGGTTTTAAAAGAAGAATATTCTGAAGAAAAGTTCTGTTTTAAAGGCATATTCCCCAAAGCCATATGCACTATCTTTTGATCCTCTGTTTGAATCCTTGTTTTCCTTCTTTACAGAGTCTCCGGGGCTCCTGGCTTTCTGGGAGGTAACCTCATCGCGGCATGGTTCCGTAGGCTTGATGAGACTACAACACCTTTCAACGGGAGAAGAAGTGCCCAATTTCCATCTATAGCCGCAGTAGTTTCACCTACGGCAAATTTTCTGTCAAGCTTTGTAGGGTTTTCCATGCGATGGAGGCAGCTTTCAAGAGACTTGTCACCAAGCCACACAAGGATGGCAAAGATGAGAATGAGGGAGTTTGGCTAAGGAGCACAATCCAAGGATGAGAAACTCATGGATATGGACTTGGTTCACAAAGGAGGAAAGAATAGAAAAATCTAAGATAAGAGGAAGTGTCGTTATTATGGTATAACGGGTCGTATAATTAAGGACAAGGGTAAGAACAAAGGACAGGATTTTCAGGAGGGCAAGTGCATGCTCTCACCGCCAGCGTACCTAAGAGAGAGGTAGTAAAGTTTCTGTTTAAGAAGTCTAGTTTTTCTTTTTGATCATCCTGTTAGTACTCTTTTTGATTTTAGTGCTTCACATTCATTTATATCTTCTTCCATTGATGAATCTCTGCACCTAGATACCAGTATAGTAGAAGATCCCATTATTGTCTCAAATCCAATTGGTGGTTCGGCTAATTTATCTTTGGTTTGTCAGGATTTGAGAATAGCTATATTAAGTATTGTGTCTAAGTGTAATGCTTATGTTTTTGGTTTCATGGGCTATGGGTTGATTCTAGGCATGGATTGGTTAGCTAGTAATTGTGAAAGTAGGGTAGTTCGACTTTCGACTTGCCTCGGGAATACCCTCGAGATTTCGTGCAATCCTAAGGGATTAGTTTGTCTTAGCTACCTAGAATCACTTGATGTATCTATCGACGATTTGCGATCCGTTAGAATAGTCCATGAGTACGCAAATGTTTTTAATCAAGTTAGGAGTTTGTCCCCTAAAACGTGAGATAGACTTCCACACATATCTAGTTGATAATGCCAAGCCAGTTGCATTACCTGTACGACACATGGCTCCAAGGGAAAGGAAGTGCTCAGTAAACAAGTAAAAGAGTTACTTGGGAAAGGGTTCATAAGGCAAAGTACTACTAAATGGGGTGCTCAAGTTTTTTTCGCTACAAAGGCGGATGGTTCACTTCGCTTGTGCATAGATCATATTTTGGTTTTCTCTAAGAGTGAGGAAGAACATGCTTTGCATCAAAGGGAAGTCTGGGATACCCTCCAAGCACATCAGCTTAAGGCTAGGTTCTCCAAATATCATTTTTGGAGAGAAAAAGTAAGGTTTCTAAGACAGGTGACATCCAAGGAAGGGATAACAGTAGATCCCGCAAAAGTAATTGCGGTGCAAAATTAGAAGGTCCCGAGGAATGCAATAGGAGTAAGAAATTTTCTTAGATTAGCAGGCTGGTATAGGAAGTTAATTAAGGACTTTATGAAGGTATCGGCCCCACTTACTAGATTGACGAAGAAGAATCTAATCATCTTAGTATATACACTTGGTAACATGGTTAGCATCTGTTTATTTTCAAGAGATAGTTCTGGGAATGTTAGCATGACAAAGCAGAAGTTGTAGTACCGAGTATACTAGAAGGAGAAGGGTGGAACAAGGGGCAACAGTGAAATGAGTTCCAACTCATATTTTGGAAACAGAAATTAAGAAGCTACGCAATCGTGAAGTTAAGATAGTCAGAGCACAATGGGGGTGAAGCTCAAGAAGATGCGACTTAGAAGACTGAAGACTAGATACGTGCATCATACCCTTTTTGAGGGTATACCCGTGATCTCTCTTTTTCTGTAAAGTTTATTTGCTAGTCTTTATTTTTTAAGTTTATCCTCTTGGTGCTATCCTCAATCCTTAGGTAGAAGCCAATGGATGTAAACATGTGTTTGAGACATGTTATGTTTGGTGGATGCAAGTGGATGTAAGTGGTTGCTAGTGGTTGCTCGTGGATGCATATACACACAAATTAGGCACTAGATCGGCTCCGTCAGTTCCATATTGCATATGCATGAGTGAATTTTTATATATATGGACTGAAACTTGATGTGTTATCATATGGATGTTGCATTTATAAGAATGATTGAGCACTCAATTAGAAGTTATAAAGTACGATTAGGAATAATTGCATATATGATGGACTCATAACACTGACATAATTCACATTAAGGAGGTCAAATGAATCAGTAGACCGCCTGATTTTGCATTAGATAAGGGCATGTACACACACTTTGCATATGATCATGAAAGCATTAGAAATCTTTTTAAGGACAATGGATGCCTGTGATTGATAGTTGAGTAGATGGATGTTGGATGTTAGGATATATTCTTCTTAACTTAGAGATTTCGGGGACGAAATCCTTTAAAGGAGGGGAGAATGTAACACCCTGTATTTTCTATGAATGTTAAAGTAATGAATTAAAGAATACTTAATTTTAAAATCGGGAATTAAGGGAAATAGGTTGTGTCATTGCGTTCGTCTCGGAATTGTGCTTGAGATAGAGTCCGATTTTGCGCTAATCGGGTTCCGTATGAATATGTTATGGAGTTCAGAAGATTTCAAGTTTAAATAGAAATTAAATTAAAATAATAATTAAAAGTCAAAACAGTTCGAAATTTGAAATTCGGTAAGAGCAGGTTGAGCGAGAAATTTCCCGCTTAGGGTGTCGAACCCCCGAGGGGAGTCAACATAGGTGTCGACCCCCCTATAGGGGTGTCGACATAGGTGTCGACCCCCCTATTGGGAGTCGACCCCTTTTTGATCTAGATTCCAGTGACGAATTTTGACAACCCTGTGCTGATGTGGCCTTCTCTGATTGGCCAATGACTGATTTCTGAGGTATTAGGGCATATGTGTGTTCATTGGATGACACATCTCTTTAGTTTGACGGCTCTGATTTCTCCTAGACTAATTTAAAGGCTAGAATTGAACCTAGACTTCTATATAATCACCCCAAACCTCAACCCTAGAACTCATTCTATGAAGCCGTCATGTTGTTCGCCTACAAACTGGCCTAGCTTCCATTCATCTACCCCAAACTAGAGCATCAAATTCAAATAGGAATCAATTAGAAGAACTGGAGAATCAAACGTCTACATCAAAGGATAGCTTTTCAAATTCAGAAATCAGATCCAGAAATCAAGATCCGTCCTTTTTCTGTAAGTACAGTTATTGTTTAGATGTGAACACCTAATAAGAAATCATGACTATAATAACTGGATCTAGAACTGTGCCTAATTCTATTTGTGCCTATCCTTTTGTGAATTCTGAAGTGCCTATGCCTATGAGACTATTGTGAATGATGTAATGACACCTATTGTGCCTGTGAGACTATTGTAATTGACAAAATGAAACCTAACATGCCTATGAGATTGTTGGATTGACAAAATGGAACCTATCATGCCTATGAGACTGTTGTGATTGATTTATCATGTTGTACATCCTATGCCTATGAGACTATTAGACTGACACAATTAAACCTACCATGCTGTATATGCAAATTACATGATAAGTTATGTTCATACATGCTTACATGTTTAGATCCAAGCTAGTACCTATGTTTAAGATCTATATAAGTTCATGCTTATACAATTAGATCTATGCAAGTTCACATATTAATTGGATCTAATTAAATGTAAGATCGCGTTCATGTGCTTAATTAAGTTTATTTTGTGCAATCCCAAATTTATACTATGCATGTTGATCTATATTGTTAATGCCTGTTGGAATGTTACATGTCCCTTTCTTTTCCCTTTTGTTTACAAGTTAGGCTAATTTGTGAGCCTAATGTTCTATGTGATTTATGCAAACGAATAACGGGGGAGACGTTGTGGAAAAATATTAAACTACATGTTATTGGCATAAATTAGCTCATAATCATGTAAATGATTTATAGCATGAAATGGTAGAATTTGTATACCTAGAATTATGGACATAATTTAAAGGGTAAATGGGGCATGACTTGAATTGACAACACTTGTGGATAATTTACATATGAACATAAATTGTAAATATGTAAAGTGGCTAAAAGATGAACATGCCTAACCCGAGGTTAGATTGAGTTGTGGTGTAAAACTGCCCGGAACCGCCCGGCACATCCAGTAACTGCAACAACACAGATCTAATGTGAGAGGTTAGCGCATTTAGCCCAAACTCGAGGTTAGAATGAGTTTGCAGTAGAAGTCTGCCCGGAACCGCCTGGCACATCCAGCAACCGCAAACAACAGTTCTAATGTGAGAGGTTGGGGCATTAATAAATTAATTAATTCCAATAAACGGACATGCTAAGAATGGTAAAGTTAAGTAACATATGAATAGGAGACACTTAACCAATACAACATGTTAATTAGACAAGAAGGTGGGGTTAAGTAAATTTAGATCACTTAACCGTTATAACATGATAATTAGACAAGAAGGTGGGGTTAAGTAAATTTTGGACACTAAACCAATACAACATGTTAATTAGACAAGAAGGTGGGGTTAAGTAAATTTAGAACATTTAACAGTTATAACATGTTAATTAGACAAGAAGGTAGGGTTAAGTAAATTTAGAACACTTAACCGTTATAACATGATGAACGAGTGGGGTTAAGTTAAGGGGAAACACTTAACCAATATAACATGATGAATGAACAGGGTTAAGTTAATAGGAAACACTTGACCAATACAACATGATGTGTGGGAAGGTTAAGTTAACATGAATGGACAAACTTAACCAATATTACATGAACAAAGTTGATTGGGTTAAGGCAAGCTTAAAAAATAATACAGATTGACTTGATAAGTAGGAGGGTTAAGTAAACTTTGGGTAAGTGGGTAATATTAAAATATATAGGCCCACAAACTTAACTATTAAATAAACATGTTTGAATCAGTGGGAGGGTTAAGTACATCTCGTGTAGGTGGGTAATATTTGTTTATATAGGCCCACAAACTTAACCAGTAGGAAATCCTAGTAACGGGGACCCATTTCAACAGTTACCCACATAGATGTATCACGGTACCCTGAACTAGACAGGGTGGGGCACGATTACTGGGATGATTATAAGCGGTCAAAATAGTGGCAGGGGGTGCAACAGTGTAGTTCCGACGGAGTATAGGCGTGCACGTGCTCCGGAGTGGAAAAGCAGGCACTAGGCATCAGTAGTATACACTGTACATCTGGAATCGTGTCGGGTTGCTATCATAGGGATTGATACACCTTATGGTGGGACCAGCACTGGGTACTACATGCAAGAGAGGGCCGATTAACAAAGAAACAGGGAAAATTAATACAAGCTGGGAGCCGATCGATAGGGTAGTACGGGTACATCTAACATCTTCATGGAAATTAGGCTGATTGAGGTAGGGTCCTCATACTAGATGTACACCTGAAGGCTACCACAATTGCAGGGTTGGGATCACCTTATTATATAATGCAGGATACTAGTTGGGACACTAGTAGAGGATACAGATCCATTTTCACAGGATACTAGTTGCGACACTAGTAGGGAATACAAATCATTCTATAAAAGACACTAGTTAGGATACTAGTTAGTTGGTGCAGAGATATAAGAATCAGAATAACCGGGTAGTAGCGAAGCAAAGAAAGAGTAGAAGCGCATTTGGTTTATCTTGCTTTATCATATCTTATGCTAATCTTAGGTTATCTTGTTATCCCTGTTATCACGGTATTGTCTTATATCCAATTTATTCATGTCATGTTACTATTACCTTTTTACATACTGAAAATCACTGGACTTACCAGATTTACGTCTGACCTAGTTTTGTTTTGCCTCTTTTCTTCCATTTCTCCCCCCCCCAGGTAGTCAGGGAGGGAATAGCTCTGCATAGTTTGGACCGTTTCTCTTTCCAAGCTCGAAGATATTCGACGTATTGCTTTGGCCTCTCTTTTCCACTACTATGGCTGGCTCATGCTTTATTGGGGAATAACATTGTAATTTTATGCTTCTTTATTTTATTAAACAAGACAGATACTTTGTTGTACTAGGTATTGGTGTTTTGGTGTTAGAAAACAATCTTTGTACAAGCTATTTTACCAAGCTGCTGTTTTATCAATGAAGTAACGTTTTGTATTCTTTTTCGCTGCTTTATTTGTCTATCTTATAATTTATCTTCATCTTTTACCTATAACGCTTCACAGAAGTTAATGCATTCCATTTGTGAGTGACATTATTAGAGGTGGGGTGTTACACTTGGTATCAGAGCCGAAGGTTACCGGATCAGATAAAAGATTTGAAAAATTATTTTCAAGATGGTTTTAAAAGAAGCATTTTCTAAAGAAAAGTTTTGTTTTAAAGGCATATTCCCCAAAGCCATATGCACTATCTTTTGATCCACTGTTTGAATCCTTGTTTTCCTTCTTTACTGAGTCTCCGGGCCTCCTGGCTTTCTGGGAGGTAACCTCATCGCGACATGGTTCCGTAGGCTTGATGAGACTACGACACCTGTCAAAGGGCGAAGAAGTGCCCAATTTCCATCTATAGCTGCAGTAGTTTCACCTACGGCTAATTTTCTTTCAAGCTTTGTAGGGTTTTCCGTGCGATGGAGGAAGCTTTCAAGAGACTTGTCAGCAAGTCACACAAGGATGGAAAAGGTGAGAATGAGGGAGTTTGGCTAAGGAGCACAACCCAAGGATGAGAAACTCATGGATATGGACTTGGTTCACAAAGGAGGAAAGAATAGAAAAATCTAAGACAAGAGGAAGTGTCGTTATTATGAAATAACAGGTCATATAATTAAGGACAAGGGCAAGAACAAGGACAGGATTTTCAGGAGGGAAAGCACATGCTCTCACCGCCAGCGTACCTGAGAAATAGGTAGTAAAGTTTCTATTGAAAAAGTCTAGTTTTCTTTTTGATCATCCTGTTAGTACTCTTTTTAATTTTAGCGCTTCACATTCATTTATATCTGTTTCCATAGTTGAATCTCTGCACCTAGACACTAGTATAGTAGAAGATCCCATTATTGTCTCAAATCAAACTGGTGGTTCGGCTCATTTATCTTTGGTTTGTGAGGATTTGAGAATAGCTATATAAAGTATTGAGTCTAAGTGTAATGCTTATGTTTTTGGTTTCATGGGATATTGGTTGATTCTAGGCATGGGTTGGTTAGCTAGTAATTGTGAAAGGAGGGTAGTTAGACTTTCGACTTGCCTCGGGATTACCCTCGAGATTTCGTGCGATCCTAAGGGATCGGTTTGTCTTAGCTACTTAGAATCACATGATCCATCTGTCAACGATTTGCGATCCGTTAGAATAGTCCATGAGTACGCATATGTTTTTAATCAAGTTAGAGGTTTGTCCCCTAAAACGTGAGATAGACTTCCACATATATCTAGTTGACAATCCAAGCCAGTTGCATTACCTGTACGACACATGGCTCCAAGGGAAAGGAAGGGCTCAATAAACAAGTAAAAGAGTTACTTGGGAAAGGGTTCATAAGGCAAAGTACTTCTAAATGGGGTGCTCCAGTTGTTTTCGCTACAAAGGCGAATGGTTCAGATCGCTTGTGCATAGATGATATTTTGGTTTTCTCTAAGAGTGAGGAAGAACAAGCTTTGCATCTAAGGGAAGTCTCGGATACCCTCCAAGCACATCAGCTTAAGGCTAGGTTCTCCAAATATCATTTTTGGAGAGAAAAAGTAGGGTTTCTAAGAAAGGTGATATCCAAGGAAGGGATAACAGTAGATCCAGCAAAAGTAGTTGCAGTGCAATATTAGAAGGTCCCGAGGAATGCAACATGAGTAAGAAATTTTCTTGGATTAGCGGGCTGGTATAAGAAGTTAATTAAGGACTTTATGAAGGTATCGACCCCACTTTCTAGATTGACGAAGAAGAATCTAATCATCTTAGTATATACACTTGGTAACATGGTTAACATCTGTTTATTTTCAAGAGATAGTTTTGGAATGTTAGCGTGACAAAAAAGAAGTTGTAGTACCGAGTATTCTAGAAGGAGAAGGGTGGAAGGAGGGGCAACAGTGAAATGAGTTCCGACTCATATTTTGGAAACAAAAATTAAGAAGCTACGTAATTGTGAAGTTAAGACAGTCAGAGCACAATGGGGTGAAGCTCAATAAGATGCGACTTAGAAGGCTGAAGACTAGATACGCGCATCATACCCTTTTTGAGGGTATATAATTGATCTCTCTTTTTCTGTAAACTTTATTTTCTAGTCTTTGTCTTTTAAGTATATCCTCTCGGTCCTATCCTCGATCATTTGGTAGAAGCCTATGGATGTAAACATGTGTTTGATACATGTTATGTTTGGTGGATTCAAGTGGATGTAAGTGTTTGCTAGTGGTTGCTCGCGGATGCATATACACACAAATTAGGCACTAGATCGGCTCCGTCACTTCCATATTGCATATGCATGAGTGAATTTTTATATATGTGGATTGAAAATTGATGTGTTGTCAAATGGATGTTGCATTTGTATGAATGATTGAGCACTCATGCAGAAGTTATAAAGTACGATTAGGAATAACTGCATACATGATGGACTCATAGCACTGACATAATTCGCATTAAGGAGGTCAACTGAATCAGCAGACTGCCTGATTTTGCATTAGATAAGGGCATGTACACACACTATTCATATGATCATGAAATCATTAGAAATCTTTTTAAGGACAATGGATGCCTGTGATTGATGGTTGAGTAGATGGATGTTGGATGTTAGGATCCATTCTTCTTAACTTGGAGATTTCGGGGACGAAATCCTTTAAAGGAGGGGAGAATGTAACACCCCGTATTTTCTGTGAATGTTAAAGTAACGAATTAAAGAATACTTAATTTTAAAAGTGGTAAATAAAGGAAACGGGTTGCCCCATTGCGTTCGTCTTGGAATTCTGCTTGAGATAGAGTCCGAGTTTGCGTAAATCGGGCTCCGTGTGAAGAAGTTATGAAGTTCAGAAAATTTCAAGTTTAAATAAAATTGAAATAATAATTAAAAGTGAAAATAGTTCGAAATTCGAAATTCGAAATTTGGTAAGAGCGGGCTAAGAGGGAAATTTCCCGCTCAGAGGTGTCGACCCCCCAGGGGGAGTCGACAAAGGTTACCCCCTATAGGGGTGTCGACATAGGTGTTGACCCCCTTGTAGGAACTTGATCCCTTTTGATCCGGATTCTAGGGACGAATTTTGACAAACATGTGCTGATGTGGCCTTCTCTGATTGGCTAATGACTGATTTCTGAGGTATTAGGGCATACGTGTCATGCTATGGTTCGCTGGATGACACATCTCTTTGGTTTGATAGCTCTTATTTCTCCTAGACTAATCTAAAGGTTAGAATTGAACCTAGACTTCTATATAATCACCCCAAATCTCAACCCTAGAACTCAGTCTATGAAGCCGTCATGCAGTTCATCTACAAACTGGCCTAGACTACATTCATCTACACCAAACTAGGGAATCAAATTCAAAATAGGAATCAATTGGAAGAACTAGAGAATCAAACGTCTACATCAAAGGATAGCTTTTTAAATTCAGAAATCAAGATCCGTCCTTTTTCTGTAAGTACAGTTATTGTTTAGATGTGAACACCTAATAAGAAATCATGACTGTAATAACTGGATCTAGAACTATGCCTAATTATATTCGT
Organism: Allium sativum; assembly: GCA_030737875.1. Classification (NCBI taxonomy): domain Eukaryota; kingdom Viridiplantae; phylum Streptophyta; class Magnoliopsida; order Asparagales; family Amaryllidaceae; genus Allium; species Allium sativum. Next base: position 825,927,724 of record CM060913.1, read on the forward strand.
GCATATCCTTTTGTCAATTCTGAATTGCCTTTGCCTATGAGACTATTGTGATTGATGTAATGACATCTATCATGCCTGTGAGACTATTGTAATTGACAAAATGAAACCTAACATTCCTATGAGACTGTTGGATTGACAAAATGGAACCTATCATGCCTATGGGACTGTTGTGATTGATTTATCATTTTGTACATCCTATGCCTATGAGACTGTTGGACTGACACAATTGAACCTACCATTCTGTTTATGCAAATTACATGATAAGTTATGTTCATACATGCTTACATGTTTAGATCCAAGCTAGTACCCATGTTTAAGATCTATATAAGTTCATGCTTATACAATTAGATCTATGCTAGTTTGCATGTTAAATGGATCTAATTTAAATGTAAAATCACGTTCATGTGCTTAATTAAGTTTATTTCGTTCTATCCCAAATTTATACTACGCATGTTGATCTATATTGTTTATGCCTATTGGAATGTTACATGCCCCTTTCTTTTCCCTTCTGTTTATAAGTTAGGCTAATTTGCGAGCCTAACGTCCTATGTGAATTATGCGAACGAATAACATGGGAGACGTTAGGGAAAAATATTAAACTACATGCTATTGGCATAAATTGGCTCATAGTCACATAAATGATTAGTAGAATGAAATGGTAGAATTTGTATACCTAGAATTATAGACATAATTTAAAGGGTAAATGGGGCATGAATTGAATTGACAACACTTGGGGATAATTTACATGTCATAAATTGTAAATATGTAAAGTGGCTAAAAGATGAACATGCCTAACCCGAGGTTAGATTGATTTGCGGTGTAAAACTGCCCAGAACCTCGTGGCACATCTAGTAACCGCAACAACACATATCTAATGTGAGAGGTTAGCGCATTTAGCCCAAACCCGAGGTTAGAATGAGTTTGTAGTAGAAGTCTGCCCGGAACCGCCTGGCACATCCAGCAACCGCAAACAACAGTTCTAATGTGAGAGGTTGGGGCATTAATAAATTAATTAATGCCAATAAACTGACATGCTAAGAACGGTAAGGTTAAGTAACATATGAATAGGCAACACTTAACCAATACAACATGTTAATTGGACAAGAAATTGGGGTTAACTAAATTTAGAACACTTAACCGTTATAACATGTTAATTAGATAAGAAGGTTTGGTTAATTAAATTTAGGACTGTAACACCCCACACCCGCTAAGATCACTCACTAAGGGAATGCCTTTACTTCGGTGGAGCATTTTAAGTGAATATAGAACAGAAAAATTACACAAGACAGATATAAATACTTGAAATTCTAAAACATCATTTCATTGTAGCAGAAGGTAAACATGTTTAGTTACAACACCATAAAGAGTCAAGTACTAAATATCCATCCTGATAAAAACATAAGTACATAATCCCACAACATAAACAATAGCCATAAAAGGAAAGATAAGCTGGGCTTTACATCACGGTCCAAGCTCCAGAAGATGGATAAAGAAATCTGATCAAAGCCCACTAGTGCTAGGCCCAACCTGAGGACCTGAGGGGGAAAAAGATAAAAATAACGGGGTCAGACATAAGTCTGAGTGAGCCCTATAACTTTAACAACACAATCATTAAAGTAATTAGGGTACGATATAAACTTGGTACGGGATGACTGGGGATAAATGACTACACTAAGTAGCTAACTAGACATAAGGTGATCTAGGATAACGGTAAAGACGCATCTACCCACCCAAGGATAATTACTAACTGCACCACACCAGTCATTCCTACTTAAATGTTGGTCCCACCCAAGGACTTAGAGAATTTACCCAGTAGTTTCGTGTACCCCTAGCTGACTACATAGGTGTCGTCTGCCCTTATCTCCACTAGGTGTACCCACTACTCCCAAGCGATCGGCTCCCTACCGTAGATACCCGTGTCGGCCCCACAATGGGGTGTATCACTCCCCAAAGTGGCAACCCGATACAACAAATGGTGCACGGCTTATACCTACACGATGTAACAACGTCTTACCTACCATCTCGGGTCCACACACGCATATGAAACCCGTTGGACTCGCGTTGCCACCGCTAACCCGTTTTGGCCTCTTATAATCAAGCCCAGTACGCGTGTCCCGTCCTCGACATGGGTCGAGCCCAATAAGATACATATGGGTTACTGGTTGAAATGGGCCCCCCCACAAGCTACCACCTAAGCTTGTCAATTTATCTAGTGCATCCCACTTAACCCTTTAATCATGTTTAATTACATGTTTCCACTTGGTTAAGTATTCTAATCGTATTTTCTATTGCCACCCAAGTCAACCCACTAGATTTCCTCATGCCACCCAAGGCACTTAATTAATTTCTACATGCCATCCAAGGCACCCACTTAACCCCTCATGCCCACTACATGCTTATCTGGTTAAGTGTTTCTTAATTGATTAAGAACGTAACCGTTGTAAAGACCTCTCACATTAGACTATCTTTTATGGCAGCTGGATTTGCCGGTTGGGTGCGGGCAGCCTTACGCCATAACCGAGTCTAACCTCGTGTCTTTACACTTGTCACGTATATAGTTTGTGCCTAAGACCTCTCACATTGGGCCAATCATTTGTAGCCGCTGGATTTGCCGGTCGGTTCCGGGCAGTCTTATGCTACAAAAGGGTCCAACCTCGTGTCTTAATCGATTAATTACACCTAATTAATCACCCCCGGATTAATTTTCCCTAATTAATTCCAATTTTAACGATGTACATAATTGACTCAATTATGTCCATCACTTTATGGTATGCATAATCATACCAAATTCACACCATTTCATTAACATGTATATTAACCCCATCGTTCCCTACGTAATTCGCTAACATGACATAAAAGGGAAGATTCATCATAAATATAATGGGTTCAACTTGCATAGCATTAGCAACAACATGGGTTTAAAGGTGTCAACATGCATATAGCATCAACCCAACTAGCATAAATAATCAACCCAAACTTGCATGAATCACATATGTCATAAGGAGGTTAACTTGCATAAGTTATTTATGTCATACAAAGGGGTAAACTTGCATATGTATGTATAACATGCAAAGGGGTTAACTTGCATATGTATGCATATCATTCTAAGGTGTAAACTTGCACATGTTACTTGCATATCATCAAACACCAAACTTGCATAACATCTCATATATGGACTTGCATATAATCATACACCAAACTTGCATAACGTATCATATATAAACTTGCATACACCAAACTTGCATATCATGGTGTCATAATGGATCAATGTTTCTCATATGACTTGCATAACTTGCATAGCATCACAAACACATAGCATATGACTTGCATAACTTGCATAACATCATGAACATGTAGCATATGACTTGCATAACTTGAATAACATCATGAACATGTAGCATATGACTTGCATAACTTGCATAACATCATGAACATGTAGCATATGACTTGCATAACTTGCATAACATCATGAACGTGTAGCATATGACTTGCATAACTTGCATAGCATCATTAACACATAGCATATAACTTGCATAACATGCATAACATCATTAACACATAGCATATAACTTGCATAACATGCATAACTTCATTAACACATAGCATATAACTTGCATAACATGCATTGATCCACATTCATAGCTATGACCTCATTATATCCTATCATAATCATTTCAATAATTGGTCATTAAGGCTATAGAAAACTCACAACTTGTTGATTAGCACTCCTAAGAAGAAGATTACGTTGCTAGAGTTGATTAGAGATGGATTTGAGATGCTATCTTCTTCTACAAATTGGTGGAGGCTCCTTCAAGTTGCATTTTGACGGCATGACGGCATTGTATCTATTTTTAGTATGAATTAGGGTAGTCTTAGGGTATATTTATAGATTAGCTAGGTGTTTTAGGCCATTAGATTAACCCTAAATTAGATTAGAGCCGTCAGATCACGTCCTAGCCACCAAAACACAGCCCAAAAGACAAGTTGGTGCACCCAGGTGACCTGGGCTCGACCAGGGAGGTCGACTCCCAGGTCGACCCTGGGGTCGACTCCCCAGTCGACCTGGGGGGGGAGGGGTCGACTCCCCAGTCGACCCCCTGGGTCTGGCGGGATTTTTCCCGCCACTTCTAAAAATTGAAAATTTTGAATTTAAATCTGAATTTAAATTTCTGAAAACTTCTTTGGGCCTTATCTGGGTCATACGGACTCCGATTTTCAAAAACTCGGACTCTATTTCGCGTATTTTACCCAGACGAACGCAATGGCATAGCCCGTTTCCCCTGATTTAGATAATTAAATTTAATTCTGCCCTGTTTTATATTATAGCAAGTTATTCAACATATGGGGTGTTACATTCTCCCCTACTTAAAGGATTTCGTCCCCGAAATCTCTAAGTCAAGAAGAACGTATCCTACCAACCAATCAATCATCTAATAAACCATCAAACACTGGCATCCATTGTCCTTAGAGTTTCTAATGCTGTATGAACATATGCAAAGAGTGTGTGTATATGTTCCCTGTCTAATGCAAAATCAGGCGGTCTACTGATTCAGTTGACCTCCTTAATGCAAACCATGATAGTGCCATGCATCCAATATGTATGCGAAAGAACCTTATCGACACATACTATTTCTACATGAGTGCACAATCATTCACCAAAATGCATCATCCATATGATAGCACAACCATTATACATCCATTAATATAGCTACCTACACACAATTTTATGCAATATGCAATATGAAGTGATTGAGTCGATCTAGTGCCTAGAGTGTGTGTATATGCATCCACGAGCAACCACTAGCAACCACTTGCATCCACGCACATCCATCAAACATAACATGTCTCAAACACATGTTTCAACCATAGGTTTACCCTATCTAAAGGTCAAAGGTACTAATGAGAGGACATACTAAAGATAAGATAAGTATTAGACAAACGATAAATGAGAAGTTAAAAGACATACCCTCAAAAAGGAATGGGTATAATGAATGCATCTTCGCTTCTGTCTCCCAAGTAGCATTGCTCTCATCTTCTCCCCATTGCACTTTGACTAGCCGCATCTCTCTATTCCTCAACTTCCTAATCTCTGACCCAAGGATGCGGGTAGGAGCTCGTCGAATAGTTGCATCATGCTCTACCTCCACTTCTTTTAGCAAGCTCGGCTCTACCACCTCTACGGTCTCATGTAGGCACTTCCTCAAATGTGACACATGGAATACGTCATGTACCCCACTAAGTCTCTCGGGTAAATCCACTCTATATGCCATCCGTCCAATCCTTTCCTTAATAGGAAACGGCCCAACAAATCTTGGAGCTAACTTCCCAACGGACCCAAAGCGAACTACATTCCGTAATGGAGATAATTTGACAAAGACCATGTCCCCAACCTCAAACTCCAGATCCGTCCTCCTCTTGTCCGCATAAGATTTTTGCATATCCTGTGCTGCTTTCATCCTTCTTCGAATCAAATCAATCTTTTCCGAAGTCTCTCTAACCATATCAGGCCCAATCAAAATCTTATCCGTAGATTCCCACCAACATGTAGGTGATCGACAAGGCCTTCCATAAAGAGCTTCGAAAGGAGCCATACCAATACTGGACTGAAAGCTATTATTATATGCGAATTCCACCGATGGAAGATGCTCTTCCCATGTACCTCCAAAATCCAAGATACAAAGCCTCAAAAGGTCTTCCAGAACACGATTCACCCTCTCGGTCTGGCCGTCCGTCTGAGGATGATATGCGGTGCTCAGACACAATTGAGTCCCCACTGCTTCTTGCAAACTCTTCCAGAACTCGCTAGTGAAGATAGGATCTCGATCACTCACTATGCTAGAGGGTACCCCATGCAATCGAACTATCTCTCGAAGATATACTGAAGCTAGCCATGGAGCGATCCTCTTGCTCTTCACAGGTATGAAATGGGTGCTTTTAGTAAGTCTGTCTACCACAACCCAAATTCCCGTATTACCCTTTCTCGACATGGGTAACCCGTCAATAAAATCCATCGAGACGCTATCCCACTTCCATTGCGGAACTTCCAATGGGTGAAGCAACCCACCTGGTTTCTTTTGCTCCGCTTTCACCTGTTGGCACACCAAGCATCTAGCGACATACTCGGCCACATCCTTCTTCATACCGGCCCAAAAGAAAACTCGCCTCATGTCTTGGTACATCTTGTCCCCACCGGGATGAATGGTCATCCTAGAACGGTGTGCATCATCAAGAATAGCCTTCCTCAAACCCTCGTCTTGCGGTACACAAAGTCTACCGTCCCTACGCAAGCACCCCCTATCGTCTAGGGTGTACCTATTCAAATGGCTGGACGACTCCCCCCTTATGAGCTTCTCTACCAACTCAACCAACTGTGGGTCGTCCCTCTGTGCTTCTCCAATCTGCCCCAAAAGAGTAGGTCTGACCTCCAAGGATGCTAGCAAACCGGGTATATAGTCAACAGAAGGTCTGAAATCAAACATCGAGATAAATTCCAAGCTTCGTCGCTCCACGAACAATGGACTCAAGGACAACCTTTTTCTGCTCAAGGCGTCCGCCACCACGTTACCCTTGCCAGGGGTATACGCTATCTCGAAATCATAGGATGCTAAGAACTCCATCCACCTTTGCTGTCTCAAGTTCAAATCCTTCTGAGAAAACAAGTACTTCAATGATTTGTGGTCAACGAACAATTCGAATCTCTCTCCCAGAAGATAGTGGCGCCAAATCTTAAGCGCAAAAACAATAGCGGCCAACTCTAAATCATGGGTAGGGTAATTGTTCTCATGTGCTCTCAACTGCCTTCCACCATAGGCTATTACCCTTCCCTCTTGCATTAAGACTGCGCCCAGTCCAGTCCCACAAGTATCGGTATAGACAACAAATGGCTTACTCCCATCTGGCAACACTAAGACTGGAGCTGTGGTTTAAAGCTCTCTTTAACCGTCGGAACGCATCATCACAATCTACGTCCCATGCGAAGACTGGATTCTTCTTCGTCAAGCGAGTTAATGGGGATGATATATTCGCGAAGTCCTTGATAAACTTCCTATAATAACCAGCCAACCCCAAGAAACTCCTCACCTCGGTAGCATTCTTTGGAACCTTCCAATCTTGAATAGATACTACATTCGCGGGATCCACAACTATCCCTTCCTTGGAGACCACGTGCCCCAAGAACCGCAATTCCTTCCTCTAGAAGTGACATTTAGAAAATTTAGCCTTAAGGCTATGCGCTCGAAGAGTCTCCAACACTTCCCTAAGATGTAGGGCATGCTCTTCTTCACTCTTAGAAAATACTAAGATGTCATCCACAAAGACCACCATGAACTTATTAAGGAACTCCCTGAACACCCTACTCATCAAATCAACAAAATATGCAGGGGCATTCGTCAAACCAAATGGCATCACCAGCCACTCATAGAAACCATCCGGAGTCCTAAAGGCAGTCTTGTCTATGCTATCCTCAGCCACCCTCAACTGATGAAACCTCATGGCTAAGTCCAACTGAGAAAATACTGAAGCGCCAACCAACTGATCAAAAAGATCATCCATCCTCGGCAATGGGTGTCTATTCTTCTTTGTGAGCTTGTTGAGTTCTCTATAGTCTACACAAATTCTGGGGGACCCATCCGCCTTCGTAGCAAAAACTACTGGAGCATCCCACTCCGATATACTTCGTCTTATGAACCCCTTCTCAAGCAACTCCCCTACTTGCTTATGGAGTTCCCTCCTCTCACGAGGAGCCATGTGGCGCACTGGCAAAGATATTGGTTTAGCATTATCCACCAGATATATTCGGAAGTCTATCTCCCGCCTCGGAGGTAAGCCCTTCACCTCCTCAAACACATCCGAGTATTCCCGGACCACTCTAACAGATCGCAAACTCTCGACTGAAGCGTCAAGCGATTCAAGATAACTTAGCATAATATATTCCATGGGATTACAAGAGATCTCGAGAATGTTTCCCAAGCGGGTCATAAGCCTAACAACTCTCCTTTCGCAATCAAGAACGGCACCATTACTGGATAACCAGTCCATGCCCAAAATCAACCCATAGCCCGTGAAGCCCAAAACAAAAGCATCACATCTAAACTCAATGATAAGTATAGAAATCTTCAAACCCAAACATATCATGGACAAATAAGTGGAGCCCCCAATTGGGTTTGAAACAACCAAGGGATCATCTACTAGACCGGTGTCTAAGTGCAGTGACTCAACTAATGATGATGAGATAAACGAATGCGATGCGCCAGAGTCAAACAATGTACGGACAGGATGATCAAATAGAAAAACCAGACTTTCAACAGAAATAGTTCTACCTCTTTCCTGAATCGGTGGAACCGCGAGAGCCTGAACTTGCCCCCTTGCCTGACCCGGTGCCATAAGAGCTTGCACCTGTCCTCCTGAGGTAGATCCCGTCCTTTGCCCCTTCTTAGGGCAATCCTTCACTAGATGCCCTGCCTCGCCACAGTGGTAGCATCCAGTCTTCTTCTTCTTCCGAAATCTTTGCTTATGTGGCCTGGTATCCCGCAATTGAAGCACTTCTTCTTTCCCTTGCCACCGTTGCCTTTCCCACCTTTGTTTTGTTGCTGTTGAGGTCTCTTTTGATCTCCCTTCTTCTCGGGTGCCTTATTAGCATTGGGACCCTTCTCTTCCTCATGCATTAGTGCCATGTCAACTAGCTTCTCAAAGGTGGCCCCCATAGGGATATGAGTCATAGCCAATCCATGCATCGGTTCATTCAAGCCTTTAACGAACCTCAAAGCCTTCTTCTCCGGTGTATTCACCATGTCTATGCCAAACCTTGCCAATTGATTAAACTTGTTGACATATTCCTTCACCGAGAGATTTCCTTGCTTTAGAGTCAAGAATCTTTCCATATACAAATTTTCCTCCGCCCTTGAGAGAAACTTTGCCACAAATCTTTGCCTGAAATCCGCCCAAGAGTCAACGAGGCGTTCTCCATTAGTGACCTCCCACCAGAATGAGGCCTCTCCCTTTATTAACCAAGCAGCTAACTTGACTTTCTTTCCTTCTTCCATTTCATAGATATCTATCAACTCTTCCACCTCCCTAAGCCAATCTCTAGCCTCCTCAAAAGTTTCTGATCCTTGAAAAGGTTTCCCTCCCATAGCTTTAAATTCCTTGCAAGTCTTAGCAAAAGTATCCGTGCGAGGAGGAGGAGGGGGAGGAGGAAGATCGGGTGCTACGGTTGGTGGGGGAACATTTGTTGGACCCGCAGTGGCGGCCCTAGCCTCCATCAATCTCCTATACCATACTGGTATCGTCACACCCTCCGGAAATTTAAGATCCTCAGCCATGCTGAAACGAAAAAGGAAAGATTCAAAACGGAGAATTCGAAAGATAAAGATATGGCTATTGGGGATTATGCTTTTCTTTCAAAAACTTTTCTCTTTAAAGACATGTTTTTGAAAATACTTCTTCCAAAAATGTTTTTAGAAAAATAGTTTTCTAAAAAAATTATCTGTTCCGGTAACCTTCGCTCTGATACCAGGTGTAACACCCCACACCCGCTAAGATCACTCATTAAGGGAATGCCTTAACTTCGGTGGAGCATTTTAAGTGAATATAGAACAGAAAAATTACACAAGACAGATATAAATACTTGAAATTCTAAAACATCATTTCATTGCAGCAGAAGGTAAACATGTTTAGTTACAACACCATAAAGAGTCAAGTACTAAATATCCATCCTGATAAAAACATAAGTACATAATCCCACTACATAAACAATAGCCATAAAAGGAAAGATAAGCTGGGCTTTACATCACGGTCCAAGCTCCAGAAGATGGATAAAGAAATCTGATCAAAGCCCACTAGTGCTAGGCCCAACCTGAGGACCTGAGGGGGAAAAAGATAAAAACAACGGGGTCAGACATAAGTCTGAGTGAGCCCTATAACTTTAACAACACAATCATTAAAGTAATTAGGGTATGATATAAACTTGGTACGGGATGACTGGGGATAAATGACTACACTAAGTAGCCAACTAGACATAAGGTGATCTAGGATGACGGTAAAGACGCATCTACCCACCCAAGGATAATTACTAACTGCACCACACCAGTCATTCCTACTTAAATGTTGGTCCCACCCAAGGACTTAGAGAATGTACCAGTAGTTTCGTGTACCCCTAGCTGACTACATAGGTGCACTACTCCCAAGCGATCGGCTCCCCACCGTAGATACCCGTGTCGGCCCCACAATGGGGTGTATCACTCCCCAAAGTGGCAACCCGATACAACAAATGGTGCACGACTTATACCTACACGATGCAACAACGTCTTACCTACCATCCCGGGTCCACACACGCATATGAAACCCTTTGGACTCGCATTGCCACCGCTAACCCGTTTTGGCCTCTTATAATCAAGCCCAGTATGCGTGTCCCGTCCTCGGCATGGGTCGAGCCCAATAAGATACATATGGGTTACTGGTTGAAATGGGCCCCCCCATAAGCTACCACCTAAGCTTGTCAATTTATCTAGTGCATCCCACTTAACCCTTTAATCATGTTTAATTACATGTTTCCACTTGGTTAAGTATTCTAATCGTATTTTCTATTGCCACCCAAGGCAACCCACTAGATTTCCTCATGCCACCCAAGGCACTTAATTGATTTCTACATGCCACCCAAGGCACCCACTTAACCCCTCATGCCCACTACATGCTTATCTGGTTAAGTGTTTCTTAATTGATTAAGAACGTAACCGTTCTAAAGACCTCTCACATTAGACTATCTTTTATGGCAGCTGGATTTGCCGGTTGGGTGCGGGCAGCCTTACGCCATAACCGAGTCTAACATCGTGTCTTTACACTTGTCACGTATATAGTTTGTGCCTAAGACCTCTCACATTGGGCCAATCATTTGTAGCCGCTGGATTTGCCGGTCGGTTCCGGGCAGTCTTATGCTACAAAAGGGTCCAACCTCGTGTCTTAGTCGATTAATTACACCTAATTAATCACCCCCGAAATAATTTTCCCTAATTAATTCCAATTTTAACGATGTACATAATTGACTCAATTATGTCCATCACTTTATGGTATGCATAATCATACCAACTTCACACCATTTCATTAACATGTATATTAACCCCATCGTTCCCTACGTAATTCGCTAACATGACATAAAAGGGAAGATTCATCATAAATATAATGGGTTCAACTTGCATAGCATTAGCATCAACATGGGTTTAAAGGTGTCAACATGCATATAGCATCAACCCAACTAGCATAAATAATCAACCCAAACTTGCATGAATCACATATGTCATAAGGAGGTTAACTTGCATAAGTTATTTATGTCATACAAAGGGGTAAACTTGCATATGTATGTATAACATGCAAAGGGGTTAACTTGCATATGTATGCATATCATTCTAAGGTGTAAACTTGCACATGTTACTTGCATATCATCAAACACCAAACTTGCATAACATGTCATATATGGACTTGCATATAATCATACACCAAACTTGCATAACATATCATATATAAACTTGCATACACCAAACTTGCATATCATGGTGTCATAATGGATCAATGTTTCTCATATGACTTGCATAACCTGCATAGCATCACAAACACATAGCATATGACTTGCATAACTTGCATAACATCATGAACATGTAGCATATGACTTGCATAACTTGCATAACATCATGAACATGTAGCATATGACTTGCATAACATCATGAACATGTAGCATATGACTTGCATAACTTGCATAACATCATGAACATGTAGCATATGACTTGCATAACTTTCATAGCATCATTAACACATAGCATATAACTTGCATAACATGCATAACATCATTAACACATAGCATATAACTTGCATAACATGCATTGATCCACATTCATAGCCATGACCTCATTATATCCTATCATAATCATTTCAATAATTGGTCATTAAGGCTATAGAAAACTCACAAATTGTTGATTAGCACTCCTAAGAAGAAGATTAAGTTGCTAGAGTTGATTAGAGATGGATTTGAGATGCTATCTTCTTCTACAAATTGGTGGAGGCTCCTTCAAGTTGCATTTTGACGGCATGACGGCATTGTATCTATTTTTAGTATGAATTAGGGTAGTCTTAGGGTATATTTATAGATTAGCTAGGTGTTTTAGGCCATTAGATTAACCCTAAATTAGATTAGAGCCGTCAGATCACGTCCTAGCCACCAAAACACAGCCCAAAAGACAAGTTGGTGCACCCAGGTGACCTGGGCTCGACCAGGGAGGTCGACTCCCAGGTCGACCCTGGGGTCGACTACCCAGTCGACCTGGGGGGGAGGTCGACTCCCCAGTCGACCCCCTGGGTCTAGCGGGATTTTTCCCGCCACTTCTGAAAATTGAAAATTTTGAATTTAAATCTGAATTTAAATTTCTGAAAACTTCTTTGGGCCTTATCTGGGTCATACGGACTCCGATTTTCAAAAACTCGGACTCTATTTCGCGTATTTTTCCGAGACAAACGCAATGGAATAGCCCGTTTCTCCTGATTCAGATAATTAAATTTAATTCTGCCCTGTTTTATATTATAGCAAGTTATTCAACATACGGGGTGTTACAAGGACACTTAACCAATACAACATGTTAATTAGATAAGAAAGTGGGGTTAAGTAAATTTAGAACACTTAACCATTATAACATGTTAATTATACAAGAAGTTGGGTTTAAGTCAATTTAGAACACTTAACCGTTATAACATGATGAACAAATGGGGTTAAGTTAAGGGGAAACACTTAACCAATATAACATGATGAATGAACAGGGTTAAGTTAATAGGAAACACTTAACCAATACAACATGATGTGTGGGGAGGTTAAGTTAACATGAATGGACATCACTTAACCAATATTACATGAACAAAGTGGATAGGGTTAAGGCAAGCTTAACCAATAATACAGATTGACTTGATAAGTAGGAGGGTTAAGTAAACATTGGGTAAGTGGGTAATATTAGTATATATAGGCCCACAAACTTAACCTTTAAATAAACATGTTTGAATCAGTGGGAGGGTTAAGTACATCTCGTGTAGGTGGGTAATATTTGTATATATTGGCCCACAAACTTAACCAATAGAAACCCTAGTAACGGGGACCCATTTCAACAGTAACCCACATAGATGTATCACGGTACCCTGAACTAGGAAGGGTGGGGCACGATTACTGGGCTGATTATAAGCGGTCAAAATAGCGGCAAGGGGTGCAGCAGTGTAGTTCCGACGGAGTATGGGCGTGCACGTGCTCCGGAGTGGAAAAGCAGGCACTGGGCATCAGTAGTATACACTATGCATCTTGAATCGTATTGGGTTGCTATCATAGGGATTGATACACCTTATAGTGGGACCAACATAGGGTATCTACACGCAAGAGAGGGCCGATTGACACAGACACAAGGAAAATTAATACAAGTAGGGAGTCGATTGATAGGGTAGTAAGGGTACATCTAACATCTTCATGGCAATTAGGCTGTTTGAGGTAAGATCCTCATACTAGATGTACACCTGAAGGCTACCACAATTGAGGGGTTAGGATCACCTTATTATATAACACAGGATACTAGTTGGGACACTAGTAGGGGATGCAGATCCTTTTTCATAGGATACTAGTTGGGACACTAGTTGGGAATACGAATCATTCTTTAAAAGACACTAGTTAGGATACTAGTTAGTTGGTGCAGAGATATAAAAATTAGAATAACGTGGTAGTAGCGAAGCAGAGAAAGAGTAGAAGCGCATTCGGTTTATCTTGCCTTATCATATCTTATGCTAATCTTTGGTTATCTTGTTATCCCTGTTATCACGGTATTGTCTTATATCCAGTTTATTCATGTCATGTTACTATTACCTGTTTACATACAGAAAATCGCTGGACTTACCAGACTTATGTCTGACCTAGTTTTGTTTCGCCTCTTTTCTTCCGTTCCCCCCTGGGTTGTCAGGGAGGGAATAGCTCAGCTTAGTTTGGATCGTTTCTCTTTCCAAGCTAGAAATAGTCGACATATTGCTTTGGACTCTCTTTTCCACTGCTATGGATGGCTCATGCTTTATTGGGGAATATCATTGTCATTTTATGCTTCTTTATTTTATTAAACAAGACAGATACTTTGTTGTACTGGGTATTGGTGTTTTGGTGTTAGAAAACAATCTTTGTACATGTTGTTTTACCAAACTATTGTTTAATCAATGAAGTAAAATTCTTTTCCCCTACTTTATTTGTCTGTCTTGTGATTTATCTGCATCTTTTACCTATAACGGTTCACAGAAGTTAATGCATTCCCTTTGTGAGTGACATTAATAGAGGTGGGTTGTTACATATTAATAACTCCTGAAGGATGGTCAATTTACTATGCTTTGCTACTAAATTTTCATGCTACCAACAACGATTTAGAGTATGAAGCCTTGATTACCGGGCTGAAACTCGCTAAGGAGTTGGGAGTAGCTACATTGGACATCTTCTGTGATTCTCTTATTGTTGTTTGCCAGGTTCGGAAGGTGTTTCAAGCAAAAGGGCCATGACTAGCAGTTTACCTAGAAATGGTCGAGGAGCTACTGGATGGTCTAGAACATTACCCCATCTCTCATGTTCCTCGATCAGAAAATCAAAAGACCGACTAACTGGCCAAGCTAGCGAGCTTCGATAACCCAGATGAGATGGAGATGGTCCCAATCGAGACACTAGGAACCCCAAGCATTGATCAAATAGGAGTTGATCGGTGTTGGAAACCGAGCCTGAGAGAGAGAGAGAGAGAGTCATGGATGACCTCGATAAAGAACTTCCTGCGGAATGGAGAGCTTCCATTAAGAAAAAGTGAAAATCATGCCATTGTTCGTAAAGCTTCAAGCTATGTCATGCAAGGCGACGTTCTTTATCGATGGGGATTTTCAGTCCCGCTACTCCAATGTATAGTACATGACAATGTCAAGCATGTGTTGAGAGGAGTGCACAAAGGCAAGTGTGGAGATCATACCAGAGGATAGACATTGGCTAAGAAGATATTGCGATATGGCTACTTTTGGCCAACCAGAAAGTGAGATGCAGTTGAGTACTCATGACGCTGCGACAAGTGCCGAAAATTTTCAAAGATTCCAAGAGCACCTCCCAGCCAACTCACGTTGATGGTGAGCCCATGGTCGTTCATTGTATGGAGGGTTGATATCATCGTAATCCTTCCAATCGCCAAAGGAGGAGCAAAGGTATGTAATCGTAGCCATGGACTACTTTACAAAATGGGCATAAGCTGAACCATTGACCATGATCATGACAAAGCGGGCGATTAATTTCATTATCATAAATATCATTTATCGATTTGGAATCCCTAAAGTCATCATAACTGACAAGGAAACTTAGTTCGATAGCATAGAGTAAAGAGGTTTTTGTCAAGGATACCACATTGATAAAAGATACACTGCCGTGGCGCACCCGCAATTGAATGGTGAAGTAGAAGCAGTGAACAAAATCATTAAGACCATTCTAAAAAAGTGGTTGGAATGGGAAAAATCAATATGGGTCGATTAATTCCTCTTAGCCATGTGGGCCTATAGAACAACCTACAAGTTGCCGACCGGCCACACTCCCTTCCCATTGTCATTCGGATCAGAAGCAGTTATCCCAGTGGAGTTGGAAGTACACTCTCATATAATAACTTACTATGATCTATTGACAAATAAAGCACTTCTCCTTGAGTCTTTAGACATGATTGAAGAGAAGAGAGATGAAGCGGACTTGCATGCCTCGAGGCACAGACACCAGGTTGGTTGATATTACAACATGAAAGTTTGACCCAAAACCTTTGATCCTCATGACTTGTATTGAAGTGTCTCTTTCTGGCCCCTGCCTTTATGAACCCGAAGTGGGATGGACCCTACGTCATCCAACGGAGGCTCGATAAAGGAGCTTTCAAGCTAACAACCGTTGGTGGCGATAACAACCCCAGAGCATGGAATCCCGGACATCTGTGGAACTACCTGACTTAGAATTGTACTGGCTCTTTTGTTTTTCAAATTATGTAAAATGGAACGACTTGCCTGAAACGATCTAGTTGATGTAAACCAAAGGTTATAAAGTGGATGTAGGCTATGATTTGCCCGAACCACTATAAAAATATCGTTTGTCATTTACCCTTCCTGCATTTATTTTTGTCTGTGCCCTGTGATGTGTTTGACATTCATTCCATGCTTTGTGACTAATTCGATATGTGATTTGATGTTGTGATGTAATTGGTTGGTATCGGACCTATGGAAAAGAGATGATTCACCCCTTAATGATGCTCGATCATTCCCGCTTGGACAAGCAAACTTAAATTCATGGTCGATCGAAGTTTGATTTTTTAACATCAAGCTCGATATCAACACCTGACGCAGTGGTTTTCACTTTGTGAACCAAAGTGAGGATACGACACCCAAACATCACATAAGTTCCATCCCATGATTCGACGGGATGAGAGAGACTTGATCGTTACAAAAGTCCACCTCTACCCTTGAATTGGGAGTCAGAGGTAATGCTTGGGCAAGTATGATATGACTACTTGCCTAACATGCTCCATTTGCCAAAGTGAAGCGTGGAGTATGAATTAAAATCGAGTTCGAGAATGACACTCGTGCCGGCAGAATCCCACTCTTCGAAATAAAGTGTAGAAGGAAAGCCAGGGCGAATGACATGACCATTCGCCTAACCAACTCAAACTCTCCCAACTCAAAAGTGAATATAAAATAGGCGTGATTGGTGCACCATGATTAGAGACTTCCTTAATCGCATGCTAACTTAGGCATATGATAGGAGAGTATAAAGGCAATGAAATCAAGTGCTGAAGAAAATGGGTTCCTACCCCCACTAAAGGATCGGGGGAAAGATTGAAAGTTGAGCCCGCACTCCCTACAGAAGGATTAGGGGAAATAGAATGTCGTATCTAATCAATCCTGAACAAGCGCTGGACAAGTAGTTTATTCAAGATTGATTGGGGACATACACACATTACACCTTTTTGATAATTTCAATTTTATATGTTGTTTATTACTTAGTCTAGTAATGAATTGGTATTGTAGAAATTTTGATTTGTAGGGATAGTGGACGGAATTCCTGGTTTGGAATGTGATGTGATTTATTGTATATCACTTAGCATAGTAATGTTTTTACTACAAGTACATCCGATTGAAATAAATAATAAATTTGAAAAGTATGATATTGCAGGAATACTACTTTATTCACAAAGTGCAGATTTACATGAGGTAGTCGAACAAAAACGCGAGGGCCGCACCCACAACAATCACAGCAGACTAGTGGAAAACAAAAGAGAAATCAAAACAATGCTTCACTTAGGCTTAGGAAAATGCTTGGATCTCTTGGCATCCTTGAGTTTCTACTTCTGCTCCTTTTCAGTGTCAGTGAGAATACGCTTTTTCTTCTTCTTGTCAGAGGAGGGGCCCTTCGGATTGACGGAGGACTTGGATGCCTACTCTCCACTGATTGATCGAGATGGAAGCTTGATGGTTACTTTGGAGCTAGGAGGAGGAACCATTTGGAGAGGATCGACCAAGATAGGCTCTTCTTCAGTTTTGGCCTTTAGGAGTTCCAAATTTCTTGCTTTCATTTGGCCAAGAGTCATGTCTTCAGTTTCATTAGAAGCTCTAGTGATGGTAACATCTTTCCCTTCACTCCCCTGACCATAAATATCCTTTAAGGCATTAATCATTTCTCCACCTTTGAGAGCTTCGACACTAGAGAGCACTAGAGCCTTGTCAGCGGCTTCTTCTTGCTTCTCTCTAGCCCCCATCGACAGGCTTTGTACCTAAAGAATGGGAAGCAACATTATTAATTCTGGGGAAAACATAGGTCTTTCAATTGTCTGCTCCACGATGCAACGACACGCCATAATAGCCTTGGCGAATGGCTGTGAGAAGGTGGAGATACTTCGGTTGATTTGTCCCTAGGAGTGGAAGGAGTAGCTGCTTCAATGATAGGAGATAAAAGAGCAGCCTTGGGAATTTCTAGACATTCGGGATCGTATCTGTAACGTACCGAAAATTTTTGACTTAGAAAATTCAACATATAACACCATGTCGAGTATTCAAACAACGAAAACGTCGGATAGTCCATGAAAGAGAGGGTGAGGAAAGATAAGATAGAAACTTAGAATAGAAGAAGAAGAACACAACATCAGAGTAACACGAACCTCACAGCAGAACGAATAACATATAATACATATCATAACATTGAAATATAAATCTGTACTTGAATATATATCATTTCCAAAGTACAACACTTACAACACAACGGAAATAAACAATAGCTATATGATCCTGAAGCCTCCTGCTCCAGCTCTTCAAGTATCTGTAAATCCCGACTACTTGACTGCCCGTACAAAATTAGGCACCCAAGAGTTTAGGGAAAACAAAACAAAATAAACTCCGAGTCAATCATGGGACTGGTATGAGTAAAACAGTTTAAACAGTTTGAGAAAGTAAATGATATTTCATAAGACCACGTCGTATAACGGAACGGGTTTTTCCCTTATGAGAATCCAAAATAATCTTTATATCAAAACCCATTGATATTATAATAGTGTCTATCAACCACAATATAATAATCATTTAGCAGAAATGCTTTCATCTCACGTTCTACATATATAATATATAATCAAAATCGCACGCACGTATTGGGTAATGGATTTCCAACTATGACAAGGTATGGAACCACATTTCGCTAGTGTACCTCTAGACAGGAATACACTGGGTTCAACAAGAACATCTTGCAACCCGGCCACACATGACCGACCACTCATTTCGCTTGAGTGTATCGAATGTATATCACCAACGGTTGGGATCAGCAACCGTTTCCTGAATGGGACAGCATCGACAATAGATTTTTAGAAGTAACTGAAACTCTAGATCAGGTGATTATATACCCTAATAGGTGCGACCTACGTAGCCATGCTGCCTGCCCGATTTTTGTCATTTCCTGGATGTGAGACTAGAGGCCACGCTTATCTCTGACAGATCACACAATTTTTCACTTTGAATGTCACATCGTCATACCCGCCAAATCACAAATTGATTTCCCCAAAAATACAATGGGTATACAGCTAAGAGAAACGAATTCCTCCGCCACCAAACGTAAATACGTTTGAATAGATCAACTTACGCGATCTATTCAATATACTCTGTCAGACATTCTCCCATACAGGTCGTCCTGCGACAGGACAAACCGAAGGCACTATTCAGTACAACCATCTTAGGCAATCTTTACCTAAGATTTATACAACAGACCTTGCACTTTACTCCGTCTTCAATTATCTTTGGCATATATGATTCGCAACGCCTATGCCAATACGGAGTGGTTCTTCGGATAATAATCCAAACGGTCTCTCCATATTAACAATGTTAAAATGGTCAAAGTCGGTGAGTTAACTATCAAAGAAAAACACGTGAGCAAACAACGATAATATTTCCAGAAAGAAATTTCATCGATCAATCACCAATCAACTTTTATCCCTTTTAAATTAATTTATCGTTAATTTATTTCATTTGTCATTTCTTGTTTCTATATATTCAACATTTCTTATTTTCTAAATTTAGAAAATATATGTTATTAACACTGGAAAACATTTCCATTTCTTGTTTTCTATATTAGAAAACATTTCTGATTCTTATTGGAAAACATTTCCAAAACTCACACATTGGACTTACACAGATGTTTAAACAAACCATCGCTATGCGAACTCAAACCATTACACTTATTACTAAATTCACTTAACCATCCTTTACTATCAAACCTTCGCCATTCCTTAGTTAAGAAGGAAGTTAATCAAGTTGGGGTATAATTACCTCTCAGACCTTAACTGAACAACGTTTTAACTTCGGAATAGAGAAAGTTTGTTTTTAAACCTTTAACAAACTTCCTTACATAACTCTCGGATTCTATTTACGTATCCACTTCTTTATTGAAAACATTGATTATAACTATAGCATTATAATCTCTACTTCTGAAATATCTAACTTCAAAATGTAACCTTTATTCCTTTATTCGAATAATTAAACAAACACTAATTTATTAATATATACCCTTGATTTAAACACCAGAAAGTAAATATTACTTTCCCTGAATTCGATATAATTGAATTCGACGCGTAACTGTCTTTCGAGTAATCTCTATTTGATTAACTCTTCTCGAAAAACTTATATTCGATTAACTAACTTTCGAATAACCAATATTCGATTAACTCACTTCGAATAACTTATATTCGATTATCTCAATTTGAATAACTTATATTCGATTATCTCACTTCGAATAACCGATATTCGATAACTCCTCTTCGAATAAATTATATTCGATAACTCTTCTCAAATGAACTATATTCGATTACTCTTCTCGAATGAACTATATTCGATTACTCTTCTCAAATGAACTATATTCAATTACTCTTCTCTCGAATATACTATATTCAATAACTCTACTTCGAATAAGTGATATTCGATAACTCTACTTCGAATAAGCAATATTCGATAACTCTACTCGATTAACTCCAATTGAATAACTCTAACTGGTTAACTCTAACTGGTCAACCCTAACTGATTAACTCTAACTGGTTAACTGTAACTCTAATCGATTAAACCTAACTGGTTAACTCTAACTGGTCAACTCTAACTGATTAACCCTAACTGGTTAACTATAACTCTAATCAATTAACTCTAACTGTTTAACTCTAACTTGTTAACTCTAACTGGATAACTGTAACTGGTCAACCCTAACTGATTAACCCTAACTGGTTAACTCTAACTCTAGTCAATTAACTCTAACTGGTTAACTCTAACCGATTAACTCTAACTGGTCAACTCTAACTCTAATCGATTAACTCTAACTGGTTAACTCTAACTGATTAACTCTAACTGGTCAACCCTAACTGATTAACTCTAAGTGGTCAACTCTAACTCTAATCGATTAACTCTAACTGGTTAACTCTAATAGATTAACTCTAACTGATTAACTCTAATTGGTTAACTCTAACTGATTAACTCTAACTGGTTAACTCTAACAGGTTAACTCTAACTGATTAATTCTAACTGATTAACTCTATCTGGTTAACTCTAACTGATTAATTCTAACTCAAATCGGTTAACTCCTCTAACTCATTTTGATTAACACATTTTGATTAACTCCTTTGATTAACTCTACGACCATATTCAGTTTCAAATATCGATGTTGAAATCGATTCTTACTTCTCTATATAAGTCCTGACTTATATATTCTATTTATCCAATGATAAATATTCTACTTAATTTATAAAATATTATTTATAAATTATTCTTTCCAATTTATCTTTTAAAACAGATTTCTATTTAATCTCACTTTAAATCAATCTTTTCCATTTCCTTTATATCCTGCCAATTTCCCTTTTTATGACTCTATTTATTTCATAAATAAATATTTCTTTTTATTTATTTTTCCAAATAAATTCCTTTTATTTATTTTCCAAATAAATTCCTTTTTTAAGTATTCTATTTATTTCCAAATAAATATTCCTTTGATTTAATTCTATTTGTGAATGTTTTTACAAATATTTTTGCTTTTAAATCCTATATGTAAATGTCTTTACAAATATTTTCTTTTATATTTGTTTTACAAATATTTTCCTTTATATTTGTTTTTACAAATATATTCTTTTTTAACTCTTTTGATTTTACAATTATTTCCTTTTATAAAATCCTTTTTCCTTTTATATATAAAATCCATTGATTTTATATAAATTATTTATTTTCAAAATATACTTTGAAAATCCCCTTTTATCATCCCAGTATTTCTTACGGTATTTAAAATACCAAACAACAGTGATCGATATTAATTAAACACACATAATCATCAATATATTATATATCACATCATATATTACAGTACATGAAAAACAATAAAATAAATGTTGAGGAATCCTATTGGATTCCTCCAACCTGTTTCCCTCATCCACAGATGTTAAACAATATATATAACATCGATTCCATTTCAACATGAAATATACTGTTAAACATGATCAATATTTGATTGTCGATTTCTATATATAACTATATCTACGGTTTCAATCAAATCTATTTAACAGGCCAAACAATCAATACACAGCAATCAATCATTATTTATCAAAAATAAAGTACAGTTTATAAAAAATATAAACTGGTCAGAGATAGTGAGTTTTACTCACATTGGACGATCATCATTAATAACGATAATCATTGCTTGATTCAGACGGACAATTTATTTTGCTATAAATTGTAATGAGCTCGGATTCGCTCCCAATCGGTTCCATCGTGTAGTGTCCGTCCATACGATCCCAACGTGACAGACGGTTTAAGATTCTGATATCGTATGGATAAGTTATTAGTTTTATAAGCTAATATATATTAAAATAAACAAACTTTAAATTTATCTATATACTTTGGGCCTTTACCCTTTTTCATTTGTCGGCCCAACCATCCATGTAAGAAAGCTCGAACCCGCCTCTTAACATCTTCTTCTCCTCCGAAGTATACCTCCCGCTCCATTATCCATACCAGACATTTCCGCTACTTCGAAAAATCAAAACACACTCATTTCTTCATGCAACCAACCACCGTCTCCACCATTATAATTCTTCCTCCTGATCTCTATCCTCCTATGCCAACCACTACAGCTCGGCTACCCCCATGAAAGTCGCGTTCCTACGAACAGCCCGTACTCAGTAAAAAGAAACCCATGACCCTCTACTTCTCCTTCCTTCACTTCAACGTCCACCTCATCCCAAATGAACTCGATCTCTATACTCCTGTAGCCACACAGACCTGCACCTCATTTGTTACAACACTTTCATGACCACCGAACCATTCCATTTCTCATCAGTTCCGAGCTCCCTACTCTCCCTTCACGCCATGCAAGGGAACCCATATCTACCTGCCAGTGTACTTGTGCTCATCATATACTCTATTGCGTTTCGTTTTGTTCGAAGAGATAGAAACTCGAAAGAAAAAAAATTTTAGTTTGGGTTTATGTAGAAATGAATGGAGGAAGAGATCCTTGGGCTTGTGCGACTAGAAGTATATATATACACGCGTAAAATACTTAGCCTTGAAGTAATAGTCTATGGTAGTCTGGTAGACATGTGAGTGATATGTTTACTTCATTATTACGGTCTTAGTATAATGTACGTGGCTGAATGGATATTATTTGTGGAGAAGAAGATTGCACGTTGCTAGAAAAAAGAAGTGGTGGCCGAGAAAAGAGGAGAGCGTGGCGTTGTTTATGTTCACAAATAAGTTACAACTTTATTTTATTAAATTTATATAGTTACATACCGCTACGGACAGAAATAAAAATACCATCATGACGAGCGAGGTGTCCCGAATCTAGAAATATAATAATACCGGTAGGTTAACCTATATTGTGAAATCCCAAAATCGTTGATTAAGGGTGCAAAATACTCCAAATAAAAAGTTGCTTATTTATTTAATTAAAAATTTCAGTAAAATTCAAAAAATTAAATTATCACTACTTCTCAAAGGAATCTTGTCTAAATTCAAAACCGGTATCTAGTTATATTGAGTAAACCGTTACGGCCGATAAACGATTCTATAGCGACTATTTTAAAATTTGATTTGGACACAACTCACAATCTACACAACGAAATCCTGATTTTTCTCTTCCATCAGAAAAATATACTTCACCAGCTCCTAACGTTTCTTGTTTCACAGAAATTCGATTTAAAACGAACCTTGTATATCCCGTTGAAGTTCAAATCGCCAAATAGCGAACTACCGCGCCATTTCAAGCTCGAATTTAATTATAATAGAATTATATGTTCAAACTTCGTTTATATAATATATTCGTTATTCTAATTCAATTATAAACTAAATTATATAATTTGAATTGCCCAGTTCACATTATATTGCCAATTCATAAACTCTGATTATTTCAGAATTAAATATATTATTTAATTATTATATTAATTAAATATTCACCATTTAATTTAAACGACAATTAAATCCTCTAAATCACTATATAAATAATTTAATTAATTAATTATTATACTGCTAAAGTACGGGTCGTTACATTCTTTCCCCCTTAAAATAATTTCGTCCTCGAAATTGCTAAGGTAGAAAACAAACCCTATCAACTGGCTAGACTATATTGTTCACTTCTCAACTTCAGTTTCCCCTGACTAATTTAATTTCAAATAAATTATTAATTTAATTCTATTAACGAATATTTTCAAAAATCCTGAAAATTTTCTAACGCCATAACTTTTCGGAAAATTTCGCCAGCACCTCCTTTGTACGGCTTTATCAGTACAACTGCAACTCGCCTCTCTGGGCCATCTCTAACTCAAAAGAAAATCAAACAACCAAGCAGCTTGCCAATTCAACTCACAAAAATCTCATACCATATGAAATATAACCTTGTACCTTTTTGTCGGGCATATCGCTATATCCTTTCCATCTGCTGCTAATTCAGTATATACCAAGGTCATCCCAATCAAACTCAAATCACTTTTATCTCCAACACAACCATTCGCTTATCCAAGCCAAATTACATTTCAAATCAAAGTTCCATTCTTGATTTTCAAATTCTTAACTCATCAAATCAATATACTTAACCAAGTTAAGTTCCATCCCATATTTGATTAACTAATTAATTCCTCTAATCAGTTATCTTCTTCCCAAAATCACAATCTGATTTTAAAAATCAATCCATTTACTCAACCGAGTCCAATTATATACCAAATTCCAAATCTACTTGATATTGCTCCATTTCAATACCATTTCCACTTAATTGGCTTTAACTTAATTTCAATTTACTTCCACAAATTTCTATTTAATTTGTTTTAATTCAAACACTCTATTCCTGGGGAATTTTAATCAGCTTTGCTTTTCTCAAAACAATTCAAAAACAAAATCTTTGGTAGTAATCCGTCACTTAGAAACTCGAAAATGAACACCGATGATGTCCGGATCAACATTGGAATTTATTTCCCAGCGACCGAAGTGAGTTCAGTAGTATATCACTTTCAAAACCATATTTAAACATTTCCATTTTGAAATCATTTTCAAAGTATCCTTCACAATGCTTGTAGACAAATTAATATCTCCCAGGATCTTACAATTCCATATATTTAATCCAAATCCATTTATAACCCCTTTCCAAATCTCTAGATTTTTAATTCCAATTCTGATTTAAATTCAGATTCAATTCTATTTATAACACTTATACGAATTCTATTTGGTTATATATATAACCATTTAATTTATAATCTTACTCGATTATAATAACAACCAATATATCCAATATATTATGATTCCGATATATATATATTTTCTTTATATCGAAATATACTTTGGGTAAAATTATTTCCATTTACCCTCTTTTCAAAACATATCAAATTCGAGTGTTTAGAAACTCCTACCGATACAGTGGATCAAACTGATCGATCAGAACCCATAAACAACTCGACCAATAAATCTACACAATATAAAACCATTTTTATATCAAATAACAAATACGTTCACTCATATATATACACTCAACTCAATCTAGGGTATTGCTAACCCTATCTCTGCTGGGTCACGCCACAGAGCCAGGGTAATTACTTAACCTTAAGCTCTGATACCACTGTAACGTACCGAAAATTTTCGACTTAGAAAATTCGATATACAACACCATGTCGAGTATTCAAACATCGAAAATGTCGGATAGTCCATGAAAGAAGTTAGATGGTGAGGAAAGATAAGACAAAAACTTAGAATAGAAGAAGAAGAAGAACACAACATCAGAGTAACATGAACCTCACAGCGGAATGAATAACATATAATATATATCATAACTTTGAAATATAAATATGTACTTGAATATATATATATATATATATATATATCATTTCCAAAGTACGACACTTACAACATAGAGGAAATAAACAATAGCTATATGATCCTGAAGCCTCTGCTCCAACTCTTCAAGTATCTGTAAATCCCGACTACTTGACTGCCCGTACAAAATTGGGCACCCAAGAGTTTAGGGAAAACAAAACAAAATAAACTCCGAGTCAGTAATGGGACTGGTATGAGTAAAACAGTTTAAACAGTTTGAGCAAGTAAATGATATCTCATAAGACCATGCCGTATTACGGAACAGGTTTTTCTCTTATGAGAATCCAAAATAATCTTTATATTAAAACTCATTGATATTATAATAGTGTCTATCAACCACAATATAATAATCATTTAGCAGAAACGCTTTCATCTCACGTTCTGCATATATAGTATACAATCAAAACCGCAAGCATGTATTGGGTAATGGATTTCCAACTATGACAAGGTATGGAACCACCTTTCGCTAGTGTATCTCTAGAGAGGAATACACTGGGTTCAACAAGAACATCTTGCAACCCGGCCACACATGACCGACCACTCATTTCGACTGAGTGTATCGAATGTATATCACCAATGGTTGTGATCAGCAACCGTTTCCCGAATGGGACAGCATCGACAATATATTTTTAGAAGTAAATGAAACTCTAGATTAGGTGATTATACATCCTGATAGGTGCGACCTACATAGCCATTGTAACACCCCACCTCCATTAATGCCACTCACAAAGGGAATGCCTTAACTTTGGTGGAGCATTTTAGTAAACAGAACAGAAAACTTACAAGACAGATAAAACAGTACTTGAAAAATTTATAACTTTATTTCAACAGAAACCGAAATAAGCTTGGTTACATCCTTTCAAATCACAATATCAGAATTCAAGTACAAAATATCAGTCTTGTACAAAAGCCTTCAGAATGCATAGTTTAAAATCATAATCCCCATAGAACGGAAGCTATACAGTGCCAAGCCATACTTTAAGCAGTTCAAGCAGAAGAAATCCGGATCAAGCTAAAGTATTCCCTCCTTGGATAACCTGGGGGAAACGGAAGAAAGGAGGCGAAACAACAAGGGTCAAACAAAAAGTCTGGCAAGTCCAGTGATTTTCAGTTATGAACAGATAATAATAACATGACATGAACATAAAACTGGATGAGAGATAACTGTAACAGGTGTAGCAGATGTAACAGAAGAACAGAATGACATAAGCTATTTCTTTATACTTCTCTGCACTAATACTAGTATAACAGGATTTGGTGTCACCCTAATGTCTAAACTGAAACGGAAACAGGTACAGAATAATTTCCACAAAAACAGAATGCTAATAATGTGCCTTTACCACCCGAACAGAAACAGACAGAAGCAGAAATAGATTAATCCCTACGGAAACAGAATGTAGAATTAGGTGTACACTAGTAATGGGCCTTTACCACTCGAACAGACGGTATCACACAGAAACAGACAGGTGTTACCACCCAACAGAATCAGATGGTACCAACAGAAACAGACAGAACTAAGTGTACCCTAAAACCCTACCCCAAGCGATCTGCTCCCTAATACATAAATACCCTGTGTCGGCCCCACAGTAGTGTGTATCACTCCCTAAAGTCACAACCAATTGGCACAGCCTATTTACAGATGTCACGGCGTCTTACATCCTCAGAGGTAGACCGGGATCCATGCACGCACATGACCCGGTTGGAACGCACCATCAACACCCCTCTCCATTATCAGAATGAACCGCTTATAATTAGTTCAGTAAGCGTGCCCGGACCCTACCTACTGTTGGGTCAAAGTTTTGATACCAGAAAGGGTTACTAACTAATATGGGTCCCAAACAACAGATGACACAAGTAATTCCCCTTCTAACCTTGTGTCCCCAAACTAACAGATTTCAGATTAACTTGTTTACGAGTTCAGACATACAGAATTCAGATCAACTAGTTCACAGATAAGTTTCCAGACTAACGGATCAGTTATACAGATTTACCGATTAACTAGTTACAGATTTACAGATTTGTCTAACTTTGTAATTGTACCTACAGATTCACGAAACGGGTTTATCAGATTTATTGGTCCAATTGGTTTAACCTTACCCACCCAACACGTTTTAGACATCATACTTATCTCATATTTTCATTAATTAAATATTAATGCCCAGACCTCTCACATTAGACTGACAGTTTGCGGCTACTAGTTAGGCCGGTTGGTTCCGGGCAGGTTTCTATCGCAAACTGAGTCTAACCTCGGGTTTCAAGCACGTTATGACTAACTTCTCACATTAGAACCTATTGTTTGCGGCCACTGGAATATGCCGGGCGGTTCCGGGCAGAATTATGCCACAAACTCATTCTAACCTCGAGTTAGCCATGTTTATCTTTGCGGCCAATTAATTAATGATTTACCATTTATACCCACGCTTAATATACATGTCAATTATTCATAACTATAGCAAATTCAGATTATGTTAATAGTGGACTAATTATATCAACTCAACAGATATAGCAGATAACAGATTTTTTAGATTAGGCGACTTAACGGATTTAACAGATTAAGCAATTTAGCAGATTTGGCATATAACAGATTTGGCGTTTTCAGCAGACTTAGCAGATGACAGATATGGCAGATGAACAGATCTAGCAGACCAGGCAGTAGAGCAGAACTAGAAGATTAAGCAATATAACAGACTAGCAGATTAGGCAAATATAGTAGAACTAAATTAGGCAAATATAATAGATTTTATTATTCCTTAATGTTTCATTGACCCATCTTGCCTAATTATAAATCTTGCCTAAGTTCACATGCATAAATAGTCATGATTCACAATATGATCATATACCCCATGTTTGCATTAAATTTACATAGCACAGACTATGGTCATAATTTACCATATACCATATGTTTCAATTTTTACTAAACTTGCATAGTACAGAAGATCCATATAAATTTTACCGAATATAGCCATCGATTACTATGCATGTCATACATCCCAAAGATCCCTTACTTAGGTGTTTATTTACATTTAACAGATATCCTACTTTAATGTAAACCCTTATACCTAAGCCATATTTTCTTTATCTTAAGCCATATGTTCAATGCAGTCTATATTTATGTCCAATTATATGCCTTTTTATGTCGTGTCCTCAAATCATATGTTCAATACCCTTTATGTTATAAATATAACATGTCCAGTCATATATCTCAAATTTATGTTCTAGCTACAGTCCATGTTCTTTCCTCAAATCAGTCACCTATTGGTCATGCCCAATTTATGCATCATTTACTGTCCCAAACATTTTAGCGTATGTTAATCTCTTATGAGATTGGCTCAGGCTCGTGGTAGTCTGGCTATAGAACAGAAAGAGGAAAGAGACACGAAATAAGATCTAAACAGAATAGAACAGATATAACCTCAGATTCAGATTTTCAATTCATGTCACAATCAGAATTAACGTTTATATCGGAAAATAACTGTACTTTCCTTGGTTGGATTAAAGAAAGAACTTTAATTGTCGTTGAATTGTTGCAGAAGCTTTAATCTCTAGCTTGAATTGAGCTGCTTAGGTTGATGTTGATTAACTTCTAGTTTTGATTCCAGCAGAGTAGCGACACCATTTTTATTTTTATTCAGAACAGAGGCAGAGAAGAAGCAGAATAGAATTGTGTGTAGAGAAGGCTATGTCTTAGGATGTATTTATAGGTGTAGGAACTCATTTAGGCCCTCAGATTAACCATAAAACTTATCAGGTCCATCCAAACACGTCACAGCCTTCAAAATCGCACACACACGCACCAGGTTCGACCAGGGCTCGACCCCCAGGTCGACTGCCCAGTCGACCTGGTCTGGGGGCTCGACTGCCCAGTCGACCTGGGTCCTGGGGGGTCGACTGCCCAGTCGACTCCCCAGTCGACTTGGGCCCTGGGCGGGAAATTTCCCGTCCAGCCCGCTTCTGGGTTTGAATTCGAATTTCGAGCTGTTTTCAATTCTGAAATTTCCTGAAACTTCGGAGGGTCATATCTCCTTCATACGGACTCCGATTCTCGCAAACTCGGACTCGTTTTCATGCAGAATTCCGAGACGAACGAAATGGCGCAACCTGTTTCCCTTGATTCTTATTTTAAAATTTAATTATCCTCTGATTTGTTACTTATACGTTCACAGAAAATACGGGGTGTTACATTCTCCCCTCCTTAAAGGATTTCGTCCCCGAAATCTTCAAGTTAAGAAGAATGTGTCCTACCATCCAACATCCATCTACTCAATCATCAATCACTGGCGTCCATTGTCCTTAGAAACTTCTAATGTTGTATGAACATATGCAATGGTGTGTGTATTGTTCCTTATCTAATGCAAAGATCAGGCGGTTCACTGATTCAGTTGACCACCTTAATGCGAATTATGCCAGTGCCATGAGTCCAACATGTATGCAAATTTTCCTATTTGATACATATCATTTCTATATGAGTGCACAACCATTCGGTCATATGCAACATCCATGTGCTGAGTCAATCATTTTGCATCCACAAAAATTGAAAAATGCTCACATATCCATATGCAGTATGAGAGTGTCTTCGAGCCGATCTAGTGCCTAGTGTGTGTATATGCATCCACGAGCAACCACTAGCAACCACTTGCATCCACTTGCAACCATCAAACATAACATGTCTCAAACACATGTTTACACCCAATAGTTTCTACCTAAAGTTCGAAGATTCGATCGATAGGATACTGTCGAATGATGGAAGCGAGTACAGATAAAACAAAAACTTGGTTTCCCTTTAGACATGGGTCCTAAGTATCGGCCCCGATGACCGAAACCAACATCAAATTGACACACAGAGGATTACCCTCTTTAGATAATGTCAAAACTAGAAATCAGAATTATTCAGATATTTACAGACTACCGGTACAGATCAGGTTCCCTAATGATTCTTAGGAAGCTAAGCATGATAAAATCATATCCCACAAAACCTCAGAATGTATGCGTCATACTTGACGCCTAACACAAATATCTCTCAAACCCCAATCTATCACAACAGATGAGTCATAACCCTTGTGGGTCTGAGTCTACAGCGGAATCAGAAATAATACTAGTATTAAAGTGCAGAGTATCGATTACAAAATCAAAATACCAGAATCAGAAAGAGTCTTAACTCCATAACCAGATAAAGAAATTAAACCTACTATAGGAATTTTCCTATTTCTATTCTAGCCACTAGCCTCAAGAGTGTTCGCCTGCCCTCCTTGCCCTCGTTTCTTCGGGCAGTCCCTAGTGAAGTGTCCCATCTCTCCACAGTTGAAGCAAGTGCCCTTCCTTTTTCTGCAATCCTTGTTCAGATGAGTCGAGCTCCCACAAGTAAAGCACTTTTTCCCCTTCTTATCTTCAGACTTCTCATCCTTCTTTTGTGTTTCCTTTTTGGGCCATGCTTTCTTATTCTGTGGTTCTTCCTTCTTTGCCTCTTTCGGGCCCTTGTCTTCCTCGTGCAATAGTGCCATGTCCACCAATTTCTCGTAAGTCGCTCCCATAGGTACATGGGTCATGGCTAGGCTGTGCAGTAGCTCGTTCAATCCTTTAACAAAGCGGAGAGCCTTTTTATGCTGAGTGTTGACTAAATCCAATCTGAACCTAGGTAATGGGTTGAACTGGTTGACGTATTCCTTGACCGTCATACTTCCTTGCTTAAGAGATAAGAACTTTTCCAGTTGTAAACTTCGTTCAGCTTGCGAGAGGAATTTCGTCTCAAACCTTGTTCTGAAATCCATCCTTGTCTCAATTGGCCTCTCGGTGTTAGTGACTTCCCACCAATAGGAAGCTTCGTCTTTGAGCAGCCATACCGCCAACTGTACCTTCTGCCTATCGTCCACCTCGAAGATAACGAATAGATCATCAGTTTATTTGAGCCAGTTCCTCGCTTCTACGAATGATTTAGTTCCCTTGAAATCCTTTCCACCCATGGCCCTAAAATCTCTACAGATTTTTGAGAAAGCAATTGCACGAGGAGGAGGCGGAGGAGGAGGGGGATCATTTGCTGGACCTACGGCGGCGGTCCTAGCTTCAAGATATTGACGAAACCAACCGGGTACACGAACACCCGCTGGTATCTCAGATGCTTCAGACATGCTGAAATGAAAAAGGAAAGATTCAATACAAAAAAGGACTGAAGGAAAGATATATGGCTCTTGGGGATCATGTTTTTCAAAATAAGCTTTATTTTTGAAAATACTTCCTTTCAAAACCTTTTTGAAAATAGTTTTTCAAAAACTTTTATCTAATCTGGTAACCTTTAGCTCTGATACTAAGTGTAACACCCCACCTCCGTTAAGGTCACTCACAAAGGGAATGCCTTAACTTTGGTGGAGCATTTTAGTAAACAGAACAGAAAACTTACAAGACAGATAAAACAGTACTTGAAAATTTTATAACTTTATTTCAACAGAAACCGAAATAAGCTTGGTTACATCCTTTCAAATCACAATATCAGAATTCAAGTACAAAATATCAGTCTTGTACAAAAGCCTTCAGAATGCATAGTTTAAAATCATAATCCCCATAGAACGGAAGCTATACAGAGCCAAGCCATACTTTAAGCAGTTCAAGCAGAAGAAATCCGGATCAAGCTAAAGTATTCCCTCCTTCGATAACCTAGGGGGAAACGGAAGAAAGGAGGCGAAACAACAAGGGTCAGACAAAAAGTCTGGCAAGTCCAGTGATTTTCAGTTATGAACAGATAATAATAACACGACATGAACATAAAACTGGATGAGAGATAACTGTAACAGGTGTAGCAGATGTAACAGAAGAACAGAATGACATAAGCTAGTTCTTTATACTTCTCTACACTAATACTAGTATAACAGGATTTGGTGCCACCCTAATGTCTAAACTGAAACGGAAACGGGTACAGAATAATTTCCACAGAAACAGAATGCTAATAATGGGCCTTTACCACCCGAACAGAAACAGACAGAAGCAGAAACAGATTAATCCCTACGGAAACAGAATGTAGAATTAGGTGTACACTAGTAATGGGCCTTTACCACCCGAACAGACGGTACCACACAGAAACAGAACAGAAATAGACGGTACCAACAGAAATAGACAGAACTAAGTGTACCCTAAAACCCTACCCCAAGCGATCGGCTCCCTAATACATAAATACCCTGTGTCGTCCCCACAGTAGGGTGTATCACTCCCTAAAGTCACAACCAATTGGCATAGACCTATTTACATATGTCACGGCGTCTTACATCCTCAGAGGCAGACCGGGATCCATGCACGCACATGACCCGGTTGGAACGCACCATCAACACTCCTCGCCATTATCAGAATGAACCGCTTATAATTAGTTCAGTAAGCGTGCCCGGACCCTACCTACTGTTGGGTCAAAGTTTTGATACCAGAAAGGGTTACTGACTAATATGGGTCCCAAACAACAGATGACACAAGTAATTCCACTCCTAACCCTGTTTCCCCAGACTAACATATTTCAGATTAACTTGTTTACGAGTTCAGACATACAGAATTCAGATCAACTAGTTCACAGATAAGTTTCCAGACTAACGGATCAGATATACAGATTTAACAGACTTACCGATTAACTAGTTACAGATTTACAGATTTGTCTAACTTTGTAATTGTGCCTACAGATTCACGAAATGGGTTTATCAGATTTATTGGTCCAATTGGTTTAACCTTACCCACCCAACACGTTTTAGACATCATACTTATCTCAGATTTTCATTAATTAAATATTAATGCCCAGACCTCTCACATTAGACTGACAGTTTGCGGCTACTGGTTAGGCCGGTTGGTTCCGGGCAGCTTTTTGTCGCAAATTGAGTCTAACCTCGGGTTTCAAGCACGTTATGACTAACTTCTCACATTAGAACCTATTGTTTGCGGCCACTGGAATATGCCGGGCGGTTCCGGGCAGAATACGCCGCAAACTCATTCTAACCTCGAGTTAGCTATGTTTATCTTTGCGGCCAATTAATTAATGATTTACCATTTATACCCACGCCTAATATACATGTTAATTATTCATAACTATAGCCAATTCATATTATGTTAATAGCGGACTAATTATATCAACTCAATTGATATAGCAGATAATAGATTTTTCATATTAGGCGACTTAACGGATTTAACAGATTAAGAAATTTAGCAGATTTGACATATAACAGATTTGGCGTTTTCAGCAGACTTAGCAGATGACAGATTTGGCAGATGAACAGATCTAGCAGACCAGGCAGTAGAGCAGAACTAGCAGATTAAGCAATATAACAGACTAGCAGATTAGGCAAATATAGTAGAACTAAATTAGGCAAATATAACAGATTTTATTATTCCTTAAGGTTTCATTGACCCATCTTGCCTAATTATAAATCTTGCCTAAGTTCACATGCATAAATAGTCATGATTCACAATATGATCATATACCCCATGTTTGCATTAAATTTACATAGCACAGACTATGGTCATAATTTACCATATATCATATGTTTCAATTTTTACTAAACTTGCATAGTACAGAAGATCCATATAAATTTTACCGAATATAGCCATCGATTACTATGCATGTCATACATCCCAAAGATCCCTTACTTAGGTATTTATTTACATTTAACAGATATCCTACTTTACTGTAAACCCTTATACCTAAGCCATATTTTCTTTATCCCAAGCCATATGTTCAATGCAGTCTATATTTATGTCCAATTATAAGCCTTTTTATGTCGTGTCCTCAAATCATATGTTCAATACCCTTTATGTTATAAATATAACATGTCCAGTCATATATCTCAAATTTATGTTCTAGCCACAGTCCATGTTCTTTCCTCAAATCAGTCACCTATTGGTCATGCCCAATTTATGCATCATTTACTGTCCCAAACATTTTAGCGTATGTTAATCTCTTATGAGATTGGCTCAGGCTCGTGGTAGCCTGGCTATAGAACAGAAAGAGGAAAGAGACACAAAATAAGATCTAAACAGAACAGAACAGATATAACCTCAGATTCAGATTTACAATTCATGTCACAATCAGAATTAACGTTTATATCGGAAAATAACTTTACTTGCCTTGGTTGGATTAAAGAAATAACTTTAATCGTTGTTGGATTGTTGCAGAAGCTTTAATCTCTAGCTTGAATTGAGTTGCTTAGGTTGATGTTGATTAACTTCTAGTTTTGATTCCAGCAGAGTAGCGACGCCATTTTTATTTTTATTTAGAACAGAGGCAGAGAAGAAGCAGAATAGAATTGTGCGTAGAGAAGGCTAGGTCTTAGGATGTATTTATAGGTGTAGGAACTCATTTAGGCCCTCAGATTAACCCTAAAACTTATCAGGTCCGTCCAAACACGTCACAGCCTTCAAAATCGCACACACACGCACTAGGTTCGACCAGGGCTCGACCCCCAGGTCGACTGCCCAGTCGACCTGGTCTGGGGGGTCGACTGCCCAGTCGACTCCCCAGTCGACCTGGGTCCTGGGGGGTCGACTGCCCAGTCGACTTGGGCCCTGGGCGGGAAATTTCCCGCCCAGCCCGCTTCTGGGTTTGAATTCGAATTTTGAATTCGAATTTCGAGCTGTTTTCAATTCCGAAATTTCCTGAAACTTCGGAGGGTCATATCTCCTTCATACGGACTCCAATTCTCGCAAACTCGGACTTGTTTTCATGCAGAATTCCGAGACGAACGAAATGGCGCAACCCGTTTCCCTTGATTCTTATTTTAAAAATTAATTATCCTCTGATTTGTTACTTATACGTTCACAGAAAATACGGGGTGTTACAGCCATGTTGTCTGCCCGATTTTTGTCATTTCCCGGTTGTGAGGCTAGAGGTCACGCTCATCTCTGACAGATCACACAATTTTTCACTTTGAATGTCACATCGTCATACCCGCCAAATCACAAATTGATTTCCCCAAAAATACAACAGGTATACAGCTAAGAGAAACGAATTCCTCCTCCACCAAACGTAAATACGTTTGAAGAGATCAACTTATGCGATCTATTAAATATACTCTGTCAGACATTCTTCCATACAGGTTGTCCTGGGACCGGATAAACCGAAGGCACTATTCAGTACAACCATCTTGGGCAATCTTTACCTAAGATTTATACAACAACCCTTGCACTTTACTCCGTCTTCAATTATCTTTGACATATATGATTCGCAACGCCAGTGCCAATACGGAGTGGTTCTTCGGATAATAATCCAACCGGTCTCTCTATATTAACAACGTTAAAATGGTCAAAACTTTGATAGTCGGTGAGTTAACTATCAAAGAAAAACACGTGTGCAAACAATGATATTATTTCTAGATGGAAATTTCATCAATCAATCACCAATCAAATTTTGTTCCTTTTAAATTAATTTATCATTAATTTATTTCATTTGTCATTTCCTGTTTCCATATATTCAACATTTCTTATATTCTAAATTTAGAAAATATATGTTATTAACACTGGAAAACATTTCCATTTCTTGTTTTCTATATTAGAAAACATTTCTGATTCTTATTGGAAAACATTTCCAAAACTCACACATTGGACTTTGACAGATGTTTAAACAAACCATCGTTATGCCAACTCAAACCATTACACTTATTACTAAATTCACTTAACCATCCTTTACTATCAAACCTTCGCCATTCCTCAGTTAAGAAGGAAGTCAATCAAATTGGGGTATAATTACCTCTCAGACCTTAACTGAACAACGTTTTAACTTAGGAATAGACAAAGTTTATCTTTTAAACCTTTAACAAACTTCCTTACATAACTCTCGGATTCTATTTATGTATCCACTTCTTTATTGAGAACATTAATTATAACTACAGCGTTATAATCTCTATTTCTGAAATATTTAACTTCAAAATGTAACATTTATTCCTTAATTCGAATAATTAAACAAACACTAATTTATTAATATATACCCCTGATTTAAACACCGGAAATTAAATATTGCTTTCCCCTAATTCGATATAATTGAATTCGACATGTAACTGTCTTTCGAGTAATCTTTATTCGATTAACTAACTTCTGAATAACCAATATTTGATTAACTAACTTTCGAATAACCAATATTCGATTAACTCACTTCGAATAACTTATATTCGATTATCTCACTTCGAATAACTTATATTCGATTATCTCACTTCGAATAACCAATATTCGATAACTCCTCTTCGAATAAATTATATACGATAACTCTTCAAATGAACTATATTCGATTACTCTCCCCGAATGAACTATATTTGATTACTCTTCTCGAATGAACTATATTCAATTACTCTTCTCTCGAATATACTATATTCAATAACTCTACTTCGTATAAGTAATATTCGATAACTCTACTTCGAATAAGCGATATTCGATAACTCTACTTGATTAACTCCATTTGAATAACTCTAACTGGTTAACTCTAACTGGTCAACCCTAACTGATTAACTCTAACTGGTTAACTCTAACTCTAATCGATTAACTCCAACTGGTTAACCCTAACTAGTTAACTCTAACTGGTCAACCCTAGCTGATTAACTCTAACTGGTTAACTCTAACTCTAATCAATTAACTCTAACTGGTTAACTCTAACTGATTAACTCTAACTGGTCAATGCTAACGGATTAACCCTAACTGGTTAACTCTACCTCTAATCGATTAACTCTAATTGGTTAACTCCAACTAGTTAACTCTAACTGATTAACTCTAACTGGTTAACTCTAACTCTAATCGATTAACTCTAACTGGTTAACTCTGCCTGGTTAACTCTTCCTGGTTAACTCTAACTGATTAACTCTAACTGGTCAACCCTAACTGATTAACTCTAACTGGTCAACTCTAACTCTAATCGATTAACTCTAACTGGTTAACTCTAACTGATAACTCTAACTGATTAACTCTAACTGGTTAACTCTAACTGATTAACTGTAACTGGTTAACTCTAACTGGTTAACTCTAACTGATTAACTCTAACTAGTTAACTCTAACTGATTAATTCTAACTCAAATCGATTAACTCCTCTAACTCATTTTGATTAACACATTTTGATTAACTCCTTTGATTAACTCTACGTCCATATTCAGTTTCAAATATCGATGTTGAAATCGATTCTTACTTCTCTATATAAGTCCTGACTTATATATTCTATTTATCCAATGATAAATGTTCTACTTAATTTATAAAATATTATTTATAAATTATTCTTTCCAATTCATCTGTTAAAATATATTTCTATTTAATCTCACTTTAAATCAATCTTTTCCATTTCCTTTATATCCTGCCAATTTCCTTTTTTATAACTCTATTTATTACATAAATAAATAATTATTTTTATTTATTTTTCCAAATAAATTCCTTTTATTTATTTTCCAAATAATTTCCTTTTTTAAGTATTCTATTTATTTCCAAATAAATATTCCTTTGACTTAACTCTATTTGTAAATGTTTTTACAAATATTTCCTTTTAAATTCTATTTGTAAATGTTTTTACAAATATTTTCTTTTATATTTGTTTTACAAATATTTTCCTTTATATTTGTTTTTACAAATATATTCTTTTTAACTCTTTTGATTTTATAATTATTTCCTTTTATAAAATCCTTTTTCCTTTTATATATAAAATCCATTGGTTTTATATAAATAATTTATTTTCAAAATATACTTTGAAAATCCCCTTTTATCGTCCCAGTATTTCTTACGGTATTTAAATTACCAAACAACATTGATTGCTATCATTTAAACACACATAATCATCAACAGATTATATATCACATCATATATTACAATATATGAAAAACAGTAAAATAAATGTTGAGGAATCATGTTGGATCCGTCCAACCTGTTTCCCTGCATCCACAGATGTTAAACAATATATATAACATCGATTCCATTTCAACATTAAATATACTGTTAAACATGATCAATATTTGATTGTCGATTTTTATATATAACTATATCTACGTTTTCAATCTAATCTATTTAACAGTCCAAACAATCAATCATTATTTATCAAAAATAAAGTACAGTTTATAAAAAATAAAAACTGATCAGAGATAGTGAGTTTTACTCACATTGGACGATCATCGTTACTAACGATAACCATCGCTTGATTCAAACTGACAATTTATTTTGCTATAAATTGTAACGAGCTCGGATTCGCTCCCAGTCGGTTCCATCGTGTAGTGTCTGTCCATACGATCCCAACGTGACAAATGGTTTGAGATTCTGATATCGTATGGATAAGTTATTAGTTTTATAAGCTAATATATATATATATATATATATATATATATATATTAAAATAAACGAACTTTAAATTTATCTATATAGTTTGGGCCTTTACCCTTTTTCATTTGTCGGCCCAACCATTCACGTAAAAAAGCCCAAACCCGCCTCTTAACATCTTCTTCTCCTCCGAAGTATACCTCCCGCTCTATTATCCATCCCAGACATTTCCGCTACTTCAAAAAATCAAAACACACTCATTTCTTCATGCAACCAACCACTGTCTCCACCATTTTATATCTCCCTCCTGATCTATATCCTCCTATGCCAACCACTACAGCTCGGCTACCCCCATGAAAGTCGCGTTCCTACGAACAGCCCGTACTCAGTAAAAAGAAACCCGTGACCCTCTATTTCTCCTTCCTACCCTTTAACATCCACCTCATCCCAGATGAACTCGATCTCTATACTCCTGTAGCCACACAGACCCGCACCTCATCTGTTACAACACTTTCATGACCACCGAACCATTCCATTTCTCATCAGTTCCGAGCTCCCTACTCTCCCTTCACGCCATGCAAGGGAACCTAGATCTACCTGCCATTGTACTCGTGCCCGTCATATACTCTATTGCGTTTCGTTTTGTTAGAAGAGAAAGAAACTTGAAAGAAAGAAAATTGTAATTTGCGTTTCTGTAGAAATGAATGGAGGAAGAGATCCTTGGGCTTGTGCGACCAGAAGTATATACATACACGCGCAAAATACTTATCCTTGAAGTAATAGTCTATGGTAGTCTGGTAGACACGTGAGGGATATGTTTACTTCATTGTTACGGCCTTAGTATAGTGTACGTGGTTGAATGGATATTATTTATGGAGAAGAATGTTGCACGTTGCTAGAATAAAGAAGTGGTGGCTGAGAAAAGAGGAGTGCGTGGCGTTGCTTATGTTCACAAATAAGTTACAACTTTATTTTATTAAATTTATATAGTTATGTACCACTACGGACAGAAATAAAAACACCATCGTTACAAGCGAGGTGTCCCGACTCCAGAAATATAATAATATCGGTAGGTAAACCTATATTGTGAAATCCCAAAATCACTGATTAAGGGTGCAAAATACTCCAAATAAAAAGTTGCTTATTTAATTAATTAAAAATTTCAGCAAAATTCAAAAAATTAAATTACCACTACGTCTCAAAGGAATCTTGTCTAAATTCGAAACCGGTATTTAGTTATAGTGAATAAATCATTACGATCGATAAACGATTCTATAACGACTATTTTAAAATTTGATTTGGACACAACTTATAATCTACATGAGGAAATCCTGATTTTTCTCTTCCATCATAAAAATATACTTCACCATCTCCTAACGTTTCTTGTTTCACAGAAATTCGATTTAAAACGGACCCTGTATATCCAGTTGAAGTTCAAATCGCCAAATAGCGAACTACCACGCCATTTCAAGCTCGAATTTAATTATAATAGAATTATACGTTCAAACTTCGTTTATATAATATATTCGTTATTCTAATTCAATTATAAACTGAATTATATAATTTGAATTGCCCAGCTCACATTATATTGCAAATTCACAAATTCTGATTATTTCAGAATCAAATATATTATTTAATTATTATATTAATTAAATATTCACCATTTAATTTAAACGACCATTAAATCCTCTAAATCACTATATAAATAATTAATTTAATTAATTATTATACTGCTAAAGTACAGGTCGTTACTGTATCCCTCGGTCCCTGCAGCTCCGGGCATAGCAGAAGAGGAACTATAGCCACCTTCAATGGTATTCTTTTCCTTAGCTTCACATTTAGCCGCCTCCAAAGCTTCTTGAATTAATCTCCTCCCCTCAACAAGAAGTCTAGCTCCTCGTCGCTTAGATACATTTTCATTAGTTCCTCCTCGTCGATAGTGTCAACCTATAATTGCCTCTTCTCGTCATCAACAATTTGATCTGATACGTCGACCAAAGTTGTTGGATAGTCTTGGATCCATGATATATCTCGAGTCTGAAGCACCTGAGCGAAGAAAGATATCATAAGTTCCTCATAATCATCTAAATCCTTTGGACCTCAACAAGCTATGCCTTGGATGCAGTAGTAGATTTGAGAGCGAGATCGGCATTCCCTTTAGCTAGTACTGTCCTCTCCTCGGCCTCTGCCAACCTGGCTTTCAAACTAGCGATTTCTTTTCAGTCTTCTCCTGTCTGATGCAAGCACACGACAACTTTAATCTAGTGTTCTCGGAAGTGACATCCTCGACTTGTTTCTTGAGAGGTGTACGCTCTTGGTTGTGAGAATCTAGCTCATTATAATAGCACTTCTGCAATTCATGATGCTCCTTCTTATAATTCTCAACATCAAGCTTTGCCAGAGCAAATTTGGCTTGGATTTCTTAAAGTTCTTTTCCTGCGTTGTCTTTAGCTGACAAGACATATTCAGCCATTTGTTTCATGTTTTCAACGTCTGCCAACAGCTCCTTTATGATCTTGGAAAGCTTTTTGGGTGAATTTTCATGTTTCCTGATATTGTTGATCCACAAAGTCTATTTGAGCTTTGATGCTCGAAGCCCAATCTGAAGGTACTGGCTTAAGATTTGGAACAAAATGCATATTTCTGAAGATTGTCTGGGAATTGTTTCTTAAAACCTCCATCCTTGCCTTGTTATTAGAATCAAGCACCACCGATCTTATCATAGCAATGTCGATGTTCTTACGCCTGGAAGGAACGATATTCGCACTGCCTTGACCTTTCTCCTTGTCCAGATCCTTGGTTTTATCCTTGGCATCGGGATGCTTCTTTGATGGGTTGTCTTGAGAATGTGAATGCTTCGGTAGAATAGGAGCTTAGGGAGGTTGTTTGTCCCCATCGTGACGGCTCTGGTGACCCTTATACTTGTCGGGGTCTGACCTAGAAGTAGAACGGGAGCGTAAAGAGTGGAGATGGGGTGAATCATAACACCTCCTAATTTCTCTCTCGCGGCTATCCCTTTGATCATGCTTAGCATCAGAACCATACCTACATAGGCATGCACGGACATCACTAAGATTGTAGCTGAGATGATGCATTTTTCCTGCAAGTTAATGTAAGCCAAAGTTATAATTGAGAAGTAACATAGCACATGGAAGCTGTGATGTGCAGTAATAGTGTGGTGTATGTCCTAAGTGATCCCGTCCGATGGGCCAGAGCCCGTAGTTAGGCTTGCGGGTGTAGTCTGCCCAACCATAGCATGTGTAATTGCCCCTTCAAAAGGAAGAAAGAAAGAATCATAACCAATGTCTTGAGAGGTGTATATAGCATTAGGTAAAGGGAGATCATCCAATCCTTTAAATATGGATTCCTCTTGACGAGGGTCGTGATCAAATGCTTTGACGGAAGAAGGGTTCTTAAGAGAAGGTTGGGCTTCAAAAATAGAGGCATCTTTTGGATCAGCATCCTAAGGCTCTTCCCTAATCTGTCTCTCTAGAAACTCTTCATCCTAGATGTTGATTGGAGAAGGACTCCTTGAAAGGATAATGGGATCTCACTCAGGGATTGTCGCTTTCTATCCCGGCTACGGTTCCTAGCTAGAATTTGTGGGACCCTTACTTTTTGAACCTTATCCCACTTCAAGTGCAGTCATAACGTTCCCTTCGTCTGGGGCACGACGCTGGTTTCCGCGGAAGCAGGAGAAACTTGAACTGGGGGCTCGTATATATAAGCACAACCCTCATGACCTATACTCTTCCTTATATCAAGAAGATGGTGTCGATAAAGAAGCTCGTCCACCAGATTTTTCGTACACTCAAGAAGTCTGGATTGCCATTCAGCAAACGGGTCAGCGGTTCTGGTATATGTCGCCTAGCTCTTTTCTCAGATTTGGAGCTGAAAATAAGAAAGAAGAGTTAGTGAAACCACAAGTGCATTTGAAGCGAAAAGACTAAACTTTAAACACTTACTGGCTTGCACCATCTTTTGGCACACCTGGGCTGGTGTTGGATATATAACCACTCAGATCATATGTCTCCCAGGTTGCTACACCCATCACAATTGACCATTCTCTTTTGAACTACTTCAAAGTAAATGATGGAGTGAGTCTCTTTTTGATGATGCTTGAAATGATAGAAGAAATTAACGTCCTTGAAAGTGGGCGCCACTCTTAATATTTCCATATATGCTTTATACAGCGTATAAAGATAAGAGTAAGTTGTCGACTGGAGTTGCATGGGAGGAATCCGCATACGTCTTAGAAAATCAACGACAAATGGTGGAAATTGAGGAATAGCCCCAGCGGCACACATCAATTGGCTAATATCCATATATCCTTCCGGAGGATTGTGGGGTCTGTCTGTAACATTAGATGCAACTCTAACTTCCTCCCGAGAAATCCCGTGCCTTAGGCGTATTAGCCTAAGCCTGACTTTATCGGTCATGGACACCCAAGAATCACCGGGTGCGTTTAGAATGACTGCGCCCTCAAACTCGTCAGGAGCTCGATTGTATTCTACCATTCCTTCCTCTTCTTCATCCATTGAGACTTCTCCCCCGGACGATTCCAAATTCTCATGAAGTTCAACTTCGAAGTCAGAGCCTTTACTGTACCAATATGAATACGAAGTTGACGAAAGAACATCAGAATTGGAATTGCTAGATGATTCTTGAGATTTACTTTTATTTGACTAGGAGTATCTTGCCTGATATGTTCTTGACATGTTAGTTGTACTATCGAAGAAAGATCAAGGATTAGAGTATAGTTTCCCATGCCTCCTTGTGTATGTATACTAGTGTGTGCTAGTGTGTCCAATACAGGTGTGTAAAGACATAAGCAAAGCAGGAAAAGCATGCAATAGATTGTATTCATTAGATCGTCGAATAGTTTTCTAATTGTCAGGTCCAGGATATTTCCAATACGTGTATTGTATGATTCCAAAGTTCAGTTTTGAAGGCTTTATCCTAACTGTCCGTGAGTTCATAAGTTGTAATCAGCTTCAACCAAGCTATATATAAACAGGTACTATGTGACACCCACGTCCGTTAATGTCACCCATTAAGACAATGCATTAAGTTTCGTGAAGAGTTATAGGTAAACAGACACAGAAAATTACAAGAAAGATATAAAGGATAGCAGTGGAATTTAAAATTTTATTTAAAACATAATTCATAACATCGTGGTCCAAGTCTGGAACTACATAAAAGCCATTACAATAATATAAAGCTTCTGTCTTGTACCATCAGAGTACAGAAATACATAAAAAGCATAATACCCCAAAAGAGACAAAGCCATAGTAGTAAAGATAAGACTTGAGCAGTACTTCAAAAGCAGCTCCTAGCAAGACGATAACCAAGTCCTGATTAAGCATGAGTATTCCCACCCTGAGAACCTGGGGGAAAACGGAAGGAAGAAGAGGAAACAAAAAGGGTCAGACATAAAGTCTGGCGAGTCCGGTTGCTTATAGCAAGTAAATAAGTAATATTAGCATGACAAGCATATAAGGTGGATAAGAAAGGTATCCTCATAAAAGGTAAGTATGACAAGGTAAACAAGATAGGGTGTATACGCTTCTCTAATGATTATTCTGCACTAGCACTAGTATAACCGGAATGAGGTGATCCCAACAACTATCGAATGGTAGACTTAG
The DNA here is from genome assembly GCA_030737875.1 of Allium sativum. NCBI lineage: Eukaryota > Viridiplantae > Streptophyta > Magnoliopsida > Asparagales > Amaryllidaceae > Allium > Allium sativum. The sequence goes on from CM060913.1 coordinate 825,972,504, forward strand.
GCATACGCCCAGATGTACCCTAACTACTACCATAATCGATCGGCTCCCTACTCCGTACATACTCTATGTTGGCCCCATGGTAGGAGGTATCACTTCCTAAAGTGGAAACCCTTCGTTTATGTGCACAGCCTTATCTACTGGTGTCACGGTCATCTTAACCCCTCTACCCGGCCCATGCACGCACATGTCCCCGGTCGGTTTGCGTTGCCCACACCATCCTCTTCGTTTGGATCTCTTACAATCAGCCTAGTAAGCGTTCCCCGACTCTGACCTAGGGCGGACTCCTCATTTGATACCGTTATATGGGTTACTGACTGAAATGGGTCCCGCACACAATACGATACATGCTCTCCCCTTTGTCTTGTATCCCCACTAGGATTTCCACCGGTTATGCTTACCACTAGGTGTCTTTAATTACATAAACCTATCATTTCCACAAGTTATGCTTACGCTAAGGTGTCTTTAATTACATAAATTCAACATTTTCATAGGTTATGCTTACCTAAAAAGGTGTCTTTAATTACACAACCCTATCAGTTAAGTTTGTGGGCCTACATATAAATATTACCCAACCCCCCTCAGATTTACTTAACCCACCCACTGTCCAAACAAGTTTACTTAACCCTTATTCAAGTTTATGTTAATACAATCCCTATGGTTTCAACAAGGTAAAGTAACTGTGACGGCCCGCCCCGCACCAGCCGACATTTCCAAGGAAGGTGCGCTGTGCCGATGCCTAACTAGTATTGGACAGTCGCTAAAGAAAGGAAAGAAGGGAATTTGGACTAACAAGGAACCTGTAGAATGTCTCATAGCAAAAGGAATAAAATATAATAATAACATACTTGACATAAAATAGGCGAGACAGTGCATAAGCTGAAAACTAAACCATAATCATCATAGCAGCAGAAATCCAGAATACAGCTTATGTTCCACATCAACATTATTACAACTTTCAAAACTGTCTCTAAAGCAAAGTAAGGAAAGGTACACTACTAATGCCCAAAGTAGTGACCACAGCGACACAGGGAGAATATATAGAGAATAGTACGTGTAAGCCTCATGCTCGTCTCCGGACAACTACTCGTGCACAACCAGCTAACCTGTCTCTAGTCTGTCCGTTTAAGAGCACCTAGAGTAACAAGAAGAGACATAAAACTCTGGGTCAGACAAAAGTCTGGTATGAGCGATAAACAGCAAAACAGAACAATAACAGGTATTCTAAACCATACCTGAACCTGGACCTGCAACCAAAGAGTCAGCACAACAAGATGTACAATACTCTAAGGTAACACTAACATAAGGTGTCAAGATAACGGGGGAGGGGTGTGCATGTCATAGTGATGGCAAACAATCAAGCATAGCAACCATCCTCACATCTCTCACTCAGTGCGTAAAGCATACGATATCCACTGCTTTGATAACCCAAATCCTTGCTACGATCACTCTGCCCCATGGATTAGTAACTACCCAACTGCACTGATCCGTAGCCTAACATCCATCTTGGTGGTGAATCAAAGTTATGGACGTCGATAACCCCTTAGCACACGTCCCACAGCAAAGTCCAATCATGAAGCCAACTCGTTGGTTCCCATCTGGATCTTGAGTACAAACTTCATATTTGGACTACCTTTGCATCTCGGGTTTTGATCGAATTGGAGTTGGTCTTCAGAAGAGTCATCGCGTAGAAGTAGCTTAAGTCTGGTTCGGTTCGGCTATACTGTGCTCAAGCTCCCTGTCCGGTTCGGTTTGAATACATCATCTCCAGATTTCTCGTTCAGTTCGGGTCCTCTGGTTCGGCTCGTGTCTCCCCATCCGCTTCGGTTCGGATTCTCCATTGTGGTTTGGCTCAGCTCCTTCATTTCCACTTCCTCTTAAGTTGATCCGATCCCGCTCCCTAGCTTCAGTCTGATCCGATCTCCACGCCCTTGCTTCCAATCCGATCTCCACGCCCTTGCCTCCGATCCGAACCCAACTCCATCTCTAATGAAAATGGCCTTCCTTCTTGCCAAGCCTCCTCTGGTGCCAAGTTCCGATCTGAATCAAATCCCTTGCCCTATTGTCCTATCCGATCCGAGCCCTATATCCCATCCGATCCGATCCGAAACCCTGCTCGTTTCCTGCAACTTTTCCAGCGACTGTTTTACGCCATACGACGGCGTTTTCGACCATTCTAATTCTTCTAATCAATCACAAAGCATACCATACAGTCATAGAAACATATATAACCAACCATAAACACCAAAACAACAATCTAATGTGTTGAAATGGATCAAACATACCCAAAAACCCATATTTTCCCTTTAATCATGTTTAAGCATAACTGATGATAGGATTAGAAAAACTTATCCAAATTAGCCCAAATTTCTATCAAAGCCCTAAAGTAATATTTTAGAATTTTACAAATTTTTCCAGATTTTTCTGAGATATAATTTCGCTAATTATCACTAATCACCCCTAATTAGCCATAATTAGTGAAAAACAATGCAAATCACTCACCTTAGCCATAATCAAACTATAGATTTGAAATATCATCTATTTTGGGTTGAATTCTAATGCAACACAGCAGCTCCAACTTTGATTTGGTGTTGTTTCTCCTTGATTTGATGTAGATTAGGCTAAAACTTGATTAGAGAGCGATTTGGGATGAAATTAGAAGGTGGAGGCCATGGCTAGGGTTAGAGAAATGTTTTAGGCGGCTGAAAAATTAAGTAAAATTCGTTTTCCTACTGTTCTCAGCCTCCCTATAACCCTAATCCTGAAATGGGTTATGGGCCCTCTTGTTAATCACCTTAGTTAGGCCCGGTTAAGCTGTTTTTCACCTTCCAAACTTTGTTTCAGCCATATCTCCCAAACGATGAGTCCGTTTGGCTAATGCGACCACTCTACGAAATTGTAAACCGTTATTCGAATCCAATGGAAGTGGTTTCAGGTCGAAATTTCCTACCAATCAAAAGTTATGGCCGAAACAAGATCAACTAGGGGCAAAACGGTCATTTAAAAATCAGCAAAAATCATGAACATGGGAAATGACCCCAATAGTCGTCTCCCAAAGCTATATGGCTATACGACTTAATATGAGAAAGAAATAAATATTCTACGATCCCCTGATGCATAGAATGCGGGTCGTTACATTCTCCCCCCTCCTCCTTAAGAAATTTCGCCCCCGAAATTCCCTAATTAAAGCATACAACGGGTCCCGCATGCCTAACAGCCATATACAACAATCAAACATGCAAAACAAACAAAACAAACCTATCTTAGCATGCGGAAAGACTAAATCGAAATGAAAATCTTACCAGGCAAAGAGTTCTGGATGCGTCTTCCTACTGCTCTCCTCTGTCTCCCAAGAACAATCATTTTTATCCTCGCCCCACTGAACCTTGGCTAGATTCACCGCTTTCCTTCGAAGTTTCTTCGTATCGTGCTCGAAAATACGAATCATCTTGCGGTTCCCAAATGCCTCGGTTTCTACTTCGATATCATCCAACTGAGCAAGTGAAATAGTCATACCGGGGTCGTGCACGAATTTCCATAACTGGGAAACATGAAATACGTTGTGATCTCCCGCTATCTTGTCAGGTAATCCAACTTTATATGCCAAATTCCCAAATTGCTAGAACTGGGAATGGACCAACAAATCTTGGTGCTAACTTGCCTCTCTTAACAAATCGAATCACGCTCTTTAATGGAGAAATCTTGACAAACACCAAGTCGCCAATGGAGAACTTTAATTCTCTTCTCCTCTTATCAGCATAACTCTTCTGCCTACGTTGGGCAGCCTTCATTCGTTGTCGGATAATCTTGATTTTATCTGAGGTTTCTCTTATTACATCTGCCCCAAGCACAAATTTCTCACCGGTTTCCAGCCAACATGACAGTGAGTTGCATGGTCTTCCATACAAAGATTCAAATGGATCCATACCAATACTGGATTGATAATTATTATTATATGCAAACTCTACTAGATGCAAATGGTCATCCCATGATCCACCAAAATCTAATATGCAGGCTCTCAAGAGATCTTCTAATACTCAATTCACCCTCTCTGTCTGAACGTTGGTTTGAGGATGATACGCGGTACTGAGATGTAATTCTGATCCTAAAGCCTCTTGTAAACTCTTCCAAAATCCACTAGTAAATAACGGATCTCGGTCACTCACAATGCCTTTGGGTACTCCATGAAATCTCACTACCCACTTCATATACAGTTCCGCTAACTTAGTTGCAGTTCTATTCAACCTGACGGGTATAAACTTCGCACTCTTGGTCAATCGGTCCACAATCACCCAAATGCTATCATGGCCCGATCTAGTCCTTGGTCACCCATCAATGAAATCCATTGAGACTTGTTCCCATTTCCATTCGGGAATTTCTAATGGTTGCAACAAACCACTAGGCTTCTTTTGCTCAGCTTTAACTAGCTGGCAATTCATGCATTTGGATATAAACTTCCCAACGTCTCTTTTCATTCCTTCCCAGTAGTAGGTCTGCTTCATGTCTCGATACATTTTGTTACCACCAATATGTATAGTCAGTTTTGCGTAATGACATTCTCTAAGCACTTCATCTCTCAGTCCATTGACATTGGGTGCATACAGTCTTCCATTCTTTCTAAGCCATCTATCTCAATCAAGCCCATACTCGTTCATCTCCTCATTGATGCCCGTCTCTAAATAGGAGATGATTTTCAATAAGTTAGGATCGTCCCTCTGACTGGAACCAATCCGCTCAAATAAAGTAGGTCTGATCGTCAAATTTGCTAACATTTCTGGATCCAATTCGCACTTTGGTCTGAAATCATACCCAGCGATGTACTCCAGTTGCTTCCACTCAAGAAACATAGCCCCTAAACTGGCATGTCTTCTACTTAATGAATCAGCTACCACATTTCCTTTTCCTGGTGTATATGCGATATCGAAATCATAGGAAGCCAAGGACTCTAACCATCTTTGCTGTCGGAGATTTAGATCCTACTAAGAGAAGAGATAATTCAACGATTTATGATCAGTAAACAACTCGAATATTTCTCCCAAGAGATAGTGTCTACACATCTTCAATGCGAATACGATCGCTGCCAATTCCAAATCATGGGTAGGATATCTTTTCTCGTGCGGTTTCAATTACCGACTTGCATAAGCTACAACCCTACCGCCTTGCATCAGTACGGCACCTAATCCAGTACCACATGCATCTGTGTATACCGTCATCTCTTCATTCCCTTTAGGAATGACTAACATTGGTGCACGTCTCAACTTTTCCTTTAGACTCCTGAATGCATTTTCACACCTTTCGTCCCAAAGGAAAGCTTGATTCTTCTTGGTCAACTGAGTCAATGGTGTCGCTATCTTGGAGAAGTCTTGGATAAACTTACGATAATATCCAGCTAACCCCAAGAAACTTCTTATGTGAATTGCATTCTTGGGCGTAGACCAATCTTGTACCGTAGCCACCTTCGCAGGGTCCACGACAATGCCATTCTCTGAACAACATGGCCCAAGAACCTCACTTCCCTCCTCCAGAAGTGACACTTAGAAAACTTTGCTTTGAATTGTTGTTTTCTCAACACCTCTATCACTATCTTCAAATGTTCCTTGTGTTTTTCCTCTGTCCTCAAATAAACAAGTATATCATCCACGAACACAAGAACAAACTTATTCAACTGATCTCTGAATACCCTATTCATAAGATCCACAAAATATGTTGGTGCATTGGTCAACCCAAATGGCATGACCAACCACTCATAGAATCCAGACGGCGTCCGAATGTCGTTTTAGCTATACTCTCAGCTTCCACTCTAAGCTGATGAAAACCTATCGCGAGATCCAACTGGGAGAACACTCTCGCGCCACTCAACTGATCATACAAATCATCTATCCGCGGTAGATGATACTTATTCTTCCTCGTCACCTTATTCAACTCGCGGTAGTCCACACACAATCGAAGGGAACCATCTGCCTTGGTAGAAAACAAAACTGGTGCTCCCCACTTAGAAACACTTCTTCTAATAAATCCCTTCTTCAAAAGATCGCTTACTTGCACCCCGAGCTCTCACTACTCCCTTGGTGCCATACGACGAAGTGGCATCACTATAGGTCTGGCATCTTTCACTAAATCAATACGGAACTCAATCTCTCGGTGAGGTGGAAGTCCGGTCACTTCCTCGAAGACGTCCGGATACTGGCCAGCCATGGGCACATCTGACAACTCATCATGCGGGATGTCGAGGGAATTTAGAAAACTAGCCATTACCCCATCACTAGGTAGACCACCAAACATTACCCTCCGCCCATCATCCGCTCTAACTGTCACCAAAAAGCACACACAGTCTACTACCACCCCGTACCTTTGGAGCCAACCAACTCCCAAAATAATGCAAAACCCAGTAAAGCCTAAAACAAAGCAATCACAAGCAAACATACATCCATGACTCGATAAGACCAAATTTCAACAAATCATGCTAAGGCTAGTCGAACCACCTATTAGGTTCGTCACCGCTAAAGGTCTATCGACTATCTCGGGTTCCAATCCCAACCTACCTACCAGGTCATTAGATATGAAGTAACGTGAAGCCCCGGTATCAAACAGTACTCAAATAGGAACATCATAAATGGAAAGCATTCCTTGAATGATGACATTCTTTCCTTTCTCCGCTGTAGTTGGGGCAATCGACGAAGAAGGAACAGCATTGATAGCATATGTTTTCACAATCTGCTTCTCTTTGGGGGGTTGCGGACACTTATCCTTGTGATGTCCCACTTGGCCGCAGTTGAAGCACTTCCTGTCCGCTGGCTTTGCTCGACATTCTTTAGCATAATGGCCCTTCTTGCCACAGCTAAAGAAGTCAACATCTTTCTTATTCTTCTTCTTTTGGCCATCCTTGGTCTGATTCTACTTTCTCGTATTTTTGATAACTATTCTTGCCTCCACCGCTTGCTTGCGGCTTTGGCTCTTCTCCAGATGCAACTTCAGTCTTCAACTTAGGATATAGACTCTCTGATCTCAATGCTTTCCCTACAATCGATTCAAACGTCTCATCGATGTGGTTAATAAGCCTTTCCCCCAAGTATCCATCCAAACCAGTTATAACTTCCCGTTCTTCTTCTCGGCAGTATTAATAAGGGATAATCTATATTTCGATAGAGTATCGAACTCAGCAATATACTCTGAGACAGCTCTACCATTCTGCTTTAGCTCCAAGAACCTCTTAAACAATACTGACATCTGAGCAGCTGGAATAAACTTGTCGCTAAAGCGAGTCTTAAACTCATCCCAAGTAATCTGATTCTCGGGAGTAGCTGCTTTATAGCATTCCACCAGTTCATTGCCCGTCCTTGCAGTTGACGAGATGCTAGCTTTCTCTTCATCGCATCCTCGATACCCAAGTCTTTGAAGATATGCTCACAGCTATCCAGCCAATCCTGAACATCCGTAGACGACTCTGTTCCATGGAGCGGCTTTCCACCAAGGCTAGTGTAATCCTTACAGAGCTTGGCGATATCGGCCCTAAGCGCTTGCACCGCTACACCACCACCATTAGCAGCATTAGGAACTGCTCCTTGCACATATCTAAGCATCTCTCTCATGAGGTCAGTGAACATTGTCCTCATATCAGGAGCATTCCTATTATTAGCTCCTCTACCAGTAACCCTCATACGTCGGCTCATCGTTCAATCTGTAAGGAGAAAACGATTAACCATCTTTTCAGTGGTGCCAGTGCAGTGCGACTTCATCCTTATATATTCTAATAGTATATATATATATAACTTTTGAAAACCAAAATATAACAAAAACGCGCTCTCATATACGTACTATATCTCCCTGGTGTCTTTCCCTAGGTACGCAACCTAGAGCTCTGATACCAAATGTGATGGCACGTCCCGCACCAGCCGACATTTCCAAGGAAGGTGCGTTGTGTTGATGCCCAACCAGCAAGGGACGGTCGCCAAAGAAAGGAAAGAAGGGAATTTGGACTAACAAGGAACCTCTCACAGCGCATGGAATAAAATATAATAATAACATACTTGACATAAAACAGGCGAGACGGTGCATAAGCTGAAAACTAAACCATAATCATCATAGTAGCGGAAATCCAAAATACCGCTTATGTTCCACATCAACATTATTATAACTTTTAAAACTATCTCTAAAGAAAATAAGGAAAGGTACACTACTAATGCCCAAAGTAGTGACCAGCAACGATATAGGGAGAATATATAGAGAATAGTACGTGTAGGCCTCCTGCTCGTCTCCGGACAGCTACTCGTGCACAACCAGCTAACTTGTCTCTAGTCTTCCCATTTAAGAGCACCCAGAATAATAAGAAGAGAAATAAAAATCTGGGTCAGACAAAAGTCTAGTATGAGCGATAAGCAACAAAACAGAACAACAACAGGTATACTAAACCATACCTTAACCTGGACCTGCGACCAAAGAGTCAGCACAACAAGATGTACAATACTCTAAGGTAACACTAACATGAGGTGTCAAGATAACGGGGGAGGGGTGTGCATGTCATAGTGATGGAAAACAATCAAGCATAGCAACCATCCTCGCATCTCTCACTCAGTGCGTAAAGCATAAGATATCCACCGCTTTGATCACCCAAATCCTTGCTATGATCACTCTGCCCCATGGAGTCATGGCGACTCCACTGCACTGATCCATAGCCACTAGTCCTTGCTATGTCCACTTTGCCCCATGAAGTCATGACAGCTCCACTGCACTGGCTCATAGCCATGCTATGATCACTATGCCCCATGGAGTAGTAACTACCCCACTGCACTGATCCGTAGCCTAACATCCATCTTGGTGGTGAATCAAAGTTATGGACGTCAATAACCCCTTAGCACACGTCCCGTAGCAAAGTCCAATCATGAAGCCAACTCGTTCGTTCCCATCTGGATCTTGAGTACAATCTTCCTATTTGGACTACCTTTGCATCATGGGTTTTGATCGAATTGGGGTTGGCCTTCAGAAGAGTTGTCGCATAGAAGTAGCTTAAGTCTGGTTCGGTTCGGCTATACTATGCTCAAGCTCCCTGTCCGGTTCGGTTTGAATACATCATCTCCATATTTCTCGTTCGGTTCGGGTCCTCTGGTTCGGCTCGGGTCTCCCCATCCGGTTCGGTTCGGATTCTCCATCGTGGTTTGGCTCAGCTCCTTCATTTCTAGTTCCTCTTACGTTGATATGATCCCACTCCCTAGCTTCAGTCCGATCCGATCTCCACGCCCTTGCTTCCGATCCGGTCTCCACGCCCTTGCCTCCGATCCGAACCCAACTCCAACTCTAATGAAAATGGCCTTCTTCTTGCCAAGCCTCCTCTGGTGCCAAGTTCCGATCCGAATCAAATCCCTTGTCCGGTTCTCCTAACCGATCTGAGCCCTATATCCGATCCGATCCGAAACCCTACACGTTTCCTGCTACTTTTCCAGCGACTGTTTTACGCCATACGACGGCATTTTCGACCATTCTAACTCTTTTAATCAATCACAAAGCATACCATACAGTCATAGCAACATATATAATCAACCATAAACACAAAAAAAACAACCTAATGTGTCGAAATGGATCAAACATACCCAAAAACCCATATTTTTCCTTTAATCATGTTTAAGCATAACTAATGAGAGGATTAGAAAAACTTATCCAAATTAGCCCAAATTTCTATCAGAGCCCTAAAATAATATTTTAGAATTTTACAAATTTTTTCAGATTTTTCCGAGTTATAATTTCGTTAATTATCACTAATCACCCATAGTTAGCCGTAATTAGTGAAAAACAATGCAAATCACTCACCTTAGCCACAATCAAACTATAGATCTGAAATATTCTCGGTTTTGGGTCGAATTCTAATTCAACACAGCAGCTCCAACTCTGATCTGCTATTTTTTTTACCTTGGTTTGATGTAGATTAGGCTAAAACTTGATTAGAGAGAGATTTGGGATGAAATTAGAAGGTGGGGACCATGGCTAGGGTTAGAGAAATGTTTTACGCAACTGAATAATGAAAGAAAATTCGTTTTCCTACTGTTCTCAGCGTCCCCATAACCCTAATCCCGAAATGGGTTATGGGCCCTCTTGCTAATCACCATAATTAGGCCCGGTTAAGCTGTTTTTCACCTTCGAAACCTTGTTTCAGCCATATCTCCCAAACGGTGAGTCCGTTTGGCTAGTATAACCACTCTACGGAATTGTAAACCATCATCTGAATCCAAAGGAAGTTGCTTCAGGATGAAACTCCTTACCAATAAAAAGTTATGGCCGAAACAAGATCAGCTAGGGGCAAAATGGTCATTCAAAAATTAGGAAAAATCATGAACATGGGAAATGACCCCAATAGTCGTCTTCCAAAGTTACATGGCTATACGACTTAGCACGAAAAAGAAATAAATATTCTACGGTTCCCTGATGCGTAGAATGCGGGTCGTTATAGTATCCCCATTCATTACCATGTCCATTTATGGTTATATTGTACTAGACCTCCTACATTAAGCCTACCACTTTTGGATGCTAAATATATCGGTCGGTTCTGGGTAGACATCTTCCGTAAGTTGGGCTAAACCTTGTGTCTTAGCACATCTCGTATTTGTGCATAGACCCCTTACATTAGATTCAATGCTTGGAGTCGCTGGATATGCCGGGCGGTTCCGGGCAGAATTCAACCACAAGTGCAACCTAACCTCGTGTCTAAGTGCGGTTACAGTTTCAAATTACTGTAATCCTAGGCATTTCATTATTAGCCAATTTTTACCTATGCCGTTATAGGTTTCAATGCCCATTTTTCCCCAATTATGTTCATAATGAATTATATGCCCAAACTCATGTTCATATTCATTACTAAAGTTATGCCAAATTTCCCCTTTTCAAGTTATGTCCAATTTTAACGTTTTTCCCCTCGTTCCCAAACTAAAGCATTCTCATATTTTTAGCGGCATGCCTAGGCTCGAAAATAGCCTAACTATATAAAATAAAAGGGAAAGTTGAAGGGAAGATGACAAAAATAATTATCCTAACAAAATTGACATAAACATATAATGACATAGCGATAAGATGAACATATAAGAATAGATCTGGTGAACATGTGACACTAAAACTAGTTCTAACATAGTAGGGTTGTCATAATAGGCATTATTAGATCTAAATAATAATTTAAATGTAATTTTTTTAGATCCAATTTAACCACAACATGATAGGTACAAGGTGATATAAATAGTAAGTTAGATCTAAAACCAAAAATAGATCTGACATGATAAAGGTTAAGGTCCAAGTCATAGTATGTTAGAATATCATAGATTCACAAGTTATTACAGCTCTGAAACGATTCAAGGATTCACATGCATAGATCCAAACTACAGTCATATCATGTTTTACTTTTTAATTATTTAAATCTAAAAGTAACTTAAAACTCACAGTGTTCAGATCTAGAACAATAAAAGAAGAAAAGTATTTGATGAATCGCAGATCCACACTCGAATCTCTAAACTTGATTGTAGAAAAAGAAAAGGGATTCGATTCAGTTTGGGCACTGACAACATCTAGACCAACATTGGTTTTCAGTGAAGAAAACAAGAGAAATGAGGTTGTATTTATCGGTGCAGCCCCCACAAACCGACTGCCACGTCAGCCCTAGGGGGTCGACCCACCCCTTAGGGAGTCGACCCTAGGGTCGACACCCTCCTTGAGGGGTCGACACCCCCACTTAAGGGGTCGACTCCGCTGGGCCCTGAATTCAGAAATTTGAACGATTTTGAACTTTCTGGACCTAATTTTGAGTTCTTGGACCCTATATATATATATATATATATATATATATATATAATTATCTTACGCGTATACAAACTTCAAACCTTCATAACTTCTTCATACAATGTTCGATTTACGCAAACCAATTGTCTATCTTAACCAGAATTTCGAAACAGACGCAATGGAGCAGTCTATTTCCCTTAATTATGAATATTAAATTAATTCTTATTTAATTTGTCCTCTTTAATGTTGTTAAAATTACGAGGTGTCACATTCTCTCCTGCACAAAGGATTTCGTCCTAGAATCTCCAAGTTAAGAAGAATGTATCCTACCATCCATCTACTCATCCACCAATCACAGGCATCCATTGTCCTTAAAATATTTATAATGCCTATATGAACATATGCAATGGTGTGTGTATATGTCCCAATACTAATGTGAAGATCAGGTGATCTACTGATTCGGTCGACCTCATTAATGCAACGTATGTTAGTGCCATGAATCCAACATGTATGCAAATAATCCTATTATAACATGTAAGTTCTATATATGTGCACAATCATTCGTCCAAATGCAACATTCATATGGTGATACATCCATTTTCATCCATTAAAAGACAAAAAATGCACACACATCCATATGCAGTATGAGAGTGACTGAGCCGATCTAGTGCCTAATGTGTGTGTGTATATGCATCCACGAGCAACCACTAGCAAACATTTGCATCGACTTGCATCCATCAAACATAACATGTTTCAAACACATGTTTACAATCATGGGACTCGTACCTAAAGGTTGAATACTCGATCGATAGGATATACTTAAATGATAGAAACAAGCATAGATAAAAACTTTGGAAAAAGGAGTTAAGAACATACCCTCGAAAAGAAAAGGGTACGAAGCGCGAATCCTGTCTTCGGTCTCCCAAATCGCATCCTCTGGGTTATCTCCCCACTGAACCTTCATCAACTTGATTTCTTTATTGTGTAGCTTCTTAACTTTTGATCCAAGAATACAGGTAGGAACTCATCTAACTATTGCCTCCCGTTCCATTTCCTCCACTATACTTAGCTCAACAACTTCTGTGGTATCATGTAAGCACTTCCGCAAATGAGAAACATGAAAAACATCATGTACGCCTGATAATCTCTCGTATAGCTTTACTCTATAGGCCATTTGGACAATTCTTTCTGTTATGGGAAATGGCCCTGCAAATCTTGGTGCCAAATTCCCTACAGATCCGAAGCGAACCACGTTCCTCAAAGGTGACACTTTAATGAAAACCATTTCTCCTACTCTGAATTCAATGTCAGTCCTTCTCTTGTCTTCATAGGATTTCTGCCTGTCTTGATCGGTCTTCATTCGTCGTCTAATGAGATCAATCTTTTTCGGACGTTTCTCTGACCATATCCGGTCCAAGTAATAGTCTTTCTGTAGATTCCCACCAACAAGTCGGTGATCTACATGGTCGTCCATGTAATGCTTCAAAGGGTGCCATGCTAATGCTTGCTTGAAAATTGTTGTTGTAGGCGAACTCTACTAAAGGAAGATGCTCTTCCCAAGTCCCTCCGAAGTCTAGGATACACATTCTTAAAAGATCCTCTAGAACTATGTTCACCCTCTTCGTCTGTCCATCGGTCTGAGGATAAGCTATGCTCAAACATAATTGTGTACCTAATGCTTCTTGCAAGCTCCTCCAAAATTCACTTGTAAAAATGGGGTCACGATAACTTACGATGCTGGAAGGTACTCCATGAAGACGGACTATCTCATGAATATAAACTGCTGTCAACCATGAGGTCGTCCTCTTGCTCTTAACTGGAATGAAATGAGCGCTCTTGGTAAGTCTATCCACTACAACCTAAATGTTGGTGTTGCCTTTCTTCGATCTAGGCAGACCATCTATAAAATCCATAGAGACGCTCTCTCATTTCCACTACAGAACTTCCAAAGGATGAAGTAAACCACTGGGCTTCTTTTGCTCAACTATGACTTGCTGGTAAACCAAACATTGAGAAACAAACTCTGCCACATCTCTCTTCATCCTAGCCCAAAAGAAAACCCGCTTTATATCCCTATACATCTTATTGCCACCTGGATGAATAGTCATCTTAGAATGTTGGGCTTCTTCTAGGACTGTCTTTATCAAACTCCCAATGCGGGGAACACATAGCCTTCCATCTCGTCGCAACCATCCTTTATCGTCTGGAGTATCTACTGATATGACTAGAAGTCTCCCCTTTACTGAGCCTTTCCAAGATGTATAAAATCTGTAGGTCCTCTCGCTGCGAAGCTCCTATCTGTTCCATGAGAGTAGGTCGCACCTCCAGCGATGCGAATAAGACATGCAAAAGCTCGATGGAGGGTCTAAAGTCAAAAGCTGATATAAACTCCAATTTTTTCCTTTCCACGAACAAAAGACTTAAGACCATCCTCTGTCTACTTAGTGCGTTTGCCACCACATTACCCATGCCAGGGGTACACGCAATCTCGAAGTCATATGATGCTAGGAACTCCATCCACCTTTGCTGCCTCAAATTAAGATCCTTTTGCGAGAACAAGTACTTGAGAGATTTATGATCAGTATACAACTCGAACTTTTCTCCAAGAAAATAATGGCGCCACGTCTAAAGTGCGAATACTATGGCAGCTAGATCTAGGTCGTGGGTAGGGTAGTTCTTTTCATGAACCCTTAGCTGTCCTCCTCCATAACATACTACCCTTCCCTCTTGCATCAGAACCGCACCAAGCCCTGTACCACATATGTCAGTGTATATTGTAAACACTTTATTTCCATCGGGCAAGGTCAAGACTGGGGCTGTTGTCAGATCCCTCTTCAATTGTTGGAAAGCAACATCATAATCTATATCCTATGAAAACGCCAAATTCTTGTTTGTCAGCCTGGTGAGTGGGGCTGATATCTTTGCGAAGTCCTTAATGAACTTCCTATAATAGCCTACCAACCCTAGAAAGCTTCTCACCTCTGTTGCATTCTTTGGAATCTGCCAATCCTAAACTTGAACTACCTTTGCGGGATTTACTTCTATCCCTTCTTTAGAAACCACATGCCCTAAGAACCTCACCTCTTTTCTCCAAAAATGGCATTTGGAGAACTTCGCCTTAAGCTGATGCGTATAGAGAGTTTTTGAAACCTCCCTTATATACAAGGCATGCTCTTCCTCGTTCTTTGAGAAGATCAAGATATCATTAACAAATACCACAACAAATTTATTTAGGAACTCCCGAAACACTCTACTCATCAGATCAACAAAATAGGCGGGTGCATTCGTCAACCCAAATGGCATAACGAGCCATTCAAAGAAACCATCTGGAGTCCTAAAGCAATCTTATCTACACTGTCTTCGGCCACCCTCAACTGATGAAACCCCGTGGCCAAGTCTAACTGATAAAATACCAAGGCACCAACAAGTTGGTCAAATAAATCATCTATCCTCAGAAGCAAGCGTCTGTTCTTCTTAATGAGCTTATTCAACTCCCTATAGTCTACACACAAGCGAAGCGAACCATCCGCCTCAGTTGCGAATACTACTGGAGCACCCCATTCAGATATGCTTCGCCTAATAAATCCTTTCTCAAGTAGCTCTCCTACTTATTCTCTAAGCTCCCTTCTTTCCCTTGGATCCATATGGCGCACAAGTAATGCAACTGCCTTTGCATTATCCACTAAATATATGCGAAAATCGATCTCGCGCCTTGGGGGTAAACCCCGAACCTCATCAAAAGACATTAGGATATTCACGGACTACTAGAACATATTGTAGATCATTGATAGATGCATCAAGAGACTGTAGGAAACTAAGCATAACCGACCCTTGTGGGTCATAAGAAATCTCGAGGGTCCTCCCATGACAAGTCAAGAGCCTAACAAGCCTGCTCTCACAATCTAGAATGCACTTGGTTAGCCAATCCATCCCTAGAATCAACCCATAGCCCATAAACCCTAGCACATAAGCATCGCATTCAAACTCGACACCTAACAAAGATATTCTCAAACCCCGACAAATCATGGACAAATGAGCCGATCCACCAATGGGATTTGAGACAACTATGGGATCCACTACCATAATAGTATTTAAGTGCAGAGATTCAACCATAGAACTAGACATAAATGAGTGTGAAATGCGAAAATCAAAAAGAGTTCTAATAGGGTGACTTGAAAGAGAAATCAAACCTTCCACGGAAATTTTCCTACCTCTATCTGGAGCACTGGTCCCAAGAGTATGCATCAGTCCTCCAGAAGATCCTGTCATTTGACCTTATCCCTGTTTCTTCGGGCACTCCCTAGCAAAGTGTCCGACCTCTCCACAATTAAAGCAAGCATTCTCTCTTCTTTTCAGTCTTTCACCAAGTGACCCTCTCGACCACAACTGTAACACTTCCTCTTATACTTAGCCTTGTCATTCTTTCCGTCTTTCTTCTGTTGTTGTTGTTACTGTTGCTGCCCTTTCTTGGGCCATACCTTCTTGTTTCGCGTTGTTTCCTCAGCCTTCACTTTCTTCTTTTCTCCTTTGTCTTCCTCATGCATCAAGACCATGTCAACTAGCCTTTCAAAAGTGGCTCCCACTGGAATGTGGGACATAGATAACCTATGAAGGGGTTCATTCATCCCTTTAGCAAACCGCAAAGCTTTCTTATGCGGAGTATCTACCAGTTCCGATCCAAACCTTGCTAGTTGGTTGAATTTGTTCACATATTTTTTAACAGTCATATTTCCTTGTTTGAGCGCCAAGAACATCTCCATTTGCATTCTTTTCTCGGCTTGAGAAAGAAACTTCATTTCAAACTTCATTCTAAAATCATCCCATGTCTCCACCGGACGTCCAGCTTGGGTAACTTCCCACCAGAACGACGCTTCATCTTTCAGTGGCCAGGCAGCTAACCGAATCTTCCTTCGATCTTCCACTTCAAAGATTACAAACAAGTCCTCAGTCTCCTTGAGCCAATTCCTTTCCTCTACAAATGTTTCAGTTCCACGGAATAGCTTCTCTCCCATTGCATAGAAATCATTGCAGATCTTAGCGAAATTATCTGCTCTTGGAGGAGGAGGAGGAATGACGGGTGCAGTTGGGGGAGGAACGTTTCCTTAGCCTTCGGCAGGTGTCGTAGCCTCAAGATATCTACGGAACCATCCTGGTATCGTAACGCCCTCAGAAATATTAGGTTCCCCACACATGCTGAAACGAAAAGGAAAGAGATTTAGACTAAGGATCGAAGGATATTACATATGGCTTTGGGGAATATGTTTTTCAAAACAGGCTTGTCTTTTTGAAAAATGCTTATTTAAAGCCTTTTTGAAAATAATTTTCAAAAGCTTTTATCTAATCTGGTAACATTCAGCTCTGATACCAAGTGTGACACCCCATGTTCGTTAAGAGAATGCATTAAGTTTCGTGAAGAGTTATAGGTAAACAGACACAGAACATTACAAGAAAGATATAAAGGATAGCAGTGGAATTTAAAATTTTATTTAATACATAATTCATAACATCGTGGTCCAAGTCTGGAACTACATAAAAACCATTACAATAATATAAAGCTTCTGTCTTGTACCATCTGAGTACAGAAATACATAAAAAGCATAATACCCCAAAAGAGACAAAGCCATAGTAGTAAAGATAAGACTTGAGCAATACTTCAAAAGCAGCTCCTAGCAAGACGATAACCGAGTCCTGATTAAGCTTGAGTATTCCCACCTTGAGAACCTAGGAGGAATGGAAGGAAGAAGAGGAAACAAAAAGGGTCAGATATAAAGTCCAACGAGTCCAGTTACTTTTAGCAAGTAAATAAGTAAAAGTAGCATGACAGGTATATAAGGTGGATAAGAAAGGTAACATCATAAAAGGTAAGTATGACAAGGTAAACAAGATAGGGTGTATACGCTTCTCTAATGATTACTCTGCACTAGCATAACCAGAATGAGATAATCCCAACAACTATCAAATGGTAGACATAGGCACACGTCCAGATGTACCCTAACTACTACCCTAATCGATCGGATCCCTACTCCATAGATACTCTGTGTCGGCCCCACAGTTGGAGGTATCACTTCCTAAAGTGGAAACCCTTTGTTGATGTTCACAGCCATATCTATTAGTGTCACGGTCATCTTAGCCACTTTACCCAGCCCATGCACGCACATGTCCACGGTAGGTTTGCGCCTCCTACGCCGTCCTCCTCATTTGGATCTCTTACAATCAGCCCAATAAGCGTGCCCCGACTCCGACCGAGGGCGGAGTCCTCATTTCATACCGTTATATGAGTTACTAACTGAAACGGGTGCCACGCACAATACGATACAAGCTTTCCCCTTTGTCTTGTATCCCCACCACTGGTTATGCTTGCCACTAGGTGTCTTTAATTACTTAACCCTATTATTTCCACAAGTTATGCTTGCCCTAAAGTGTCTTTAATTACATAACTTCAACATTTTCACAGGTTATGCTTACCTAAAAAGGTGTCTTTAATTACATAACCCAATCAGGTTAAGTTTGTGGGCCTATATATAAATATTACCCACCCCCCTCAAATTTACTTAACCCACCCACTGTCCAAACAAGTTTACTTAACCCTTATTTAAGTTTATGTTAATACAATCCCTATGGATTCAATTAGGTTAAGTATCCCAATTCATTACCATGTCCATTTATGGTTATAATATGCTAGACCTCCCACACTAAGCCTGCCACTTGTGGATACTGGATATGCCGGTCGTTTCTGGGAAGATTTCTTCCACAAGTCGGGCTTAACGTCGTGTCTTAGCACATCTCGTATTTGTGCACTTAGACCCCTCACATTAGATTCAACACTTGTGGTCGCTGGATATGGCGGGCAGTTCCAGGTAGACTTCCACCACAAGTGCAACCTAACGTCGTGTCTAAGTGTGGTTACAGTTTGTAATTATGGTAATCCTAGGCATTTCATTATTAGTCAATTTTTACCTATGTCATTATAGGTTTCCACGCCCATTTTTCCCCAATTATGTTCAGAATAAATTATATGCCCAAATTCATGTTCATATTCATTATTCAAGTTATGCCAAATTTCCCCTTTCCAAGTTATGTCCAATTTTAACATTTTTCCCCTCGTTCCCAAACTAACGTATTCGCATATTTTTAGCAGCATGCCTAGGCTCAAAAGTAGCCTAGCTATATAAAATAAAAGGGAAAGGAGAAGGGAAGATGACAAAAATAATTATCCTAACAAAATTGACATAAACATAAAATGGCATAGTGATAATATGAACATATAAGAATAGTTCTGGTGAACATGTGATACTAAAACTAGTTCTAACATAGTAAGGATGTCATAACAGGCATGATTAGATCTAAATAATAATTTGGACGTCCAACTCGTTCAGATCCAGTTTAACCACAACATGATAGGTACAAGGTGATCTAAATAGTAAGTTAGATCTAAAACCAAAAGTAGATCTGACATGATTATGGTTAAGGTCCAAGTCATAGTATTTCAGAATATCATAGATTCACAAGTAATTATAGATTTGAAATGATTTAAGGATTCACAGGCATAGATCCAAACTACAGTCATACCATGTTTTACTTTTTAATTATTTAAATCTAAAAGCAACTTAAAACTCATAGTGTTCAGATCTAGAACAATAGAAGAAGAAAAGTAGTTGATGAATCACAGATCTATACTTGAATCTCTAAACTTGATTGTAGAAAAAGAAAAAGGATTTGATTTTGTCTGGCATCGATAGCATCTAGACCTCCATTGATTTTCAGTAAAGAAAACAAGAGAAATGAGGTTGTATTTATAGCTTCCAGTCCCCAGAAACCGAACTTCCATGTCAACCCTAGGAGGGTCGACCCTGGGGTCGACACCCCCATTAAGGGGTCGACCTAGCGGTCGACACCCCCTTAAGGTGTGGACTCCCCTGGGCGGGAATTTTTCCACTCACCTCGAATTCTGAAATTTGAACGATTTTGAACTTTCTGGACCTAATTTTGTATTCCTATACCCTATATATATATATATATATATATATATATATATATATATATATATCTTGCGCGTATACAAACTTCAAACCTTCATAACTTCTTCATACACTGTCCGTTTTACGCAAACCAAATGTCTATCTTGACCAGAATTTTGAGACGGACGCAATGTGTAACACCCCGTGTATTCTATAACTGTGGAATTAACAAATTAAAGTATAATTAATTTGAAATCAAAGAACTAAGGGAAACGGGATACGCCATTGCGTTCGTCTCGGAAAAATACGCGAAATAGAGTCCGAGTTTTCGAAAAACGGAGTCCGTATGAAGAAGATATAGCCTCCGGAAGTTTCTGAATTAAGTTTAAAATTCGAACAGAATAAAACAGTTTAAAATTAAAAACCGGGCCCAATTGGCCAGGGCGGGAAAAATCCCGCCTGATGCACCCAGGTCGACTGGGCTGTCGACCTGGTCTAACCAGGTCGACAGGGCTGTCGACAGTGCTGTCGACCTGGTCCAGAGCCAGGTCGAACCCAGCCCAACCTGGCTGGCCTATTCTCTGTTAGTCGATTTTCTGTAATCTGCTTTGTCATTAGGGCTAGGTGGCAGGCTCTAATTGGTCTCTCTTTCGAATGAATGGCTACGATCAATCCAAGCAACATCGATGGTCCTAATCAGTTCATAAACTCTATAAAATGACCCTAGACTCTACCTAGGTTTCTTACACAATTCTCTAGCCTCCATTGCTCTCTTCTTCTAATAAAAAAATAAAAATGGCGTCGCTGCTCTGCTAGAATTAAAACTAGAAGATAATCAACATCAGCCTAAGCAACTCAATTCAAACTAGAGATTAGAGTTTCTGCAAAGATTCTACAACAAGTTAAAGTTCTTTCTTTAATCCAATCAAGGTAAGTACAGTTATTTTCCGCTATAAACATTAATTATAATTTTGATATGTTTTTAATTCTGAATCTGAGATTGTATATATATTCTCTTCTGTCAGATTTGTTTTTCTGTGACTGTTCTGTATCCCTTTTCTTCTTTTCTGTTTTTATAGCCAGGCTACCACGAGCCTGTGCCTAATCTCATAAGAGATGAACGTATGAACGCAAATTTTGGAATAAATAATGAATGATGCGAAATTGACAAGACTAAATTGAATGTATGGCTTTAGGTCTGAGGCATAAAATATATTGGACATATGCATAAATTTGACTATGAACATATAATTTATGCATGTTGTATGCATAGTTATGTTGTAATTTAGAACTGTAATTAATGAGCATATGTTGTAAACTAGATTTGGATCTATGCATATTCTATGATAGAAGAAAAGAGGAACTATTGTAAGATTACATATGATTTGAGACTTTGGACAAAATGCATATAAAAGTCAAGATATGATTTTTAGAAGATATGATTTAAAGATTTATATTGTTGGGTATAGTTTGCATAATGATTCATGACATAAAAAGGAAGAAGATATGGAAACTTAGGTGTAAATATTTACATTAATTAGGATATCTATTATTGTGATTACACCTAAATAGGGATTTTTGGATATATGGCATGCATTGAAATTAATGGTTATATTTGGTATAATTTATATGTGAATCTGCTGTAAAATGCTAGTTTAACAAAAATTGGAACATATGTTATATGGAAAATTATGTCCATATTCTGCGCTTATGCAAACATGGAGTATATGTTGTGAATCATGACAATTATGTAAGCATATGAATTTAGGCCAATTTATGATTGGGCAAGGCATGTAAATAGAACTTTTAGAAATATTAAATTTGCTAAATCTGCTAATTTGTCAAGTTGCCTAAACTACTAGTTTTGTTATATTGCCTAGACTTCTAATTAGATTGAAATGCCTAATCTGTTAAATTTGTCGGTTGTAATGCCTAACCTGTTATATGCCAAAATCTGCTAAGTTGCTAAATCTGTTAAATCCGTTAAGTCATATAAAATCTGTTATCTGCTATGTTGATATAATCATCCTGTTATTGATATAATCTGAATTGGCATATATATTGGGCGCGCGCATAAACGGTAAATTATTAATTAATTGGCCGCAAAGATAAACATGGCTAACTCGAGGTTAGAATGAGTTTGCGGCGTAAATCTGCCCAGAACCGCCCGGCACATCCAGTGGCCGCAAACAATAGGTTCTAATGTGAGAAGTTAGTCATAACATGCGTAAGACACGAGGTTAGGTCTGGCTTGTGGCAGAAGTCTGCCCGGAACCGCCCGGCATATCCAGCGGCCACAAGCTACCGACCTAATGTGAGAGGTCTGTGCATTAATAATTAATTAATGCAAATCTAAGATAAGAATGACGTCTAAAACTTATTGGGGAAAAATAGGGTTAAACCAAAGGGATTAATAGATGTAGTAAAACCCGTCCATGAATCTGTAGGCCCAATACAAAGTTAGACAAATCTGAAAAATCTGTACATTTGATCTGTTAGTCTGAAAACTTGTTAACTTAATCTATGAACTAGTAAATCCGAATTCTGTATGTCTGAACTTGTAAACAAGTTAATCTGAGATCTGTTAGTCTGGGGACACAAGGTTAGGAGGGGAATTACTTGTGTCATCTGTTGTTTGGGACTCATATTAGTCAGTAACCCTTTCTGGTATCAAAACTTTGACCCAACAGTAGGTAGGGTCCGGGCACGCTTACTGAACTAATAATAAGTGGTTCATTCTGATAATGGCGAGGGGTGTTGATGGCGCGTTCCAACCGGGTCATGTGCGTGCATGGATCCCGGTCTGCCTCTGAGGATGTAAGACGCCGTGACATCTGTAAATAGGTCTGTGCCAATTGGTTGTCACTTTAGGGAGTGATACACCCTACTGTGGGGCCGACACAGGATATTTATGTATTAGGGAGCCGATCGCTTGGGGTAGGGTTTTAGGGTACGCTTAGTTCTGTCTGTTTCTGTTGGTACCGTCTGTTTCTGTTGGGTGGTAACACCTGTCTGTTTCTGTGTGGTACCGTCTGTTCGGGTGGTAAAGGCCCATTACTAGTGTACACCTAATTCCACATTCTGTCTCCATAGGGATAAATCTGTTTCTTCTTCTGTCTGGTTCTAATCGGGTAGTAAAGGCCCATTATTAGCATTCTGTTTCTGTTAAAGTATTCTGTACCCGTTCCTGCTTCAATTTAGACATTAGGGTGACACCTAATTCTGCTATACTAGTATTAGTACAGAGAAGTGTAAAACAATAGTTTATATCATTCTGTTTTTCTGTTATATCTGCTACACCTGTTATAGTTATCTCACATCCAGTTTTATGTTCATATCATATTATTATTATTATCTGTTCATATGCTGAAAGTCACTGGACTTGCCAGACTTTTTGTCTGACCCTTGTTGTTTCGCCTCCTTTCTTCCGTTTCCCCCCCCCCCAGGTTATCCAAGGAGGGAAATACTTTAGCTTGATCCGGATTTCTCTTTGCTTGAAGTGCTTAAAGTATGGCTTGGCGCTGTATAGCTTCCGTTCCATGGGGATTATGATTTTAAACTATGCATTTTGAAGGCTTTTGTACAAGACTGATATTTTGTACTTGAATTCTGAAATTGAAAGGATGTAACCATATTAATTTCTGTTTCCGCTGTAATAAAGTTAACATTTTTCAAGTACTGTTTTATCTGTCTTGTAAGTTTCTGTTCTGTTTACTAAAATGCTCCACCAAAGTTAAGGCATTCCCTTTGTGAGTGACCTTAACGGAGGTGGGGTGTTACACTTGGTATCAGAGCTGAAGGTTACCAGATTGGGTAAAGTTTTTGAAAACTGTTTTCAAAAAGGTTTTGAAAGGAAGTATTTTCAAAAATAAAGCTTATTTTGAAAAACATGATCCCCAAGAGCCATATATCTTTCTTTCAGTCCTTTTTGTATTGAACCTTTCTTTTTCGTTCCAGCATGTCTGAAGCATCTGAGATACCAGAGGGTGTTCATGTACCCGGTTGGTTTCGTCAATATCTTGAGGCTAGGACCGCCGCTGCAGGTCCAGCAAATGATCCCCCTCCTCCACCCCCTCCTCGTGCAATTGCTTTCTCAAAGATCTGTAGAGATTTTAGGGCCATGGGTGGGAAGGATTTCAAAGGAACTGAATCATTCGTAGAAGCAAGGAATTGGCTCAAAGAAACTGAGGATTTATTCGTTATCTTCGAGGTGGACGATAGGCAGAAGGTACAGTTGGCAGTATGGCTGCTCAAAGACGAAGCTTCCTACTGGTGGGAAGTCACTAACGCCGAGAGACCGGTTGAGACATGGATGGATTTCAGAACAAGGTTTGAGACAAAATTTCTCTCGCAGGCTGAACGAAGTTTACAATTGGAAAAGTTCTTGTCTCTTAAGCAAGGAAGTATGACGGTCAAGGAATACGTCAACCAGTTCAACCAACTAGCAAGATTCGGATTGGATTTAGTCAACACTCAGCATAAAAAGGCTGTCCGCTTTGTTAAAGGATTGAATGAGCCACTGCACAGCCTAGCCATGACCCATGTACCCATGGGAGCAACTTACGAGAAATTGGTGGATATGGCACTACTGCACGAGGAAGACAAGGGCCCGAAAGAGACAAAGAAGGAAGAACCACAGAATAAGAAAGAGGGGCCCAAAAAGGAAACACAAAAGAAGGATGAGAAGTCAGAAGATAAGAAGGGGAAAAAGTGCTTTACTTGTGGGAGCTCAATTCATCTGAACAAGGATTGCAGAAAAAGGAAGGGCGCTTGCTTCAACTGTGGGGAGATGGGACACTTCACTAGGGACTGCCCGAAGAGACGAGGACAAGGAGGGCAGGCGAACACTCTTGAGGCTAGTGGCTAGGATAGAAATAGGAAAATTTCTATAGTAGGTTTAATTTCTTTATCTGATTATGGAGTTAAGACTTTTTCTGATTCTGGTATTTTGATTTTGTAATCAATACTCTGCACTTTAATACTAGTATTATTTCTGAATTCCGCTATAGACTCAGACCCATAAGGGTTATGGATCATCTGTTTGAGACTGGGGTTTGAGGGATATCTGTGTTAGGCGTCAAGTATGACGCATACATTCTGAGTTTTCATAGGGTGTCAATTTGATATTGGTTTCGGTCTTTGGGGCCGATACTTAGGACCCATGTCTAATGGGAACCAAATTTTCGTTCTATCTGTACTCGCTTCCATCATTCGACTGTATCGATCGAATATTTGAGCTTTAGGTAGAAACTAATGGGTGTAAACATGTGTTTGAGACATGTTATGTTTGATGGTTGCAAGTGGATGCAAGTGGTTGCTAGTGGTTGCCCGTGGATGCATATACACACACTAGGCACTAGATCGGCTCGAAAACACTCTCATACTGCATATGGATGGGTGAGCATTTTTCAATTCTTGTGGATGCAAATTGGTTGATTCAGCACATGGATGTTGCATTTGAGTGAATGGTTGTGCACTCATATAGAAATAATATATATCATCAGAACTCTATTGCATACATGTTGGACTCATGGCACTGACATAATTCGCATTAAGGAGGTCAACTGAATCAGTAGACCGCCTGATCTTTGCATTAGATAGGGAACATATACACACACTTTTGCATATGTTCATACAACATTAGAAGTTTTCTAAGGACAATGGATGCTTGTGGATGATGGTTGAGTAGATGGGTGATTGGATGGTAGGACACATTCTTCTTAACTTGAAGATTTCGGGGACGAAATCCTTTTAAGTGGGGGAGAATGTAACACCCCGTGTATTCTATAACTGTGGAATTAACAAATTAAAGTATAATTAATTTGAAATCAAAGAACTAAGGGAAACGGGATACGCCATTGCGTTCGTCTCGGAAAAATACGCGAAATAGAGTCCGAGTTTTCGAAAAACGGAGTCCGTATGAAGAAGATATAGCCTCCGGAAGTTTCTGAATTAAGTTTAAAATTCGAACAGAATAAAACAGTTTAAAATTAAAAACCGGGCCCAATTGGCCAGGGCGGGAAAAATCCCGCCTGATGCACCCAGGTCGACTGGGCTGTCGACCTGGTCTAACCAGGTCGACAGGGCTGTCGATAGGGCTGTCGACAGGGCTGTCGACCTGGTCCAGAGCCAGGTCGAACCCAGCCCAACCTGGCAGGCCTATTCTCTGTTAGTCGATTTTCTATAGTCTGCTTTGTCATTAGGGCTAGGTGGCAGGCTCTAATTTGTCTCTCTTTCGAATGAATGGCTACGATCAATCCAAGCAACATCGATGGTCCTAATCAGTTCATAAACTCTATAAAATGACCCTAGACTCTACCTAGGTTTCTTACACCATTCTCTAGCCTCCATTGCTCTCTTCTTCTAATAAAAAAATAAAAATGGCGTCGCTGCTCTGCTAGAATTAAAACTAGAAGATAATCAACATCAGCCTAAGCAACTCAATTCAAACTAGAGATTAGAGGTTCTGCAAAGATTCTACAACAAGTTAAAGTTCTTTCTTTAATCCAATCAAGGCAAGTACAGTTATTTTCCGCCATAAACGTTAATTATAATTTTGATATGTTTTTAATTCTGAATCTGAGATTGTATATATATTCTCTTCTGTCAGATTTGTTTTTCTGTGACTGTTCTGTATCCCTTTTCTTCTTTTCTGTTTTTATAGCCAGGCTACCACGAGCCTGTGCCTAATCTCATAAGAGATGAACGTATGAACGCAAATTTTGGGATAAATAATGAATGATGCGAAATTTGACAAGACTAAATTGAATGTAAGGCTTTAGGTCTGAGGCATAAAATATATTGGACATATGCATAAATTTGACTATGAACATATAATTTATGCATGTTGTATGCATAGTTATGTTGTAATTTAGAACTGTAATTAATGAGCATATGTTGTAAACTAGATTTGGATCTATGCATATTCTATGATAGAAGAAAAGAGGAACTATTGTAAGATTACATATGATTTGAGACTTTGGACAAAATGCATATAAAAGTCAAGATATGATTTTTAGAAGATATGATTTAAAGATTTATATTGTTGGGTATAGTTTGCATAATGATTCATGACATAAAAAGGAAGAAGATATGGAAACTTAGGTGTAAAGATTTACATTAATTAGGATATCTATTATTGTGATTACACCTAAATAGGGATTTTTGGATATATGGCATGCATTGAAATTAATGGTTATATTTGGTATAATTTATATGTGAATCTGCTGTAAAATGCTAGTTTAACAAAAATTGGAACATATGTTATATGGCAAATTATGTCCATATTCTGTGCTTATGCAAACATGGAGTATATGTTGTGAATCATGACAATTATGTAAGCATATGAATTTAGGCCAATTTATGATTGGGCAAGGCATGTAAATAGAACTTTTAGAAATATTAAATTTGCTAAATCTGCTAATTTGTCAAGTTGCCTAAACTACTAGTTTTGTTATATTGCCTAGACTGCTAATTAGATTGAAATGCCTAATCTGTTAAATTTGTCGGTTGTAATGCCTAACCTGTTATATGCCAAAATCTGCTAAGTTGCTAAATCTGTTAAATCCGTTAAGTCATATAAAATCTGTTATCTGCTATGTTGATATAATCATCCTGTTATTGATATAATCTGAATTGGCATATATATTGGGCGTGCGCATAAACGGTAAATTATTAATTAATTGGCCGCAAAGATAAACATGGCTAACTCGAGGTTAGAATGAGTTTGCGGCGTAAATCTGCCCGGAACCGCCCGGCACATCCAGTGGCCGCAAACAATAGGTTCTAATGTGAGAAGTTAGTCATAACATGCGTAAGACACGAGGTTAGGTCTGGCTTGTGGCAGAAGTCTGCCCGGAACCGCCCGGCATATCCAGCGGCCACAAGCTACCGACCTAATGTGAGAGGTATGTGCATTAATAATTAATTAATGCAAATCTAAGATAAGAATGACGTCTAAAACGTATTGGGGAAAAATAGGGTTAAACCAAAGGGATTGATAGATGTAGTAAAACCCGTCCATCAATCTGTAGGCCCAATACAAAGTTAGACAAATCTGAAAAATCTGTACATCTGATCTGTTAGTCTGAAAACTTGTTAACTTAATCTATGAACTAGTAAATCCGAATTCTGTATGTCTGCACTTGTAAACAAGTTAATCTGAGATCTGTTAGTCTGGGGACACAAGGTTAGGAGGGGAATTACTTGTGTCATCTGTTGTTTGGGACCCATATTAGTCAGTAACCCTTTCTGGTATCAAAACTTTGACCCAACAGTAGATAGGGTCCGGGCATGCTTACTGAACTAATTATAAGTGGTTCATTCTGATAATGGCGAGGGGTGTTGATGGCGCGTTCCAACCGGGTCATGTGCGTGCATGGATCCCGGTCTGCCTCTGAGGATGTAAGACGCCGTGACATCGGTAAATAGGTCTGTGCCAATTGGTTGTCACTTTAGGGAGTGATACACCCTACTGTGGGGCCGACACAGGATATTTATGTATTAGGGAGCCGATCGCTTGGGGTAGGGTTTTAGGGTACGCTTAGTTCTGTCTGTTTCTGTTGGTACCGTCTGTTTCTGTTGGGTGGTAACACCTGTCTGTTTCTGTGTGGTACCGTCTGTTCGGGTGGTAAAGGCCCATTACTAGTGTACACCTAATTCCACATTCTGTCTCCATAGGGATAAATCTGTTTCTTCTTCTGTCTGGTTCTGATCGGGTAGTAAAGGCCCATTATTAGCATTCTATTTCTGTTAAAGTATTCTGTACCCGTTCCTGCTTCAATTTAGACATTAGGGTGACACCTAATTCTGCTATACTAGTATTAGTACAGAGAAGTGTAAAACAATAGTTTATATCATTCTGTTTTTCTGTTATATCTGCTACACCTGTTATAGTTATCTCACATCCAGTTTTATGTTCATATCATATTATTATTATCTGTTCATATGCTGAAAGTCACTGGACTTGCCAGACTTTTTGTCTGACCCTTGTTGTTTCGCCTCCTTTCTTCCGTTCCCCCCCCCCCAGGTTATCCAAGGAGGGAAATACTTTAGCTTGATCCGGATTTCTCTTTGCTTGAAGTGCTTAAAGTATGGCTTGGCGCTGTATAGCTTCCGTTCCATGGGGATTATGATTTTAAACTATGCATTTTGAAGGCTTTTGTACAAGACTGATATTTTGTACTTGAATTCTGAAATTGAAAGGATGTAACCATATTAATTTCTGTTTCCGCTGTAATAAAGTTAAAAATTTTCAAGTACTGTTTTATCTGCCTTGTAAGTTTCTGTTCTGTTTACTAAAATGCTCAACCAAAGTTAAGGCATTCCCTTTGTGAGTGACCTTAACGGAGGTGGGGTGTTACACAATGGCATAGTCCATTTCCCTAATTCTGAATATTAAATTAATTATTATTTAATTTGTCCTCTTTAATGTTGTTAAAATTACGGTGTGTTACATACTAGGGATTCATAACGTCAAAATCCTCTTCTTGGCCAAGTCTAGTGATGTGTAGAAATTCATAGAGATCATGTTAAATGTGTGGCATCGGGTCGAAATTCTGAGATAGTATGTTATGGGTTGAAGTGGCATCAGGTCGGCTGGAATGGGTTGAAAGAACTCGATCGACCCGGCACACATCAAAGAGATTCACCCTCTTTCATGTTCCATCTATGACTCGAGCCACCCATCCGATCTACTGGTGCTTGAACCATCTAATTCCTCTCTCCTTCCTCTCTTCTCCCCAAATACTACTCCATCGTCCCCGATTCATCGCATAACTCTTCGATAACTAACATTAAACTCCTCAACTGCCATCTGGAGGTAGGTGACATCATCAACAATGAGAGTGACCTCGAGATGTACGACGTCAGCGTCGTTATTGGAGTACAACAAAAATTAGCATAAGAGTTCGTATCCGATTCACTTGAAGTTTTGATTAAAACAGGAAATCAATCATGTAATTACTACCTATTTGTTCAATCTCTAAAGTCAGTGGGATTTTGAGAAGGATGGAGAAGCTTGGGTTTCGATCCTTCGATACCTGACATCAAATCTTTGATTGAAGCTTGGGTTTCGATCCTCTAGTATGGTTCGGTAGCAATAGAATGAAGTGGGAAGGAAGGAAGGGAGAGAGTATTGATTTATATTCAAGATGAAATTGTTGATCGTATTCCCTGGATGTGATATGCCAACCCGATCCAGCAATCTGATGGCAGAAGCAGCTAGGAGTGTTACAGGTTGAATGAAGAGCGAGTCGAATAAACCCGACCCGCCCCGTTGCTTAATATCCGATCTGATGACCCAGTTATGAAGCTATATGAAATAAGAGCAAGGGAAATTGAAGGAGAATGCTAAAGACAGTGCATATACTTAGAGATGAATTGCAAAAGTAACATAGATCAATTGGATAATTTTGACCTTTTGATTCGATGGAAGTCGAAGAATTTTACCTGAAGACTTGCCTATATTCCTTTTGAAAGCTCTAGCTTATTGAACAAAATAAAGATAATCATGGGTCATATCACGTATTTATGCATGACATACAAAATTCAAGAAGAATGACTTCACAATGTGTCACTACTTTACAAACGGACGTAACTTTTGACTATCGCTGATTGGAGGGTGGACCGATTGACAATTTAAAAGCACGTCTCATCTTCGATAAGACATACTTTGAGGGGGAAAAATGTTGGCCTACTTTGTGACTAGTGTTAATACCTCAGAAAATCCATACGCATAATGAGTTATAAGATCTGAGAAAGAATTACAAAACGAACACCTTCAGAGTCGATTGCGCACAGTTTTGACCAAAGCATTTAAGCGACTCAAAGGACAGGAAGCAACCGCACAGGACAAGGCCCAAATACCAAGTTCAAGGCAAGTCAATTGCCCGATGCGATCGAGAGTGGCGGTATAATACATTATGAGTAGTGCGACTCAACAAAGGTGTCGAGGTCACACGGCATATTTGATAATCGACCAAATGCCAAAATAAAGCAAGTCGCCCATTTAACATAGGCGGGAGCGACCTCACAACATAGCCATAAGGGTGAACGATGCCATACAAAGGCGGAAAAAGGACGAATGCTCTCAAGCCAAGAAGGTTGGTCACGCAGCGTACAAAGGATAATTGATTCCAGTCCCGCATTCTGCTCTTATAAAGCTACCCAAAACGTTCGCTCCTATAAAATCGCCCGCTCAGCTATCCAAACACTCGCTCCTGTGGAACCGCTCGCACACAGCAACTGGATACAACTACGGACAACTGACTACAGATAGGCAGTGGTATGATTGCAGTTAATGGGATGAGCAACCCGCAGCCTGCAGATACAGATTTCAGATCATTTCCTGAGGGGAGCTCACCTATAAATATGTCATAGCTGCCAACATAGAGGGGATCGAATCTTTGAAACCACAAAGTGCTGCTAAATTCTATCCTCAATCACTCCTTAAATATTCTGAAAACAAATCATCATTTCCATGCCTCGAAGTTCCATCATTCATCTGGCCATGGAGTCAAGCACAATCTTATAATCAGGGGAAACAAAAACATCTACATTCTCAATCACTTACCCATCCTTCTCCTCTACAGATTCTACCATTCTCTTGCAAAACTCTAGGATTGAAATGTGCGAATGAGATTATGTTGGTTGGACATAAAGATGTATGAAACGAGAGAGTTGATGTATTTTGTAATCCTCATTATAAGAATGCAAACTGTCTTCATAGTGGACGTAGGCCTAATTTACGGCAGAACCACTCTAAATCTCTTCTTCGTTTTAACTTCCTCGCATTTTCATTTTCAGTTGTTGTTAAACACGGCTCCATTTATTTCCTTACCACATTGGTGAAGTACAGCTTTAGTACCTTGGGTGTTTAGACCAATTTTGATGTATACATTTTGGCGCCCACCACGGGGCCATCTTCATAATTCCTTACTTCAGAATTCAGCAACCTAAAAAAAAATCTCAAAATCGCTTTCTCCCTTGAAACCATGGCCGGATCAAAGAAAAGCGGCAAATCTGCGAAAGTTACTATGATCAATGAGGATAGTAATATTGATGAAACCATACCAGCAACTTTGAACCAAGGGGCTGGAGAAACCCCCAGACCGTCTATAACATGAGATGAGTTGAATGTGGTTGTAACCGGCCTGAACGAAATAATGGACAATACGGCGAAGATGATAATGGAAAGGTTTGATGTCCTGACTAATGCTCAAGCCAATTTGCTGCCGCTGAACACTTTAAATAATATTGGTGAAAAAGAGGACGCATCAGCTTCAGACCCTGGTCAACCTCACAACCTAGTGGGAGACAGGGGAGAGGCCGGCGTTGAGGACTCTAAGGCCCGATCTCCACAGCGTAAAGAAAAACGTGCGACTCGGGTTGTCGCAAGCCCCACCAACATAACACCCCCCAAAAAAGATACAAGGCGCCGAAGCTCAAACCGTGGTTGCACTGATAAGAATGTTAGTGCCGATCCTAATGAACAAGCAGGTGACGGGAGGTGCATTACATACATGATCCAGTGAATAATGAAGGAGAAAGTGATCCTAGAAGATGAAGAGAAAGAATGGGAGTTTTCCCCCAGCAAAAATCCGTTCACAGAGGAAATCCGTCAAGGAAAATTCCCGAAGAAATTCATACCCCCAACAAAAGCACCTTATAGCGGAGTTGGAGATCCAACCATTTTTCTATTCAAATATGATCAGTACATGAATGGAGCTAGGGCCACTGACAAAATCAAGTGCTTATACTTTCCCGTGTGCCTAGAAGGTGTGGCCTTGCTATGGTTCACCAGACTTCCACCTAAATGTATTGACCAATTTGCCGATTTGGCAAGAAGATTTCAAGATCAATTCCGACAACAAACTACCAAGGCAAGGGATGTAATGTCACTATGCGAAATGGAACAAAAGCATGGGGAAACCATCAGAGCTTTCTTTACATGCTTCCATGCTACAGCAGCAGAGGTCATAGAACCAGAGCCTTGGTACCTATTGGCAGCCCTGAAAGGAGCTACCGATAAGAAGTCAGAATTTGGAAAGTGGCTTAAGATGAAGAAACCAAAAACTTTGAAGAAGTTTTATAAGAAAGCTGAGGAATACATGAGTGTGGAAGATAAAGCTCCAAGTGTCCAGAAGACTATAGAAAGCAACGCCACCAGAGAAGGAAAAAGCAATGAGTCCAGGGTTGAGTAGAAGAATGACATAGGACAAAAGAGGGGAAGTGATGAGAGGGATAACAAAGCTTATAAAAAGATGTGGCTTTATAAATAACCCTCCTAAATGAAACCCCGGAAAGAATTTACTCCGCCGCAAAGGATTCAGGTATCTTTCCTCAAATGAAGCCGCAGAAGATAACTGAGCAACAGGCAAATTCCGGCAAATTATGTCGGTTTCATAACCAACCAGGACACAGCACCAACGAATGCTGGCACCTGAAGAGTTAAATTGAAGAGCTCATCAGGAAGAACCAACTCCAGTAGTATGTGAAAAATCCCCAAAGTACTCCAGCTGCACAAGGACATAATAATGCGGTTAGCCAACCCAACTCGAATGAGGAAGCCCAAATACCATTCGATTTGAGGCCAGTAATCAACATGATATTTGGGGGCCCCACCCGGCTGGAAACAGTTGGGCAGATATGGAAAGATACGCTAACGAATTGAAGAATTCCTCGAAAAAGGAAGGATGCATGGTCTTGAACAACGAGCTCCCGATGAAAATAATCAAAACCTCGACCGAGGATGTGATATTCAAAGATAAAGATGCGGAAGGCTTAATTAAACCAACTATTGATGCCATGGTGATCACAATTGGTCTCAGTCCTGCAGTTTTAAAAAGAGACCTATTGAAACGAGGGCATCTGTTAATGTGATTTTTATAAACACTTTCCAAAAGATGAATCTCCCTATGGCTAAAGTGCGCGCATACCCAAATAAGATCCACGGTTTTACAAGACAACATACGCAACCCATTGGAATGATAGATTTGCCCGTGGAATTGGCAGGTGGGGAACGTAGGGTTTCTATGTACAAACTTTTGTCCTGATAGATGAGTTTTCATCTTACAATGCATTCCTTGGGAGACTGACTCTTTCGGGTTCAAGGTTGCATTAGCTCCATGGTGCTTGACTATGAAGTTTCCAACTGAAAGGGGAATTGGTGTAATTAAGGGCGACTAAATCGCTGCAAGAGACTGCTATGTAACAGAGCTGAGAGAGGCTAAGAAAAAAGATTCAGGAAAGATGCTGAGGCTATTCCCCGCATCCAAAAACCACCTTTTATAGGAATTAAAGAAGGGTCCATGCACTGGCGAGCATAGTGGAATGAAAAAGGAGATCGATCCTAGGGAAGCTAGTGCAGAGGATGAAAGGGAAACATTGGCCGAAGACACAATTCCTATAGTTGTAATTCCAAAGGACCCAAACCGTGTGTTGAATATAGGATCTCGATTAAGCCCTGAGTTAAAAAATCAATTGACTGTCTTTCTAAGAGCTAATTTAGATGTGTTTGCATGGAACCGTTCCGACATGTTCGGCATATCTCCGGACATTGCGATCCATAAGCTAAACATTGACTGCGCGTTCCGGCTGTTAAACAAAAAAGAAGAACCCAGGGGCCGGAGAGGTCGCGCGCCTTAAAAGAAGAAGTCGACAGATTAATGGAGAATGGTTTTATCAGGGAAGCTACCTATCCAAAATGGGTCTCCAACCCGGTGCTCGTAAAGAAATCAAACGGTAAATGGAGAGTCTGTGTAGATTATTCAAACCTGAATAAAGCTTGTCTGAAAGATAGCTTCCCTCATCCCAGAATCGACCAATTGGTGGATTCTACGGTCGGTCATGAGTTGCTATCTTCCATGGACGCATATTCTGGCTACAATCAAATCATCATGTACGGCCTGGACCAGGAAGACACAAGCTTCATTACTGATCTCGGTCTATACTGCTATAAGGTGATGCCATTCAGTCTAAAAAACGTAGGGGCAACTTATCAACGACTTGTAAATGCCATGTTCAAAAAACAAATCGGCAAGACGATGGAAGTCTATGTCGATAATATGGTGGTAAAGTCAAAAAAAGCAATAGACCATTTGGAGGACCTAGCCCGAATGTTCGATATCCTACGCCAATATGGCATGAAGTTGAATCCCTTGAAATGTTCTTTCAGAGTTGGTTCAGGCAAGTTCTTTGGGTACATGGTCAAAGCTAGAGGTATAGAAGCTAATCCAGCCAAGATATCAGCTTTGAGAGAAATGCATGCCCCAGGAACCAAGAAGGAACTTCAGTGTTTGAATGGGAAGATTGCGGGTTTAAATCGCTTCATATCCAGGGCAACAGACAGATGTCTTCCAATCTTCAAAGCCCTTATGAAAGGAAAGAAAGAAATACAGTGGACCTTTGAATGTCAGAAAGCCTTCAAGGAACTGATCCAACACCTGGCAACACCTCCTATGCTATCAAAGCCTAGTGATGGAGAAGACTTGTTTCTATACCTGGCGATTTCTGCCCACGCCCTTAGTGCAGCATTGGTCAGAGAAGATCTGAAGGTACAAAAACTAGTCTATTACATCAGCAAGCTATTATCCGGAGCAGAGCTTAATTATCCAAAGCTTGAAAAGCTCGCTTATTGTTCGCATATTGCATCAAAGAAACTTCGGTCCTACTTTCAGGCTCATCCCATCAAGGTTCTCACAGACCAGCCTCTGAGGCATGTTCTACCCCGACCTGAGACCTCCGGGAGGTTATTAAAATGGAATATGGAGCTTAGTCAATACGGAATTACGTATCACCCTCAAAAAGCAATCAATGGACAAACGCTTGTTGACTTTATCATAGAATTTACCGATCAAGGGGAGATAAAAAAGGAAGATGATGTTGAAACCGATATCCAGTGGAAATTATTTGTTGATGGAGCCTCGAACGATCACTGTTCCGGGACAGGGGTAGTTCTCGAAACCCCCGAGGGAATATCTTTATGTTATGCACTAAGGCTAGAGTTTGCGTCAACAAACAACGAAGCTGAGTATGAAGCCCTTATCACAGGAACAAAACTAGCAAAAGAATTGCAAATAAAAACTACACAAATCTTCAGTGACTCTCAACTCATAGTATGCCAGATTCTAGGAGAATTCCAAGCCAAAATGGGTAACTTGTCGGATTATCTCACCAAAGCCTTAGAACTATTGGAAGCTTTCGAGCATTACACCATATCTCACATTCCTAGAGAAGAAAATACTAAAGCTGATTCATTGGCAAAATACGCAAGCACGGGAGATGCACAACTGATGGGGCTAGTCCTAGTGGAAGTTCTTTCCATCCCAAGCACAAAGCAGACTGAAATGGATTGGATCATGGAAGTAACTGATGAGCCAAACTCATGGATGTCACCAATTAAAGAGTACCTAATCACTGGGGCACTCCCGACTTAAGCTAAGCAACAAAGTTTTTTTTTTTTGCAAAAAGCTTCTTTCTACCTTATTCAGGACGGATGACTGTATAGACGTGGATTTCTACACCTTTACTTCGTTGTGTTACAGAAAAGGAGTCAAAGGCGATCATGGCGGAATTACACGAAGGGGAATGCGGAGGACATACCGGTGGACACTTTTTGGCTAAGAAAATCCTGCGATAGGGTTACTTTTGGCCTGATATCAATAAAAATTTCATGGCCTACACTAAAAAATGCGACAGATGCCAAAGATTTGCCAAGATCCCAAGGATGCCGTCTACAGCTATAACCCACATGGTCAGCCCATGGCCATTTTCTATTTGGGGCATTGACCTCATAGGAGCCCTTCCCACTGCAAAATCTGGTTTTAAATATGCAATTGTGGTCGTTGATTTCTTTACAAAATGGGCTGAAGCAAAACCATTGGTCACTATAACTTCGAAGAAAGTTATTAACTTTGTCTTGAAAAATATCATATGCAGGTTTGGGGTACCACAAAAGATAATGAAAGACAATGGGACCCAATTTGAAAGTGAAGAGTTCCAAAACTTTTGCGTTAAGTATAAAATCCAAAAAAGCTTCTCAGCAGTTGCCCATCCGCAAGTGAACGGGCAGATGGAAGCAGTAAATAAAATCATCAAGATGACCATTAAGAAATGGCTAGAGAAGTCTAAAGGTGGTTAGGTAGATGAAATCCCACTGGCATTATGGGCATATCACACCACACATAAAACTGCAACAGGGCATACTCCCTTTTCTTTATCTTACGGCTCTGAAGTCATGATACCAATGGAGCTAGAAGTCCTTAAGAGGGATATACTTCGACCATAAAGAAAACGAGAAGCCACAGCTCGAAGCCCTCGACCAGCTTGACGAAATAAGAAAGGAAGCGGAACTCAGAGTAGCCGCACATCAAATAAGGGTGGCGAGGCATTTCAATTCAAAAGTCAAATATAAGGATTTCAAAATTGGAGACCGTGTTCTGAAGAAGATAATGACCGGTACTGGGGTTTTTGGACCCAATTGGGAAGGGCCTTATGTTATAAGTCAAAAACTCTAGGATGGTACCTTCAAACTAACTACTACAGATGGAAACCAGATTCCACGAGCATGGAACATCGAGCATATTCGTCATTATATTTTATAGCATGTTGTTCGAATACATAAAAATGCTTTAAAGTTTTACAAGAATTTCGCATTTGAAATATGTACATAAAACAAATGAATATGGAGTTCTGTTTACATGTACAAATCACTTATTCACAAGCTCCTACTAAAAGGTGATTTCTTTGTGTAGGCAAACAAGCGACCAGGGGGCATCAACCCAAGGAGTGCCGATTTTCATCAGGAAATACCGAATCTTTTACACACGACCAACAAAAGGCTTGGTGCCAGATCAAAGAAGTTAATGCTGGGGTGAAAGCAACACAAAAAGTCCCATGGTTAAAATTTCCAAGCCCATAAAAGAAACACCTTCTTAGGTGCAGGACATGGGTTCTCCGACTTGAGGAAAAAAACTCGACGAGGCGAACCAGTGTCTGTTTCCTAGGGCGAGGCATAAAGTAGGAAAAAACCGACATGTCCCAAAAAGGAAAAAGAAAATTGCCAATCCAAAAAAAAATGGGGGGTACCTTGTTAGATGAAGGACACGAGTTTTATTCCTTCTGAGTCAAACTCGATGAGATAAACTAGTGTCCGCTCCTCGGGATGAAGCATAAAAAAGGGGAAGGATCAAACATGCTAGAAGGACCATTACAAAGCAGAAATCCCAACCGAAAAGGGGTATCCATTCTTGTTATTTATTGTTAACCAAGTCAAACAAAGCCAAGATTGGATTGCAACATTGAAACCAAAGTCCTCCCATGGGGGCACGCATTAAAAATGCATCCAGAAATTACCATAACATACATACAAACAGATATTTAATAAAAAAAATCTAAATAGCTTAATTGCTAAAGTTAAACACAATGAGAAACTCACCAGTCAAGACAAATACTAAAAACTGGATAATCCCAGCTTAATAAAACCTTAATAAGACCAATTGGTAATTCTAACAATCGTAATAACGTACGATCAACCTGTAATACGATACTAACGTACGATCGACCTGTAATACGATACTAACGCACGATCGCCAAAAAAAAAGTGTTGTTGGGCAGGACAGAGACAAGGTGTGGCAGAAAGAGACACAAAGAGCATCGCAAAGACAACAAAACAACCATACATTAAGATCACAAAAGTGTCAAAGATCAACACAAGTCACAAACCAGCATAACATCACAAGCGAGGGCCGGCAGCACCCGCTTACACAACTGGTCTTAAAGTTCAAAAAGAAAAAAAACCATAGATAGGAAAAGGAGACTAAAGGTCTCTAACCTTCCTTGGCCTACCTACCTTCCTTTTAGTCTGAGCAGAACAGGATGGAAGTTCATCAGCATGCTTAGGAACTGCCGATTCGACATACCCTAGGGCGACAGAAGCAACCACGCTATCTTTGGACCTAAGAGCACGGATCAACTTTGCCTTATCATCTTCTAGTACAGAGATGCACACAAGATTTTCCTTGGGAAGATTTTGGAGGTCGCAGGCCAATGTGTGTCAGCCATTCATCTGCTTTGCAGAATGATTTTTCAGCAAATCCATCTGTTTTCCAAATTGATGCACAGAAGTCTCGAGATGGGCCAACATCTGACCTTTTGCGGCAATCATGTCACAAGAAAAAGTTTGAGAGTTAGATGGAGAAATATCCACATTAGAAGGTACTCCCTGAAGCTCCACCGCCGGAACCGCTTAGCAAGCCTTGGACTGCATGGCACAGGAGCATAGCGCGGCCTACAGATGATAGTTTGAAGCTCTGTATGAGAAGGACCGAAGGGAGAATTTACAGATGGTTGACCAGTTGACTGAATCTCGTCTGTCGAGACATCCAAATCAAAGAAATTTTCCCATCGACGTCGCTCTGGAGACGAAACCATCCTACAAATGGATCAGCGAATAACCATGAGGTCCAAAGGAAGAACGAACATAAGTAAGAATCGAAAAACCTGTGTTATACGAATTGGTGATAGAAGGAAACACGTAGTTTTTTGGTTGAGAAACCTTGTTGAAGAAAAATGAGAGCAAAATTGAATGAGGAATAAAATATAAGAGGGTAGATCGAAGGACACACATCAAAAGCATTTCTCGCCATGTCAGCCCAATAATCGATTACAGAAATAAGTGTCCCATCAGAATCCAGTTGGCATGATCACTTCCCCATGATTTAGTCGTTTGCAATGATGACAAGACAGTTCAAGCATCTCACCCGAAGAAAACGACATCAATAAATTCCAATGAAGCAATCTTAATCTCTGCACGACCAACCCTTCGATGAGCCAGGTTAAACCTGCTAAACAATGTTGCAATCAACCATGTCAAGGCCAGCAATTCCTTGCTAAGAGAAATCACGGACTTTGAGGGGCAAGTGTTAATCCCTCAGAAAATCCATACGCATAATGAGTTATAAGATCTGAGCAGGAACTACAGAACGAACACCTTCAGGGTCGATCGCGCACTGTTTTGACCGAAGCATTTAAGCGACTCACAAAGGACAGGAAACAATCGCGCAGCACAAGGCCCAAATACTAAGTTCAAGGCAAGTCAATTGCCCAACGCGATCGAGAGTGGCGGTACAATACATTATGAGTAGTGCGACTCAACAAAGGTGTTGAGGTCACACGACATATTTGACAATCGACCAAATACCAAAATAAAGCAAGTCACCCATTCAACATAGGTGGGAGCGACCTCACAACATAGCCATAAGGGTGATCGGCGCCATACAAAGGCGGCAAAAGGAAAAACGCTCTCGAGCCAAGAAGGTCGGTCGCGTAGGGTACAAAGGAGAATTTATTCCAATCCCGCATTATGCTCTTATAAAGCTACCCAAAGCATCCGTTCTTATAAAGTCGCGCGCTCAGCTATCTGAAGCACTCGCTCATGTGAAACCGCTCACACACGACAACTGGATACAGTTACGGACAGCTGGCTACAGATAGGTAGGGGTATGATTATGGTTAATGGGATGAGCAACCCGCAGCCTGCAGATACAGATTTCAGATCATTTCCGTAGGAGAGTTCACCTATAAATACGTCATAGCTGCCAACATAGAGGGGATCGAATCTTTGAAACCACAAAGTGCTGCTAAATTCTATCCTCAATCACTCCTTAAACATTCTGAAAAGAAATCATCATTTCCATGCCTCGAAGTTCCATCATTCATCTGGCCATGGCGTCAAGCACAATCTTATAATCAGGGGAAAC
Organism: Allium sativum; assembly: GCA_030737875.1. Taxonomy (NCBI): domain Eukaryota; kingdom Viridiplantae; phylum Streptophyta; class Magnoliopsida; order Asparagales; family Amaryllidaceae; genus Allium; species Allium sativum. Next base: position 826,012,969 of record CM060913.1, read on the forward strand.
GAAAACCACTACATTCTCAATCACTTACCCATCCTTCTCCTCTGCAGATTCTACCATTCTCTTGCAAAACTCTAGGATTGAAATGTGTGAATGAGAGTATGTTGGTTGGACATAAAGATGTATGAAAAGAGAGAGTTGATGTATTTTGTAATCCTCATTATAAGAACGCAGACTATCTTCATAGTAGACGTAGGCCTAGTTTACGGCTGAACCACTCAAATCTCATCTCTGTTTTAACTTCCTCACATTTTCATTTTCAATTATTGTTAAACATGGCTCCATTTATTTCCTTACCACATTGGTGAAGTACAGCTTTAGTACCTTGGGTGTTTAGACAAATTTTGGTGTAAACAACTAGGCCACGCAAAGTCCAAACGTTCATAATCGAGAACATCAAGGGGCAAAAGACAACTATCCATGAGCAAGGGAGTTGGGTCGGATATACAGAGAAGTCCCGAGTCAAAGAGAAAAATCATACATAAACAATCCCTATGTTTGCGGGTTGGGTCGAAGATGTCGGATCAGGTTCGAACTGCACGCATGCAGAAAACCAGCTCTAGTATGAAAGCATCGAGTCAGGCCGAATGAAACTATATCCAACCCTCCAAGCACATGGAAATCGCAAGGCACGCTTACCCTATCGAACCCAATCGCGTAGACCCCTACCCGCACCGCCAAAAGCCATGATTGCACACCATCGTCTTGACCAATTCTTTTGCCTACTTCACTGGGTCGAGCAACACTTGGCAAGACCCAATCCAAAGTTCACCTCTCCACTCACCCACATTCAGATCCGATATTTACTAAATGGGTGCCACGTGGCATCCGACTCGAGCTCAGGAACCTTCTATAAGTACATGATTTTGGGGCATTTTGAAGGATCTTTTGGCACTCTACTCACCCAAACTCCAGCATTATCATTACTATTCTTGTAATCAGCATTGTACTCTCGATCGTTGAGCATAATTTGATAAATATTGAGAGGGAGTTGATTGTATTGGAGAGATTGAGTGACTATAATCATTGTACTTATATTTCATTACTCAATCAAAGAATATAAAGTGGACATAGGCTCTTTAACGCTGAACCACTATAAATCTCATGTGTTCATTGCTTGATTATAACTCTTCATTATTCTCTACAAAATCTAATTAACTGGGTGTTAGTACCATTTTTTGGTCTAACACATACAATGCTTCAAACGATGACATATTCAAACTAGCTTCGAAGCTGTTATTATACGAGAACTCGACCAGATGTATATGGTTTTCCTAAGACCCTATAAAATCAAGAATACAAGATCACAACAAATCTTCTAAAATACGATTCACCCTTTCTGTCTGGCCATCTGTTTGGGGATGATATGCAGTGCTAAGATTTAACTTTGTTCCCAACTCAGACTGAAATGCTTCCCATAACTTACTGGCGAAATTGGATCGCGATTACTAACTATGTTGTTGGGCACCCCATGCAGTCTAACAATCTCTTTCACATATAATTGAGCCAGACTCTGAGATGTCCTATTAGCTTTCACTAGAAGAAATAGGCAATCTTCATTAAACTATCTATAATAACCCAAATGTTATCATTTCCCTTCTTCATTCTAAGCAGACCATCAATAAAATCCATAGATATCTTGTCCCACTTCCATTCTGGAATCTATAATGGTTGCAACAATCCAGCAACCTTTTGCTGATCATTTATAACATGCTGTCAAGTTGGACACCTACTAACATATATCGAAATATCTCTCTTCATAGACTTCCACTAGAATGTGCGCTTTAGATCCTGATACATCTTACTCACCCCTGGATGAATACTTAGCTTAGATTTGTGACATTCATCCAGTACCTCTCTTCTAAGCTCATGAATATTCGGAACACAAATTCGTCCTTGTAATCTCATAACTCCCTTACTATCAACTTGGAAATTCGAGACTTTGCCTTCCTGAATTATTTTTCTAATCCTCTGAATAAATTCATCGTATTTCTAAAGAACAGAATTCTTCCCAATCAGTGTGGGTGTGATAATAAGAATATCAATAATCGTGTTCTTTCTGCTGAGCGTGTCTGCCATAACATTGGCTTTCCCTGAAGTATATAAAATATCAAGATCATAAGCTGCTAGAAACTCCAACCAACGCTGCTGGCACAAATTCAAATCTTTTTGGGTGAATAGATACTTCAAAGATTTATGATTTGTAAATAACTCGAACTTCTCACCCAATAGGTAATGCCTCCAAATCATTAAGGCAAATACCATAGCTAACAACTCCAAATCATGAGTAGCATACCTTTTCTTATGCGGCTTGATGACTTGCATAAGCAACTACTTTGCCTTTTTGCATCAACATTGCGCCAACTCCTTCATTAGTAGCATCTGTACAGATAGTCAAATCCCGATTACCATCTATAATTGTCAACACTAGAGCACTAGTCAACCTTTCTTTCGTCTCTTGGAAAGCGGCTTCACATTCTGTCGTCCAATTAAACTTGGTGTGCTTCTTAGTGAGCTTCGTCAATGGACTGGATAACGCCAAAAAATCCTTAACGAACTTCCGATAATAAGTTGCCAATCCCAGAAAACTTCTAACCTCTATGGGAGTGCTCGGTTGCTTCCAATCTTAGATAGTCGTAATCTTTCTCGTATCTACCGAGATTCCTTCCTTTGATATAACATGACCAAGGAATTTCACTTTTTCTTTCCAGAATATGCTTTTTGAAATTTTGGCTTCTAATATGTTCTTTCTCAGAATTTCCAATACCTATTCTAAATGCTTTGTAATATCGATGGCGGACTTCGAGAAGGTTAGAATATCATCAATGAAAACTAGCACAAACTTGTTTAATACTCCTTGGAACACCCGATTCAATAAATCAACAAAATACGCAAGGGAGTTGCATAACCCGGACGGGATTACCAACCATTCGTAAAATAAATCTGAACCTCTGAAATCTATCAAAGGAACACTGTAACGACCTGGATTTTGAGTCGTTTAATTCTGAATATTTAAATTGGTTTTTAATATCTTATTTGAATTATAAAATGAATTTTTTTAATAAGGAATTTATTTATTAAAACCAAAGTTTTAACATATAATTTATAATATAAATATAAAACGAGCACATTTGAAAGCTAAGTGGTAACCATACCATTTGGGTATGCTAAGTTAATTTGTGGAATTGGTTTATAAGCAAAACGTTTTCCATCTTATTTGATAGTGGTGTTCCTTTAGTTTTGTTTTGACATAGCGTCGCCAATGTCATACCAATACAAATACGATAGTGAAAAAGACTCAACACCTTATTTTATCCATGTTGATCCGTTAGCACTGAATTTCAGTTAATATTAAATTAACACTACATTGCATGATACAGTTCAATAATTAAATAAAAAAATTAGCACTCACACGCGATCACCAAGCTATAACCAACGTACTGTCCAAACTGTTGAAGGTGTGCTAGCCAAGTTTCACAGCAGGTTGCACTGCACGTCTTTAACCCATGCGTGCCAAGAAATTGAGAATCGTGTATCCCAAGGAATTCAGTTTCATGATTCCCAAGCTGTTCTTCTTTAAATACTGGTCCTTACTCTCATTCTCAAACAAATAGCAAACCCACTCTCACCGTAATCTTCAATTCTATCTTCCTATTCACGTTTCTTACCTCTTTACTAACATCTCCTTTCAGTAAAAAATAATAATACAAGAAACCAAATACGTAATTAAGCCGTGAGACTTTGGATTTACTAGAACAGTGGTGCCTAAAACTTCAATTCTATGCCATGACAGTGAATCGCAACCACCATACTGGGTTCGAAAGTTCTCCAGAGAACTAGGGTTCAGGAGCGTGGATGATACAAGGAGAATGGGGAATTATGAAGCTCGTTTCTGAACTGGTGGAGTAGGTTGCTACATGCTTGGATTTTTGGGTGGTTTTGGGGTCAAAAGGGTTCGTTTCTAACAGTGTATGGAAGTTGTGAAGTCGCGATTTGGGGGTGCTATCGAGATGGCTATGGGGGTGATAGGAAATAGGAGGAGAGTTGTTGGGAAAGTTAGTGATGGAAGCGTCCCTAGTCGGTGGCCAGAGGAGGAAGCGACAGTCAAATAGAAAGTTTGAGTGACACGATTGTTTATGTTTTGAGAGGAGTGAAGCCACGCAGGGGTGGGAAAACATTGAGTAAAACTGTAGTAAATATTAGGGTGAAGAGGATGAATATGGTATGAGTTAAATGGAGAAACCTAGTGGTGTTTGAAGTTTAATTCACAACAGTGGATTGATGATAAAGGAGATCGATGAAGATTTTGTTGTCTAGTGCAATGGTGGAGTCATTTTGATATTGAATGGATGGAATCATGGAAGTATGGTGGTGAGTGGAAGGTGCGAGCTGTCACCATTACTATAGGAGCAGACGTTTTATTCGATTGGAAAGATGGACTTCAGGAAATTAAGGGCGAGTTCAAGCTGGAGTTAAGGTTTAAAGAAGGTGATTAATGGTTAGGTGAGTGATTTAAAAAGTTGGGTTGTTTGTCATGGGTTCAAAAGTCAAGGCAAAAGATCAGGAAAAATGCACAGGAGAGAAAAGAACTGCATGGAAAAAAGGGAATTAGCCGTTTAAAGTAATTAACGTTTTTCTACTTATAATTAATTTGAGTAGCTAGTCAATTAATTAATTAATAATATTTTAAGGAATATATCTCACCCATTTTAGATTCAAATGCCATGGGGTTGGTCACGCTGAATTCATAACAACGAACTCTACATTGGTGGAACCGATGAGGCTGAGAACAAAACTCTCAAAATTTTGCAGTAAAATCGAACATTTGTTTGATTTTAAATGGAACCCAAAAACAGAATTGTCAACTGCAAAATAGGTGAGTAAACTCACTCTAACTCGGTTATATTTTTATATAAACAAATTTTAAATTTATTTCTAGTAATTTTATACTATGTTGTTTGAATGAATAGTTGATAAAATTGGTTGAATGGTTGATATAGCTATATCATTGGTCGATTATTCAGCATGATATGTCATATTGATATTAAATTAATATTATTAATGTTGATTAACCACTGTGGGTGCAGGAAAATAGGTTGGAGGGATCCAACTGGATTCCTCAAAATTTTATTTACTACTATATTTATTTTGATATATGATCTGATATATGACCAGTAATTGATTATGTTGTGGTTGAATTACACTGGCTCCATAATTTTGGTATTTATATACCATAAAATATTTTTGAATGTTGAAAAGGAAATTGGGATTTAAAAATGAAATTTATTTCCAAACTAGAGAGAAAATTTCGAATAGAGTTGGAAATAGAAACCTGTTCGAATTGATAAATCAAGAAGTTTTTTATGAGAGTATGAATTAAGTGAATTATTTATCACTAGATAAATTAAATTATAAATTCAAATTTGAATTTTATATGAAAAAGTGGAAACGGTTTTGAAACCAATATTGGAAAAGAGATTTGAACTTAGAAAATTTTAAAGATAATTATAAACGAGATTTTAAACGATTGGAATAAAAAATGAGATTTATATGAAAAATTCTGAATAGAAATTATATTTGGGTTTAAAGGTACTAAGTATGAAATCAAACTGACTTGATTATATAAAAGAAATATATTCACGATCAAAGTGAATAATGGTTTAAAGCAAATATATTACAAATGAGATATCTATAAAGGAAAATTAGATTTGTAATATGAGTCCAAATTGGAACTTGAATGAGAAAGGGAAATGGAGAATCATTTTCAAAAGCAACCGATGAGTTTTATTCCAAAGGTCAGAATATAAATATATGGAGATAAATCTAAGGAATTTATAATTCAAATTCGACTATGTCGAATTTTTGTAAAAATTTATTTTTAGATAAAGATAATTAAAATTCTACTTAATATGAAAACCTAATTTAAATGGAGTTCTATGCTTTGAAATAATATACTATTATTATGGTTAAATGAGCAGTATTTGTAGAAATCAAACGAAATCGATTTTGGAGGTTAGGGAACGTATAGCATGTAAATATATTTGGAAGGAAATTTCAATTGTTACATAAACATAATGGTGTTAATGGCAGTTTTATAAAATGAGATATATAAATATAATATGGGTTTATAAGTGACTTAATATGAATCTAAAATGGTAATTACAAACAAAAATCAAGTGGATTGTTAAACGAATCTTGATTCCTATTTAGGAGTGACATTCATATTTGAAGTGAATAACGATTTGGAAGCAATTACATATGGGAATAATTATAAGGCCAATTTGTGTTAAACTGAAATGGTAGATTATTCTGAAGTTTAGAATATTAATCGAATGTGGATTATTCGAAAGTGAATTATTTATTTAAAGACTCGATTATATTGAATTCAGGGAAATATTTTTTCACTTTTTGTGTTAATAAATATTTAATTGATTAATTAACTGTTTAATTATTTATATATTTAATTAAATGAATAAAAGTGACATTTTAAAGCTTTTATTTTAGAAACAGGAATTTATAACGCTACCATTATAATAGTAAACCTAAACAACGATTTTAGCGCTGTTGTTAAATAAATGTTTATAAATCTAAACAACGATTTTAGTGCTGTTGTTATAATAAATGTTTATAAATCTAAACAGCGATTTTAATGTTACCGTTATAATAAATGTTTTATAAATCTAATATTTGGAGACAGCAATTATAACGCTACCGTTATAATCAATGTTTTTCCGTAAAAAATGGATCCTTAGATTGAATCTGAGAGTCACATAAGCAATGTTTTGTTTGAAGTTGTGGGCTTTGACTGTTTCAAAATTTAGAATGTTGTTCAATTAAGGTCTGAGAGGTAATTATACCCCCAGCTTGATTGACTTCATGATTGATGGAGGAATAGTTAAGGTTCAATAGTGAAGATTGGTTAGCAATATGATTAGTTAATAAATGTTTAATGATTTGTGTTATAATAATGATGTTCTATAACATCGTGTTAATTTAAAGGATTTTTTAAATGTTTTTCCCAAAATAAAATGAGAGATATTTTCCACACATAGAAAATGAAATGAATTGGTCAACGAGGAATTAAGAAATGGAATATGGAAATGTTTTCTAATATTAATAAGGTATATTTTCTGAATGTAGAAAATAAGGATTCGTGAATATATAGAAATGTTTTCTAACTGGAATAAGTAGGGGTGGAATCGCTTCGGTACTAGAAATTTGTGTTCAAAACCATTACCGTACTAACTTTCTGTGGTAATAGAAAAATCATTCCATTACCACCCAAAAAAATCGGTTACTAAAGTTCGGTTTATGGTTGGTAGAGGTCAGTAATAAGATTTTGCCATTTACTAGAATAAGATCTTTTTGTTTATAATATTTCACATTAAAATATTAAATACTAAAATTGATTTTTTTTTATTATTACATTATTATTTATCTATCTTATTTTACGTAGTCAAACATGCAAGAAAACATTATGGATGAACTAAAATATCATATAAGTTATACTGTTCTAAGATATTTGATAAAAATCGCATTCAATCTTGTAATGTAATAGCATTTTACTAGGTATTTTATTAAATCATTACAGATTATAAGTTCATTGTTATGTAATAAACATATATGATAAAATATAAGAATATACATAAGTATTGTTTAAGATATGTGGTAGGTATGGTAATTACCATTGTTAGTGCTCAATTACCATTGCAGTACCGCATAGTTTCATGTGGTTTGACATACCGTACCAATCAAATTGATTACCAATTGTTCAATACCACTTTCGTTGGTAGTAGTTCGTAATGGTCGGTAAGTGGTAATATCGTAGAAATGTCCATCCCTAGGATTAAGAGATGTTTTCTCGAATAAAGAAATCATAACATTACAAATGTTATTCCAAGAACCGAGAGAGGAAATCGAGTTTTGAAAGGGTACGGAAGATGGGAAATAGGAATTAGAAATGATAATATAATAAGGAATTGATTTAAAAAGGGGCCAGTGGTGTATGATGCTTGATCAGTAGAATTTCCAATTGGAAATAGGACCGTTGATTATATGGATGTTTCTTTGATAGTTAAATCACCGACTATCAAAGTTTTGATTTATTTTATACCTCCATTGTCAATATGGAGAGACCAAGATCAGATTTAATGTCTGAAAACCACTATGTATTGGTATAAGCGTTACAAATCAACTTATGCTGAAGATAATTGAAGACGGAGTAAAATGCAAGGGCTGTTCTGTTAACCCTAGGTAGAAATTTCCCAAGATGGATTAATAGAATAGTGCCTTCGGTTTGTCCAGTCCTAGGATAACGTATATGGACGAATGTCTGAAGACTTGGCATTCAAAGTAATGGTGGTAAGATGTTCTGAAGAGATAATCGTGACCTCAAGCCTCCTCAACAGGGTAATGACAGAAATCGGGCAGGTAGCATGGCCATATGGGTCATTCCCATTAGTGTTATTATCACCTGATCTAGAGAAACTTCATTTGCTTCTTATTCTATTCAATGTTGTATGATTTCGGTAGCGGTTGCTGATCACAACCATTGGTGATAATATGCTCGGTACACTCAAGTTAAATGAGTGGTCAGCCATGTGTAGGTCAGGTTGCAAGATGTTCTTGTTGAACCCAGTGTATTCGCCTCTAGAGATACACTATCGGAAGGTGGTTCCATAACTTGTCATGTTGGAAATTCAATCTCCAATAAGCGCCCTGCAGTTTTTGATTTAATATTATATATGGAGCGTGAGATGCAAGCGTTCCGCTAGATTTCTGTTTATTTGATTTAGACACTATTGTAATATCATTGGATTTGATATCAAAAATATTTTTGGTCATCGTAACGTAAAAACCATCCGTGTTTATGTGTGGATCGGTCTTACGATTATCATTTCTTTTGAAAGAATTTTGAAAGTTAAATAAATGGTTAGAGTTTACTTACACCAGTCCCATGACTGACCCAGAGTTTATTTTGTTTGTTTTCCCTAAACTCTTGGGTGCCCAAATTTGAATGGCCATTCAAGTAGTCAGGATTTTACAGATTCACTTGGAGGAGATTGAAGTAGGAGGCTTCACCAGTTAGCTATAGACTATCATATTTTTCCGCTATGTATTGTGTTCATATCTGGAAACACGTGTTTACAACTATTCCAGAAATAGCTGTTGTGCTCTGGTGATGGTAAGTATACAAAGTTAATGAATTGTATTTCAAAGTTTATGTTATCTAATATATTTTATTCGTTCCGCTGTGAGTTGTGATCTTCGTTTTCTTCTATTCTAATATTTCTTTCTTTTTATTTCTCATCCTCTAACTTCTTTCTAATAATGATTCATGTTTCTGTGCAATTTAGGTTGGACGTGTGTTGTCATTAGTCGACTCAAAGAGGACGGAAATTTGGGCCATTACAAACACATTCTTCTGCAATTTTTAATTGATAAAAACCTATAGCTAGGTCCATTTTCGAAAACACTCGAGCTCCATTCAAGAGATCTAATAGATCATCAATATGCAGCAGTGAGTACTTATTCTTGAGCGTATGCTTATTGACGTCTCAATAATCCACACATAAATCTAAGAGTACCGTCTGACTTCGGAACAAACACCACTACCGCTCCCCAACTTAAGAAACTAGGCCTGATCAAACCTTTCCACAAAAGCTGACGAGTCTAATTACTAAACTCTTCCTTTTCTTTCAATGTCATCATGCGAATAGCATGCACAACTGGCCTCGCATTCAAAACTAGATAAATTCTAAAATCAATCTCCCTCCGCGGAGGTAAGCTATCAACTTCCCCAAACACATCCGCGTAATTTTTAACAACTGGAATATCCTCGATGGAAGTAGAGAAAATCTTTAGAGCAAACTAGAATACCTAATCTAGACATCTACATAGTATAATTTTGAAATCTCTAAATATTGTTTTAACTCTTACAACTCTTTCTGCACATTTAACTTCGGCTTCATATTTTGTCAACCAATCTAACCTAAGAATAATATCAAACTCGGTAAAATCCATAATAAACAAATGGATGGAAAATAAAAATGGGAAAAAGAGATGGACACTCTATAATACAAACAAAGATCAAGAGAGCCTCCTATCATATTATTAACATGGATGGGTTCTTCAAGATATCTAATTTTCAAACTTAATTTCTTAACCATATTACTTGAAATAAAACTCTGAGATGCGCCCGTATCAAATAATAGTTTAACAGGAATATCTTTAATTGTAAGCATACCTTCCAAGACATCTGCCCTTCCTATGCTAGCAGAAGTTTTTGGGGGCATCTGCCACATTATACACATGGGCCACTTCAGACTTATTCATCAGTGGGCAGTACTTTGCAATATGTCCCATCTTATGGCAATTGTAGCATTCCCTGTTATCTCGAGGTTTCTGGCTATAATCAGTTTCATTCCTCTTTGGCCTTTTGGGAGCTCTGCAATCCCTTTCCTAGTGTCCATACCTACCACAGTTTTAACATTTAGTCTCCTTTGATTTATCATTCTCGAGCTTTGCTTCTTCAGTCTTGCTTGTCTTTAGCTTCTTGTTCGAAGATTTCCCTTTATTGCTAGAATAACTTCTATCCCTTCCTCCTTAGCATTCCTTATATCAATACTGTAATGTCCCGTACTTTTACAGTAGAATAACTAATTTATTTAATTATTAAATATCGATTTGGCGTTGAGTTAAATAATATTTATATTTAATTAATATAAATAATAGAATAAAATATAATTCAGAAATAATCAAAAATAGTGGAATTCACAATATTGTGTGAATTGGATTATTTATAAGATTTAGTTTAGTCTAGAATTGAATTAGAATAATGAATATATTTAATTAACGATGGTTGAGTGTATAAATTATAATATAATTATAATCGAGCTCGAAATGATGCTGCAGTTCATAATTTGGCGATTCGAACTTTAAACGAATATACAGAAGTCGTTTTAAAACGGATTCCTATGAAACAAGAAACGTTCGGAGATGGTGAAGTATATTTTTCTAATGAGAGAGAAAAATCGGGATTTCATCATATAGATTTTGATTTATGTCCAAACAAAATATTCAGAAAAGCAGCGGCATATTCATTTATGAGCCATAACGATATATTTAATTATAATTAAATATTGGCCTCGAATTTAGACAAGCCCTTTGAGACGTAGTGATAATTTAATTTTTAGAATTTTACTGTAACTTTTAATTAACTAAATACGCAACTTTTTATTTGGAGTATTTTGCACCCTATATCAATATTTTAGGATTTAACAATATAAGTTAATCTACCGATATTATTATATTTTTAGGATCGTAGCACAATGCTGATTATAATGGTACTTTTATTTTTGTCGATAGCGTGTCCGTTCATGAGTAAAGCCGTACGTACATAACGAGTGCTAAGACCATTTAAAACATAAACAAAACAAACAAATACAAGTATAAATCTGTTACTTCGCAACAAAGGAATGATAAAGTCCAACTCCTTCTAAAACGCAGTAGACTACCCTAAGCTTAACACAGTAAGCTATAGCTATGTAAAGTACACATTAAGCTATGCATCAAAGGCCATACGTCCATTGTCAATCAATACACCTTGTACACGTTACCTTTTCTGTGCCTTAGCATAGAAGCATAAGGGTATATGTATACATTAGAATAGATATGTACGTGGAATACTCAAATCCAAGCATGCTACCTACCTACTGAACAGCTACAAAAGAATACGTGAGGGATCAATTCTCGAAAATCATTTAAAATACCAAAACCCAGTCCTTGAGTGTAACGAGCAGAGTGCTTTCATTTCATCTATATACTGTTGGGTGCATATTTTGGCAAAGATTGGAGATGAAAGAGTCCGGTGTTTTCTGTGTGCTATGTCCTTTCCGAGCTGATGACGTGATGTGGTTTTGGCGATAGTAAGCGTTGTTAACAGCCGATAAGAAGAAGGAAAGTAGGAGCATGAGGTTAGTTCGGAAATGGAGGGACTGACGATGTGGCGGTATTGTTGTGGGAAGTGATAATATTGTCTGAAAGGAGGAGCAGGAGATCCAAACATTCGGAAAGGGTATGTGAAACGGAAGGTGGAGATGGGGGAGCACTTACTGGTGTTTACTGGAGGTAGACGAACTGAAAATAGTGGTGTTCGGGAAGACAAGGCGTGTGGAAAGAGGAGTTGTGTGGTGTTATTCGTTTGGACTTTTGTTGATTTATGAAGGGGTAAAGGGGAAGGGAAGATCGGCCATGGTGGAAGCTTTAACGAGCTGGAGTTTTGTTCAAGAAGAAGGGTACTGTGTCTTTCGGGTTGGGTATTCAAATCAGAAGTTGGGCTTGAAATAAAGGGTAAGGCCCATATAGTATCTAGTAAATATTTAGTTTAATTTAACTAAGTATAGTGTAAACTAATAAAATGTATATCTACTGCATACGATGTCAGAATTTCGAACGGTTGGGTCCGTTGGGATCGTATGGACGGTGGCTACACCATGAAACTGACTGGAAGTCCATCGGAGCTCGTTACAATTTATAGCAAAATAAATTGTCCGTCTGAATCAAGCGATGGTTATCATTATTAACGATGATCGTCCAATGTGAGTAAAACTCACCAACTCTAAACAGTTATATTTTCATAACATATTTCTAGAACTGATAATTATATGTCAATTGCTGTGTGTTAACTGTTTGGTTGAATTGCTTATGTATTGGTTGAAAATATAGATAACGATATATATATAAATCGTTAATCAAATATTGATTCTGTTTAGCAGAATATTTCATATTGAAATGAAATCGATATTAATTATGTTGTTTAACATCTGTGATGCAGGGAACAGGTTGGAGGAATCCAACTGGGTTCCTTAATATATAAAATACTGTTTTGTTTCATATATTGTGATATATGATGTGATAAATAATCTGTTGTTGATTATGGATGTTTGAATGATATCGATCACTGTTGTTTGGTATTTTATATACCGTAATAAATACTGGGATGTAAAAAGTGGATTTTCAAAGTATATTTTGAAAATAAATTATTTATATAAAATCAATGGATTTTATATATAAAAAGGAAAAAGGATTTATAAAAGGAAATAATTATAAAATCAAAGAGTTCAAAAGGGAATTTATCTGTGAAAACAAATATAAAGGGAAATATTCATGAAAATAGGAAATATTTGTAAAACATTTACAAATAGAATAGAAAAGGAAATATTTGTAAAGCATTTACAAATAGAATTGAAAAGGAAATAATTGTGAAACATAAATAAATAGATTATAAAAGGAGATATTTATTTAGAAAAATAAATAGATTATAAAAGGATATATTTATTTAGAAAATAAATAGAGTTATAAAAAAGGAGATATTTATTGGGAAAATAAATAGAAATATAAAAGGAATTTATTGGAAAATGAAAAGAATGTTATATAAGGAAATATTTGGCAAATGAATAGAATTTTACATCAGGAAAGTTTAGACCCGTGCTTCGCACATGGGTATAACATGATATTGATTTAAAGTAGATTTTAAATAGAAATATGTTTAACAGATAAGTAGAGAAAATTAATTTATAAATAATGTTTTATAAATTAAGTAAAATATTTATCTTTGGATAAATAGAATATATAAGTCGAGACTTATATAGAGAAGTAAGAATCGATTCCAACATCGATATTTGAAACTGAATATGGACGTAGAGTTAATCAAGATGTGTTAATCAAAATGATTTAGAGGAGTTAATCGAAATATAATTAATCGATTAGAATTAGAGTTAATCAATTAGAGTTAGAATTAATCGATTAGAGTTAGAGTTAATCAGTTAGAGTTAACCAATTAGAGAACCAATTAGAGTTAATCAGTTAGAGTTAACCAGTTAGAGTTAATCGATTAGAGTTAAATCGAACTAGAGTATTCAAATAGAGTTAATCGAGTTAGTCGAATATTAGTTATTTGAATAAGGTTAAAGGAAATTATCGAATATAGTTTATTCAAAAGAAACTTTCGAATATTAGTTATTCGAAGTGAGGTTATCGAATATTAGTTACTCGAAGTAGGTTAATCGAATATTAGTTATTCGAAGTAAGGTAATAGAATATTAGTTTATTCGAAAGGAGTTAATCGAATATTAGTTATTCGAAGGAGTTAATCGAATTTTGTTTATTCGAAGGAGTTAATCGAATTTAGTTATTCGAGAGCAGTAAATCGAATTTAGTTATTCGAGAGCAGTAAATCGAATATAGTTTATTCGAAGGAGTTAATTGAATATAGTTTATTCGAAAGGAGTTAATCGAATATTAGTTATTCGAGGAGAGTTAATTGAATATTAGTTATTCGAGGAGAGTTAATCGAATATTAGTTTATTCGAAGGAGTTAATCAAATTTAGTTATTCGAAAGGAGTTAATCGAATTTATTTATTCGAGAGGAGTTAATCAAATTTAGTTATTCGAGAGGAGTAAATCGAATTTAGTTATTCAAAAGGAGATAATCGAATATAAGTTATTCGAAGTAAGTTAATCGAATATTAGTCATTCGAAGTGATTTAATCGAATATTAGTTATTCGAAGAGAGTTAATCGTCGAATTCGATTATATCAAATTCGGGAAAGTACTTATACTTTCCGGTGTTTAAATCAAGATTTATTTATTTATAAATTAGGTGTTTATTTATTTATTCAAATTAAAGAATAAAGGTTGTATTCTGAAGTTAGATATTTCAGAAGAAGGGATTATAATGTTATCGTTACAATCAATGTTTTCAATAAAGAAGTAGATTCGTAAATAGAATCCGAGAGTTACGTAAGGAAGTTTGTTAAAGATTTAAAAGATAAACTTTGACTATTTTGAAGTTAAAACGTTGTTCAGTTAAGGTCTGAGAGGTAATTATACCCCAACTTGATTGACTTCCTTCTTAACTAAGGAATGGTAAGGTTTGATAGTGAAGGTTGGTTAAGTGAATATAGTTAATGAAGGTAATGGTTTGAATTAGCATAGCGATGTTTTATTTAAACATCTGTTTAAATCCAAATAATGAGTTTTGGAAATGTTTTCCAAATATAATCAGAGATATTTTCTAATCACGGAAAATGAAATGTTAGATAATAAAGAATATTGGAATGACAGTGATACGTGGAAAGGAGATGGAAATGTTTTCCAATGATTAATAACGTATATTTTCTAAATTTAGAAAATAAGAATTTCTGTATATATATGGAAACAGGAAATGGAGAATGAATAAATTAATTTAAAAGATAAATGATGAATGATGATTGATCGATATAATTTCCATCTGGAAATAAAATCGTTGTTTGCACACGTGTTTTTCTTTGATAGTTAACTCACCGACTATCGAAGTTTTTAACCATTTTTCCATCGTCAATACGGAGAGACCGGGATCAGACTCATTATCTGAAAACCACTCTGTATGGGCGTTAGCGTCTCGAAGATCGAAGACAAATTGAAGACGGAGTTATGCAAGGGCTATCATGTTTACAGAATAGTGCCTTCGGTTTGTCCAGTCCCAGGACAACTTGAATGGACGAATGTCTAGCAGAGTATACCTGGTAGATCGCGTAAGTTGATCATTTCAAACGTATTTACGTTGGTGGTGGAGGAATTTGTTTCTCTTAGCTTATACCCATGGTATTTTTAGGGAAATCAATTTGTGATTTGACGGGTATGACGATGTGGCATTCAAAGTGAATGAATGAGTAATCTGTTGAAAGATACGTTATGACCTCCAGCCTCATCAACTGGGAAATGACAGAAATCGGGCAGGCGACATGGCTAAGTGGGCCGCACCCAAGTAGGGTATATTGTCACCATCTAGAGAATATTCATATTTTTACTTCTTTCAATTCTGTATGTCCCGGGAATGGTTATGTTGGTTTACCAACTGTAAGGTGACAATATATTCGGTACTCTCAAGCGAAATGAGGGGCCGGTCATGTGAGGCTGAGTTGCAAGATGTTCTTGTTGAACTCCAGTGTATCGCTTCTAGAGTACACTGAGCGGAAGGTGGATCCATACCTTGTCATAGTTGGAATCCATTCCCCAAATAAGATCCTATGGTTTTGATTGTATATTATACATGTAGAACGTTAGATGCAAGCGTTTCTACTAGATTGCTAAGTACTTGTATTTAGACATTATTGTAATATCAGAAGGAACTTGATATTAAGAATGCTTTGGGTTATCGTAAGGTTAAAACCATCCGTGTTTATGTGTGGATTGGTCTTACGATTATTCTTTCTTTTGAAAGGATTTTTAAAGTTAAACAAATGATTTGAGTTTACTCACACCAGTTACATGACTAACCCGGAGTTTATTTTGTTTTGTTTTCCCTAAACTCTTGGGTGCCCAATTTTGTACGGGCAGTCAAGTAGTCGGGATTTACAGATACTTGAAGAGCTATAGCAGGAGGCTTCAGAATTATATAGCTATGGTTATTTCCGTTGTGTTGTAAGTGTTGTACTTTGGAAATGATATGTATATTCAAGTACAGATTTATATTTCAAAGTTATGTTATATATTATATGTTATTCGTCCCGCTGTGAGGTTCTTGTTACTCTAATGTTGTGTTGTTCTTCTTCTTCTATTCTAAGTTTCTACCTTATCTATTCTCACCCTCTAACTTCTTTCTATTAGTTTTCTAATTTTTAGTGTAATTTGGGATGGACTTGTGTTAACTGGTCAGTTCAAATTGGACCGGAATTTCGGGACACTACAAATACCCTCTTAACGACAAGCCATCTCTAACACTTTGACAAATGGGAGTTCTATATAGGTTGTCACTCTGCTGTGATATCTCCTTTGAACACCCTCAGTGAACCTCTTATTCTTCTTAGTCTGGTTCTGAATTAGCTCTGGATCGAAATGAGAGAGTTTATTAAATTTGTTCACATACTCATAGATGGTTATATCCCCTTGATTAGGATTAGAAAACTCATCATATAGATGCTCCACTTCTTCCTAGGGAACAAACCTTTCCTCGAAAACTTCTTTAAACCTTTCCCAAGTCATTTACCTCTCGGATTACCCACTTTAACAGCTTCCCACCAAATTAAGGTATTATCTTTGAGCAACCAAGATACCATAAATCTTTTTCGATTATCAGCTAATTCTAAGCCTTCGAAGATTCGTTTGCAAGACATCATCCATGTTTATGCTTCGATTATAGATTCCCTACCTGTAAATGGAACTCTGCCCAAATTCTTATACTTCTTAGCAACAGTGTCTAGATCAAATTATTGTTGTGGATGTTGTTGTTGAGGCAATACTGGTGCATTAACAACCGCTGTGGGATCTGGCTGTTGAGCTTCTGCGGGTTTGTGTTGTTCATTTACAGCTGGAATGTTACCCCTACCTCCACCTCTACCTTTCCCGTTTCTGCCTCTTTCACTCATTTTCTTCTATGTCTACGAATAGCAAGAAAAGAGTCAGGCCAAAAGAAAATATATCTTAAGGAATTATAAGAACATAAAGACATACATATAAATAAAGATGTATCTACTGAGTTATATGCTATTCTATTGTACTCATTCTAGGATATTACTAATCCTATCTCTAATGTGTTACTCATCCTAGAATACTACTGATTCTATCTCTGATGAGTTGTTTAATATGTTATACTTCAGAACTAAGGTTAACCCTTAGCTCTGATACCACCTGTGATGACCCAAACCCCCGATCTTGGGCGGCAAGGATAGTATTTGGAATATAACACATTAATAACATTAGCAGATCACAGAATATAGCACAATACAAAATATTAGAGAAAAATTTACATCATTTACATCAATGGAAATAAACATCATTAGAGTTACAAAGTATTACAGGATTATATTTAGTACATAACATCGTTTTACCATATAGCTAATAAGTTTGCAATGGAATCAAATATAATTAACATAAGAGAGTTTCTTAAAAGTTCAAAAAAAGATTGATAAAAGTCCATCTTCAACTCCAAGCCAGAATAGCACCCATAGCTGTGGTGCGTATCCAAAAGAAATAACATAACCAGATCACTTGGTTTCCCATGTAAAAATTTTAGGTACCCGAGTTTGCAAGGGAGAAAAACAACAAGTCAGTCATGGGACAGATATAAGAAATCCTACTGTTACTTAGCTTATTTAAAGATAAAGCATATCACGGGACTACGTCATATGACACCGAATGGGTTTACTCTACTCGATTGAAAGTGCATAAAATGAATAAAACTATGCAATTCTTTTTAGAAAAATGAAGCCGTTATAGGACTCAAGTCCCATCACACAATGCAACGCAAGCCAGAGGATAGCGTTTAACCTTTTAATGGCCACAACGCTTGATACGAGGAAAATAAAATTCAGTTGACATTATTATTAGTGTCTAACTATTTTAGAACAATTTCAACATAAATGTATCAATCCTAGATGTCATAGTACCCCATCCTATTATGACACCATATAGGTTTACAACTAAAATCATAAAATCGCGTATAGAAATTTGAGTTTCCGTCATAAGCTGAGGAATGGGATCTCTCCTCATCGATTCGGACCTTCTCTAGCAAGAAGCCCTTGACCACTCTTTATGATCCCTTGGATCGGCAGGTATGGTCAGCCTCTCTTGTTGATTAGTTAAGCCTGGATCATACGTTTCCCGGTCCTATTGGACCTCTTGATCTGTTCGTCGACCATGGTTTGTATGTCGACCATCTTGGATTGTGAAACCATTGAAGGAAATATTGGATCTTCGCATCGGATAAATATGATATCTATCAACCTTATTTTAATATTCGAATCCAAAATTGAATCAAAATGTGAACCTTTCTGCTACTTGTCCAAATCGCGAGTCCGAACGATGAAAGATCTGAGTTGAATCGAACATAAACGCTTAAAGGGACATCTCTATTGGAGTCCACAAATGGTGATCTTGAGATCGTCAGACGGAATCAAAGAAAGTGAGCTTGGTACTAGCCGAGATTAGGGATTTAGGGTTTCATAAATCTAGTGTAGTTTGTAATGAAATAAAACAAGGGATCGACCTTCTTTTATAATATAATAATGCGAAATATTTGGTAAGCCTATTAGCCCTTTCACCACTTTAGAATAGAAGAAAATGTCAACTTTTGATTTCCTTTTATTAAGAATGGTTCTCATCCTATTCAACGCTCTTATGTGTGACCCTATAGGTTATCATCACGTCAGTAATAATATAAACAATATTTAAATTATAAACAGTGAGAGGCATCTAGTAATACATCGCTATTACCCCAAGTTATAATAAGATCAATGGTTCGATACAAACTTTTTCTGTGATTAGTGTCTCAGTGTAATTTAATCCTTTTAACCAATATATCCAGGATTAAACTCGAGGCATGAAACATATCATCCTATTTACAATTTAACCTTTTCATCTTGATCGATGAGTAGACTATACAAAAAAAAAATATTTGAGCACGACCGTGCATTTCATAGTCTCACTCAATCAAGAGGAACATGGATATCGCTACATATATATGTATATATATATATATATATTGTAGGGTTAAATTCCATATAGATCATTCATAATTTTCATTCGATTCGAGTTGTATCCAATAATCACCTTTATCGTCTACTTGGTTAAAAGTGACTTTTGATGATATCAAAACACAAATATTCTCGAATAAAATTATAGTGATTTCAGGTCTAAGGACCATTACATCACTGTCACTATCAGAATAACTTATGATACTGTTAATTATATTCCATTTAGTTTTCTCATGTTGGGTCAGCCCAATACGCTATTCTCCAATACGTATTTATGTGTTGACATTAATATCACGTATATTAATGATCAATAAGATATGATCATCAGTCAATCAACATACTAGTCTCAATGTTTTATTGTTGTCCTATATAAACAATAAAACTTGACAAGGGACATTTAAGAATTATAATACCTAATATATTATATAGTCTCATGTTCAAGTTACTCACTTGAAACTATATAATTCCGTATTATTATTCTAGGGACTTCTATTATATTAATATTTATATTACGCAGTAAATATAACATATTAGAATCTTTTATTCCAAATAAAAAAATAACATCAACAATATTATTATTATTCACATCAAGCAGATTGCCTCTAGGGCACAAACTCTAACAATCTTCCACTAGAGCCAATCACTCATGTAACGAATACCATGAAACTAGTGTGACTATCATTATTCTGCTGTGAAAAAGCTTTAGTCGGTGGGTCTGCAACATTATTATCCATTAGGACCCTTCAGATATGTTTATCTCCTCTATCAACAATTTCACGGATGAGATGGTTTCGTCGAAGTATGTGTTTGGATCGTTGATGTGATCAAGGTTCCTTAGCCTGAGCAATGGCCTCATTGTTGTCACAATAAAGATCCATTGGATCAATAATGGACGGAACAACATAAATTTCAGTGATGAATTTCTTAATCCAAACAGCCTCCTTAGTAGCTTTAGAAGCAATAGTGTATTCAGCCTCCATAGTCGAATCAGCGACTGTTTCTTGCTTTGAACTTTTCCAGCTATTAGCAGCACCATTCAGCAAAAACACATAACCTGACTGTGACTTGTAGTCATCTTTATCGGCATGGAAACTAGCGTCTGTGTAACCTTTTACCATTAATTCCTCTTTGCCTACGTATATCAAAATTGAGTCTTTAGTCCTTTTCAGGTACTTAAGAATGTTTTTGACTGCTGTCCAGTGACTTTCACCTGGATCTGATTGAAATATACTAGTCATACTTAAACATAGAACAAAACATTGCATACATGATTGATTCAATTGCCAAAGTATAATGGATCATTTTCATGCGTTCCTTATCATCTGATGACTTAGGACATTGGGACTTAGAAAGTGATATACATGTAACATAGTTACGTATCCTTTCTTTGCCTCTTGCATGCAAAATCTTTTCAGCACTTTATCAATGTATGAACTCTGACTTAGGCCTATTAACTTTCTTGATCTATCCCTATAGATCATAATACCTAAAATATAGGTTGCCTCTCCTAAGTCTTTCATTGATAAATTTTCCCCTAACCATGTCTTCACCACTTGTAATGAATTAACATCATTCCCAATAAGTAATATGTCATCCACATATAATACTAGGAATATAATGTTACTTCCACTAATTTTCTTGTATACACAAGGTCCATCTACGTTCTTAATGAAACCAGACTCTTTGACTGTTTAATCAAAACGAAGATTCCAACTCCGAGATGCTTGGTTCAATTCGTATATGGATTGTTGCAGTTTACATACTTTTCTAGCATCCTTTGGATTGACAAAACCTTCAGGTTGTGTCATGTACACATCCTCGATAAGATTCCCATTAAGGAATGCGGTTTTGACATCCACCTGCCAGATTTCGTAATCGTAAAAGGCTATAATTCCAAGCATAATCCTAATGTATTTAACCATTTCCCCTTGGGAGAAGGTTTCATCATAGTCAACTTCTTGAACGTGTCTGAATCCTTTTGCCACCAATCAGCCTTATATGTTTGTACTCTACCATCTATGCCAGTTTTCTTCTTGAAAACCCACTTACACCCAATTGGTTTTACCCCGTCAGGTGGATCAGCCAGAGTCCAAACTTGGTTGGTGTACATGGAATCCATTTCAGATTTCATGGCTTCAAGCCATTTGTCAGATTTTGTTCCATTCATAACATCTTGGTAAGAAGTGGGTCCATCTTTATCTATGAGCATTACGTCTCCGGTTTGAGTTATTAGATATCCAAAATATCTATTTGGCTTATAAAGTATCCTAACAGATCTATGAATGTTTTGTGTAATTTGAGCATGTTTGGTTTCCACAATAGATTGTGGTTCTTGCTCAATTTCAAGTTCAGGTTCAATAAAATTTTGTCGTTCTCGAATTTCTTCGAGTTTTGCTTTATTCCCATTGGTACTTTTAGAGACTGATCTCTTTCCCTAAAAATACCAGTTCGAGCAATAAACACTTTATGCTCTGAAGGTTTGTAGAATAAAATATCCTTTTGTTTCCTTTGGATATCCCACAAAATAACACTTATCTGATTTAGGTCCGAGCTTGTCATAGGTAGGACGCTTAATTAAAGCCTCGCATCCCCAAATCCTCATAAAAGAGACATTGGGACATCTCCCAGTCCATATCTGATATGGTGTCTTCGGAACTGTTTTAGTGGGAACTCGATTAAGTATGAATGCAGCTATTGTAAGTGTATAACCCCAAAAACTTATTGGAAGATCTGTATGACTCACCATTGATTGTACTATATCTGATATGGTGCGATTTCACCTTTTGGATACGCCATTCCATTGTGGTATTCCCAGTGGAGTGAGCTGTGATACAATTCCACACTCTTTCAGATAGTCATTAAACTATTGGTTTAAATATTCTCCTCCTTGATCTGTTCCAAGAGTTTTTACATTCTTACCAAGTTGGTTTTGAACTTCATTCTTGAATTCTTTGAACTTTTCAAAGGATTCTGATTTGTGTCTCATAAGATACACATATCCATATTTACTGAAATCATCAGTAAATGTAACGAAGTAATAAAACCCACCTCTAGTTGATGTACTCATTGGTCCACGTACATTACTATGTATAAGGGCCAATACATCATTAGCCCGTTCACTGTATCCAATGAAAGGAGCTTTGGTCATCTTGCCTAATAAACAAGATTTGCATTCTTTTCAAAATCAAATGAATTCAAAATTCCATCTTTATGGAGTTTTAATATGTGTTTCTCGTTTATATGGCCAAAAGGACAATGCCAAAGGTATGTTGGATTTAAATCATTAGATTTAGTCCTTTTGGTATTAATGTTATAAACTGGGACATCAAAGTTAAGAATATATAGACCATTAACTAACTGTGCATTTCCATAAAATGTCCTATTTAAATAAAATGAACAGCAACTGTCTTTTACCATAAATGAAAATCCAAGCTTGTCCAAACAAGATACAGAAATATTATTTGTTTTAATGGAAGGCACAAAATAATAATTTTCTAATTCTAAAACTAATCCAGTAGGTAAGGATAAGTAGCAACTTCCTATGGCTAATGCGGCAACACTTGCTCATTTCCCACTCGTAAGTCCACTTCTCCTTCTGCCAAATTTCTACTCTTTTGCATTTCCTACAAATTGACACAAATATGTGATCCACATTAAGTATCTAAGACCCAAGATGTAGATGTAGATAAATTGACATATATAACGTTTATACTTGAATTGAACGAACTCAAGCTTCCTTTCTTCTTCTTCAGATCTTCTAAATAAGCACAACAATTGCTTTTCCAATGACCTGGCTTCCCATGTTAGTGACATTCACCCACTTTGGGAACCCCTCACTTAGGCTTTGATGCCTTTTTGAAATTAGTCTTGTTAGCAATCTTCTTAAGCAATTTTTTCTTCCCCTTGGCTTTAGCAGTTTCCTTTTGTACCATCATTATGGCAGCAGGTTCTGCTTTCTTCATGTTATTTTCAACAGTTCTCAACATGCTTAATTACTCAGTCAAGGGTTTCTCAATCTCATTCACGAGAAAATTCATGACGAATTAAGAATCCTTATTGTTAACGATTGTAGAACAAGATAGGTTTGAGCTTCCGGTGTCAATGTAAACCCTAACCTTTCGAGATACTCAATGTATCCAATCATCTTAAGCATGTGTGGACCAACAGATTCCTCTTCTCCAATTTTGCAGTGATACAGTGCCTTGCTTATGTCATACCTTTCTTGTCGAGCATGCCCTTCGAAGAATTTCTTAAGGTGCTCGATCATCTCATAAGCATCCATAAATTCATGTTGCTTCAGAAGCCCCGGAGTCATGGTTGCAAGCATGAGACAGCTAACATCAAGAGCAACATATTGGTGCTACTTATTGGCATTAATCTCTGCACGAGGTGCAGTACTTGGTGGTGCCTCCGGAATAGGCCCATCAAGTACATACAACTTTCTTTCCTATTTGAGGAAATCCTCAAATTTCGGTGCTAGTCAAGGAAATTAATTCCATTCAGTTTTTCTTTTTCAAGAACAAATCTTAGTGGTAAATAGTTGTTGTTTCTTTGTAACGACCCAAGGATTTTCGGCCCCGAAAATCGACATAAATACAATTACCATATCTAATGCTGACCTTCCAAGCACCGAAAACACAGGAACGTTATTAGAAAGAATTTAGAGGTTAGGAAAGAAAGAAATATTAGAATAGAAGAAAGAAGAAGAACATCACATCAGAATCTCACAGTGGAACGAATAAAATATAATATCAAATCTCTTTATACAAAAGAACTGTATATACATACCAATCATCAGAGTACAACATAAACTGTCACAGCGGAAATAATTTTATATAACTAACGGTGAAGCCTCCTGCTTCCAGCTCCTAAAACTCCAAGTGAAACCTAACCTGGAAACATACTCGGTCTGACCCGAGCACATTTAAAGCAAAGAAAAATTCACCGGGTCAGTCTGGAATACTTTCAGTGATAAATCCACAACACAAACAACTAGTTTAACTTTGGAAATTTATTTTGAAATAAAAGGATAATAGTAAGACCAACCCACACATAAACATGGACGGTTTTTACCTCACTATAACCCAGAACATTTTTGAAATCATAACTTATTCTGATATTATAATAGTGTCTAAATACAAATGGATAACAATCTAGCGAAACGCTTGCATCTCACGTTCCATATATATAACATACAATCAAAATCATGGGCTCTTATTGGAGGTTGAATTCCGACTATGACAAGGTATGGAACCACCTGCCGATAGTGTATCTCTAGAGGCGAATACACTGGGTTCAACAATTTCGTCTTGCAACCCGTCCCACACATGACCGACCACTATTTCGCTTGAGTGTATCAAATGTATATCACCAACGGTTGGGATCAGCAACCGTTTCCCAAAAAAGGGGACAGCATCGATAGATTAAAGAAGCAAAAAGAATTTCTCTAGATAGTTGATTATACACCCTAATTGGAGCGACCCACATAGCCATGTTGCCTGCCCGATTTTTGTCATTTCTCGGTTGATGAGGCTTGAGGCTAGAATTTATCTTTAGAACGTCTGGTCATCATTCACTTTGAATGCCACATTGTTAGATCCGTCAAATCACTAATTGACATCCACAAATATACTCCGGGTATAAAAGAAGTGCCCCTCTTCGCCACCAACTCAGTATATTTGTAAAAATCAACGTACATTGTTTTTAGGAAATACTTTGTCATATATTCATCCATGCAAGTCATCCAGGAACATGATGAACCGAAGGCACACTTCTACCGCTTCCAATACAGGAATCACCCTATGGATTAGTAGCGAGAAGTCTTTGCAAATCCGTAGATTCCAACCACGACGGAATCACAAATCAAATAACTCTGGTTGCAAGCCAGAGAAATTCGAAAAGTAGTCTTTCCGCTTATGAAGATCCACAGTCTTCAATTGCTCCATCTTCAATT
Organism: Allium sativum; assembly: GCA_030737875.1. Lineage (NCBI taxonomy): Eukaryota > Viridiplantae > Streptophyta > Magnoliopsida > Asparagales > Amaryllidaceae > Allium > Allium sativum. The sequence continues at coordinate 826,038,434 of CM060913.1, forward strand.
ACCATCTTCATGTATTTGTTGGTTCAAAATGGTTTTCAAATAAAATTTTGATCCCGGTCTTTCCATACCAACAATCGTATTGGTTAGGTTTGATAGTCGGTGATTTAACTATCAAATAACAATCGTGTAAATAAGTTTATTGATTCTGTACTTGGCATTACTTGGCCTCTTTAAAAATAATTAATAAATGGTCAATCAACTTTTAATTCTTTCAATATATTTAAACCTTTTATTTATCCTTATTTTATTATAACAAAGTTTATTTTATATGTTTTAGAACATGAATATATACCTAACTTTCCCTTTCTATTACCATTGGAAATATCATTATATTCTTCAAAACCTCTTTTCCCATTTCCTTAAATTCTGGCATCACAATATATGCTTAAATATATATAATGGTTTAAACCAAATTACCAACTCTGATATGACAAATCAAATGTCAAAATTATATAATTTAAAATCAAATATTTTTATTTACTTTGTAACTAAAATTTATATTCAAAAACCTCATACTCATGTTCAATGTTCCTCGTATGGAATAACTAACCAATTACAACACCTTTTCCTCGTTTCAAACTAATACCATTCCTCGATAATAGTGAAGCCGTTCAAATTGGGGTATTTTATTTACCTCTCAGACCTTGATCGACAACGCTCTTACCTTAAAATATTAGTTTATCACTTAACCACTGATATTAACATCTCATTTACCCCTTGATTTCAAATCTGGTTTTATAAATCATTTCTTATATTTGAAATACTCTTCCAATATAATCTCTTTACTTAATTCCTTTGGTTAAGTAAATTGTAACAACCCGAAAAATCGGAACCAATTTAAAATTTTTATTTTGGCAATTTTAAAGAATTTTGAGTATTTAAAATAATTTATTTTAAACAGTAACGACTAGAAATTTATTTTGAATAGAATTAGAATGTATAAATTTATTAAAATCGAAGTTAGAATATAAATATTTATTTTAATTAAAAAAGGAATTGGAAATGGCGCAGTAGTTTGAAAATTCGATTTCAAATTTCAATTGAATGTACATGATTCGAAATAAACCGGATTTTGGTAAAACTAGAAATATTTGAATATGTTTGAAAATATCTTTCCAACGAATGTGAAAAATCCAGATTTCACAACGAGAATAAGAAGTTATGTCCAGTTGAAAATTCAGAATTGTCGCTATGGAATTTTGTATAATATATAGCCCTTAAAAATAGCGATTTTGCAAATGACCTCTGTTTTAGATGAGACCACTTTTGTTGGATCAAGAATGTCAAATTATTGCTAGGTTTGAAATTTCAAAATTTTTGGAATTAATATGTGAGCGCAGTAAATTTAAATGTGTTTGGTAATTTAAATTTGAATTGGATCGACCAAAAATTGACCATTTTTCAAACGATCTCCAAATTCGACGAAATTAGTCTTGTTAGGACCGTATCGTCAAAACATAGCTAGATTTATTTTTCAGGAATTTTTAGAGTCAGTATGTCGCCCCGGTAAATTAAAACGTACATTTAAATTAAATATATATTGATTTATATTTTGATTTAAAGAAAAATTGAGCTAAACGATCGAATTGGCTTACGAAACATATTCCATTGTGTTCGGAATATGGGTATTTAGCTAGAAGCGGTAGTCGTTGGGTGTGATTTGGAGTTTGTAACGATAACGAGTATTTTTAGGAATTAATTAATTATTAAATATAAAATAATTTCTATAAAACCCCCCATCTCTAAGAACCTTAGCCACCATTTCGTGCTAACGGCTGAGAACTTCGCGATTTCAAAGCGATTTTTCATGCAATCCACACAATGAAATTCCAGTAAATCAAAACGAGAATCAAAGTGATTTTGGTGATCTTCAAATCCCCCCTGGTTTGGTCCCCTATAGTGGAGTATTGGCTGCGAATTTGGGGTTTAAACCCCCAAAGTTTTGAGCGAGTTTCTGATTGTCCTGGGGCATCGAGTTTCACGCCGGCATGGGCGAAGGGAGGGGGTGGTCGGCGCTACGGTGTGGCGTGGCATGATCGGCCTCTGGCGGGTCTAGGAGATTGCGGCAACAGCAAATCAAATTGAACGATGTGTGCTGAAGCTTTGTAAGGAGGAAGAAAGAATTAAGGAATAATTAGTTTTAATAATTTGATTAATTATTTAATTAATGTAATCAAATGTTTTAACCTCCATATCTTTGTCATACAAGGTCCAAATCACGCGAAACTGGGTCCATGCGATCGTGGAGCCGAGAGCTTCGCAACAAAACTGACCGGGCCCAATTTGGAGCACGTCGGAATTTCGGGCAAATTCTAATCCAAACTATTCAAAAATAAAACTGGCAGAGTGGAAACCGAAAGTGAGAACTTCTCACTCTAATTTTATTTTCCAGTAAAATATATACTAGGTTGCAGATGGGGCTTAGTAGCTCTTGACACTATTGTTCACAGACCATGGACGACTTGTTTGATTGTGTTGTGTTGAAGTGACCCCGAACTTCCCCGGTCTCCGAAGAGATGAGAAAGAACGAATTACTGTGAGGACAAGACAAAACAGAACGCAGACGGAAGAACATTTCATTGCTATTACAACAATTCCATCAGATACAAGAATATACAGAGTATAATGAATAAATTACATTCGATAATTATCAGAGATTACAATAAATTACATAGCAGCGGAAAATAATACAAAGCACAACTGAAGGTGATATACGGATACAGAGCTTTCCGGATATCATTCCAGCTGTAAATCAGGATCCTGTGAATATAAATCTGCAAAACCAAAACTACTAGCTGCCCTTGCGGAAAATAGGGGCGCCCAGAGTTTAGGTTAAAACAATAAACTCCAGGTCAGTCATGTGACTGGTGTGAGAACTAAAACAGTTATTTAAAACTTTACTTTAAAAGAGAGTAATTCAAGGGACCACGCCGTATAACACGGAACGGGTTTCCTCCCAAGAATACCAGTGCATAGAATAAACAACGCAATGCTTTTTCGAAAAATGAAGCTATTATAAGACCCAGGTCCCATCACACAATGCAACGCAAGCCGGAGGATAGGGTTTTCCCTTATAATAGCCAAACATGCTTGGTACGTTTAAAACAAATCATTTGATACTATAATAAGTGTATAGTGTCAAAACATTTCAATCATAAATATCAATCATAGATGGCATGGGTACCATCTATCATGTCACCATACTAGTTCTACAATTAAAACCGCAATACACGTATTGGAAATTGGATTTCCGTCATGAGTCGAGGCAAGGGGCAAGCTCCTCTCCGCGTTTGAGACACTCTAGCAAATGTCCCAGGGTTACGCACTCTGGGCAACCCCGGATCCTCCAAGGCCGGTCCTTACTTACGTTAGAGGATTAGTTATTCCTGAACAATCGTTTCCCGGTCCTTACCGACCTATAATCGAGGCGCCTCGCATTCCAACAACCACATAGGTGAAAAGTATATAAATGTCAGGGCTGGTAAGTCACTGACACCACCATAGCTAGAAAGAAACGTCATGCACTCCTTGGGTCCTTATCCCGTTTTTGACTCATACCGAGGTGTGAGGCTCGCGAATCCACGCTAAACACAAAGCTACGCCACGTAGGTCATGCTTTTATCATCAACCACAAGACTTTGCTTTTCAACAGAAGCCTTGATCCATGCAACTCAGCGTGCCACACAGGCAGTTCATTCCGTGCGATTGATATCCATCGATATATAACCTCTAAGCTCGTACGTCTCAGAGAAGGGCGTTAAGCAAAAGAATAAATTCTCCGCCGCCAAACAGATATATATTTAACAGAAATCAATCAACATAGAATAAAATCCGATGTCAGACACACAATCCATTTACAAGTCCGTTCTGGGTCTGAACGAAACCGGAGGCACTTTCCTCGCATATCCATCCATCTCCAAGTACGTCTGGACGACCACCAACTGTTTCCATCCTCTTGGGTGTACAGCCCAATCAGGATCGTCAGTAGTTATCCAAATGATGTGAAGACTTCCGGTCTTCGACCAACGTCTTCATCTTCGACATATCGTCGAATCGGTTATTCAGAATGGGTATAAACCCGGCCTTTCCGAACAACCCGCGTATATTAAAACGAATGTTACACAAACACAACATACGCCTCATTCCAATTCATATTCTCAAGGAAAAGTTCCCATTAATTTTATCCAAGATAAATTCTTTAAAATTTATCCTTTAATCTTCCTTTGGATATCGTTTCAAACCAAATTATGGTTTTCCAAACTAGTCGAGATTAGCGAACCACACCGAAGTAATTATTTATTTTATTTCCCAATCCCAACCTATTCATCCTATGAAGAAAAACTGGTAATACTCCATATTTAACACCATAGTGTTGTCGGTAAAATTAATTACCATTTCACGTTCAAATCTGATTAAAGATTTAACTATCTCTTTGGAGCAAAACTGGCGATACTCCATTCTCGCTCATTTTCAAAATTTGATAATTTAGATTATCAATGCACATTTCAATCTAATTGCAGATTCATTTAAAACTCCTTTTATTGGGTTAAAGAACTAATGTCATTTAGAACATAGTTCACGACAAACCCATGAATCAGTTCTATTTAAAATCGGGTTAAAGAACTAGTGTTATTTAAAACACAGTTCACGATAAACCCATGAATCTGTTCTATTTAAAATCTGTTTCAAATCCAATCAAATATATTAGAAATTCTGATTATTTAAAACCCCTTTTTAAATCTAATTTATTTATTTAAAAATAATTGGGTTTTAAATTTAGTTCAAAACTAGTTCATTTCGATAAAAATCCATTTTTATCTCTTCAAATATGGAGTCTTTCACCCCAATTTTTCCCAAATCATTTCTTATGATTTTACACAAATTATTGATATTTTTAATAATTTTATTAAGGCCCGTACAATCGATTTCCAACAATGACCATCGAACTGCACTTACAACGACCTTTTTCAAATTTGATTTGGACGTAACTCCAAATCCAACCGTTAGATTTTGAATTTCTAATATTCGTCAGAAAGCTCTTTTCGATATGAACCCAACGGTTCTGGTTTTAGGAGAATCCGAAGGTCGGATCTCCCGTAATGTCCGTTTGAAATAAATGGTCGAAATTCACGAACTACCGCGGCGCGGCGCGTTCTATTCAGGCCATTATATTATATATATAATATATATATATATATAATATATATATTTCGTCGATTTCTATTTGATTTCTCTTTAAATCGATTTTAATTCGATTCAAATTCATTTCGTTCTCTATTCAATTTAAATTCAATTCGTTTTTTATTCAATTTGAATCCAACTCGTTTTCTATTCAATTCGAATCCAATTCGTTTTCTATTCAATTCGAATTCAAATTGGTTTTATATTCAATTCATTTCGAAATCATTTTATATTCAATTCATTTCGAAATTGTTTTATATTCCATTCATTTCGAAATCATTTTATATTCCATTCATTTCGAAATCATTTTATATTCAATTCATTTCGAAATCGTTTTATATTCCATTCATTTCGAAATCATTTTATATTCCATTCATTTCGAAATCATTTTATATTCCATTCATTTCAAAATCATTTTATATTCCATTCATTTTGAAATCATTTTATATTTCATTCATTTCCGTTTTCTATTTGAATCAAATTCATTATATATTCAATTGAAATCAAATTCGTTTTATATTCAATTCGAATTCAATTCGTTATATATTCAATTCGAATTCAATTTGATTCAAATTTCATTTTAAAATATGCGATTTCGAAATCACTTTTCAATATTCATTTTAAAATGAATAAAATCGATATAAATATCGTTCACGTCAAAATGGCGTCAATCTAACCAACACAGCTTCATATATTTCTATTTTCAAATATTCTATTCAACAAATGAATATTTATTTTTGTCAACACACGACTAATCTCAACGAATGAGTACTGTCCACGTGTGACTATTTTTGTTATTCAATATATTTTATAAAAATTAAGGTATCTATCGTTTGATATTAAATCAGACTCCAACTGTAAATTAGTAAGAGAACGATTCCCTGAATATTAACCCCGATGGCCGAAACCAACATCAGATCAATATCCAGGAGACCACTCATCTCATCTATTTTCCAGCCGATTTCTAATTCTATATATGATAAAGATGTAAATTTTATTGTTAAAATATTTCGTTCAACACATGACTAATCTCAACGGATGAGTACAGTCAACACATGAACCTTTATTTTATAATATTCTTTATTTTCTAAATTGGAATGAGGCCCAATCAATCACCATATAATATTAATTATATGGATTTTCATACATCACATGTATATAATAGCATTGAAAAATAATCAACTATCAACCAAAGTGCACTACACTGTATAAGCATCAAATATAGATATCTAACGCTTATAATAGTCTGTCAATCAATCGATCGACATATTTAATCAATCAGGATGAGTGAACTTCAAGTTTCATCCCAACACCCGTGTGGGGTTTCAAAAAATCAAACGCAGATTTTATTTGTGCAGTTGGGCAACGTGTAAAATTTATCGTCCCAATCAATGTCCTTCAAATAGGTGTACATAAACAAACCGTCCGATTTGTAAATGAATATTTTATTTTATTCACTTCTACGTTAAAAATTATAATAACGATAAAATATTTTATTTCAACACATGAATTTTTATTCATTTCATTTACACAATAAAAATGATATTTTTATTTTTCTAACTTATTATAGAAAATTTCGGCGGCATAACGGCACGATACTAGAAACGGGACGAGGCCTTGCCTTATCCCCGGTCTAGTGAAGGCCCACGCCATTCACACATCAATCAAATCCATTCAATTCACCAAATAATTCAATTCAAACCAAATAATCTAATCAACTACACAACCAAACAAATTTAAACAAACAAGCCATCCACGGTCTGTGGATGACGGGTGTCGGGTGCTACTAAACACCGTCTGCATCCTAGTATATATATATATATATAACTAGAAAAAGAAATTGAAGAGTGAGAAATTCTCACCAAAAGCTATCCAATACCACGACTCTTCATTGATAGAAATCTTCAACGTTCTCGCCTTTTTGTCATCTTCGTTGCCCGTATTCTCTACATATGTAAAAATCGAATTTTTACTTTGCTATCCAATATATAAAAATCGAATTTTTACTTTGCAATTCAATATATAAAAATCGAATCTTTACTTCGCTACTATACAGATAAAAAAAATATTTTTACCTCGCTATTCTCTATATAAAGATTTCGACTTTTCAAATATAAAGATTTCGCCTTTCCACTTTCATCACTATAAAAATTACATTTTTATTTTGCTACACATATAAAGATGATCTTTCTAATATTCCTATCATGTAAAAATTATATTTTTAATTCTCTACGTAAACAAAAATCATATTTTTACATCTTCTATATAATAAAAATTATATTTTTACCACATAAAAATCGTATATTTTTCAGTTTTAAAAATCATATATTTTCAATGCAAAGAAATCATACTTTACTAAATAAAAATCAAATCTTTACTCTTTATAAAAATCAAATCTTTATTACTTTAAAACTGAAAATAAATTCCATACCTAAAAAAACTGAAATTAAAATTGAATTTTTATTGAACAAATAAAGAAAATAACACAAAAAAAACTTACAGGGATGCTAGGGGGAGGGCGCCGGCTTCTGCAGGGCGGAGGGGGGTCGTGGGCCACGGCGGCGGCTAGGGTTCGACGCGAGGTGGATGGAGGCGGAGGACGATGGGGTCTTGGGCGATCGACAGGGCGAGGGGTTTTGGGGGGGGAGGGGGGCGCTCGTGTCTGGACGGGGGGCAGGGTTTCGGAGGTGGCGCCCTCCTTTGAGGCGGCAGCGGCGATCATCGGGGGGGGGGGGGGGGCGGTGGCGAGTTCCCCCCCCCCCCCCGTCTTCCTCTTTCTTTCTTTTTTTTATTTAATTATTTTATTATGAAAAAGTTGACTTTTACATACGAACTCTAAACGAGGCCCACCGCCTGTCGTTCATAACTAATTACCCCATTCCGAACACAATGGAATATGCCACGTAGGCTGATTCGGTCGTTTCGATCAGTTTTCGTTGAAATCAACATATAACTCTATATATTGAATTTGAACGCGCATTTCAATTTACTGGGGTCACATACTAACTCGAAAAATTCCAGAAAAATATTTTCTAGCTTCGTATTGACGATACGGTTCTGACAAAACTAGTTTCGTCAAATTCTGAGACCGTTAGAAAAATGGCCATTTTCCAGTCGATTAAAATCAACTAAAACTAGTCAAACGCGTTTTCCTTTGCCACGCTCACATATTGAATCGAAAAATTATGAAATTTGGAATCTAGCAATAACTTGACATTGCGGATCCAACAAAAGTGGTTTCGTCGAAATCCGAGGCCGTTTGCAAAATTCCCATTTTTAAGGGCCTGAATTCCATAACGACTATTCAGAATTTTCAATTGGACATATCTTTTGATTCCCGCTATGAAATCTTGATTTTTCGGATTCGTTGGAAAGATATCATCAATTAGATCCTAATGTTTTTGGTTTCACTAAAATCCGGATTGTTTTGCACCCAGTACATTCAATTGAAGTTTGAAATCGAATTATCGAACTACCGCGCCATTTTCAATTCTATTTATAATTATATATAAATATTATATTCTAACGACGACGCGTATAATATATACGTCGAATCATATTCAAAATAAGTTTCTCGTCGATATTATTTAAAATAATCTATTTTAAATATTCAAAATTCGCTAAAATTGCCAAAAATAAAAAATTTAAACTGGTTCAGAATTTCCGGGTTATTACATGTGTGTTGGAAATTGATTATGATTGATTGTGATTATATTGTGAAATGAAAATAAAAAATTCATGTAATGAATAAAATATTGGAATAATAAAAATATCATTGTTATTGTATAAATGAACTACGTAAAATATTCAAATGTTGAAATAAATATTTTATCGTTAAAAATATAATTTTTAACGAGTATATGAATGAAAATAAATATTCATTTACAAATTGGACGATTTGTTTATGTACACACATTTGACTAATATTGATTTGGACGATATATTTTACACATCATCCAACGGCACAAATTAAATCTATGTGTGTTGATTGAAACCCCACACGGGTATTGGGATGATATTGGACATACACTAATCCCAATATTTAGTTGTATGTCAATTGATAGGTTGACAGACTGTTGTAAGCATTAATTATTTATATTTAACGCTTATGCAGTTGTGTAATGCACTCTGGATGATGGTTGACTATGTTTGATTATCGTTGTGTACATGTGTTTATGAAATCCATATAAATAAAATTATATGGTAATTGACTGTGTCTGATTCCAATTCGGAAAGAACGAATATTTCAAATTAACGAATATTTTAAAAGGATGAATAGTGAATATTTTAAAATAACTAATGTTTTAAATATAATATCCAGTAATGGATCAAAATATGGTTTTGATGTCCGATTTGGGATGGACACGAAAATATTGAAATATATGAAGTTGTGTTGATTAGATCAACGCCATTTTGACGTGAACGTTATTTATATCGATTTTATTCATTTTTAAAATGGGTATCGAAAAGGAAATTGTTTCGAAATCTGATATTTTGAAAATATTATCATTTAAATAATATAATGATAAGGAGTATTTAAATTTTATTTGAAATTTGAAATGAAATTGAATTCGTTATAAATTGAGTTTAAAACGAATTTATAAAAGAATATTCAAATCTGATTTGAATTTGAAATGAATTTAAAATTGTTTTAAAATGAATTTAAAACAGATTTATAAAGGAATATTCAATTTTGATTTAAAATTGAAAAATGAAGTTGAAATCATTTTTAAAACGATTTATAAAATACGATTTAAATGGAAATCGACGATATATATATATATATATATATATATATATATATATATTATATATATTTAATGGCCTGAATAGAACACGCCGCGCCGCGGTAGTTCGCGAATTCGACCATTGACTTCGAATGGACATTACGGGAGATCTGACAGTCGGATTCTCCTAAAACTAGAACCATTGGGTTCGTATCGAAAAGATCTTTCCAATGAATATAAGAGATTGAAATCTAACGGTTGGATTTGGAATTATGTCCAAATCAAATTTGAAAAGGTCGCTATAAGTGCAGTTCGATGATCGTTTATGGAAATCGACTGTACAAACCCTAATAAAATTATTAAAAATATTAATAATTTGTGTAAAGTCATAATAAATGATTTGGAAAGAATTGGGATGAAAATTCCATAATTTGAAAAGATAAAAATATATTTTTATCGAAATGAACTAGTTATTAACTAGATTTAAAATCCAATATTTTTATATACATCAATTGGATTGAAATGTTTTTAAAATAACCAGAATTTTTCAATGTATGAATTGGAGTGGATTTGAATGGAAATCATCTTCGGAATATTTCGATTTTGGATTTCGGGATTATATGGATATTGTTGTGGAAATTTGGAAGATATATTTATGTCGTTATTTCCAATACGATATTTGTTGGTTTCAGAATTTGATATTGAATATAAGCCGATATAATTTCTAATCAGAGCCTTGTATTTGATATCGAATTGGATTTTGGGTTTGTCATGAATGGTGTCTTAAATAACACTGTTCTTAAACCCAGTTGAGAAAAGAATAAATTTTTAATTAAGATTTAGTGAAGTTTTTCCAATTAATTACTATTTAATTGGAATTGAATGAAAGAATTGGATTTTGGGTTTGTTGTGAATGGGGTCTTAAATAACACTGCTCTTAAACCCCGTGTGAAAACAATAAATCTTTTAATTAAGATTATTAGAGTTTCCAATTAATTAACATTTAATTGGAATAAAATGGGATGATAATTGGGTTTATTGTGAACTGTGTTTTTAACGACATTCGTTCTTTAAACCGATTTACAATGAAATGTGATTTGGAATTTATAAATCTTTTTATTAAGATTTAATGGAAATTTTCCGAAGTAAAGTTTTCCAATTTAATATATTAAATTGGAATTTAATGGAATTCGATTTGGTGATAATTGAAGTGAGCTTCTGTGGCGGAAGACTGTTAATATATATGGAATTTAAAAGGCTTTGTCAATATTCCATTTATATTATTAGTCGGATACGAAAATTGATATCGATTATATATTGATCTATTTTCCGTGAAGATTCCATAATTAATGGAATGTGATTTGGGTTTATCGTGAACTGTGTTTTGAATGACATTAGTTCTTTAACCCAGTTAAAGATAAGATTAATTTCTTAACTTCGAATAATCATTAAGTAATGATTTTTGAGATTAAAACTGAACTAGAGTTTTAATGAATCTTTAATTAGATTGGAATGCGAATGAGATAATTAAATTTATTGAATTCATGAAATGATCGAGAATGGAGTATCACCAGTTTTTTTCTAAGCGATAGTTAAATCTTTAATTAGATTTGAACATGTAATGATAATTAATTTTACCGATGACACTGTGGTGTTAGATATGAAGTATTACCGGTTTTTCTTCATGGGATGGATAGGTTGGGATTGAGAAATATAATAAATGATTACTTCAGTAAGGATCGCTAATCCCGACTAGTTTGGATAAACCTTAATTTGGTTTGAATTTATATCCAAAGGAGGATTAAAGAATAAATTTAAAGAACTTATCTTTGATAAAATTAATGGGAACCTTTCCCAAATGATATGAATATTTAAATAAAAAATATTCAGAAATGGAATGAGGCGTATGTTGTGTTTTTATAGCACTTGTTTATTATATACGCGAGTTATTCGGAAAGGTCGGGTTTATACTCATTCTGAATAACTGATTCGACGATAAGTCAATGATGAAGATGGTGGTTAAAGATCGGAGGTCTACATCGTTTGGATGATTACTGATGTCTTGATTGGTCTGTACACCCAAGACAAGGTAATAAGTGGTGATCGTCCAAACATACTTGGAGATCGACCAGATAGGCGAGGAACTCCCTCCTGTTTTGGACATATTTGAAGAGGAATAAGGTGCCTCCGGCTTCGTTCAGACCCAGAACGAACTAGTAAATGGATGTGTGTCTGACATTGCCTTTCATTCTGTGTGATTGATAGACATTAGTTGCATGGAGTGAATTGCATGTGTGGCATGCTGAGATGCAAATGATCAAGGCTTCTGTTGAAAAGAAGAGTCTTGTGGTTGATGATCAAAGCAGGACTTTAATATAGTGAAACGACCCGAACTTCCGCGTGAAGGAAAGCCCGGATTGAGTTGAGAACAAGCCACGTCAAAACTAAACAAAAGAACATTTCATTGCTTATTATAACAATTTCATCAGAATACAAGAATATATAGAGTTTGAATGAATAACATACATTTGATAAATATTAGATATTTAAATTACATTTAAATACATAGCAGCGGAAAAACAATACAAAACACAATTGAAAGTAATATACGGATACAGAGCTTTCCGAATATCATTCCAGCTATAAACCAGGATCCTGTGAATATAAATCTGCAAAACCGAAACTACTAGATGCCCGTGTGGAAATAGGGGCACCCAGAGTTTAGGTTAAAACAATAAACTCCAGGTCAGTCATGTGACTGGTGTGAGAACTAAAACAGTTATTTAAAACTTTACTTTAAAGAGAGTAATTCAAGGGACCACGCCGTATAACACGGAACGGGTTTCCTCCCAAGAATACTAGTGCATAGGATAAACAGCGCAATGCTTTTTGGAAAAATAAAGCTATTATAAGACCCAAGTCCCATCACACAATGCAACGCAAGCCGGATGATAGGGTTTTCCCTTATAATAGCCAAACATGCTTGGTATGTTTAAAACAAATCATTTTGATACAATTATAGTGTAAAGTGTATGAAAACAACTTCAGATATAAATGTATCAATCCTAGACGGCATGGGTACCATATATCATGCCGCCATACAAGGCTCTACAATCAAAACCGAAATATCACGTATTGGAAATTGGATTTCCGTCATGAGTCGAGGCAAGGGGCAAGCTCCTCACCGGCTTCGAGACACTCTAGCAAATGCCTCAGGATTCCCCGTAGAGAACCCTTGGAATCGGCTGGGTCGGTCCTCCCTTACGTTTGAGGATAAGTTATTCCTGAACACATGTTTTCCAGTCCTATCGGACCTATCCATCGGCTCCGAAGAGACCGATATATCTAAGGCGCCTCACATTCCAACATCCACAATGGTATAATAATCAACGATGTCAGGGCTAGTAAAATGCTGACACCACCCATAACTAGAAAGAAACGTCGTGTTCTCCCAGCGGTCCTTATCCTGTTTTTAACTCATACCGAGCTGTGAGGCTCGCGAATTAACGCAATACACCAAGCTACGTTGTATTAAAGCCGTGCTTTGATCATCAACCACAAGACTCGGCTTTTCAACAGAATCCTTGATCATTTGCATCTCAGCATGCCACATAAGCAATTCATGCCATGCGACTGATATCTATCGATATATAACCTCCGAGCTCGTACGTCTCAGAGAAGGGTGAAGTAAGGGAATAAATTCCCCTTCACTAGGCAGATGTATATTTAATAGAAATCAATCAACACAGAATAAATTCCAATGTCAGACACACAATCCATTTGCATGTTCGTTCTGGGTCTGAACGAAACCGGAGGAACCTTATTCCTCTCCCGTATGTCCAATACAGGAGAGATGCCCTCGCATATCCGTCGATCTCCAAGTACGTCTGGACGATCACCACTTATTACCTCGTCTTGGGTGTACAGCCCCATCAAGACATCAATAATCATCCAAACGATGTGAATACCTCCGGTCTTCAACCACCATCTTCATCGTCGACTTATCGTCGAATCAGTTACTCAGAATGGGTATAAACCCGGCCTTTCCGAATAACTCGCGTATATAATAAACAAGTGTTATGAAAACACAACATATGCCTCATTCCAATTCTGAATATTTTCTTTTATTTAAATATTCACATCTTTTGGGAAAGGTTCCCATTAATTTTATCAAAGATAAATTCTTTAAAATTTATTCTTTAATCTTCCTTTGGATGTCAATTCAAACCATGTTACGGTTTTCCAAACTAGTCGGGATTAGAGAACCACACCCAAGTAATCATTTATTCTATTCCAATCCCAACCTATTCATCCTATGGAGCAAAACTGATATCACTCGATAACTAACACCACAGTGTTATTGGTAAATTTAATTACCATTTCACGTTCAAATCTAATTAAAGATTTAATTATCGCTTAGAGCAAAACTGGTGATTCTCATCTTTCGATCATTTCCCAAATATGTTAATTTAAATTATCAATTCAAATTTCAATCTAATTAAAGATTCATTAAAACTCCACTTAGTTTTAATCTTCACAAAAATCAATACTAATGATTATTTAACTTTGGAAAATCAAACATGTCGCATCGACAATCTACACCGCACTATTGATTTCTACCTATATATAATCTCTGAGCTCGTACGTCTCAGAGAAGGGCGTTAAGCAAGAGAATAAATTCTCTGCCGCCAAACAGATATATATTTAGCAGAGATCAACCATACAGTTCAAAATACAACGAAAGACATGTAATCTTGTCTTTTACTGGGTTAAAGACCTAATGTCATTCAAAACACGGTTCATGATAAACCCAAATCACATTCCATTATTTATGGAACCTTCACGGAAAAACAAATCAATATAAAATCGATATCAATTTCCGTATCCGACTAATAACATAAATGGAATAACGGCAAAGCCTTTTAAATTCCATATGTATTAACAATCTTTCTCCACGGAACCTCATTTCGATTATTATCAAATCGAATTCCATTCAATTCCAATTTAATATATTAAATTGGAAAACTTTACTTTGGAAAATTCCATTGAATCTAAATAAAAGATTTATATATTCCAAATCACATTACACTGTAAATTGGGTTAAAGAACGAATGTCGTTAAAAACACAGTTCACAATAAACCCAATTCACATTCCATTTTTAAGTGGGTTGAAGAACAAATGTTATTTAAAACACCGTTCATGATAAACCCAAAAATCAATTCCAATTCAATATATTGGAAATTCCGGTTATTTAAAACCATTTCAATCCCAATTTAATTATTTAAAAATATTGGATTTATAATTCTAGTTCATAACTAGTTCATTTCGATAAAAATCTATTTTTATCTTTTCAAATATGGAAATTTTCAGCCCAATTCTTTCAAATCATTTATTATGATTTTACACAAATTATTGATATTTTTAATAATTTTGTCGTCAAGGCCCGTACAGTCGATTTCCATAAAAGGTCATCGAACTGCACTTACAACGACCTTTTCCAAATTTGATTTGGACATAATTCCAAATCCAACCATTAGATTTCAAATCTCTCATATTCGCTAGAAAGCTCTTTACAATACGAACCCAACGGTTCTGGTTTTAGGAGAATCCGACGGTCGGATGTCCCGCAATGTCTGTTCGAAGTCAATGGTCGAAATTCACGAATTGCCGCGGTGCGGCGCGTTCTATTCAGGCCAATATATATATATATATATATATATATATTTCGTCGATTTCCATTTAAAACAAATTTCATAAATCGTTTTAAATTCGTTTTCAAAATGATTTCAACTTCATATTCAATTTTAGATGAAAATTGAATATTCCATATCATCGATATATAAATGATAGTATTTTCAAAACATTATATTTTGAAATCAATTCCTTTTCGATATTCATTATAGAAATGAATGAAATCGATATAAATATCATTTACGTCAAAATGGCGTTAATCTAATCAACACAGCTTTATATATTTAAATATATTCGTGTCCATCCCAAATTGGACATCAAAATCAGATTTTTGACTTTTACTGAATATTTTTTTAAAATATTCGTTATTTTAAAATATTTATTCTTTCTGAACTGGAATCAGACACAGTCAATTACTATATAATGTTATTATATGGATTTCATACAACACACGTACATTACAGCAATTAAACACAGTCAACCATCATCCAAAGTGCATTCTAAACTGCATAAGCATTAAATATAAATATTCAATGCTTATAGCAGCCTGTCAATCAATCGATCGACATACAGCTAATTATTGGGATTAGTGTATGTCATATATCATCCCAATACTCGTGTGGGGTTTCCAAACAACAAACACATATTTATTTGTGCAGTTGGGCGATGTGTAAGATATATCGTCCCAATCAATATCAATCAAATCAGTGTACATAAATAACTCGTCCAATTTGTTTATAAATATTTATTTATTTATTTCATATACACGTTAAAAATTATATTTTTAACTATAAAATATTTTATTCCATTCCACATCACACAAACAATTTTCACAACAAAATTAAACAAATAAACAAGTCGTCCATGGTCTGTGGACGACGGGTGTCGGGTGCTGCTAAGCACCATCTGCATACTAGTGTATATTTCTAACTAGAAAAATAAAATAAATGTGAGAAGTTCTCACCTATAAGCTAAACCAAACGCCGCGACTCTACTTATGTAGAAAATCTTCGTTGTGTTTTCAACAAGACTTGTTTCATGAAATTTATATTAAAAATCATATTTTTATCGCTTCATTCCAATAAATAAAAATCATATTTTTATTTCTACTTCGTATATTTTTACAACGCTTCTTTCTATACAAAAATTATATTTTTATATTTCTACCTCTTATATAAAGATCGAATTTTTATTTCGCTTCATATATAATAAAAACGAATTATTATCTTAATGATATTCACATAAAGATCGTATCTTTATAATAATGAAAACATTATAAAAATCATATTTATATCTATAAAAATCACATTTTTATAATTCTTCCTACAAGATAAAATTTATATTTTTATCTCCATTATACATATATAAAAATCGAATCTTTATATTATTACATACATACGATAAAATTTATATTTTTATCTAACTAAAAATAATATTTTTATATCGTTATTCATATTATAAAAATCATATTTTTATTATCCCTATAATATAAAAATCATATTTTTATTATCTCTATAATATAAAAATCATATTTTTATATCTCATAATATAAAATTCATATTTTTATTATCTCTATAATATAAAAATCATATTTTTATTATAACTATAAATATATTTTGCATACGATAAAAAAATCAAACCTTTATCGGTATAAAAATCAAATCTTTTCCGATTTAAAAATCAAATATTTTTCAATTTAAAAATAAAATCCTAACTTTTCAAATTAAAAATCTAATCTTTTTCATTGTTAAAAACCTCGTCTTTTCAATGCATGACATTCATATAAAAATCACTTCTTTTATAAATTGTTGTCCTTCATAAAACAATGCTCATGTAAATATAAAACTGAATTTTTTTATATAACATTATATATACAAATTAATTAAAATTACCTTTTTTCATCGTTGACATTGTGGTCGGAGAAGGGGGCAACAGCGGCGCAGGCGATGGAGGAGGGGCAGCTCGCCGACGGTGGTGCTCTAGAGGTTGGGGCGGCGGTTTCAGGGATGTGGGGAAGAAGGAGAGGGAAACACGAGAGGGGGGAAGAAGGAGGTTGGGGCTGAGAGGGGGGTGCCGAAGGTGGTTGCGATGGTGGTGCCCCTCCTAAAGGCGGCGGGGATCCAAGGAAAGGTGGGGCGCGATAGGAACGAGGGCTACATAGTTTTTTTTCTTCGTGAAAACAGAGGAGGTAAAAGTGAGGGGAGAGAGAGATATAATTATATATATTTTATTATTTTTAATTTCAAAAAGCAACTTTTTATTTTGAACTCGAAATCAAACCCACCGACTGTCGTCCATAACTAACTACCCCTATTCCGAACACAATGGGATATGTATCGTAAGCCAGTTTGGCTGTTTCGATCGGTTTCCATCAAAATCAAAATATAAATCTATATATTGAATTTGAACGCACATTTCCATTTATCGGGGCCACATACGGACTTTAAAAATTCATGATTTTTTTTCTAGCTTTGTATTGACGATATGGTTCTAACAAAACTAATTTCGTAAAATTTGGAGACCGTTTGAAAAATAACCATTTTCTGGTCGATCCATATTGACTAAAACTGCCAAAACACGTCTTCATGTGCCACGCTCACATAGTAATCCCAAAAATTATGAATTTTGGAATTTAGCAATAATTATACATCCCGGATCCAACAAAAGTGGTTTCGTCAAAAACGGAGGTCGTTTGCAAAATTTCCATTTTTAAGGGCTATATTTTCCACAGCGACTATTATGAATTTTCAACTGGGCATAACTTTTTATTCCTGCATTGAAATTTCAATTTTTCAGATTTGTTGGAAAGATATTTTCAAACAGATTCAAATATTTTTGGTTTCACTAAAATCCGGTTTATTTTGAATCATGTACATTCATTTGAAATCTGAAATCGAAATTTCAAACTACCGCGCCATTTCCAATTCCTTTTATAATTAAATTAAATATTTATATTCTAACGTCGATTCAAATAAATATATATGTTCTAATTTTATTCAAAATAAATTTCTCGTCGTTATTATTTAAAATAAATCATTTTAAATATTCGAAATTCACTTAAATTGCCAAAATAAAATTTTTAAATTGGTTCGGATTTTCCAGGTTACTACATATAGCATAGCCTTGTGTATAGCGTTGATTCGCGAGCCTCACACCCCGGTGTGAACCAGAAATGGGAGAGGACTTCGGGGAGGACATGCGTTTCCTTCTAGCTAGGAGTGGTGTCATGGTATGGAGCCCAGACATTTTTACTTGGGTGGATGATGGATAGCGAGGCGCCTCAGTTATACCGTTCACTACGAGGCCGATGCATTATATGGTCGACGTACTGACCATTTAGCCCTATAGGATGGGGAAACGTATTATTCAGGTATTTTAATCCACTTTGTGTGGACCGGCCCTAACGATCCAAGGGTCATTCGAGCTCTGACCCTGAGACATGGTAGGCTAGATTGTCTCAAAGCGGTAAGGACGATCCATTGCCTTGGTTCACAGATGGAAGCCCAACTTCCAATACGTGACTTTGCGGTTTTGATTGTAAACCTATATGTGGCGGCATAACGGCATGGGACACTCATGTCGCCTATGATTGATACATTTTGATTGAAATTGTTTTTGAAACAAATATGTACTTATAATAGTATCAAAATGATTTGCTTTAAACATACGAAGCATGCTTGGCTATTATAAGGTAAAACTCTATCCTCCGGCTTGCGTTGCATAGTGTGATGGGACCTGAGTCTTATAATAGCTTCATTTTTCCAAAAAACATTGCGCTGTTTTGTTATATACATTGGTATTCTTGGGAGAAAACCCGTTTCGTGTTATACGGCGTGGTCCCTTGATATATCTGATTTTAAAGTAAAGTTTTAAATAACTATTTTAGTTCTCACACCAGTCACATGACCGATCTGGAGTTTATTGTTTTAATCTAAACTCTGGGTGCCCCTTATTTTCCACACAGGCAGGCAGTAGTTTTGGTTTTGCAGATTTATTTATACAGGATCCTGGTTTACAGCTGGAGCTATATTCGAAACGCTCTGTATCCGTATATTTCTTTAAGCTGTGTTATGTATTATTTTTTCACTGCTATGTAATGTATTTTAAATCTGTGATACTTTTCTGATGTATAAATTATTCATACTCTGTTATATTCTTGTACTCTGACGTAATTGTTGTAATAAGCAAAGAAATGTTATTCTGTTTGTGTTCTGATTTGTCATGATCTCAACTCAATCCTCTCTTTCTCTTCTCTTCGGAGACCGGGGAAGTTCGGGTCGTCACAATTGGTATCAGAGCTTTGGTTTACAGAGCTCGAGAACAAGACACATTAGAACCAAACGAAAGAATTCATCAGAGATTGGATTAGTGATATCCAATGAGAATGGCTCATTAGAGATAGGATCAGTAGTATCCTAAAACGAGCGTGAAGAGTGTTACTTTTAAAAATAAAATTGAAAACAAGTTCAGTTTTGAAATTTAAACCTTATTATATGTATTTGAATATTTTACTTTAAATTGATTTGGACCATCTGTTATATGGAGATTTTAATATATGTCTGATCCACGTGTATTGAAGCCTCAAATTTACGGGATGGATACAGGATCACACTCTAGTCGCCCGAGTCTGATTCTTATGATGGCGCACCATCATCAGTATTTATGTTCGAGCTTCGAAAGTGGGATATCTATATATTTCCAATTGACTGGTGTGAGAACCAAAATATAGTTAGAATATATTGTTGTGATTTGGCATCAAAAATAGACTTTTGAGTATATATAAAAGTTAGGTATTTGAAAAATTAATTCACAAATTAATTGTTGGTTGTGTAGTTTGATTATTAGTTAACTAATTATATTGATCAAACCAATATGATAATGAATAGTAAATGTAGTCAATCAAGTAAAGTATTGAACTGAATTGAAAAATGATTGCAATTGCATGCGTATACATGTATATACATTGAACAGGTCATAGCAAGGAGGCTAGAGAAGAGGAATAAAATTGTATGCCCGACAAATAGGTACATATTTACTAATTTATTGGGTTTGGATGATTTTATGAGCCGATTGGCAAGCCGCTTAGCGTTTTTTTTTTCTTTTTGGATGATGAACTCCTTGCGTGGCTAGTTGCGATTTTAAATGTCTCCTCGTACAAAGCAGGTTATGGCGAAATTTTTCAAAAATTTAGGGTGTTAGCCAAATTTTTGAAGAATTTGAAAATTCTTAGAAACTGAAAAGTTGAAGAATGAAAGCCAAACTGGAAATTGAGTTGATTAGTTAAACAACTTTCAGTTTCGTTCCTTTTTTAGGACGAAAATAATTTAAGTGGGGGAGATTGTAACAACCCGGAAAATCGAAACCAATTTAAAATTTTTATTTTGGCAATTTTATTGAATTCTGAATATTTAAAATGATTTATTTTAAATAATAACGACTAGAAATTATTTTGAATAGAATTAGAACATATAAATTTATTTAAATCGAAGTTAGAATATAAATATTTATTTTAATTAAAAAGGAATTGGAAATGGCGCGGTAGTTTGAAAATTCGATTTCAAATTTCAATTGAATGTACAAGATTCAAAATAAACCGAATTTTGGTAAAACAAAAAATATTTGAATATGTTTGAAAATATCTTTCCAACGAATGTGAAAAATTCAGATTTCATAACGGGAATAAAAAGTTATGTGCAGTTGAAATTTCAAAATAGTCGCTATGGAAATATATATCCCTAAAAAATAGCGATTTTGCAAACGACCTCCTTTTTCGATGAGAGCACTTTTGTTTGATTCGAAATGCCAAATTATTGCTAAGTTTAAAATTTCATAATTTTTGGAATTAATATGTGAGCGTAGTAAATTTAAATGTGTTTGTAATTTAAATTTGAATTGGATCGACTAGAAATTGACCATTTTTCAAACGGTCTCCAAATTCGATGAAATTAGTCTTGTTAAGACCGTATCGTCAAAACATAGCTAGACTTATTTTTCGCGAATTTTTGGAGTCAGTATGTGGCCCCGGTAAATTAAAACGTACGTTTAAATTAAATATATATTGATTTAAAGAAAAATTGAGCGAAACGATGGGTGCTGAAGCTTTGAACGGAGGAAGAAACGATTAAGGAATAATTAGTTTTAATTATTTAATTAATTATTTAATTAACGTAATCAAATGTTGTAACCTTCATATATCTGTCATACGAGGTCCAAATCGCGCGAAACAGGATCCGTTGCGATTGTGGAGCCGAGAGCTTTGCAACAAAACTGACCGGGCCCAATTTGGAACAAGTCAGAATTTTGGGCAAATTCAGATCCAAACTATTCAGAAATTCCGAAATAAAACTAGCGGAGTGGAAAAACCGAAAGTGAGAACTTCTCTGTAACAACCCGAAAATCTGGGCCAGTTTAAAATTTTTATTTTGGCGATTTTAGCGAATTTTGATTATTTAAAATGAATTATTTTAAATAATATTGACGAGAAATTCATTTTGAATATAATTCGACGTATATATTATATACGTCGTCGTTAG
Organism: Allium sativum; assembly: GCA_030737875.1. Classification (NCBI taxonomy): domain Eukaryota; kingdom Viridiplantae; phylum Streptophyta; class Magnoliopsida; order Asparagales; family Amaryllidaceae; genus Allium; species Allium sativum. The sequence continues at coordinate 826,060,567 of CM060913.1, forward strand.
AATATAATTAATTATATATATAATTATAAATAGAATTGAAAATGGCGCGGTAGTTCGATAATTCGATTTCAAACTTAAATTGAATGTACCGGGTGCAAAACAATCCGGATTTTAGTGAAACCAAAAACATTAGGATCTAATTGATGATATCTTTCCATCGAATCCGAAAAATCAAGATTTCATAGCGGGAATCAAAAGATATGTCCAGTTGAAAATTCTGAATAGTCGCTATGGAATTCAGGCCCTTAAAAATGGACATTTTGCAAACGACCTCGGATTTCGACGAAACCAGTTTTGTTGGGTTCGTGATGTCAATTTATTACTAGGTTTCAAATTTCATAATTTTTCGAATCAATATGTGAGCGTGGCGAAGGAAAACGCGTTTGACCAGTTTTAGTTGATTTTAATCGACTGGAAATTGGCCATTTTTCAAACGGTCTCAGAATTCGACGAAACTAGTTTTGTTAGGACCGTATCGTCAGTACGAAGCTAGAAAATATTTTTCTGGAATTTTTAGAGACAGTATGTGACCCCGGTAATTTGAAATCTACGTTTAAAATTCAATATAGTGATTTAAATATAAATTCAACGGAAACTGATTCAAACGATCGAATCAACCTACGAAACATATCCCATTGTGTTCGGAATGGGGGTGAAACGCTATGGACGACAGGCAGTGGGCCTCGTTTAGAGGTCGTATGTAAAAGTCAACTTTTAGAAATTAAATAATATAAAATAAAATAAAAATATATATCTTCATCCCTTTAACCCGCTGCCCCCCCCCCCCTCTTATCTTTCAAGGCAGAAATCGATTTCACAAAGAAAAGAAAAAAAAAGAAAACCCAAACGAACACCGACGGCCAGCCTCCCCGCCCCCAATCACCGTCGCGCGCCCCCCCTCAACTGCGCCGCCGTCCTCAGGCAAGCCGCCACCTCCCTCCGCCTCTCCTCTACCCTCCGCCCAAAATCCAGACGCCTAAAAAAACCCTACAGCCCTCCAATCGAAGCCCCGCTGGCCACCACCTCAACTCCGACGTCCAACCCCGCCTGATGACCACCGACAGCAACGTCCCCCCCTACCTGCTGTAAGTTTTTATTTATTATTTACTTAGTTTATTTATTTATTTTTAGGTAATATGTTTTATAAAAATAAATAAGGTTTCTATATATTATTAGGACATGGAAAATTACGATTTTTATTTCTATCCTTACGATTTTCGGAAATGAAAGGTGATGTTTTTTTTATGTGAAAGCTGTGATTTTTATGTTAAGAAAAGGTGTGATTTTTATTTTAAGAAAGCTATAATTTTTATGAAGAGAAAAATAATATTTTTATAATATGAAAGGTATGATTTTTGCTAAGTATAAAGGCTTGATTTTTAATTATAGAAAGTTTTGATTTTTAAATCAATAAAGATTAGATTTTTACGCTAATAAAAAAATGCGGTTTTTATATTATAGAGATAATAAAAATATAATTTTTATATAATGTAGCGGTTAAAAATATAATTTTTATGCTAATGGCATATTAAAAATATGATTTTTATCTAGGTAAGATAGTAGAAATATCATCTTTATATGCGTAGCAAAATAAAAATGTGATTTTTATAATGATATATTTGAAAAGGCGAAATCTTTATATAGAGAATAGCGGGGTAAAAATATAATTTTTATCTATATAGTAGCAATGTAAAAATAGATTTTTTATCTATATAGTGTGATTATAAAAATGGGATTTTTATATATTGAACAACGAAGTAAAAATTCGATTTTTATATATTGAATAGCATAGTAAAAATTCGATTTTTATATATTGAATAGCATAGTAAAAATGGGATTTTTATATATTGAACAACGAAGTCAAAATTCGATTTTTATATATTGAATAGCATAGTAAAAATTCGATTTTTATATATTGAACAACGAAGTAAAAATTCGATTTTTATATATTGAACAACGAAGTAAAAATTCGATTTTTATATATTGAATAGCATAGTAAAAATTCGATTTTTATATATTGAATAGCATAGTAAAAATTCGATTTTTATATATTGAATAGCATAGTAAAAATTCAATTTTTATATATTGAACATCGAAGTAAAAATTCGATTTTTACATATGTAGTGAATACGGGCAACGAAAGCGACAAAAGGCGAGATCAATGAAGATTTCTATTAATGAAGAGTCAAGATGATTGGATAGCTATATGTGAGAATTTCTCACCTTTCAATTTCATTTCTACTTATATATATATACTAGGATGCAGACGGTGCTTAGTAGCACCCGACACAATCGTCCACAGACCATGGACTTGTTTGTTTGGTTGCATAGATTAGTTATATGATGTGATTTGAATTTGGTTGTTTGGTGATTTTGATTGATGTGTGAATGGCGTGGGCCTTCACTAGACCGGGGATAAGGCTAGGCCTTGTCCCGTTTCTAGTATCGTGCCGTTATACCGCCGAAATTTTCTAAAATAAGTTAGTAAAATAAAAATATCATTTTATTTAAAGAATGAACTGAATAGAAATTCATATGTTGGAATAAAATGTTTTTATCGTTAAAAATATAATTTTTAACGTGAATGAGAATAAATAAATATTCATTTACAAACCGGACGGTTTGTTTATGTACACCTATTTGAAGGACATTGATTGGGACGATAAATTTTACACGTCGCCCAACTGCACAACTAAAATCTGTGTTTGATCGTTCGAAACCCCACACGGGTGTTAAGATGAAATTTGAAGTTCACTCATCCTGATTGATTAAATATGTCGATCGATCGATTGACAGGCTGCTGTAAGCGTTAGATATCTATATTTGATGCTTATACAGTGTAGTGCACTTTGGTTGATGGTTGATTATTTTTCAATGCTATTATATGTGTGTAATGTATGAAAATCCATATAATTAACTTTATATGGTAATTCATTGGGCCTCATTCCAATTTGAAAAATAAAGAATATTATAAAATAAAGGTTCATGTGTTGACAGTACTCATCCATTGAGATTGGTCATGTGTTGAACGAAATATTTTAGTAATAAAATTTACATCTTTATCAATATAAAATAAATGTTCATGTGTTGACAGTACTCATCCATTGAGATTGGTCATGTGTTGAACGAAATATTTTAGTAATAAAATTTTCATCTTTATCAATATAAAATAAAGGTTCATGTGTTGACAGTTCTTATCCATTGAGATTGGTCATGTGTTGAACGAAATATTTTAGTAATAAAATTTACATCTTTATCAATATAAAATAAAGGTTCATGTGTTGACAGTACTCATCCATTGAGATTGGTCATGTGTTGAACGAAATATTTTAGTAATAAAATTTACATCTTTATCAATATAAAATAAAGGTTCATGTGTTGACAGTATTCATCCATTGAGATTGGTCATGTGTTGAACGAAATATTTTAGTAATAAAATTTACATCTTTATCAATATAAATAAAGGTTCATGTGTTGACAGTACTCATCCATTGAGATTGGTCATGTGTTGAACGAAATATTTTGATAATAACAACTATTTTGAAAAAGAAATATTTGAAATAGCATATTTGAAAATAGAAATTTATGAAGCCGTGTTGATTAGATTGACGCCATTTTGACGTAAACGATATTTATATCGATTTTATTCATTTTGAAATAAATTGAATTGAAAACGATTTCGAAATGAATTGAATTGAAAACGATTTCGAAATGAATTGAATTGAAAACGATTTCGAAATGAATTGAATTGAAAACGATTTCGAAATGAATTGAATTGAAAACGATTTCGAAATGAATTGAATTGAAAACGATTTCGAAATGAATTGAATTGAAAACGATTTCGAAATGAATTGAATTGAAAACGATTTCGAAATGAATTGAATTGAAAACGAATTCAAATTGAATTGAAAGGGAATTGAAATGAATTCAAATTGAATTGAAATTTGAATTGAATAGAAATGAATTTTAAAACGAATTTATAAAGAAGAATTCAATTTTGATTTGAATTGAAAAGAAAGTTGAAATTGCTTTTGAAACGATTTAAAAACTATTTATATAATTCGTTTTAAATAGAAATCGACGAAATATATATTATATATATATATAATATAATGGCCTGAATAGAACGCGCCGCGCCGCGGCAGTTCGTGAATTTCGACCATTTATTTCAAATGGACATTACGGGAGATCCGACCGTCGGATTCTCCTAAAACCGGAACCGTTGGGTTCGTATCGAAAGGAGCTTTCCAATGAATATTAGAAATTTGAAATCTAACGATTGTATTTGGAGATACGTCCAAATCAGATTTGAAAAAGGTCGTTGTAAGTGCAGTTCGATGGCCATTGATGGAAATCGACTGTACGGGCCTTGATAAAATTATATAAAATAGTAATAATTTGTGTAAAATCATAAGAAATGATTTAGAAAGGATTGGGATGAAAAACTCCATATTTGAAAAGATAAAAATAGATTTTTATCGAAATGAACTAGTTTTGAACTAGAAAAATAATTCTATTTATTTTTAAATAAATAAATTGAATTTGAAAAAGGGTTTTAAAAAAAATATAACCAGAATTTCCAATGATTGCATTGGAGTGGATTTGAATCGAAATTGTCTTCGGAATATTTCGATGTTGGAATTCGTGATTATACAGATGTTGTTATGGAAATTTGAAAGATATATATTTATATCGTTATTTCCGATACGACATTTGTTAGTCGTAGAATTTGATATTGAATATAAGCCGATATATTTTCTATTCAGAGCCTTATATTGAATATCAAATGTGATTTGGGTTTGTCGTGAATGGTGTCTTCACTAACACTGTTCTTGAACCCAGTTGAGAAAAGATTAAATCTTTTTATTTAGATTTAATGAAGTGTACCAATTAAATGATATTTAATTGGAATTGAATTGGTATTGATTTTTGGGTTTATCGTGAACAGTGTTTTAAATAACACTTGTTCTTTAACCCGATAATTAATGGAATGTGATTTTGGGTTTATCGTGAACCGTGTTTTAAATGACACTGATTCTTTAACCCAGTCGAAGATTAAGACTAAGTGGAGTTTTAATGAATCTTTAATTAGATTGAAATGATCGAAAATGGAGTATCACCAGTTTTGCTCCAGACGATAGTTAAATCTTTAATTAGATTTGAACGTGAAATGGTAATTGAATTTACCGATAACACTGTGGTGTTAGATATGAAGTATTACCAGTTTTACTTCATGGGATGAATAGGTTGGGATGGGGAAATTAAAATAAATGATTACTTCGCTAAGGTTCGCTAATCCCGACTAGTTTGAATTGAGATTCAAAAATAGAATAAAGAATAAATTCAAGGAATTTATCTTGGATAAAATTAATGGGGGCCTTTCCCTATGAATGTGAAATTTAGAAACTAACTGTCGGTTAGCCAAGCAGAATGGTTTTCTGAATATTGATCTGATGTTGGTTTCGGCCTTCGGGGTTAATATTTGGGGAATTATTCTCTTGATTAATTTACGGTTAGTGACTAATGAATTGGAATGAGGTGTATGTTGTGTTTGTGTAACACTTATTTAAAATATACGCGAGTTATTCGGAAAGACCGGGTCTATCCCATTCTGAATAACTGATACGACGATAAGTCGAAGATGAAGACGGTGGTCGAAGACCAGAAGTCTTCACGTCGTTTGGGTGGTCACTAATGATCTTGATTGGGCTGTACACCCAAGAAGATGGAAACAGTTGGTGATCGTCCAGACGTACTTGGAGATCGATGGATATGCGGGGTACTAGGTGCCTCCGGTTTCGTTCAGACCCAGAACGGACATGTAAATGGACTGTGTGTCTGACATTAGATTTTAGTCCGTGTGATTGATCTCTATTAAATATATATCTGTTTGGCGGCGGAGAATTTATTCTCTTTCTTAACGCCCTTCTTTGAGACGTACGAGCTCAGGGGTTATATATTGATGGATATCAATCGCATGGAGTGAATTGCCTGTGTGGCATGCCTAAGTGGCAAATGATCAAGGCTTCTGTTGAAAAGCAAAGTCTTGTGGTTGATGATCGAAGCACGGCCTTTGTGGCGTAGCTTTGTGTAACGTTTACTTCGCGAGTTTCACACCCGATATGAACCAAAAACGGGAGACGGACCTCAGGGAGGGCCTACGTTTCCTCCTAGCTAAAAGTGGCGTCAGTGGTTTTACACACCCTGACGAGTTTGACTTATGTGGTTGTTGTTGTTGCGAGGCACCTCGGATTGATCGGTCGTTCTCGAACCGATGGAGTCATTTAGTTGGCTCGCTTACGCCCCAAAGGGCGGCGAAACGTAGTGCTCAGGTATAATAATCCACATCGGTGGACCGGCCCTGACGATCCATGGGGCAGTTGCGGCTGTTCCTGAGACTCGGGCTAGGCAGTCTCGAATCGGTGAGGATCTTGCCCCTAGCCTCGGTTCATACCATAAATGATAACCCAACTTCCAATACGACGTCTTGCGGTTTTGATTGTAAACTTATATATGGCGACATAGTGTTATGGGGCATTCATGCCGCCTATGATTGATACTTATGATTTGAAGTTGTTTTATACACTATGCACTTATAGTAGTATCAAATGTTTTGTTTTAAACGTACTAAGCATGTTTGGCTATTATAAGGGAAAACCCTATCCTCGGCTGCGTTGCATTGTGTGATGGGACCTGGGTCTTATAATAGCTTCATTTTTAGAAAAGCATTGCGCTGTTTACTTATATGCACTGGTGTTCTTGGGAGGAAACCCGTTCGTGTTATACGGCGTGGTCCCTTGATTTACCTAGCTTTAAAAATAAAGATTAACTGTTTTAGTTCTCACACCAGTCCCATGACTGACCTGGAGTTTATTGTTTTAACCTAAACTCTGGGTGCCCTTATTTTGACACGGGCAGCTAGTAGTTTTGGTTTTGCAGATTTATATTCACAGGATCCTGGTTTACAGCTGGAACGGTATCCGGAAAGCTTTGTATCCGTATATCTCTTCTAGTTGTGTATTGTATTATTTTCCGCTGCTATGTATTTAAATGTAATTTAAATCTCTGATATTTCTGTGTAATATTTATTCATTTATACTCTGTATATTCTTGTAATCTGATGCATTGTTGTAATATACAATGAAATGTTCTTCTGTATGAGTTCTGTTGTGGCTTGTTCTCGAACTATCCGACGCTTTCCTTTACGGGGAAGTTACGGGTTTTCACAGTTGGTATCAGAGCTTTTGTTTACAAAGCTCAGAGAACAAGACACATTAGAACCGTACGAAAGAATTCATCAGATATTGGATTAGTAATATCCAATGAGAATGACTCGTTAGAGATAGGATCAGTAGTATCCTAGAACGAGAGTGGAGAGTATATTTTTCAAATGAAAACAATTCTGTTTTGAAATTTAGATCGTTTTACACGTATTTGAAAAATTTATTTATATTGATTTTGGACAATTTAGTATATAAATAATTTGCATATACGCCTTGCAAACGTATATTCAAAGTTTTAATATATTGGATAGATATAGCATCACACTCTAGTCGCCCGAAGATGATATTGATGATAGCGATCGCATCATCAACATTTATGTTCGAGTTTCGAAGGTGTGATTTTCTATATATTTCCATTAGACTGGTGTGAGAACCAAAACTAATATAGCTAGAACACATTGTTGTGAATTGGCATCAAAAACATGATTTTCTTTATATATATCAAAATTATGAATTTGAAACGTTAATCCACTAATTGATTGATGTTTGTGTTGTTTGTTTAATTGTTTGATAATTTTGAACCATTATGCCTAATTTGATCAAATATTGAATTATATTGAAAATTGGTCACATTTGCTTGCATATACATATACTTACATTGAAGAGGTCATAGCAAGGAGGCTAGAGCAGAGAATAAAATTTGTTAGCCCTACAAATAGGTACATGTTTACTACATAATTTCCTGTTTTGTTTGGGTGATGATGATTTTATGAGCCTATTGGCTAGCCGCTTGGCTTTTTCTTTTTCTTTTTGAGATCTGAAGGACCGGGGAAGCTATTTGAAATTCCCCGATGCTCCCGGTGCAGGGGAGGTTATGGCGAAATTTTTCGAAAATTTAGGGTGTTAGCCAAATTTTTGATGAATTAGAAAATTCTCAGAAACTGATAGGTTGGAGAATGGAAGCCAGATCGAACGTAGAGTTGAATGATCAAACCACTTTCGACTTTGTTCCTTTTCGGGGACGAAAAGTTTTAAGTGGGGAGATTGTAACAACCCGAAAATCTGGGCCAGTTTAAAATTTTTATTTTGGCGATTTTAGCGAATTTTGATTATTTAAAATGAATTATTTTAAATAATATTGACGAGAAATTCATTTTGAATATAATTCGACGTATATATTATATACGTCGTCGTTAGAATATAAATAATTATATATATAATTATAAATAGAATTGAAAATGGCGCGGTAGTTCGATAATTCGATTTCAAACTTAAATTGAATGTACCGGGTGCAAAACAATCCGGATTTTAGTGAAACCAAAAACATTAGGATCTAATTGATGATATCTTTCCATCGAATCCGAAAAATCAAGATTTCATAGCGGGAATCAAAAGATATGTCCAGTTGAAAATTCTGAATAGTCGCTATGGAATTCAGGCCCTTAAAAATGGACATTTTGCAAACGACCTCGGATTTCGACGAAACCAGTTTTGTTGGTTCGTGATGTCAATTTATTGCTAGGTTTTAAATTTCATAATTTTTCGAATCAATATGTGAGCGTGGCGAAGGAAAACGCGTTTGACCAGTTTCAGTTGATTTTAATCGACTAGAAATTGGCCATTTTTCAAACGGTCTCAGAATTTGACGAAACTAGTTTTGTTAGGACCGTATCGTCAGTACGAAGCTAGAAAATATTTTTCTGGAATTTTTAGAGACAGTATGTGACCCCGGTAATTTGAAATCTACGTTTAAAATTCAATATAGTGATTTAAATATAAATTCAACGGAAACTGATTCAAACGATCGAATCAACCTATGAAACATATCCCATTGTGTTCGGAATGGGGGTGAAACGCTATGGACGACAGACAGTGGGTCTCGTTTAGAGGTCGTATGTAAAAGTCAACTTTTAGAAATTAAATAATATAAAATAAAATAAAAATATATATCTTCATCCCTTTAACCCGCTGCCCCCCCCCCCCTCTTATCTTTCAAAGCAGAAATCGATTTCACAAAGAAAAAAAAAACCCAAACGAACACCGACGGCCAGCCTCCCCGCCCCCAATCACCGTCGCGCCCCCCCCCCCCCCCTCAACTGCGCCGCCGTCCTCAGGCAAGCCGCCACCTCCCTCCGCCTCTCCTCTACCCTCCGCCCAAAATCTAGACGCCTAAAAAAACCCTACAGCCCTCCAATCGAAGCCCCGCTGGCCACCACCTCAACTCCGACGTCCAACCCCGCCTGATGACCACCGACAGCAACGTCCCCCCTACCTGCTGTAAGTTTTTATTTATTATTTACTTAGTTTATTTATTTATTTTTAGGTAATATGTTTTATAAAAATAAATAAGGTTTCTATATATTATTAGGACATGGAAAAATACGATTTTTATTTCTATCCTTACGATTTTCGGAAATGAAAGGTGATGTTTTTTTTTATGTGAAAGCTGTGATTTTTATGTTAAGAAAAGGAGTGATTTTTATTTTAAGAAAGCTATAATTTTTATGAAGAGAAAAATAATATTTTTATAATATGAAAGGTATGATTTTTGCTAAGTATAAAGGCTTGATTTTTAATTGTAGAAAGTTTTGATTTTTAAATCAATAAAGATTAGATTTTTACACTAATAAAAAAATGCGGTTTTTATATTATAGAGATAATAAAAATATAATTTTTATATCATGTAGCGGTTAAAAATATTTTTTTTATGCTAATGGCATATTAAAAATATGATTTTTATCTAGGTAAGATAGTAGAAATATCATCTTTATATGCGTAGCAAAATAAAAATGTGATTTTTATAATGATATATTTGAAAAGGCGAAATCTTTATATAGAGAATAGCGGGGTAAAAATATAATTTTTATCTATATAGTAGCAATGTAAAAATAGAATTTTTATCTATATAGCGTGATTATAAAAATGGGATTTTTATATATTGAACAACGAAGTAAAAATTCGATTTTTATATATTGAATAGCATAGTAAAAATTCGATTTTTATATATTGAATAGCATGGTAAAAATGGGATTTTTATATATTGAACAACGAAGTAAAAATTCGATTTTTATATATTGAATAGCATAGTAAAAATTCGATTTTTATATATTGAACAACGAAGTAAAAATTCGATTTTTATATATTGAACAACGAAGTAAAAATTCGATTTTTATATATTGAATAGCATAGTAAAAATTCGATTTTTATATATTGAATAGCATAGTAAAAATTCGATTTTTATATATTGAATAGCATAGTAAAAATTCAATTTTTATATATTGAACATCGAAGTAAAAATTCGATTTTTACATATGTAGTGAATACGGGCAACGAAAGCAACAAAAGACGAGATCAATGAAGATTTCTATTAATGAAGAGTCAAGATGACTGGATAGCTATATGTGAGAATTTCTCACCTTTCAATTTCATTTCTACTTATATATATATATATACTAGGATGCAGACGGTGCTTAGTAGCACCCGACACAATTGTCCACAGACCATGGACTTGTTTGTTTGGTTGCATAGATTCGTTATATGATGTGATTTGAATTTGGTTGTTTGGTGATTTTGATTGATGTGTGAATGGCGTGGGCCTTCACTAGACCAGGGATAAGGCTAGGCCTTGTCCCGTTTCTAGTATCGTGCCGTTATGCCGCCGAAATTTTCTAAAATAAGTTAGTAAAATAAAAATATCATTTTATTTAAAGAATGAACTGAATAGAAATTCATATGTTGGAATAAAATGTTTTTATCGTTAAAAATATAATTTTTAACGTGAATGAGAATAAATAAATATTCAATTACAAACCGGACGGTTTGTTTATGTACACCTATTTGAAGGACATTGATTGGGACGATAAATTTTACACATCGCCCAACTGCACAACTAAAATCTGTGTTTGATCGTTTGAAACCCCACACGGGTGTTAGGATGAAATTTGAAGTTCACTCATCCAGATTGATTAAATATGTCGATCGATCGATTGACAGGCTGTTATAAGCGTTAGATATCTATATTTGATGCTTATACAGTGTAGTGCACTTTGGTTGATGATTGATTATTTTTCAATGCTATTATATGTGTGTAATGTATGAAAATCCATATAATTAACTTTATATGGTAATTGATTGGGCCTCATTCCAATTTGGAAAATAAAGAATATTATAAAATAAAGGTTCATGTGTTGACAGTACTCATCCATTGAGATTGGTCGTGTGTTGAACGAAATATTTTAGTAATAAAATTTACATCTTTATCAATATAAAATAAAGGTTCATGTGTTGACAGTACTCATCCATTGAGATTGGTCATGTGTTGAACGAAATATTTTAGTAATAAAATTTACATCTTTATCAATATAAAATAAAGGTTCATGTGTTGACAGTACTCATCCATTGAGATTGGTCATGTGTTGAACGAAATATTTTAGTAATAAAATTTACATCTTTATCAATATAAAATAAAGGTTCATGTGTTGACAGTACTCATCCATTGAGATTGGTCATGTGTTGAACGAAATATTTTAGTAATAAAATTTACATCTTTATCAATATAAAATAAAGGTTCATGTGTTGACAGTACTCATCCATTGAGATTGGTCATGTGTTGAACGAAATATTTTAGTAATAAAATTTACATCTTTATCAATATAAAATAAAGGTTCATGTGTTGACAGTACTCATCCATTGAGATTGGTCATGTGTTGAACGAAATATTTTAGTAATAAAATTTACATCTTTATCAATATAAAATAAAGGTTCATGTGTTGACAGTACTCATCCATTGAGATTGGTCATGTGTTGAACGAAATATTTTAGTAATAAAATTTACATCTTTATCAATATAAAATAAAGGTTCATGTGTTGACAGTACTCATCCATTGAGATTGGTCATGTGTTGAACGAAATATTTTGATAATAACAACTATTTTGAAAAAGAAATATTTGAAATAGCATATTTGAAAATAGAAATTTATGAAGCCGTGTTGATTAGATTGACGCCATTTTGACGTAAACGATATTTATATCGATTTTATTCATTTTGAAATAAATTGAATTGAAAACGATTTCGAAATGAATTGAATTGAAAACGATTTCGAAATAAATTGAATTGAAAACGATTTCGAAATGAATTGAATTGAATACGATTTCGAAATGAATTGAATTGAAAACGATTTCGAAATGAATTGAATTGAAAACGATTTCGAAATGAATTGAATTGAAAACGATTTCGAAATGAATTGAATTGAAAACGATTTCGAAACGAATTGAATTGAAAACGATTTCGAAATGAATTGAATTGAAAACGATTTCGAAATGAATTGAATTGAAAACGATTTCGAAATGAATTGAATTGAAAACGATTTCGAAATGAATTGAATTGAAAACGAATTCAAATTGAATTGAAAGGGAATTGAAATGAATTCAAATTGAATTGAAATTTGAATTGAATAGAAATGAATTTTAAAACGAATTTATAAAGAAGAATTCAATTTTGATTTGAATTGAAAAGAAAGTTGAAATTGCTTTTGAAACGATTTTAAAACTATTTATATAATTCGTTTTAAATAGAAATCGACGAAATTTATATTATATATATTATATATATAATATAATGGCCTGAATAGAACGCGCCGCGGCAGTTCGTGAATTTCGACCATTTATTTCAAACGGACATTACGGGAAATCCGACCGTCGGATTCTCCTAAAACCGGAACCGTTGGGTTCGTATCGAAAGGAGCTTTCCAATGAATATTAGAAATTTGAAATCTAACGATTGGATTTGGAGATACGTCCAAATCAGATTTGAAAAAGGTCGCTGTAAGTGCAGTTTGATGGCCATTGATGGAAATCGACTGTACGGGCCTTGGTAAAATTATATAAAATAGTAATAATTTGTGTAAAATCATAAGAAATGATTTAGAAAGGATTGGGATGAAAAACTCCATATTTGAAAAGATAAAAATAGATTTTTATCGAAATGATCTAGTTTTGAACTAGAAAAATAATTCTATTTATTTTTAAATAAATAAATTGAATTTGAAAAAGGGTTTTAAAAAAAAATAACCAGAATTTCCAATGATTGCATTGGAGTGGATTTGAATCGAAATTGTCTTCGGAATATTTTGATGTTGGAATTCGTGATTATACAGATGTTGTTATGGAAATTTGAAAGATATATATTTATATCGTTATTTCCGATACGACATTTGTTAGTCGTAGAATTTGATATTGAATATAAGCCGATATATTTTCTATTCAGAGCCTTATATTGAATATCAAATGTGATTTGGGTTTGTCGTGAATGGTGTCTTCACTAACACTGTTCTTGAACCCAGTTGAGAAAAGATTAAATCTTTTTATTTAGATTTAATGAAGTGTACCAATTAAATGATATTTAATTGGAATTGAATTGGTATTGATTTTTGGGTTTATCGTGAACAGTGTTTTAAATAACACTTGTTCTTTAACCCGATAATTAATGGAATGTGATTTTGGGTTTATCGTGAACCGTGTTTTAAATGACACTGATTCTTTAACCCAGTCGAAGATTAAGACTAAGTGGAGTTTTAATGAATCTTTAATTAGATTGAAATGATCGAAAATGGAGTATCACCAGTTTTGCTCCAGACGATAGTTAAATCTTTAATTAGATTTAAACGTGAAATGGTAATTGAATTTACCGATAACACTGTGGTGTTAGATATGAAGTATTACCAGTTTTACTTCATGGGATGAATAGGTTGGGATGGGGAAATTAAAATAAATGATTACTTCGCTAAGGTTCGCTAATCCCGACTAGTTTGAATTGAGATTCAAAAATAGAATAAAGAATAAATTCAAGGAATTTATCTTGGATAAAATTAATGGGGGCCTTTCCCTATGAATGTGAAATTTAGAAACTAACTGTCGGTTAGCCAAGCAGAATGGTTTTCTGAATATTGATCTGATGTTGGTGTAATGTCCCGCATTTTTACCGGTTCGTAATTGAATATTTAAATCAGTTTAAATATTGAATTCGTAATATAAATGGGTTTATATATTAATTAAAACGAATTTGAGCATATAAAAATATATATTAAATATAATCGAGCTCATAACGACGCTGCAGTTCGTAATTTAACGATCTGAACTTCAACTGAGTGTACATGACTCGTTTTAAATCAGATTTCTGCGAAACAAGAAACGTTGGAATCCGTTAAACTATGTCTTTCTAACAGAAGTGAAAAACCAAGATTTCGCGTTATAGATTGCGGGTTATATCCAAATCAAATTTTCAAATAGTCGCTGTAGAATCGTTTATCGACCGTAACGGTTTATTTGAAATAACTGCATATCGGTTCCGAATTTAGACAAGGTTCTTTTGAGGCGCAGCGATAATTTAATTTTTAGAATTTTACTGTAATTTTTAATTAATCAAATATGCAACTTTTTATTTGGAGTATTTTGCACCCTATATCAATATTTTGGGGTTTCAAAATATGAGTTAAACTACCGATATTATTATATTTTTGGGACCGTGGCACCTCGCTGGACCCGACGTACTCTTATCTCTGTCCGTACCAGCTTGTACGTGAATGAAGTTTAATGTAATAAGGTACCGATATTTTCTAATATATATACACCAATATATATAAACTTTAGCAAACAAATAACGGTACTCAAATCTTTTATTGTCTTATATAAACCCCCGGTGAATCCTTATCTACACATGAGAGCAGGCTACCTTACAAGTAAAAATAAAATAAAAACATACTCGTTCGTATAACAGCATATATTATACAACCTCAGTTGCTCGCCCAAAAATAATCTACAAATATATACATAAAAGGAGGTAAGCTTGTTTTGAAATCTAAATCAACTTAGTGCAGGGTCCATTCGTTGGCAACCTCTAAATGCAACCTGGAGATGACTAGCTAAAGTAAATCAAGTCCACTCTGTACAAAATAAAAATCACTCATATGCATAGAGGCCAACTGACCTATGTTTTTATGCATATGCTAGGCTGAACTAATAATTAAATGAATCACATGCTTATATGCCTAACGTTGTCCTTTTCGTTTGAGTCTACATCAAAATTTAATGAGATACAGTAGTGTGCTGACCACGCCAAACTCCTTGCCGACAAAGTAAAACACACATTGAAAATGAAACCTACCCTATATCCTATTCCTTCACTGCCAAGGAACAACTTCTTTATATATACACGGAAAGGACATAATCCAGCAAACAAAACCGCAAAGGAAAATGGCTATAAATAATAAAATAAGAATAAAAGATGGGAAGGGTTTTCTGCCAAAAGAATGTGATGCGGAGGGGGAAATGTTTCGAACTGGGCGCTAGGAAAGCATGAGGACTGCTTTGTGGTTGCCGTGAACATTGGAAGAGAATGGAGTCGCAACAAAGTTTGTGAAATTCTTGGTGGAGTTGGTGGTATTATAGAAGGAGCTTTCAGTAGCATAGTACATCAGGGAAGGAAGGCTATTCGTGGGGTTTCTGGGCGGAAGACAATCAAGTAGGGGTTGCTGGTTTAGGAGTTAGGAATGCAAGTGCAGAAGCTTTGGGTTGTATATGGAGGACGTGGAGTAATACGTGCGCATGCAGATGGCGTTGTGCATGGAAATAGAAGATGCTGAAGGATTTAAGGAGTATTGCGCAAGTTGTGTATTTTGGAGTAGTATAGGTGCTGTTAATTTTGGCTTAGCAACAAGGGGAAACTGGAAATGAAAGAAACGATGCATGGTTTGTTGCAAATGAAGGGGTCAAGGCAACGAAAGGAGCGGAGTGTAAATGAGCAGGCAAAGAGTGGGGTTCTGTTTTTGAATAAGCAGCGAATGCAGGTGGATCATTTGGTGAAGGAAGTCGTTGGTTATGTGGTAATGAAGTTGAAATACCTGGCGTATATGTTCTGGGCGAAATGGGTGATGTAAACCGCAGTGCCGGAGTGCATTTCTGGAGGCAAACCAGAAGTGTTGGGGGCTGTCGTGTTGTATTCGTGAGGTGGAGCTGAAAAATGTCGTAACTATGATGATGGTGCCGAGTTTCGACTACGACGGTGCATAAAGGGGCAAAGAAGGTGACCGACATTTGGTAAATAAGAAAGTGCGCGGAGTTAATGGCTGGGAAAGACCCAAACAAGTTGCGGACGGTCTGATTCTTTAGAACCATTTGGAGCAATTTGAGGACCATTTGAATTATGGCAGAACTGAACGCCGGATTTAACCAACCGATGCAAATCGTTATTTAACGGTTAACGCGCCAAGGTGAGTAAATTCACTAACTCTGTTCTATTTTAAAATATTATTTATTGGTTGAACGTTGTGTGATGGTCGCTTCAGTAGATTATAATTAAATTGGTTGAATTATATATCGTTGCATATATACACATCATTGGTTGGACTGATTCCATCGATTATAATATTTCCTGGTATGGAATCAGTGTTAATTGTTGACTAACATCGGTGGATGCAGGAAACCGGTTGGAGGAATCCAACCGGATTCCTCAATATTTATATGTACTGTTTATTTTGTATAGATGCACTGTTTGAACCCAAATGACTTTTTGAAACCTTGTGTTGATATTAGCGTTGAATGGAAATTCAAACGTTATTTTGATTTAATCAATAGATGATATCGATTAAGAAAGTGGCAACAACCAACCATAAATGTATCATTTGTTTTAACCGCTATTGTTTTACCAAAATCCCACCGTGTGCGAAGCACGGGTTTCACCATACTTACTAAATGATTTGGTAAAGTGGATTCTTATATTAATAAGATTAATAAGTAAGTAGGCGGAGATTAATTTGATGATTAATAACAAGAATTTATTGTTTTAAGAACAATTAAATGAGATATTTACAAATAGATTTTGGTTGATTTCATATTAAGTAAGAATAGTTAGAATCGATTATTGTTTATTTAATAGAAATGAGATTATTTAGAAATAAATTATTATTTTTATAGTAAATCGATACAAGTGAAATTATTTGGATTAATAAATGTTATTTATTCAAAATGAAAAGATTTGTTAGAATTGATTAGTGGGTTAATCATGGCTAAATATTTCTCAAGCAAACTGTTTTGATCAATAATTGGTTATTTAATTAAATTAGATTGGGATGATTAATCTAATGTAATAAATTAACGAATAGTTGGTTTAGTTTAAATAAGATTTTAAAGTATAAGGGATTTGTCTAAAGAAGACAAAGCGAAGAGGAATGTTTAATAAGGGATTTGTCTAAGAAAGACGAAGCGGACAAAAATGTTTAAAATGGGTTGAACAAGGAAGTTGAAGCTAATGTAAATAACCGAGTTTTCAAAATAAGGATATGGCGTCATAAAACCATATTTAAAATAAAACAAGAAGTACGGTTGACTGATTTTAAAGTATAAGGGATTAGAGTTACGAACTTATATCTATTCTAAGGTAAGAACGTCGTCGATCAAGGTCTGAGAGGTAATTAAAATACCCTAACTTGAACGGCTTCACAATTATCGAGGGATGGTATTTGGTTTGTAACAGAAAGAGATGTTAAGATTTTTGTAACAGAAAGAGATGTTAAGATTTTTGTAACAGAAAAAGATGTCAAGATTTTTGTAACGGTAAGAGATGTCAAAGAACAGTATAAGGTGGAATAGAGCAGCGTATTTCAAGTATTTGAACTATAGCGATAAAACAACGCTGTCGACTAGGCTTAAGCGTGATTGTTATGTCGAGATTTGTTATAAAAGGGGAATATCACAGCGTATGACGAGTTTTAAACTATAACGTTAAATTAACGTTGTTGGCTAAGCTTAAGCATGATATATAGCACTACTCCCTAGGGAATGTAAACAGTTTGTTTTGAAATCCGCTTATACTAAAGTAATAAGTAGCGATGATTGTCCAAAGGAATATAAGAACGAGTAGTGGAGAATCGTTTCAGAAAATGATGACATCATTTCGGTGTTTGAAATATGATTAGAGTTAAATAACACTATTAGAAATGGGAACTATAATTCGATGATGATGAATGTTAAATAAAAGTGCCCATGGTAGTGTGATGATAGTTATACATTTGATTGAATGTTTGTTTTACTTCGATAGTTAAATAACCGACTATCGAAGTGTTTTGACCATCGTTGTCAATACGGAGAGACCGGTTGGATATATTATCTGAAACCACTCCGTATGGGCATAAGCGCTGCGAATTCGATTATGCTGAAGAAAATTGAAGAAGGAGTGAAACGCAAGGGTCGTTCTGTTTCAGAATGGTGTTTTCTGGTTGTCCAGTTCCAGGACAACTTGTATGGACGAATGTCTGACAGAGTATTCCTAACGGTCACATAAGACGATCTTTTCAAAGTATTACGTCTGGTGGCGGAGGAATTCGTTTCTCTTAGCTTTTATACCCATAATATTTTTGGGTAGATCAACTAGTGATTTGAAGGGTTTGACGATGTGGCATTCAAAGTGTATGGTGGCCAGATGTCCTAAAAGGTAAACGTAGCCTCAAGCTTCACAACCGGGGAATGACAAAAATCGGGCAGGCAGCATGGCTATGTGGGTCGCTCCCATTAGGGTGTATAATCACCTATCTAGAGAAATTCCTTTTGTTTCTTAATCTATCGATTCTGCCCATTCGGGAACGGTGGTTTGAGTCCAACCGTTGGTGATATACATTCGATACACTCAAGTGAAATGAGTGGTCGGTCATGTGTGGGCCGGGTTGCAAGACGTTCTTGTTGAACCCAGGTGTATTCGCCTCAAGAGATACACTGTCGGAAGGTGGTCCCATACCTTGTCATAGTTTGAATCCAATCTCCAATAAGCGCCCTGCGGGTTTTGATTTTATACTATGCATGTAGAGCGTGAGATGCAAGCGTTCTACTATTTGGTTATTTATTTGATTAGACATTATTATAATATCACTGGATTTTGATATCAAAAATATTTTGGGTTATAGTAAGGTAAAAGCCGTCCATGTTTATGTGTGGATTGGTCTTACTATTATCCTTTTTGTTTCAAAAAGGATTTTCAAAGTTAAACCGTATGGTTGGAATTTACTCACACCAGTCCCATGACTGACCCAGAGTTTATTTTGTTGTTTTCCCTAAACTCTTGGGTGTCCAAATTTGTACGGGCAGTCAAGTGTTTCAGGCTTTGCAGATGCACTTGGAGGATCTTAAAGTCGAAGGCTCCACCGTCAGTTATCTAGAGTTATTTCCGCTGTATCAAATGTTATGTTGTACTCTGATGATGGTATGAATATACAATACAGTTTTGTATTTCAAAGTTATGTTATATAATATATTTTATTCGTTCCGCTGTGAGATTCGTGTTTACTCTGATTATGTTCAGCTGTGTTCTTCTTCTTCTCCTATTCTATTAGTTCTATCTTTTCTATCTCATCCTCTAACTTCTTTCTATTAATGGTCCGGTATTTTCGATGTCTAAATAGTCGACGCTGGGTTTTGTGTCGATTTTCGGAGTCGAAAATCCCTGGGTCGTTACAGTGGTATCAGAGCTGAAGGTTAAGTGATTACCTTGGCTCTGTGGTATGACTCAATAAGGATGGAGTTAGTTATACTCTAGATTGAGTTTGAGTGTATATATATGAGCGCGTATTTGTAAATTGATATAAAAATTATTTTATATTGTGTTGATTGATCTGGTGAGTGGTATATAAATTCCAGATCAACGCGTTTAGCTGACGAGGTCGATAGGGCTTTATAAACGCTTGAACAGAGAAATTCGACATAGTATTGTTTTAAAAGCTGGGTGAATAAAATAATTTTACCCAAATTATATTTTGATATAAAAAGAAGTATATATCTTAATATTATTATAATACGTAGGATGTGTGATCATTATTACAATCATACTTGAAGTGGTTATGTAAATAACCAATCGAAATTCACGTAAGTATAAAATACAAATCCGATGAATTGAATCTAAAGAAACTCCAGAATTGGAGTTAAAACTATGGTAATTTGGAAAAAGTTCGTAAATGAATTTCGAATTAAATATATGGAATTTTAAGATCCTGGGGAAATTTTGAAATATTATCCAAGTTTCGAAAAGATATTTTTGAAATAAATTTCAAATAAAAGTATTTGAATATGAGTTTTGAAAGTGATATAGTATTGAACTCACTTTGATCGCTGGAAAATAATTCCGATGATGAACCGCGGCATCATCGGTGTTCGTTTTCGAGTTTCTAAGTGAGGGATTACTACCACAGATTTTGTTTTGAAATAAGTTGTTCGAAAATTCAAATATGTCTGAATTGTTATGTTATGAATATATATATTATTTCAAACTAATTTGAAATAAAAACCTCAGGAATTTGAATTCTGAAATTTAAAATTTACTTATGAAGTAAATAAACAGAGAATTTAGAGAAGCCAAATAAAAGTGGAGTTGAATTGAAGCCAAGTAAGTGGAAAACGTACTGGAATAAGGATTTGACTTGACCAAGTAGTTGAGTGGTGAATTGAGATCGGAAATGGAACCGAACTTGGTTGGGAAATTTGATTATTTGGAATTGGAATTGAACTGGAGTTTGAAAAAGAAATTTGAGTCGGGGTGTAAGAAAATTATTGATTAAAGATAAACTGACTCAAGATCAGTTGGAGATGTATTCGGGTATGCTGAATGGATTGCAAATGGAAGCGAGAAAGTTAGATGCCCGATAAAGGAAGAAGGCCCAGAGTGGCGTGTGGTAGTAGTACCGAATGAACCGTGCAGCAGAGAGGCTGACGAAATTCTCCGAAAATTTAAGTGTTAGAAAATTTTCAGAATTTTGAAAATTTTCGTTACAAAGAAGGGAATTAATATTTTGATCAGTTCAGTTGAAAACTGAAATTATAAAGTAAACCAAAAGGATTTTTTTTAACATGTTTACAACAGAAATTGTAGCATTTTTCCTACCTTAGCAACTTCGAGGACGAAATTATTTTAAGGGGGAAGGAATGTAATGTCCCGCATTTTTACCAGTTCGTAATTGAATATTTAAATCAGTTTAAATATTGAATTCGTAATATAAATGGGTTTATATATTAATTAAAACGAATTTGAGCATATAAAAATATATATTAAATATAATCGAGCTCATAACGACGCTGCAGTTCGTAATTTAACGATCTGAACTTCAACTGAGTGTACATGACTCGTTTTAAATCAGATTTTTGCGAAACAAGAAACGTTGGAATCCGTTAAACTATGTCTTTCTAACAGAAGTGAAAAACCAAGATTTCGCGTTATAGATTGCGGGTTATATCCAAATCAAATTTTCAAATAGTCGCTGTAGAATCGTTTATCAACCGTAACGGTTTATTTGAAATAACTGCATATCAGTTCCGAATTTAGACAAGGTTCTTTTGAGGCGCAGCGATAATTTAATTTTTAGAATTTTACTGTAATTTTTAATTAATCAAATACGCAACTTTTTATTTGGAGTATTTTGCACCCTATATCAATATTTTGGGGTTTCAAAATATGAGTTAAACTACCGATATTATTATATTTTTGGGACTGTGGCACCTCGCTGGACCCGACCGTACTCTTATCTCTGTCCGTACCAGCTTGTACGTGAATGAAGTTTAATGTAATAGGGTACCGATATTTTCTAATATATATACACCAATATATATAAACTTTAGCAAACAAATAACGGTACTCAAATCTTTTATTGTCTTATATAAACCCCCGGTGAATCCTTATCTACACATGAGAGCAGGCTACCTTACAAGTAAAAATAAAATAAAAACATACTCGTTCGTATAACAGCATATATTATACAACCTCAGTTGCTCGCCCAAAAATAATCTACAAATATATACATAAAAGGAGGTAAGCTTGTTTTGAAATCTAAATCAACTTAGTGCAGGGTCCATTCGTTGGCAACCTCTAAATGCAACCTGGAGATGACTAGCTAAAGTAAATCAAGTCCACTCTGTACAAAATAAAAATCACTCATATGCATAGA
The DNA here is from genome assembly GCA_030737875.1 of Allium sativum. NCBI lineage: Eukaryota > Viridiplantae > Streptophyta > Magnoliopsida > Asparagales > Amaryllidaceae > Allium > Allium sativum. The sequence goes on from CM060913.1 coordinate 826,082,765, forward strand.
GGCCAACTGACCTATGTTTTTATGCATATGCTAGGCTGAACTAATAATTAAATGAATCACATGCTTATATGCCTAACGTTGTCCTTTTCATTTGAGTCTACATCAAAATTTAATGAGATACAGTAGTGTGCCGACCACGTCAAACTCCTTGCCGACAAAGTAAAACACACATTGAAAATGAAACCTACCCTATATCCTATTCCTTCACTACCAAGGAACAACTTCTTTATATATACACGGAAAGGCCATAATCCAGCAAACAAAACCGCAAAGGAAAATGGCTATAAATAATAAAATAAGAATAAAAGATGGGAAGGGTTTTCTGCCAAAAGAATGTGATGCGGAGGGGGAAATGTTTCGAACTGGGCGCTAGGAAAGCATGAGGACTGCTTTGTGGTTGCCGTCAACATTGGAAGAGAATGGAGTCGCAACAAAGTTTGTGAAATTCTTGGTGGAGTTGGTGGTATTATAGAAGGAGCTTTCAGTAGCATAGTACATCAGGGAAGGAAGGCTATTCGTGGGGTTTCTGGGCGGAAGACAATCAAGTAGGGGTTGCTGGTTTAGGAGTTAGGAATGCAAGTGCAGAAGCTTTGGGGTGTATATGGAGGACGTGGAGTAATACGTGCGCATGCAGATGGCGTTGTGCATGGAAATAGAAGATGCTGAAGGATTTAAGGAGTATTGCGCAAGTTGTGTATTTTGGAGTAGTATAGGTGCTGTTAATTTTGGCTTAGCAACAAGGGGAAACTGGAAATGAAAGAAACGATGCATGGTTTGTTGCAAATGAAGGGGTCAAGGCAACGAAAGGAGCGGAGTGTAAATGAGCAGGCAAAGAGTGGGGTTCTGTTTTTGAATAAGCAGCGAATGCAGGTGTATCATTTGGTGAAGGAAGCCGTTGGTTATGTGGTAATGAAGTTGAAATACCTGGCGTATATGTTCTGGGCGAAATGGGTGATGTAAACCGCAGTGCCAGAGTGCATTTCTGGAGGCAAACCAGAAGTGTTGGGGGCTGTCGTGTTGTATTCGTGAGGTGGAGCTGAAAAATGTCGCAACTATGATGATGGTGCCGAGTTTCGACTACGACGGTGCATAAAGGGGCAAAGAAGGTGACCGACATTTGGTAAATAAGAAAGTGCGCGGAGTTAATGGCTGGGAAAGACCCAAACAAGTTGCGGACGGTCTGATTCTTTAGAACCATTTGGAGCAATTTGAGGACCATTTGAATTATGGCAGAACTGAACGCCGGATTTAACCAACCGATGCAAATCGTTATTTAACGGTTAACGTGCCAAGGTGAGTAAATTCACTAACTCTGTTCTATTTTAAAATATTATTTATTGGTTGAACGTTGTGTGATGGTCGCTTCAGTAGATTATAATTAAATTGGTTGAATTATATATCGTTGCATATATACACATCATTGGTTGGACTGATTCCATCGATTATAATATTTCCTGGTATGGAATCAGTGTTAATTGTTGACTAACATCGGTGGATGCAGGAAACCGGTTGGAGGAATCCAACCGGATTCCTCAATATTTATATGTACTGTTTATTTTGTATAGATGCACTGTTTGAACCCAAATGACTTTTTGAAACCTTGTGTTGATATTAGCGTTGAATGGAAATTCAAACGTTATTTTGATTTAATCAATAGATGATATCGATTAAGAAAGTGGCAACAACCAACCATAAATGTATCATTTGTTTTAACCGCTATTGTTTTACCAAAATCCCACCGTGTGCGAAGCACGGGTTTCACCATACTTACTAAATGATTTGGTAAAGTGGATTCTTATATTAATAAGATTAATAAGTAAGTAGGCGGAGATTAATTTGATGATTAATAACAAGAATTTATTGTTTTAAGAACAATTAAATGAGATATTTACAAATAGATTTTGGTTGATTTCATATTAAGTAAGAATAGTTAGAATCGATTATTGTTTATTTAATAGAAATGAGATTATTTAGAAATAAATTATTATTTTTATAGTAAATCGATACAAGTGAAATTATTTGGATTAATAAATGTTATTTATTCAAAATGAAAAGATTTGTTAGAATTGATTAGTGGGTTAATCATGGCTAAATATTTCTCAAGCAAACTGTTTTGATCAATAATTGGTTATTTAATTAAATTAGATTGGGATGATTAATCTAATGTAATAAATTAACGAATAGTTGGTTTAGTTTAAATAAGATTTTAAAGTATAAGGGATTTGTCTAAAGAAGACAAAGCGAAGAGGAATGTTTAATAAGGGATTTGTCTAAGAAAGACGAAGCGGAGAAAAATGTTTAAAATGGGTTGAACAAGGAAGTTGAAGCTAATGTAAATAACCGAGTTTTCAAAATAAGGATATGGCGTCATAAAACCATATTTAAAATATAACAAGAAGTACGGTTGACTGATTTTAAAGTATAAGGGATTAGGGTTACGAACTTATATCTATTCTAAGGTAAGAACGTCGTCGATCAAGGTCTGAGAGGTAATTAAAATACCCCAACTTGAACGGCTTCACAATTATCGAGGGATGGTATTTGGTTTGTAACAGAAAGAGATGTTAAGATTTTTGTAACAGAAAGAGATGTTAAGATTTTTGTAACAGAAAAAGATGTCAAGATTTTTGTAACGGTAAGAGATGTCAAAGAACAGTATAAGGTGGAATAGAGCAGCGTATTTCAAGTATTTGAACTATAGCGATAAAACAACGCTGTTGACTAGGCTTAAGTGTGACTGTTATGTCGAGATTTGTTATAAAAGGGGAATATCACAGCGTATGACGAGTTTTAAACTATAACGTTAAATTAACGTTGTTGGCTAAGCTTAAGCATGATATATAGCACTACTCCCTAGGGAATGTAAACAGTTTGTTTTGAAATCCGCTTATACTAAAGTAATAAGTAGCGATGATTGTCTAAAGGAATATAAGAACGAGTAGTGGAGAATCGTTTCAGAAAATGATGACATCATTTCGGTGTTTGAAATATGATTAGAGTTAAATAACACTATTAGAAATGGGAACTATAATTCGATGATGATGAATGTTAAATAAAAGTGCCCATGGTAGTGTGATGATAGTTATACATTTGATTGAATGTTTGTTTTACTTCGATAGTTAAATAACCGACTATCGAAGTGTTTTGACCATCGTTGTCAATACGGAGAGACCGGTTGGATATATTATCTGAAACCACTCCGTATGGGCATAAGCGCTGCGAATTCGATTATGCTGAAGAAAATTGAAGAAGGAGTGAAACGCAAGGGTCGTTCTGTTTCAGAATGGTGTTTTCTGGTTGTCCAGTTCCAGGACAACTTGTATGGACGAATGTCTGACAGAGTATTCCTAACGGTCACATAAGACGATCTTTTCAAAGTATTACGTCTGGTGGCGGAGGAATTCGTTTCTCTTAGCTTTTATACCCGTAATATTTTTGGGTAGATCAACTAGTGATTTGAAGGGTTTGACGATGTGGCATTCAAAGTGTATGGTGGCCAGATGTCCTAAAAGGTAAACGTAGCCTCAAGCTTCACAACCGGGGAATGACAAAAATCGGGCAGGCAGCATGGCTATGTGGGTCGCTCCCATTAGGGTGTATAATCACCTATCTAGAGAAATTCCTTTTGTTTCTTAATCTATCGATTCTGCCCATTCGGGAACGGTGGTTTGAGTCCAACCGTTGGTGATATACATTCGATACACTCAAGCGAAATGAGTGGTCGGTCATGTGTGGGCCGGGTTGCAAGACGTTCTTGTTGAACCCAGGTGTATTCGCCTCAAGAGATACACTGTCGAAAGGTGGTCCCATACCTTGTCATAGTTGGAATCCAATCTCCAATAAGCGCCCTGCGGGTTTTGATTTTATACTATGCATGTAGAGCGTGAGATGCAAGCGTTCTACTATTTGGTTATTTATTTGATTAGACATTATTATAATATCACTGGATTTTGATATCAAAAATATTTTGGGTTATAGTAAGGTAAAAGCCGTCCATGTTTATGTGTGGATTGGTCTTACTATTATCCTTTTTGTTTCAAAAAGGATTTTCAAAGTTAAACCGTATGGTTGGAATTTACTCACACCAGTCCCATGACTGACCCAGAGTTTATTTTGTTGTTTTCCCTAAACTCTTGGGTGTCCAAATTTGTACGGGCAGTCAAGTGTTTCAGGCTTTGCAGATGCACTTGGAAGATCTTAAAGTCGAAGGCTCCACCGTCAGTTATCTAGAGTTATTTCCGCTGTATCAAATGTTATGTTGTACTCTGATGATGGTATGAATATACAATACAGTTTTGTATTTCAAAGTTATGTTATATAATATATTTTATTCGTTCCGCTGTGAGATTCGTGTTTACTCTGATTATGTTCAGCTGTGTTCTTCTTCTTCTCCTATTCTATTAGTTTTATCTTTTCTATCTCATCCTCTAACTTCTTTCTATTAATGGTCCGGTATTTTCGATGTCTGAACAGTCGACGCTGGGTTTTGTGTCGATTTTCGGAGTCGAAAATCCCTGGGTCGTTACAGTTGGTTTCGGCCTTCGGGGTTAATATTTAGGGAATTATTCTCTTGATTAATTTACGGTTAGTGACTAATGAATTGGAATGAGGCGTATGTTGTGTTTGTGTAACACTTATTTAAAATATACGCGAGTTATTCGGAAAGACCGGGTCTATCCCATTCTGAATAACTGATACGACGATAAGTCGAAGATGAAGACGGTGGTCGAAGACCAGAAGTCTTCACGTCGTTTGGGTGGTTACTAATGATCTTGATTGGGTTGTACACCCAAGAAGATGGAAACAGTTGGTGATCGTCCAGACGTACTTGGAGATCGATGGATATGCGGGGTACTAGGTGCCTCCGGTTTCGTTCAGACCCAGAACGGACTTGTAAATAGACTGTGTGTCTGACATTGGATTTTAGTCCGTGTGATTGATCTCTATTAAATATATATCTGTTTGGCGGCGGAGAATTTATTCTCTTGCTTAACGCCCTTCTCTGAGACGTACGAGCTCAGGGGTTATATATTGATGGATATCAATCGCATGGAGTGAATTGCCTGTGTGGCATGCCTAAGTGGCAAATGATCAAGGCTTCTGTTGAAAAGCAAAGTCTTGTGGTTGATGATCGAAGCACGGCCTTTGTGGCGTAGCTTTGTGTAACGTTTACTTCGCGAGTTTCACACCCGGTATGAACCAAAAACGGGAGACGGACCTCAGGGAGGGCCTACGTTTCCTCCTAGCTAAAAGTGGCGTCAGTGGTTTTACACGCCCTGACGAGTTTGACTTATGTGGTTGTTGTTGTTGCGAGGCGCCTCGGATTGATCGGTCGTTCTCGAACCAATGGAGTCATTTAGTTGGCTCGCTTACGCCCCAAAGGGCGGCGAAACGTAGTGCTCAGGTATAATAATCCACATCGGTGGACCGGCCCTGACGATCCATGGGGCAGTTGCGGCTGTTCCTGAGACTCGGGCTAGGCAGTCTCGAATCGGTGAGGATCTTGCCCCTAGCCTCGGTTCATACCATAAATGATAACCCAACTTCCAATACGACGTCTTGCGGTTTTGATTGTAAACTTATATATGGCGACATAGTGTTATGGGGCATTCATGCCACCTATGATTGATACTTATGATTTGAAGTTGTTTTATACACTATGCACTTATAGTAGTATCAAATGATTTGTTTTAAACGTACTAAGCATGTTTGGCTATTATAGGGGAAAACCCTATCCTCGGCTGCGTTACATTGTGTGATGGGACCTGGGTCTTATAAAAGCTTCATTTTTAGAAAAGCATTGCGCTGTTTACTTATATGCACTGGTGTTCTTGGGAGGAAACCCGTTCCGTGTTATACGGCGTGGTCCCTTGATTTACCTAGCTTTAAAAATAAAGATTAACTGTTTTAGTTCTCACACCAGTCCCATGACTGACCTGGAGTTTATTGTTTTAACCTAAACTCTGGGTGCCCTTATTTTGACACGGGCAGCTAGTAGTTTTGGTTTTGCAGATTTATATTCACAGGATCCTGGTTTACAGCTGGAACGGTATCCGGAAAGCTTTGTATCCGTATATCTCTTCTAGTTGTGTATTGTATTATTTTCCGCTGCTATGTATTTAAATGTAATTTAAATCTCTGATATTTCTGTGTAATATTTATTCATTTATACTCTGTATATTCTTGTAATCTGATGCATTGTTGTAATATACAATGAAATGTTCTTCTGTATGAGTTCTGTTGTGGCTTGTTCTCGAACTATCCGACGCTTTCCTTTACGGGGAAGTTACGGGTTTTCACATTCTCACTCTAATTTTATTTTCTAGTAAAATATATACTAGGTTACAGACAAGGCTTTGTAGCTCCTGACACCGTCGTCCACAGACCATAGACGACTTGTTTGATTGTGTTGTGTGGTGGAAATTGATTGTGATTGTATTGTGAAATGAAAATAAAATATTCATGTGATGAATAAAATATTGGAATAATAAAAATATCATTTTTATTGTATAAATGAACTGTATAAAATATTCATAAGTTGAAATAAATATTTTATCGTTAAATATATAATTTTTAACGAGTATATGAATGAAAATAAATATTCATTTACAAATCGGACTATTTGTTTATGTACACACATTTGACTGATATTGATTGGGACGATATATTTTACACATCGCCCAATGGCACAAATAAAGTATGTCTGTGTTGATTGAAACCCCACATAGGTATTGGGATGATATTGGACATAATCTAATCCCAATATTTAGTTGTATGTCAATCGATAGGTTGACAGACTGTTGTAAGCCTTAATTATTTATATTTAATGCTTATGCAGTTATGTAATGCACTCTGGATGATGGTTGGCTGTTTTTGATTATTGTTGTGTACATGTGTGTATGAAATCCATATAAATAAAATTATATGGTAACTGACTTTGTCTGATTCCAATTCGGAAAGAACGAATATTTTAAATTAACGAATATTTTAAAAGGACGAATAGTGAATATTTTAAAATAAATAATGTTTTAAAAATAATATTCAGTAATGGATCAAAATATGGTTTTGATGTATGATTAGGGATGGACACGAAAATATTGAAATATATGAAGCTGTGTTGATTAAATTAACGCCATTTTGACGTGAACGATATTTATATCGGTTTTATTCATTTTTAAAATGGATATCGAAAAGGAAATTATTTCAAAATCTGTTATTTTGAAAATATTATCATTTAAATAATATAATGATAAGGAGTATTCAAATTTGATTTGAAATTTGAAATCAAATTGAATTCGTTTTAAAATGAATTTAAAATGAATTTTGTAATTGAATTTGTAAATTAATTTAAAATCGTTTTAAAATGAATATAAAACGGATTCATAAAGGAATATTCAATTTTGATTTAAAATTGAAAAATGAAGTTGAAATCGTTTTTAAAAGGAATTTAAAACGATTTATAAAATATGATTTAAATGGAAGTCGATGAAATATATATGTAATATATATTATATATATTTAATGGCCTGAATAGAACACGCCGCGTAGCGGCAGTTCGCGAATTTCGACCATTGACTTCGAATGGACATTACGGGAGATACGACCGTCGGATTCTCCTAAAACCCGAACTATTGGGTTCGTATCGAAAAGAACTTCTGTGACGGCCCACCCCGCACCAACCGACATTTACTCCAAAAGTGCGTTGTACACATGTCCAGTTAGCACGGAACAGTCGCCAAAGAAGGGAATGAACTAGTCAAGGAACCTGTAGAATGTCTCACGGCGCATGAAATAAAATATAATAATAACATACTTGACATAAAACAGGTGAGACAATGCATAAGCTGATAACTAAAATCAACATCAACATCAGAGCAGCGGAAATCCAAATACAGCTTATTACAACTTTTCAAATTTACTGTCTCTAAACAAAAAAAGCTAAAGTAGAAATGCCCCAGCAGTGATCTTCAACAACACAGGGAGAATATTATATATATTACGTGGAAGCCTCCTGCTCGTCTCCGGATCATCTACCCGTGCATCACCAGCTAACCTGTCTCTAGTCTGCTCGTGTGAGCACCCAGAGTAATAAGAGGAGACATAAAACTCTGGGTCAGACATAAAGCCTGGTATGAGCGATAAGCATCTAAACAGAATAATAACAGGTATACTAAACCATACCTGAACCTGGACCTGCAATCAAAGAGTTAGCACTACATACTGTACAATACTCTAAGGTGCCTCAAAACACGTGGTGTAAAGATACGGGGGTGGGGGGGTGCATGTCATAATGATAGCAAACAAATCAATCATAGCAACCATCCTCGCATCTCTCACTCAGTGCGTAAAGCATACGATGTCCACCACTGTCAATCACTAGACCCATTGAAGTAGTGACGGAGTTCGACTTGTACAACTACTGCTACTACCAAGCTTACCACATGGAATCATGACCAAACCTTTTCAATGATCCCACTTCATTGGTCTATAGCTACTTTTAGTCGTACCTAGGTCACTACATACTGTGACCCTGAACCCATTCACGTACTTCCCATACATAGTGATCCAAAGATACAGACATCGACAACTCCTTAGTACACGTCCCGCAGCAAAGCCCAATCATGAAGTGAACTCATTGGTTCCCAACTAGGTCCGGGATCCTGAGCTCTAACTTCCATTTGGACTACCTTTGCATCTCGGGTTATTGGTTTCCTCCTGTTCGGGTCGGTCGGTCAAGAACCTTTCATTCTGGTCGGTTTTCATCATCTTTACCCTGGTCGGTCGGTATTGCCCCCTGGTCGGTCGAACACTTCACCATTCCTGGTCGGTCGTACTTCACCATCCCTGGTCGGTCGAACACTTCACCATTCCTGGTCGGTCGTACTTCACCATCCCTGGTCGGTCGAACACTTCACCATTCCTGGTCGGTCGTACTTCACCATCCCTGGTCGGTCGGTATTTCATCATCGTATGGGGACGGTCGAACATCGCATAGTGGTCGGTCTTTCCCAACCTAATCGGTCTCCCCTGGTCGGTCGAACCCTTCATACAGGGTCGGTCGTGATGTCCTCCTTCTATTGGGGTCGGTCGTGAGCTCGGGTCGGTCGGTCAAAACCCTCCCCTGGTCGGTTTAACTCGACCCGAAGAAAACCTGCACCATTTCAGCAAGCTATTTTCGCCTCTCGATGGCGTTTTCAACCATTCTAACTTTATAATGCAATCCTAAATCATGTCAAATAGTCATAGCAACATATGGGATAGACCACAAACACCAAAACATAAATCATAGCATGTGAAATAGATCAAACATACCCAAAAACCCATATTTTTCCCTTAAGCATGTTCAAGCAAACTTAATGATAGAATTAACAAAATTTAACCGAATTAGCCAATTTTTCTAACAGAGGTCTAAAATAATATTTTAGAATTTATAAATATTTTTCCAGATTTTTAACATGCATAAATTCGCTAATTTCCACTAATCACCCCTTAATCCCCCAAATTCCGGGATTTGCAAAATTAGTTGAAATTAACCCAAATTCATATCAGAGGCATAAAATGATGTTTTAGAATTTTAGGAATTTTTCTAGATTTATCTGAGTTATAATTTCGCTAATCTTCGCTAATTACCCTAATTAGCCGTAATTAGTGTAAAACAAAGCAAATCACTCACCTTGGCAATAATAAAATCTCAAATCTGAAATAATCTACTGTATGGGTCGAATTTCAATGCCTAGCAGCAGCTCCAACTCTGATTTGATGCTATTTCCCTTTGATTTGATGTAGTTTAAGCCAAAACTGGATTAAGAAGTGATTAGGGGTGTTTTTAGATGTTGGAGGCCATTGTTGGAGCTTCTAAAATGTTTGTGGTGGCTGGAAAATGAGTGAAAACCCGAAATCCTAACCCTAGCAGCCCTCAAATACCCCCAAATCCCGAAATCCCCCATTGGGCCTAGCTGCTAATCACCCGGTTAAGCCCAATTAGCTGTTTTTAACCCTCTAAACCTTAATTCAGTCATATCTCCCAAACGGTAAGTCCGTTTGGCTAATGTAACCACTCTACGGAAAGGGAAACCATCATCCGGAGCCAATGGAAGTGGTTTCGGGTCAAAATTCCTTTCCAATCAAAAGTTATGGCCAAAACAAGATCAGCTAAGGGCAAAACGGTCATTTAAAAATCGGCAAAAATCGTGAACATGGGAAATGACCCCAATAGTCGTCTCCCAAAGTTACACGACTATACGACCTTACACGAAAAAGAAATAAATACTCTACGATCCTATGATGCGTAGAATGCGGGTCGTTACATTCTCCCCCCCTTAGGAAATTTCGTCCCCGAAATTCCTTAACCCAAAACATACAAAGGATCCCGCATGCCTATCAATCATTTACAAACAATAAAGCATACAAAACAAACAAAGCAAGCCTATCCTAGCATGCGGAATAACTAAATCGAAACCAAAACCTTACCAAGCAAAGAATTCAGGATACGTCTTCCTAGTACTCTCCTCTGTTTCCCAAGTACAGTCACTCTCATTCTCACCCCACTGAAGCTTTACTAGTTTCACCGCTTTCCTTCGAAGTAGCTTCGTATCGTACTCGACAATACGCATCGGCTTGCGGTTCCCTACCTCCTCAGGTCCTACTTCGGCATCGTCCAACTGACCAAGTGAAATAGTCATATCGGGTCGTACACAAACTTCCTTAACGAGGAGACATGAAATACATTGTGAACTCCTGCCATCTTGTCTGGTAACTCTACCTTATATGCCAAATTTCCAACTTGCTCAATAACCGGGAATGGACCAACAAATCTTAGTGCCAACTTTCCTCTTTTACCAAAACGAATCCACTCTTCAACGGAGAAATCTTGACGAGTACCATGTCACCCACGGAGAACTTAAATCTCTTCGTCTCTTATCAGTATAACTCCTCTACCTATCTTGAGTGGTCTTCTAATACTCGATTCACCCTATCTGTTTGACCGTCGATATCCACCTCCCTCCTAGAGATGATTTCCAATAGGTTAGGATCGTTCCTCTGACTGGAACCAACCCACTCAATCAAAATCGATCTAATCGTCATGCTTACTAGCGTTTCTGAATCCAATTCGCTCTTAGGTCTAAAATCATATTCCGTGATGTACTCTAGTTGCTTCCAAACTAGAAACATAACCCTTAGACTGACATGTCTCCAACTCAATGCACTCGATGAAAAATCGCCACAACTACTTATCTCTCACGTAAACCATCCTTGTCGGACTCGACATTCCCAAAGCACAAGCCCCAAAGGCCTAAACCAATATCAGACAAGCACCCAAGGAATATCTCCTCCGAATCCAGAAAATCTACGTGATATGATACTAGCAAAACAACCAAACAAAAGCTTGATTCTTCTTTGTCAACTGAGTCAACGGTGCTGCTATCTTGGAAAAATCTTGGATGAACTTACGATAATGTCCAGCTAATCCCAAGAAACTTCTTACGTCTATTACATTCTTGGGCGTAACCCAATCTTTCGGCGTAGCCACTTTTGAAGGATCAACGGTAATACCATTCTCTGAAACGACATGGCCCAAGAATCTCACTTCCCTTCCAATTGGTGTTTTCTCAACACCTCCATGGCTATCCCTAAATGTTACTTGTGTTCTTCCTCTGTCCTCTAGTAAACCAAGATGTCGTCCACGAACACAAGAACAAACTTATTCAACTGGTCTCTGAATACTCCATTCATAGGATCCACAAAATATGCCGGGGCATTGGTCAGCCCAAATGGCATAACCAAACATTCATAGAATCCAGACGGCGTCCGAAATGCCGTTTTAGCTATACTCCCAGCTTCCACTCTAAGCTGATGAAAACCTATTGCGAGATCCAATTGAGAAAACACTCTCTCTTCATCTATCCGCGACAAAGGATACTTATTCTCCCTCGTCACCTTATTCAACTCGCGGTAGTCTACACACAATCGAAGGGAACCATCCGCCTTGGTAGCGAACACAACTGGTGCTCCCCACTCAGAAACATTCCTTCTGATAAACCCCTTCTTCAAAAGATCGCTGACTTACACCCCGAGCTCTCGCTGCTCCCTTGGTGCTATACGACGAAGTGGCATCACTATAGGTCTGGCATCTTTCACTAAATTAATACGGAACTCAATCTCTCGATGTGGTGGAAGTCCGGTCACTTCTTCGAAAACATCCGGATACTGGCTAACCACGGGCAAACCTGACAACTCGCTATGCGGAATGTCGAGGGAGTTTAGAAAACTAGCCAATACCCCCTTACTGGGTAGACCACCAAACACTATCCTCTGCCCATCATCCGCTCTAGCTGTCACTAAAAAGCCCTCACAGTCTACCACCACCCCGTATCTTTGGAGCCAATCTACTCCCAAAATAATGCCAAACCCAGTAAAGCCCAAAACAAAGTAATCACAAACAAACATGCATCCATGACTCGATAGGACCACATTACGACAAATCATGCTAAGGCTAGTCGAACCACCAATCGGGTTCGTCACTACTAAAGGTCTATCGACAATCTCGGGCTCCAATCCCAACCTATCTACCAGGTCACTAGATATGAAAGAACTGGAAGCTCCGATATCAAATAAAACTCTAACAGGAACATCATAAACAGAAAGCGTACCTTGAATGACGACATTCTTTCCCTTCTCCGCCGCATTTGGGGCATTCGACGAAGAAGGAATAGCATTGAGAGCATATGCTTTCACCATTTACTTTTCTTTAGGGGGCTGTGGACACTTGTCCTTGTGGTGTCCCATTTGGCCACAGTTGAAGCACTTCCTATCCGCTGGCTTGGCCCGACAATTACTAGCATAATGACCCTTCTTGCCACAACTAAAGCACTTGCCATCTTTCTTATTTTTCTTTTTCTGACCATCCTTAACTTGGTCTTGTTTCCTCTTGCTCTGAGAATTCTTTTTGCCTTCACCGCCTGCTTGCGGCTTTGGCTCTTCTGCAGATGTAACCTCAGTCTTCGACTTAGGGTAGAGGCTTTCTGATCTTAATGTTTTCCCCACAATCGATTCAAACATCTCATCGATGTGGTTAATAAGTCTTTCCCCCAAGTACTGATCCAAACCAGTTATGAATTTCTCATTCTTTTTCTCGGTAGTATCAATAAGAGATAACCCATATTTTGACAAAGTGCCAAATTCAGCAATATACTCCGAGACAGCTCTGCCATTCTTCTTGAGCTCTAAGAACTTCCTAAACAATTCTGATCTATGAGCAGCTGGAATGAACTTTTCGCTGAAACGAGTCATAAACTGATTCCAAGTAACTTGATTCCCTGGAGTAGCTGCCTTAATAGCGTTCCACCAATTCATAGCTCGTCCTTGCAATTGACGGGATGCTAGCATTCTCTTCATCTCATCCTCGATTCCCAAATCTTCAAAGATGCGCTCACAACTATCAAGCCAATCTTGAACTTCTGTAGCCGACTCCGTTCCGTGGAACGGCTTCCCACCAAGACTAGTATAATCCTTGTTCAGCTTGGCGAAGTCGACCCTCGGCGCCTGCACTATTGGACCACCACCATTTCCACCATTGGGAGCTGCCCTCTGTACATCTCTAAGCATCTCTCTCATGAGGTCAGTAAACATCGTCCTCATGTCAGCAGCATTCCCATTATTGGCCCCTCTACCGGTACCTCTAACATATCGGCTCATCGTCAATCTGAAAAAGGAAACGATTAACGACCCCATAGTGGTGCTAGTGCAGCACGACCTCATTCTTATGCTACTAATAGTATATATATATATATATATAGCTTTTGAAAACCAAAATAATCACAAATACGCTCTCTCGTATACGTATACTATCTCTCCCTGATAACTTCCCTAGGTTAACTACGCAACATAGAGCTCTGATACCAAATGTGACGGCCCGCCACGCACCAACCGACATTTACTCCAAAAGTGCGCTGTACACATGTCCAGTTAGCACGGAACAGTCGCCAAAGAAGGGAATGAACTAGTCAAGGAACCTGTAGAATGTCTCACGGCGCATGAAATAAAATATAATAATAACATACTTGACATAAAACAGGTGAGACAGTTCATAAGCTGATAACTAAAATCAACATCAACATCAGAGCAGCGGAAATCCAAATATAGCTTATTACAACTTTTCAAATTTACTGTCTCTAAACAAAAGAAAGCTAAAGTAGAAATGCCCCAGCAGTGATCTTCAACAACACAGGGAGAATATTATATATATTACGTGGAAGCCTCATGCTCGTCTCCGGATCATCTACCCGTGCATCACCAGCTAACCTGTCTCTAGTCTGCTCGTGTGAGCACCCAGAGTAATAAGAGGAGACATAAAACTCTGGGTCAGACATAAAGCCTGGTATGAGCGATAAGCATCTAAACAGAATAATAACAGGTATACTAAACCATACCTGAACCTGCAACCAAAGAGTTAGCACTACATAGTGTACAATACTCTAAGGTGCCTCAAAACACGTGGTGTAAAGATACGGGGGTGGGGGTGTGCATGTCATAATGATAGCAAACAAATCAATCATAGCAACCATCCTCACATCTCTCACTCAGTGCGTAAAGCATACGATGTCCACCACTGTCAATCACTAGACCCATTGAAGTAGTGACGGAGTTCGACTTGTACAACTACTGCTACTACCAAGCTTACCACATGGAATCATGACCAAACCTTTTCAATGATCCCACTTCATTGGTCTATAGCTACTTTTAGTCGTACCTAGGTCACTACAAACTGTGACCCTGAATCCGTTCACGTACTTCCCATACATAGTGATCCAAAGATACAGACATCGACAACTCCTTAGCACACGTCCCACAGCAAAGCCCAATCATGAAGTGAACTCATTGGTTCCCAACTGGGTCCGGGATCCTGAGCTCTAACTTCCATTTGGACTACCTTTGCATCTCGGGTTATTGGTTTCCTCCTGTTCGGATCGGTCGGTCAAGAACCTTTCATTCTGGTCGGTTTTCATCATCTCTACCCTAGTCGGTCGGTATTGCCCCCTGGTCGGTCGAACACTTCACCATTCCTGGTCGGTCGTACTTCACCATCCCTGGTCGGTCGAACACTTCACCATTCCTGGTCGGTCGTACTTCACCATCCCTGGTCGGTCGAACACTTCACCATTCCTGGTCGGTCGTACTTCACCATCCCTGGTCGGTCGGTATTTCATCATCGTATGGGGACGGTCGAACATCGCATAGTGGTCGGTCTTTCCCAACCTAATCGGTCTCCCCTGGTCGGTCGAACCCTTCATACAGGGTCGGTCGTGATGTCCTCCTTCTATTGGGGTCGGTCGTGAGCTCGGGTCGGTCGGTCAAAACCCTCCCCTGGTCGGTCTAACTCGACCCGAAGAAAACCTACACCATTTCAGCAAGCTATTTTCGCCTCTCGACGGCGTTTTCAACCATTCTAACTTTATAATGCAATCCTAAATCATGTCAAACAGTCATAGCAACATATGGGATAGACCACAAACACCAAAACATAAATCATAGCATGTGAAATAGATCAAACATACCCAAAAACCCATATTTTTCCCTTAAGCATGTTCAAGCAAACTTAATGATAGAATTAACAAAATTTAACCGAATTAGCCAATTTTTCTAACAGAGGTCTAAAATAATATTTTAGAATTTATATATATTTTTCCAGATTTTTAACATGCATAAATTCGCTAATTTCCACTAATCACCCCTTAATCCCACAAATTCCGGGATTTGCAAAATTAGTCGAAATTAACCCAAATTCATATCAGAGGCATAAAATGATGTTTTAGAATTTTAGGAATTTTTCTAGATTTTTCTGAGTTATAATTTCGCTAATCTTCGCTAATTACCCTAATTAGCCGTAATTAGTGTAAAACAAAGCAAATCACTCACCTTGGCAATAATAAAATCTCAAATCTGAAATAATCTACTGTATGGGTCGAATTCCAATGCCTAGCAGCAGCTCCAACTCTGATTTGATGCTATTTCCCTTTGATTTGATGTAGTTTAAGCCAAAACTGGATTAAGAAGTGATTAGGGGTGTTTTTAGATGTTGGAGGCAATTGTTGGAGCTTCTAAAATGTTTGTGGCGGCTGGAAAATGAGTGAAAAACCGAAATCCTAACCCTAGCAGCCCTCAAATACCCCAAATCCTGAAATCCCCCATTGGGCCTAGCTGCTAATCACCCGGTTAAGCCCAATTAGCTGTTTTTAACCCTCTAAACCTTAATTCAGCCATATCTCCCAAACGGTAAGTCCGTTTGGCTAATGTAACCACTCTACGGAAAGAGAAACCATCATCCGGAGCCAATGGAAGTGGTTTCAGGTCAAAATTCCTTTCCAATCAAAAGTTATGGCCAAAACAAGATCAGTTAGGGGCAAAACGGTCATTTAAAAATCGGCAAAAATTGTGAACATGGGAAATGACCCCAATAGTCGTCTCCCAAAGTTACACGACTATACGACCTCACACGAAAAAGAAATAAATACTCTACGATCCTATGATGCGTAGAATGCGGGTCGTTACAGCTTCCAATGAATATAAGAGATTTGAAATCTAACGGTTGGATTTGGAATTATGTCCAAATCAAATTTGGAAAAGGTCGCTGTAAGTGCAGTTCGATGACCGTTTATGGAAATCGACTGTACAAACCCTGATAAAATTATTAAAAATATTAATAATTTGTGTAAAATCATAATAAATGATTTGGAAAGAATTGGGATGAGAACTCCATAATTTGAAAAGATAAAAATATACTTTTATCGAAATGGACTAGTTATTAACTAGATTTAAAATCCAATATTTTTATATAAATCAATTGGATTGAAATGGTTTTAAAATAACCAGAATTTTTCAATGTATGAATTGGAGTGGATTTGAATGGAAATCATCTTCGGAATATTTCAATGTTGGATTTCGGGATTATACGGATATTGTTACGGAATTTGGAAGGTATATTTATATCGTTATTTCCAATAATATATTTGTTGGTTTCAGAATTTGATATTGAATATAAGCCGATATAATTTCTATTCAGAGCCTTGTATTTGATATCGAATTGGATAAATAACACTGTTCTTAAACCCTTTTGAGAAAAGAATAAATCATTAATTAAGATTTAGTGAAGTTTTTTCAATTAATTAATATTTAATTGGAATTGAAAGAAAGAATTGGATTTTGGGTTTGTCGTGAATGGTGTCTTAAATAACACTGTTCTTAAACCCCGTGTGAAAAGAATAAATCTTTTAATTAAGATTATTAGAGTTTCCAGTTAATTAACATTTAATTGGAATAAAGTGGGATGATAATTGAGTTTATTGTGAACTGTGTTTTTAACGACATTCGTTCTTTAATCCGATTTACAATGAAATGTGATTTGGAACTAATAAATCTTTTTATTAAGGTTCAATGGAAATTTTCCAAGTAAAGTTTTCCAATTTAATATATTACATTGGAATTGAATGGAATTCGATTTGGTGATAATCGAAGTGAGCTTCTGTGGAGGAAGACTGTTAATATATATGAAATTTAAAAGGCTTTATCGTTATTCCATTTATATTATTAGTCGGATATAGAAATTGCTATCGATTATATATTGATCTATTTTCTGTGAAGATTCTATAGTTAATGGAATGTGATTTGGGTTTATCGGGAACTGTGTTTTAAATGACACTAGTTCTTTAACCCAGTTAAAGATCAGATTAATTTCTTAACTTTTAATAATCATTAAGTAATGATTTTTGAGACTAAAACTTAATTAGAGTTTTAATGAATCTTTAATTAGATTGGAATGTGAATGAGATAATTAAATTTATCAAATTCATGAAATGATCGAGAATGGAGAATCACCAGTTTTCTCCAAGCGATAGTTAAATCTTTGATTAGATTTGAATGTGTAATGATAATTAATTTTACCGATGACACTATGGTGTTAGATATGAAGTATTACCAGTTTTGCTTCATGGGATGAAGAGGTTGGGATTGGGAAATATAATAAATGATTACTTCGGTAAGGATCGCTAATCCCAACTAGTTTGGATAAACCTTAATTTAGTTTGAATTGATATCCAAAGGAAGATTAAAGAATAAATTTAAAGAATTTATCTTTGATAAAATTAATGGGAACCTTTCCCAAAGGATATGAATATTTAAATACAAGAGAATATTCAGAATTGGAATGAGACGTATGTTGTGTTTTTATAGCACATGTTTATTATATACGCGAGTTATTCAGAAAGGCCAGGTTTATACCCATTCTGAATAACTGATTCGATGATAAGTTGATGATAAAGATGGTGGTTGAAGACCGGAGGTCTTCACATCGTTTGGATGATTACTGATGTCTTGATTGGGCTGTACACCCAAGACAAGGTAATAAGTGGTGATCATCCAGACGTACTTGGAGGTCGACCGGATATGCGAGGACCTCCCTCCTGTATTGGACATATGGGACGAGGAATAAGGTGCCTCCGGTTTCGTTCAGACCCAGAACGAACTAGTAAATGGATGTGTGTCTGACATTGCATTTCATTCTGTGTGATTGATAGACATCGGTTGCATGTAGTGAATTGCATGTGTGGCACGCTGAGAGTCAAATAATCAAGGCTTATGTTGAAAAGTAGAGTCTTGTGGTTGATGATCAAAGCACAGCTTTAATATATCATAGCTTTGTGTATAGCGTTGATTCGCGAACCTCACACACCGGTGTGAACCAGAAATGGGAGAGGACTTCGAGGAGGACATGCGTTTCCTTCTAGCTAGGAGTGGTATCATGGTATGGAGCCCAGACATTTTAACTTATGTGGATGATGGATATCGAGGCACCTCGATTATATTGGTCACTACAGGGCCAATGGATTATGTGGTTGACATACTGACCATTTCTCCCCATAGGGTGGGGAAACGTATTATTTAGGCATTTTAATCCACTTCGTGTGGACCGGCCCTAATGATCCAAGGGTCACTCGAGTTCTGATCCTAAGACATGGTAGGCTAGATTGTCTTGAAGCGGTAAGGACGATCCCTTGCTTTAGTTCACAGATGGAAATCCAACTTCCAATACATGACTTTGTGGTTTTGATTGTAAACATATATGTGGCGGATTAGTGGCATGGGACGCTCATGTCGCCTATGATTGATACATTATGATTAAAATTGTTTCTGAAACATATATGTACTTATAATAGTACCAAAATGATTTTCTTTAAGCGTACCAAGCATGTTTGGCTATTATAAGGTAAAACTCTATCCACCGGCTTGTGTTGCATTGAGTGATGGGACCTGAGTCTTATAATAGCTTCATTTTTCTAAAAATCATTGCATTGTTTTGTTATATGCACTGGTATTCTTAGGAGGAAACCCGTTCCGTGTTATACGGTGTGGTCCCTTGATATATCTTATTTTAAAGTAAAGTTTTAAATAACTGTTTTAATTCTCACACCAGTCACATGACTGACCTGGAGTTTATTGTTTTAACCTAAATATGGGTTCCCCTATTTTCAACACGGGCAGCTAGTAGTTTTGGTTTTGCAGATTTATTTATACAGGATCTTGGTTTACAGCTGAAGCTATATTAAGAACGCTCTGTATCCGTATATTTCTTTAAGCTGTGTTATGTATTATTTTTTCGCTGCTTTGTAATGTATTTTAAATCTCTGATATTTTTCTGATGTATAAATTATTCATACTCTATTATATTCTTGTACTCTGATGTAATTGTTGTAATAAGCAATGAAATGTTCTTATGTTTGTGTTCTGATTTGTCTTGTTCTCAACTCAATCCTCTCTTTCTCTTCTCTTCGGAGATCGGGGAAGTTCCGATCGTCACATAAATATTCATTAAAACACGACCTTTTAAATCTGCACATAATTTCACTTATAACTTTTGGATTTTAATAAAATCCCACGTCCAATAACGTGCTTCCATTTATTCGGGCATTCTTATAATAACTTTATCTTGGATATACAACTAAAATCCGCTTACTACCTTCTTTACAATAAGACCTTTTTAACTTGGATTTTATTTCCAAAAATCCATTTACCAATATTTTACACAAAACAATTGTAAGTATTTTTCTTTTCGTTTTGAAAACCTCATTCCAATTACCGTACTTCTCTTAATTCAATTCTTTAACTTTTAAGTCATTATTTTTTTGTTTAAAAATTGCTTTTTTTATAACCTTATTGGATTTTTTTTCCTAATTACCTATAATAATCCTTTTACCGTCTTTTCACAACTTCTTAGATTTTTTCTAAAACCATTACTATATTTCAATCTATTTCTAATCCATTATCCGTCTTTCCTAATAATTTCATTCAATTAAATTTACTTTATTTGATTTAAAAATTAAGGAAAGACCTTATCTAAATCCCCTACATTTACTTACCAATTCCATTTACCACCCTCGTTTGAAACTTGGATTATAAATCTCTTTATAAACTCTTATCACCTCTTTGATCAAACCATAATGCCACTTACTCATTTCTAAATTGAATTTAAATTAAAAGTCATTTCTCTAATTATTATTAATTAAAATAATAATTAACATTAACATTAATTAATATATTAAAAATAGTTAACTTTGCTATTAATTAAAAATAGGATAATTATCACTTTTAAAAGATGATTAAATAATAATTTACTTTATTAACACATACAATTTGATAATTACCTTGGATTATAGTTAATCGAAGATTAACTAATATTTACCACCAAACAATTCAATAATTCCCTTAATATGTAGTAAATCAGGGATTAACTAATAACTAACGCTAAACAATTCAAAATTTTCCTTGATTTAAAGTTAATTGGGGATTAACTAATATTTTACATTATTCGTTAAATTTAACGAATCTTCAAAAAATCCAATTAATTCCATTATCAATTTAATTTCATTATCAATTTTGATTAAACACGGTTGATTTTGTCAATCATACATATCAGTTGGCTATTAACTGAATTTCATTGTCACTTCCCCTTTTTAAATTAAATAACTTAATTAATTTTAAAACACTATTTAGTTGTTTTAAATAAAACAATTATTTCATTTTACCAACCCTTATATAAATCCTTTGGCTTTCTGCTTTTAGAACTTGTATGAATCAGAAGATAAACCTCTTAATTAATTTCTTTTATAAACTCAATTAAAAATATTTATTTATAAATTTCTAATTTAATTATTAATATAAAATGACTGAAAAACTTTAATTCAGTTATAAAATAATTTATAACTTTAAAAATATGTCACTTTACAATATGGTAGAACGACGTTTAAAACGCTACATTTTAGGCCATTCACTGCCAACCACTTAATCAATACTGTCGATTGATTATAATCACAACATGATGAATATCCATTCAACCATCAATATTAAAACAGGTTTTAGTGTTAGTCAAGGTGAACAATTCATATATATGAATAATATGCACAACAAATAATATATAGTTTATTTGAGGAATCTGGTCGGATCCCTCCAACCTGTCCTTCCCTGCATCACAGATAAAATTTGATAATAATATACGAATTAAATTTCAATAATGCATTTAAACTGATGAAATATAAATAGCGGCAACCATTCAAACAATAAACAACCAATTAGCATCCGTAGCATCCAATCAACCCATTTATACTGTTAACAATAAATTATATTTTTCTACGAATTTAACACATCATAGGACTCCAGAAGGTGTAAGAATTAACTCATCAGTTTAATTATGGTTGACAATTGACGCGTTTGTTTCATTTAATTTTAAATGATCATTTAAATTTATCAGAAATTCCAATCATCTCCAACCGAATCCAAGTTAGCACTATCGTCTAGGCCTCGTCTCTACGATCCCAACGGATCCAATTTCACTGAATTTCGTTAATGTATGTTAAGGTTATACTAATTACAAGGTTATATATATACACTTATATAATTAACTAATTATTAATTAATTAAATTAATACTTAACTAATTACCTTAATTAACGTGATTACCACGTCATCATCGTATCCAGGAAAACGAGTTTTCCTCAATTGATTTTCAGCACCCCGTTCCTTCTTCTTCTTCGATCACGACCGAACTCCAGAACCTCAACACCATCGCCGTGGACCACCAGACCCCCGCCTGACCTCGCTGGCACCACCGTTAGTCCTCAACGCCGCCTCACCCAAAAACCCCGACCCCCAATACGACCTGAACCCCCGTGATTCCTCAGTTGAACGGATAACAAAAATTGGCCAAAATCCATCATCTCCGACAACAAAAATTGACCGCATCACCACCGATCATTCGGCCTCGCCACCTCCTTCGATTTCCCTTCAGTCACCAACCTCCCACAACCAACCCTATTACCAGAAAATTGGAAATTCCGATTTTAGCTTTTCGAAAATCCCCAAAGTTTCCCTTCTTAGATCATCTTCCAATTTCGATCACCTCATATTTCATTCCGACCAACCAAAGGCAAAAATGTTCCCCAACTTCTCCTCTACAATTTTGCCTCATACACCAACAAATTCTTCATCAAATCACCACAAAACACAAAAATTCAAAACCCATATCGGGCTGGTTTTGGCCTATTCCGGCCACCTCCGACCACCATTCCACCCCAGTTTTTTTCCAGCAACTAGACATCAACCCGATCTAAATCCTTCCCTTTGGAACCCCCCTCAAATTCATGATAAATTTGAAGATATAAATTAATTTGTGTTTAGGGGCTTTATAGCAAAATTTATGGATGGAAAATGGAGTTGGGTTGGAATGTCTGGCTTGGGGATGAAGATAGGCTGCATTTATAAGGGGAAAATGATATTTGTTTATGTCGATGTGACGAACGATATTTTATTTCGTGTCTATCGCAATTCTAGACGCTGTTTATTCGCTTTTGTGATCACATACAAACCTTGTTCGCTATGGGAATGGACACCATAGTATAATTTTATGTTATGGTCCTAATGAAACTTATTTCGTCGAATTCTGAGTCCGTTTGCTCAAATGGTGCTCATTTACGTCCAAATGATCGTTTTATTTGCATTTTATTTTGCCACGCTCACAAAATAACTCCAATTTATGTGCAAATTGAAATCTAGCAATAATTAGTTGTTAAGGTCTCAATAAAATTTGTTTCATCGAAAACGGAGGTCGTTTGAATAACGACCCTTTTAAACTGCCCAATTTAAATTAAAATAAACCAATTTTAAAATACCTCAACATTATATAAATAAAATATTGTTATCGGCCATACACGAGCAAAATTTCATACACTACCAAAATAAAATATCTTGGATTGAATTCCAAGCCAAATCGATATTCCAAAAAGTAAAAATCCTTTGTTTTATATAAATAAATTGCTAGAATATATAAACGAATTCCATAGCGACTATTTTAAAATTTGATTTGGACATAAAACAAAATCTACGCTATGAAAACTGGAATTTTCTCTTCCATTAGAAAGATATTATCCAATAGATTCAGACATTTCTTGTTTCGAGATAATCCAACTCATATTGGATCATGTACAACCAATTAAAGTTCAAAACGCTATATTACGAATTACCGCGCTGCTGCAGCTCGTTGTATATTTAAATTAAATATTCAATCGTCGTTTTATAAACGAAATCGTCACTATAATTTCAACAAAAACAATATTAAACAATTTTAAATTGCTCAATCACATTATATTTCAAATTCAACATTTTCCAAATATTTTGGAATTAAAATATTATATATTATTAATATAAATAAATATTCAAAATAAAATGTTTAAATTTAATTATTTAAATTCAAACCAACATTTTAAAAATAAAATAATTCAAATAATTGGTCAGAAAATACTAGACGTTACATTCCTTTCCCCTTAAAAGAATTTCGTCCCCAAAATTGCTAAGGTAGAAGAAATGCTGCAAACCATTATCTTTACAAAAATAATTAATTACAAACTCGGTTTTATTTTCAAAGCTAACCCAATTGGTTTTAAAACCAATTTATTTCAAATAAAAGGATTTTTCCAAAAATCTTCAAAAAATTCTAATACCTTAAATTTTGGAAATCTTTTGGTAGAGTCTCCCATGTACGGAGGGACATCTGCAATATCATAGGATCAAGAAATATACATCGACCAATACGGTCGGAAAAATTCAAAATCCAATATCAAAACCCAAATAAAACTAAAATTTTATATTTTACGTAAGCGTTCCTTTTTGCAAGCACTATTATGCAATAAGAAATAAATTATACTTGAGCTTGCTTAGTTATTATGCAGCTCTATTCAAACTGGATTTAGTTAACTCTAGAATTCTCTTGAATGAATTTTAAAGTCGAATTGGCTCGTCTGCACCTGTTCTTAACTCAAATAAAATTCATTGGTCCCCAAATCAATGTCAATTATGTTCAAATATCCATATCATACATTCCAACCAATTCTACACACAATTCAATCCACATAAAATTATAATTATTTATAACAAAGTCTTAGCAATCCATTTATATCCTTAAATATCCATTCAAATTCATTAGACTTTGATTCCTTTATTGGTCCTCAATCAAGTTTCAAATCGATATCCATGCAACCATCTATACAATCCAACAATTCATTGATTTCCAATATTCCACTAACTTACTGTTTTCCAAACACAAGTCAAATTCTGAAATTTTCAAGTATGATTACATCTTATACAATTTACTTAGTATAAGTTGGATTAAGTATTTCCATTTATACATCCTATATTTGAGATTTCCCTTTTAAATATCCACTCAGATTTCTAAAATTTGGATTCATTCAACTTGTTTATCGCAGATTGGTTTCCAACCAAGTCTAGTCATTCTTAGGTTTATATTCAAGCAATCAACAACACAATTCAAACATATCATTCATATCAATATTAACAAATCCAATTGATTTCCCATGTGAGGATTATTTATGGAAATCCTTGCTTCTATTGTTTTATAAAATAAATTGGGAAAAAATAATTTTATACAAAATTACAAGTATGTGCTCTCATATATACTCAAACTCAATCTAGGGTATTGCTAACCCCATCTCTATTGAGTCATGCCATAGAGCCAGGGTTATCACTAAACCAATAGCTCTGATACCACAGTAACGACCCAAGGATTTTCGGCCCTGAAAATGGCGTAAATACAATTACCGTATCAAATGCCGACCTTCAAGGCACCAAAAACACAGGAACATTATTAGAAAGAATTTAGAGGGTGAGGAAAGAAAGAAATATTAGAATAGAAGAAAGAAGAAGAACATCACATTAGAATCTCACAGCGGAACGAATAAAATATAATATCAAATCTCTTTATACAAAAGAACTGCATATACATACCAATCATCAGAGTACAACATATAACTATCACAGCGGAAATAACTTTATATAACTAGCATTGAAGCCTCCTTCTTCCAGCTCCTGAAACTCCAAGCGAAACCTAAACTAGAAACATGCTCGGTCTGACCCGAGCTCATTTGAAGAAAAGCAAACTTCACCGGGTTAGTCTGGAATACTTTCAGTGATAAATTCACAGCACAAACAACTTGTTTAACTTTGGAATTTTCGTTTAAAATAAAAGGATAATAGTAAGACCGGCCCACACATAAACACGAATGGTTTTTACCTTACCATAACCCAAAACATTTTTGAAATCATAACTTATTCTGATATTATAATAGTGTCAAAATACAAATAGATAACAATCTAGCGGAACACTTGCATCTCACGCTCCACATATATAGTATACAATCAAAAACGCGGGCGCTTATTGGAGGTTGGATTCCGACTATGACAAGGTATGGAACCACCTGCCGACCTTGTATCTCTAGAGGCGAATACACTGTGTTCAACAAGAACGTCTTGCAACCCGGCCCACACATGACCGACCACTCATTTCGCTTATGTGTATCGAATGTATATCACCAACGGATGGAATCAGTAACTGTTTCCCGAAAAAGGGACAACATCGATAGATTAAAGAAGCAAAAGGAATTTCTCTAGATATGTGATTATACACCCTAATGGGAGCGACCCACATAGCTATGTTGCCTGCCCGATTTTTGTCATTTCCCGATTGATGAGGCTTGAGGCTAGAATTTATCTTTAGAACATCTGGTCATCATTCACTTTGAATGCCACATTGTCAGATCCATCAAATCACTAATTGACGTCCACAAATATACTCCGGGTATGAAAGAAGTGCCCCTCTTCGCCACCAACTCGGTAT
Source organism: Allium sativum (assembly GCA_030737875.1). Lineage (NCBI taxonomy): Eukaryota > Viridiplantae > Streptophyta > Magnoliopsida > Asparagales > Amaryllidaceae > Allium > Allium sativum. The sequence continues at coordinate 826,108,994 of CM060913.1, forward strand.
ATCTGTAAAAATCAACGTACGTGGTTTTTAGGAAATACTCTATTAGACATTCGTCCATACAAGTCATCCAGGAACAGGATGAACCAAAGGCACTCTCCTACCACATCCAATACAGGAATCAACCCATGGATAGCGAGAAGTCCTTGCAAATCCATAAATTCCAACCACGATAGAATCACAAATCAAATAACTCTGGTTGCAAGCCAGAGAAATTCGACAAGTAGTCCTTCCGCTTATGAAGATCCACGATCTTCAATTGCTCCATCTTCAATTACTATCTTCACGTATTTGTTGGTTCGGAATGGTTTTCGAATATCATTTCGATCCCGGTCTTTCTGTACCAACAATCGTATTGGTCAGGTTTGATAGTCGGTGATTTAACTATCAAATAACAATCGTGTAAATAAGTTTACTGATTCCGTACTTGGCATTACTTGGCCTCTTTAAAAGTAATTATTAAATAGTCAATCAACTTTTAATTCTTTCAATATATTTAAACCTTCTATTTATCCTTATTTTATTATAAAAAAGGTTATTTTATATGTTTTAGAACATGAATATATATACCTAACTTTCCCTTTCTATTACCATTGGAAATATCAATTATATTCTTCAAAACCTCTTTTCCCATTTCGTTAAATTCTGGCATCACAATATATACTTATATATATAATACTTAATGGTATAAACCAAATTATCAATTCTGATATGACAAATCAAATGTCAAAATTATATAATTTAAAATCAAATATTCTTATTTACCTTGTAACTAACATTTGTATTCAAAAACCTCGTACTCATGTTCAATACTCCTCGTATGGAATAATTAACCAATTACAACACCCTTTCCTCGTTTCAAACTAATACCATTCCTCGATAATAGTGAAGCCGTTCAAGTTAGGGTATTTTTTTACCTCTCAGACCTTGATCGACAACGTTCTTACCTTAGAATAATATTAGTTTGTCACTTAACCACTGATATTAAAATCTCATTTACACCCTTGATTTCAAATCAGGTTTTATAAGTCGTTTCTTATATTTGAAATCCTCTTCCAATATAATCTCTTTACTTAATTCCTTTGTTTAAGTAAATATTCATTAAAACACGACCTTTTAAATCTGCACATAATTTCATTTATAACTTTTGGATTTTAATAAAATCCCACGTCCGATAATGTGCTTCAATTTATTCGGGCATTCATATAATGACTTTATCTTGGGTTTACAACTAAAATCCGCTTACTACCTTCTTTACAATAAGACCTTTTTAACTTGGATTTTATTTCCAAAAATCCATTTACCAATATTTTACACAAAATAATTGTATGTATTTTTCTTTTCGTTTTCAAAACCTCATTCCAATTACCGTACTTTGCTTAATTCAATTCTTTAACTTTTAAGTCATTATTTTTTTGTTTAAAATCGTTTTTTTTTTAAACATTGTTGGATTTTTTCCTAAATACTTATAATAATCCTTTTACAGTCTTTTCACAACTTCTTAGATTTTTCTAAAACCATCATTATATTTCAGTCTATTTCTAATCCATTATCCATCTTTCCTAATAATTTCATTCAATTGAATTTACTTTATGTGATTTAAAAATTAAGGAAAGACCTTATTTAAATCCCCCACATTTACTTACCAATTCCACTTACCACTGTCGTTTGAAACTTGGATTATAAATCTCTTTATAAACTCTTATCACCTCTTTGATCAAACCATAATGCCACTTACTCATTTCTTAATTGAATTCCAATTAAAAGTCATTTCTCTAATTATTATTAATTAAAATAATAATTAACTTTAACATTAATTACTATATTAAAAATAGTTGGCTTTGATATTATTTAAAATAGGATAATTATCACTTTTAAAAGATGATTAAATAATAATTTACTTTATTAATACTAACCAATTTGATAATTACCTTGGATTATAGTTAATCCAAGATTAACTAATATTTAACACTAAACAATTCAATAATTCCCTTAATCTATAGTAAATCAGGGATTAACTAATAATTAACGCTAAACAATTCAAAATTTTCCTTGATTTATAGTTAATTAGGGATTAACTAATATTTTACATTATTCGTTAAATTTAATGAATCTTCAGAAAATCTAATTAATTCCATTATCAATTTAATTTCATTATCAATTCTGATTAAACACACGGTTGATTTTGTCAATCGTACATATCAGTTGGCAATTAACTGAATTTCATTGTCATTTCCCCTTTTTAAATTAAATAACTTAATTAATTTTAAAACACTATTTAATTTTTTTAAATAAAACAATTATTTCATTTTACCAACCCATATACAAATCCTTTGGCTTTCAGCTTTTAGAACTTGTATAAATCATAAGATAAACCCCTTAATTAATTTCTTTTATAAACTCAATTAAAAATATTTATTTATAAATTTCTAATTTATTTACTAATATAGAATGACTAAAAAACTTTAATTAAGTTATAAAATAATTTATAACTTTAAAACTACGTCACTTTACCTGACGGTAGAACGACGTTTAAAACACTACATTTTAGGCCATTCACTGCCAACCACTCAATCAATACTGTCGATTGATTATAATCACAACATGATGAATATCCATTCAACCATCAATATTAAAACAGGTTTTAGTGTCAGCCAGGGTGAACAATTCATATATATGAATAATATGCACAACAAATAATATATAGTTTATTTGAGGAATCCAGTCGGATCCCTCCAACCTGTCCTTCCCTGCATCACATATAACATTTGATAATAATATACGAATTAAATTTCAATAACGCATTTAAATTGATGAAATATAAATGCAACAACCAATGAAACAATAAACAACCAAATAGCATCCATAGCGTCCAATCAACCAATTTATACTATTAACATTAAATTATATTTTTCTATGAATTTAACACATCACAGGATTCCAAAAGGTGTGAGAATTAACTCATCAGTTTAATTCTGGTTGACGATTGACGCGTTTGTTTCATTTAATTTTAAACGATCGTTTAAAATTATCTAGAATTCCAATCAGCTCCAATCGAATCCCAGTCAGCACCGTCGTCTAGGACCCGTCTCTGCGATCCCAACGGATCCAATTTCACTGAATTCCGTTAACATATGTTAAAGTTATACCAATTACAAGATTATATATATACACTTATATAATTAACTAATTATTAATTAATTAAGTTAATACTTAACTAATTACCTTATTTGACGTGATTACCATGTCATCATCGTATCCAGGAAAACGCGTTTTCCTTAATTGATTTTCAGAACCCTGTTCCTTCTTCTTCTTCGAACATGACCGAACTCCAGATCCTCACCACCATTGTCGTGGACCACCAGACCCCCGCCTGACCTCGCTGGCACCATCACCAGTCCTCAGCGCCGCCTCACCCGAAACCCCGACCCCCACCACGACCTGAACCCGCGTGATTCCTTAGTTGAACGGATAACAAAAAATTGGCCAAAATCCATCACCTCCGGCAATGAAAACTGACCGCACCACCGCCGATCAGTTGACCTCGCTGCCTCCTTCGATTTCCCTTTAGTCACCAACCTCCCACAACCACCCCTATCGCCAGAAAATTGGAAATTCCAATTTTAGCTTTTTGAAAATCCCCAAAGTTTCCCTTCTCCGATCATCTTCCAATTCCGATAATCTCAGACGATTTTAGTCCGACCGACCAAAGGAAAAAATGTTCCCCAACTTCTCCTCCACAATTTTGCCTCATACACCAACAACAAATTCCTCGTCAAATCGCCACAAAACACAAAAACTCAAAACCCTGATCTGGCTGTTTTTGGCCGATTCCGGCCGCCTCCGACCATATTCCACCCCAATTTTTTTCCAGCAACTGGGCATTGAACTGATCTACATCTTTCCCCTTGGAACCCCCCTCAAATTCATGATAAATTTGAAGATATAAATTAATTTGTGTTTAGGGGCTTTATTACAAAATTTATGGACGGAAAATGGAGTGGGTTGGAATGTCTGGTTTGGGGCTGAAGATAGGCTGCATTTATAAGGGGAAAATAATATTTGTTTATGTTGATATAACGAACGATATTTTATTTCGTGTCTATCGTAATTCTGAACTCCGTTTATTCACTTTTGTGATCACATACAAACCTCGTTTGCTACGGGAATGGATGCATAGTATAATTTTACGTTACGGTCCTAATGAAACTTGTTTCGTCGAATTCCGAGTCCGTTTGCTCAAATGACGCTTGTCCACACCACAAATGATTGTTTTATTTGCATTTTATTTTGCCACACTCACAGAATAACTCCGCTATATGTGCAAATTGAAATCTAGCAATAAATAGTTGTTACGTTCCCAACAAAATTTGTTTCATCGAAACGGAGGTCGTTTGAATAATGACCCTTTTAAACTTCCCAGTTTAAATTAAAATAAACCAATTTCAAAATACATCAACATAATATAAATAAAATATTGTTATCGGCCATACACGAGCAGAAACTCATACACTACCAAAATAAAATATCTCGGGTTGAATTCTAAGTCGAATTGATATTCAGAAAAATAAAAATCCTTTGTTTTGTATAAATAAATCGCTATAATATATAAACAAATTCCATAGCGACTATTTTAAAATTTGATTTGGACATAAAACAAAAGCTATGCTATGAAAACTGGATTTTTCTCTTCCATTAGAAAGATATTATCCAATAGATTCAGTCGTTTCTTGTTTCGAGAAAATCGACTCATATTGGATCCTATACAGCCAATTAAAGTTCAAAACACTATATTACGAACTACCGTGCCGCTGCAGCTCGTTTTATATTTAAATTATAAATTAAATATTCAATTGTTATTTTATAAACGAAATCATCACTATAATTTCAACAAAAACAATATTAAACAATTTTATATTACCAGATCACATTATATTACAAATTCAACATTTTCCAAATATTTTGGAATTAAAATATTATATATTATTAATATAAATAAATATTCAAAATAAAATGTTTACATTCAATTATTTAAATTCAATCCAATATTTTAAAAATAAAATAATTCAAATAATTTGCCAGAAAATACGAGACGTTACATTCTTGCCATTTAGTATCTACAGGAGATAATAAATAATAATGATAAATAATTTTGACAATCAAAAACAATACCAGTCATCGCATTATTAATATAAATGTATAAATAAAATAAATACACTCCCACTCAAATCAACATCCCTTTTTTAACATATATATATATATATATATATATATCAGCATATATATATTTAGGTGGTCTAAGATCCATATCTAATCATGCCTTGACTTAGCTTTCGCTAATCCCCAAAACACAACCTCTTTGCTAGACATCTTATGTCAATTATATCATATATATAACTTTTGGATCACATGATGAACGTTTTGTTCATTGAATTATTCATTTTCTCAAATATAGAATAATACATGCTCTTGTTGTCTAAGGCCATAAAAACTATTATGCAGCCTAGTTAGGTCAGACCCAATTATAAGTTGCAGCACCACATTTATTCCGTCACATATAACCAAAATAAAAGGATGCACAACGCTTTGGCATTACCTACATCCAGTGATTTTGGGCATTGATGAGTGCATTATTGGAAGATGTTACCATGAGTAAACAATAGTTTTAAAAGGGATTCAAAATTGAATTGGCAAATCATGTTATTTATACATCTTTAAATACAGGTATTTTATATTGAAAATTTTAATTCCTCAATACCATAATTAAGCTGATATAATTTTGGGTATTTAGTATTTCAAATAGCATAATTCATAAGGAATTAAAACATTGCTTAGAACATTTCAAGAATAAATTTCAGTTCCCTTTCAAGTTCATCCAAAGTTGTATAAATTACAAAATAGTTGTAAAAGTAAATGGTAAAACATGTTCACCCCATCAGTTATTAATAAATTCAGGCCTTATTAGGCCCAGTCACTTTGATGAAATATCATTTGAGCCTGTACAATACAAAAATGAATATTCCAACAATATCCAGTCACTAAAGAACTCATGTTACAAGTATTTAAATGCATCATAACTTACAGGCATATAATATATATACATTCTATCATTTCTCACGCATCATAGTAATATTGGAATTATTATTCAACGTACACCAAATATCAACCTTATACTGCAACTTAACGGACAAATATAATTAAAAAAAACGTATATTCCTAACAGAGATGAATACAGTAAGTATAAATTGATATTGGCATATTCATAAACATTTGAACTACATGAACCAGACATTCAATATTCATATATATACACACACACAACCCAGTTTAATTTCAACTGATACATATGGAAGATCATATACCTCAAAATTGCATATAAATTTCAAGTCATATATTGCACAGTCTTTATATTATATACATAAAAAATTATGTTGTGGTCACAACACATATTCACACCATATACACATAGATATTTATAACGATCAAATTTTCAATCACTGGCATGGTATCATATATTCATCATTCACTCATTGTCTAGTCAATTGCAAGTTCAGGTAATGCTAACACAAATTCATATATGTCTAGATGTCAAACTGAAAATCTATACGTTCAGTAACCAGTAAATAGTGTCCGGCATGTAATATTGGAACCACTACAAGTTTTTCATTTGTAAACAAAGATATATATATGTCACATCAAGCATCTGAGTATATGAACTAGCAAGACTTAGACATATATACACAAAATAGGATTATGCTACTTCTGTTCAAGGGCAGATACATTTTTAGCATGATTTTTATGTCATAATATATATCAGATATTCAATATATTATATATTTATATATACATATATCTACATATATGGGATATACATATACATAACTGAGTTCTAAAATAATTTTAGATATGTTCAGTTCCAGAATAAAAAGTAATAATATTGAGCTCACTGCCTGAATGTAAGATACATATACATATAATAACATAAGTCATACTTTCCTAAATATGTATATAAATATATGCACATATACTTGCAGCATCATTTAATATCACATATTAATACCACACAGAAGACATGCAAATGATCAATCTAATATAACCCTTAACTGTCATTATATCAAAACATATAGCAGATTCATCTGATACTTAACACTAAAGATTTCATAGTATATAAATATAAGGTAGGCTTTTGTAACTTTGATACATATTAGCAAAATGCTTATAACTTGGGATGTAGAAGGTTTTATACATAGATTACCTAGTAATATATGAACTTACATGTTAAAGATTGAATCACTCTGCCATAAAATTTAATGAAACAAGATTATTTATAAACTCAGATCCATAGTTCAATAACTAGGATCATTCAACTGATTAAAAAAATTGTCCAAAAAATAAAATAATTATAAAAGGATGATTACAAAATTTCTGGAGTCAACCAAATATACAAATCCATACATATACTAACATGTATACTGTTTAGAATCAAAATCAAGTTCATATGATCCAACAGAGCAAAGGTATAATATTGAAAGAATTGAGATCAGAGAGAAGAGAGAGAAGAGCAATGAACAATTGCAGACTACATTTTATTAATTTGTATATCTATTACAAGAGAGATCCTTCTACTTATATATAAGAGAGGAATAATCTAGTACAGCATATTCTAGGGAATATTTGGCCTAATTGAATAATACCCAATATAAATCACACTTAATACAATACCGAATATAAGGTAAAGTATTTATTTGTCTTTATTTCCAACATTAACTCAATTATTAATATCATTCCTAATTAACTCATTCTGAATATCTCAACACCCCCCCCCCCTCAAGATGGAGCATGCGGATCACAAATGCCCATCTTGGATTGCACCTTGGATTGCATCACGAACAAAATGACAGTCAGCTTCAAATTTCCATACGCCATCAGCAACTCTTCACTTTTAACAAATGGTTTTTAAAGTGGACCAACCACTCATTGGTTTTTAATGTGGTCCAACCACTCAATGGTTTTTAAAGTGGACCACACTCAATAACGGTTTTTAAAGTGGACCACACTCAATATTCATGGTTTTTAAAGTGGACCACACTCAATGGTTTTTGGTTTTGGGTTTTGATTTTTGGTTTTGGTTTTGGTTTTGGTTTTGGTTTGGTTTTGGTTTGGTTTTGATGGTTTTTAAAGTGGACCACACTCAATGGTTTTTGGTTTTGGTTTTGGTTTGGTTTTGGTTTGGTTTTGATGGTTTTAGGTTGGCGCAGTGATTGGCTTCAACGGAGGGACAGCTTGCTTTGAAGATTTCACACGACGGTGCTGCACTGGCTTTAGGGACTGCTGACTCCCCCTTTTTTTTTTAATATATATATATATACCTCTCCTTCCTTTGACCCGCTCTGATACCATGAAAGAATTGAGATCAGAGAGAAGAGAGAGAAGAGCAATGAACAATTGCAGACTACATTTTATTAATTTGTATATCTATTACAAGAGAGATCCTTCTACTTATATATAAGAGAGGAATAATCTAGTACAGCATATTCTAGGGAATATTTGGCCTAATTGAATAATACCCAATATAAATCACACTTAATACAATACCGAATATAAGGTAAAGTATTTATTTGTCTTTATTTCCAACATTAACTCAATTATTAATATCATTCCTAATTAACTCATTCTGAATATCTCAACAAATATATATAAAACAGAGTTAATTCAAAATTAACCATGGATTTATATACTTTAGAATTTCCATATAAAATACAGAATTCATTCATACAGATTCAACTTTTAATCCAATATAAATTTACAAATTATAAATTTCCAACTGAAATTTACATTCATGTTCATAACACTGTAAATTTTCATATGTATACAAAATTGAATACATGGTTTAAACCCAACAATCGAATTTGAAAACAACCTAGCTCCGATAACATTGAAGGAAAATTTGGATTTTATGCAGCGGATAAATATGATTTTTATCAACCTTAGTTTAATATTCGGACCCAAAATTGAATCAAAACATGTACCTTTTTGTTGCTTGTCCAAATCGCGAGTCCGAACGATGATAGATCTGAGCTGAATCGAACACAAGCACTTAAAAGGGCATCTCTATCGAAGTCCATAAATGATGATGTCGAGATCTTCACATGAAATCATGAGAGAGTGTGCTTGGTACTAGCCGAGATTAGGGATTTAGGGTTTCATGAATCTCGTGTAGTTTGTAATGAAATAAAAGAAGGGATTAGCCTTCTTTTATAATATAACAATGTGAGATATCAGGTAAGCCTATTAGACCATTCACCACTTTAAAATAGAAGAAAATGTCAACTTTTGATTTCCTTTTATTAAGAATGGTTCTCATCTTATTCAACGCTCTTATGTGTGACCATATAGGTTATCATAACATTGGTAATGATATAAACAATATTTCAATTAAATAGTGAGCGACATCTATTAATGCATCGCTTTTACCTAAGTTATCATAAGATCAATGATTCGATACAGCCTTTTTCTATGATTAGTGTCTTAATATAATTTAATTCTTTTAACCAATATATCCAGAATTAAACTCGAGGCATGGAATGTTTCATCCTCTTTATAATTTAACCTTTTATCCTGATCGATGAGTAGACTATACAAAACAAATCAATATTTAAGCGGGTCCATGCATTTCATAGTCTCACACAATCAACAGTCCCATGGATATCACTATATATATATATTATAGGATTAAATTCCATCTAGATCGTTCATAATTTTCATTCGATTCCAGATGTATCCACTAATCACCTTTATCGTCTACCTGGTTAAAAGTGACTTTTGAAGATATCAAAACACAAATATTCTCGAATAAAATTATAATAATTTCAAGTCTAAGGACCATTACATCACTGTCACTATGAGAATAACCGATGATACTGTTAATTATATTCCATGTAGTTTTCTCATGTTTGGTCAGCCCAATACGCTATTCTCCAATACGTATTTATGTGTTGACATTAATATCACGTATATTAATAATCAATGAGATATGGTCATCAATCAATCGACATACTAGTCTAAATGTTATTGTTGTCCTATATAAACAATAAAACTTGACAAAGGACATTTAATAATTATAATACTTAATATATTATATAATCTCATGTTCATGTTACATTTAATAATTATAATACTTAATATATTATATAATCTCATGTTCATGTTACTCACTTGAAACTATATAATTCCGTATTATTATTCTAAGGACTTCTGTTATGTTAATATTTATATTATGCAATAAATATAACATATCAGAATCTTTTTTCCAAATAAGAAATAACATCAACAATATTATTATTATTCATATCAAACAGATTGCCTCTAGAGCACAAACTCTAACAGACATATCCGAGGATCCTCGCTTTCCAATATCCATATAAGTAAATATGTCTGGGCTCCATACTATGGCACTACTTCTAGCTAGTAAGAAATGCATGTCTTCCTTGTGGTCCTTATCCCATTTTTGACTCATAACGGGGTATGAAGCTCGCGAATAAATGCTACAACACAAAGCTATGCTATATTGAAGTCATGCTTTGATCATCAACCACAAAGCTCTGCTTTTCAACAAAAGCTTTGATCGTTTGATCTCAACATGCCACATTGACAATCCATGTCATACAACTGTTGTCTACCAAGATATAACCTCTAAGAAAATATGTCTCAAAGAAGTGTTTTAAGTAAGAAAATAAATTATTCGCCACCTAACAGATATATATTTAATAGAAATTAATCGTTATAGAACAAAGTACAACGTCAAACACACAATCCATTTACAAGTCTGCTCTGGGTCTGAACGAAACCGGAGGCACCTTATTCCTCATTCCATATGTCCAATACAGGAGAGAGGTCCTCGCATATACGAACAACTACCACCATAACCCCTTCAAGGGAGATACCCAAATCTAGGGCATTAGTAGTTATCTATTCGATGTGAAGATTGCCAGTCTTGCACCGTCTTCAATATCTTCAACTTTTAATCATCGTTCAATTATTTGAAATGGGATAAACCCGGTCTTTTCAAATAATTCTCGCATAAACAAATCAAATTAAATTCTTATTTAAATTATTAATTTAACAATTAAACCTCTTTTTAATTGGTTCCTTTCTAATGATTCAAATCTTGTTTTATTCTATGGTTAAGACATTTGGCTTTCACAAATCATTTCATTACCTTATATTAAAAGGTCTACTCGGGATTTCAATTCAATTTACGAATTAAAATTCCTATTTCTAAATATCGCCAAAATTAATTTATATAAGCTTTCACGCCAAAAACCGCCAAATCGCACTTAACCACTTATAACATTATAAACCATGTGAAATTGGTTTATACACATTCTGAATCATTTATAATATTTTTAAATGATTTTTCACTATTTCTATATATAAAAAATTGTCCATTTCATTTGAATGACGTTTCAGGTCATTCAGTTGTACTAGCGTTGTTCTCATTCAGACTTGAATAAAACATTTCTTTAAATCTAACCGTTGGATCTTAACGTATTTATTATCGTTGGAAAGATCTTTTCGAAACGAATCCAGCGGTTTAAATTTCGAGAAAATTTGACGGTGGAATCTCAGAATATACTCGTTTAAAATTATGCATCAAAAATGCGAACTACCGCTGCGCGATACGTTCTATTTTAATTTATATTCGAAGTGTGTGTATATATACATATATATATAATACGTCGAACTCTTCCAAACCATTTTATTTATTAACTATTTGGATAACACCTATATTTTTGAAAAATTTCACCATAACCTCCTTTGTACGGGTTGACCAGGAAAACCACTACTCGCCTCTCTAGGCCCCCATAAGTCGATATATATGTATATATATATATATATATATATATATATATATATATATCCAAATAAAATCAATCTGGAGATGTGTCAAAAATTATCATCCTAATACCCGTGTGGGGTTTACATCATGTTCACAAACAATTGTGACTTATCTACACATTTGGGAGATGTGTAAAAATATCATCTCAATAACCATGTGGGGTTTACATCAAAATCCATGTCGCTTACATACACAAAAGAGAGACATGTAAACTTCTGTCATCTCAAGACCCGTGTGGTGTCTGTTATTAAATCCTACGATTTATCTTTATACGGTTAATCATATAAGCATCAAACATTTACATGCATATATGGGTATTCAGTTCTCATTGTAAAAGAATCAAACACTTATATGTTATATGGTTCTTCTGTTCTCATCGTATAAGCATCAAAAACTTACATACTACACGGTTCACATCATATAAGCATCAAACGGTTACATGCTTATATGGGTATGTTATGTTATGTAGTCTGGTCCATAATTATTGTTCAATATCCAATGGTGTATATTTTTATTTCACACAAGCAACCATCACAGCGCATCCAATTCACATAGAGTAAAAAGTAATAATTAAATTACACAATCATTGCCATTTAAGGCGCAACAAATTTTCAATGAACTTGGTGTGCAGTTCAAGTGTTGAACTCAGGGGACATCACATATAAAAATGATATTTTTATTGAACTACTCAATATTTAACATAGAACTAAACTTGTGTGATCAATACTAAACATTATTAAATATTTTTAATTAGCAATCGACAGTCCATTAAATTTTATTCCCTTTATACGCGACTTTTGATTTCGCATAAATGTAAGTAACTACACATATATCGACTAAAAATGATATTTTTATCTTGCTAACCATCAACTAACAATATGATAAATTATTATTATTAATCAATACTTATTCTATAACATCGTAGTAATTTTTATCACTAACTACTCACAATTAATAGTTAATGATTATTTTTCATTTACCCTTTTCAGCTAGTTTCGTTTTCTCATCAACGATAGATAAAAATCATATTTTTATTATACTACTCGGCATTTAATATCATGTTAAATTTATACGATTAATCTCTAATGATTATTTAAGTTCATCAATTAACTATTAAACAGTTAATTTTAACTAGCCCTTTACACATTTAAATTTCTCACTCATGGTTTCCACTCCACCAAACTTGTTCTAGAAGGAATGCAGACACGCTAACTCTGCTACAACTTCAATGGAACTTTTTGGACTCTTGCGCGACTTTCTAGTGGCCTACGGAGCTCTAGCAACTTATTAATACACTTGTACTAGCGTATATTAGTATATCTAAGAGTTTGAGATGAAACGGAGGAGTTTTAGGAGGTGCTCGGGGCTAGGGCGGCGAGAGGGTCCATTGTCTGGGTTCGTGCAGCGCGATAGAGGGGTCTAGGGGGTGCGTGAGTGGTGTAGGAGGCGCTAAAGGAGGTACCCGAGGTGGTGGGGTTGAAAAAGAGGTGAAAAAGGGTGTTTGGAGCAAACAGGGAATGAGGGAGTCCCACCAGCAGCGGCGACCTGCTGCGGGCGACGGCGGGGAGAGGGAGGTGGTGGGTCAGGTGGTGGTGCAGGGAGAAAGGGCGGCTTATGTGGCAATAAACGCGATTCTCAATCCAACGGAACAAGTTTCGTCGAATTACGAGTTCGTTTGACCTTCCGTTTTATTTTTCGATCGTGTTTCAGCTTGATTTCAACGTGTAGTTTTAGCATACATTTAATTCTTGTACGGCCATACATTATCTCCAAAAATTAAGAAATTTGGGATTCTACCAATATTCGACGTTATAGATTCATTAAGAAAAAGTTTCGTCGAAATCCGAGGTAATCTCAATAATGTTCCTTTGTAAACTGCTTAAATCATCTTTAAAATTATCATATTTGAAATTTAATCGTATTTTCTTATAAAATTATATTAAAAATAATTTTCAAATTGGTTCTGAAATCCAGTGTTTTTACAGTTTGGATCTGTATTGAGAGATCTCTGATGAAAAATCCAATATGCAAATGTTCTTTATCAGTTTTTTTTGTACACTTAATAGTTGTTGAATGTAACAAATGTAACCATTCCAGCTATTTGATTTAATGTATATTCCACACCCTAGACATTAAATATTATACAACTATACTTCTATTAATAAATGGTTAGATGTTATCGAGGGTATAACCATTACGTATGTACATATGACCTCAGATTTTATTGGTTTTGTCACATATATGTTGAGTTATCTCAAGCGGTTTCCTATCCTGATCCAGGTGTTATTTTATTATAATGCTCGGGTCACACTGAGTATATGTTCAGATTGGGCTTGGATTGCTTTGGAGCTTTAAAATAGGAGTTGGTGACGGGACGTATCCTCGTATTCTTTTATTTTATTCTGTTGTGTATGTTCTTGTATGTATCAAAAATTGTATGGGCAAGTTATTATAACTGTTCAGTTTGATTCATTATTTTCTATGTACTCTGATTGATCCATTATATTAAAAAAATTGCTTTTTGTAAAGAGCATTGTTTATATTATAGATTCTTCGTTTCGTTGTGAGATTCTGTTTTGTATCTTCTATTCTTCTGTGTCCTTCCTTTTCCCCCAACTTTCAGACTTTCTGGCACTTGAATATACATGAATACTGATGATGTATTATTTTTGATCTTCGAGAGCAGAAAAGTTGGATCGTTACAATTGGTATCATTGCTTAGGTTTAGCGAACACCTAGGCTTGTATAGGGTTGTAGCTCACTAAAGATAAGGTTAGTAATAGCCTAGATTGAGTTCTAAGAGTATATATATTATATATATGAGTGCATACTTGTTATTGAATTCAAATATTTTGTATTGGGTTGCTCAATTTGTTATCGAATTATGGATATGAGTTAACCGACTGATCATCGTTTTGATAAAGGTCATGAAACACGCGAACAAGTCAAACAAGTCAATATTCTTTTCAAATTTGGTAAATGAAATAAGCTACCAAGAATTTATACATTTCATATATATAAAGAAAGTTTTCATAACTAAATATAGTTATATGGATGAGTTGTTTGTTAGGGAATGATGATATTAAATTATTAACATTTGTTGGTTGATTGGTCACGCTCACTTAGGAGTGCTGACTGTTATTGATTGATTTGTAGTTGTGCCTGACCAGTTTATTTGTATTGTCTACTATATTTAGATAAGAGTAATATTATTCATTTGCTAGCATGAGTTGGGTAGACATATAATCTGGGAACACTGAAAATGAACACCTTGTAAATTCAGTTTCACAATTTGACTATAAGACGTTCAATGATGAGTTGGGTAAGAATTAAATCTAAATGGAAATTATTTAAATTAAATTTAGACAAGGAATAAATGGGATTTATAAATATGAAATAGATTTGAGTTGAAAACTGAAGAGTTTGGAATTTCGGTAAGTTTAAAAATGATTTTCAGAACTTAAAAGAAATTTTGAGATTGTTGGAAAGTGTTTATTAGAATAAAAGGATTTTAAATGATTTTGAAAGCGTTGATCTTGCTTTGGCCGCTGGAAAATAATGTTAACGTTGACTGCAGCATCGTCATTATTCTTTATTCGAGTTTCTAAGTAAGAACTTGTTAGCATGGATAATAGTTTAGATTAAAATAGATTTTTGTGTTGGCCAGCTTTTTAGCAAAAGTCGTCACAACCCAAGGTCGAATCTCATTAACAAAATATCGGTCTGGATTTATACTTCTGGAGTCGACTTTCATCATGGTTCGATCGATCATAATTCCACTCGAGACGGCTCTGCAGCAAGCAAAGCTGTCCTATTCGAGACTGGCATTTTTCTAAAGTCAAAAGCTAAGTCGATCAATTGGGTCATTAGTCGATCGGTCAGATTGTTCCAGAAGAATCTAGTCAAGCATAGAATATCAGATCAGGAATAATAAATCAAACTAATTTGCTGCAAAACGGAGTCCTACTCCCAAGGTTACAGAGTCGGTCAGCTTTAATCAAGCACAACTTTTTATACGCCAAGTTTCAAGCTCTACGTAGGCCACGATTTCTGAGAAGAACTGCTTATTAGTAGTAGACCGGGTCTCGCCGCCTACAACTACTTTACTAGATCGAGCTACACATGTCCAAGCCTGAAAAAGATATATGCCACGTGGCATACCAACTCAGTGGATCAACTCGCCTATAAATACAACCCTTTCCGGAAATAGAAAGACATATAGAATCCGCCACTCAAAATCTTCTATTCGGCATCCCAAAAGTAGTATGCAAAATATTCTAAGTACAACACAAGGATTTTGTGTAAAGATCTCTACTTTCTTCCACTGAAAAACTACTGTAACCTATAATCGACAGTATAAACAAAAATTATATGTGGACACAGGCTTGGATTAAGGCGAACCACCGTAAAATATTGTGTCTTTTGTGTTTATTTCTCTTTTTCTTGCATTTTTTGAATGTTATCATGTGTGATTAACACACGCTGGGGGTTGATCGTCATTAGACTAACTTTTGACGTCAACACTTTGGCACGCCAGGTAGGGGTGCACGGATATACCCTACGACCTTCTGCTTCTCTTAAAGCATCAATGCTAAAACAGAAGAAGGATTCAACGCTTTCTCACGCTCAATCTCGACCTGCTAGAGCAGTAGGAACAACAACAACGGAGGAGAGTGAAGAGGCTTCCTCCCACGAAGACCCTTCCCAATACCTAACTAGGGACGAGATGGAAAAAGTTGCAGTTGAGTTTAGAGGTTAGATGACATACCAGGATGGACTCCTCAAAAGGCAACATGAAATGATGGACAACTTCGTCGCTCGGATGGAAAAGTGACCGAGCATTCTAGCATCACTTCCTACACCAGGAAAAACTGGGGAAACGAGCAACATTCAAGCCGATGAAATCCACGCCCCAGATAGGTCTACACCTTTTCTTCCTCCTGGTTCTACTTCGCAACCTGATCGGCTAGATCTATTGTCGCCACTTCCGACAACTATCAAAGCTGAGGTAACAACAGAAACTATGGCTGGCCATGGCCATGTTCCGGACCAGTCAACCATTTTGCTTCCGGTCCAGGGATCGACTCAAATCCCTGGACAAATGGCTCCTGAACCAGTGCAGCCTCTGGGTTGGCCAAAACATGGATCGATGCAACCTCCCGTCCAACCTAGCATCTTACCGCAAACCCGTCTTATGCCGCCTCCCCCGCAGCCTTCCCAACTTGCCGATCCAAGAAGGGCTGGGGGCAACAACCCTCCGTGTCACCAAAACCGCTCTGCCATACCGTTCCCCAACGCAATGTAGGGAAATGCTACGGTAAACCACTCTTATGTCTCCCCGGGCGAAGGAATACCAAGCCTCGAACAAGAAATGCTATACTGAACCAGTCCCTTCCAACCGGAGCGGCCATGGTTCGGTCCAACACTCAGTTTAACCAAGGGGCTCCAGTTACTCCCGAATCAAGGCCAGGGGTTGCGTACCACCTTTACTCAACTGTCGTTGGTCGAACCAAACCTACCCCAAGAGCTCGGGGCATGCTTCCACACAGTCCTAGTACTGGGGTTCTCACCAATGTCCTCGGTGTAGAATTGGATTCGTAGCAAAGACTGCTTGGGTATGGAAGTTAAAATTCAAGCATCATCAAACTCTTCACCAGAGGCACCTCTTCTAAACAGGATTTGGATGACATCCATCGTTGTAACACCCCACCTCCGCTAGGCTCACTCACAAAGGGAATGCACTAGTTTTTGTGGAGCATTATCTAGGTAAACATACACAGAGATATCACAAGACAGAACATAAATATGGCAGCGGTAGAAATTAAAAACCAAATCTTATTATTTTCAAGAAAGGAGTCAAAACCTCATGTATCCAAAGTACAAGTTGCCATTATTCCATTACATCAAGTTCTAAATAAAGAAGCATAAACTTAAAAATAACAGAAGTAAATTATTCCCCAAAAATAGCAAACATGCAGCCATAGCATAGCTCAAGACCAAACCGTACATGAGCTGGCGGAAAGCAAGCAGAATCCAAGCTAAGTGCTAGAGTTTCCTCCCTGAGAACCTGGGGGGGAAGAGAAAGAAAGAAAAAAGAGGCGAAAGAAAACGGGTCAGTCATAAAGACTGGTAAGTCCAAGTGACTTTCAGCATAAAAACAGGTAAAGGTAACATGACATGTATAAACTCAAAGTAAACATAAGTACGATGCCAAAATGGATAAGATAGACTAAGATAACATGATGAATCAAGTATAGGGCAAGTATAACATCGCATGTTCAAGGTTCGCTGCACCAACTGTCCTAGTAGCCCAACCCATGTCAAGTATCAATCATGAAATAATCCCTTGGCCCAAAATCGTGAATAACCCATTACTGGGTCCAACGGAACGATCCACTAATCGATCGGCTCCCTATAAGTTCTAGCTCGTTGTGTTTCTGTGTCATATGGCCCAATCACGAATGTAGTCACCTGTGCTAGGTCCACCATAGGGTGTATCAAGCCCTATGGTGTCAACCACCGAAACGAATCAAGAATGCACAGATAAACCTACTGATGCCCAATGCCTGCTTTTTCTGCTCCGGAGTGTGTGCACGCCCGCACTCCGTTAGAACCAACACTGGAGAACCCACACAGCCATCGTTCTGGTCGCTTACAATCAGCCAGTAATCGTGCCCCACCCTGCCTAGTTCCAGGGTACCATGATACATCTAGTGGGTTATTGCTGAAAAGGACCGCGTAACTAGGGTTCCCGTCTAGTAGGTTAAGTGTTGTCATTTAAATTCGAGACTTAACCCCATCGGTCTAGTATATCAAGTTGGCTAAG
Organism: Allium sativum; assembly: GCA_030737875.1. Classification (NCBI taxonomy): domain Eukaryota; kingdom Viridiplantae; phylum Streptophyta; class Magnoliopsida; order Asparagales; family Amaryllidaceae; genus Allium; species Allium sativum. The sequence continues at coordinate 826,127,716 of CM060913.1, forward strand.
TATTGTCATTTAAGTTCGTGACTTAGCCCTACAACTCAGGTGTCAAGTTCGTTAGGTGTTGTCGTTCAAGTTCATGACCTAATCCTACCAATCGTATTTCAAGTTGGTTAAGTGTTGTCTTTCATGTTCATGACTTAACCCTATCATGTGGCATTAATTCATTAATGCACCCCAACCTCTCATATTAGACCTGTTGTTGTGGTCACTGGATATGCCGGGCGGTTCCGGGTAGATTTACACCACAACTCAGTCTAACCTCGGGTTTTCAAGTGCGATATGACCAACTACTTACATTGGATCCTATTGTTTACAGTAACTGGATTTGCCAGGCGGTTCCGGGCAGATTTACACTGCAAACTCAACCCAACCTCGAGTTGGCTATTTTCAAGTTCATTCTAGTGTCATGACCATGTTCAAGTTTCATGTCAAGTTCGTGTCAAGTTTAGAGGATAAGTTTCATGCCCACATCAGATTCAAGTTATAACAATTCTCATGTTTCAAGTTTTGCCTATTATCAAGTTCATAATTCATGTTCATAACCAATTCATGTTTTGCCTAATCTACCCAAATCTTATTCCCATCGCATGTAAACGTTGATCGACCTAAATTACAAGCAAATCTAAATCTAGAGATAAAGGGAATAACATCAAAACTATGATAGGCAGAAGGGACAGGCATAAAGCGATAAAAGAGATTACAAGACTGGCATAATATAACTTGAGATAATCATTTACAACATCACTGGAATATAGAAATTAACAGGGTTTTCAAATCTAGCAAAATAAGGCGATAGTCCTGATAAAAACTTGACATAAAAGAATAGGTATGCGGAAGCAAGCCAAATACAAGGATAATGGATCCACTGGTTTTGGTGTACATAATAGCGAATAAACTAAGCAAGTCACACCCTAGGTATGAGATCCAAAAAACTGCAAATTCGGTGTACAACACGGGTTTCAACTATGCGCATGAATGATCAACTATAATAGTTTCAGGTAATTAACCCCAATAGTCATAGTCATGGTCATAGGTAGAAATCTCATAATTAAGAACCATAAGCGATTAATCACAATGGTCATGGTTAATTATCCAAAATAGTTCTAGGCAATAGTCATAGGTAATTAACAGTAATAGTTTCAAAGTCATGGTCATAGATAATAGCCTTATGTTCACAATCATCGGTAATAATTCTCATAGTTAAGAGTGATAGGTGATTAGTCACCATTGTCCTTGTCATAGTCATAGGCACTAGTCTTATGTTCACCATCATTGGCATAGGCATAGTCTTATGTTCACAGTCATAGGCATAATCTTATGTTCTCAATCATAGGCATGTCAAGGTTATAGACACGAGAGAGTTTGATTTACAACATGAATAGGTCCAAAGCAATATTCACGAAAGTCAAGATCCAAGATGAACAAGAATAGATACGAATCAATTACCATACATAGATCCAATTCCAATTTACAACATGGATATTAAGTTTACAGCTTTTATCTAAAAGTAACTTGAACTTACAGTGCGTGGATTGAGAATTAGAAAGCAGAATTTGATTGTTGAATCTCTATTTGATTGATCATGTTTTAATTGAAATCCCCCAATTTGCAAATCTCTAAGCGTAGTCTTGATGGAGAAGAAGCAATCCTTTCTTCTTCCTTTTTATCTTAGTATTTTGATTATCTTAGAAATGGTATGGAGAGAATGAGGCTAGGGGGCTGTTTATATAGGGTTAGGCAGACGAATCTGGTCACGAAACAAGTCTAAATACATCAGAATGCATCTGGTTCAAGAAGTGGGTTCGAGAGGCAGGTCGCCCCCTAGGTCGACACTATGGTTGACCTGGTCCCTGGGAGGTCGACTCTATGGTCGACCCCCAGGTCGACCTGGTCTATGGGCGGGAGTTTTCCCGCCCTGCCTGCTACGGGGTTTGAATTCGAATTTCGAATTCGAATTTCGAGCTGTCTTTGATTCTGAAAATTTCTGAAACTTCTAGAGGTCATAACTTGGTCATACGAACTCCGATTTTCGAAAACTCAGACTCTATTTCATGTAAAATTTCGAGATGAAAGCAATGGCGCAACCCGTTTCCCCTGATTCTTATATTAAAATTTAATTCTACCTTGATTTATGACTTTAACATGTTATAAAAATTTGGGTTGTTACATTCTCCCCTCCTTAAAGGATTTCGTCCCCAAAATCTTCAAGTTTGGAAGAATATATCCTACCATCCAATCATCCATCTACTCAACCATTATTCACGAGCAATCATTGTCCTTAAAAGATTTATAATGCTATATGAACATATGAAGAAAGTGTGTGTATATGTTCCTTATCTAATGCAAATGATCAGGCCTGTTTGATCTTCTTAATGCAAAATATGTTTAGTGTCATGAATCCAACATGCATGAAAATAATCCTAGTCACATGAACACTATATGTGTGCACAAACATTCATCCATATGCAATATCCACATGATAACACATTCAATTTCATCCATGAACAAGTATAAACACTCATGTATATGCAATATGAAAACATGTCTGAGCCGATCTAGTGCCTAATGTGTGTTATGCAACCACTTGCAACCACTTGCGACCACTTGCAACCATTTGCAAACATCAACCATAACATGTTTTCAAGCACATGTTTACATCCAAAAGGGTTCTACCTAAGGTTATCAAGATAGAATTGAGGAGATAAGCAAGATAAAACAAAGCATCTAGGAGAAGAAGTTAAAGATGTACCCCCAGAAGGTCCTGCTTGCGAGCCTTGCGCTTGCTTCTTAGGGCAGTTCTTGCTGATATGTCCAAGCTCACCACATTGAAAGCATGCTCCTATCTTCACCTTCTTCTTTCTACAATCCTAGACTATATGCCCTTCAATACCGCAGAAGTGACACTTTCTTTTCTTATGTGTCTTGTTGTCATTATTGTTGTTGTTGTTCTTGCCTCCTTTCTCAGAGTCTTTCTTCTTGTTTTGAGAATCACTAGCCTTGACCTCCTTCTTGCCATTCTCGTCTTCTTCATGAAGTAGGGCCATATCCACCAAGCTCTCAAAGGTCGCCCCCATGGGTACATGAGTCATAGCAAGGCTGTGTAGTGGCTCATTCAAACCTCTGACGAAGCAAAGAGCCTTCTTGTGTTTGGCGTTTACTAAATCCAGCCCAAATCTGGCCAGTTGATTAAACTGATTGACATACTCCCTGACTGTCATGCTTCCTTGCTTAAGAGTTAGGAACTTCTCCATCTGCAGGCTTCTTTCAGCTTGGGAGAGAAATTTCATCTCAAATATCATCCAGAAGTCTTCCCAAGTTTCCACTGGCCTCTCAGCATGGGTAATCTCCCACCAATACGAAGCTTCATCTTTAAGCAACCACGCTGCTAGCTGTATCTTTTGCCTACTGTCAACTTCGAAGATGACGAACAAATCTTCGGTCTCCTTCAACCAGTTCCTCACTTCCACAAAGGATTCAGTCCCATAGAAGTCCTTTCCACCCATAGCCTTGAAGTCTCTACACGTCTTTGCGAAAGCATTTCCACGAGGAGGAGGAGGGATCGCCGCAGCTATAGGAGGAATATCTGCTGGGCCTACATCGTTGGCCCTAGCCTCTAAATACCTCCTGAACCAGCCAGGTATTGGCATGCCCTCGGGAAAGTTAAGATTTCCGGACATGCTGAAAAACGAAAAGATAGAGATTCAAACGAGGAAACAAAGGAAAGTGCTAATGGCTTTTGGGGAATAGCCTTTTCAAAATAAACTTTTCTTGAAAAATGCTTCTTTATAAATAGTTTTGAAAATAGTTTCAGAAGGTTTTTAAAAGCTTTTGTCCAATCTGGTAACCTTCGGCTCTGATACCAAATGTAACAACCCACCTCCGCTAGGGTCACTCACAAAGGGAATGCACTAGTTTTGGTGGAGCATTATCTAGGTAAACATACACAAAGATATCACAAGACAGAACATAAATAAGGCAGCGGTAGAAATTAAAAACCAAATCTTATTATTTTCAAGAAAGGAGTCAAAACCTCATATATCCAAAGTACAAGTTGCCAATATTCCATTACATCAAGTTCTAAATAAAGAAGCATAAACTTAAAAATAATAGAAGTAAATTATTCCCCAAAAATAGCAAACGTGCAGCCATAGCACGGCTCAAGACCAAACCGTACATGAGCTGACGGAAAGTAAACAGAATCCAAGCTAAGTGCTGGAGTTTCCTCCCTGAGAACCTGGGGGGGAAGAGAAAGAAAGAAAAAAGAGGCGAAAGAAAACGGGTCAGTCATAAAGACTGGTAAGTCCAAGTGACTTTCAGCATAAAAACAGGTAAAGGTAACATGACATGTATAAACTCAAAGTAAACATAAGTACGATGTCAAGATGGATAAGATAGACTAAGATAACATGATGAATCAAGTATAGGTCAAGTATAACATCGCATGTTCAAGGTTCGCTGCACCAACTGTCCTAGTAGCCCAACCCTTGTCAAGTATCAATCATGAAATAATCCCTTGGCCCAAAATCGTGAATAGCCCATTACTGGGTCCAACGGAACGATCCACTAATCGATCGGCTCCCTATAAGTTCTAGCTCGTTGTGTTTCTGTGTCATACGGCCCAATCACGAATGTAGTCACCTGTGCTAGGTCCACCATAGGGTGTATCAAGCCCTATGGTGTCAACCACCGACACGAATCAAGAATGCACAGATAAACTTACTGATGCCCAATGCCTGCTTTTTCTGCTCTAGAGTGTGTGCACGTCCGCACTCCGTTAGAACCTACACTGGCACACCCACACAGCCGTCGTTCTGATCGCTTACAATCAGCCCAGTAATTGTGCCCCACCCTGCCTAGTTCCAGGGTACCATGATACATCTAGTGGGTTATTGCTGAAAAGGACCGCGTAACTAGGGTTCCCGTCTAGTAGGTTAAGTGTTGTCATTTAAATTCGAGACTTAACCCCATCGGTCTAGTATATCAAGTTGGCTAAGTATTGTCATTTAAGTTCGTGACTTAGCCCTACAACTCAGGTGTCAAGTTCGTTAGGTGTTGTTGTTCAAGTTCATGACCTAACCCTACCAATCATATTTCAAGTTGGTTAAGTGTTGTCTTTCATGTTCATGACTTAACCCTATCATGTGGCATTAATTCATTAATGCACCCCAACCTCTCACATTAGACCTGTTGTTATGGTCAATGGATATGTCGGGCGGTTCCGGGTAGATTTACACCACAACTCAGTCTAACCTCGGGTTTTCAAGTGCGATATGACCAACTACTCACATTGGATCCTATTGTTTGCAGTAACTGGATTTGCCGGGCGGTTCCGGGCAGATTTACACTGCAAACTCAACCCAACCTCGAGTTGGCCATTTTCAAGTTCATTCTAGTGTCATGACCATGTTCAAGTTTCATGTCAAGTTCGTGTCAAGTTTCGAGGATAAGTTTCATGCCCACATCAAATTCAAGTTATAACAACGCTCATGTTTCAAGTTTTGCCTATTATCAAGTTCATAATTCATGTTCATAACCAATTCATGTTTTGCCTAATCTACCCAAATCGTATTCCCATCACATGTAAACGTTGATCGACCTAAATTACAAGCAAATCTAAATCTAGAGATAAAGGGAATAACATCAAAACTATGATAGGCAGAAGGGACAGGCATAAAGCGACAAAAGAGATTACAAGACTGGCATAATATAACTTGAGATAATCATTTACAACATCACTGGCATATAGAAATTAACAGGGTTTTCAAATCTAGCAAAATAAGGTGATAGTCCTGATAAAAACTTGACTTAAAAGAATAGGTATGCGGAAGCAAGCCAAATACAAGGATAATGGATCCACTGGTTTTGGTGTACATAATAGCGAATGAACTAAGCAAGTCACACCCTAGGTATGAGATCCAACAAACTGCAAATTTGGTGTACAACACGGGTTTCAACTATGGGCATGAATAATCAACTATAATAGTTTCAGGTAATTAACCCCAATAGTCATAGCCATGGTCATAGGTAGAAATCTCATAATTAAGAACCATAAGCGATTAATTACAATGGTCATGGTTAATTATCCCAAATAGTTCTAGGCAATAGTCATAGGTAATTAACAGTAATAGTTTCAAAGTCATGGTCATAAATAATAGCCTTATGTTCACAATCATCGGTAATAATTCTCATAGTCAAGAGTCATAGGTGATTAGTCACCATTGTCCTTGTCATAGTCATAGGCACTAGTCTTATGTTCAACATCATAGGCATGGGCATAGTCTTATGTTCACAGTCATAGGCATAATTTTATATTCTCAATCATAGGCATGTCAAGGTTATAGACACGAGAGAGTTTGATTTACAACATGAATAGGTCCAAAGCAATATTCACGAAAGTCAAGATCCAAGATGAACAAGAATAGATACGAATCAATTACCATACATAGATCCAATTGCAATTTACAACATGGATATTAATTTTACAGCTTTTATCTAAAAGTAACTTGAACTTACAGTGCATGGATCGAGAATTAGAAAGCAGAATTTGATTGTTGAATCTCTATTTGATTGATCGTGTTTTAATTGAAATCCCCCAATTTGCAAATCTCTAAGCGTAGTCTTGATGGAGAAGAAGCAGTCCTTTCTTCTTCCTTTTTATCTTAGTATTTTGATTATCTTAGAAGCAGCATAAGGACAGAAAGAAATGGTGTGGAGAGAATGAGGCTAGGGGCTGTTTATATATGGTTAGGCAGACAAATCTGGTCACGAAACAAGTCTAAATACATCAGAATGCATCTGGTTCAAGAAGTGGGTTCGGGAGGCAGGTCGACACTATGGTCGACCTAGTCCCTGGGAGGTCGACACTATGGTCGACTCCCAGGTCGACCTGGTCTATGGGCGGGAGTTTTCCCGCCCTGCCTGCTGCGGGGTTTGAATTCGAATTTCGAATTCGAAATTTGAGATGTCTTTGATTCTGAAAATTTCTGAAACTTCCAGAGGTCATAACTTGGTCATACGGACTCCGATTTTCGAAAACTCGGACTCTATTTCATGTAAAATTTCGAGACGAACGCAATGGACCCACCTGTTTCCTCTGATTCTTATCTTAAAATTTAATTCTTCCTTGATTTATGACTTTAACATGATATAAAAATTCGGGTTGTTACAATCGTAGTACATTCACACGAGAAATCAGAAACTCCCGAAATCCACCAGACTTCAAGCTTCCGGTCTTGGAGCTCTACAACAGCAAGACCGACCTGACAATACATCTCATGTGATACATGCATCATATGGAAGTGCTATTAGCATCAACCAATGTCATGGCCAAATGCTTCCCTGTGTATCTCACATAAATAGCCGACATGTGGCTTCGTCAGTTAATAACTGAATCTATCAACATCTGAAATGTGTTGATCACCCGCTTCATCGAACAGTTCAGAGTTCACATCTCCTGACCAAGCGCGTCAAGTTCCTCACATCCATAAAGCAGTGGTCCGGCAAGACCTTACGCTCCCTCTTAGTCAGATCCAATATGGTCGTAGCATTAGTCGATCGGTTGAGCCATAGATGGTGCTTATGGACGCTATAGCCGGTGTTCAGAGCCGAACTAATTTCAAGATCTCCCTAACTAGAGATACACCAGGGATATTGAAGATTTCTATGCCAAAGCAGATAGATTCCTTTGGCAAGAGGATGCTTGCATCGACATGGAAAATATTAAAGTACTTGCTACCAGGGACGGAGGTCCATCCAATACCACCGGCCAGAACAAAGGAAAAGGAAAAGCCTCGAAAAAGAATGATCGGAACGTACGACTTTGGAGAGAGAACAAGTATGATCAATACACCAAGCTCAACTCCTCCCTACTAGACATCTACCTTGATGTACGAGGATCACTACCTCACCCAAAGCCTCCCAGGCGAGAGCCGACATAAAGAGAGCATGAATCAGAAAGCACTGCATGTATCATAACATGGCAGGTTCCAGCACCAATGAATACAGGCATCTGCACGATCTCCTCGAGTAGCGGGTTAGACGTGGACAGCTACCCGAGTACATTAAAAAGTCTGCATCAACTGCACTGGCACAACCACCTTCTCAGGCTCCTCAGGTCGGTTCCTGAGCTTCTCGAAACGGGAAATACCCTGAGCCTAGCAATCGCAGCGTCATCTTCAACTTATTTGGCTTAGATCATTGGAGATACATTCCATTTCTTATGATATTAGAAATGTCTTTTATTATTTTGTTAATAATGTGGTTATGTTGAAGTACACACGTATGGGATTAGGATGTAATCCCTAGGTGTGCTCAGGATTCAACTATCAACCTATTAGGATTGGTTTTAATTTCTGTAATGGCTCCTTAGCAGCAATAAACTTTCTTTCTCGAACAGGTATTATGTTTTATCGATTCAGGCATCTTGTTGGGAATCGACAAGTGCCTTAAAGCCGAGTATGGATAATGCTTGGAAACTTTCTTAAGCCGAGTACGGTTTATGCTCGCCAGCTTAATTAAACCGAGTATGGTTTATGCTTATCCTCTGGGTAAGGTTGACACCTCTCCTAAAAATCTATTTATCAGGATATGGCAAACATAACTTCTTCTCAATAAGAATATGGCTTATACTCAATGTTACCCCGAGCATGGCTGATGCTCGATCCTAAACTCGGGTATGGTTTATACTCGGCCCCCAGGTATTGCTTATACCTAAACAATCGAGCTTGGCTCCTCATGCAAATGAATATGGTTTATATTCATCATGTTGCTAAGGGTATGAATTGTACCCCTCCATTAAAACCGAGCATAGTTTATGCTTGTCCTCCTTAAACTCTGGGTATGGTTGATACCCCCACTTTAAAAAAATTGGGCATGGTTCATGCCCTCCTTTGGATTTCCAGGTATGGCTTATAGCTAACAGCCCGAATGAGATCGTCAGAATTTGACATATCTATACACTATGCCATAAATGAATTTTCAAGGTGTTGCCAACTAAAATGTGACGATAGCTATACTATTTTGGTCCTACTACAACGTTATATTTTTTATGTTACCTTAGCCATGAAACGTGTTGCTCTAGATAAAAAAGTATAACACGATGCAACATTTTGATACATTGTTACCTTAGCTATAAACATTTGCCACATCATCAATCTGCACCTTTAAAAGCATGTATATCTATCCTTAATATACCTTATAAAAACAACATTGGCAGTTGACACCTCACTAATCTGTTAAAATCTCACACCACCAATAGGAAATCAACTTCCCTAAGCCATTCCGTTCCTCTTTTCTCAACTTCTTAGATTTGTTCGTTCTCAACTTCTCAAATCTTCTAGCCTAAAGTCGCTCTTAAAGAAGGAATTAGATCTACAAAAATTCAAAAGCTTAGATCTTTAGGGTAAAATTTGTCTAGTCTATGCCATCTCATTGTCTTTGCGGTGTTCGAATAGGGTTGGGTTACTTCAGACATTGATGGATGGGATTGGAAGTGGAATTGCATGGTTGGTATTTTTATTTTATTTTCAATTTTCATGCATCTGTTTGTGTTTTAGGATCGATAAATTTTGATTGTGAAACACGCCTTCCATGAGTTTGCATTAATGCTGCTTCAAAACCTTACCGAACAAATTTTGCTATTTCACTCATAATAAGCAGCTTTCAATTTCTGTACGTATGAATCAATATAATTTAATGAATATGTTTGATTAGAAATTCTGAAATTCGACTGCAAATTTGATGATTATCTTTTAATTTCCGTACAAAGAGCAATGGAAATCTTTTTTATGTAGTCTTCGCTCTTGAGTAACGATACAATTTTGTATATATTAGGAATGGCATTATAGGGGTGCAATGTGGTTTCAATTGACCAAGTTGAAGTATTACCATAACTTCTTAAAAACATCAAGTGAAATATTTCTCGGATCAGTCAGGCTAATCCGGACACAGGTGGGCTTTCATAAATAATATCATTGTTAGTTGTTATCTAAGAATATAGTAGACTTACTGTTGTTATTTGTTAGATCCAAATATGGCTCTAACACCCAAACTAATAATGATTCTAAAGAAATGAAAGCTAAAACGAAGAAAACACACAATTTATAGTGGTTCGGCGTTAAGTAGCCTACGTCCACTTTCTACTCTTTGAATTGATAATTCAAATGCAAGTACAATGATGATCTTCACTCTCTTTCACTTATACAATACATTAACTCACTCAAGATTATCTAAAATATTGTTTGAAAGAAGATTGTGGTCTGAAAAAGATGATAGAATTCGGATTGCAAAGAAGTTTGGGTTTTGAAAATGCCAAAAGATCCTCCCAAAATGCCTCTTGATGTGGTATTTACAGGTGGAAAATCGCCCTGGAGTAGGAATGGTTCGGATCCACGTGTCCTCAATCCCGCCACAATCGGGTTCGGATGGAATCTGATGATGACAGTACACCAGGTTAGTGGCAAACATGGGTAGAACATGGGCATAACCGCTTCGAGTATTAAGAAATCGTGGAGTGAAACCATCGCTGCGAGGGATCGGATCAGCTGTACTATAGAGAATGGGATCTGATCAACCTATCCGACCTGATCCGGTCTTTGGAGAAGCTCTTCCTTTTTCCACTTCCCTCTAATTTGATTTGGCAATAAGGATCCGATCCGGCTTGTTTTCCTTCCCTTTCTGCTTTGTGATGATCTGTTTTTGCTCGAGGAAACCCGATCCGATCCGATTATCTGGCAGGATACTCGTCATTGTTTGACTCTTTAACTTTGTGTAGCCTAGTTCACAAAGTAGGCTAACATTTTGCCCACTCAAGGGATGCTTCTATCGAAGATGGAGCGTGCCTTGACATCGTATGTTCATTAGTCTCTGAATTTGAATCGTTAAATAGTCATCCCCGCTCGTTTGTAGAGACGTGTCGCTTCATAAGGTTGTGCCTCTTGCAGCCTATAAGTACACCACAAAAGTTCACAGCTTCCTTCCTTTGTTTTTGACAAGCTTTAGGAACTCTGACTGATGTCCAGTGACTCTTCCAGGTAGGCTTCTTCTTTATTTTTCTTTAAATTCAATTTACACACCATTTCAATGTGTTTGATTTCATTCGGGTTCGGACTTCGACCCGAACGGCTTTCCTTCTCGTCTTGCTTAACATTGGATTAACAGGCCAGAATGTATTTGTAGGCTTGCACTCCGATCCGAACGGGGTAAAAAGGCTGGGAATACGAGGGGTCACAATAAGCCTATATAAACCCACCGCCTATCTCCTTCATCCTCCCTTTCTTTTACTGCTCTCGCCTAACAGATTTTGCACCGAAACCCTAACTTTCAAAAACTCCAAAATTCTCTCATTAATCTTCAAATTATACACTCTGGTAGGTTTAAAACTTCAATTTTCCTTGCAATAATCAAGTTTAGTTAGAATTTGTGGTAAATTTGAATGATTTGGTCATGGCTTTTGTTCGGCTTCGACGCTGTGGCTTCCTCTTCCCTCGCCGTCGTCGTTGGTGACTCCATCGTCACCTCGAGGTGCTGGGAGATAGGATTTTACATGATAAGGGGTAAATTGGTCAATGGTGATCTTGTTGTGACGTACTTCTCAAAAAAGGATGGACTTTTTAAGAAGGAGATGGGTTCGATTTTGATGAGGAAGAAGAAGAAGAGGACAATAAATGGGATCGGTTCGGGTGAGGTAGCATAGAAGTGGAGATGGGAATGGAATTTACTTGACCGGATCGGGTCGGATTAAAAAGCAAAGATGGGGAACCAAGTCCACTTGACCGGGTTGGGTCGGAGTGAGAAACAAGGAGGAAGAGAGGTATGGATACCAAAGTCTATCCGGACCTCTCTGAATGCCTACTTCCGAACCGATCTGGTTTTGCTGGCTGATTGCGAACGTTTGCTTTAGACCAAAACATGGCTTCCCCCGATCCGATCCCAACACTTACACCCGAACCGAACCGAAGCAGTCCTACTCAATGCACAAGAATTTGTTCAACTGGCCAAATCAACATATGACATAACTTTCAACTTAAAGAACAATTAAGATAGCGCCTTATGAACATAAACAAACATCAAGAACTATTCTGAACATTACTGCTTTATCGAACCTTTGCATTACGTTCTCATGTGTTTACCTTGCATCTTCTGCACACACCGTACACACTTTAGTTCACACTTGCACGGGGGGATTCGGGCTATTTTACTCTAACTTGTACTATTGCTTCTTCAATAGTTTAGTGACCAAGGCAGAGAGATGCTCATCTAGATTAACGGAAAAGGAAGAAATCATGAGAACATCTGAAAAACTCACTCTCGATGACATATCCTCTTCCTCAAACCCAGAATGGGATGATGAGGGACCAAATTATGAAATGGAAGCACACAATAGTGAAGTATCTTCTGGGGGTGATGTCTCTCTGGGTGAGGAAGAGGAGGGAGAGGTTGGAGATGATCGCGTTCCCAATGAGTTTGAAACCGCTACTATATTGGAGTTAGTCAAAGATTATGTTGAGTCGACGATCGATGATGATAGGCTTGCCCGAATATGCCTAAAGCATGGGATACTAAGAAGAGATACTAAGTTGCCTTTGAAAACAGATCGCCCCCACAATCCACCGGAAGGATTTATGGCTATCACTCGATTAATGTGTCTATTGGGGCGATACCTCCATTTCCACCTTTTATCGTTGATTTTCTGAGATAAATGCGGATTGCCCCATGCAGTTGCATCCCAACTCTTATGCTTATCTATACACCTTGTATATAGCATACAAAGAGTTTCTAGGCATGGAGCCTACCTTCGATGACATCCACTTCTTTTGTAATTTCAAACATCGGACTCAAGAGACTTCCTCCTTCTCATACTTTGAATCAGTCCCGAAAAGAAAAATTATCACCGTTCCATTTAGCAGCAAGGCTGGCGACCCAAAACCTGAATGGTTTTATATCAGACAACAACCGAGGTGCGCCAGTAGATGGACCAAATCAAGTAAAATGCCGACTTCCTAGATTTGGTTTTTGAATGTTTATGCCGACATATTAACTTGCTTTTATTTTCATTCGCAATTAACAACCCAAAACAAAGATCGGGTCAATTATACTTTGATCGTTTGCATCGGCTACTCAATGGAGACAAAAAGTTCTTAACCATTGACGTTGTCCTTAATGATGAGTATCTCCATCGTCACGGGTTACTATCTATTACCCGTAGCATAGGTCATGGGACAGGTCCGTATGTGTACATACCCCCGGTCGACATTATCCCCGATACAGGTGAGGGTTCAAAAGGTCCAACAATACCTCTTAGGACTCCTCCCTCTCCGTCTTCAACTCAAGACGATGAATTAGCCAACATAGATGAGAAGTACAAAGAAGGGTATACTGTTCCTAATGAAGCCATCTCTCCTGAAAGTCCAACATCCCCAAAAGAGCTGCCACTAGACGCTTCTCAAGGAGATTTTCCTACTACCGATGATTCTATATTTAAAGGTTTAGGGAACCTTCCCTTGCACGAAACGATTTATACTTCAGAGTACTTTGGAACGAATCCTTTAACCTTCACTTCTTCAATAGAGACTACCCCCGTGAAGACCGAAGAGCCTACTCATGCTATTCTGACTTCAGGCTCGGGTTTGTTGGGGGGAACACCACTTAGGATGCACATAACACATGAGCACCGCACGTCATAGCACTTATGTCTTATGCGAATGTCGATTCTGAACTTCACTTGTATTGTTGCGCAGGTACAATGTTGCGTCCTTATTATGATGTCGAAAAGATTCGCCTTAGCATGACCAGACCTCCTCCTGACACCGAGCATGATCGCCATGAGAACCGGGGCAGAGATGACAAAAGGCATCATGACTCTCATCGATCTCATGCTTCACGCTCTCGTTCTCCTGTTCGGTCGGATCCGGATAGATATAAGAGCTATCAGAGTCGTCGTGGGGGCGACATACCATAATCCAAAGATCAAATTTCTCCCCAAGATAAATATAATCGAGAAAAGAGTCCACCGAAGCACACCGATCCACGAGATAAGCATAAAACTTCTGAGAAACGATCTGAAAAAGGCGATGCAACCATTGTTCCTGCTAAGCGGAAACACTTCGAATTATCATATTGCAGACCCCCACCACTGGATGCTGATTCCAAAACAAAACTGGCTTATCTGGAGAAGCAGTTCCCGGATCATTATTTTGAAAATTTAACTTTCTTACCCGCGCTCGAGCCTATTTCTTCAAAGTGAGCAGATGAAGCTAAGGCAAAGATTGATGCAGTAGAGAAACGGTACTCGGAGATGTACAAGTATTTACGCAATCTTTCCAGAATCATTCGGAACTTGATTACAGACGTCGATGCAATGAAGAAAGTCGGAGATTCTGATGAAAACGCTTTGAAAAATCTGGAGAAAGACCTGGAAGATACACAAAGTCGACTTGCCATTGCTCAACGAGATGCCAACAATTTCAAAAAACAATTTGAAGAATTGCAAAAGCGTTATCATGACTTATTGGAATCTCACAGTCAAGAGCGTTTAGAGTTGAAGAAACAAGATGAGGACGCTAAATCAGAAAGTGTTGAAGTGCAATCAGCGTACAGCACTCTTGAGCAAGAAAAGGTCGAGTTAGCGAGGAAGAACGCTGAGTTGGAAAAACGAAACGCTGGCTTGGAATCCAAGTTAATGGAAGCCGAGACTAGAGCTGCCTTAGCCGAGGGGAATGTAGATAGCACTATCAAGCCCGCCGAAGAGACTCATAAGCAGATATCAGAAGCTCAAAAATAATTGCATGGCTTCGGTGAACTGATGATCGAATTCTTCGCGCATATAATCCATCGCCGAAACATCTCTTGGATTGAAGACAATCCAACTACCTTAGTCCATGTGTGGAATCAAATCATCGAGTGGGAAAAAGATGAACTTAAGGTAGACTTTGTTGATGAAGATAAGCTTATGGAGAAGTATTTGAAAGATGATGAACCGGCTAGCCTGGCCGAAGGACGTCGCCTTATTGCCTCTGCTATGGAAGAGGAGAAGCGTCAAGCCAAAGGAAAGAATATCCTTGAAGTTGGCTCCTCTTCTGCTACCGTCGAAGCTACTGGGGTAGAGGAATATGATCCTGAGAATCCACAAATTCCCAAGGCGCCTCTTCTATCTCCTATACCCGAATCAGCATCAGAGACAGTGTCCACCCCAATTGTTAAGAAATCATCAGAAGGTATTTCCACCTTTTCGCCCCAATTTGCCAAGGTAGTTTCCACCTTTCGACATATCATTGGGCAATCGATCGAGGATTCTTTGTTTTCTCCTGAGTTGATAATTGTTGCTTCTCATTCTATAGGTGTTGAACCGACCGAGAAGACTGACATGCATCAGGGAACCACCACTAGGGAAAAATTTGTGGAAAGGACTCAGGGAGAACAGGATAAGGCTACCATTGTTGAGTCAGGAGGGGGAGCTGAAGGTAAAAAGGTGGAGGCTATCAATAAGGCTCCCCTGCCACCTAACGTCGACGCTTCTCATGATGATGAAATGATAGACGCTCTGAAAGATGATGATGGTAACAACGGGCACGAAGAAGATCCTGATGTTTCTATAATTGGGGACTCGAGGAATCCTGATGACGAGACTCTGGCTGAAATGAAAGCTAAACAAGACAAGCGTATGCAGCTAAAAGTCGAGGAGATAGATCCCGAAAGTGTTAAGCCCCTTGCAGTGGTGGATGCTGGATCGAGGTTAGTTGTTAAGCTTTCAACTAGGTCAATTGCAGAGGAGCTTGCTAAAAAATCTTCTCTTGATCCCAGCGCTCAGACTTCTGGAAAGAAATCTATCGACTCTGGAACCTCAATCACAGAGAAGAAGAAACCGTCTCATGTCTGATGCTAAAAAGGAAGCAAAAAAAGCTCTTAAGGCTGTCAAGAAATCCAAGTCCACTCTGAACCCCAAGTGATAATGTGCTTTGTTTGTTATTTTGATATTCTATTGGTACGTTATTGTTGCAGCGAGTACGGCCCTCGCATCTTTAGCTTGATTTCCCTGTATAAACTCACATGTTTGTAAGTAAAATAGTTTGTTTCCTGTAAAGTCTGATAGTTGTAAATTTAGCATTTAAATAAAAACGCAAATGGACAGCATGTCATACAGTTATATAATAAAGTCATTGTTAAGGGGAACATGTGCACACATATATGCCCCCGATCAATCTTGGATAACTTGAGTAAGAATTTTTCAAGATTGATTAAATTCAAAATCCGGTTGCTCCCGATTCTATGACGAGGCCATAATTCCTTTCGTCATTGATGCTTGTTCTTTTTTGCATCTTTATATTCTCCTGTCTCATAACCAGGTTAGAGTATTACTAAGGCGGTCTCTTATCGGGGTGCACCTTCACGCCTCAAGGGACGTCGTCTTCCCGTCCTTTATACTCTCTCTCGATTCGTGAGAGTTAGAGTTAAAAATGTCATCTTCCCATTCTTTTGCATTTTATCATGCAAGCGGTCATTTGTTCGCTCCTGCACATAAGTTATCTCCGATTTTCTAGATTTAATTTAATATTTCATGATCAAGCTAGAATAGTTATTAAAGATATAAATAATGCAGGAAAGTAAATGACACACAATATTTTTATAGTGGTTCAGCTAAATCGTAGCCTACATCCACTTCATAATCCTTTATTCATATAAAAAGACTTTTTAAGGCAAGTCGGGCCTTTTTACATAGCTTATAAAAACAAAAAGGGATACATTTCATATTCAACTCAGGTATCGTCGCAGGTGCTGAGCATTCTAGGCTCTGGGAATCTCTTCGCCATCCATGGTTGCTAGCTTGAATGCTCCTGTATCAAGCTTCCGTAGGATGGCGCATGGCCCTTCCCATTTTGGACCTAATTGGGTTGAAGGCCGGAAGACTTGTTTCAATACTAAGTCACCTGGTTCGAAGGTTTTAAAGCGAACTTTCGGGTCATAATAACATGCTACTTGATGTCGATGTCTTGAGGCATGCAAGTCTGCTTCGTCTCTTTTTTCTTCAACCATATCAAGAGATTCTAGGATGAGTGTTATATTCGTCATTGGGTCATACTACGCCACTCGATGAGAAGGGACTTCTAGCTCTATCGGGATTACTGCTTCTGACCCGAAGGAAAGTGAAAAGGGGGTATGGCCAGTGGCTGTCTTAAAGGTTGTCCTGTAGGCCCACAAAGCTAGTGGCAACTCATCTACCCACTTGGCTTTGGCCCGCTCCAACCACTTCTTCAAAATAGATTTGATGACCTTGTTTATTGCTTCTACTTGACCGTTTGACTGCGGGTGGGCTACAGAAGTGTATCGTTTAATCTTGTATTTCTGGAAGAAATTTCTGAATTCGATGCTGTCAAATTGTGTCCCATTATCAGTTATGATGGTCTTCAGTATCCCAAATCGACAGATGATGTTTCTGACTACAAAACTGATCACCTTCCTTGTCGTGATTGTGGCTAAAGGTTCAGCTTCCACCCATTTCGTGAAATAGTCCACGACAACGATCGCGTATTTCGCTCCCCCTTTGGTGATAGGTAACACTCCAATAATATCAATTCCCCACATGGCAAACGGCCACGGGCTTACCATTGACTTCAGCTAAGTCGGAGGTGCTCTGGGAATTCTGGCAAATCTTTGACATTTGTTGCAGCGTCGTGAATAATCAGCTGCGTCTTTATTCATGGTAGGCCAAAAATATTCATACCGCAACACTTTCTTTGCCAGGGTTTGGCCCCCGGTGTGATCCCCACAGTCACCTTCGTGTACTTCATGTAGTACACGTTTGATGTCGTCATGTGCGATGCACCATAATAAGGGCATTGGAAACCCTTGACGATAAAGGACGTCGTCCTGTAAAACGTATCTTGCAGCCTTACGCCTTACATCTCGTCTCTCGCTTTTCTTTACTGGAAGGATTCCACTCTTGAGAAAATTCTTGATTGGTGTCATCCATGATTCTCTCTTTGGATTAACTCCTAAGGCTAGTTCCACCACCATCAGGTCGAAACTCGGTGATTCCAAAACCTCTATCAGAACCATTTCAGTTTCTTCGGGGTTATCTGAACTTACTAGTTTTGCCAACCGATCTGCTTTCTGATTCTCTGTTCTTGGGATATGTGTTATGCTATAATGCTCCAAACCATCCAACAACTTCCTTACTCTTTCAAGATAAGTAACAAGCCGAAGTCCTTTAGTAACAAACTCCTCACGTACCTGGCACGCAACTATTTTGGAATCGCAATATATGTCCAATGTCTTCACTCCTAGTTCTTTGGCGAGCTTTAGCCCGGCAATGAGGGCTTCATACTTGGAATCGTTATTAGTAGCAGCAAATTCTAATCGTAAAGCATAGTAGATAGATCGTCTTCAGGAGTGATTAAAACAACTCCAGCGCCGGACCTTCGATCATTTTTGGCTCCGTCTGTATATAGCTTCCACGGACTTAGCTTTTGCTCTTGTTCTAAGGTAACCACCTTGTCGTCCACCGGTTCCTCTTCGGGAATTGTGAATTCAGCTACTAAGTCGGCCAGCGCCTGTCCTCGTATTGACCTCTGCGGTTGAAAATTCAAATCGAATTGACTCAACTCAATGTTCCATTTAAGTAACCGCCCCAAAGCTTCAGGTTTCTGCAAAACTTGCCTTAAAGGTTGATTGGTGTATACAACGATTGGGTTAGCCTGAAAGTAATGACGAAGTTTGTGGGAAGCAATCATGAGGCAATAAGCAAGTTTTTCTATTTTCGGATAATTACACTCTGCAGTAGCTAGCTTCTTGCTTACGTAGTACACAGGCTTCTGGACTTTATCTTCTTCTCGTACCACGCTGTACTGACGGCATGAGATGATACCACTAAGTAGACAAACAAATCCTCATGTTCCACAGGTTTTGATAATATTGGAGGCTTTTCTAGTAAGTCTAATAAATTTTGGAAAGCTTCCACACAATCAGGAGTCCACTCAAAATTCGCTTCCCCCGTTTTATCAGATCGAAGAAAGGTATGCACTTATCTATAGCTTTGGAGATAAACCTGCTTAAGGCAACAACTTTTCCAGCCAGGCTTTGGACATCCTTAATCTTTTTCGGCTCTTGAATATTCTTTTTTGCTGCTATTTGAGTAGTATTTATCTCAATCCCTCGAGAACTCACAATAAAACCAAGGAACTTTCCAGATGCGACCCCAAATGAGCATTTTAGGGGGTTTAACTTCATCCCATACCTTCGAAGAATGTCAAACGTTTCGGCTAAGTCCTTTGTATGGTCTGAAGATTATCTAGGCTTCATAAGCATGTCATCCACATAAACCTCCATGGTTTTTCCGATTTGTATATAGAACATGCGGTTGACCAAACGCTGATACGTGGCTCCTGCATTCTTTAATCCAAACGGCATTACCACATAATAATATAACCCTAAGTCTGTGATGAAACTTGTGTGTTCCTGATCTGGTATGTGCATGGGAATTTGATTGTATCCAGAATAGGCATCCATAAAGGATAAAAGCTCGTGTCCAGCCATCGAGTCTACTAGTTGATCAATCCTGGGAAGAGGAAAGCTATCCTTCGGACATGGCTTGTTCAAGTCAGAGAAGTCAATACATGTACGCCACTTCCCGTTAGATTTTTTGACCAGTACAGGATTCGATATCTAGTCGGGATATTTTGAATCCTTAATGAATCCATTCTCCTTCAATTTCTCTACCTCTTCCTTCAAAGTTGCTGACCGCTCTGGGCCTAGCATCCGTCTCTTCTGTTTGACCGGCGGGTGCTTTGGATTAATGCTTAAAGAGTGGCTCATGATAGCAGGCGAAATCCCACACATGTCAGCGTGAGTCTAGGCAAATACGTCTAAATTTGCCCTTAAGAAATTAGCCAACTCTTTTGCTCGAATTGGATCCAGTTGTGATCCGATCTTCAATACCTTTGTCAAATCTGTCTCGTCAATAGATATATCCATTGTCTTCTCGTTGGGAGTCACCTTCCTGTCCTCGGGTTCTCTATCCTCTCTGGGATCTATATCCTCGAGCACATCTAAAGGCGACTCTCTCGGAGTTGGACCCCTTAATTGCTATGCTGAGTTTTCCTTGGAAGAGGGTGAATCGTCTTTGGATTCTATATTCAAACCCTTCATTAGCATCTTCAACTCCGTCATGTAACAAGCTCGTCATGTAGCTTGGTCACCTCTCATCACCCCAATCCCTGTGTCAGTCGAGAATTTAAGCAACAGGCACCAAGGTGCAATACACGCCCTAAACTCGGCGAGGGCTGGTCAGCCTAGGAAAGCGTTGTAGGGTGACTCTACATCCAAAACTACAAATGGCAGGATCCTCACTCTCTGGCGATCTCCCTGTCCTAATGTCACTGGTAATTCTACGTAACCCATCGGAGCCGTTGACGCCCCCATTGAAGCCCCGTATGCATCCTTCACGGGGCTTTAAATCATTCGCTTCAAGTCTCATCTGTTCAAAAGCTTTCTTGAAGAGGATATTGACTGAACTCCCATTATCCACCAACACTTTATGGACTATGGTTGGGCCAATGGCCGTGGTAATTACCAGTGGGTCTTCAGTTGGTGATTGAATTCTGGTATCATCTCTACTACGGAATATAACGTCGTCCGACATCATCTGTTGTTGTTTTACTGGAGTAATGTCTTCGAGATTACTACATTCTCCTACCTCAAAATGCTTGGCGGCATTCACGTATTGATCCATCACTTTAAAACTATGACCAGCTAGATGGGATCCGCCTATAATGGTATTGATAACAATCCCTTTACCTTTCTGCTGTGTTGTAGGTTTGGAAGTAGGCTGACTTTGATTGGGTGCCTGCCCCCCTTGCCCCCTGTCCCGTAGGGCAACTTTGTACTCGTCTAACTTCCCTTCCCGCAGCAACTTTTAAACTACATCTCTCAAATGACGGCATTCATTGGTGGAATGGTCGTGGGTTCCATGGAACATACAAAACTTCCCTGTTGCGATCTCTTTTTTAGTGGAGTCTCTAGGCGGTGGCTTTTTATATTGTAATATGTTGTATGTATCCAAGTAAATATTCTCCAATGTATCACTTAACGGTATATAGTTTTCAAAAGTGTGGAATCGAGGCCTTCTGCTGGAATTATTCCCTCGATTTCTGTTCCTTCTATTGTTGTTGCATTTCTGTTGTTTACTACCTCCATTCTGGTTACCAACGTTCACCTCAACCTTTCCTGAACTGTCACCGGATTGTTTTATGGCAACATTACTTTGGACGCCTTCCCTCGAGGCTCCTTCAGACTTTCTCTTCCTATTCTCATGAGCTTCTTCTCGCCTTAAGAGAATATTGGCCTTTTCATAGAACAGTTCCCTCGTGGGAGGTGGTTTCCCAGGTAGATAATCCCCAAATTCTGTGTACGGGTCAACTCCTTCTATTGGAGCCATCAGAATAGTGGGTTCATGAGGGTCACTAAATTTGGTGACAGCCAGGTTGAAGCGATCCAAATACGATTTCAAAGACTCACCTGGAGCCTGTTTAATCCTTGACAGCTCTATGACGCTCTTGGACTTTCGGGCGTGAAGTCGGAATTGGTTCATAAAGCGCTCACTCAATTTTGTGAAATTTGATATCGACTGGGGAGGAAGTCGGGTGAACCACATTAGCGCCACATCTTCTAGATATATTGGAAAGGCTTTACATTTTACAGCATCCAGAGCTGCTGCAGCATTCATGAACCATGCATACCTCATCAAATGTTGCCCTGGGTCCGTTCTTCCTGAATATCGATCCATCTGAGGCAAGTTGAATCGCCGAGGGAACTGGAAATCCAGTATATCATCTGTGAAGGGGGTATGACTTCGCTCAATGCCCCAATCTTCATTAGTGTACTGTCGGCTCTCGAACATAATCTGACGCACCATTGCCCATACATCGGCATTTGTTAATGTCTGCAAAGGTTCTTTAGGTCTGATGTTCGGATTACCCCTGGGTTCCTGATTAGGAGATAACCTCCTATTTCTAGCGGTAGCCGCTCTGCACTGCTCCCTATGCTCCCGGTCGATCTCGGGAGGAAGGGGTTGGAGAAGCTGTTGTTGTGTAGGATTAGTAATATTAGGATCCCTGGGTAGAACATGGGATCCACGCATGGGTAGTAACATAGGTTGTTGCAGGCTTGGGTCATCAGGTCCTAACACATGAGCGGTGTCTTCTCGGGATCCCAAATATCCAAAAGTTAACTGATCAAGATTTTGAGGTCGCTCAAGCGGTCTTCTCTCACGAGGACGTCCCTCGTTTGAAGAAGACGAATAATCTGCAGCAAGGCGGCGTGTTGGGGAAGGTGTCTTTTGCCTTCGGAGCTCCTTGAGTTCCCTACTCATGGTGATCATGTTCTCTTGCATGCAGAGACTATCGCGCTTATGGGCTTCCAATGCCTCCTTAGTACTTTGGAGCATGTCAAGGAAACGTGAAAAATCTCCTTGTCTGACGGGTGCAGATGGATAAGGCTGAACATTAGTCGTCGTGGCTAGAATCGGAGCATTGGTGGGAGCTCTAGTAGAAGTTCCAGCTTCATTCTGGTTCGGATCGGATTGGAGTGTAGTAGCTTGGCCGGAGCGGTTCGGATGGGGAGAATGAGGGACCTCAACCTCATTGGACCGGCTCGGATCGGGGTCTTCCATCCAATTCGGACCTTCCTGACCGGAGCGGCCTGCTCCAGAGTCTTGAGCACGCAACCTCGTTAGCACGATGGCTTGTTGATCTTCTCTAGCATCGTTTCCCCTAGTGCCTTGCACTTCTTTTCCTTTTATCTTGGCCATAATATTCGATTCTTCAACGGTTAGCCAACAAGTACATAAAGATGTCAAAAACGTGGATTAACTTCTTTGAACTTGAGGGTCCAAATAGTAGAATGATAATCCCAAAAAGCTGAGAATTCAAAGATTTCTCAGTGAAAGCACTAAAATGTTAGATCCAAATATGGCTCTAACACCCAAACTAATAATGATTCTAAAGAAATGAAAGCTAAAACGAAGAAAACACACAATTTATAGTGGTTCAGCGTTAAGTAGCCTATGTCCACTTTCTACTCTTCGAATTGATAATTCAAATGCAAATACAATGATGATCTTCACTCTTTTTCACTTATACAATACACTAATTCACTCAAGATTATCTAAAATATTGTTTGAAAGAAGATTATGGTCTGAAAAAGATGATAGAATTCGGATTGCAAAGAAGTTTGAGTTCTGAAAATGCCAAAGATCCTCCCAAAATGCCTCTTGATGTGGTATTTATAGGTGGAAAATCCCCCTGGAGTGGGATAAGTTCGGATCCATGTGTCCTCAATCCCACCACAATCCGGTTCGGATGGAATCTTATGATGACAGCACACCACGTTAGTAGCAAACGTGGGTAGAACATGGGCATAACCGCTCCGAGTATTAAGAAATCGTGGAGTGAAACCGTTGCTGCAAGGGATCGGATCGGCTGTACTATAGAGAATGGGATATGATCAACCTATCTGACCCGATCCGGTCTTTGGAGAAGCTCTTCCTTTTTCCTCTCCCCTCTAATTTGATTTGGAAATAAGGATCTGATCCGATCCGGCTTGTTTTCCTTCCCTTTCTGCTTTGTGCTGATCTGTTTTTGCTTAAGGAAACCCGATCCGATCCGATTATCTGGAAGGGTACTCTTCATTGTTTGACTCATTAACTTTGTGTAGCCTAGTTCACAAATTAGGCTAACATTATTATTATGCTCTATTGTTAGCATTTGTTGGTTCCGTAACTGTTGCTGAGCTGGATTGTGGGAACAAAGATCATGTTGTTGCTCTTGATCCATCATTTGATTACATCATTGGCACAGATGTTGTAAGTTTTGATAGATCCAGTTCTACAAACGATTATTGGATTGTCAGGGCCTAAGATAACAATATTGGTAAATCTTACAATACTAGTTCAGCTTAAAGTGTGATGATTAATATATGCAGAAGTGGTGCAATATGCAGGGTATGCGGTGATGTGTAGTTTTGATAGTGGAGTGATGTTGATTGCTTTCGTGTAGTTTGTGATGAGTTTGGTGATGTGAAATATGGAAGTTTGATGGTTAGGGGAGGTAGTCAAGATTATGGTAGTTCACTAATGATGGACTGTAGTGTGAAGTGTTTCAAAGAAGGCTTGATCTTCCGAAATCGGATGAATTGATCGATCGCCGCCGGGACTATAGGGACCCAGACCCCCACCGGCACTGCGCTCGGACCCGCTGATGGCTCGTCTTCGGCTCGTCACATATTTGTAAATGTCAATGTCTATATAAATTGAAACTGCATATGTAATGAGTGAACTGAGTAATGTAGTGAGGAACATATGTATATGTGATTGACTTTGTTATTAACGGTGAATTGTAATAGTGGAGTTAGAAATATGTACTATTTCAAATGTTGAAATAAAAAAATTTATTTGAATAAAAATATTGTTTGAATATTTAATTCTGTGTAGTAGCATTTAATTCTTCTTTTTGTTGTATTGTATATATATATATACTGTGACGGCCCGCCCCGCAACAACCGACATTTCCTCCGAAAGTGCGTTGTACACATGCCCGACTAGCACGGAACGGTCGCCAAAAAAAGGAAAGAAGAGAATGAACTAATCAAGAACCTGTAGAATGTCTCACAGCGCATGGAATAAAATATAATAACAACATACTTGACATAAAATAGGCGAGACAGTGCATAAGCTGAAAACTAAAACTAAACATCATAGCAGCGGAAATCCAAATACAGCTTATGTTCCACATCATCATTATTACAACTTTTCTAACTGTCTCTAAAGCAAAGCAAAGGAAAGGTACACTACTAATGCCCAAAGTAGCGACCAACAGCGACACAGGGAGAATATCTATATATATCATATGTGGAAGCCTCCTGCTCGTCTCCGGTACGACTACTCGTGCATCACCAGCTAACCTGTCTCTAGTATGCTCGTGAGAGCACCAAGAGTAATTAGAAGAGACATAAAACTCTGGGTCAGACGAAAGTCTGGTATGAGCGATAAGCAACAAACAGAACAATAACAGGTATACCAAACCATACCTAAACCTGAACCTGCAACCAAAGAGTTAGCACAACATACTGTACAATACTCTAAGGTGCCACTAATATATGGTATAAAGAATACGGGGGTGGGGGTGTGCATGTCATAGTGATGGCAAACAAATCAAACATAGCAACCATCCTCACTTCTCTCACTCAGTGCGTAAAGCATACGATGTCCACCACTGTTAATCACTAGACCCATCGAAGTAGTGACGGAGTTCGATGCTGCTACTACCAAGCTTACCCCATGGAGTCATGACCAAATCTTTACAAATGACCCCACGATATTGGTCTATAGCTCTTTAGTCATACCTAGGCCACTGTGGGCCTGAATCCGTTCACATATCCCCTACACATAGTGATCCAAAGTTACAGACATCGACAACCCCTTTGCACACGTCCCGCAGCGAAGCCCAACTCATGAAGTCAACTCGTTGGTTCCCAACTGGATCTTGAGTACAACTTCTCCTTTGGACTACCTTTGCATCTCAGGTTTTGGTCTCCACCGGATCGGTTCAATCCTTCCTTCTATCTTCAGTTCGGTTCGGTTCGGTGCATCCCCAGTTCGTGCTCAACATCTCATTTCGTGACAAGCTCCTTCGGGTCGGATCGGGTTGTGCTCCTTCCACCGGGTCGGGTCGGGGTCCACATCTCCAAGCGGTTCGGATCGTGAAGAGCTCCGGATCAGGTCGGGCCTTCCTCACCAGCTCGGGTCGTTGTGTGCAGATCGGGTCGGGACTCCTAGTCGGATCGGGATCTCCAAGCAGTACGGGATCGATGCACTAGCTCATGGCGCAGTAGTTCAGTGGAACGGTTCATGGGTGGTTGTCACGATTGGGTCGGTTCGGGGGGTGCGATCCGATCTGGTTTCCTACACAGTTTTCCTGCAACTTCCAACAACCTGTTTTATGCCATTCTACGGCGTTTTCGACCAATCTAACTATTCTAATCAATCACAAAGCATACCATACAGTCATAGCAACATGTAGAAATGACCATAAACACCAAAACATCAATTTAATAAGTTAAAACGGATCAAACATAGCCAAAACCCAATATTTTCCCTTAAGCATGTTTAAACAAAACTAATCATAGGATTAACAAAACTTAACCAAATGAACCCAAGCTTCTAACAGAGGTCTAAAACATCATTTCGAATTTTATAAAAAAATTTCTAGAATTTAATCATGCTTAAATTCGCTAATTAACACTAATCAACCCTAATTAACCATAATTAGTGTAAAAGCAAGCTAATCACTCACCTCAGCCACAAATAAAATACCAAATCTGAAACTCCACTGATCTGGGCACGGATACCAATACAACACAGCAGCTCTACCTCGATTTGTGTGCTAAACCGCCTTGATTTGATGTTGATTAAGCCAAAACTTGATTAGAAGTTGATTTGGGTGTTGGAAGCCATTACTAGGTTGAGAGGAATGAATATTGACGGCTGAAAAATGAGGAAAAGGCATTCTCTAAATCCTAACGGCCCTTTTAAACTCCTAATCCCAAAATTCCCCTTTTGGGCCTAGCTATTAATCACCCGGTTAAGCTCAATTCAGCTGTTTTTCACCATCTGAAACTTGTTTCAGCCATATCTCCCAAACGATGAGTCCGTTTGGCTAATGTGACCACTCTATGGAATTGTAAACCATCATCCAGATCCAACGGAAATGGTTTGTGGTCAAAATTCCTTTCCAGTCAAAAGTTATGGCCGAAACAAGATCAGCTAGGGGCAAAACGGTCATTTAAAAATCGGGAAAAATCATGAACATGGGAAATGACCCCAATAGTCGTCTCCCAAAGTTACATGATCATACGACTTCGTATGTGAAAGAAATAAATATTCTACGATCCTTCGATGCGTAGAATGCGGGTCGTTACACTCCCCCTCCCCCCCCCCCCCCCCCCTTAAGAACTTTCGTCCCCGAAATTCCTTAATCCAAAATATACAAAGGATCTCACATGCCTAGTAATCATATACAACAATCAAACATGCAAAACAAATAAAACAAACCTATCCTAACATGCGGAAAGACTAAATCGAAACTGAAATCTTACCAGGCGAAGAGTTCTGGGTACGTCTTTCTAATGCTCTCCTCTGTCTCCCAAGTACAGTCATTTTCATTCTCACCCCCACTGAATTTTGACTAGATTCCCCACTTTCCTTCGAAGTTGCTTCGTATCGTTCCCAACAATACGCATAGGCCTGCGGTTCCCAACCGCCTCGGGTTCAACTTCGATATTATCCAACTGATCAGGTGAAATAGTCACATCTGGGTCGTGTACGAACTTCCTTAACTGGGAAACATGAAACACGTTGTGGACTCCTGCCATCTTGTCTGGTAATTCAACTTTATATGCCAAATTCCCAATTTGCTCGAGAACTGGGAATGGTCCAACAAATCTTGGTGTCAACTTGCCTCTCCTGCCAAATCGTATCACGCTCTACAACGGAGAAATCTTGACAAACACTAAGTCTCCAATGGAGAACTTTAATTCTCTTCTCCTCTTATCGGCATAACTCTTCTGCCTATCGTAGGCAGCCTTCATTCGCTGTTGGATAACCTTGATCTTGTCTGATGTTTCTCTTATTACTTCTAGTCCAAGCACATATTTCTCACCGATCTCTAACCGACATGACGGTGAGTTGCACAGTCTTTCGTACAAAGCTTCAAATGGAGCCATACTAATACTGGATTGATAACTATTATTATATGCAAACTCTGATAGATGCAAATGGTCATCCCATGATCCACCAAAATCCAATATGTGGGCCCTCAAGAGATCTTCTAATACTCGATTCACCCTCTCTGCCTGACCGTCTGTTTGAGGATGATATGCGGTACTGAGATGTAATTCTGATCCTAACGCCTTTTGTAAGCTCTTCCAAAATCCACTAGTAAACAACGGATCTCGGTCGCTCACAATGCCTTTGGGTATTCCATGAAATCTCACAACCCACTTTATATACAGTTCCGCTAACTTAACTGCCGTCCTGTTTGACTTGACGGGTATAAACCTTGCACTCTTGGTTAATCGATCCACAATCACCCAAATGCTATCATGGCCCGATCTAGTCCTTGGTAACCCATCAATGAAATCCATTGAGACTTGTTCCCATTTCCATTCTAGAATTTCTAATGGTTGTAACAAAGCACTAGGCTTCTTTTGCTCAGCTTTAACTAGCTGGCAATTCATGCATTTGGATATAAATTTCCCAACGTCTCTTTTCATCCCTTCCCAGTAGTAGGTCTACTTCATATCTTGATACATCTTGTTACCACCGGGATGTATAGTCAGTTTTGAGTGATGACATTCTCTAAGCACTTCATCTCTCAATCCATTGACATTGGGCACAACAAGTCTTCCATCCTTTCTAAGCCATCCATATCGATCAAGCCCATACTTGTTCATCCCTTCGTCGATTCCCATCTCTAACTTTGAGATGATTTCCAATAGGTTAGGATTGTTCCTCTGGTTGGAACCAATCCGTTCAATCAAAGTGGGTCTGATCGTCAAACTTGCTAACATTTCTGGATCCAACTCGCACTTTAGTCTGAAATCATACCCGGCGATGTATTCCAGTTTCTTCCATTCTAGAAAGATAGGCCCTAAACTGGCATGACTTCCACTCAACACATCAGCCACCGCATTGCCCTTTCCTGGTGTATATGCGATGTCGAAATCATAGGAAGCCGAGAATTCTAACCATCTTTGCTGTCGGAGATTTAGATCCTTTTGGGAGAAGAGATACTTTAACGATTTATGATCGATAAACAGCTCAAACCTTTCTCCCAAGAGATAATGTCTCTACATCTTCAACACGAACATGATCGCTGCCAATTCCAAATCATGGGTAGGGTATCTTCTCTCGTGCGGTTTCAATTGCCGACTTGCATAAGCTACAACCCTACCTCCTTGCATCAATAAAGCACCCAGTCCGGTACCACAGGCATCCTTGTATACCGTCATCTCTTCATTCCCCTTAGGAATGACTAACACTGGTGCACACGTCAACTTTTCCTTTAGACCCTTGAATGCATTCTCACACTTTTCGTCCCAGACGAAAGCTTGGTTCTTCTTGGTCAACTGAGTCAACGGTGCTGCTATCTTGGAGAAGCCTTGGATAAACTTACGATAATATCCGGCTAATCCCAAGAAACTTCTTATGTCCGTTGCATTCTTGGGCGTAGACCAATCTTGTACCGTAGCCACCTTCGCAGGGTCCACGGTGATACCATTTTCTGAAACAACATGGCCCAAGAACCTCACTTCCCTTCTCCAGAAGTGACACTTAGAAAATTTTTCTTTCAGTTGGTGTTTTCTCAACACCTCCATCACTATTCTCAAGTGTTCCTTGTGTTCTTCCTCTGCCCTCGAATAAACAAGTATATCGTCCACGAACACAAGAACAAACTTATTCAACTGATCTCTGAATACCCTATTCATAAGATCCACAAAATATGCTGGGGCATTGGTCAGCCCGAATGGCATGACCAACCACTCATAAAATCCAGACGATGTCCGAAATGCCGTTTTAGCTATACTCTCAGCTTCCACTCTAAGCTGATGAAAACCTGTCGCAAGATCCAACTGAGAGAACACTCTCGCGCTACTCAACTGATCAAACAAATCATCTATCCACGGTAGAGGATACTTATTCTTCATCGTCACCTTGTTCAATTCGCGGTAGTCAACACATAATCGAAGGGAACCATCTGCCTTGGTAGCAAACACAACTGGTGCTCCCCACTCAAAAACACTTCTTCTGATAAATCCCTTCTTCAAAAGATCGCTTACTTGCACCCCGAGCTCTTGCTGCTCCCTTGGTGCCATACGACGAAGTGGCATCACTATAGGTCTGGCATCTTTCACTAAATCAATACAGAACTCAATCTCTCGATGTGGTGGAAGCCCGGTCACTTCCTCGAAGACATCCGGATACTGGCCAACCACGGGCAAACCGGACAACTCATCATGCGGGATGTCGAGGGAATTTAGAAAACTAGCCATTACCCCATCACTAGGTAGACCACCAAACACTACCCTCCGCCCATCATCCGCTCTAGCTGTCACCAAAAAGCCTTCACAGTCTACCACCACCCCGTATCTTTGGAGCCAATCGACTTCCAAAATAATGCCAAACCCAGTAAAGCCCAAAACAAAGCAATCACAAACAAACATGCATCCATGACTCGATAAGACCACATTACAGCAAATGATGCTAAGGTTAGTAGAACCATCAATCGGGTTCGTCACTACTAAAGGTCTATCGACAATCTCGGGCTCCAATCCCAACCTATGTACCAGGTCACTAGATATGAAAGAACTGGAAGCTCCGGTATCAAACAAAACTCTAACAGAAAGCATACCTTGAATAACGACATTATTTCCCTTCTCTGCCGCAGTTGGGGCATTCGACGAAGAAGGAATAGCATTAAGGGAATATGCTTTCACCATCTTCTTTTCTTCAGGGGGTTGTGGACACTTGTCCTTGTGATGTCCCACTTGGCCACAGTTGAAGCACTTCCTGTCTGCTGGCTTTGCTCGACAATTACTAGCATAGTGGCCCTTCTTGCCACAACTAAAGCACTCAACATCTTTCTTCTTCTTCTGGCCATCCTTATTCTGGTTCTGCTTCCTCTTATTTTGAGAACCACTCTTGCCTCCACCGCTTGCTTGTGGTTTTGGCTCCTCTGTAGATGCGACCTCAGTCTTCGTCTTAGGGTAAAGACTTTCCGATCTTAAAGCTTTCCCCACAATCCATTCAAACGTCTCATCGATGTGGTTAATAAGCCTTTCCCCCAAGTATCCATCCAAGCCAGTTATGAACTTCTCTTTCTTCTTCTCAGCAGTATCTGTTAGGGATAACCCATATTTCGACAAAGTGTCGAATTCAGCAATATACTCCGAGACAGCTCTGCCATTCTGCTTGAGTTCCAAGAATTTCTTAAACAACACCTACTTCTGAGCAGTTGGGATAAACTTATCACTGAATCGAGTCTTAAATTGATCCCATGTAATCTGATCTTCTGGGGTAGCTTCCTTTATAGCATTCCACCAATTCATTGTTCGTCCTTGCAGCTGACGGGATGCTAGCCTTCTCTTCATCGCATCCTCGATACCCAAGTCTTCGAAGATACGCTCGCAGCTATCCAACCAATCTTGAACATCCGTAGCCGACTCCGTTCTGTGGAACGGCTTCCCACCAAGACTAGTATAATCCTTGTAAAGCTTGGTGAAATCAGCCCTAGGCGCCTTCACCGCTGCACCACCACCATTAGCAGCATTAGGAACTGCCCTCTGAACATCTCTAAGCATCTCTCTCATGAGGTCAGTAAACATCGTCCTCATCTCGGCAACATTCCCATTATTGGCTCCTCTACCAGTACCCCTCGTATATCGACTCATCGTTCAATCTGTACAGAGAAAACGATTAACCAGCTTCCTTGTGGTGTCAATGCAGTGCAACCTTATTCTTATCTATACTAGTAGTATATATATACATATAGCTTTTGAAAACCAAAGTAATCACAAATATGCGCTCTCATATACGTATACTAACTCTCCCTAATGTCTTTCCCTAGGTTAACTACGCAACCTAGAGCTTTGATACCAAGTGTGACGGCCTGCCCCGCAACAGCCGACATTTCCTCCGAAAGTGCGCTGTACACATGCCCGACTAGCACGGAACGGTCGCCAAAGAAAGGAAAGAAAAGAATGAACTAATCAAGAACCTGTAGAATGTCTCACAGCGCATGGAATAAAATATAATAACAACATACTTGACATAAAACAGGCAAGATAGTGCATAAGCTGAAAACTAAAACTAAACATCATCGCAGCGGAAATCCAAATACAGCTTATGTTCCACATCATCATTATTACAACTTTTCTAACTGTCTCTAAAGCAAAGGAAAGGAAAGGTACACTACTAATGCCCAAAGTAGTGACCAGCAGCGACACAGGGAGAATATATATATCATATGTGGAAGCCTCCTGCTCGTCACCGGTACGGCTACTCGTGCATCAGTAGCTAACCTGTCTCTAGTCTTCTCGTGAGAGCACCCAGAGTAATAAGAAGAGACATAAAACTCTAGGTCATATGAAAGTTTGGTATGAGCGATAAGCAGCAAACAGAACAATAATAGGTATACTAAACCATACCTGAACCTGCAACCAAAGAGTTAGCACTACATACTGTACAATACTCTAAGGTGCCACTAATATATGGTATAAAGAATACAGGGGTGGGGGTGTGCATGTAATAGTGATGGCAAACAAATCAAACATAGCAACCATCCTCACATCTCTCACTCAGTGCGTAAAGCATACAATGTCCACCACTGTCAATCACAAGACCTATCGAAGTAGTGACGGAGTTCGACTTGTACAACTACTGCTACTACCAAGCTTACCCCATGGAGTCATGACCAAATCTTTACAAATGACCTCACTATATTGGTCTATAGCTCTTTAGTCGTACCTAGGCCACTGTGTCCCTGAATCCGTTCACGTACGCCCTACACATAGTGATCCAAAGTTACGAACATCGACAACCCCTTTACACACGTCATGCAGCAAAGCCCAACTCATGAAGTCAACTCGTTGATTCCCAACTGGATCCTGAGTACAACTTCTCCTTTGGACTACCTTTGCATCTCGGGTTTTGGTCTCCACTGGATTGGTTCAATCCTTCCTTCTATCTTCAGTTCGGTTCGGTTCAGTGCATCCCCAGTTCGTGCTCAACATCTCAGTTTGTGACAAGCTCCTTCGGGTCGGATCGGGTCGTGCTCCTTCCACCGGGTCGGGTCGGGGTCCACATCTCCAAGCGTTTCGGATCGTGAAGAGCTCCGGATCGGGTCGGGCCTTCCTCACCAGCTCGGGTCATTGTGTGCTGATCGGGTCGGGACTCCTGGTCGGATCGGGATCTCCAAGCAGTACGGGATCGATGCACTAGCTCATGGCGCAGTAGTTCAGTGGAGCGGTTCGTGGGTGGTTGTCAAGATCGAGTCGGTTCTGGGGGTGCGATCCGATCCAGTTTCCTGCACAGTTTTCCTGCGTTTTCCAACAACCCGTTTTATGCCATTCGACGGCGTTTTCGACCAATCTAACTATTCTGATCAATCACAAAACATACCATACAATCATAGCAACATGTAGAAACGACCATAAACACTAGAACATCAATTTAATAAGTTAAAACGGATCGAACATAGCCAAAACCCCATATTTTCCCTTAAGCATGTTTAAGCAAAACTAATCATAGGATTAACAAAACTTAACCAAATTAACCCAAGCTTCTAACAGAGGTCTAAAGCAACATTTCGAATTTTATAAATATTTTTCCAAAATTTAATCATGTATAAATTCGCTAATTAACAGTAATCAACCCTAATTAGCCATAATTAGTGTAAAAGCAAGCTAATCACTCACCTTAGCCACAAATAAAATACCAAATCTGAAACTCCACTGATCTGGGCGCGAATACCAATACAACACAGCAGCTCTACCTCGATTTGTGTGCTAAACCGCCTTGATTTGATGTTGATTAAGCCAAAACTTGATTAGAAAGTGATTAGAAGTTGATTTGGGTGTTGGAGGCCATTGCTAGGTTGAGAGGAATGAATAGTGATGGCTGAAAAATGAGGAAAAGGTATTCTCTAAACCCTAACGACCCTTTTAAACTCCTAATCCTGAAATTCCCCTTTTGGGCCTAGCTGTTAATCACCTGGTTAAGCCCAATTAAGTTGTTTTCACCATCTGAAACTTGTTTCAGCCATGTCTCCCAAATGATGAGTCCGTTTGGCAAATGTGACCACTCTACGAAATTGTAAACCATCATCCGGACCCAATGGAAGTGGTTTCAGATCAAAATTCCTTTCCAGCCAAAAGTTATGGCCGAAACAAGATCAGCTAGGGGCAAAACGGTCATTTAAAAATCGGGAAAAATCATGAACATGGGAAATGACCCCAATAGTCATCTCCCAAAGTTACATGACCATACGACTTCGTATGTGAAAGAAATAAATATTCTACGATCCTTCGATGCGTAGAATGCGGGTCGTTACATATACATATGTGTGTGTGTGTGTATATATATGTATGTATATATAAAAATCTATAGCAACATTTTGGAATGTTGCTACAGACACCTATGGATATTGCTATAGACCTAAGTATGGTACTATTGCAACAATAATTCTTATGTTGCTGTGGATAGTCAAAATGTTGCCTTTGAGGTCTGTAGAAACGGCGAAAATTGCATCACCCTAAAAATGTTGCCAAAGACATATGCCAACATTTTTTGGGCCTGTTCCAACAATTTTTTTCTGTTTCATTAGGCTGTTTATGGCATAGTGATATTATAGTGATATTAACACCCTTTATAGGAACTACTTTATTCGGCAAGGTCCCGATTCTATTGCACTTCTCTGAAGTCGACTTGAAACGGTCGATTAATTTACTGGCGTTCTCGAAGAGCTGGCCATGATACGATCATTGATGATTGTCAGTTTTCCGGTCTTAATACGATCCCCAGCGATCGTCAGTTTTCTGGCCTTAATACAATCATCAATGATCATCGGTTTTCTGGCCTTTTTCATAATATGGTTCGATGTAACCATGGCTTCCCAAATCACAATACAACGGACTTTTGTTCAATACTCTCTGGAAGATCCAGAACACATCTTTATTTACCAAAAAAGATATGTTCTAGGGGACAAAGTGTTAACCATCTTTTTGGCAAAAGTCGCCACAACCTAAGGTCGAAGCTTGTTAACCAAATATCGGTCTGGATTTATATTTCTGGGGTTGACCTTCATCATGGGTCAATCGATCATAATTCCACTCGAGACGGCTCAGCAGCAAGCAAAGGCTTTCTTATTCGAGACTGGCATTTTTCCAAAGTCAAAAGCCAAGTCGATCGATCGGGTAGTTAGACGATCGGTCGGGTTGTTCCTGAAGAATCTAGTCAAGCCCAGAATATCGGATCAGGAATAATAAATCAAATTTATTCCCTATAAGAAAGGGTCCTACTCCCAAGGCTACAGGGACGATCAGCTTTAATCAAGCATAGCTTTTTATACGCTAAGTTTCAAGCTCTAAGTAGGCCATGATTTCAGAGAAGAAATGTTCATCGGTAGTAAACTAGATCTCGCTGCTTACAACTACTTTACTTGATTGAGCAGCACATGTCAAAGCCAGAAAAAGATATATGCCACCTGGCATACCAACTCAGTGGATCATCTCGCCTATAAATACAACTCTTTCCGGAAATAGAAAGACATATGGAATCCACCACTCAAAATCTCGGCATCCCAAACGTAGTATGCTAAATATTCTAAGTACAACACAAGGATTTTGTGTAAATATCTCTTCTTTCTCCACTTTATTCCACTGAAAAACTACCGTAACCTGTAATCGACAATATAAAAAAAGATTATAAGTGGACGTTGGATTAAGTCGAACTACTATAAAATATTGTGTCTACTATGTTTATTTCTCTTTTTCTCACTTTTTCCTGAATATTATCGTGTGTGATTAACACACGTTGGGGGTTAATCGTCATTAGACCAACATTTGACGTCAACAAGTTTAGATTAAAACAGATTTCTGTTTTGAATTTAGAGTATAAAATCCAGAAGTTCGGTTCTGAAGTTTTTGACTAAATTAATTATGGATGCATGTAGGCTATATATTAGAGTTATATAATTTTTCATCACAGTGGATGTGATGTTTGGTAGGTCTCATCTATAAATAGAATGGAATGTTCGACAATTTTGGATAGTCGATATTTCCGAGTTGAATATGAATGTTTGACTAGTTTATATTAAAGTATAAGAGAACATATTTATAATTACAAAATTAACGAAGGTTAAAATAATTAATTAAATTTAATTAAAATGAGCTTGTCGCATATTGACAGTTCGTGATTTTCCGAATTGAAGTTTAAATGATTGTGTAGGTCCAATATAAGTCGGAATTCTTTAAAAAAAGAATCGTCCAGATCTATTTGACTATAGTTTTCTAACGGAAGAAAAAGATTTAGATTTCATCTTGTTGATTTTGAGTTATGGCAAAATCAAACTTTTCGAAAAATTGTGGTTTGATAGTTCGTGAAATATAACTAAAATATTAATATAATGAAGATGAATAGTAGAATTGGAATATTAAATGAACTAATTAGAATGAGTACATAAGATTTACGTAGGTTGTTTTATTCGCTTCGCGATTTGATCCAAATTCAAGTGCATGATTTTGTGGTAGCTTATTACCAATCCGAGTTGGTATTTTTCACTTGATTCTTGACGACGAAGTTAGACACAAGATTTTTGATATGACTCTGAAATTCTCTAACATAGTATATGGCTATGTAAGGAGAATGATGATTTATAATCAAGAAACTAGATCTGAGTCCACACTAGAGTGATCGAGTGAACGATACTAAGTATGGAAGTGAAATTATGTGATCAAGCGAACGATCAAAATCGATATTGCGTACAGATGACTTGTGTACATCGTATGGGCTTTAAAGATTGTAACGCCCCACGTGTATACCCGCATTATCCAAGGTCATTCCAAGCAATGGTGTCAACTAACCCGAAGAATAAGGCTGTTGAGGAGCGACCATTTGTATAATAGCTTTGAGTGAGTGTTAAACATATCGGATAATGTGGTCTTACTTTCAAATCTCATGAGGAAATCCGACACATTTTATTCAAGTTCAAAACTGTTACACATCGGCTAAATATTATTCGGAATTAACATAAAATACATGACAATAAAATCAGAGTCAGACACAGATATTCACATTACTAAGGCGGAAAAGATATGAATATAACACATGAGTATAAATGCAAAGTTAGCGGTCATAGTCGATCCACTTTACTTCAAAAGATTGGGTACGTGGCTACTCAAAATAATATGTATACAAAGGACTCTCATATACATATAACCCAAAAAGTACAATGTTAAAGTAGTTAGTCCAACAGTGGAGGATAGTCCATACCGGAGTCAAGAAGAATCACCTGAAATACCTCAGTCTGACGAGTATTATTTATAAGAAATAAACAGATCAGTCTAGCTGTACTTATCTCATAAACTGGGAAATAATAAGAGATATAAATGATCGTAGTCATGCATACTATAATAACGGTGTCATGCATAAGTGTGAAGCCCAGAAATATCTACGGTATATCTCAAATCTATATCAGAGCTATAAAAGAATATCTCATTCAAAATAATATAGCTACTCATGGAAAATGATACCTCATATGAAATCAACATGAAAATTGATAACACAATATCAATGAATCACGTATTATTCACAAGAAATGATATCCCCTATCAAATCAACATAAAAATTGATATCTCGTATCAAAGCACATTTACAAAAAATGATATCACCTATCAAATCAGCAAATTCCAGAAATTAGTAATTAGAAATCCAGAATATCATAAAATGATCCGAAGATCCACCAGAACTGAAGTTCCTAAATCAATGATCCGAAGATCAAGATGATCTGAAGATCCACCAGAACCAAAGTTCCTAAATAAGATGATCCGAAGATCCACTAGAACCGAAGTTCCTAAAACAAGATGATCTGAAGATCCACTGGAACCGAAGTTCCTAAAACAAGATGATCTGAAGATCCACCAGAACCGAAGTTCCTAAAACAAGATGATCCGAAGATCCACCAGAACCAAAGTTCCTAAATAAGATGATCCGAAGATCCACCAGAACCGAAGTTCATGCATGATCAAATTGATCAAGTATAGTGTAAGTTACTCCAAGCCAGTAAATATAAGAGTTAAGCTCATGTCCCATAACCACATGCTCTACTCGAATATTTATGTACAAGTTTCATATTCCAGTAGAAATATGAAACGACCATTGCCATAGTGTTCAATCGGATGAGTCCAAGAATTAACCATCAAAGTAAACACAAGGGGTTATAGTCCTTGTTTTTACTAAGGCATTTAATTAGGTTTCTCATACGAACGAGAAAAAGGTTTATGAAATCATATACTAGTAGGTAGTAAAACAATTTGGAAAATAACCTCATATAGTGAAGTAGAATTAAAAACCATTTAGTAAAAGATTTGGTATCTACTAATAATTTAGAAACCCTTTTATATAGTTTCGAAAGTGGCAAATCTCGCGGAATAGCGATCAAAATGACGATCGAACAAAGAATTCACGTTGTAATAATGTAAATTAAATTTCATGGCTATCGATTATAAATTCTTTCACCACGAATCAATCGAAAGTCCATAAAAATTGACCTGCAGAAATCTGTGTTGCAGGGAAATTGAAAAGTTACAAAAAAGGTCGAAATGGGCCGAAACTCGATCGGGAATGAGCTCAAATGGCCCTAAACAGTAGATCATGGTCTCCACTGGTCTACTGCAGAAAAACAGCAGGACCAGTCAACTGGTGGATTTTTGACCAGTAGATTGGTCATTTTTCCTACGGACAGTGAATTTAATCGGACCAGTCGACTGGTGGGTTTTGGCCAGTCGACTGGTCAGCGACATGCTGTAAAATAAATGTTTGGCTTTATAGCCAAGTCGATTTCGATGGGTTCCAAACGATCGATGGAGGCTAATAACTTATCAAAGTGAAAATGAGGCCTCAACGGTTCGCTGAAACACCAATATCATACCAATCAAACCCACTTAAAGATTTATATTGGAATTCTTATATAATTAAATTCAAACTATGAAATGGAATGTACACCAAATCAATCCAAATCACGCAACATAAACACAATACAATCGTGCCATAGGCACACTATACAAGCTTAAAGCTTGAGGCATAGACGTGAGTTCAAAAAGAACTCACCTTTGGCTCTATCATGGGCAAATAAAGGACCTTTGAGCTTGAAAATGAATGAGAGGCTCGTAAACAAGGCAAGAACGCCTTCTCTTCAATCAATACTCATGAATCTCCAATCTAAGAGCATATCAGCAAAACTCCTAAGAGTTAGGTTTAGGAAATCATGAGAATTTTAAGTGGAGATGAGTTAACGAAGATAGAGAGTGAGATTACCTTTCCTCTCTTCAAATTTGCACATGAATTCAACTTGAATTGGATTCCTAAATTAAGCTAGGGCTTAGGGAATTTTAATTTCCCTTTCCCTCTCCCTATTTCTAATTCTGTGGAGTATGAGGAAATAAATGAAGGAGAAGGGGGTTGGGAGCTTTAAGGGTGAGCTAGTTTGGCTAACCCAAACCCAGCCAAGGTCTAAATTTTTACATACTCGGAATATATCGAAGCTTATAGTCAAAAAGGTTATAAATGATGATCTGGACTCAATGGAAGTGGTTTCAAGTCCAAATTCATCCATATGCAAAATATGACTTTTTGGTCATACACTCGATTAAGGATTAAAGACGTCATATTTAAATAAAATATTTAAATATATTATTGTTAAATATGTGGGTTATTACAGACTTTCCCCCTTAAATAAATTGCGTTCTCGCAATTATTTAAGGAAAAACTCAATATAGATAACAACCCAGCATTAACCAAGAACTGATATACAAAACTATAATGAACTAAGAAATTCACTTATGAATTATTACACGAATTTTGAACTCTGAGTTATAAATCACTATATAACTTATGTTTATACATGTATAATGTTCAAATAAAAGTCATGAACATATACGAGAAACTAACTCATTTTTCAAATAAAAGTCACTATATAACATATGCGGGTGATAAACATATACACTCGATTAAGGTTTAAAGACGTTATATTTAAATAAAATATTTATATATATTATCATTAAATATGCGGGTTGTTACAAAGATGGTCCATGCTATGTTATTGACTTATTGAAAATTCAAGAATTGAATCTTTGAATTGTTCGAGGTAGCATGAATGGTTAGTTAAGTGATAACCTAAGGCTGTTGAGCGTAAGGTACCTTATCACCCTTGTGCCGTGATGAGATTTCATAATCTAAATGAACCTTGAGTTATGACTGTTAGTGATTATGATGCTAATGATGCTGTTATATGATTGTTGCTTATGGATTTGCATTATTACCATTCGTAACATATTTGTTATTGCTATGTTGTTTATCACATGTTGTAGGTATTATTTTACTTGTTTATTTTCTTAACTCTCTTTTGGTTTATGTAAGTATATACAGGCTTATGGAAGCAAATGGCGCTAGTCGGTTTTGATTTCGTAAATAAAGAATTGTTTGCCCAATAAATAGGTACACATTTATGTAATTAATTGGGTTTGATGGATTTTATGTCCCTGATATGGGTAGCCGCTTGGCTTTTGTTTACTTTTTAAGTGATTGGGCGACCTACGTGGCAATTGTGGTTTTTCGGATCAAGCCATACAAAGGAGGTGTGGGTGAAATTTTCGGGAATTAGAAAAATTTAAGAAGATTTAGGAAATAAATTTTTGAAGTAAAATTAGTAGGTTTATTGACATTCGATTTAACAAGTGATTTCGAGCCGAAATTCTTTTAAGGGGGAGAATGTAATGACCCGGATTTTTCGTATCAGAATATTTAATTTATTTAAATATGAAATTGTTAATTTATAAGTTGATTAACTTGAATTTAGAATATATCAGTTGTTTAAGAATAATTGAATTGTGAAATAGTAATTTAAATATTGAAGTTAGTTAAACAACCAAATCTGGAATTTAATGTTGAATTTAATTGATTTTGAAGCTTATGAAAAAAACGTATTTGAATGTGAACGATAATAATGAGTTATTATCGAAGAATTAAAGTGTATTGAAATCGATTGGTATTTACTCGATTTTACTAACACGTGGGAATAACCACTTTTCAAACGATCTCAGATTTCAACGAAACCAATTTTATAAAATCCGCAATGATTAATTGTTGTAAGATTTTAAGTTTTGTATTAATCGGAGTAGGTGTGTGATCATGCGCAATACAAACGCATATCGATTAACGATTTGGTAATTAAAAATAGTGTTTTTGCAAACGGCCTTCGAATTCGACAAAACCAGTTTCATCAAGTCTGGAATATTGCAATATAGAATGTCAAGTTTCATGATGATCGGGCGAGAAATGT
The DNA here is from genome assembly GCA_030737875.1 of Allium sativum. Lineage (NCBI taxonomy): Eukaryota > Viridiplantae > Streptophyta > Magnoliopsida > Asparagales > Amaryllidaceae > Allium > Allium sativum. Next base: position 826,168,872 of record CM060913.1, read on the forward strand.
GGTCGGGCGAGCGTGAAACATTCGATGTAAATACGCTTGAATATAATAATAAAATATCTAAATTCTTTTATCTATAAGTACCCCTTCATCCTCTTACAACCTAATTTCATCTTCCATCTCCAGTAAACATAAAAGAGTCTGCCACTAACTTTATTTCTTCAGAAATTTTATAAATCGAATATACAAAAGAATCGAGTGATGTTGGATCGGTTGAACTCCTTAGAGCTTTGTTTTCTCTTGGCTAGCCTTTGTTTTAGGCATGGTAAAATTTTGTATCACCCCTATTTATACAGCGGAAGCTAGGGCAGGTATGCGACATTGATTCGAGGAGAGACGGGCGAAGAGGTGGATGACTTCCAGTTCGTGGAGGAAAATGATGAAGATTGGTGGAGTTTGGTCGAAATCTGTGCTTAAAGATGTCGTGAGAATACCTATAGCCGTGAGGTGATAATGGAGGTCGGAATTCGTAGGTGGTGCCGAGTTGGTATTGGTAGGGTCGAACGAGACTGGTTTAATGCGAGAAAGTCGATGACGAAGTCGAAATGAGGAAACAAGGCTCGAATGTTGGTGTCATTGGAAATAATGCACGATGGAGTTCGGGTTTGTTGTGCATATCACAAGGGAGGAGCAGACTCAAAAGAAATGGGGAAGAAGTGGGGTAGGCATGCGTTTCGCGGGTGAGGGCGGTTTTAAATAATTAAGTTGTTAAGTTAATAATTGTTTTAAATCCCCTTTTACCTTGTAAAACTTGTATCTAGTTCATACGACATCAGATTGACGAATCGTCAGTTGCATTGGAATAGTAGCAAAGAATACTAACCGCAGGCATTGGACGGGAATCATTCTGGAGTGTTTTGTTTTTTAATCTAATTTCAAATGCTTGTTTGAAACTAGATAAAATCAATGTAAATCGTCATTGGAATGGATGGTGAGTTTAACTCACGTTTCTTGCTATACTATTGTACCCTATAATAGTATTGACTATTATTTACATATTTATATGTGCAATTGGTTATTTGGATTATTTATTGCTTTACTGGTGGTTGTCTATATGTATAATTCCCGTCTGTGAACAGATGATCCTTTGACACTACCTGCATCGTAGCAGATGATTCATCTTATATGAATTAGCTAATGTTGAACTGTATTACAAGTATATGTGCTAATATATAAGCTATGATGCAAGGGGACAGGTTGGAGGAATCCAACATGATTCCTCAATATGATTGTTATAATATTTCTATTCATATGTTGTTATGTGAATTGAATGTGCGTTAAACCTGACTACGGGCCCCATTTATTATATAACATTGTTATATGTGGAATTGTGGTGAAGTGAATAATTATTTTGTATAATATACTGAGTTTGTCTATTTCACTTAATTCAGTGTATCTAGGCATAACAGGACTTAATTGGGAAATTATACAAACTGGGATGGAAATTGGGAAAGTGGAACTGAATTGTATTAAATATAAAAAAATCTTTTAATTCTTTTACTTAAAACCTATTTTAAACTGTTTTACTATATTTACATTTTACCCTTTTATTTTAAAACCTGTTTTCAAATTATTTTATTATACACACATTTTAAGTCTTTTTATTTAGATCCCCTTTTTAAGCTATTTTACTTTATATATATACTAGATTGGAACTCGTGCTTCGCACACGGGGAGGGTTGAATGTTGTTGAGTGAATAACAAGGTGTTGGGCGGAAAAGACTTGTCTTTATAGTTACATATATGTTGCGAGAAGGCATAGTTAAAATGTTCGTAAGAATCACATACATGGTGGCTCATGTTAAGCACAGGTACATGCGATAATCATTGGAGTACCGTAATATGTTTTTGAGTTTTGCTTACAATATCACTTAAAGCTTCCGCATGAGCATGATACGACTTTTGTTTAATTTATTTTCGCATGAAATCATATTATATGCCTTTTTTGCATATATATATATATATATATATATATATATATATATATATATATATATATATATATATATATATATCTGTGTGTGTGTGTGTGTGTTTCATGTTAATCACCTTATATGTTCGTGAGTTATTTTAGCATTGCTTTTGGTAATGTAAAGTTTGAAGTTTTTTCATGCTCTCATGTTCAATTTGTTTTTAAGCACCAAGTAGCTTCCTAAAGATTATAACTGATTTGTGTGGTCTCTTCTCATGACTGGATTGACGAATATGTTGTCTTATGAGTGTCCATGGTTCTATTTTGATGTAGTCAATGTTGGTTTTTCTCATATTCATATTATATTGTGTATTTATAGTTTTAGTGCTACTGGCATATAAAAAGGGAAGAGTACATTAAATTTGAAAGATTCACAGAATTATGTGTAGTTATTAATGTTGTTCTTTGATAGTTGTAGACATTTAAGCAGTGTGTGAACCATGTATATTACTTCCACTACTAATCTAAATTATGTATGTAGTTATATGATTCATTTTTAGCCAAGTGAGATGATGCATGCAAACAACAAATATAAAAAGCATTTTACATGCTTATTTAAGATCGTCGGATATCATAGTCAATTAATTTTTCAATTTCATTTATGTTGCAATATAGTTTGTAGACTTAGTCAAGAGGGAAGGAAAGGTTGAGAGTGGAGGAAAGACATCATTGGATGATAATCTATCAATGTTTTCCTTGCTCCAAATCAGCGTTGAAAATGGTACCAATTGCAAATCTGGACCAAATGTTCAGTGATTCACTCTAATTTTTGGAGCTAATCTTTGTATAGTAACAAAGACATGCTAGTACCATGTTAAATGTTTCGTTCATTTGTTGTTTTTTTATCGGCCATACTACTGACAATATGTATTGGATAGGAAAAAGAATTTTACTAATTCACTTTGTCATTTTGAAGAATGATAATAAATCACATAATTCACTTTTTTATTTTAAAGAAAGATAATTTATTACCCTTAAGATTGTTGTAAAGCATAATTGAATACGTCAGAATTATATATAACATCTTGCTTAGACCATTATTCCTAAACGAATCAGCTTTCAAATTACAACCTACTGAAAGTGAGCGAAGCATAATCATTCACAAAGTAATGATATTCCTTTATAAATTTGGAAAAACAATGTGAGATACATGCATACATATTTATCTGATTTAGGCTTATTCCATTTCAACTCAGGATCAAAATAACCAAGGTCAAGTTGAAGGAAAATATTAAAAAGGAGATGTAGCTTGAAAAGTCAAAAATGTTTAATTGGATATTAATGCAAGTCACAAAACTAATGACCTCTATCGAATATTTCCAAATTAAAGAAAGTATGTAACACTTTGCACAGTAACCCAGGGAGTAAAATAAATTGATGAAGGACAATCTAAGTTGTTAGAAATAATTATACCATTACGATAGATATGGACACTGTACAAACAAAGAAATATACATACAAACATTGAAAATATACATAAATGCAGTTGAGTAGAAAATGAAGGTGCAAACTGCAGCATTTCATTTTCCAAAAGCATAAGATGGTGGAGTAATGCAGATAAGAGTTCTCTAGAATTACTCTTTCAGTCTTTTTGTCATGTTTTCTTCCTTGTTCTCTCCATCTTTTCCTTCTTTAATGCTAGTTTGAGCTCTCCTTTCAACTTGGTTGACTTCGAAGTGAATTAAGGTATACCCTGCAACCAAAAGTATAAGTGCATTCCATTATCGCTATGTTGTTATGCTAATACCTCGTCCACTTTTTCTTCCCATAGCTAAGTTGTTATTTTAGTTGGTAAAATAATTTGTAAGCAAGGAAGCTTGTGGTCATATAAGACATACACTTAGAAAACTTAGAAAAAAAGAAAGAGGAGCAACATAGTTTTTCCATGGTATTTAATTGTGTTGGTGCATCGTCGTCTCCTTTGTTAGTCAAGCGATGACAGTTCAATGTGTGCTCTTGTCAAAACAATATATATTGTTAACAATTGAATTAAAGGTTTTAGAAGCCACCTAACCATGTGATTGATTATCCACTGGCATATACAAAAGATGGATACCAAAAGTCTTTCTAATTATTAGTTTTTCACTTTGGATATCATGTCACAGTATGCAGGCCAAAATTCAAACTGAGATTCTACACTAATAAGACAGTTTGATACTTTGTTTGCTACATTCTCCCAATAAATAAAGTTGTTCGAGTTAGATACACAAAAGGCAAACAGTATTAGTAATGCAGCCATTAGACGAAGATTGGATATAATATAATTTATTAGCTCTTATGAGAAGAATCCGCGCTTTTCACGAGATTGTATGTTGCAAATGGTTATTTAAATATCATAAGTAATTTGCACTAATAGTAGGAGAACAAATATAATAGTTAAAAAATCCTACTCACTAAAACTGTACATCGAATTGCAACAATACCCACCATGTTTGTGTGCGGCCTCCTTATCAACATAGTCATAGTTGCAGATCCTATACTATTGCAAATGTCAATGATGAGATAGATAGATTTTTCATGTATTTAATTCAGATTAGTCCACAATGTAATAATTTTTTTAATAATAATTTATACCTTTTAACTAAGGCCAAAAAAGATGTATTGCACTGTAGACATGTACAATAGTTCTCGTTGTCTTCCTTGATTAACCATTTTTTTTTTTTTCCAAATCAGGTGGGATATGTAATTCCATCCAGCTGCCATTTAATTTTCATCTAACATCAATGATTTTTCTCCTGCACAAAGGAAAGTATAATGCTAGGAGATTAAAGTATTATGGATAAGCTAATTGTAATTAAAGTATTTTTTTGCTTCAAATTTTTCATATAAACTAAAATCGTGAAGGTAAATTGTACGCCTTTCACATTATATTTTTTTGTACTATATTGTATGCATTGTGGCCCATGTGCATATCTCCTTTAGGTTATTTTAGTCTTGGCCAGTAACTTTCACGTATAAAATTTCAGCGCTTTCAGTATCTGCAGTTTTAATTGGATTTCATACTCATTGGAAATAACCTCTGATGTCATATACTGAAAGTAAGACTATACATTTGCATTGGTATTTTCACAACAAAATCTGAAAAGTCAATTACAACTGAAGCCCATCAAGGACCTTTGGACTTGTTGAAGCAATATAATTACCATTGGGCTATCTCTGGCTATGAGAAATGCATCTTATTGTCATTACCAACTTGTACACAAAGACGACAATACTCTCGTACATGTATGTTTCAAGCAAAAACGCATATAGTTACCAAAATAAGTGGTTTTGTCAATTTAACTAAACAGAAAAAAATAAATGAATTAGTATAACAGAATTAGATACATAATATATAGCATTCTTATTGTTACAGTAACACCAGTGGCAACAGTAGAGGGGACGAAATAACTTTGGACTTACCTGATTATTTTAACGGGGGTTGAGTTCACCGACTACTACTCTTTAATGCATTGTGGATTCTGGTCACTAATTGCCATCAAGTGGTCAACAGGTACACAGGTACTCTAGAACTTCAATCTGTAATTTTTTTTGGAACAAAAAACATTTAAAATAGATCCATATTTCCCTCTTAGTGTGTTTTCCTTAAAAAATTACGAAGTTAACATAGAAGAAATATTGAATGCATGAAAAAGTGTCATTCTTTTCCACTCATTCCGTTCATCAGATACAATTGTAAGATTTACATAGAGAAGGTAGAATGCTTCAAATAAAGAATTCAATACCGCTTGCAACTTCATTTGCTTGGGTCTATGCATTATTGTATTCCATTTGCGGTGATCAATCAATTTTGCAATCCACAGCTCCAATCTCCTAATCCAATTTGCAATAAAGTAAAGAACTTTGTAGAATAATATGCAGTCCGCAACACTGAAGTAATAGAAGTTGTTGTAACAGTGGATAAAAAAAAAGGCAGAACATATATGATGACAGGAACAATTTATACAATATTAAAGAAAAAAGTAAAGTACTTTGAACCTAATGCAGTGTCTTTTCGTAGCATTATATGCCCAAAAAAAACCACATAATACAAACAATAGTACATGGCCTTGTAAAATTAAATCAATTAAAAACCTTACATGCCATTATGAATATCAAGGCAAATCATTTGTTCATTTATGGGAAGCACCCAGATAAAAGTCTACAACCACAAAAACCCAGCATGAATATTAAAAAAATATTCTCGACGTGATTCAAATGCTCAGTGCATGAATGAAAAAGGTTCTGTCCCAATGTATTAGAAATAAGATGAAAAATGGGAAGTTACTGACAGGGATTAGTAGGTATCTTGTTAGGGAAAAACAGTTCATGGACAGTAAGATTAAGAAAATTAACCATATTCAATGTCTTAATTTTGTGAACCATAGCATATGCAATGGTCCTTGGTGGTAGATGTGTTTCCATCTTGATAACTCAGCAAACTTAATTATATTCAGTACACGAACCACTCACACAAAGTAACAAACATATTGAAAGCATCACCATTTGATAACTAAATATAAACAAAGGGAAATAAGGGTTAACTGTACAAAAAATAACATTGTAAATAAATCATTTGGGTTTGGAATTATGACCCCAAAAAAAAGCAGCAAATGACTCTCAAATACTGGATTTTGGAAAAACTTAAATAGACAACTATAGTTAGTCACTGAATTCCATATACTTCTACACATTTCCAATGACCTATAGGCGAAGATTGTAAAAATACAAAGGTAGAAGCAAGCACTGAATTCCATATACTTCTACACATTTCCAATGACCTATAGGCGAAGATTGTAAAAATACAAAGGTAGAAGCAAGCACTGGTTAGCCAAATGTCGCAGACATGAAAATCGTAGTTTATATAGGCAATCAGGGATCCTAGAACTCATAATGATTCAGAATTGTTAAGGACGATAAAAGGCAAAGAGAGCGATGTTAAAGAGGAATATGGGAGTTAAATGAAAATATTTACGGTCAATTTCTGTTGCATAAACCTGGACGAATTCGAATAAGCTCTCCTCTCGTATTTTTCTCAAACAAATCAGAAGTAAATAAATTTAGAAGACCACCTACGTCAGAGAATTAGATGCTGACAACACCTTAAATCATGGAGTTCTTTCAAATGTTTCTAGGAAGCGAATAGGTATTGTGAAAAGTCTTTTTAATCTAGAAGCATCAGTTGTTGATCCTGTAATCTTTCTTCCTTCATCCACATGATTGCAATGTTACAAAATGCTGATTTCATTTACCAGTTTGGCAAATCTGTTTGGTAAGTCATCAATAAGTTGAATTGTTCATAATAATAATGGTTTAAATAACCACTGTCAACTTGCAGCATGAAGGTATAAAGCCAAACTAAGAAATGAAAACATACAAACTGGAAGAACACGATAACTGGATTGAAAATGCTAGTATTGAGTTGAATTTATTCTGATTATCCCGTATAGTTTACAGTCGTTAGGGGTTAGTTCACGAACAATCAATTTGAGAATAAAACATGAGTTTACATATTGCATACTTACCTTAAAGGAAATGATAGAATGTCAGATTATGAAGAGGTAACTCAATATGTTGCCAGACTCTAGGATACAATATCTTAGGATTCGCACAAAAAGGAACGTGTTACTGACAATTGTTGCCATTACAAACTATTTTTGTTTCCATTTTAAGCTATTTTACCCTCAGTTTAGGAGAATCCATGGTAAAAAACTGTATTTTTTTCCAAAGTAAACCTAGACCCAAAAAAAGTGTTTTAGTAGTAAATTAGATTAGAACCATGAAGACACATTGAGTTCATCAAAAAATATCTAGCATTGGAAACATCAAAATGATGTAAAGTTAATACAGTAGCAAGGGACACCTTGCATCCGTTACAAACAGGTGAAAATATATGTGCGAGCAAGATATAGGACATGTTTTAAAAAACTGTAACATACGAACACAAATTTTACATCAAATAAATGGAACACGGAGGCTAAACATTGAGCATGAAGAAATTTAATGATATATAATAGCATGTAACATGAGGGTAATATGTTATGTAACTTATTAAAACGTTTCCCTGAAAGACATAATAGAGACAGACATATCATAAAATTTGTGTAACACATCATTATAGCTTTTAGATTAATTTTTCATCATCAACAACAACTTGATAATGGCCTGGGTCGATTCAATTCAGAATATCACATGACAATCATTTTGCAAACATACCATTGGGAAGTTTGTTTTACCTCCTTCAACATGGCATTGTTGATGCTCTCTGACTTTATCCATTTAGATTAAACTACATCAACATTAAGAGTAACATTAGATTATATAACCATTAGAAATTCCTCATTATCTTCTGACATATGAAGGCAAACATCAGTGTAATTAAATAGTAAATGCTTACGGTGTCAGGAAAATAGTCATGGTGTGGTTTGTAATACTGATTGGCTTCATATCAGGTATTTATAGTTGATTCACTCCTACAATTTCTTTGATCATCTCAGTACACATTACAACCTTAAAACCCTGTATCACATTTATTGCTTCTGTTTTTTCCTTTCTATCTGTTCATGATACCTATTGCTTTGTTCATGTCTATCTTTTCATTTAGTATTTCAGACTTATTGAACATAACAGAAAAATTAAGGTAAAATGTAACGTACTAAGATCAATTGTTACCTTCAAATATAGTAAAAACCAACCATGGTTCTATTTCTAAACTATATTCTACCAAAATTAATGATACACTATAATTTAATGTTGTATATCTAATGGAATAAAAGTAGGCAATCATGGTTGAGTGGCAACCACCATGCAATAATGAGCTAATTCCAACTCAGACAACTGAAGAAGCCTTAGATATTAATCTATAGGTGTTCCTATCAATGCAGAGAGTAGTATTTCATAGTGCAGCAAGCCAAAAGGACTCCACAAAAGGAGAAATATTAATAAAGTGAACTTGTCACATTAGTTCATTTTCTAAAACGGTGGAAATAGCATAGCATGCTTCAAGATGTGTGCTCTCTTACTGGATAAATAACTACCTTATATGGAAAAACAAAAATTACGTTCTGTGAGTGGTCATTTGATAGTGTATGCGACCCAAATTGGATGGTTTTTCCCCTATGGACTGGAATAAACAACAGTAAGCATTTAGTAGTCGTTCTCGTTCATATGCAAATCCAATCCATTTATGAAGAGAAACTGGACAACACCAAAAGAATATTCTGTTATTTACAAATAGAAAATCAGTTCTACAAAAATAATCAAAGAAGTTTAATGTATGGTATGCAAAGGGATTAAACATGCACGACAATGTTTAGAACAAATGGTCCAGTGGTAGAGCTAATTAGCATTAACAGTAGATGACACATATCAAAGAAAACTACAAAAATACATAATTTTGAAATATACCTGCATAAGAAATGAGTAAGATCCAAGTCCATATGCCATAAAGTCCATAGAGATTATTATGTTTCTATCTGTAAAAACCTTCACTATTTTAAAAGAAGAATCAATTCATCCAATAAATACATAGTGAGAGATTGAAAACTTAACCAGGTATCATTTTTATTATAAAGTACAATCCTTTAAGGATAGAAATATTAGAAACATTTTTTATAAAAGGACCTGCTCTGACTACCACCCCCCTCACAGTGAGTTTTTTTTTTTTTTTTTAATAAAAGGGCTAATTCATATTCAAAGTTGCAATACAGTTGAAAACACCCAAAAACACAATTTTATAATAGAACAAAGTTAATATTAATCATATTCATGTCACATGAATCTGTAGTGAAAACATGCAATGAAGGTTCGAAGAGGACATCGCTAATCTGGCAAAACAATACAGATTTCGGGGACAAAATCGAGAGGTGACATACGAAGTGGTCAAATTCAGTTATACATTTTCTCCTTTATTCTATAACCATTCTTCGATTCCTAACTTCAACTTAAAACTATACAATTCCAATCCATACACTTAAATCTAAGAATAAAAAAGTAAACAAATTTAACATACCACCGGAAGAGATAGCATCCACCAGTTTACGATTTGGAACTATTCCAGCAACTCGATCTTCTGCTGTAGGTTGAAGAAACACGGAATACAAACAACCGCAGAAAAACTGTTGCAACTCGATCTGGATGTAATCAGCAAATCAGCACGTCGTCATAAATTGAAATCGATTACTGAATATTGGTTTGGACGACGTATAATGGACAGAAGTTGGGATTGGGGAAGAGAGTAGGAAAAGGAAGCAACTCACATTGGCAGTGGGGAAACAAATGAAGTTGGCAGATGGCGGGTTTTTTCTTGTAACCGAGTAATGAATTATAACATTTTTAACGAAGATGGGAAGGGCTGCTGTTTAGTGCCACGTCAGATTTAGAAGAAAGAAATAAGCGTTCCAACTAAGTGTTTTTTCTATTTTGCTTTCTATTATAGTTAATAGATTTGTAATGTTTCCTTCCTGCTTGCATGAATTAAAAAAGAAAACAGCTAGATTTTGCAACCGAATTGTAAACAAATAACAAATAAAGTTTATATTATAGAAAATGTGTAATACCATTTCCATATATGCATCACTCAATATATTATGAAGACATATATCTCAATACACACAATAATGTGATCAGGTAATAAATTATCTTTAATTTGAAAAACAGGGATTTACTCATTGATTTTTAGTAGTCATTGATATAAACTCTAATTGGCATATGCAGTTTGAGTTTTCAGTCTATCGTGGATCAAATGACAATTAAAATGCACCAATCTCAGTTTTGAAAGATTTACGACAAAAAATCACAAACGTAACAATTTACCAGAATTGCAGGTTTTACAAACCCAAACTTCATTGTTTTCAGGATGTGAGATTTTTCATTAAGGAGGAAAAATGTACAAACAATACCATCGTGAGGTCTATTATAGAGATTGATGACCTATTCCTTGTAATGGCCTCCAATTCTAGTAGCAAGAAAAATGAAGAAATCAAATATGCAAATAACCAAAAAAGAAGTTAAAAGAAAAAAAATCTTACCACCAAAAAAATAAAATTTCAAACCAGTAGTAGGTTTGTAAAGTCAAAATAACCGCTCCAAAAAGTACAAAAAAAAAAAAAAAAAAAAATTACTGGGAAGTATTCAAAGGATAAGTTGAATGGATCATGGTCAGAACTGCCTCTCCTTCTAGAATCTGTGAGTGCATATTTTGCTTTTAACATGAGCATCATGCAATTTCAAGTGCTGGCAAACTGAACAAAGTAGTATGGAAATATCTTAGAAAAAGTAGTATATTACCCTGTAAACAGGCCATGTTTATGTATAAATGTTAAGAACACCACGAATTCAGAATAAGCGAAAAAATTAGAATTCATTTTTTCTCTACTGTATATTTTGAAAATTTCTTTAAATATAAACTGATCCATGATTTATTGACCTACTATTATTTGAGCCTATATCATATTTTATTTCCTCCTTTTGTTCAATAATCAACATGCATAAACGGTAAATGGAAAGGCATACAGTTGCAGCTCCATGAACAGCCTGGAACAGACATTAATAACATTATTAAAAATTTACCATACAGGCGTTCTTAACCAATTTATATCTGTAATCAACATGGGTAAATGGTCCACATAAAAGCATGAAACTGCAGGTCCGTAAATAGCTTGGAATGGATATTAATGCCATTATTCAAAATTTATTGTACATGTGTCTTCAACCAGTTTATATTAATGATACAGTAGCTAGGAACCGATATTAAGATGCAACAACATGCATCTTTTAACAATTTATTGCACATGTTAGATAAATTACTTAAATCTTTAGTACTATTATCAGCATATATTCATCAACGTTGAGTCGTACCTAATAGGTAAGTGGAATTATTCAAAATTATATACTTAAATACAATGTCCATCTACTGTGTAGCAGAAAGGTCAGCAAAAAATGCAACAGGCTTATTTAAACATTTTGTTTGTCACACCAACTAAGAGTTTTGATCATTCAGTTCATATACTTAGTAACACCAATTACTTGAATGTCTGATTTGACTGTTTCAGCTGATTTTATTTGGTTTAATCCATACAGATAGCTGGAGTCCGGCTATAAATTGAATTAACAAATAAAATGAACAATTGAATCAAATACAAAATTAAAACTAATTTAAAAGGATGTAAAATTGAAGTAAAACCCCATAGAGATCACCGCATCTTAAAAAAGAATACAATTCTAATATTCTTCGAGATGAGAAATCAGTTGTGTTTCTTTGTTACTTTTTTATTTTGATTGATCTTGACATATTATACATAATTGTATTTTATTTTATTTTGGAGGTAACGTAATATAACTCATTGAAATAAAATTTACAATTTTGTAATATACAGGACTATAATATACCATATAGTATGCCAAAGATTATTGAAAATGCATTTTCCTTACTTTCCTTCAACGTGTTTTATATAAGAATATAAATTTATAAGAAATATTAAATCAAATTATGAAATGTATTCACCCAGTAATCATCTGTTAAATTTGCAACAGTGAAGTAATAAAATATGGGCACGTGATCCTTTTTTGCTCAACCCAGAACTTAACTGAAATAAAATGAGTAGAAAGAAAAAGGCTTCGGTCAAATTACTTTCGAGGTTCGCTTGAATGTTCATAATGTGGAAAAACCCCATAGTGAAGTACCTCTTCTCGCGTATTTACCTTATGTTTCCTATTATATACTTCGAGCTCCCATGTTACCTTTATTGATTGAAACCCAAATAAGACTCCAACCTCGACACAGCGAACAAAAATTGTTGTAGAATAGAATGATTATTTTTTGATTCGTTATTTCTACTAAATTTGATTAACACTGGATATTTAGAAAATTATACAAAGTATTATATGGGAAATGGTTTCAAAATTTGCTTCCACTGGTCAATCCAAACAAAATGAAAGCTAGAACATATTGACACAAATGAGCTCAATCCAATGATTAATCTAGTGCATGTACCTTCCAATAACATTTAAATTTCATGTCTTCCACATTATTAACGCAGGCTACGAACATAGTAAAGATCCCTTTTATGCATGCAACGGAAATATCATAACATAATGCTTATTTAATCCCATTATGCATCTAAAAGAAACATCACAACATAATGCTTCAAACGAAGATGCAATAAAACCTAACTAAGAGAACTTGGATCATATTCCAATACTCAGTTACCGATATGTATTAAAAAATTACATAATAAAATTAGTAGTTATAATTATCTAACTTATGCTAAAAAAAGTACGATTTTTTCGCAATTCCTACTAAGTGAGGAAGTAAAGGGGTCGTACTTTCCAGAACAATTGATATTCAGAAATTGTTTATGAAGACTGAAAGATGTGCAGACATCCCGAAAAAAATGAATAAGAGAAAGGAATTTGGTGAAGTCAGTTAAGTAATTGTGAGTGAAGAAAAGATATCATAAAAAATTATAGAAATGCAAATTATGAACATCTAAAAAGGGTCCAGCTTCACCACGAAGACTAATCAATGTTAATAGATGCAAGAAAGATTAAAATCAGTGAATCTGGTGATAAAATATGCGATGACAGATATAGAGTCTACTGTATCTCATAGAATAGAATAAGAGTACTTTGATGCTTTATGGTTATTATATTCCTAGATATTTGTCTAGCAAAAAAATTATGAATGCATTAACAATTCTTGACATGAATAAAGGTGCAATCATTGCCATTTTTATATTTACGTTCATTATAATCTAGGAAGCAGGGTGCGGCTGGGTGGGCGGCGTACTGCGAATGGGTGCGGCTGGGTGCGGAGGTGCTGCATGGGATGCGTACGGGGTACGGCTTCTGGCGTGTCCCTTGATTTGAAGGCAGGCTAGGGTTTCGTTGAAGCTGCGCTCGTGATGAAGAAAGATGCGGAGCTAGGGTTCGTTGCTGTCTTACAGCGATTACAACGATTTTTTGATGTGAAGCTAGGGCCCGTCGCTTTTTTTTCTTTTCGAAGTCATCGCTTAGAGCGATTTTGATTTGAGGCTCGTCGTTTGTTTTTGTTTTGTTTTTTGAGGCCTGAGGCATCGCTTGTTGGGAAGAGAGATAAATTCGTTGGGAAGAGAGATACACAGTAACAGAGCTAATAATAAAAAGAGCATTTTTTGTTTCTGGCCTCTTTTTACAAAATATTGCAAATATATCCCCTTTTAGTCACGTAAGCCTTGACCGGGTCAAGGCAAGAATACTGGCGCAATTCAGGATTACGTCAGTATTTTTAAAAAAGATTTTTCCTTTGGGGTGCAATCCAGGATTGCTCCCCGAGAGATTTACAGGGAGCCTTCAGCTCTTTGTAAATTCCCCTATCCTGGGGCGCAATCCAGGATTGCGCCCCGAGAGATTTACAGAGACACCAACCCTCTTAAATTCCCTTCAACTACCACACCTCAATCACTTTCCCTTTCTTCCTCAAAACTTTACCAAATTCCTTCACAAAAACTTACCTTATAACCATTTTTTACTTCTACTTTATAAAAATTGGAAATCAAACATTGGAGCATTTGTTCTATTTAGCAGGATTTAGCTCAAATTTAAAGGTACGTTCAATAAATCTCTTATTCTCATACATTGAATGCTAACGGTTGGGTCTCCCCAAGTTTAGTTTTATCATTAGGTAGGATGGATGAATGGGTAATTGACGATGAGACTTTATCGGAGAATTGGGAAAGTTTAATGTCAGGAGCGTATGATAGCATTCATCATGTGGATGCTACGCCACAAGCTCCTTTGTCACCAATTGTTCATCGACCGGGTAAGAAAATTTGCCCCAATCCAGAAATGTCTGAAATGGTTGAACTCCCATATCATCTCCCTTGCGCACCATAAAAGTATTTCATTGCGGTGGATGGAGGTAAATATGTTAATCGAGGCCGAGCACTAGCAATTGGCGAGCCAGTCCCAAGAAAAATTTGTTATCGCAGGTCAGTCTGGTGCGTGGTTGTGAACAAAAATAGAAGCGTTAGTACAGGGCGTAGGATGTATAGATGTAGTCGCTATGTATAGATGCCGGTCAGCCTCCTTTATCCGAACACCTTTCGAGTTTGTAACTATTGCGAGTGGGTTGATCCTCCGATGTGCCGAAGAGGACATGAGTATGCATTGGAGATGCAGGATGAGAATGAACGACTCAAAAAGGAAATTTTCCGTTTGGAATTATTGAACTCAGACTTAGAGTTCCAACTCCCACGATATCCCAATGAGTAGTACCAATGTATCAAATGTATCCAATGTATCCAAATGCTAAAGTAGTTTGCGAAAATGTAATAGTCAATGTATGTATTGCTTGAATGTACGAATGAAGGTGATGAATATAAACTCATTGCAAATTTTCGTCATTGCGCAAAAGAAAGAAGTTCTTCTACAATCAAACATTAATATAAATTGTTCAAACATTAATACAAATAGTACAAACATAAACTACAAAACAAAAACCTAATTTACTGATCTACATTAGCTTCTTTTATGACCAATCACCCCGCACTTACTACATCTATTTGTTTTAGGAGCCCGCATTTCATCCATGGTTCCTTTAATTCTTGTTGATTTAGGTCTCTCAACTGCTCTACGCACCGTTGGCGGCAAAAGAACATGTCCCTCGAATGTAGGCCAGTACCGTTTATCTGGAATAGGATTAAAATTCCGGTTTGTAAGATGCGTAGTACTTCGTGACCGAATACCACTTAGAAGCAAAGTCATGCTGAAATCGATTAGCGCCGTTGGTTACATTTGAACAAGCCGCCATTACATATTCACATGGAAGATGTTGAAGTAAAGGAATACTACATGTACAGGAACATGTGTTTCCGTCGATTATTACTTTGTACTCGTGACCAAAATGTGTAATCACTCCCCACTTGCCTCCGTTATATTGGAAAAGCCGGCAACGTCTTGCTTCATTTGCCCTTTCACATATCTTTAACTCCCATTTTGGGGTTAACTTAGCCGTCGGTGACATACCAAGCTCTCTTCGTTTACAAAAATAATCTACCGATCGGAAAAACATTCGAGCAACTAAAGCTTTGACGGACAATGATCTTGCACCTTCAAGTACACCATTAAAGCTTTCGGAGGCATTTGTCGTCATGACATGAAATCTTCCCCCGTCATCGAAGCACAAAGCCCAGTTCTCTTCCTTTCCATGCAAACTACGCTTGATCCAATTATGTGTGTCAATACTGGTTAGTTTAAGTTCGTCACGAATTCTTTTGTATTCAATCACCTCTGATGCACATGCTGCTGCCTAAAATAAACCTATCAACTTTTTATCTTTATGTCCGGTAGCTTGAAGATTGGCTTTTAGATGTCTTGCGCAATATCTATGTTTGTGTGGGTATCTCCAATGCTCCTCTAAGGCTATCAGTATTCCCTTCATCCTATCATAGATGAAAGTGATTCGTCGATTGGTAACACTATGGATGAATGTTCGAATACACGCAAAAAACCAACCCCAAGTATCGGCTGATTCGACCTCATCGATTCCATAAGCCAACGGGTACAGGGAATCATTCTCATCTACAGCAGTCGCAACCAATAACGCACCTTTGTATTTACCATATAAATGTGTACTTTTTATGGAAAGCAAAGGTCGACAATGTACAAATCCTTCGATGCAAGACCCAAATGCCCAAAATGCTCTTTCAAATACACCGCATGGTTTGGCTACTATATGGGAAACACTTCCGGGATTAGCTTTGATAAGTTCGTCGAAATACTGACGTAGGGTGGAGTATGACTCCGCCCAGTCACCATATATCCCTTCGATTGCTCTGCTTAATGCTCTCCACGCCTTAGTATAACCAATGTTTATAAATAGTTGCTCCTATATTAACACTTGCACTGTCCCAGGAGTAATACTCAAATCTGCTTTAACAAATGGCATGATCTTCGAAACCAAAAACGTGGACGTTGCTTGCTTGTGATTGGAGTTAACTGTTGGATTTACGCAACTATGTTCAGCTGTGTATTTTGTAATAATCCACCAACCTTTCTATGATTTTTTAGAATCTATGGCACGTATTCTCCAGGGTCAGCTGGGATCTATGTTGCAAATAGTACTGTATATCTTTTTATTCAACCGGATCAGCTTAAACGAAACCGCATGCAAAATTGACCATTCACTAAGTTGTTGAAGAAATTTGCTTTTGCTCTCAAACACATACCGACTTTGAAACCATTCTGAACACAAGCCGATGAGAAAATTTCGTTGTTGAATTTCATATTAGCAACCACGGATCTAGCCAACATTTGTGCATTGCACAAATCATCATCCAATGGTACGTCGAACACCGGCTCCGGCTCCTCGTCATCACTATCTTCCGGAGCGTTGTCTTCACCTCTGAAATCAAAATTCAGGGGAGCATTGTTTACTTGCATTGAATCAACCCATGACGTGTCATTATCAAGAAGGCTAACAACGTTCATGCTATCAAGTGAAGTATCCGGATTTAACTCGTCCAGGTCTGGTTCATCTATTTCCATATCCATGTCGGGAATATTTGGTTCTACGTTGGATTCGGCTTCGGTAGCTTGTGTCGGATACCTGAGTACGCAAGTGGCATATTTTTGAGTACATTTTACTACGCAACAAATTTTTACATCAATAACACAAGTAACTTACTGTTGGCTCATGTGATTAACATCGGAGGGCGTTGGGTGCATCGGAGCACAATGGTAACTTGTACACGGTCCGGCTGTAGTTTGTGTCGCGAAGTAATTCGAAAAAAAACTGAAACATACAACAAAATTTTTTAATCATACCCAAGACAATGGTTATATTATCCACTAGGAGAATTCTACAGTTCGAATTACCCTTGAGTCATATTTTGGACAGTATCCTGCATCGGATACGGATAGCCAGGTTGCAAATTCACGAATGGATTCCAACCAAAACACATTTGTTATTGCTCATAAGTAGGTTGGCTCATAGTCGGATTCAGATGGTATGTTGCAGGAGCCGCAACGACTGGAGTTACATGTGGCTCTGCCGACAATCTCCTCTTTTTCATTACAAATAATACAATAGATTTTGACACGGCGGACAACATAATTTCAACGTTGGCATCGTCTCCAATTTTAATTGCCTTAGATCCCGAATCGGTTGGCCAATTGCAAACTAACTCATTGTCAAACTCATTCGATTTAATTTTAGTAGCTTTATAGACAGCCTCCTTCAATTGTACAAAGTTTGATCCTTTCAAAACTTTTGCCGGTTTGCTAGATCCACCATTATATGTTCCACATTTATGTTCATCAACAATCAATTCTCCATCATAATAGCATATAGTAGCAATATAGTTCGGCGTCGTTCTACGTTAAACGCAAGTTCATAAAAACTTAGATTGGATAGATCTACAAAAAATAAATAGAAAAACAAACCCATACCTTTCGATAATCTTACAAAAGACAAACTCTTTTACTTCTCACTTAGATCTGCAATAAAAGATTCTTATATTGTTGAATAAGAATGAAGGATCTGTAGTTTTTAAATTTAGCTTTTGGGTTTTTTTTAGAGAGGAGTGGAGAATGAGTAAATAAAGGAAAAGAAAATTATATTCTCTCTGTAAATCTCCTAGAGCGCAATCCTGGATTGCGCCCCGAGAGAAAATTACTATATTCCCTACTGGCCTGGATTGCGCCCCGAGAGAAAATTACTATATTCTCTACTGGCATAATCCTGGATTATGCCACAGGATAGGGGAATTTACAGAGAGGTGAAAGCTCTCTGTAAATCTCTTGGGGCACAATCCTGGATTGCG
Organism: Allium sativum; assembly: GCA_030737875.1. NCBI lineage: Eukaryota > Viridiplantae > Streptophyta > Magnoliopsida > Asparagales > Amaryllidaceae > Allium > Allium sativum. The sequence continues at coordinate 826,187,622 of CM060913.1, forward strand.
CCCCAAAGGAAAAATCTTTTTTTAAAATACTGGTGCAATCCTGAATTGCGCTAGTGTTCTTGCCTTGGCCCGATCAAGGCTTACGTGGCTAAAATGGGGCTATATTTGCAATATTTTGCAGAAGGAGGCTAAAAGTGGGGGAAAAAGGAGGCCAGAAACGAAAAATGCTCTAATAAAAAGAACTGCTCTACTTTATTGACTTTAACAGCTTACAATAGAAAAAAACGCACAAAAGTAGCTACTTAAAATAAGAAAACATCAACTAAGCCTATCCATAAAATAAAAAATTTAAACATCAAAAGACTAGACTTATTTACTCCAAACTAGGATCAACATATTTGAATCATTATTCAACAAATTTTTTTCTTTTTAATTTGAAGCCAGCGTGTGTTTTAGTTGAGAATGGTTCAGGCATTGACATTAAGGACAATGAATTACGTATTTGGCTACTTAGGATGTTGAACTTGTTTATTTGACTACTTTGTTTAATTAAAATACATCTGTTGGATTATATATATATATATATATATATATATATATATATATATATTATATTTTTAATATTTTAATATGTGCCATATCTCTCCGCACCCGAATCCTCATATTTTTTAGTTTCTCGAATTTCCGTATCCCCGTACCACGCACCCGCATCCGCGCACCCGCACCAATGCTTCCTAGATTATAATGAATACAAACAGTTAAAAAACTAAATGAGGGAAAATCTATGCTAGGTACCTTGAAGAAACTATGTAGCACCACTTGACCTCTCTTTCTTCTTTAAGAAAGAGCTAATATATCAACGTAATAAAACTTGATAACTTAACAATAAAATGAAGCAAACTGTGTTCAGTCGTAGATAGATATACATTCACTTGGTTCTGATACTCCCACGAAACTCAACTTCTATTCTTATAACAATGGTTTCTAGAATTTTTAAAGCAGTAGTTCACAACTTCACGTAATAGATTCAATCAAAATAATTAAGTTTAACATAATAGTACTGAAAATACATAGACTATACATTACCATTTTCATTAGAATCTTCATTACATTTTTATGCCCCGTTATGTTCAACATGATTAATATTTTCCTTTTAGAGTTCAAGAGGATATCAGTATTAGCCATAAATGTGGAAAGTATAAGATCAAACCATTTCATTTAGTTATTATTCTCTTTCATCATCTAAAAAAGGCAACGTTAAAAATAGCATACTGTATAATGTCAAATGATGCCAAAGATACATAGAAACAGTGGATATGATTTAGTAATGAATAGATATGAATAAAAACAATTCAGATTTGAATGACTATCCTACTTTTGTGCACCACACGTATTTTCCTTCAGTGAACATCTCTAGTTGTTTAATTGGATTAGCAAGAGCTTTTACACTATCTCCACAATAACACAAAATTAAAATTTATAAAAATGAGCCAAGGCTAATAGTTCTAATGAAATGAAAATAAAATAAAAAAGAAAAGCAATTTCAGTTTAACTAAACTATTAGGTATATTGGTAACGAAGTAACATTGATACAATTTTATTACATAAATGTAGCCAATGAAAATATAAGTCAAATAAAAGAAAAATACCTAAATTAAATTCAGAAATTCAAAGAGCTTGGATCTATGGCACAAAAATTCATCTAGATTCTCCGCGTGTACATCCAAGCGAAGTCAGCAATATACAATAGAACTATTCTATATCATAGAATAAATAAAAGCTACAATTAAAAATTGAAAACGGCAAGCTCAATAAAATAAAAATATATTTTTACTGCTAGAGATAAGAGATGTGAAAACATACTAATAGAGGGGAGAAGTTATAGGAATGAATACATAATGGCGCAGTTTAATGAAAATGCCTTGAGCGAAAATTTATAAGATTCAAAATTGAATTAGAGCTTCAAAAAGAGAAAATTAGTACAGTATGCGAAATGAAGTTCAAAGGGATCTTAAGACACAAATTTGACGATAGCAATACTTTCGTACATCCAAAGGCATGTAATGCATCATATGGTGTCAATTCATCCTTTACGTGTTATGATGTTTAACTTATGAAACTCGTGGAGGACTTTTTTCTAATAAATCAACTTAAAGTAATATAAACATACAAAATATTAGGCAGAAATATGAAAACAAACCTACAATATTAAAATAAAGATCTATCATTAGTTTAAGTTATGTAGAAGAGGCATTATAAATAACAAAACTGATATAGTGCAAACTGATTTCTATAGTTTTATATCACTGTCATACAGAAGAACTCCCAAATTAAAACCAATATAGATTAAATTAATTGTTATTTCGTTTGATTAAAAAATCACCTTACGATGCCTTGGAACAACAATATCGTGAATTCTATAAATCGACCCAAATTTGATGGGCTCAATGCTAACTTTACTCGACCACGGCGGTCACCCGAACATACAGATTCAAGAAAAACGCCGTAGATTTGCACATCTACTCAGCCAGGTCATCAGAGAGGCAGATCGTGGTGGATTTATTCTTGAAAAGGAAATTTGGTCGAAAGAAGTAACTTAAACGTAACTGCGATTTGGGTAGAGAATAAAATTGAAGGAATTAGGTTTGGCGAATGGAAAAGATTTGATTTTGGGGAGGGGTATATTTTTAACTGTAGCGAGTACTACTGGAGAGAAGTAAAAATTCTCGATAATTGAAAGGGCTGTCGGAGTTCGACACTAGGATTTGCAAAGAAAAGAAGGGGTACATGTCAGCATTTTATATATTCTGCTTTCTATTATATATAAATATATATATATATGTATATATTCTGAAATAAACTAAGTCTGTTTTATAATATTTGAAAATGGTTTTTGGACTATAACACATCTGTTATAATCAGTGGTTTAGAAATCACTAGTATTTCACCTTGTTAAATATTTATCGATATTTATATCTTTAAAGGAAGATGTGAATAACTATAGAAATGGTTTTGGGTTTGTCGTGAAATTGTGTTATTTACATTCGTCATTAACTCTCTCGGATTATATCATCGAAGTTAGTATAATTGAATCTTTAAAGGAATGTTTAAAGATAATTATAAAAGGAAGTGTTTTGGATTTGTTGTAAACAGTGTTTCAGCAACACTTGTTTTTAAGCCCTTGGAATACAGTAAGTGGAAATATACAATTTAATGGTTTTTGAATATATTTAGATCATTAATAATGGCATTATAAAGATAGAACAAGTATACGAATCTTTCAGGATAAAGATATCGAATAAGATGTTTTAACTTATAAAAGAGAAGAGGTTCTTAATAGATGATGATTATAACATCTTTGATTATATTTTAAAGAAAAGAAATATTGGAAATAAATTATAGATACGCTTATACCAGAGGGATAAATATATGTATAACTTTTGAAGTATTGAATACTGTAAATGAATTGTGATTATACTTATGTCGGATGGATAAGTATATTAAAAAAAAGCGTTAAGACTATAAAGGAATAGGGAATTAGTAGAATATATATACATGCACATCTTTTATATGTTTAAGTTGAATATATACACTAGCATACAAAGGAATTTTAATCAAGTATGAGTTATTGATTAATAAGCGATGTCTTATTTGACAAATGAAGTTTTACTAGATAAAAGAAGTTTTAATTAGTGAAAGATTAATGAAATGGAAAAGGGATTAAAAGTCGTTTATATAAGTTAATCATGCTTTGACTATTATCGTGCTACATGACTTGATAGTTCTTTGGATGTTTAGTCGTTTATTATGGAAATTAAGCAAGGTTGTTTTCCATATACAATCATCTATTGTGTAAATTGAAGTCACTTAATCGACCATAGAACTTGACTTTAAATCTAGCGACCAATTTTAGGGAAACCCGGAATGGTAAGTGTTCCACTTATCGGAAAGCACTTCAAAGCTAGTATACGGGTTCTATGTTTTGGAAGCGGTTGTGAAGTGAAGTCTATGTGGGAATTCGAGGTCTGTTGAGATGCTCGAACACATGTAGTTATTCCGAGATTTGTGAAGGAATCTATGTGTGATTCAAAAATCAACTGTACTATGTGATCCCAACTGGAAAGTCTTGTTCTATTCTAGTGATGCAGACTTGTGAGAAGATGCCGAACGAAACCTCAACATCAAAAATGCCAGAAAATAGAGTAGGACCACAATCTGGGGTTTTGCAAACATGTGGCAAGATATATTGACTCCATATCTAGGGTATGCTTATTATCGAATCATGCGGGAGCTCCTCAAAGTTGCATGCGAGGTTGGGTGTTAACTCTGTTCTAGAACACGGTTTAAAACTACACACAAAATTGAGTGTGGAAGTAATAAGTCGAACATGATTATATGGATGGATCGGAAGGTTAAGGATATGGATCAGAATGTTTCGTAAAGCCATGGATCAGTAAGTACAAAGTGTGGCAGCATGTATGGATCAGACACGCTTTCTAGGGTGGACCGAAATCATGCTTTATCCCATGGATCAGAAGGCACATTAGCTGGTGGACCAAATACACTCTTATACCAAGGACACGAAAGACGCTGGTGCGACGGACCGGAAAGATTTTGGTGCTATCGACCGGAAACACTTTAGCTCTATGGATCGGAAAGGCTTCATTGTTGTGGACTGGAACATTTTATGGGTCGGGAACGTTGTAACCTCTGATCAATAGGCGTTACGCATAGTAAAATGCATGATTGGGCAAGGTGCCCATCGTGGGATCAGTTTATTTATTGGTGAACGAACGTGTTTGTCGATCCATGGCCATGGATCGAGCATATTTGAAGTTGCTTGTGCGTGCCACATGGCATGGATCGGATGAATCATAAATTCACATATATTATTTACAAGTTTGCCACTCCGTTCATATTTCATCTATAAATACCCCGTCTCCACACACATGAAAGGGATCTGAATTCTCCTACCCCGTAGGGATGCCATTTTCATTTCTCAACATCGTGCAATCATCTCAAACTCCATTAAAGCACCATCAAGCTTCGATCAGTCATCTCCGTCATCATGAAATCATCAAATATCATCATCAAGCTCGATTACCAAAGATCTAATCTGTAACACCCCGTATGTTGAATAACTTGTTATAATATAAATTAGGGCAGAATTATCTGAATCAGGGGAAACGGGCTATGCCATTGCGTTCGTCTCGAAAAAATATGCGAAATAGAGTCTGAGTTTTCGAAAATCGGAGTCCGTATGACCCAGTTAAAGCCCAACGAAGTTTCAGAAAATTCAAAACAGATTTAAAATATTCAAATTTCAGATTTCAGAAGAGGCGGGAAAATTCCCGCCAGACAGAGGGTGTCGACATAGGGGTCGACATGGGTGTCGACCCCCCCAAGGGGTCGACCCCCCCTGTCGGCCAATTTGGCCTGGGTGCAGCCTGAAGGAGTTTGGGCTGTGTTTGGTGGCTTGTGACGAGATCTGACGGCTCTAACCTAATCTAGGGTTAATCTAAGGGCCTAAACTACATCCTAAATCTATAAATACACCCTAAGACTACCCTAATTCATACTAAAAATAGAAACAACGTCGTCATGCCGTCAAAATGCAACTTGAAGGAGCCTCCATCAAATTAAAGAGGAAGATAGCTTCTCAAATCAACTTCTAATCAACTCTAGCAACTTAATCTTCTTCATAGGAGTGCTAATCAACAAGTTGTGAGTTTCTATGCCTTTAGCAAGCAATTCCTAAACTAATTATGATAGGATATAATGAGGTTATGGTTGTGAATGTGGATCAATGCAAGTTATGTTATCATATGCTATGTGTTCATGATGTTATGCAAGTTATGCAAGTCATATGCTATGTGTTCATGATGTTATGCAAGTCATATGCTATGTGTTTATGATGTTATGCAAGTTATGCAAGTCATATGCTATGTGTTCATGATGTTATGCAAGTTATGCAAGTCATATGCTATGAGTTCATGATGCTAGTTGTGCAAGTTTTATGCTATATGATCATGATGCTAGTTATGCAAGTTTTATGCTATGTGCTCATGATGCTAGTTATGCAAATCACTATGATAAACATTGATCCATTATGACACCATGTTATGCAAGTTTGGTGTTTGATTATATGCAAGTTCATATATGACATGTTATGCAAGTTTGGTGTTTGATTATATGCAAGTAACATGTGCAAGTTTACACCTTTGTATGTCATACATACATATGCAAGTTTACCCCTTTGTATGACATAAGTAACTTATGCAAGTTACCCTCTTTATGACATATGTGATTCATGCAAGTTTGGGTTGATTATTTATGCTAGTTGGGTTTGATGCCATGGTCATATATGCATGTTGACACCTTTAAAACCCATGTTGATGCTAATGTTATGCAAGTTGAACCCATTGTGTTTGTGATGAATCTTCCCTTTTAAGTATGTCATGTCAACGTATTACGTGGGGAACGATGGGGTTAATATTCATGTTAATGAAATGGTGTGAAGTTGGTATGATTATGCATACCATAAAGTGGATGCACATAATTGAGTCAATTATGTACATCGTTAAATTTGTAATTAATTAGGGATAATTAATACAAATTATGGGGGTGATTAATTAGGTGTAATTAATCGACTAAGACACGAGGTTGGACCCTTTTGTAGCATAAGACTGCCCGGAACCGACCGACAAATCCAGCGGCTACAAATGATTGGCCCTATGTGAGAGGTCTTAGGCATAAACTAAATACGTGACAAGTGTAAAGACACGAGGTTATACTCGGTTATGGCGTAAGGCTGCCCGGACCCGACCGGCAAATCCAGCTGCCATAAAAGATAGTCTAATGTGAGAGGTCTTTACAACGGTTACATTCTTAATCAATTAAGAAACACTTAACCAGATAAGCATGTAGTGGGGCATGAGGGGTTAAGTGGGTGCCTTGGGTGGCATGTGGAAATCAAGTAAGTGCCTTGGGTAGCATGTGGAAATCTAGTGGGTTGCCTTGGGTGGCAATAGAAAATACGATTAGAATATTTAACCAAGTGGAAACATGTGATTAAACATGATTAAAGGGTAAGTGGGATGCACTAGAAAAAGGGATAAACTTAGGTGGGTAGCTTGTGGGGGCCCATTTCAACCAGTAACCCATATGTATCTTATTGGGCTCGACCCATGTCGAGGACGGGACACGCGTACTGGGCTTGACTATAAGAGGCCAAAACGGGTTAGCGGTGGCAACGCAAGTCCAATGGGTTTCATATGCGTGTGTGGACCCGGGCTGGTAGGTAAGACGTTGTTGCATCGTGTAGGTATAAGCCGTGCACCGTTGATTGTATCGGGTTGCCACTTTGGGGAGTGATACACCCCACTGTGGGGCCAGCACGGGTATCTACGGTAGGGAGCCGATCGCTTGGGGAGTAGTGGGTACACCTAGTGGAGGTAGGGGCAGACGGCACCTATGTAGTCAGCTAGGGGTACACGAAACTACTAGTTAAATTTTCCAAGTCCTTGGGTGGGATCAACCTTTAAGTTTGGAATGACTGGTGTGGTGTAGTGTAGTAATTACCCTTGGGTGGGTAGATGCGTCTTTACCGTTATCTTAGTTCATCCTATGTCTAGTTGGCTGCTTAGTGTAGTCATTTATCCCCAGTCATCACCGTACCAAGTTTATATCATACCCTAATTACTTTAATGATTGTATTGTTAAAGTTATAGGGCTCACTCAGACTTATGTCTGACCCCGTTGTTTTTATCTTTTTCCCAACCCTCAGGTTCTCAGTGTGGGCCTAGCACTAGTGGGCTTTGATCAGATTGCTTTATCTATCTTTTGGAGCTTGGACCGTGATGTAAAGCCCAGCTTATCTTTTCTATTATGGCTATTAGTTATGTTGTGGGATTATGTACTTATGTTTTATCAGGATGGATATTTAGTACTTGACTCTTGTTTTAGTTGGTTTTGATATGTAACCAAACATGTTTATCTTCTGCTGCAATGAAACGATGTTTTAGATTTCAAGTATTATTTATATCTGTCTTGTTGTAATTTTTCTGTTCTATATTCACTTAAAATACTCCACCGAAGTTAAGGCATTCCCTTAGTGAGTGACCTTAGCGGGTGTGGGGTGTTACACGTGGTATCAGAGCTGAAGGTTACCGGAACAGATAAAATTTTTAGAAAACTATTTTTCTAAAACTATTTTTGGAAGAAGTATTTTCAAAAACATGTCTTTTAAGAGAAAAGTTTTTGAAAGAAAAGCATAATCCCCAATAGCCATATCTTTCTCGTTTGAATTCTCCGTTTTGAATCTTTCCTTTTTCGTTTCAGCATGGCTGAAGATCTTAACTTTCCGGAGGGTGTAGCGATACCAGTATGGTATAGGAGGTTGATGGAGGCTAGGGCCGCCACTGCGGGTCCAGCAAATGTTCCTCCACCAATAGTAGCACCCGATCTTCCTCCCCCTCCTCCTCCTCGCACGGATACTTTTGCTAAGACTTGCAAGGAATTTAAGGCTATGGGAGGGAAACCTTTTCAAGGATCAGAAACTTTTGTGGAAGCTAGGGATTGGCTTAAGGAGGTGGAAGAGTCGATAGATATCTTTGAGATGGAAGAAGGAAAGAAAGTCAAGTTAGCTGCTTGGTTAATGAAGGTAGAGGCCTCGTTCTGGTGGGAGGTCACTAATGGAGAGCGCCATGTTGACTCTTGGGCGGATTTCAGGCAAAGGTTTGTGGCAAAGTTTCTTTCAAGGGCGGAAGAAAATCTGTATATGGAAAGGTTCTTGACTCTAAAGCAAGGAAACCTATCAGTGAAGGAATATGTCAACAAGTTTAATCAATTGGCAAGGTTTGGCATAGACATGGTGAATACACCGGAGAAGAAGGCTTTGAGGTTCGTTAAAGGCTTGAATGAACCGATGCATGGATTGGCTATGACCCACATCCCTATGGGGGCCACCTTTGAGAAGCTAGTAGACATGGCACTCATGCATGAGGAAGAGAAGGGTCCCAATGCTAATAAGGCACCCGAGAAGAAAGGAGATCAGAAGAGACCTCAACAGCAACAGCAAAACAAGGGTGGGAAAGGCAACAGTGGCAAGGGAAAGAAGAAGTGCTTCAATTGCGGGACACCAGGCCACCTAAGCAAAGATTGTCGGAAGAAGAAGAAGACTGGCTGTTTCCACTGTGGCGAAGCAGGGCATCTAGTGAAGGACTGCCCTAAGAAGGGGCAAAGGACGAGATCTACCTTGGGAGGACAGGTGCAAGCTCTTATGGCACCAGGTCAGGCAAGGGTGCAAGTTCAGGCTCTCGCGGTTCCACCGATTCAGGAAAGAGGTAGAACTATTTCCGTTGAAAGTCTGGTTTTTCTGTTTGATCATCCTGTCCGTACTTTGTTTGACTCTGGCACATCGCATTCGTTTATCTCATCATCATTAGTTGAGTCACTGCACTTAGACACCAGTCTAGTAGATGATCCCTTGGTTGTTTCAAACCCAATTGGGGGCTCCACTTATTTGTCCATGATATGTTTGGGTTTGAAGATTTCTATACTTAGCGTTGAGTTTAGATGTGATGCTTTTGTTTTTGGCTTCACGGGCTATGGGTTGATTTTGGGCATGGACTGGTTATCCAGTAATGGTGCCGTTCTTGATTGTGAAAGGAGAGTTGTTAGGCTCATGACCCGCTTGGGTAATACTCTCGAGATCTCTTGTAATCCCATGGATTCTGTTATGCTAAGTTATCTTGAATCGCTTGACGCTTCGGTCGAGAGTTCGCGATCTATTAGAGTGGTCCGGGAATACTCGGATGTGTTTGAGGAGGTGAAGGGCTTACCTCTGAAGCAGGAGATTGACTTCCGAATATACCTAGTAGACAATGCTAAACCAGTATCTTTGCCAGTGCGCCACATGGCTCCTCGTGAGAGGAGGGAACTCCATAAGCAAGTAGGGGAGTTGCTTGAGAAGGGGTTCATAAGACGAAGTATATCGGAGTGGGGTGCTCCAGTAGTTTTTGCCACGAAGGCGGATGGGTCCCTCAGACTTTGTGTAGACTATAGAGAACTCAACAAGCTCACAAAGAAGAATAGACACCCATTGCCGAGGATTGATGATCTCTTTGATCAGTTGGTTGGCGCCTCAGTGTTTTCGCAGTTGGACTTGGCCACGGGGTTTCATCAGTTGAGGGTGGCTGAGGATAGCATAGACAAGACTGCCTTTAGGACTCCGGATGGTTTCTATGAGTGGCTTGTGATGCCATTTGGTTTGACGAACGCCCCCGCATACTTTGTTGATTTGATGAGTAGGGTGTTCAGGGAGTACCTTAATAAGTTCGTGGTGGTCTTTGTGGATGACATCTTAGTCTTTTCTAAGAGTGAAGAAGAGCATGCCCTACATCTTAGGGAAGCGTTAGAGACTCTTCGAGCGCATAGCCTTAAGGCTAAATTCTCTAAATGTCACTTTTGGAGGAAGGAAGTGCGGTTCTTGGGGCACGTGGTCTCCAAGGAAGGGATAGCTGTGGATCCCGCGAAGGTAGTGTCCATCCAAGATTGGAAGGTTCCGAAGAATGCTACCGAGGTGAGGAGTTTCTTGGGGTTGGCTGGCTATTATAGGAAGTTTATCAAGGACTTCGCGAAGATATCAGCCCCATTAACTCGCTTGACGAAGAAGAATCTAGTCTTCACATGGGACGTAGATTGTGATGATGCGTTCCAACGGTTAAAGAGAGCTTTAACCACAGCACCAGTCTTAGTGTTGCCAGATGGGAGTAAGCCATTTGTTGTTTATACCGATGCTTGTGGGACAGGACTAGGCGCAGTCTTAATGCAAGAGGGAAGGGTAATAGCCTATGGGGGAAGGCAGTTGAGAGCGCATGAGAAAAATTACCCTACCCATGATTTAGAGTTGGCCGCTATTGTTTTTGCGCTTAAGACTTGGCGCCATTATCTTCTTGGCGAGAGGTTTGAATTGTTCACCGACCACAAATCTTTGAAGTACTTGTTTTCTCAGAAGGATTTGAACTTGAGACAGCAAAGGTGGATGGAGTTCTTGGCATTCTATGATTTCGAGATAGCGTATACCCCTGGCAAGGGTAACGTGGTGGCGGACGCCTTGAGCAGAAAAAGGTTGTCCTTGACTCCATTGTTTGTGGAACGACGAAGCTTGGAATTTATCTCGATGTTTGATTTCAGACCTTCCGTTGACTTTATACCCGGTTTGCTAGCATCCTTAGAGGTCAGACCTACTCTTTTGGGACAGATTGGCGAGGCACAGCGGGACAACCCACAGTTGGTTGAGTTGGTAGAGAGGCTCATAAGGGGGGAGTCATCCAGCCATTTGAGTAGGTACACCCTAGACGATAGGGGGTGCTTGCGTAGAGACGGTAGACTTTGTGTACCGCAAGACGAGGGTTTGAGGAAGGCTATTCTTGAGGATGCGCATCGTTCAAAGATGACCATTCATCCCGGTGGGGACAAGATGTACCAAGACATGAAGCGAGTTTTCTTTTGGGCCGGTATGAAGAAAGATGTGGCCGAATATGTCGCTAGATGCTTGTTGTGCCAACAAGTGAAAGCGGAGCAAAAGAAACCCGGTGGGTTGCTTCACCCATTGGAAGTTCCGCAATGGAAGTGGGATAGCGTCTCGATGGATTTTATTGATGGGTTACCGAGATCAAGGAAGGGTAATACGGGAATCTGGATTGTGGTAGACAGACTTACTAAGAGCGCCCATTTCATACCCGTGAAGAGTAAGAGGGCTGCTCCATGGCTAGCTTTAGTTTACCTTCGAGAGATAGTTCGGTTGCATGGGGTAACTTCTAGCATAATGAGCGATCGAGATCCTATCTTCACTAGCGAGTTTTGGAAGAGTTTGCAAGAGGCAGTGGGGACTCAGTTGTGTTTGAGCACCGCATATCATCCTCAGACGGACGGCCAGACCGAGAGGGTGAATCGTGTTCTGGAAGACCTTTTGAGGCTATGTATCTTAGATTTTGGAGGTACATGGGAAGAGCATCTTCTATTGGTGGAGTTCGCGTATAATAACAACTTTCAGTCTAGTATTGGTATGGCTCCTTTCGAAGCTCTTTATGGAAGGCCTTGTCGATCACCTACATGTTGGTGGGAATCTACGGATAAGATCTTGCTTGGGCCTGATATGGTTAGAGAGACTTCGGAAAAGATTGATTTGATTCGAAGAAGGATGAAAGCAGCGCAAGATATGCAGAAATCTTACGCGGATAAGAGGAGGACGGATCTTGAGTTTGATGTTGGGGACATGGTCTTTATTAAAGTATCTCCATTACGGAATGTTGTTCACTTTGGGTCTGTTGGGAAGTTAGCACCAAGGTTTGTAGGACCGTTTCCTATTAAGGAAAGGATTGGACGGATGGCATATAGAGTGGATTTACCCGAGAGACTTAGTGGTGTACATGACGTATTCCATGTGTCACATTTGAGGAAGTGCCTACATGAGACCGCAGAGGTGGTAGAGCTGAGCTTGCTTAGAGAAGTGGAGGTAGAGCGTGATGTGACTATTCGACGAGCTCCTACCCGCATCCTTGGGTCAGAAATTAGGAAGTTGAGAAACAGAGAGGTTCGACTAGTCAAAGTGCAATGGGGAGAGGATGAGAGCAATGCTACTTGGGAGACAGAAGCGAAGATGCGTTCACTGTACCCATTCCTTTTTGAGGGTATGTCTTTTAACTTCTCCTTTATCGTTTGTCTAGTACTTATCTTATCTTTAGTATGTCCTCTCATTAGTACCTTTGACCTTTAGATAGGGTAAACCTATGGTTGAAACATGTGTTTGAGACATGTTATGATTGATGGATGTGTGTGGATGCAAGTGTTTGCTAGTGGTTGCTCGTGGATGCATATACACACACTTTAGACACTAGATCGGCTCAGTCACTTCATATTGCATATTGCATATAATTGTGTGTAGGTAGCTATATTAATGGATGTATAATGGTTGTGTTATCATATGGATGATGCATTTTGGTGTATGGTTGTGCACACATTTAGAAATAGTATGTGTCGATAGGGTTCTTTCGCATACATATTGGATGCATGGCACTATCATGGTTTGCATTAAGGAGGTCAACTGAATCAGTAGACCGCCTGATTTTGCATTAGACAGGGAACATATACACACACTCTTTGCATATGTTCATACAACATTAGAAACTTTAAGGACAATGGATGCCAGTGTTTGATGGTTTAGTAGATGGTTGTTTGGTTGGTAGGATACGTTCTTCTTGACTTAGAGATTTCGGGGACGAAATCCTTTAAGTAGGGGAGAATGTAACACCCCGTATGTTGAATAACTTGTTATAATATAAATCAGGGCAGAATTAATTTTTAAACTCTGAATCAGGGGAAACGGGCTATGCCATTGCGTTCGTCTCGGAAAAATATGCGAAATAGAGTCCGAGTTTTCGAAAATCGGAGTCCGTATGACCCAGTTAAGGCCCAACGAAGTTTCAGAAAATTCAAAACAGATTTAAAATATTCAAATTTCAGATTTCAGAAGAGGCGGGAAAATTCCCGCCAGACAGAGGGTGTCGACATAGGGGTCGACATGGGTCTCGACCCCCCCCCCCAAGGGGTCGACCCATGTGTCGACCTAGGGGTCGACCCCCCTGTCGGCCAATTTGGCCTGGGTGCAGCCTGAAGGAGTTTGGGCTGTGTTTGGTGGCTTGTGACGAGATCTGACGGCTCTAACCTAATCTAGGGTTAATCTAAGGGCCTAAACTACATCCTAAATCTATAAATACACCCTAAGACTACCCTAATTCATACTAAAAATAGAAACAACGTCGTCATGCCGTCAAAATGCAACTTGAAGGAGCCTCCATCAAATTAAAGAGGAAGATAACTTCTCAAATCAACTTCTAATCAACTCTAGCAACTTAATCTTCTTCATAGGAGTGCTAATCAACAAGTTGTGAGTTTCTATGCCTTTAGCAAGCAATTCCTAAACTAATTATGATAGGATATAATGAGGTTATGGTTGTGAATGTGGATCAATGCAAGTTATGTTATCATATGCTATGTGTTCATGATGTTATGCAAGTTATGCAAGTCATATGCTATGTGTTCATGATGTTATGCAAGTCATATGCTATGTGTTTATGATGTTATGCAAGTTATGCAAGTCATATGCTATGTGTTCATGATGTTATGCAAGTTATGCAAGTCATATGCTATGAGTTCATGATGCTAGTTGTGCAAGTTTTATGCTATATGATCATGATGCTAGTTATGCAAGTTTTATGCTATGTGCTCATGATGCTAGTTATGCAAATCACTATGATAAACATTGATCCATTATGACACCATGTTATGCAAGTTTGGTGTTTGATTATATGCAAGTTCATATATGACATGTTATGCAAGTTTGGTGTTTGATTATATGCAAGTAACATGTGCAAGTTTACACCTTTGTATGTCATACATACATATGCAAGTTTACCCCTTTGTATGACATAAGTAACTTATGCAAGTTACCCTCTTTATGACATATGTGATTCATGCAAGTTTGGGTTGATTATTTATGCTAGTTGGGTTTGATGCCATGGTCATATATGCATGTTGACACCTTTAAAACCCATGTTGATGCTAATGTTATGCAAGTTGAACCCATTGTGTTTGTGATGAATCTTCCCTTTTAAGTATGTCATGTCAACGTATTACGTGGGGAACGATGGGGTTAATATTCATGTTAATGAAATGGTGTGAAGTTGGTATGATTATGCATACCATAAAGTGGATGCACATAATTGAGTCAATTATGTACATCGTTAAATTTGTAATTAATTAGGGATAATTAATACAAATTATGGGGGTGATTAATTAGGTGTAATTAATCGACTAAGACACGAGGTTGGACCCTTTTGTAGCATAAGACTGCCCGGAACCGACCGGCAAATCCAGCGGCTACAAATGATTGGCCCAATGTGAGAGGTCTTAGGCATAAACTAAATACGTGACAAGTGTAAAGACACGAGGTTAGACTCGGTTATGGCGTAAGGCTGCCCGGACCCGACCGGCAAATCCAGCTGCCATAAAAGATAGTCTAATGTGAGAGGTCTTTACAACGGTTACGTTCTTAATCAATTAAGAACCACTTAACCAGATAAGCATGTAGTGGGGGCATGAGGGGTTAAGTGGGTGCCTTGGGTGGCATGTGGAAATCAAGTAAGTGCCTTGGGTGGCATGTGGAAATCTAGTGGGTTGCCTTGGGTGGCAATAGAAAATACGATTAGAATACTTAACCAAGTGGAAACATGTGATTAAACATGATTAAAGGGTTAAGTGGGATGCACTAGAAAAAGGGACAAGCTTAGGTGGGTAGCTTGTGGGGGCCCATTTCAACCAGTAACCCATATGTATCTTATTGGGCTCGACCCATGTCGAGGACGGGACACGCGTACTGGGCTTGACTATAAAGGCCAAAACGGGTTAGCGGTGGCAACGCAAGTCCAACGGGTTTCATATGCGTGTGTGGACCCGGGCTGGTAGGTAAGACATTGTTGCATCGTGTAGGTATAAGCCGTGCACCGTTGATTGTATTGGGTTGCCACTTTGGGGAGTGATACACCCCACTGTGGGGCCAGCACGGGTATCTACGGTAGGGAGCCGATCGCTTGGGGAGTAGTGGGTACACCTAGTGGAGGTAGGGGCAGACGGCACCTATGTAGTCAGCTAGGGGTACACGAAACTACTAGTTAAATTTTCCAAGTCCTTGGGTGGGATCAACCTTTAAGTTAGGAATGACTGGTGTGGTGCAGTGTAGTAATTACCCTTGGGTGGGTAGATGCGTCTTTACCGTTATCTTAGTTCATCCTATGTCTAGTTGGCTGCTTAGTGTAGTCATTTATCCCCAGTCATCACCGTACCAAGTTTATATCATACCCTAATTACTTTAATGATTGTATTGTTAAAGTTATAGGGCTCACTCAGACTTATGTCTGACCCCGTTGTTTTTATCTTTTTCCCAACCCTCAGGTTCTCAGTGTGGGCCTAACACTAGTGGGCTTTGATCAGATTGCTTTATCTATCTTTTGGAGCTTGGACCGTGATGTAAAGCCCAGCTTATCTTTTCTATTATGGCTATTAGTTATGTAGTGGGATTATGTACTTATGTTTTATCAGGATGGATATTTAGTACTTGACTCTTGTTTTAGTTGGTTTTGATATGTAACCAAACATGTTTATCTTCTACTGCAATGAAACGATGTTTTAGATTTCAAGTATTATTTATATCTGTCTTGTTGTAATTTTTCTGTTCTATATTCACTTAAAATACTCCACCAAAGTTAAGGCATTCCCTTAGTGAGTGACCTTAGCGGGTGTGGGGTGTTACATAATCCGCGGTAATCATTGCTATTAACAAGATCTAATTCTTTCTATGGTGAATTCAAAAGATTGTAGAGAAGAGATAAAGATTTGTTGTAAGAAATAGAAAAGTTGTATAAAGTGAAAATGATCATGTACCTTGTAATGATGAAGATCGTAATGAAATCATCCTTAAAAATGGACGTAGGTCAGATCTGAGGCCGAACCGCTATAAACGCTCTTTGCTTTTACTATTTTCTGCACATATTTGCTCCTAACTTTATTTTTGATTAATTTTAAAGTGTTAAAACACCTCTTGAGGTGTTAGTGCTATTTTAAGCATTAACATTTTTGGCGCCCACCGCGGGGCTCGAACCCACGACCATAAGGTTAAGAGCCTTAGTGGATTTTTGTAGATTTTAAAGATTGGAAGCCTACATTCTACGATAGATCCACACGGTCTAGAAGTCAAGCCCAGTGAAAGGATTCCTACGAAGTTTGGAAGATTGTCTGAAATCATGGCACCATTGAAGAAAGGTGGAAGTAAGCCTGTTAGAGGTGCAAATAATCTGTTAATGATGCTACAACTCCACAAACCAATCATTTTAATGTTGGCCAAACTGCGGGATTAGGAGTTGGCGTAACCAGAGGAGAGTTGGATGAAGCTGTTGTTGGCTTGACTAAGCAAATGGAGGTTTCGAACGAAGCTTTGATGGATAGCCTAGAAGCTCCTTTCGCTGCTCAAGCTAATATGGCAAATCAGAAAGTTGAAATTAATCTCAAAGATAATGCCAACTCTTCTGCTTTAAATCTCAACCGTGATTACTTTGTTCAGGAGGTTGATGATTCAGATGATGATATGCAGGATTCTAAGCCCAATGCCAAAAGTCATTCTGAATATATACTTCTCGAACAGTGGCTAGTCCCACCAAAGGGGAACCTCGCCATGCGAAAGGCCCATGTCCCCGGATCCTTAGCTATGATCGCTTGCCTAGGAGAGCATCCGGTGAAAGAGATGACGTCAGCCCCATGGAGCGAACCGACGATGAAGGATATATTTCAGATATGATTAGGAAAATTATGAAGGAGATTATGATGATGAATGATGATGAAATAGAATGGGATTTTCTTCAAGAAATACTTTGCTTACTGAGAGAATTCGGAAGGCTGAATTTCCGAAGAAATTTACTCCTCCGACTATGCCAGCCGTTGGCGGAACTGGTGACCTAACCTGTTCCTGTACAAGTATGACCAACACATTAATGGTGCACAGGCCATATATGAAATCAAGTGCTTGCACTTTCCTATTTACTTGGAGGGGTATCATCACTTTGGTTCACCAAACTACCACCAAAGTCCATGGATAATTTTTCTGTTCTAGCAAAAAAGTTCAGGGAGTAGTTTAGGCTGTACACTATGAAAGTCAAGGACATACTATAATTGTCAGACTTGGAGCAAAGACTGGGTGAATCAGTTAGAGCCTTTCTTATTTGATTTAATGTTTTTGTAACAGAAGTGGGGAATCCAGAGCCTCGAATGGTGTTGATGGCGTTATACAAGGCCGTGGATTAGAAGACTGAATTCAGGAGATGGTTGAAAATGAAAGAACCTAATACTCTTGAAAATTTCTTTATGAAGGCAGAGGAATTCATCAGAGTCAAAGATGACCCTTCTCTCGCTTATAATGTTGCTGAAAGTAGTGTTGTGTCAGAGAAGAAGGATAATGGTGCCCAAGGTAGTCAGAAGAATATAGGGGGACAGAAGAGAGGAAATGATGGGAATGATAACAAAAATGGCAAGAAGCTTCATTTTTTCTATCCCGCGGAATTGACTTCTCTGACAGATACCCCAGAAAATATCTTCACTATTACTAAAGACACGGAAAATTATCCGAATCTAAGACGTCTCAAAGTGGGAGAAAAATAGTTGAAGTCCGGAAGGTTTTGCCACTTCCATAATCTGCCCGGCCACAACATAAAGTAATTCACACATTTGAAAAGTTTGATTGAAGAATTAATCAGAAAGAATAGGCTACAACAATATGTGAGGAAGCTACAAGCTACAAATTCTTCCTCGACTCCTCAGGGGCAGAGGACAGCGGCTAATCGGCCTGGTTCAAGCAATGGAGCTCCAGTGCAAACTACTGCAAGGTCGGTGATTAACACTATTTATGGTGGATTTCATCCGGCAGGAAATCTCTGGGGTGATATTTAGAGGTATGAAGGAGCGTTGAAGTATGTTCTGTAGGAGGAGAGGTGTTTTATTCTTAGCAATACTATTCCCTCGAAGCATCAAAAAGTTTCTTATGTAACTATTACATTTGGAGACAAAGATGCAGAAGGCATTCTAGCCCCAACTCAAGATCCGATGGTGGTCACAGTCGGGATAGCCCCCAGCTATGGTCTAAAGGGTCCTTGTTGATTACGGTGCCTCCGTAAATTTCTTGTTCCGAAAGACCTTCAACCGAATGAATTTATCTATGTCAGACGTTCAAGCCTGTTAAACTAAGATCCAGGGGTCCACCAGAGAACCAAAGCAACCTATTGGAACCATTGACCTACTTGTCGAGTTGGGAAAGGGGGAAAAGAGAACTATTTTGAGCTAAACCTTTGTAATTGTTGATGAGGTTTCCGCTTATAACGCATTCCTTGGCAAACCCGCTTTAGTTGATTTCAGGATTACGCTAGCGTTATGGTGTCTTACAATGAAGTTTCCTACAAAAAGTGGTGTTGGAGTGGTTAAAGAAAATCAAGAGTCAGCTAGAGAATGCTATCTTACCGAGATGAAAGAGGGTAAGAATAAAGACAAGGGGAAGAGTGTGGAGGACTCCCTCCGCATTCTTGAACCTTCTTTATAGCAGCTAAAGCATGGCCCCTGCACTGGCGAGCATAGCGGGGCTCAAAAGGAGATGGATCCTAGAAAGTCCAGTGCAGGGGAGAATCCAGCTGCACCAGTGGTGGTCACAATTTCTATATCAGTTCATCTGAAAGATCCTGACAAAGTATTGAAGATATGGTCTCAGCTAGGCCAGAAATTGCAAAGTGAGTTAGTCATTTTTCTTAAATATAATCTAGATGTATTTGCTTGGAGACATGTAGATATGTGCGGAATATCTCCTGAAGTGGTTGTCCATGTTCTGAATATTGATCTCTGCATCACACCTATAAATAGGGGTGTAAATCGGTCGGACCGGACCGGACCGGACGGAGGTGTGTTCAGTTTCTGTCCTAAAAAAAATCGGACCGAACACGGACCGGACCAAAAAAATTCTCGGACAAATTTCTTTGTCCTAATTCGTGTCCTAAATAAAATCGGTCGGACACGGACATGTTCGGACCGATCGGACTCGGTCGGACATGGCTATTTATATCACATTTTGTACATTTTACTAGATTTTCTCTCAACTATATGTCGAATTACAAGTAATTCGGACGAATTCGGACGAGCTCGGACCGGACATGATTTTTTTCTCGTATAAATTTTGTTGTCCTAACTCGTGTCCTAAATGAAAATCGGACGGACTCGGACGGACGTATTTCGGTCACGGACACGAACGAACGTCGGACATTCGAACAAAATTTACAGCCCTACCTATAAAGCAGAAGAGGAGAGTTCAAAACCCTGAAAGATCTATGGCTCTCAAAGATGAACTTGACAGACTGATGGAGAATGGCTTCATCAGGAAGTCCATATACCAATATTGGGTGTCTAATCCTATTCTTGTGAAGAATCCGAAAGCAAGTGGCTTATTTGCATCAATTACTTAGATCTCAGCAAAGCATGCCCAAAAGATAGCTTTCGTCTGCCCAGGATTGATCAACGTATAGATGCGACAGCTTGGCATGAACTTCTATCATTCATGGATGCTAATTCAGGCTACAATCAAATAATGATGCATGAGCCAGATCAAGAGAATACAAGCTTCATTACGGATGTGGGCTTATACTTCTACAAATTCATGCCATTCGGGTTAAAGAATGCAGGGGCAAATTATCAATGGCTCGTCAATGCAATGTTCAAATCTCAGATCGGCAAAACCATGGAAGTATATGTTGATGATATGCTCGTGAAGTCAAAGAGAGCTGCCGATCACATGGAAAATTTGGCTCAGATGTTTGACATCCTCCGAAGATATGATTTGAAGTTAAATCCTCTCAAATGTTCATTTGGGGTCGCATTAGGAATTTTTTTGGGATTCATGGTCAATGCTAGGGGCATTGAGGCCAACCCTGCTCAAATTTCAGCATTAAGAGAGATGCGAGCTCCAAAGACCAAGAACGAACTTCAGAGTTTGAATAGGAAGGTCAATGCACTAAATTGCTTCATCTCAAAGGCAATAGACATGTGTATTACATTTTTTGATGCATTGAGAAAAGGAAAGAAAGACTTTGAATGGACTCCAACTTGTCAGGAAGCCTTCAAAGATCTGATCAGTCACATGGAAACACCTCCAATGCTTTCAAAGCCAGGTGATGGTGAGGATTTATTTTCATACTTGCCAGTCTCTTCCCATGCTTTAAGTGCATGCTCTGGTATGTGAGGATGCAAAGATTCAATGACAAGTCTACTACATCAGCAAAAAGCTTGTCGGAGCAGAGTTAAATTATCCAAAGTTAGAGAAGCTTGCATACTGTTTACTTATTGCCCTTTAGAAATTTAGGCTGTAATTTCAAGCTCATTCCATCAAGGTGATCACAAACCAACAGCTGAAGCAAGTCTGGTTTCATCCAGAGACTTCGGGGAGATTATTGAAGTGGAATATTAAACTTGATCAATATGATATCACATATCATCCTCGAAGAGCAATCAACGGGGCAAGCCTTGGCGGGTTTCATTGCAGAATTCACTGACAGAGGAGACGAGAAGGAAGAGCCTATACAGCTGATGGTTCAATGGAAGTTTTTTATTGATGGGGCCATGAATGAGTATTGTTCCACGGCTGCGGTGGTGCTAGAGACTCCCGAAGGACACTCAGTATGTTATGCATTGAGGCTCGAATTTCCATCAACAAACAATGAAGCAGAGTATGAGGCCTTGATAGCTGGATTGAAGATAGCAAAGAAGTTCAACTTGAAAGATTTGCAAATTTTCAGTGATTCTCAGTTGGTGGTGTGTCAAGTCAAAAGAGAGTTTCAAGCTAAAGGTGGAAACTTGCCAGCATTTCTATCCAAAGCTTGGGAACTACTCAACAACTTGGACTACTATACCATCACTCATATTCTGAGGGAAGAGAACATGAAGGCGGATTCACTTGCTAAGTATGTTATCTCAAGGGATGCTCAGTGATTGGGATTAGTGCCCATCGAAGTTCTCTCTAATCCAAGTATCGAAAATGCTAATGTTGATTGGGTCATGGAAACTGCTGAAGAGCCAGACTCATGGATAACCCCAATCAAAGATTACCTTCTCAACTGTACGCTCCTAGAAGAGCAAAAGAATCAAATAAAACTGTTGCGCAAGGCACCTCTCTTTCTTATACAGGATGGCCGGTTTTACAGATGATGTTTCTCTATGACTCTACTCCGATGTGTGTCCAAAGAGGAATCCAAGGCAATTCTGGTAGAATTACATGGTGAAGAGTGTGGAGGACATTCGGATGGTAATACATTGGCTAAGAAGATCCTTTGATATGGTTATTTCTGGCCCGACTTAAACCGAGACTCTGCAGCATATGCCAAAAAATGTGATAGATGTCAGAGATTCGCAAATATTCCAAGATCGCCATCCACAGAGTTGACTCAAATAGTCAGTCCATGGTCGTTGGTTGTCTGGGGCACTGACTTGATTGGAGCGTTACCAACTGCCAAATCCAGCATGAAGTATAACATTATCGTCATCGATTACTTCACGAAGTGGGCAGAAGCAGAGCCACTGGCCACCAATAACTCAAAGAAAGTTATCAATTTTGTCTTGGAGAATATCATTTGCAGGTTTGGTGTTCCACGGAAGATAATTACCGAAGATGGAACTCAGCTCCAGAGCGAAGAATTCAAAGGTTTCTGTGCCAAGTATAAGATCCGGAAGAGTTTTGCAGTTGTGGTCCATCTGCAGGCAAACGGGCAAGTGGAAGCAATCAACAAGATCATAAATTCAACCATCAAGAAGCATCTTGAGAAAGCTAAAGGTGGTTAGGTGGATGAGCTCCCTCTTGCACCATGGGCGTACAGAACAACTCACAAATCTGTGACTAGGCACACTCCTTTCTCCCTAGCATTCGGTTCTAAGGCAATGATTCTGGTAGAGCTGGAGGTTCCTACCCACCACAGACTTCATTTCAATCAAGCGCAGAATGATCAGCTGCGACTAGAGGCACTCGATCATCTTAAAGAACGAAGGGATGAAGCAGAGCTCTGAATCGCATCACACCAAAGTAGAATAGCCATACACATCAACAACGAAGTCCGCCAAAGAACTTTCGAAGTTGGTGATCTTGTGCTGAAATGGGTAATGACTGCCACAGGTGTATTCGGTCCAAATTAGGAAGGACCATATGTGATTAGTCAGAAGCTATTGGATGGCACCTTCAAACTATCAACGGTGGATGGAATCCCAATCCCAAGAGCTTGGAACAACGACCACCTGTCTCGTTATTTTACATAATTTCTTTGTTCAATTTCTTGTAAAAATGATTGTAAATATTTCTGCAAGTATTGTAATTGAACATCATCTATGAATGAAAGCGTGCCTGCTTATGTCGATAATATTTTTGAAATTTTTTGTTAAACAGTTCAAAATTACTTAAACTCGATTTAATATTGCATGTCATCAAAAGAGCGCATGCTTCCTCAAAAAACCAACGATATTTGGCAATACTTACAACGCAATGAAAATAACTCAAGTATTGAGTACCACAAACGTTCGTCTGCATGTATGCGAGGATGTAGAGCACCACCTTGAAGATTGAAAGAAGGGATCGCTAGAAGTCAAATCGCTAGGAGTCGAATGATGAAAGGAGCGACAAGCAACTGGAAGACAACAAATTGCAAGTTCCACCAAAGGGGCACCTCTCCCAGTGAGAGGCACAGGGCCTTAGTTCTCAAGTCGTGATAGCTTGCTAAGTAAAGCGTCCGGCAAAAGGACCGGCGTTCGCTCCGTGGAACAACGCAATGAAGTACGCTTACAAAATAAACCCAAGACCTCCATAGGGGCACCTAATCTAAGTCTCTGATGTTTAGGTTAATCAATTTAATTGGGGATGGAAGTCTTTACTACTTCAAGTAACCAAGCTGGATAGCAGACGAAGTTGGGCTTAGATTAAAGACCTCTACGGAGGCACCAAACTTAAGTCGTCGACGCTTATGTTAATTGGCTAGCAGTAGATGAAAGTCTTCGATGCCTGAATTAACCATGCTGGATTGTAGACAAAGTTGGGCTTAAACCAAAGACCTCTATGGGGGAACCTAATCTAAGTCGTCGACGCTTAAGTTAGTCGGTTGGCAGTAGACGAAAGTCTTCGACGCTTGAATTAACTAAGCTAGATTGTGGACGATGGGCTTAAACCAAAGACCTCTGCAGGGACCCCCAATCTAAGTCGATGACGCTTAAGTTAATCGGCTGCCAGTAGACTAAAGTCTTCGATCTTGAATTAACCAAGCTGTATTATAGACAAAGTTGGACTTAAACCAAAGAACTCTACGGGGGCACCCAATCTAAGTCGCCGACGCTTAAGTTAATCGGCTGGTAGTAGACAAAAGTCTTCGACGCCTAAATTAATCAAGCTGGATTGTAGACGAAGTGGGGCTTAAACCAAAGACCTCTACAGGGGCACCCAATCTAAGCCGCCAACGCTTAAGTTAATCGGTTGGCAGTAGACGAAAGTCTTCGACGCCTGAGTTAACCAAGATGGATTGTATACGAAGTTGGGCTTTAACCAAAACCTCTAGGGGGCACCCAATCAAAGTCTCTGATGCTTAGATTAATCAGGTTAATTGAAGATGAAAGTCTTCACTATCTGAATTAACTAAGCTAGATAATAGACGAATATTGGGTCCAAAATATAAGACCTCCCATGTGGGGGAATAGATACTAAAGACTTCTCTAAGAAGAAGCATAGGGTCAATCAACAAAGCCGGGTTTCTTCGATGTAGAGGCAAGCCCAAAAACTCTCAATGCACTGGTAGAAGCAAAAAGACTTCACCAACAAATTGGAAGCTACGAGTGCTTTAGCCAAAATCAGAGAAACCCGAAGAAGTCGATCACATCCAGCATATGAAATTCGTGATGACCTATGGTATGGAGGCAACACAACCACATTGTAATGAAACAATGCTCTGAAAGCATACACATTTTATCATGACATCGCAACAAATAAAGGACTTGTACTCTACGAAGAGATGAATATATGGAAGTATGACAAAGCTAAAGTACAACAAACCAATAGAAGAATTATTGCATCAAAGCGAGTTTCAGAATCAAGTCTTTACAAATTCAAAAGCGAGGACCGATACCCGCATAACATCCTCTCGAAGCAAATTGCAAATAAGAAAGCTATGTAAAGCAAAGCAAATAGCTAAAAGCCCTAATCCTTCTTCCTTACACCCTTGGATGTGCTACTAGAACTCAGTGAGAGCTTGGTAACTCTGGGGAGGGGAGGTGTAATGGCAGGCTGGCCCCTATCCTTGGCCTCTTCATCATCCTATGGACCTTCGGGAGAAGAGAGAGCAAATGTCTTCTTGTGAGCACTACGCTTCCCCTTTCATTTCTTTGATGAAGACTTAACCTTTTTCCCTAAGCGGCCTTTTGCATCCTTATCCAGGCTCTCATTTATATCCTCAATATCGTATGATCCTCCTTCCAGTGAGTTGTTTGGGTCATCCAAATCAACAATGGCAGCAAATTTCTCTTATTGCGACCCAGGCTGCGAAGCAGAGGCAGCATGGAGGCAGTGGCTAAAGAAGGATCGCCTGGAGGAGTGATAGTCAATGAAGTTCTTACCACCAGGATTGAAGGGGTAAGGATGACCTCTACTTCGGGCATAGCGGGAGAAGGCCTTGGTGTAACCAGGCCTAATGCAAATGAGTGATAAGCGGGAAGCTCATTATACTCACAGGGGGTGAAAAAGAAATCCAAGTCCGATAAGACTTGATCGATGTCGGTTTTACATACGATGTGATATCTTATATGCTCTACTTCATATTTGCTTGGATCATCGTCGTTGTCATCATCTCTTGGATGCTCCTCAGTTGGTTTCTTCTTTTCTTCAGCACTAGCAATGGGATCAGTGGAAGGTGTAATATCGGCCTTCGAAGGAGAAATGTTGATATCGGTAGAAGAAAGGTCGGAAGTGGTATCAGTTGTGTCATGGACGTGCTCCCCCGAAGATTCGGCACCAACTTTTAAGCCTCGTGCCCTCCTGAGCTCCTCTTTTCCCTTGACCAGAGCAGCACAAGATTCATCATCCAGATAATGTTTAATGAGCTCCTCCTATGGATAACCACCACCCTCAAGCTGTGCGGGAACTTCTTCCCAGAATTCAGCAAAAGTAATTGGGAATTTGTCTTGGAGAAATGATAAATTCCCTCGCCCCATGACACGAAACAAGTAGAATCTGAATAGAGTTGAGTCTAGGTCAGCTTTGCTCTCAACATGTGCCTGCTCAGGAGCAGCCTTACCTGCAAGAACTTGATCTTTCTTCTGCTGAAGATTTTCTATTTTATCCTTTAGCAAAGATATCTCCAATTCGTGAGCAATATTCTTTTCACGAAGACTGTCCTTGTCTCGCTGATAAGTTTCATTAGTTTTTGCTCCACGGCTAATTTTTCCTCTGCGGTCTTCTAGGCAGAATGAGCGTCTTTGATCTGAGAAGTTAACAAAGATTCCCTCTATTTAGCGGCAGCAAGCTCCTCTCTAAGCCTTTTGTTCTCAGCTTCTAACTTCTGGTTCTTCTGGGTGAGAGATTGAATGCTAGCATCAAGAGACTTAAGGGTTATATCCCACTTAGCTTTGTCATTTTCCATTGTCAGCATGGCCTGAACATTAAGCTTATTAACCATTTGAAGCTCATCATCCAGCTTTTCTCAGAGGGTCAGCTTCTCAACGTTACTCTTCATCTTCTCCAGATCCTTAAGCATATCGGCCATTTCAAGCGGAGATATGTCCAGAATGAAGCGGACACCTTTTAAGAACCAATCGGGAAATCGTTCAGCAAGTGTCTTCGGTACTGGATCAAGAATGTGTTTTGGCATCTGGATAATTTGTTGTGTATCAGTAGGAGTGGTCATAGCAGACGGAGGTGCAAGAGGCATAAGGCTGGTAGAAGTTTGAGCAACACCTAGACCGCTTATGTGAATCTCCTTCATTGTGATCCTTGCCTTTATCCTTCCTTTCCCTCTTCCTAGGATGATCATCCCTCTCCTGCCTATCCCGGTCATAGCGGTTGTCACGACCTTGCCTGGTCCGCTCATACTCATCTTGAAGATCCCGCTCTTCTTGAGCTTTTATCACTCTCCAATTCTCTTCAGTCTCTTCATAATAGTGAAGTAGAGCATAACGACGTGGGTTATAAGAACTTCCGTAGTATTTGAATTCATCTCCATATGAACGGTGCATGGTTTCACCTGTAAAACAAAAGAAGGCGAGAGTTCAATGTCTAAAGCATGAAATACTGGGGTAGGATAGAAAGCACATACAAGATATTCAGAGCTCTAAGTGTGTGTGGTATGTGATCTAATGCGCATCAAATGACGAACCACTCGTAGTTTTTGAGGTCAAGGTTGTTGCGTTAATAGAGATAGGTTTTTGAGACGAAGGAGTCACAACCAATTCAGAAGCCACCTTTGTCACTAATGCAGAGAGTTTGGAAGTTATAATATCACTTATACTAACATTGAGGTCGCTCAAATCATCGTATATATCCGTAAAGTCCTCCTGATATGTGGTTGGAATAGTGGGGTCAGTACAGGTTCTTTCAACATTCAAATCGCCTTTGTTCGCGATTTCTCCTTCCT
Source organism: Allium sativum (assembly GCA_030737875.1). Lineage (NCBI taxonomy): Eukaryota > Viridiplantae > Streptophyta > Magnoliopsida > Asparagales > Amaryllidaceae > Allium > Allium sativum. The sequence goes on from CM060913.1 coordinate 826,214,852, forward strand.
CAAGTTATTCCTAAGTCATCGCAAAACCTTTACCTTCGCGATGAATGATTTCTTCCTCTTCAATGGAGGGTAATTGAGACTGAATAGACGATTCATCGCTGTCAGCAAGGTTTGAGCATTTCTTTAATGAGGACTCGTGGACATGACTTTTCGATGCAGCATCTCCTTCAGAAGCCGCAGCACCTGATGTTGTAGGCGTAGGCTGAGGAGTAGAAGAGGTTTCTTCAGAAGAGAAAGACCTAGAAGGATCAAATAATCCAAATTTACGGAGAAATTCTTCAGTGACTAAAAACTGACTAGTCCTCTCTTTTTCATTGACCGCTCTTAAAGCATCAAGAGTAGATTTATAGGTAGTGGAGTCTTTGATAAGAGATGGTATTTCTGCAAAACAAACGGAAGATTCATTAATCGACACTTAGAAAAAATCAGATGTAAAGAGCTCTGAGCAAAAAAAAAATGTTCACCTTCCATAAAAGGTATCCGGCCATCGAATATAGAAAAATTGATTCAAAAATACTCGGACACTATATGATAATCCAATAATAATCTTGCAATTGAGAGCGCCTTCAACAAAGACAACAGAAGGGTGTTCTTTCCTCCTTTGAAAACGCACAAATAACAGGCATCCTGGAAAGTAGGCATAGTACGCCTTGACCTCATGAAAAGCACACAGAGCCCCAATAAAATGGCATAACCATTTGGGTGTAGCTGAAATGGGGCAATGGCTAGATGTTAAAGGACCATCTGTAGAAATTGGTTGAAAGGAAGGATGGCCCCAGTCGCTAACATGTGACGGTTGAATGCTATAAAGCCAAGGGGTGGACGATCAGCAGAGTCTCCTGGCCCTGGCAATCTTTCATCCGCTTCGGGAATGCCAAATTGAGTGCATAATTGCTTGAAAATGCGTGGGGGAAATTATTATATTACATCTTTCTGATGGTGGATTTTTAGGAGGGCGGGGACTAGGGACAGGCTGGTGAGGCACCGACCCAGAAGCTGTGGTAGTTGTAACTTCAAAAGATTGAATGGAAACTCCCACTTGAGAAGAGGTAGATTTCTCCTCGGATTGAAGACGAGTCATCTGTCTGGTAGTCATTCTACACAAATAATCCTATTTTAAATAACTTACACATGCATATTTCCTAAGTGTGAAGTGTTGTGCGGAATTATATAAGTCATTAAATGAAAATGAAGCCTGAAATCTATAGTCGACATGAGTCGATGAGTTGATATTAGGCGCCCTCGCGAATTCAAGCTAGAATATTGTGTTTGTGCAGGCGATGTTTGACAAATTATAAATGGTTGAACGAAAAAATCTTATGTAGGCATTTCATTCAGTTCAAGTCAGAGAATTCGCTGTAGTTTATTTTTAAGTGATTAAACTAATATGCCATTGATGTGGGCAGTCAGTGGCAATATATTAGCCCAAACACGTGCAAGTGTTTGTCTTGATTGCAGGATAATCAGTAGTGAAAAGGCATGTTCAACTTATAAGTGCAGGTTCAAATTATTGATCACTTTAAAACTTGGATTGCTTCAACACACTCAACAATCGACAACTAAAAAAATCCTAAGGCAATGCACTTCGATAGTGGATGATAAGTTCATGATCCATCATGGATCACCACTATCTGATCCATCATAGATCGGAAGTATCTGATCCACCATGGATTATCCGATCCATTGAAGAAATTACTAAATCCGAAGGCGATTCAAAGGGCTTTAGTGATCAAGTCCATTGATCAATGTGCACAATTGCTAAGTCCAAATCAGGGCGTTCACGCATCAGCACAACGTCAATCAATAACATGCAATTCAACGAGGATTGGTAATCGATAGGATCAAATTGATCAATTTTACAAGCAATTCAGTGTATATCACACAAAGACCTCATACGTTGTCGATAAATCGTGAAAAATTGGCTTAAAAGGAATTTGCTGAATTCAAACTCGAAGCATACAATATTGAAATGTAAATCAAAATTAATCATAAAACCGAAAGTCATTATAGCAAATTTTAGGCTACGACCCATGAAGGTGAAAATCAATGGGTTCACTGATTACAAGCATCAAACTGCCAACAAAAACCGAATTAAAGTACAGATTCATCAACACAACACAAACTCTACATCAGCAAAATCAATTCAAGATTGCAATTCGATTAAAATATCAAATCATCGAATGCAAGTCAGAGCATAAATTTCTCAGGTCCGAAACAGTTGAAAAAAACCAACTCGGCCCAAAACTTGAAGGTACAATCACCTACAATGGATATGGTTGGTCGGATTATGATGAAAGTGGCTCACAATAGTATGGATGAGGTGCGTCGTTTCAGATCAAAAAAGGATGGTCTTTATTTGATTTGAAATCAGTTGAGTTTGCAGTGGAAATAGAGCTTGAAGATGAATCTAGGGTTATTGATGATCAACGTCGAAGATAGCAGCTCGGATCTGGTCGATGACAAAGAGGTACATCTGGATGATTTTCTCAAAAGGGAAGCATCGCCATTAAAATGATTTTCTGTCGAAATTGTAAAGTGAAGGGCTACGGGCCCAAAAAGAAAATATAAAGCAGCCAGTGCTTGGTTCACGGTTGTTGAAACATGCCGATCCATCAGGAAAATGAGCATTCGATCCATTAAAGAAAACACTAGAACCATAAATGAAGGACCCATCTAAAAAAAACATCATGACCTTTGAATTTCGAACCTCATATTTTTTATGCAAAAAACACGAGCTCCGATGGGCAAATGTTAACCCTATTCTAGAACATGATTTAAAGCTAGACATGAAATTGAGTGTGGAAGTAAGGGGTCGAACAAGATTATATGGATGGATCGGAAGGTTAAGGGTGTTAGATCAGAATATTTTTTAAGACATAGATCGGTAAGTACAAAGTGTTGCAGCATATATGGATCAGACACGCTTTCTAGGATGGACCAGAATCATGCTTTATCCCATGGATCGGAAGGCGCATTAGCTGTTGGACCTGAAACACTCTTATACCATGGACCAGAAAAATGCTAGTGCCATTGACCGGAAATATCCTGGTGCTATGGACCAAAAACAGTTTAGATCTATGGATCAGAAAGGCTTCATTGCTGTGGACCGGAACATTTTATGGGTCAGGAACGTTATAACCTCTTATCAACAGGCTTTGCGCATGGTCAAAAACATAATCAGGCAAGGTGCCCATCGTGGGATCCGCTTGTTTTTTGGTGAACGAACGTGTATGTCGATCAATGGCCATGGATAGAGCATATTTGAAGTTGCTTGTGCATGCCACGTGGGATGGATCAAATGATCCATAAATTCACACAAAATATATACAAGTTTGCCACTCCATTCAAATTTCATCTATATATACTCCATCTCCACACACATGAAAGGGATCCGAATTCTTCGACCCTAAAGGGCTGCCATTTTCATTTCTCAACATCGTGCAATCATCTCAAACTCCATTAAAGCACCATCAAGCTTCGATCAATCATCTCCATCATCGTGAAATCATCAAAGATCATTGTCAAGCTCGATCACTGAAGATCTAATCCGTGATAATCATTGTTATTAACGAGATCTAAGTATTTCTATGGTGAATTCAATAGATTGTAGAGAAGAAATAGAGTTTTTTTAAGAAATAGAAAAGATGTATAAAGTGAAAATGACCATGTACCTTGTAATGATGAAGATCGTAATGAAATCATCCTTTAAAGTGGACGTAGGTCTGATCTGAGGTCGAAACACTATAAACGCTCTTTACTCTTACTATTTTCTGCACTTGTTTGCTCTTAACCTTGATTTTGATTAATTGTAAAGAGTTAAAACACCTCTTGGGTGTTAGTTCTATTTTAGGCATTAACATTGGGTATATTTGGTTACACATGGTGCACATCGATATTTTCTTGCGTAGGGCAGTTGTGGTTACCTTTTGGTATATTTTACCTCTAGATATACGACGCTCGAAGGTAGGTATTGAGCTTTGCGCATCGAGTTCAGATTTTTATTGAGAGATCTCTGATGGAAAATCCAATATGCGAACATTCTTTATCGGTTTTATTTGTACACTTAATAGTTGTCTACTATAACCAATGTAACCATTCCAGCTATTTGATTTAATTTATATTCCACACCTTAGACATTATATATCATACAACTATACTTCTCTCAATAAATGGTTGGATGTTATTGAGGGGATAACCATTACGGACATACGTACGACATCAGATTATATTGACATGTGTCACATATATGTTGAGTTATCTCACGCGGTTGCCTAGCCTGATCCAGGTGTTAATTATAATGCTCGGGTCAGACCGAGTATATTTTTAGATTGGACTTAGATTGCTCTGGAGCTTCAAAAGAGGAGTTGGTGACGTGACGTATGCTCATGTTCTTTTATTTTATTCAGCTATGTATGTTCTTGTATGTATCAGAAATTGTAAAGGCAGGTTATTATAACTATTCAAGTTAATTCATTATTTTCTATGTACTCTGATTGATGTATGTAAATTAAAACTTTTTTGGTTTTTGTAAAGAGCACTGCTTATATTATAGATTATTCGTTTCGTTGTGAGATTATATTATGTATCTTCTTTCTTCTATCCTTTTATCTTCTTTCTTTTCCCCTAACTATCAGACTTTCTGACACTTGATTTGAGATACATGAATACATAGGATGTATTAGTGTTGATTTTCGAGAGCTAAAAAGTTGGGTCGTTACACATGATGTGTTTAATGAAGAAGAAGGAAAAAAGAAGAAGAAGATGAGTATTAGAGTTAAAGAGTTAGGTTTGGCTTGCTTATATAAAACTCAAAGAATGATTTAGGCCTTTAAATTGGCCTATGAATTCTTTAATAATAATATAGCCTCTTTCTTAATTACTTTGTAACAAATTAAGATCTTAGAACGCATCTCATACGTCCATTATTATTTTCATCCACTCTGCATTAAAAAGTGATTTGACTATACCACTTAAAAATTGTAATAAATGAATATATCTTAAAACCTATTGGAAAGTTATCTTCATATAAAAGAATTGATTCATAATCTCTAGGAAATAAAATCCCCACTAAAACGGATTAATAAACCTATGATTCAATCAGTGCTCAATTAATTTCTGTGGTGTACAATTAATCCTCTATGATATATGAAACTAAAGAAAATTGTGTGAGTATATGCATACATATATACATACATACTTATATATATATATATATATATTTGACAATTCGGATGCATACTAATTAATGGTAACAATATGCAATTAAGCCCACCTCCACCCAATATACGGAGTTAACAAAAATCCCATCCATAAATGTTTTTAAAACATAGAATATACTGACAATTATTGCACAACTGATTGCTAGCCTATGCAATTAATTCATATAAGTGGAAACAACACTACACCATAGATGGCCTACTGAATGAAAATCCAAGGTGTTGCCAGCTAAAATATTGCCACAACTATGCTGATTTTTGTCTATTGCAACACACTCTTCAATGTGTTAGCATATATATCAAATGTGTTGCAGTAGCTATAGTTATAAACTTAAAAGTTTAATTTGCCACATCATCAATCTGCACCTATAAAAACATGCATATTTATCCGTTAATTTACCTTTTAAAAACAACATATGTAGTTGACACCTCACTAATCCGTTAAAATCCTACACCACTAATAGGAAATCACCTTACATTACTCATTTCATTCTTCTTTCTCAACTTCTCAGATCTGTTCGTTCCCACCCCCAAATTTCTAATTCCAATCCCTAATTTTCATTCACCTACTTCTTCCACTCCAACCCTCTCTGCGTCCTCCACTTTTTCCAGCTAGTCCTAGACTCCAACTCTAAACGCACCCACTTCTTCCCTTCCCCGTCATCAAACGACAGTCAATCCAAGAAGAAAGGTGCTAGCTTTTTATCTTGTGTTTCTCATGTACGTTTCTGTTGGTGTTTTGACCATCGCTATTTATTAGCCTATCGAGAAACGGAAATTATTATCACCATGAGTATAACTGGTGTTAGATGATTAACAATTCTTGCCTATTATTTGTCAATGAATCCACACTTTTTTCAGTTTGAATGTGTATACTAATGAAACTAGACGTGTAAATGGTGTTATTTGCAATGAATTCATAGTTCATATATCATACTGGAAGAACGTGTACATCATTTTGTTTGGTTGGTGGTGTTATTTTGTTGTTCTTTTGTATGTTGATTCGTTGAAATGTTCTTTGAGCAGCTATTAGATTGTTAATCAATTTAATAACATGGAACTTTAGTTCCTAGTAAAACGTGGTTGTGAACAATTAGACCATCGACCTTATATGAGCTATATGTTCTAAATAACTGCTCAAGTTTCCTAGGTTGCTGTTGTCGGTGATGATTGAGACATGATACTGCTAGGTTTTTTTAATAAGATATACAGTGGTTTATGAAAATGGTTTCATAAGGATGCTTACATACACATGATAGTATTCATTTCTTAAGTATTTTCATATTTGTCATATGCATGATTTTTCGCCTAATTCCTAATCAGATGAGATCTGTATGCATAGTTAGAAATTATGTGAAAAATCACTTCATCTATGATTGTTTACACCTGTTGCACATTAATGTGTGTATCACCATTGACATCATTGTATGTCAGTTAACCAAGATTGTTTAAGTAATGCCTGGATATGCTTAAAAGGCCATACAATGATATATCTGCATACATGGATCAATAAACTGCTAATGGATGATTGTTTCTTCATGATGCATGCTTCTAAAATTTTATGTGAGCTTTAAGAACTATTCATATCATTTGTAGTTTATGCACACAAATACTAAATGCATGAAATACATGCATGCCTGAAAGCTTACTTTAAATCATTTGTAGTTTGTGATATTACTGAAATGATTTGCAATTTGTGATATCACTTCAATTCTTCCTTCAATTCGAGTTCAATGACCACTCAATCAATTTCTACTTCAAATTCATCAACAACGGCTGCAAGAAAGATCTGCCACCACAAAATCCCAGCGAAGACGATGACTGTGAAGATAGGGTCGAATGCAAGAAAGAAATTTTTTGGTTGCTCCATGTGGCCGGTAAGTATAAATTAGGTTTTTTTTGGTTTCTTTGTCGGTTATCATATCTTTCAGTGATGTTTTAGTCGAGAATTTAAGATATGTGCAGAATGGAGATTGTGGATATTTTATGTGGCATGATGAAGTGTATGAAATCAATAACAATGCTGATTTGGAAGATACTACTATTAAATTGATGGAAAAAGAAAAGATTATATCGCAATTGCTCGTGGAAAGAAGACAATCGAAGAAAGGTTGCCAAAGCAAAAGCAAAAGAGGAAAAAAAAACCGATGAATTTGTGGCAGATATGAAGGAAGAGTTGACCCTAATGCGCATTGAATGTGGAAAACACGAGAAAGGAGAAAAATTCTTTGCAACAGCTTTAGCTATGTCCTGGATCATGTTTGGAATTCTTTTGTGTGTTGCTATGGCAATGTAGAGTGATAAGACATCCAGAATTTTTTTCAGGTATAATTTAAGTTTTGTCACATAATTTTTTCCCTGTTATAGGACATCCAGAATTTTTGCCACATTTAGTAATTAAGGCATTTGACTCAGTATACACTTGTATTAGACTTTACTCAGTATACACTTTTGAAACTGTATTATTTATGCAACTGAAATGGAACTCAGTTATGCTACTCAATTATGCAAATGAAAGGAAAATGAAACTCAGTTATGCAACTGAAATGCAAATGAAACTCGGTTATGCAACCGAAATGTATGACTTTTGAAACTGCTTTATTTTGCAGGTGAAGGAGACAGTGATGAAGTTGGTCAAGAACTTGTTACTGAAGGAACTAGAGGTACTGGAGGCAGTAGAGGCACTAAACGCACTGGAGGCTTGCGCTATATTTTGAAACTGTTTTAGTTTGATGTAAACATGAATTTAGCACTGGCTGTGTTTGTAAGTATTGTCTGTAAAACTGAATTTAGTGGTTATGTTTTGTTATTTTGTAGTTGATTAAGTTGTACTTGTGTTACTGGTTAATTTGAAATGAAAAGTTCTTTATTAATTTCAGTTTGTAATGGTAATTGTTGTTATGTTACAGTATGTTACGTAATGTTGCCATAGCTATGATATAATGTTGCAGTATATGATGTTAAATGTTGCCATAGCTATAATATAGTGTTGTCATTGAATGATAAAAGTGTTTCCATAGATTAATGAATGTGGGCCCCACAACAGGATTTTGTAAACCCGGGCTATAGATTTTAGTAGGCCCATAATGTGGGCCGCACATGTTGGGACCCAGATTGTGGGCCCCATTTTTTAGTAAATTTAGTACCTATGGTAACAACTGTACCGGTGTTGCCATAAGGGTCGCAAAGGTGTTGCCTTTGACTCTATGGCAGCGCGGCAAAATGCAACATCAGGAAAGTGCTGCCACAAATCATTTTTTGTCTATAGCAACATTTTTTATCACTTTCTGCATCACTTCACTGATGTTGCAGTATGCAATCTATGGCATAGTGCAGTAAACATAGAAATTGGACCTTATTTGCCTGTTTCTCATGTAACCCCACATGCACAACCGGGAAACATGTCAATTTATGTGTAGTTAATTAACAATATATGAAGTTATGGTGCAATTAATTCATTACAATATATGAAAACAATATGCACCCATTTATGCATATATATATATATATATATATATATATATTGAAAATTGGTTCACTTTATCGATAAAGATAAAGCAGTACAAAAGACTAAAAGCGTAAAACAAACACAAAATACAAAGGAAATCTAAATCTAACTAAAGATAAACCGGCTCATCATGAGGAAAACCACATTTGTAACTCGCTGCACTTGATACAAAAGCTTTATTCAGCACACACGCTGCAGCACACCACTCCCTCATATAGCATATCAAACTGGTTTATTCAGATGAAAACCTCATAACAATAATCCCAAGCAAATTCTCCACTATCCTTGACATGCAGTTAGCAACATGCAGTTAGCAACTTGTTAACCCATCTTCATAAAGCCAGTGTCACTACAAACAATAACCGTAATCATCCAAGATCCAAAAACTGCACCCTATTACAATCAATCCATGATCCAAAACAACAAATTCATCCACACCACTACAGTTCTTACAAATATGAATATAGTCCCTTAAAGCAACAAATGAACACCCAAAAAAAATTCAAAGTGCCACCATATGACATAAAAGAACTGTAATAGAAACTCTGCCATGTTATGCATGTTGTGGAACATTAATATGTCGTGACATACTCTCGAGCCAATTATAACAGGTCAGTTTTTAATATTTTCCATCAAGGAGCTGAAAACAAGGCATAAAAACATATGAATGCCTTAACTGCTGTCATCCACTCCATGATCAAAGTTACAGCCCTCAAATGGAAATGGACAAGGATCCAATACCAAATAGTAATAATCAGATCATATATGTTACTACACACAAAGGCGTTCGACGTTATCCATATTATCGAACCGGTTATAACAATCCATTCCTTGATCTTTTAAACATGGTGAAAGATGTAATGACATACTGGAAGATAGGAGACAAAACAAAGTATCTCCAAATTCCTACTATTCCAAAGCTATCCATGATCCAAGCAGCAAAACATCCTAGTAGTTTGTGAAATATTCTACAAAACAGACTCTTAATACTGCAAGAATGCTTACATGAAATCCTAAAAATTCTTCAATTTCAAGCATTAAATCTGGTTGACGACTCATAGACACCTATGAATCAGTCTTAATGCTAGAAACGACAGTATGAACTGGATTTCGTATAATAAATGCAACAAGAACTGGATCAACACAAACCACTACCATGTTATGCATGCTGTAAACACTCGAACCAATCATATGCTAATTCAAGGAACTGGAAACATGTTAAGACACTGGAGTACTTGAGATCAGGAAGAAGCCAACTATAGTCAATAAAATCTTCTCACAAAGTTACAGCCAAACCATCTGATAAAACCAAACCAATATCCAAACACAGCCTCTCTATCTCATAAGGGGTACACATGAGATTGATAAATGTGCTAGATATTGATTAGAATGATGAAACAAGTGATTAAAACAGAAAACCTCCATAATCATCGAAATATAGAACTAAACCGATCCTCGGGGCATCCAAAATCCAGTATTGAAAAACCCTTATATAAAAAATCCCACAATCATTTTGGATCTACTGAAATAATCACATAGATGGTTATTGGTACTACCATACAAACTAAGGAAAATACCATGAAGGAAACCAACTGGTTAATAATCAAACGATAAACCATATCTTATATGAAGCTAAAATCTTCAAAATAAACATACTGTAATCAAGCAATGTATAATCTTCTTAACACAAACTGAACGGAAATCAAACTACGCAGAATCCATTAACCCAAGATCTAAACCAAAATAATCTTACACAAATTAACACTGACCGAAACTAGGTCAATCTATGGAAGATCGGTCGGATAACTTGGAACTGAAGCTGATTCAGTTGCGCCGGCAATGCCGAATCCCAAATTAACAATGTCTTGATAATCCATACTCAAACTAAAAAGATCCGTAGATGTTGGGTAGATGGAAATCGAAACAGCATGTAGATCTTCTAATAGACTAACGGATCTCGCACTTCGTGGAATTAGGTTAGGAGATGAAATAAAATTTTCAGATCACTACAACAAAAAACACTTTTCGCAACAGGCGATATCTGTTGCAGTAGACCTATTGCAACAGGCCTACGCTTGTTGGTATAGCCAAAGTTGCAAAAAGTCCGCAACATTTTCTGCCTGTTGTAATAAGATGTTGCGGTATCCTTTTTTGCAACAGGCGTTTGTTGTTGCAACAGATCATTTTGCAACAGTATATGCCAGTTGCAATAGATCTATAAATTTGTTTTTAAAAAAAAATTACAGCTTATAGATATTACATATTAAATGTATTCATTTTAGTAATAGTGTATATCATAAAATAAAATAAACAAATAAAATTTTTATTTTAACAAAGTTTTAATACTACAAACAATTACAACAAAAATTTCTACAATTTTCATACTCCACTCATGAATAACAATTTTTTCTCTCACACACCACATTTTTTTCCAATAGAATATTTTCTAATCATATTTCCACTCTATCATCTAGTGAATATCTGGGACATCAGCAAAAGGCTCTCGGCTTGCTTCACCGTACTGGCTAGGTCCATATATACTAGTGTTTACGCTACTCTTTGAGTAATCTCCTGACATTTTTTACCTGCAACATGTGAAGCATAAGTAGCATTATTCATTTGAAATGAATTAATGCAGTTTCTTTCTGCAATAATTTTTAGATATGTATCCTCTCCTGCAACATGCAGGTTACAGTGTTATTCAAATTATTTGCATAAGCTTTTATAAAGTGATATCCATTTGCTCACCTGTTGACGCTTATGCGTAGTTCTCATTTTCTTACGTGGACTCCCCAATCTAGGGACAGACGCTTACAAAATGGTTATTTAATGAATGTAAAAAAATTAAGGGATTTCTGTATAAATAAATAATTTTACGTTGTATCAACTTGTGTAATTTCCTTGGACCGAAGGGACTTTATCTACATTAAAAAAATGACATAAATACATCTAGCCATCAACTTTATTAACATTGGACACAATACACCGGACGCATCACAAAAAAGCCACATCAAACCACTGCAAACTGACATCGAATGTGCTACTAAACTAATTGAAGAAGTAAAAATCTACTCACCGGAGGCATTGAAAACCAACTTCGACAACACAAACATTCAATCCCAACATCTTTAGAACCATCGAAGACAAGTATATAAAGCCTCAGCATCAATGCTATCCACATGAGCACCCGAAAAGCCAACATCCCAACAATCCAACAACAAAAGGACCACAGACTTAGACTGTTGTATATCCACAACACAACCTGAATATAAAGTGCTGAAAATATGGGAATAATAGGGAACATCGGCATTAACCAACCACCATTGAAAACATCTAAATAGAAAATTTGTTAGATAAAAGAAAAGTGAAGGAGAGGCAGTGGATGATGGGCTGTTACACTAAATGTTTTGGCTGGAGGATAATAAAAAGGACGTGATAACATCGGTGGATAACATACTGGAGGTCGATTTGGAGATGTTATTAACAGTAGAATCTAGAAACCATTTTTGATATTGTTCAGTATTTTTGGCCTGGTGAGGCTTCACACTGCTTTTGGCAGGAATGAAGTTAATGGTTTGGTTACATATGGGTTCACTTGGTCGGACTTGAAGGATTGGGAGGAAATTTTCCATGTTGTGCATAGCTGATAAACTATGCATGTTGTGCATATTTAAAGAGAAGACGTGCATAACATTTTCCATACACTCACTAAGCAAATTGAATGAAGCATCATAAAAGACCAAAAGAAACCTAATTCAACTGAAACAGGAACATGCTCACCAGAAAACATAACACAACAACCATTAGAAATAGCACCAGCTTCAAAAGAGGCTGAACCAACACAAGAATCCGCAACAGAATGACCTCACCAAAAGATTGATACCAAGAATCCAAACTGACACAAGAAACACAGAAGCAAGTAGAAACACCATCAACATTTCACTCACTAGAAGCCGAGACAAAATTAGGTAGAGGTACTCCTTCAACTCGAACAACATCACTACCACCCACATCAGAATACAAATTGCTTAAAATATCAACTTTGTCAATATAGCTAGCAAAAGCACCGATCTCTTTAACAGCGGTTCTAGAAACTTCCGAAAAATCCATCTCACTGTCCAAAGTAGACTGATCATCAGCATCATCAGAACTCAACAAAACCAGTAGAAGCATTGATCGTTTTTCTCATACAGATTTTCTCAAACATTTCAAGGGCGTTCTGCAAAACCGATCAAAAACCAGTAAACTACCAATGCAAACATGGATAATTAGATTGCTATACGTATAAATATCATAACATATACCAAAAAATCAGAATACATACATAAAAAAAGAGTGAGCAAATTGTACTCTAGAAGCCAAAATCAGAATACAAACATAAAAAGAGTGAGCAAATTGTACTCTGGAAGCCGTTGTTGAGGCTGATGCAGTAGAAGGTCAGATCTTGGTGAGGCACACCGTTGTGGAGGGAGATCTAGGCGAGGGTGACCAAAGCGGCGTCGACGAGGTCAGAGCAGTTGAGGCGTTACAGTAGACACCAGTCTGGCAATAGAAGGAGGTGCCGGAGGAGTAGCCAGCACAGACCCAAATGCGATCGGATGTTAGGGAGGAGGGGCCGGAAAGGATTTGTGGTTGAGGGTGTGGAGGCATAAATCGCCGTCCTTGAGGACGTGGTTATCGGAGTTGAAATGGTGGCTTGACAGAGGGTGAGGAACAATTTTCACCAAGATTTCAGAGTTTCCTTAGAAAATGAGAGCAGCGTCAAGTGTGAGTGTGAAGAAGAAGAATTGGAGATACTACGATGTGAGAATGATGTTAGCACTGTGATTGAGTGGGTGGAATAAAGCGTGAAATAAAACGAAGGTACGATGGCGGGAAAAATGGGCGGAAGCGTGAAAAATTGGGAAATGACTCAGCCCGAAAATTTGTTCGCCGTTTTATGCGAAATCAACATCAAACCTTCAATTTCTCAAGCCCTTGACATCCTTTGTTTTCCAGATCCGTATATCCCGCAGCTTTTTTGTTCAGTTAATCACGACTCAATAAAATTAGCTAGAATGACTTGGGAGGAAGTGGATTAGCATTAATCTTGATTCGGCTGATAGTAATGTATTCTTTTTTCTTTACCTTTTTTTTTTTGAAATTTTTTTTTGGCCATTAATTTCAAAAGGATTATTGTAAACTTTATTCTTTGAATTTGAAAAAAAAATCATTAATTTTGTGAGTATTATTACATTTATTTTAGAAAAAATTAAAGTTCCTGGAAAAAATATAATTAATAACCATAAATATCAAATATGAAATAATAATTGTTACTTCTTGCTTATTAAATATCAATTACTTTTTGATAATTAAAATTTGCCTTAATTATTGATTATTAATTACTTAGTAGGAATTATTTAATAGTAGTTACTAACTACAGTTTATAAAATAATATTACTTACTAATTAATTATTGATTATTACTTGTTAAATACAATATCTGATGAATATTTATTAATTATTTAATATTTGTTGTTAGTTAGAATTATTAATTATTAATGTAATTAATAATTGTTAAATATAATTTACATACTATTAATAACTAACCATGATAAATTATTAAAGGATTATTCAATTCAATTAATTACTATTACTTAATACTTATCAATTATAACTAAATATTACTTATTACTTCGTACTTTTGTATTTAAAGTTAATTATGCTTACCATGATAAAATATCACTTTATAATACTTAAATTTTATTATTAATTAATAATTATTAAATATTAATCTTAATTATTAAATAATTACAAGTAGTTAATCATTTAATAGTAACTATTTAAAATTAATTGTTAAAAGATGATATTTATTTTTAGTACGTTTTCGCAACTGGCTTTACCAGTTGCAAAAAAATACATTTATTGCAAGTGGCGAAAACAGTTGCTAAAGATATTTATTCGCAACTGGCTTGGATGCGCAGTTGCAAATAATATGTTTGTTGCAACTGTTATGGAAGCACTGTTGCTAAAAGTATGTTTTTGCAACAGGAAGGGAAGCGCAGTTGCTAAAAATATACTATTCGCAACAGAAAGAAATGGCATGTTGCTAAATCTTATATATTGCAACTGCAATAATAGGTCTGTTGCTAAATATCATTTATTGCAACTGTCATTTGTCGCCTGTTGCAAATAGCTAGTTGCAATAGGGTATTTTTCTTATAGTGGATCTGACTTCAGTAATGAAAAACAGAAGTATTTTCAACGAAGATCTCGTTGAAGGTTGTTGAAATAAATGATTGTAAGAAAGGAATAAGTCGTTGAAAGGTGAGGAGGACACTCACGCTTGACAAAGGCTGGTGAATCATTCACTAGTCGCCATTAATGAGCGCCTCTACAATATATATATATATATATATATATATATATATATATATATATATATATATATATATATATATGGGGGCAACTATATGAACACAAAATTAGACACAAAGAGAGAGACACAGAGCCTCAGCCGTTGGATCTTTTATCTTCATATGGAGAGGTGTAATTCATGGGGTGATCCAATGGTGCAAATCAATTATGTCACCATTTGTGTCAAAATTTTGTGTCTCTATAGACTTTCCACACAAACACACACACACACACACACACACACACACACACACATATATATATATATATATATATATATATATATATATATATATGTATGTATATATATATACACACACATATATACACATATATATATATATATTTTATTTTCTTATATGTACATTTTAACCTTATATTTTTCTCATTTGTATATGCATGCATATGTACATACATTTATTTTATTTTCAGCAAATACATGTATTTTATTTTCTTATATGTACATTTTAACCTTATATTTTTCTCATTTTATATGCATGCATATGTACATACATTTTAACCTTATATCTTTTAAACTTAAAAAGTTAAATACTTTTTAAGCCATCACCTCAAATATATTAAAATTATATATCAAAATTGATCTTTTTGGAAAGACTTTCTAAACAGTTATAAATGTTACATATAGTAACTTTACTATAAAATAATTTTTAATTACTTTAGTTTTAGAAACTTAAAAGTTGTGGATCATTACATTTCGACATGTTCCTTTTTAATAGATGTAAATTACTTATCTTTCATATTAATTTAGTTTGGAGGAGGATAAATAATTTTGGACTCGAACAATTTTGTTGTTTCAACATGTCTTTTTATCTTTAACTATCCAGAAAGTATTTGTATTGGGTGCATTACAACGTTAAATACATGTGCGGTGCCCGCATCTATAATTGTTAAATTAGAGTTTATTAGTACAGATGCACTGTACTCAGTCCACTTGTTATTTTGTTTTTTTACTATAAATAACGCTTAAAATTATGAAAGATGTTTATACTTTATTTACTGGATTTATGTTTCTTCATTTCTCACCATCATGTGGTCATGTCTGATACATATAATTTAGAGTAAATTCATGTTTCAGTTTTATTAATTTAATTTATACATGTGTGGTGCCTTAACTTACAACTAGCTTTTGGTAACTTATAGGGCTGACGCTGCTCAATTATATTAACAAATTTGGGAAACTCATTCCTCAAATAAATAATATTATAGCTTGTGTAACAGAAAACAAAACTGAAACAAACATGAAAGAGCATAGTATCTTGGTTGCTGTCTTCACAATATTTAACAACAGCCACCATTGTGCAACGCATACAGTAGTACTAAAATATTGATAGATAATAAGATAAATAAAATAATAATCAATAGATTTAGCAGAGATAATAGCATTGTTATCATATATAATTCCATATCATCCTAATTGAAGAATTTGTATGAACTTGCACTCTTTACTATCGTCCTCAGGCCTCCAATTGGTGCCAACACAGTAAGCAAAACTCCAATAATGATACAAATCTGAAAATAACATGATAATAGAGTACATAGCATTAGTTTTCATATTTATATTATACACATTCAAAAATAAACTATTAGTTGTGTACAGAGATTTAATGCATACCCAGTTTATGCACCATGATAATAGGCCAAATCTTTTAGGCTTTTTAATAGCTAACCAGATTATGCAAGGAAGCTGTACAATCAGTACCCATTGATTATGTGATTAAATAGAAAAATCTTCAAAAGAACTTGAACTAAAAAAAATGCTCAACTATATTATATGTTAACTTACATAATAAGTCGTTGGCGCGAATGCAAATCCTCCAAAAAATCCGAGAAGTCCGCCAAAAAATGGGATGCATATGGCCACAAACATAGTGAAAGCTTCATTGAATTGATAACAGGAGAGAAATTTAAACATGACATTTCGAAAAAAGATATGTACTAAATACCTACGCAATCAAATGTTAAAAGCTTTACCAACATATGTACTTCGGGCAATGAGGCGAAGAGGAAGTCCAGGTGAAAAATGCATCTTTTTCACCAGAACTGTTTCAATCATATCAAACACTGGCATGGCGAAAACCTTCACCAATTGGTAAATTCAGTTAGAAAATGAGAAGGAAAGTCATTGTAACTTTCAGGGTACAAAAATAAGGATAGTTGTATACATAATCCATATTTTCTTTTGATTTTATCCTTATATCTAACTATCCTCCAAACTTCTCATTTTTAGATATAGTGAGACTTTGAGTTACATCATTGTTATATGATGAGATTTTGATTTACTATATTTATTGGATTAATCGGGTTCTAAATAATAAAACATATATTATATACACCGTTGTAGATGAATGTGTTTAGTTTTTAACCTTTTTAGGTGTATGTGAAATAAATTTCTGTGTATAAGTTAAATTAGACAAAAAATATGAGTTGAATTTACACATACCTGTTAGCTACCAATAACATGAATAACAACCATCATATTAGCAGCAGCAATAATCCATTTTGGTCTCCCCAAACTAATAGGATATTGTCCTCAACAGCGTTTCCGAAAACCTAATAACCTAATAAAGCAACTGGAAAATAACATATGACAACCATAATATAAGCAACAACTCCCTTCCACATAGGTTTTTTTGAAGGCTTGTCAGGAGTAGATGGAATAGTTGCTTGGATTTCCAACACAACATTATGTCCTGCATAAGCGAAAGCAAAATCTCCAAGTGCACTTAGGAAGTTGAATGCCTTCCCAGATGAAGTTTAGAATCTACTGCATCTACGAAGACATTCAGCTTCCTAAGTGCACTTGGAGATGTAGCTTTCACTTTTGCCGGACATAAAGTTGTGTTGGAAATCCAAGCAACTATTCCATCTACTCCTGAAAAGCCTTCAAAAAAAACCTATGTGGAAGGGAGTTGTTGTTGCTTATATTATGGTTGCCATATGTTATTTTCCAGTTGATTTATTAGGTTATTGGGTTTTCGGAAACGCGGTTGAGGACAATATTCTTATGATTTGCTGTGGCACAACAATCCAGAGTCCAAGCTTTTCGCCAAAGGCATGCTGACCAAGTTCATGAGATACCGATCAAATCGCTTCCCAGGAACCATTTCCTGCATTTCGACCATTTGCCATAAAGTGTAGAGTGTTATTACCCATGAGAGTAGGAGGATGGTTACACCAGGACCACTATGAATATAGATTTAGTTTGTTTTAAAGGATAATTAAACTTTTATACTCTAAAGAATTAAGTATCTAGGTTATGAGATTTAAGTGACTTTTAGTTCACGATGTGCCTTATCAGAGGATTTCATCTTTACCCAAGACTTATAGCAACATTACGTGGTAGCATCTGATGGAAAGCAAGTATTTGGTTTTGAACTGATGCCTTTTATTCATTATGAGCCATACAAACATATAGACAAGAGTTCAATTGTCCCCCTCCCCCCTCCACCTTTCATTTATATTAGTTAAGTCAGTGAAAGATGAGAGAATGAGTAAAGAAGAGAGAGGGAGAATGTGTGGTGCAAAAGAGGAAGGCCAAAGGGTGCTTCACTGTTTGAAATGTCATTGAACTTGCATATATATATATATATATATATATATATATATATATATATATATATATATATATATATATATATATATATATGCCAACAAACTCATAACTACAAGCACATACAAAAAAACATCATCAGGACCTAGTATTACACAAGACCCAGTATTGTGTACATGACGTAGAAAGTGTCACCCTGCTGCTAGTATCATGTGATATTTGCAGATCCTAACATATCTATTTACATGCTGACAAGACTTGTTCAACAGCATTATCTAAGCACCCAATTTCAAAAGAAGAAAATTTCTTTATATTTGAATTTAGCCAGTAATAAAAAAACCAAGTCTGGGATTTAACAGGCGATGATGGTATACTTCTAGGTATTACATTAGTTACCAATAAATTTTACAATATCATTTTCAGGCACTGTTATACTATCCTATTTCTAGTCACTATTAAATTCTGTATTGTCATATGAAATCACCATTTGAAGTTTATAATTTGTGCATTTGTTTAAACATAAGGGGGTATTGGGAATATATCACTGTCCACTGAAATGCAATTAAGTTTAGCCGGTACAATTGAAAAGAAAACTACTATGAAAGTTACTATAAATAGATTGTTATGTCAAGTAAATTGAATAATACAACGAAAGTTGTGATCTTCTAAACAAAACAGGTAAAGCAGTGAAATTGAAAACAAAATTGATTCCAAGTGAAGTAGAAGAAGAAAAACGTTGAAATTATGTAGGTTGGTAACGAAGTAGAAAATAATTTGTTGATGATAATTTTCACTAAATTCTTAGAAAATACAAAAATTCATCAAAATATTATCAAACAGAGAATTCAGACACAAAATCAATTTTAGATGAGTAACAACAATAAATCAAAATGTGTGCATAAAAAATTAAGGAAGAACAATACCATCCAAGCTGAGCCAATGCATAGGAAGACTAAGAACACCAGCGCCGACCATAGCTGTAAAATTATGAAATGCAGACTACCACCATTTAGCAGTTCGTGATGAAGTTATTGGCAGCCATTCTTCATGTTTCTTCTGCTCTGAGCTCTGCAATTGAGGGTCCATTTATTCCTCTCACTGAGATATTTTTTCTCAAACTGAAACTTTGAATGAGAATAATTCTACCTTGTCCTCTGTATATATAACCATCTCAAAAATGTTGGTATGACAAAAAAATATTTTATCAAAAAGTACACCAAAAACAAAAAAATAGAAGACACACCCCTTGAATTACACAAATACCCCTTGAATTCAATACTTACCACCCCTAAATTCTGGAATTACCCTTATTTCTTACTTTTTGACAAAAAAAATTCGGGTATTCTAGCATATCTCTAACCATCTGGATACATACAACTATATTATATGGACATAATATTAATACTCATTCATTGTCCTAATTACGCTAACTTTATAAGATACATCTTTCATTGTACATTAATTAATTAAATTAAATTAAGATAAAAAATTAAACTATTCATCTTTCATTGTTAACCATTTTTAACCATTCGTTATTCATTTTTTAAACATTGTCATTGGCACCTGCTATACTATACTATTTTTAGTCACTATTAAATTATGTACTGTCATCTGAAATTACCATTTGAAGTTTATAATTTGTCCATTTGTGTAAATATAGAAACTATTGGAAATATACCCACCGTCCACTGAAATGCAATTAAGTTTGGCCAGTACAATTAAAAAGAAAACTACAATGAAAAGTTACTATAAATAGATTGCTAATTATGTCAATTAAATTGAATAGTACAAGGAAAATTGTGATCTTCTAAACAAAATAGGTAAAGCACAGAAATTGAAAACGAAATTGATTCCAAAGGGAAGAAGAAAAGTTTTGAAATTCATGTGTAGGTTCGTAAGGAAGTAGAAAATGATTTGTTGATGATAATTTAATTTCACTAAATTCTTAGATAATGCAAAAATTCATCAACATATTATCATACAGAGAATTCAAACACAAAATCAATTTTAGATGAATAACAACAACAAATCAAAATGTGTGTATAAAAAAATTAAGGAAGAACAATACCATCCAAGCTGAGCCAATGCATAAGGAAGACTAAGAACACCAGCCCCAACCATAGCTGTGACATTATGAAATGCAAAATACCACCATTTAGCAGTTCGTGATGAAGTTATTGGCAGCCATTCTTCAAGTTTCTTCTGCTCTGAGCTCTGCAATTGAGGGTCCATTTATTCCTTTCACTGAGTTTTTTTTTCTCAAACTGAAATTTAGAGTGAGAAAAATACTGCCTTGTCCTCTGCATATATAACCATCGGGATGGATATTATTATGGACATAAAATTAATACGCTAAACCGAATACAAATAAACTTGATTAGTAGGCTTCCTACTAAATACCTAATCACCCTAACTTTATAAGATACATCCTTCATTGTACATTAATTAATTAAATTAAATGAAGAAAAAACATAACTAGTTCATTCATTGTTAACCGCCTTAAGTTCGACAAAAGGTCGTCGATAAATAATAATAAAAAAATTATTTGTATACTAAATTTTGTTTTCAAACGTATCTCCACTAAACCACTTTTGAGGTGTCAATAACAACGCTCCATTTTAACCATTCTTGATCATTCATTGTTCATTCTTCATATTTACTGTTCATTGTCCACTATTAAACATATGTAAAAACCTTCCATTGTTCATTGTTCATTTTTTAACCATTCTTAGCCATTCATTGTTCATTTTCTTAACCATTCATCCTATGTTAACTTAAACTAAACCATTCATTTTTTGTTCCCAACCATGCTTAATCATTCCTTGTTCAATACTATAATTGCATTAAAAAAAGGATAAATTGATAGGAATAGTCCGAAGTTTGACGTGTCTTCCCATTTTAATTCGAAGTTTGGATTATTTTTAATTAATCCCAAGTTTTGGGGGTCCCTTCCCATGTTGATCCCGATGACTTATTAACTTGTTGTAGTCGGTTATCAAACTTAAATTCTTCTTCCCTAAACTAGTTTCCCACTCTAGAAAAATCGTTTGGGAAAGACGAATTTAAGTTTGATAACCGGCTACAACAAGTTAATAAGTCATCGGGATCAATATGGGAAGAGACCCCCTAAACTTGGGATTATTTAAAAATAATCCAAACTTCGGATTAATATCGGAAGACACATCAAACTTCGGATTATTCCTGTCAGTTAATCCTTAAAAAAAATTAAACTGCATTATAATATTACAATACTTTAAAATTACAAATATACATGAAAATTTTCATTCCGGAGTTGGATCAAAAGTATACATAAGTCCATACATGTTTAAATATTCAAATTGAATTATAATAATATAATTTTAAATCGTCACATGTTACGCGTTTCAAATTCACACGATCACAATATAAGTTCAATCGTCACGAAACTTGGCATCATGTATTAATACACTATTTCGGATTCGACTGAACAGATTTCATCGAAATCCGAGACATGAACCAATTTTTTTTTTCACATGTTAACTAAAAATCCTTTTAATTGATTATAAAATACTTCAATTCTTCAATAAAAGTTTATTATTATCACTTATTCAAACAGAATTTTACATAAACTTCAAAATCAATTTACATTCATTTTAAAATTCCAAGATTCACAAATCTGATTAATTATATATTCAAATACTCTTATAAATTTGATTCAAGTCATTAAGTTTTAAAATTATTTGTTTTTATATTTAAATCAATTAAATATTTAAATGACAAAAATTCTGGATCATTACATATACGTGTATGCACTTTAAAATGTTTACGAGTAACGAATGTGGATTTTTATTTTTCGATAAAGGGTGGATGTTACCGTTTTTGTATCCATTTGCACTTACTAAGCATGTTATTTAGCTGACAAATGTCGACCAATATATGATTTTAAATGAATTGGTAGTTTCATTGGTCATTGTGTAACGGTACATAAATAAAACACTTGACAAAGTTCTCTAGCTGTCTTCTGAAAAAGAAGTTACAGGAAAATATACTGAAGAAAAAAAATAGTGTGCACACAATCTTTTACTAATTGACCAGATCTATATTCATCAACAGTACAAAAGAAGAAATTTCATGATGCTATTTGAGCATATATATATATATATATATATATATATATATATATATATTCTTGTGCATCTACCTGGTATTAAAAAAGAATGTGGTACAATTAATAGAATATTATAGCGTCATATATTAAAATTTATTCTAGTACATTCATTAATAACTTTCCCTATGATCAATCTACCCCTATTGTTAATCAAATCAAAAATGGTATCAAAATTTGGGGGGAAAAGGACATTTATTTCATGATTCAATTTGAGTTCGGGCATGGGGTCGCTTGTTTAATACATAAACATCCAAGTTTTTTTTTCTTGTTTTTTTGTGAGTTAAGAAACGCCAAATATATCAAAAATGACATGAATGTCCCTATCAGTTTCCTTTTCCCAGTTTTCTTAGGTTTAGACCAATTTGGTACCTTCTAAGCTAGCACCCATTTTCCAATTGATATTTTTTAGTTTGACCCACGTTTTTAACAAACAAATTTAAATTTAATTTAGAACATATACTACAAATACACATGTTTCTTAAATAAGAAAGATGGTAAATGGCCGGAAAGTGGAAGGAGTGAAATGTAGGAAGTTGAATCAAATGGGGAATGCATTATTTTTTAGCGCTTTGGACCATTTTGGACTTAAACAATGACCTACGTTTTAGGCCTTTCAACAACCATTTTTAAAATGTGAACTTTGTTAAAAATATCTTTTCAATACATGTTTCTATTTTTTTTAAAATATATTTTGAAATATAAACTAGAATCATTCTGAAATTCAGTTTAAATCAAATTATTATACAGTTCAGAGCAATAATATACTAAGAAGGAAACTTATTAAAAAATCAACCATTTTTTGATTTGGTTCATTCTAAACATGAAATGAATGAAGTTATGCTAATGAAATCCTCTGTCTTCATATCTGATGTATCTTATACAGTTTATTCTATTAACTAGAGCAAATCAGTGCTTCACACACGGTTTTCATGTTATGTACAATGTAACTTCATATTAAAACAAGGGTGCGACTATTAGCATCCTAGAAATCTCTTACGGCAACCACAAAATGTTGTTCAGCGGTGAACGGCCGAACGGTCTTCACGTTCTACGGTCGTTAACGGTCGTCGAACAGTGTAAAAAATGGCAAATTGTCGTTCGGTGGTGAACAGCCAAACGGGTCTAGTGACCGACAGTGAAAACTGGGGTACAAATAGTAACATCCTAAAACAATGCTATCTTCCCCGTGTTAACATATCATTTGGAATTCAATTTGCATGCAACACTGTTCTATAGATGAGTCATCATTCCCGCAAACTTTTTATATTATATAATTTAAACACGTGGATTCGATAAGGATATTATGTTTATGAAAACAACTTCGGATTTAGCATGAAGTAGACAAGTTACCGTCTAGATCAGAAATATATCAAAAAAAATTGCAAATCATAATAACATAGTAGTACATTTGGATTCGACGACAAGTGCCCAACTGTGGGACATAACTTTATTACATTGTTAATTAATGCAATGTAATGACTCGGAATGCTTACATGAACTATATATTACGGATGTACTTTAACATGATCTGATTGGTATATTATATAGTTGTTGAGTAAAGCACATCAATAATTATAATAATAATACACTCAATAATGAATAATATATAATTGTAGTGTGTACTCCCTCCAATTCAAAATAGATGACGTTTTGGAAATTTTCACACATATTAAGAAAACTAAAAAAATGACATAATTACCCTCCACCATGTTCAGCTGCAATACTTACTTTATACTAAATGCGGTTTAACTCTTCATAAAAAAAGAGACAGTCCATACATCTTTTGCCTTTTCAGCTCCTACGCACTAAGATTGGAGGGAAATAGACACGGGAACCTCAATTCACTACAAGAAACATTATAAATAGCGACAGGAAGGTGCGACGGTTTCCGACGGCTATTTTCCGACGGGCCGTCGGCGGCCGTCGGAAACCGTCGCCTAGAAACGTATTCTTCTTCCTGCCGTGAGCATTTCAGCTTCATTTTCCACTTTCTCTTCTTTGCTCCAGCACGAATCCTAAAACCCCCAATCCCCCAATCCGCGATTTCTAGCCTTCAAACACCAAATTTTCTCCTTTCGATCATCCCCGACTTCCACTCAAGCCTCCAGCAAGCTTAATTTAAGGTATAATCTCGTTTTGGCATAAAATTTCAATTTTTACCTAAACCTAATTTTTTCTAAATTAGCAAATTAGGGTTAATTGTTGATTGCAATTAGTTCCTATGGTGTTGTAGTAGGTTATGTCATCATATTATATGTGTATTTCATGTGCTACACTGAAATTGAAAATTTTATGTTCAATATTTGGGTATTTGTGTATGTTACATAGAAAATTAGGCATGTTTTGGATAGGTTGTTATAGCAGTGGTCATAACAATGATTAGAAATGGAAGTGATGATTTTAGTGTATTCACGGATCAAATTAAAAATGTATGTGCGTGTGTATGTATGTTTGTGTACGTGTTTCAATGTAGTTTGGTTTTTGCCATTGAATAATTTTGGATATTTGTGTACATGTGCGCCGTTGTGCGTTTGTCATTCTTGTATGTGTTAGTTGGCATACAAAAAAATGAATGGATGAACTAGGAAAAGTACATTGTGCAAATTTTGACTTATGCACAAAAAAGTGCCTGTTATATATACGTGCGTTTTATGACCATAATTAAAAAGAAGTTTTTTCTTGAAATTTGAATTCTTGAAAATAAATATTAATTTTTGAAATTGTGCCTAAATTTGTCAAATAGGAAAAATGATTGATTATTTTGTTGATCGGAGGAGTTGGATGTACCAAAGAAGAGGACAAAAAGGTTCAATAAAAGAAGAATTTTACAATGGTATAAATGTCTTTGTTGAATTCGCTTTAAGTAATAACGGAAGCGATCCTGAAATTCGTTGTCCGTGTAGCAAGTGTAGACATTTGAAATATTTGTTACCCGATGTTGTGAAAGTCCATTTGTGCAAAAACGGATTCATACCCGAGTATTATTTTTGGGATCGTCATGGAGAAGTTGTATCGAATACTCCTGTAGGGACTAAGATAGAAAGTGATGTTGATGAAAATATTTGTACACCTCGTATTGAAAATATGGTCGAGGACGCAGCACGATCAATGTTTCCTATGAATGCAGTTGACGACGATGATGGAAATGATGAAGAACCGAATACTGCAGCTAAGAAAATTTATGATTTGTTGGATAATGCTAAGAAACCTATTTGGGATGGTTGTAAAAGCGGCACTCAGCTATCGGTAATCGCAGAATACATTGCGATGAAGTCAAAATACAACATCACTGAAGCTGGATTCACAGCTGTTGTACAAGCTAAAAAAAGGCACATGCCGCCGGATAATTTAATGTGTGAAAATCACTACGAAGTTAAAAAACTTATGTCGGCATTTGGTTTACCTTATCAGAAAATAGATACATGTATAAAAGGATGCATGTTGTTTTGGAAAGATGACGTAAACCTTAGAAAATGAAAATTTTGTAATGAAGAAAGATATAAACCAAGAAAGAAGAAGGGAAAGGAAGTTCCATTCAAACGTATGCATTACTTACCCATTACTCCGAGGCTTCAAAGACTATATGCATCTCCTGTAACTGCATCTCATATGAGATGACATAAGGTGAGATCGGAAGAAGAAGGTACGTTGACCCATCCGGTCGACGGGGAAGCATGGAAGCATTTCGATAAAACTTATCCGAATTTTGCAGCGGAGAGTCGTAATGTCAGATTAGGTTTATATACGGATGGTTTTTCACCATTTTCTCAATTTGGTTCTAAATACTCATCATGGCCCAATATTATCACACCTTGTAATTTACCTCCATGGATGTGTTTGAAAACGCAATATATGTTTCTTACTGTTGTTGTTCCTGGCCCCGACGATCCGGCACAAGGAATTGATGTTTATTTACAACCGTTAATAGAAGAATTGAAATCATTATGGAACGAAGGAGTAGAAACATATGATGTTTCGAAGAAGAAAATTTTTCGTATGTTTGCTTCTTTATTGTGGACTATAAGTGATTTTCCTGCCTATGCAATGCTTTCAGGATGGAGTACTGCTGGTCGTCTATCATGTCCATATTGCATGGAAGAGACTCGAGCGTTTTCCTTACCCCATGGTAAGAAAATTTCATGGTTTGACTGTCATCGATGTTTTCTCCATGTAAACCATCCTTTTAGAGTAGACAAGAAAAACTTTTTGGCTAACAGAGTAGAAACTAGACAACCTCCAACACTATGGTCTAGCGAAGAAATATTTGAAATGGTTGAAAATCATCCGAAGATACATGAAACTGGAGTTCAAACAGAAATTGAAGGCAAATCGATTTATCACAATTGGTGTAAGCAGTCTATTTTTTGGGAGTTGCCGTATTGGAAACATCTTCTGCTTCGTCATAATATTGATGTGATGCACAATGAGAAAAATGTATTTGATAATGTCTTTAACACAATTTTGAATGTTAAAGGGAAAACTAAAGATGATTTGAAATTAAGGCGCGATATAGAAGAATTATGCAAACGTCCCGAGCTTCATATGAAACCAAATGACAGTAAAAACCCAAAGTGTTTTGAATTAGATAATAATCAGGTTAAAGTTGCGTTAAAATGGGTTGAAGGGTTAAGATTTCCTGATGGGATTTCATCAAACCTTCGTAGATGTGTTGACTTCAAAAATGGTAAATTGGGTGGAATGAAAAGTCACGATTGTCATATTATGATGGAGCATTTGTTTCCTGTTATGTTCAAAGAACTACTACCGCTAAAAGTTTGGAAGGTAATAACGGAGCTTAGTTTGTTTTATAAAGAGCTTTGTTCGACTACTTTGAAAGTGGAACGTTTACGTAAATTTGAAGTAGATATTCCAATTCTTTGCAAACTGGAGAAAATATTCCTGCCAGGTTTTTTTAATGTAATGGAGCATTTACCTGTTAACCTTCCAGCTGAAGCACGATATCGAGGTCCCGTCCAATATGGATGGATGTATCCATTTGAGAGGTAAATATAAACATGTTAACCATTAATTTAATTGCATTTAAAACTGTGAAATAATGTAAATTAATTTTGCATAGGTATTTGAATCATTTGAAGAAAAAAGTGAGACAAAAAGCTCGAGTTTAAGGCTCGATATGTAAATCTTACATCGAAGAAGAAGCTTCGTTCTTTTTCTCTCATTATTTCAGTGATCATGTGAATATATCATTTGAAAGTATTCCTCGAAACGACCAAGGAGACGAACAAGAATCGTCTCAAACAGTTATGTCTATTTTTAGACAACATGGTCGACCTTCTGGGAAATGTATTGACGTATGGCTAAATGATACAGATCTTCGTGTAGCTCACACTTATATTCTTCTAAATTGTGCTGAAGTTGCACCGTTTGTTAGGTAATCTGAAATATCAATTAGTGCTTTTATGATTTCTACAATTTTGCATGTGTATAATTTAATGTAAAACTCTATTTGTATTTACAACGTTTATGAACGTGAACATCCGAACGGAGATATCAGTAAAGAATTTTCTGCTTGGTTTACAAATTATGTTTATGATCCCAAAAATTGTGTTGATGATGAAGGGTTGAAACATCTTGCACTGGGACCAAAAAGATTGGTCAAGACATATCCAATTTATTTTGTAATGGATATAATTTTAACACGAAAGAATACGGTGCTGAAAAATTAACGAACAATACTGGTGTATTCGTTAAAGGCAGTGACGATCCTGAAAATCACATTAATGATTTTTACGGCGTTTTAACACAAATTTTGCAACTGACATATTTCTCACGACCCGCGGAGGAGGTGTTTCTATTTAAATGCGATTGGTTTAGCAGTAATTCGGGTTCTGGGATTAATGTACATAAGGATTTTAATCTGATTGAAATAAAGCATACATCGCACTATTACAAGTATGATCCTTATGTACTAGCCAAACAAGCATTACAAGTTTACTACGCTCCTTATCCGTCTCTAAAAAGAGATAAAGCAGATTGGTGGGCAGTTTTTAAAACAAAGGCCAGATTTACGTTCGATGGAAAGAATATTCCAGATGAAGGAGCCTATCAGGCAGAACTCGAACACAACAATGAAATAATAATTGAAGACGATCATGTAGATTATGGACCTCTGGTCGATGAGACAAATGCTTTGGTAGATGCGTTTTAAAGTGCGGAGGAAGATATTATTGAATCTGAGGCCGAATCTGAATCTGAAGAAGATGATGACTGATGTAGATGATGAGTACTATCTTTCTAGTTGTAATGTATGTATGGAGTAAACCCCAGCTTATTTTGCAATTCATGTAACTCTGTTTAATTTTTGAATGTTATGATCGTTTTTTACATCTTTTATGTCATATGCAGTTTTTCCTATTTATTTATCTTAATCTTGCAATGTAAAATGTTACTTCTTGGAATATGAGACCCAATCAAATGCAGGTATAAACAATTTCTCATTTATGTCATTTTGTACATCTTTTATGTCACTTATTTAGCAGCTTATATCACTTGTGTAAATTAGCTTACATCTTTTGAAATGATTTGTATGTGACAGGTATGTCATCAAGAGGAAATTCTTCAGGTGAGGGTTCTGGCTCGCAATCGACTGTGCGTCCAGTCGTGTCCTTGGTTCCTACGAGTGCTGGGTAAAAATTAAACTTTACTTAGCATTTTAATTATTTTATACTGTACACTTATGTTCATCACATTTAACGCAGGGTTTTCGACCTTCAGCCTTCGAGGGTAATTTTGGACGCTTCGAGAGCATCATATAGGGCTAGGATAGCGGGATGTTGGCCTAAGTGGGATTTGATCCCACCTCACATACAGGAGATCATCTGGCAGGATGTCCTAGTACGTATTTTCTTATATATGTTTGGCATTTTAATTCCTTTTCAACACTGAGAAACTGTACATATTTTACAAGTAATGTTTGTTTAATGTGAAATACAGGCTGAGGTGGATATACAAACACATGATTTAGCCCTGGCTCGGACATACTAGATGCAGAAGATGAGGAAAAATTATAAAGATGCTATATCATCAATGAAGAAAAGCATAAAAAACCCTCCATGGATGGGAGATACCGCTTGGAGTGGATTTCTGAGATATTGGCAGAGCGATGCAGCGAAGGTTAGTGTACTAATTTTTGTTTAAAAATATAAAAATATTTAGTCAATAATTATCAAATTTTAAATGTGCAGGCGGAGGCCGAAAGAAACAGTGCAAATAGAAATAAAAATCCAGTCACTCATCGGGGAGGATCCAAGTCATTTCAGCAATATCGGCAGGAGTTGGTAAATTATTTTTAAAATGCGACTTATACAAAAATTAATATGCTATATAGTTTTGAACACTTGTAATAATGATGTGTAATAATCAAATTCAGGAGGCTGAGGGGGAGGGTCCAGTCTCGTATATATATATGGACGTGTTTGCTCGTACGCATGCCATCGAGCATGTCGACTCAGACGGGAACAGAACATACACATGGCATGACGAGAAATCTAGGAAGAGTCACGTAAGATTTCATTTTATGTAGAAGTTTATGCAATAATTGTTAAATTACTATAAAATACGATATCATTATATTAAATTTATATACATTCTTATTTGGTCTTGTAGGAGAAGTTTATGCAGCGCCGTCAGATGCGTCTAGCTGAGACTGGACGTGAGCAGCTTAGTACTGACGAGGAGGATAGTATCTTTCAGTCAGTGATGGATCCAGCGACGAGGAATAGACGCTATGGATTCGGAAATCAAGTGGTAAAGCATTTTTACTTTAATTTCATTTTTACTTTAGAAATAATATAACTTTTACGAATTACATGTTATTAAAATAATCGTACATGATTAAAATATTTTTAAATAATTGTTACAGTCCACCAGTCAGCAGGCGCAGGGCAGACGTACTAGAGCTGCTGTAGACGCCGCAGAGATTGACGAGTTGAGAGCTAGGGTGGCACAGCTTGAGGACCAGAATCGCCGCCAAGCTATTGAGACGACTCAGCTTCTTGATCGACGCCTAGCGGAGTTTGCACAGGAGTATGGGCGCTTCCCTTCATCAGCTGCTTCTGCAGATGATGATGATCAGGATCAGTGATGGATATGTATGTTTTCTGGTTGGGCATGTACATATATGACTAGGTTGCAACGTATGAATATGGGATGGGTGTGACTTTGGTATGACATTTTACATGTATTTTGATGGTAGACTTGATATTGTGGGTTAATGTACTAGATTTGATGTATTTTGTGATGTTGCAATGGTAGACTTGACATGTTTTATATGTTTTTTTTGGTTTTCATGATTTTTTGGTTGAAATGGTGTGGTTTTATTGAATTTTGTGTGAAATGTTGTGACTTGTGTATGAAATGTTGTGGTGTGGTTATAGACCAATGGTCTGAATTGGTGAATTGAAATGATGTGAGATGAATGTGGGTTGGAAGACTGAATAGCAGCTGTAATATAAAAAAAATACCCAGAATTAGCGACGGCTTCCGACGGCTTGGGACGACTTACGAGTCCAAATATAGGTAACGGTTTCCAACGGCTTAGGACGGTTTATTGGTCAAAGTTTGCAACGGTTTCCGACGGCTAGCGACGACCGTCGGTAACCGTCGGAAACCGTTACCACACGTAACAACCCGTAGGAAATAGCAACGACGGCTGTTGTCACCAGTCGTCGGAAACTCTGTTTACCGACGCCTCAAATTGCGACGGCATTTTCTGACGGCTGGTAACATTTTCCGACGGCCGGCGTCGGCTGGCAGCCGTCGGAAAACCGTACTTCTTTTGTAGTGATTTTCTGAGCTGTTGAATAAGCATGCGGGCACAGAGAATTAAATGCATGCATTGAAAGCCTAAAAGAACCGTATAGGCATTAATGAAGAAGGGTAAAAAAGAAAACAAATTGCATATTTGTCTCAAACGTCATCTATTTAGCAAAATTTTCTCAACCTTAAAACGTCATTTATTTTGGATCGGAGGGAGTATAAACTGTAATTCGTTCATGATTGTTCAAAGCAAACAAGTAATTAAGCAATGTTTATAGTTACAAGCAAGGATTATATCTAAAAGCCTAAAAGGTAACAAATAATAACATATAATACTGCAAAGATGAGAGACAGAGAGAGTATATTGTATACAGTATTGCACTCACATGCATGGTAAACCGTATAAATAAAGAAATTACTCTATTATTGTAGTCTGTTATTTACATAGAAACCCATCAGTTGTATCAAGCATGGGCTAGTCAGAATCAAACCTGAAAGAACACGTAGGAAATCTAAGCCACTTGACCAAGTAATTGTTAGAAAAAACATGCAGCCATCCATGAAATAAACATGGGCTGCCACCAACCCTCCACCAACCGTGCCACCAACCCCCACCAACCTCCACCAACCCTCTTCTTACCTTATAAATACACCCTTCCTCCTCATAACTATCATCCCAATCTCATATCCAACAAGAAGTAAAGGAGCGAGCAAGCTTAGAGTGAGAACGAGTGTTGAGTGAAAGTGTTTTGTGTAATCACTTTGTAATATTCTCTAAAATAAAAGATCTGCAGCAGCCCGGAGACGTAGGCATAATTGGCCGAACTCCGTTATCAAATTTGAATGTTTCTTACCATTCTACATGTTAATAAATAAATGATCAAAGAAGCAAGCAAAGAATAGAATCACACAAGATTTAACGTGGAAAAACCCTTTTCGGAAAAAAAAAACCACAGGAGAAAGGCAAACTTTATTAATTAATTGATGGAGTTTTACAAGCTTATTTTCATTACAAACCATAGCAATGAATTTATATTCTACTTTCATGCAGCCAAATAAGGAGAGAAAGAATAAAATAAAGATCTCCTTTATCCTTTAAATGAGGTTGCTGAAAATATCTCAATCAAGAGAATAAATTAAAGATCTCCTTTATCCTTTAAATGAGGTTGCTAAAAATATCTCAATCAAGAGAATAAATTAAGGATATAGATAAGATCCTTTAGGTGACATCAGCTGGACCAATTCTAATGAGAATTTCGGATCACAATTAACAATCTCCACCTTGAGACGAATTCTCATCTTGAAGTAGAAAGATGAACTACAAAAAACGAACTCCTACAACAAATAAATATCCGCCTTACTCCAATAGTCCCTAAAGACTATACTGTAACACCAACCAAGCTTGAGAAAAGCTCAAACTTAGTAATTGGAACTGGCTTTGTCATCATGTCAGCGGGATTGTCATGAGTACTTATCTTGCAAACTTTAACACCACCTTTAGCAATAACATCTCGAATGTAGTGATACCTAACATCTATATGTTTAGTTCTCTTATGAAACATTTGATCCTTTGTAAGGCATATAGCACTCTGGCTATCAGAAAATATAGTAATGTAAGATGTATCTCCACAAAGCTCAAAATATAAACCTCTCAGCCAAGTAGCTTCTTTACATGCTTCAGAAATAGCCATATACTCGGCCTCAGTAGTAGATAATGCTACGGTAGTTTGCAAAGTTTCTTTCCAACTCACAGCACAACCGCCAATGGTGAAAACATAACCTGTTAATGATATTCTTTTATCCAAACCACCAGCAAAGTCAGAATCCACATAACCAACAAGTTCATCTTTAGATTTACCAAACTGCAAACAAGCATTTGCAGTGCCATGAAGATATCTGAAAATCCATTGAACTGCTTTCCAATGCTCTCTTCCAGGATTGGCCATGAATCTACTGACAACACTCAAAGCATGTGATAAATCAGGACGCGAACAAACCATGGCATACATAAGTGAACCAACTGCACTAGAATAGGGAACTCTAGACATGTACTCAATATCCTCATTTGATTGTGGACACGTGGCTGATGACAATTTGAAATGTGCAGCAAGAGGAGTACTTACAGGTTTGACATCAAGCATATTAAAACGGCGAAGCACTTTTCTAACATACCCACTCTGACTTAGGTATAATTTTCCAGAAGTTCTATCTCTTGATATCTCCATGCCAAGAATCTTCTTAGCATCCCCCAAATCTTTCATTTCAAACTCTCTACTCAACTGCCTTTTCAAAATTTCAATTTCTACCTTGTCTTTTGAAGCAATCAACATATCATCGACATAAAGTAGCAAATAAACGGTTGAATGAGTAGTAATTTTCAAATAGACACAACTATCATAATTGGACCTTTTAAAACCTTGAGATAGCATAAAAGTGTCAAATCTTTTATACCACTGCCTAGGTGACTGTTTCAATCCATAAAGAGATTTCTTTAATTTACAGACAAGATTTTCTTTTCCAGGGATGATAAAACCCTCAGGTTGATGCATATAAATATCCTCTTCTGATTCTCCATGTAAAAATGCAGTTTTTACATCTAACCGTTGAAGCTCATAATCATGCATAGCAACAATACTGAGTAAAATGCGAACTGAGCTATGTTTCACAACAGGGGAAAAAACTTCATTATAGTCAATACCTGGAATCTGACTGTAACCTTTTGCAACTAATCTTGCTTTGTACCTTGTCTTATCGTTTGGAGAAACACCTTCTTTTCTCTTGAAAACCCATTTGCAATGAACAAGTTTTTTCTCTTTAGGCAATTTGATTAAGTCCCAAGTGTCATTTCTTGCAAGTGACTTCATCTCATCATGCATAGCAGCCATCCACTTATCAGAATCACTAGAGATAACAGCCTCAGAATATGAAGAAGGCTCGGCAATACCTTCTATTTCTTCTGCTACAACACACGCATAAGCAACAACATTTGCTTCCTCAATAAATCTTCTTACTGGTTTTGGATTCCATCTAGGTCTGCTTGTTGCAATAGATTGCTGCGGTGGTTGCATAACTGCTGGAGGATCCTCAACAATGGTTGCTTCATCCTGTCCCTCAATTTCTGCTTTTGATGTAGCATCTGAATCAATAATATGCTCCACCTGGACATTTGATTTCTGCTTACTCTCAACAAGATCATTAGTAGATGGAATATCATGTAACATAGCAGATTCATTAAACACAACATTTCTGCTAATTACAACCTTACTTGTTTCAGGATTCCATAATTTATAGCCTTTAACACCAGACTTATAACCAAGAAAAATGCATTTAATAGCTCTTGGCTCTAGCTTTCCATTATCAACATGAGCATAAGCAATGCATCCAAAAACTTTCAATTCAGAATAATTTGCTGGAGAACCAGACCATACCTCAATCGGAGTTTTCTTACCAATAGCAACAGAGGGAGAGCGGTTGATGAGATAACAGGCTGTGGAAGCAGCTTTAGCCCAAAAACGTATATCCAAACCTGCGTTTGACAGCATGCAGCGAGCCTTAGAAATGATAGTCCTGTTCATACGCTCGGCAACCCCGTTTTGCTGAGGAGTGTGAGGTATGGTGTAGTGCCTAACAATGCCTTCAGTCTTGCAAAATGAATTAAATTCATCTGAACAAAACTCCATCCCATTATCAGTCCGAAGCTTCTTTACCTTCCTTTCATTTTGTTTCTCAACCATAGTCTTCCACTCTTTGAAAGCTGAAAAAGCTTCAGATTTATGTTTCAAAAAATAAGGCCAAACTCTTCTGGAATAATCATCAATAATTGTCATCATGTAACAAGCACCGCCCATGGATGCTTTCCTAGACGGTCCCCATAAGTCTGAATGCACATAATCTAGAATGCCTTCTGTTGTATGAACTGCAGTGTTGAACTTCACTCTCTTATGCTTACCAAAAATGCAATGCTCACAGAACTTCAGCTTGTCTGCGTTGTACCCATCAAGAAGTCCTCTCTTGTTCAACTCTGACAGACCTAATTCACTCATATGTCCAAGACGCATATGCCAAAGATTAGCAGTATCACAATCAGAAATATTATTTGAGATAACAGGGGAAGCATTACCTGAAACAGTAGTGCCTTGAAGATAATAAAGGCCATTTGTTTGCCTAAGATTTCCCTTCATTACAATAAGAGAACCATTTGTGACTTTCAAGACACCACCTCCAACTGAATATTTGTACCCTTTGTCATCAAGAGCACTTAAAGAAATCAGATTTCTCTTCATATTGGGAATGAACCGAACATCTGTTAAAGTTCTGATTGCACCATCAAACATCTTGATCTGAATAGAACCAATTTCTGCTACTTTACATGCTGAATCATCACCCATCAAAACTGAGCCAACATCATTTATGGGTTCTAAAGTTGTAAACCAATCTCTATTAGGACACATATGGAAAGTGCAAGCAGTGTCAAGTATCCATTCATCCTTAATCTCAGCACATCCAGCAAACACGGTAACAACAAGCACTTCATTGTCAGAACTATCATTACGAGCACAATTGGCATCAACTTCATCTTCTTTGTTATCTTTTGGTTTGTATGTGCCATTTCTCTTTTCCTTGTTCTGCAGCTTATAACATTCGGATATTTCATGTCCATCCCTCTTACAATATTTGCAAGACTTGTATTTGCCTCTAGATTTAGATCGACCTTTATAGGCATTGGAACTTTTACCTCGAGATCCATTATTTGAATTTTTCTCCTTTGTCCTGCCACGAACGGACAAGCTTTCGGCTTGAGAGCTCGATCCATTTGAAGACACCAGTTGTTTCATTTTCTCCTTGGCGTGCAAGGCTTCATAAACGTCATTTAGAGTGAGTGTATCATGACTATATAATACGGTATCTCTGAAATTTGAGTAAGAACTCGGTAGAGAATATAACAGGATTAAACCCAAATCTTCATCATCATATTTGACTTCCATTGCAGCCAAGTCAGAAACAATCTCTTTAAAATCAGAAACATGGTCAAGCAAATTACCTCCCTCTTGCAATTTGTGCAGAAACAGCTTTTGTTTGAGATGCATCTTACTTGTGAGATCCTTGGTCATGCAAATTGACTCCAGTTTCAGCCAAAGAGAAGCAGCTGTCTTCTCATTCAAAACTTCTTGCAAAATATTATTGTGTAGATGGAACTTAATTTGAGACAAAGCCTTCCGATCCTTTCTCTTCTCATCATCGGTCCATAGTTCAAATCTCTTGTTCCCGAATCCGTCCAATGCATCATCATAATCAGCTTGTGCGAGCAACGCCCGCATCTTCACTTGCCACAATGAGAATCGAGTGTTTCGATCCAATAGCGGAAGATCATACTTTAACGACGCCATGTTGAACGAACCAGCGCTCTGATACCACTTGTTAATAAATAAATGATCAAAGAAGCAAGCAAAGAATAGAATCACACAAGATTTAACGTGGAAAAACCCTTTTCGGGAAAAAAAACCACGGGAGAAAGGCAAACTTTATTAATTAATTGATGGAGTTTTACAAGCTTATTTTCATTACAAACCATAGCAATGAATTTATATTCTACTTTCATGCAGCCAAATAAGGAGAGAAAGAATAAAATAAAGATCTCCTTTATCCTTTAAATGAGGTTGCTGAAAATATCTCAATCAAGAGAATAAATTAAAGATCTCCTTTATCCTTTAAATGAGGTTGCTAAAAATATCTCAATCAAGAGAATAAATTAAGGATATAGATAAGATCCTTTAGGTGACATCAGCTGGACCAATTCTAATGAGAATTTCGGATCACAAATTAACACTACATTTAATTTCTTTTCTCAACAAATATAATTATAAGGAAATTTGCGTAATTTCCCAACAACTGGTATCAGAGGCATAATTTATTAGAAAGGAAATCAAATTCGAGTGGGAGCGATGGCAGTAGATGAAGGAAGGGTGAAAATCGAGAAGTTTGACGGAGCCGGCTTTGGCTTTTGGAAAATGCAGATTGAAGATTATCTGTACCAGAAAAGGCTTTATCAACCTCTCTCAGAAAAGAAGCCAGAGAATATGAAGAATGAAGATTGGGCTCTTCTTGATAGACAAGCCTTTGGAGTTATTCAATTGACGTTATCTCGCAATGTTGCTTTCAACATAGCAAAAGAAAAGACCACGGCGGATCTTATGGCGGCTCTCTCCAGTATGTACGAGAAGCCACCGGCCTCTAACGAAATTCATTTGATGAGGCAATTGTTCAATTTGCGGATGATAGAAGGTGCATCGGTAGCTCAACATCTCAACGAATTGAATACAGTTGCTACTCAGTTAAGTTCAGTTGAAATTGAGTTTGACGAAGAAGTACGTGCGTTTATACTTTTATCTTCCCTGCCAGAAAGTTGGAACGCTACTGTCACAGTAGTGAGTAGCTCGTCGGGAAGCAATAAGTGAAAATTTGATGATATTCGTGATATGGTTCTCAGTGAAGAGATCCGACGAAGAGATTATGGTGAGTCGTCAAATTTTTTAATTTTGCATACACAATCAAGAGGAAGAAATTCAACATGAGGAAATGGACATAGCAAGTCGAACTACCGAGGTAGGTCGAAGGACTGGAGATCAAAATCCAGAAATCCCAACATTTCCCACAGCTCAAAGACCGTTGAGTGTTGGAATTGTGGAAAGACCGGATGATTAGAGGGAAGAAATGAAGCAGGGAAAATAATTGAAAAAAAAAAGAATGAATCTTTTTATGACTTTCCCTTTTTTTATTATTGTTGAAAAAGTGGACAAATAGGAAAGAAACAAATGACAAAAAAAAAATGGGAAGAGAGATTTCAGGAAAGAAAGAGAATTGTAAAGGAAGGAAGGAAAGTAATTGTAAAAGATTTGGAAAAGAAATTGAGAAGGGAAAGCAATAAAAGAGAAGACAAAAATAGAAAGAATTTTTTTTCTTTTGTTTATTGTTGTAAAATTAGAAGAGGATTTTTTTTTTTGAAAAGAAAGGGAATTTGTAAGAGAAGAAAAGAAATAAAATGTATTGAGAACAAGAAAGACAAAAGGAAAAAATTGCAAAAGAGGAATCTTTTTTTTTTTTTTTGAAATTTGTAAAAAGAAAAAGAATGTAGATGATTGGAAAGAAAGTGGAAAGATGGAAAGAATAAAGGAAAATTGAAAGTTGTTTTTTTTAATGAAGGAGAGAGCCGGAAAGAAATAAATGAAAAAAATGGAAAGAGAGATTGTAGGAGGTGAATGAGAAATGCAATTGGAAATAAATAAATAAAATGCAAGTTTTTTTTATGAAAATTTGAACAAGAAGAAAGGGAAAGAAATTAATGGGAAAAACCAAAACAAAAAAGGAAAAAAAAATTAAAAGAGGAAGGAAATAAGAGAAAAAAACAAGGTTTTTTGAGTAGAGAGGAAGGGTAGAAGGAATTGAGGAAAGAAATAAAAGCAGACAAAAACAAGAAAGAAATCAAAGTAGACAGAGAAGAAATTGCAAAAGTTTTTTTTTAGAAAGTTGTAGACAAAAGATGGAAACAAATAAAAAGAAAAGGAAAGGGAAACGAAAAATGTGAAAATCAGCGAGGTGGTAGAAAGATGGAAAGAAATTGAAGAAAAATTAGCAAGTTTCTTTTTTTGTATATATATTTTTTCTTTTTGAAGAAGGAATTAGATTGGAAGAAATGCGAACAAAAAGAAGAAAGAAATAAATGAAAATAAAACGAAGGAAAATTAAAAGAAAAAGGGGCAAGATTTTTTTTTCCTTGTCTTAGAGATTATAATATCAATATGTGATACACAATCAACTAATCAAGATTTTTATCTATATATATATACAAGAAAACAATAGGAAAATAAAAAGAAATAAAAGAAATTTTGGCAAGATTTTTTTTAACAAAATCAAATAAAAAGAAAAAAAACTAACACGAATCATAAATTAAATAAATAATAAAATTCAATTGTTACCTCCCCGGCAACGGCGCCAAGAACTTGATCGTCGCTAATCTATGAATCAGAAAAGCGCGACATTTAAATTAAATTCTGCAAGCATACAGGTGTGTAGCGTACAGGTTGAACACATGGAGGTGTAATTAAAAATTATTATTTATTTATTCTTGGGCGAGTTAGACGAAGCCTGGAGATTTTGTTGAAATAAAAACAAATTGAAATTGTGAACGCAGGATTATCGTTGAATCTAATCAACGATTAATCACTAAAGAAACTAAATTGCAAAACAAGAACAACAATGCAGAAAATAAAAGTGCAGAATAAGAAGAACAACAAAGAAATAAAATTAGGATTGTCGTTGAAACTAATCAAACGACTAATCACTAATGAAACAAATGTAAAATACAACTAGTACTCTACCGAATCTAATCGGGTAGATGACACTAGTTGCTAAAAAATACTAGAAAAAAAGAAGAAGAAGAAGAATTTTTATTAGAGTAATGGAATACAGAAAATGAGATGCCCGTTACAATGGGTATACATGGCTTATATAGGTGAACTGAAAAATCCTAATCCTCTAATGGGCCATGACTCAACCTCTTGAAAATAATATATTCACAAATAAAAGAGATAAGATAAACTTGAAATATTCCATGCAACTTTCCTCTTTTAATTGGTCATGTGGCAAATTGATTGGCATTTTCCAAGAGATTTGAAGTTGATTGGTAAATTGATTGGCATCATGATTGGCATTTATCTAATCAAATCTTCATCTTTATGGAGAGTAAAAAATGAAAGATTCCCTTTGATTTATCTATGAAGAATACTTCCAATTCTTGAAATATTTATTAGTGTAAATCATATATTCATACATATGAATATATATATATACACCATAAATCACTAATCCATAAATTCTTCAAAGCAAGGGAGGCAGTGTGAACGCGTTCCATTCTTCAGCAAAAAGAGAGTTAGATGGGAATCGAACCCAGGTCATTCTGTGCAGATTTCCATGACTTAACCAATGTGCTACGGTTTCCTTTGTGATTGAAAACTTGTTGAGATGAGAAAGTAGCATTTTTTTCTTATCAGTGGTCTTTTATTTAATGAAGGAGACAATTAATCAATGACCTGTAAAAACACACAAAATACCCAAAGTAGCATTTATTTATATACAATAAAGATAAGATATAAGCATAAAAATAAACACATTTCTGTGCTAATCACCGGACACTACAAAAATCAATGCAGAAGTGCACCAAAGGACCAGGAGGCGAAGCCAGAGGCAAATGTTACTTCTACCTCAGAAGGAGATGAAGCGTTGATATGCTCTTTGGAGAGCAAGGAAGAGTCTTGGGTGCTAGACTCTGGAGGATCGTTTCATGCCACTTCGCAGAAAGAATTCTTCGAAAGGTACGCCTCTGAAAATCTTGGAAAGGTATATCTTGGTGACGATCAACCTTGTGATATCATTGGTAAAGGTACTGTTAAGATTAAGCTAAATGCGTCAGTTTAGGAGCTAAAGGATGTCAGGCACATACCTGATCTAAGGAAGAATTTGATTTCCATAGGACATTAGCTAGTGAAGGCTATACTACGACTTTCCATGGTGATGATTGAAAATTTTCAAAAGATGCAATGGCGATTGCTCACGGAAAAAAGAGTGGTACTCTTTACATGACAGCAGCAGCACAATATTCGATCACCGTTGCAGCTAGCAACGAAAATTCCAACATATGGCACCAGAGGCTAGGCCATATGAGTGAAAAAGGAATGAAGATTATGCACTCGAAGGGAAAACTTCCAGGTCTACAGTCAGTGGAAATAGGCATGTGTGAAAATTGCATATTTGGAAAGCAGAAGAGAGTCAACTTTCAAATAAATGGTAAAACCCCAAAGAAGGAAAAGCTGGAGCTTGTTCATTCCGATGTTTGGCGGCCAA
Source organism: Allium sativum (assembly GCA_030737875.1). Classification (NCBI taxonomy): domain Eukaryota; kingdom Viridiplantae; phylum Streptophyta; class Magnoliopsida; order Asparagales; family Amaryllidaceae; genus Allium; species Allium sativum. The sequence goes on from CM060913.1 coordinate 826,256,364, forward strand.
CAACCATCCCATCCATTGGTGGAAAGCATTACTTCGTTACTTTCATCGACGACCACTCGCGAAAGGTATGGGTTTACTTTTTAAAGCATAAATTTGAAGTGTTCGAGGCTTTCAGGATATGGAAAGCTATGGTTGAAAATGAGACAAATCTAAAGATCAAAAAGCTTAGGACCAACAATGGAGGTGAATATGAAGACACCAGATTCAAGCAGTTCTGTTATGAGCATGGGATCAAAATGCAAAGAACCGTGCCGGGTACGCCTCAACACAATGGTGTAGCTGAGCGTATGAATCGAACGTTGACAGAAAGAGCCAGAAGCATTCATATACAATCAGGTCTACCAAAGTAGTTCTAGGCAGAAGCAGTCAACACAACAACTTATTTGATCAACAGAGGTCCTTCGGTTCCATTAGAGCACAAAATACCAGAAGAGTTATGGAGTGGTAAGGAGGTAAAACTATCACATCTAAAAGTTTTTGGTTGCATAGCATATGTGCATATTAGTGATCAAGGCAGGAATAAACTTGATTCCAAATCCAAGAAATGCACTCTCATCGGCTATGGCGAAAATGAGTTTGGCTACCGCATTTGGGATGATAAAAACAAGAAGGTGATCCGTAGCCGAGATGTGATCTTTAACGAAAGAGTAATGTAAAAAGACAGACATAAAACAGAAATCAATGACTTAAAGCAGAGTGAGCCAGTATTTGCAGAAGCAAACGATATTCCTGATAGTCTCATCATAGAACTGACTGTAGAAAGTGCTCAACCTAATGAAATTGTTGATTTAAGCAGTATGGACCAGTCTGACACACCACAACATCCTATTCCAACACCTGTATTGAGAAGGTCTGCTCGACCTCATGTACCTAACAAAAGATACATGAACTATTTATTGCTAACTGATGCAGGAGAACCTGAATGCTATGATGAAGCTTCTCAGACTAAAGATGCTAGCAAGTGGGAGCTTGCCATGGAAGATGAGATGAAGTCTCTCATCTCCAACCAGACATGGGAACTAGCCGAGTTACCCATAGGAAAGAAGGCACTTCATAATAAATGGGTGTATCGGGTGAAGGAAGAGCATGATGGTTCCAAGAGATACAAAGCTCGACTAGTTGTCAAAGGATTCCAACAGAAAGAAGGAGTGGACTACCCTGACATTTTTTCTCCCGTTGTAAAGCTCAGTACTATCAGGTCAGTATTAAGTACTGTTGCTATTGAAGACCTTCATCTTGAACAGTTAGATGTGAAGACCGCATTTCTTCATGGAGACTTGGATGAGGAGATATACATGTAACAACCAGAAGGTTTCTTCGAGAAAGGGAAGAAGAACATGGTGTGTAGACTAAAGAAAATCTTGTATGGCCTGAAACAAGCTCCAAGGCAATGGTACAAAAAGTTTGATGGATTCATGCACAAGGAAGAGTTCCAGAAGTGCAATGCTGATCATTGTTGCTACTTCAAGCGATATAGGTCTAGTTATATCATTTTACTACTTTATGTTGATGACATGTTAGTAGCAGGATCAAATATGGATGATATCAGAAGGTTGAAGCAGCAACCATCAAAGGAGTTTGACATGAAAGACTTAGGTCCAGCAAAGAAGATACTCGGAATGCAAATCACTAGAGATAAGCAGAAAGGACTCTTGCAGCTATCTCAGGCAAATTACATCAATCGTGTTTTGCAGAGATTCAACATGGACGATGCTAAGCCAGTCAGTACACCGTTGGGCAGTCACTTTTGCTTATCCAAGGATCAGTCCCCTCAAACGGAGGAAGAAAGAAATTTTATGATTTATGTTCCTTATTCCTCAGCTATTGGAAGTTTGATGTATGCCATGGTCTGTACGAGACCAGACATTGGTCATGCAGTGGGAGTTGTTAGCAGGTTCATGTTAAATCCGAGGAAAGCTCATTGGGAAGCAGTCAAGTGGATTTTGAGATATCTACGAGGCACCATACATAACGCTTTGTACTTTGGTAAAGGGTAGGTTAAAGCTCAAGGCTATGTAGATGCAGACTTTGGAGGCGAAGTCGATCATCGAAGAAGCACTACAGGTTATGTGTTCACGGTTGGAACTACAGTTGTTAGTTGGATTTCACAGGTGCAGAAGATTGTCACTTTATCCACTATAGAGGCTGAGTATGTAGCAATCACCGAAGCTAGTAAAGAGATGATATGACTTCAAGGTTTGTTAACTGAGTTGGGATTCAAGCAGGAAAAGAATATCCTATACAGTGATAGTCAAAGTGCTATACACTTGGCGAAGAATTTAGCATTTCATTCCAGAACCAAACATATTGGTCTTTGTTACCACTTCATCAGATCTCTACTAGAATATGATGTGTTAATATTGGAGAGGATCGAAGGAAGTAAGAATCCAACAGATATGTTGAAAAAGTCGATGACTATCGATAAACTGAAGTTGTGTTCAACTTCAGTTGGTCTGCTAGAGTAAAAAGAGCAGAATGGTTGTTGCATCGATCAAGGTGTGAAGACGGATTGAAATCAGTCTTCAAGTGAGAGATTGTTAGAAAACATGCAGCCATCCATGAAATAAACATGGGCTGCCACCAACCCTCCACCAACCCCCACCAACCTCCACCAACCCTCTTCTTACCTTATAAATACACCCTTCCTCCTCATAACTATCATCCCAATCTCATATCCAACAAGAAGTAAAGGAGCGAGCAAGCTTAGAGTGAGAACGAGTGTTGAGTGAAAGTGTTTTGTGTAATCACTTTGTAATATTCTCTGAAATAAAAGATCTGCAGCAGCCCGGAGACGTAGGCATAATTGGTCGAACTCCCTTATCAAATTTGTGTGTCTCTTAACATTCTACATTTTATTTCTTGTCTCAACAAATATAATTATAACGAAGTTTGCGTAATTTCCCAACAGTAATACGCCATTTTATCCCAGAGATCAGTTGGTGCATGATGCTTCCGCAAATTTTACTCAAATCAGTCCTATATGTATGCCACGGATGCAAAATATAGACACAATATTAACATGAATTATTCTGCAAATAACCCAAAAAAATTTAGCAAACAATTACAGAATAATCACATGAACATAGGCGACAACACCAACCAATAATGACTAGTAACAACATTCCCTTCAAACAAAACTTACTTAAAGCAAATAGTAGTAAACTGTCAATCCAAAATCCACTTGAAATAACATTCAACAAGAATGGAAGAATACCAACTTAACTGCAGCAAAGCAAGGACATAACAAAGCCAAAATCCACGCAAACCAGCATAGCAAGAGCAGGGGATATCATTTGAAAATCACATAAAACCCTACCCACTGATAGACAAGACAAGGGATTATTGAACAAAACGATATACCGTTGACAACGATGCATAAAAGCAATCCTCCGATGCATTGCAATCGCTGAGGAGAAGCAATGTGAAGTTGAAAAAGTGTAAAATAGACAAGATCGAATTCATGCTCCAGCATCATTTTACAGAGGCAAATGCAAAACATAGAAAAACAATATGACAAGCACCAAAAGGAGCAGAGAATGACAAGTGAAATAAACTGGCATGAGCATCGATAACAACTCCAAAGGAGACAAAACAAACATACTCCAACAGCCATGGGAAATTGACCACACCACACAGTCATACCTAAGGAAACCACGAAACCACGAATCTGAAATTCAAATACAACAAACCTGATCCAAGACCAAATCACTGTAGCAGATACATAATTCACAACAAAAAGCCGGTGGAAGCCAAGTATGTCAAGAAAATATGTCGATCCATGACCAACCTTGAAGCAAGCTGGCCTTGTTTTTTAGTGAAAAAAGGCGTTCTAGTGAGAAGGCAGACCATGATAAAAGGGAAGGAAAAAGGTGGAAGTGGTTGTGCTGGCTTTAGTGCAATGGTTTCATTTTTTTTTAACCGAATCTATAGTTTTATTAGATTTATCATCCTTAACATCATTCACAAATAAAAATGCTTTCTCCCCAGTCACCAAATTTTTGGATACATCAAATAAAGAAGCGCAAGTCCTAAAAAAATCCCTAAGATTAGGCATGTAATGTAATGGAAGGACTGCATAACGTGTATTACATTTGAGTTCGACTCTCTATTGAACGGCTATTCTTTTGTGATAAGATACTTCTTGAGAACACAATTTGATAAAGAAACAGAGAAATAGTGACATATATGTAATGTTGAGATAATTGACATGCTTCTTCGAAACAAAATCATCCTGTGTACTGTATGATGCTTCACCTGGTCTTGGCTATTGCTGGGATGAGTCAATAGATGCAAGAACGAACGGGCTCTGGAGATATGCGAACAATAGGCTAGTGACAGCAATAGTGAAAGCTAGCGCTGAGAGAGAGGAAGGGATTGAAGAGTGTTGAGGCAAGGGAAGATGAATTAGGGGAAGAGAAAAGGAACACGGAGGCTGAAGAAAGCACCAATCCCCACTGTTGACAGCAAACCTTGACTTGAAAAAAGTGGAATAACCCAAAAATATTCAAATTGAACTCCAACGCACTCTAAAGCAAGGCCATCTCCATTCGGTTCCATCTTCCTTTCCCATTTTTGTTGGGTTGATCTCCCAATAGCTCTCTAATACTTTCCTCAACACAATCTGAACAGTCTTCTCCAAACAACACCACCACTGCTCATCGTCAGAGCATCTCCTTACCTTGGCAATTTCACGATATCTCCAGTTCACCTTCTTGAGCATTTACAGCAGTAGAACTAGATTTAGAATGGATTAGTTTAGCAAGAGAATTGGGGGCTTGTAACTAGATTTAGAATGAGGAGATAGGAAAAGTTGATAAATGGGAAGAAGCAAGTGAAGCGGGCGTGAAATATTAGCTGCGAAGCTATCCTAAAATTTTCCAGAGCCCGCCTTTTTATGTAGAGCTGTAGGCGTAACCGTCAAAAACGAAAATTTCGGATACTCTCATCGTTTTTTCGATTTTTATCATTTTCGGTGGTCCTTTTCAGATCTAAACTTGACAAAACTCCGGCTGAATTTTGCCAAAAAGTTCGGTATCACCTTACCGAATTGCAGGCGTGACGCCCTTTAATCAAAAGTGGAGTGTCAGTAACAATACGCTTTATGTACCATAACGGAATTTAGTTAGCCTTTATCATAACTAATAGTTTAAATTTGTATACTTTTGAACTTAGAGAAAAAAAATTGTGACTTGAATTTTGTACCCTGCCTGGAATATTGCTAAGCATCTGAAGTAAAGTTTGTTATAAATTAATATTTGTTAATGTCATGTAAGAAAAGTTATCAAATAGTAAACTAACTAGTAAATTAATTATTAAACTATGATAAATATTAATTACTAATATATTAAATTACTTAATGTTAATTATTAATGTATTAAATTAAGTGCATATTATTTATTAGACGTTAATTTTAATATTTGTTAATTGTTGATTCTTATTTAATATTGAATTATTAACTGTAAATATCACTTTATAATAACTAAAATTTATTATTAATTAATAGTTATATTAAATTGTAGTCTTAATTATTATGTAATTACTAATAGTTAATTATTTAATAGTAATTATTTAATCTTAATTACTAATAGTTAGTTATTTAATAGCCATTATTTAATATTATATTAATTATTACAAATCAGTTATCAGAAAATTACTACTTACTAATGATTAGTTATAAGTAGTTATTTATTACTTTTTAATTATAATTGAATATTTATTGTTAAATACAATTTATTATGAATATTTTATTAATTATTAGTTATTGAATAAGTTATTAAATATACTTATGGGAACCAGTAGGAAGACAAATTTGTTGAAAACATATTTATATCAACTAGCTCTAAAGTGTGCTTGTTAAACTATATTTTTTGTAACTAGTTAGGAAAGCTAGTTGTAAAAGTTACACCTATCGCAACTGAAAAAAAAATGCAATTGATAAAGATGTGTTTTTCGCAACTAGAGGAGAAGCGCAGTTGCTAAATTATTTTTCTGCAACTAGCAGAAAAGTGCAGTTGATAAAAATATGTTTTCACAACAGGCTAGAAATGTCAATTGTTAAATCTCATTTATTGCAACTACTACGGAAGGTCTGTTGCTAAATATCATCTGTTGCAACTATCATATGGCGCCTGTTGCAAACAACTAGTTGCAGTAGGGTATTTTTCTTTAGTGCTGGGCTCATAGTTGTGCAATCTTCGCTTTGTCTTGAGCCCTCATATATGCCTTCTGAGATGTCTTAACCTGTAAACAAATTTGAATTATCATCTTTTCCAACATCATAATCGTAATTCATGTAAATTTCAGTTTCCATTAAATTATCTAAGTAAATATATTATATATTTACTATAATTCATCACAATGTGCAACAGTTTTGAACATGTGGCAGGATAATTATTTTAAAATTTAATTTAAAATTAGCGCTTGGTTTTCAAATCCATGGCGCCTATTGCAGGTTGGTGGATCCGTGACAGCCTCAAAAATGACATCCTCATCGTCAACAGTCAAATAGGCTAATCCATTGTCTTCGAATAGCTATGTACGTGTTTGCTAGAACTTTTGCTATTATGCAAAATACAGTTGAATTTAGATAACATTATTTTAATTGACTTATGATTTTTAGTTAATTACGTTATACTTACGTATACAACATTTGTTTTACCATCATGGTCCCAAAAGTATGAAACTGTGTCTGAATCGTCGGTCTGATTCACTGCATGGGTATGTGTGAAAACATCCAAATAAAGCATAGGAGCACCTCTCTCTCTCTCTCTCTCTCTTGTAATATGCACATATAAATATATATTATATATTGCTATATTATCTATCTTTTAACAACTTAGAACTTAAAATATTTAACTGTTTATCTTAATTTATAAACTTATCAAGCCCCTGCGGTGATGCAAATGACTTGGAACTACCGCGATGGGTAACGGGTTCTTGCTCTCATTTGCCGAATTCCACTGTGACACTCTCTGTAAATTTAAGTTGGAAAAAAACGTTATATCGCTATAATTTATGTATTAATTACGCAGAATAATTTAAACCAAATATGTGATAAATTTACCTAAAACTCTTCATTGCCCCACCATCTGACAAAATCATCCTACATAGCAGCGCTCATCCAATTAAGTTTTTTCCCAGTTGTTTTTAGGCCATTTAACGTTTTCCTATAGATTTTTGCCATAATATTGTTTCAATGACACTGTATGAGGGTAAGATCAGCCTCCTGAAGGTGCACTGCACCCTGCACGTTTGAGAAAATAAGAATTGTACATTTTTATGAATAGTATAAACATGAATTGATATAACGAGTTCCTAATATACGTGGCAGTCATAACACCATATTGTCAGTTTTGCCACACCCAGATGCGGAAGAATAGCCACGGTCTGAAGCTGTGGCAATTTTGGAATGGCTGTTGGCCGTGGCAACAGAGTTTAGCATGGTTTTTGGCCGTGGTAGTTTTAGAACGGTTTTGGACCGTTCCATCATTAAGGCCAAATTATTACCCCGTCAATCCCCCTAGTGATCCAGTTATTTCACGCTTAAAATAAGGCACGGTCCCGAATTTTCACAATGCCACCAAAACAGAAATAAGCGTCTTCTTCCCCAAAGTAAACGCCTCTCCTCAGATCGAAATCGAAATCGTGTTTCTTCCAAAAACAATTCACCGTCGACACCAGGGTCACGTCTTCCTCTGATTTTTCAGGTATTATTCTGTAGTTGTAATTAAAATCGAAACCCTAATTAATTACATGGTATAAAGATCTTTGTGGCAATTTTATTCCTAATTAATTACATGGTGTGGAGATCGTATTACGAACAAACTTGAAGAACTTCGAGAAATTTTATCAATTTCAGCAAGCCTAATGGGGTTTGCAGGTTCCGCCATTTACGTACGATCTGATTTGCATTGGTTTGTAAGTCAAATTTTTATATTCGAGGTTCATAGAATAATAATAATACGATGACCGTCGATGCAGGATTAAAGAGGTTGGGAAAGAGCTGTAGGCTAAGATGGGTTAACTATCTAAGGCCTGATCTCGAAAGAGGGAAAATGGCCCCCCATGAGGAGAAGATCGTTATAGATTTGCATGCAAGATGGGGTAACAGGTAATAGTTTTGCTTATATTACTTTTCTTTGGTTATAATTCCACGTATAAAACGTCTTTTATTCAAGGTTTCCAAACAGGATATGGTAACAGGTAACACATCAAATGGGTACACGCAAAAAACTAATTTTGAAATTGCACAAATACTCAATCATGCTTAAAAATAAATGTTTGCACAAAACCTTAGGACTGACATCATTTATGTTTGCACTTCCAAAACTCATTGAATACTGACCTGCTCTAATGTATATAAAAGTTTATATAAAAAGTCAACCAAGGCTGTTGCTTACAAATTCCATCTAAAAGCAAGTGCACTTAAGAGTTTAAATATTTTTAAATATATTGTGGTACTGCTGTACTCAAAAGTCGTATTCCCATGACAAATGAAATGATGCAAGACTGATAATTTTTTTTTAAACTAAATATGCGTGGAGATCTTTTAATATTAAGGCAACATATATAACAAAATTCATCTATTTGAATTTTTTTAGATTAAAGGTATATAAATGCTTAAAAACTCATGTACATGTTTGAAATCAGTGTATATTGAAAATTTCCATACTTCTGTAAACTAGAACGTATGGATCAGAATACTATGAATACTATTGAAGCCAGCCCTTAATCTAATGAAGTTGTTCTTATCAAGTTATTATATATATATATATATATATATATATATATATATATATATATATATATATATATATATATATATATATACACACACTGGAAATCAAATGTTTCTAAAAATCTGTTACGCTTGATACCTTGAAATTTTACGCGTTCAATAAAAGGTTTGTATACTCACGCTTATATAAGGCAACCATGTATTTTCATGAACATATGCAAAACCATTCCTAAACATACATATACTAAAAATCTCAAAAACCTAACATTTCCTGAGAATTTTACTGTATACATTCTAGCATGAGTATTTCTGAAAGTCAGTTTACATGGGAACTTATGTGTAACTTCCTTAAATGATTTTGAATTCGTTAAAGTCCACATACCCTAAACCTTATCCTAAACCATGTTTGAAATTATCATTTAGTTTTGGTAGCAGAACAGTGCCCTATACATGAACAACAAAGAGGGTCCCGACCAATATCAACAAGGTATTTAAATAAACCAGTTAAGTATTTATTTATAATTGAGTTAACTTTTAATAAATAATATGTGTTTATTAGTATGAGTGTTATTGCACCGCTTCATGTATGTTGATCACAAATGGTTAAGTTTAACTGTTAGATTATTTAAAGTTTATAAAAAAGTTCATAAAAAAGTTTTGAGAAATGCTACAATACCCGAAAAGGTTTTGTCAAAAAGTAAGAAATAGGGGTAAATCCGGAATTCAGGGGTGGCAAACATTGAATTCAGGGGGGTATTTGTGTAATTCAAGGGGTGGGCCTCCTTTTTTTTTGTCTCTACCGTAGTTTTTGACAAAATGAAAAGCGGGCAAAGTAGAATTTCTGAAAAGTTTTACAGTTAGATTCTACTTCCAAGATATTGTGGTTTTAAACTTTTTTGGTGGTGCATGTTAACATTCAAAAAAGGGTGATACTTAAAAATATTACAAAAAATTGCCAAAGATTCTTTTTTTGTATTTGTGTCACAGTCAATGAATCATGTTATCAAAATATAAAAGAGTGTTTATTCGATCCAGTAGTAAGTGTGTATATAAAAGAGTGTTACTGAGAATTGATGGTGATCAAAACAAAAAATTGCCAAAGATTTTTGAAAAGTGTGTATATAGACTACTGCACATGATCACATAGAGTAAAATGATGTATTTGTAATTATATAGACAGCTGTTCTCTCCTCAATTTTCACGCCCTTTAAGATGTACTATTGAGTGGTCCATGCTACGCACACGGCTAGTGTCATATCGTATAACATGGTAAATTTTACTGGAATAATAATTAACATATGGTGATAACATATACCTAAGTGCTTCAAAAGATGTGTTGATATACTATCCACCAAGTAGTACAGTGTGTGAAATAGGAACACATGCATCGTAAGATATTAAGTCTCGAGCATACTACTTCATAAGTTGTTTGTTGCATCGTAGATAACCTTTTATAACTTTTAAACTGTATGAACACCATAAACAGTGGAAGCCTCGTTTGAAATTTATGATGATATGCATGCGCTTTGATGGTTGGTGGACCATTTGCATAGTTCTCATTGTTGATATCACATGATTGCTAAACTGACCGTCCAATTCATAAAGGTTTGCATCATTTTTGTGGTTGTTATCACTTACATATTGTTATGTTGGCTCAGAGTCAATATGTAATTTGTGAACCAACCATCTTAGTTTTGGATGAAATTGATACCAAGGATGGAGAAGTATTTCAGTGCATTGACACAGACCAGGGTCCTTGTTAATATGGCAACTTCTAATTTCGAGTTCCTCTATTTTGGATTTTTTTTTTTCTTCTTCTTTGTTTTGCCGTAGTATTACCTAAGCTACTTTCAAGTCTTGTTTCTTACTGAAATGATAGCCATTGATAATGGAATCCACCCGTTGAACATGTTAACCTGATTTGTTCATTTGCTAGAAGACCTATATTTCACGTTTTTGTGCATTTCAGGTAAAAATTAAACAACATGATTATAACTTTTACAAGAAAAACTGATGTTTAATGATTGGATATTAGTTACCGCAAATGAGTTGGTTCAGCTGAAGATAATATTCTTATAGCTATAATTCATTAGACGGTGGCCGCATGCAGTTCAATTTTTAGGACAACCATGTCATGGTAAGTTGTAAACAATGAAATTAGACTATTAATTTTCATGTTTTTTCCGTTTTAAATAAGTGGAAGTAGGTGGAACTTAACGAAATTAGTCCTAACCAACCCAAAAAATTCGACAGTGAATATTTAATGAGACACAGTATATCTATTCATAGAATTTTATGCAATACATCAATAAACTGATATGCAGAGAATGCATCTCTGTAGCATCCTCTTATAGAGAGTTGGAAATGTGAATTTCTTCGAACCAAGCCACTTAACTGCTTTACCAGCATATAACATATGTACAATGTGGATTTTACCTGTTAGCAAAAGCAGCTCTTGTTGGTTCTTGGTCGCTTTATCCAAGAAAATTAATATCATAACATGACTGATGCAAGGTTCATCTTCCACAATGCATTGCAGCAACAAAATAATGGCATTATGCCATTTTCAAAACAATGGCGTTTAAGTAAACTATTACATAGATATTGCTGAAAACATACCAGTTGTACATAGAACAGTCAATTGAAGAAATACGGTAACTTCTTTCAAGTATTAGTGCAACGGTCTGGCCAAGGTGGAAAATCCACGCCAGGGAAAGATGTCCATGGTCTGACAAAGTACAGTATGACGTATGAAGAACCACATATTAAATGGATCTTGTACAGCAGAAAAGACACCGTTTGAAATAATAAAAGCAGTGGTAAATTGCATATGTACACAAATGCTATGGAAACTCGCCCATGAGCGACTGTGAATTACAGTCGCCCATCCAATTGGGCAGCCCAAGAACAGTGGGTCCCGCCATTACTTTGAATAACAATAAAAAAATAGAAGTGCAAGTCAATGAACCAATAGGATCGCGAGTAACAAGGACAGTCGCTCTAAGCGACTGTGCTTAGCAAATCTCTTGCATATGTATTACTGTAAAATAAATATACACGTTTTTCTATAATTATCTATTGCTTCAATTTTCCATCATTAAAAGCCAAGCCACTCAGTAAAAGGGAAATGAATTATAACACCAATGTTTGCAATAATAAATACTACCCATATTTTATACTTAGACATGAGATATTACTAAGAAAAGATGTCCTTAATTTTTTTTTAATAGGGTATCTGACCAATTCAATAGCAGTTCGTTAATCAGTATTAGTTGCATTGCAAATTAGCGTGTTTATGATATATAGCTAATTTTTTTCATTTAGTATTCTATATCACAAAATTTGTTTAAAAGTAAATTGTTATGCTTACTTTAATTCAAATTTATAGCAATTATGAAATATAACTCTGAAGCAGCAAATCCGTTAGTAAATACAATATTAAAATATTTATGATTCAAATATATAATAGCATCATTAGGACCGCTAAGTATAATATGGAAGAAAATAAATCAGAGTGTAATTGTGAAACAAAAACATTTAATTATTGTCTTGCCAACTGTCCATTGTAAAGTAACTAAAATGGTTCGATATCATGACCATTTCATCTCGTAGAAATGCTGAAAATAAAAGTTAAATGGATGAAAATAGTAAGATTAATATTAAGTCACTTCAGGTTTACTTATTTTTAGCCACATTTGTAACATACAAAAATTGGTAACTTAAAGTAAAGTTGTATCAATTTGAAACCCATAAGTACAGGCTAGTTATGTGTATATCTTACCTATAAGCTATTATAAATAGAAACTTTTTAAATATGAAAATAATCAAAGGTTACACAACAGTCTCAAACTTTCTTTGACAAACAAAAAATATTTCATAAAACCCAATTAATTAGATATACGTACAAAAACCATAACTTCCGCAAATATTCTGCCTTAATCTCTCTAGTAATTCAAAGACATAATAAGCAGCCAATGAATATATATAGTATAAATGCATAATGGATGGAATCAATGCATGTTTGCACACATGAAAGTTTGCGTAAAGTCTCAATGTTACTCATTAATGACTTGCTAAATTGAAATTCCCCTTAAAATGCAGATAAATATTTTTCCCTTAAGAATTTTGAATATTTAGCTTAAAAATAGGAAACTAATCATTATGTAATAAAGAGTCATAATGGGTATTACAATTAATTTCAATTTATTTCCATATTTCCGAATGATGGATGATCGACATATGTATATGTAATATATCTTGTAAGATTATTACTTTCCATATTATTTTAAAGTTTCTTCTATTTGAATTATTTTCCATGTCAAAACATTAACTTTGTAGCTTAATTTATTTGTATGTCTCATACATGCCCTATTCATTATAAAGTTTATCTCAAATATTTCCAAGGAGTTGTATTAATTTAGTTTTAAGTGCGCACATCTACATAATATTCTATAAAAAGCATTAAAAAGTTCGAAAACATGGCGTAAAATAATGTTAACCGCCACATCTTAACTCGGTAGATATTTTATTTTATTTTATTTTATGGTGGTTATAGATTTCTCCAGCATAATTGCTTTCTAATAACTTAAAAGATAAATAGATATTGGTGGAAAGTATTATGAAACAAAGAAAAAAACGTTAAATATCAATTGTTTATATCATAATTTTGAGAACCCGACCTCAAGTCAAACCGTGATGGTCCAAGATCGAAGGTTTTGAAGATCCGACCAGTCAAACCGTAAAAACCGTACGCATAAGAAATATAAATAAAATTAACGTGTTAGTGCAAAAAAAATAATGTTTGATGAGAGTGTGCAATAAAAATCAGGACAGATGACAGAATATATCTCATGCATGTTGTTCTTTCATATATATATTTGCAATCTATGCATTATATAGTCAATGAGTTTGCTGCTGCTACGAACAGTTTTGAAAAAAAAAATGAAGTTCAGCTAACACCTGAAGTCCCACATTTTAGAAAAACCAGGAATACATACAATTTTCCTCTATAATTATATTCCCTACTTAAGTCAAACCAGTCAGCTAGCTCCAGCAGCTTTTCATGCGTCTTCATAACATATAGGGCCTGACAATTGTGCAGGTGCAATTAAAGTCCTATGGTTCATTATATTAAGCAAGCTCTGAGGGAAGAACTCGTCGTTGGGCCTCCATGTTAGCCTTACAAGACTCGTGCTTTGTATCTTCGAATGAGTTGGTGGACACTGGCTGCGAGCATTATCTTGACTGTTGTTTGGAGATGTTAAGAGAGCATCAGCAATGGTTTCCCAATTGTTGAGTCTCCTTTGTAATCTTCTTCTGCATCCTGGGCTTTTGGACCAGTTCAATTGCTGGCGATGCTGTTACTGCATTCGTTGGCAATGGGATCATTGCTTTTGCAGTTGTTCATCAGTGATTCTAAGTCGCTGTTTTCGAGATCGGTCAGTTCTTTATGGTTCAAGGTGGGTGCATTTGAATATGATCGTTCCTTGTTCGCTGTTGGTTTGATTTGCGGGCTACAGTGAAGGGGTGAGGTGGAAGAAACGAGGATGGATGTCCTTTCTTCATTTCCTTTCATAACTGCAAAATTCCATAAAAATATTAGCAGGATACATATTTTGGTTTCATTCATCCAAGATTGTAAAAGTTAACCAACGTCAAAAAACTCTTGGTTCAGATGTAATAGCCAATATTTGTAAAGTATTGAAAATAAACCAATTTAAATTACTACGGCTTTGACCAGCAACATTATCCAGTGAATCCAACTCGCGTAGTCGAAGGTAACACCAGCCAGAAATTTCAAAACACGATAACAGGACTTTTGAGCATCAATGACACATTTAAATGTCAACATTTGAACTTAGTCAGCAGCTAAATGAAGTAGAGCCAACAAAACAAACGATTTTTCATTTTAATGGACATAACTTTTTTCGATATACAACAGAATACAGTTGGCAATTTACCGCTTTTTGAGCAATGAGAGCAAACAACTTGCGTTGCAGGTAGCATCAAGGCGACCTGGTTGTTAGATACAGATCTAAGTAAGCGGCGAAGGAAGGGCGGATAGATCGTCAACAACTGCAGAGTTTGAGGAAGAAAAAAAAAAAGAATAATCTTGCATAGCAGCAGACGGAAGAAGAATAAAGCAGATAACCTAAATGATAGGATTGGGGATCAGATCTAAAACAGTTGCGTTAAAAATTGTGCCATACTTTGATGTGTGGATGTAAAATTCGGATGACGAAGTGGTAGGGAGGCGGTTAGTCGAATGGAGAGAGGGAGAGGAAAAAACGAAGTAAATGAGTAGAAAGCCAGTATTTTGAAATATTGAAAGGTAGACGTGCCACATAAGCAACGCCAGGTTCCTGTTTTACTATTTAATAGATTCGTAAGGATATTAACTTATTCCCTCACAAACTAATTCAGATATTGTTGTTCCAAACAGCTTCTTCTTCAATGCGCAGAACAGTTGCCGCACAAGATTCATTTCTATGGTGTACTGGTTTGTTTTTATGTCATATAGTATTTTGTCCCTTGTATGTCCTCTAACAAGTTTAATAGCTTTTCCAGTGTAACAGAATAGCATGAATCATTGCATCACACTTCAATTGTAATGAAACAGTCAACGCGCTATGTATTTTAATAATCGTTTCAGTGCAGCTAAATAATGATGCTGAATTGAAGATTTCTATTCCTTCTCAAATGTGTAGTTGTTAATTTTAGGAGTTTATCATTAGAGTCATTAGATGATGCATCGAATCTTGTTTTACATTAACATCATTGTTTTTAGGCTCCAGGAGTCACAATTTCCCTTGACATCTTGTTTTAGAAATATTTTTCAATGTGCAGTATTCACATATGTTACATGTGTACAAACCTAGCAAATATTCAAGCCACTTACTGAAAATCAAAATGCCAAAAAGACATTGCCCCCAGCCTCCAATACATAGCGCAAGGTGAGCTTCCCTACATTCATTTTCCTGAACCAACCAAGTACAGCAGGTATTCATATGCAATCAAGCTTAAATTTACCCCGAATATATATTGATATCTAACATCTAATATGGTTATAATCTGTAGGAATGAATGTGCATGCACATCTGTTCGTTTTTTGTTGTAGTAACTATACAAAGATCTGGAAGCGGATGGTTTGAGACTTTGTTAAACAGTCATATTAACATTAGCTCCAATGGAGAGGTATTCTATAACGAAGATAGATGGAATATTATTTCTGTTATATTCAAGACACTGGACGAAGTTTACAATTTAGATTGGAATGATAGTGCTTCAAAAATTGAATTTACTGCTTCTGTTGGCTTTAAATGGATGGTTAACAAGGTACAATTCTGTAAATAAAACCTTTTGTGGTGATGTTTACTGCTTTGCTCGTGACTATCGGTTTGCTCGGATCATATCTCAACAATTCGGTTACAAAGTTCTTGACAAGAAGATGTTTTTGGGTTTTATGTTACAGCGATTACTCTTCATCTTGCACTATTCATGCAGGTTTACAAAGTTCGTTAAGGCATCTATTCATCCCGAACACGCACTTTATGTATCATTCAATTAAATTGTAAGTCCTTGTTTGTCAGTATCAATATTGGTATCTATGATTGTGTTTTAGCTTTGTCTTATAGTTGCTTGTGTTTTGACTTTTGGATCTTAATTAAAAACCTTGTTTGATAGTTGCTTGTGTTTTGACTTTTGAAACATCACTAAATGTTGTGTTAATTAGGTATGAGTTGTTCATTTTGAACTTTGTAAATTTGTAGTGAAGATTACAGTTTATATTAATGGGCATGATGTGCTTATAAATTTATATTGGTGGGTATAACTTGCTCATATTTTGTTCAAATCGAAGCTCTATGCTTCGGATAAAGGGATTTTAGTTTATTCAATTGAATTTAGCCACGATCTTTAGTAGTGACTAAATTATATAAAAGAAATACGATTTCAAATTGCCACGGCCCAAAGCCGTGGCAAATTAGTATTTTGCCACGGTCAAAAGCCGTGGCAAATCACAAATTTGCCACGGCTATGGACCGTGGCAAAATAACAATTTGCCACGGCTTTGGGCCGTGGCAAATATTTTGCCACACCCAGTTTTGCCACGGCCTGAAGCCGTGGCAAAACTAATTAGCCACGGCCCAAAGCCGTGGCAAAATTGCTTTTCTGGTGTGGTGAGTGTTCAATAACTAACATGACATTATATAAAGTGTTTTATAAATAACATGACAATATATAAAGTGTTCTACAAATAACACGGCAGTGTCCTATAAAGTATTCCATATAAACATGAATTGATATTTAAACCTAAGAAGTAAGATATACAACAAATCAATGTACATAACTACGTAATGTAATAATTGATATATCACAATTATGTAAATTCACATATACCAAAACATCCTGCCAAATGGTCTCTTGCATGTTATCTGGAATTTTCGTCCACCTCGGTCAATATGTCGTCATGCGACTCGTGTATGTCTGTCGCGATATGCCATGAACTATGGTAAACGGCTCCAGCTCAAAACCACTGTGTTAAACCAAAAAAACATTTAATATTTCATGACTACTACATATATCTATAATAGATTGTACAAAAATGAAATTTAATTTTGAAACTTAATACTTACCCTCTGTTTGTTTTGGACTGCAACTTCACCATAGGACACGCTAGCTCCTATGATGGGCCACTGCCGTCACCGCCCGATGGAGGAGGACCAATCTCTCTCTGAGAGGAAGAGGAAGACGAGAATGATAAGAGGTACGCCTATGCGACGACTTTTCTATAGTACCTATTATAGACAAGCGTTATAAAAGAACATAAAAAGACTATGTAAAACATACATTATGGCAGAACATAAAAAGACCATGTGATACATATCATATTGACATGACATATCATTTTTAATGAAAACGGTATGACTTTAAAAAACATAAATTTAGCTTCTCAAAATGTAGATTATTGATCAGTTCTCATCACTTTCGGATTCAGACTCTGTTTCGAACTTTATATTTTGTTTCTCTATAGTCTCAAATGCTTCAATTAATGCATTTAAATCATCATTTTGTAACAACCCACACTTTTCTGAGGCCGAATTTCGATAAAAATCGAAACTCAAACTCATACGAGCATGGTGAATATAAATTTAGTACCTGCAAATAATAAGCATGAGAATAATCGGAGTATAATAAACAAACTCACAACATAAGCAAAATAGGATAACAATATCGACTAAGGCAAATACCTTAAAAGCAAATCGTCACGTCAATACCGCGCATGAGAGAACAAGAACTGAAAACCAAACTTTAACACTTTCTAAGACCTGTCTTCCTTGAGATATACCTGAAAGTTGTTATAAGGAGGGGTCAAAACAACAAGTCTTGATGAGTAGAAAATGTATCACACTGTCCATAATACGCAAATGTATACGTTTGGTTTCACCCAAAATCATATGTCGAACACGGCCAGTAAGTATAACCTAACCTTGTTATGATTTACACACAATGATTAAATCACCATATCCTAGGTAGAACTTCCCAAAGATAACATTATCGCAATATACTGAGATAGAACTTTTACGCACAATTATGAAGCCTTTAAACCACAATTTAAACAACTACCAAAACTAAGAGGCGGGCTCTCCAACTATTCAATTCCCTATTAATAAAAGTAGTAGGTCATCTCTATATAGCCACTTATGGCCTCGCTATCTATCTAATGTAAAGGCAGATCCATTGATAACTTATTAGCTCAATCGGTGGTTTACTACTTCCTAATATAAATTAAAGGACACTAGCTACTAAGTCCTACTAATTTAAGGCTTTCGTCATTCACGCATATTCCCAAACCCAACATAAAGAAGATAGTGAGTAGTAACTTATTACCTACAGGCTGGGAAGACGATTAATCATTATTTATGACCTTTCCCAAGTGGACCTCTATATTACTATCTAGCTAATCTTATTGGATAATCCTCTAGTCACTTAATACTTCCTGTAGGATAGGAAGTCCTGTAAACATTTAATACCTTATACCTAGGTAGTCTTTAACCTAGTCACTTACTACCTAGAGGAAGCAGACTATCGTGGAGATTATTGATCTCGTACCAAATTAGTCTTCTAATATTTCTTTTTTTATGGGAAGGTGGGCTATCCGATCACTTAATACTTTTTTAAGGGTGGACCCTACGACTCTACCCTTACGAGGAAGGGTGAGTGTAATCACTTAATACTTAATAGGTGGATCCCACTACTTAATACCTCCATCCCCGAAGTAAACTATGCTATGAACCTTTTCTGTTTCTTCTTTTGGAAGGGATCAAGGGGGTACCCTATATCCACTAAATACCTCAACCCTTGAAGCAAACCTATTTGGAATAATTCTTGCTACGTAATTAACTATCGTCACATTAATGATATCTCACATCAATTGTGTATATACATATCTGACTGCTGGAAAGTGCAAACTGTTATTGAATAGGCAATTGAGCTCGCATCATTAACTTACTAGTCAATCCTTAATTCTAATTAAGATATTAATTCTAGATTTAAACTAGAATAAGATAAGGATAATTCTCTAAAATTTACCATCCTTGGGCATTTAATTATTTATTTTCTTACTGGACTTAGTATTTTCTACGACAACCAATACCCATTGAATCCCCTTTAATTCCATTTACTTTGACATTTATTTAGTAATAACATAATAGCATTATTTACGTAGGTTTAGACGGATAAGATTATAATAATTATATATTTATATTTTAAGTGCGATGTTAACGTGGTTACTAATTATATATTATTATAATTATTATTATTATATATTCTAGTCTAAACTAACGACCAAAACAATCCCTTTTGTGTTTAATCTTGTTTAAGATTCAAAATCTAATGGAAATGTTATTTACTGTAATTATTGTCAATTTTGCCCAAACTATTTAAAAAGGGACTATTGACATAGTTCAAATCACAAAAAAAAATAAGCGATTCTTTATTTGGAATAGTTATTGTAAACTACGTACAAAAATATATGAATTTACACATCTATTCCTATTTGATTCGTTAATATTCCTTGTAGATTTCTAATGATTCCCTTTTATATAAAAAGAGCAAATTTACAATAATCCAATAAACCGCAAACAATAATACCAAATACAAACAGGTTTATTATTCTAAAACCATAACTGCACAAATTATATAACACTCACCTATGATTCTTGAATAACAACATTATACTCTGATAATATTTTTGGGACTGATTTCTAGATTCACGGTGTTTACAATAACCACAAACAAACTGAGATAAATTGTAGACAATATAAGAATATTAAACTAAGAAATATACAAATCCATATCCAGTTCACAGATTATTTCAGACTTGACGTAATAAAAAAATCTGATATTTTAGGCATACATCCCAGATTAACATAAATGAATTATAAAAGATATTCTAAACAATGAATATATTTTCCGTTCATCTAAAAGCTATCCAAACTCAAATCTGAACACAACTTTTTGGCCTACTATTTCAAATCTTATAGATCTACAATTTGTATACAAAAGGGATATATATATATATATATATATATATATATGTGTGTGTGTGTGTGTGTGTGTGTGTGTGTGTGTACATATACAGATTAAGATTTGTAAATCTAAAAGGAAAATAGGAAAAGAAGAAGGAGAATTTATAATAAAGATTACCTATTCGAAGAACAAACCCTTTTTCGCAAACTTAAATTCAACCTCTCTAACCTTTGTTTATTTTATTAGAGTATGTTTATAATTTAGAATTTTATAAGAGAATGGAGAATTGGAAATGGCAGAGTTTCGCTGCTGCCTCCAGAAAATATAAGCAAAAAGTGGGGGTCTAGCCCTTTATTTATAAATGTAGAAATGACCCTGGATCATTAGAGTTAATTTTAGAAAGATATGTTCGTTAATATATAATTTACAATACCTTTAACCCTAGTCGCCACTAGAGTGCAGCGACCAGGGGATTGTCCCCTAAGTCGACCGCATGGTTGACAGTAGGCCGACCGTTCTAGTCGTCCTACCTCCAACGGAGGCGGGCGATAAATGGTAATAGATTTTAATTTATTCTGTTTAATTATTCTCCGTACATCTTCGTATTTCGTCCATAACTTTTCATATAGACTCCGTTAGGAACACATTGATGCAAGTTTCATTGTCAAATTCCATCATTTGCTAAAGTTTCTTTTTGGGATCTAAGCAAATAACTAATTTAATTATTGCTAAAATTCCAACGTGTTTCATTTTTCCCTTCTTAAAAGAAATCTAGCCTCGGAATTATTATTAATGACCAAGGTATGGTGCTGGCACCTAATTATCCTATGCTACGCAACTAATTTTGTGTGCATCCAATTTTTACAACCAAATGTGCACATGTGCATAGTGTACCTAATGTGTCTTAACCACAAAATATCTATGCATAATGATTTTAAATCGGATCCTCTTATATGTATGCATTTCTTTCTTGAAAATATCTCTGAAAACGTGATGCAAATATCCTAAAATATACTAGCAATTCTATATGAATGCAAATATTTGAAAATATTTTTCATCTAAAACTCTCACATGACTACGAATAGAAGTGTGAAGCAACCAATTTTACATCCAGACCCTAACATTCAATTCGTCAATGTCTCTAAATGGCTTCTTATTAATTTTTCCTATGCCGGAAAAATGAAATTAAAGCTGAGAATTCAACGCTCTTACCGCTTGCAAAATTTTCAATTCCCATCTTACAGTGGATTTTTACCTTAGTTGCTCCAAATTACTCCAAAAATTTCTATTTGCAGACTGCAAAGGAGTCTTAAAACAAGCTTTAAAATGTAAAACGAATTAAATAAAAATATGTGCGCGTCTTCGATAAGGTATGGAAACAAGTTTCTAAAGCTTAAAAGACATTTCCCTTATTACCATTAACGTTTTTGACGCATCGTTGCCCCTGGTGCACCGCTAAAATGCACAGACAAATCATCCAAAAATCTTTCTTTCGCTTTACACGTGACCGTAACGTCAGAATTTTCATAAAAATGAATTTTCGCTTCTTTTTTGAAAATTCATATAAATTTGGAATTCTTTTTTGTACTACTTTACTTTCCATATGGGGATTTGTAAAAAAACTAAGATTTTGGTAACGTGTCTTTAATACATTTAAACCATCTATTCTTATACAAAACATATGTTTGTTTTTTTAATTTGTTCAGGAGGGAAACCGACTGGAGTCTAAAGCCCTCCCTAGTGCACCTAGTCTGGTCCGCGGGCACCACATAAGTAGTTGATCTTAACGTATACATTTACCATGGCACAAATTCCATAACCGTTGGGCTTTTGCGGACACAAAACTGATGTGTAAACATATGTAATTTATTGTATCAAAATCCGTGTTTTTGCATAAATCGAATTTATAATAAAGTGGAAAGAAAGCGAATCAGACCAAATATTTAAAATTTAAAAGGACTTCTTCTTTCAAACGACATTTGCAAAAACTTCTAAAAATTGTTTTGTAGAAACTTAGACGCACTTAGATAAAATTCTTTATTTGATGTGAATGCTGCTTATTCTTGTTGTTGTGGATTTATGTCCTTTATTGCCTGGTTCTTGTTCTTTAATTTTGAATTATAAAGTTTTGATATTCATTTGAACTTTTTTCTCAATTTGTTTCAGAAATTCACATTATTTATTTCATGTTTTTTAAAAAATACTGATCAACGTGAATTGTACAAGAAATGTGTCGTTTTTCTTCCTAAGAGTTCTAGAAAAATGGAGTCATGCATGCTATATTTCTCTTCCCACTATGCGAAGTACGAAGTTCATATAGGTTCTTATATAAATTATTGAATTTATTGATATTTGACGGTTGAAATTTGTTTTGCCACTTCTTCTCAATGAAACAGATTGTTTCAAGTTAAAATTACATGGTCTAAATACTTTTTTTTATTCCTATATTTATTTATATGCCACTTGAAGGACGTAAGTCCCTTTAATCTTATTGGATCCGACGCAAAATGCAAAATGCACAAAAAAGGAGGAAAAGGTATTCATAAGTACTATACAGTAATATTATTCCAATTTCCTTTACTTCAAGTGCTTGGATCTGTATTCATCTGGATCTTTATCAACTTTCTAGAGATATGCTTTTTCTATTAGTATCATTTTAAATCAACTTTCAGACCTGAAAATTAATTGTGCATTTCAATATCCATGGTTGGCCAAAGTTAAGATGACTAAAGTTCAGTGTAAGTATTTGAAATATACATTGAAATAATATAGCCTATGGTTGGTAAAAATCATATCTTTGTGGCAATCTGCATGCAAACATGACAGTATACCATTCTTAGTTAGAGCATCAAGAACTAAAACCAGTTTATGTGATTTTAAATCTATATTGAGTTCAAGTAAGCTTTAGTTTCCCTTAGCTGGTATGCATAGAATAAGCTAGCCAGCAAATTCTACTATATATTACTCACTCAATGTTATGCAATATTCAAAGGAATTCAACCAAAGAAAATTGTGCCGTGCATACATTTGAAGTCCAAATTCTATTATCATTCCCTTTGCTTTGTTCGTTCTCCCTTAGATATTAAACTAGTTTGGAACTCGTGCTACGCACACGAGCATTGTTGGTATTGTAATAATAATGGACATTAGTCTACGGTAGGTAGATGTGAGGTATTGATACGGCGTTGGTAATCATGGTTGAACCGAGATAGATGACACTAAACTAATTTTAGATGATATAGGTAACAGGTATTGGCATGATTTCTGTAGATTAGTTGAAACACAATCAATTCTGATGACTATTACTTAGAATAGAAAACAGGAACCCAAATAGGCTGATCCTAATCCTACCCAATTAAAGTATTGTATTTAAAAATAAAACGATTTTGAGTGCTCTTTGTTTTAGTGTTTACTACCTACAATCGTTCCCATAGTCCCATTTCCTCCATTTGTCCAAAATTATTTCCCCCAAATTTTATAAACCTAGGTCCCTACGCTATTCGATATTCAGATTTCATTGCTCGTGTACTTTTTTTTAATATTCTCTTTACTTGTCCTTCAGGCCTCTAAGTCGTCATCCTTTCTGTCCTAGCAAACCCGAATATTAGGTATACACTGCTCGATTGTTATATTTTCAAGTTTCATTGTACGATGTTTACTTTGTTGTTGTTATTTGTACCATTTACGGTTATGTTTGTCTAATAGCATCGATATTTCATAAAATTTTCATTTTTTATACATATTGTTTTCCCTTACTATCTCTTATGCACTTTAACCGTTAATACTATTGTTTAAACTATAAAAATTGTAGTAAATTTGACAAACTGATTACTGTTTCATGTATCAATTAATATTCTTTTGAGTTGTTACCTGCTATAACAATATCACAGCTTTGTATCCTCTTTCAATCCAAGACATTGGCTCAAAGCATCTATAATCCATACTGGATATTCACTTCCGTACCAAATTGTTACCCATGTCATGTCGTTTGTGCTTTCGTGCACCGAGTATAGTCGAATCTACCTAATGTTCATGATACGGCTCATTAGGTAGAACTCACCCCCAAAAGCTAGCTTGTAAGGGGAGGGTGCCTAATGGCCTATATACTAGGCAATATTCCCATATTTTATGGTATGGGACATATCATTTCACCGCTCTTCGAAAGTCCGACGTCCGCGTCGGCCTACTCTATCGACACTGACCCGACGGTAGCCCTTTTCTCTTTGGACGGCTTTCACTCGCCTATCAGTATTTTAATCCAGCCTATAGGTCGCCCCTTCTCACGGCTCGAACTTTCCGTCGAGCGGATCTCAATGAAAGCACCAAATGATACGGCTCATTAGGTAGAACTCACCCCCAAAAGCTAGCTTGTAAGGGGAGGGTGCCTAATGGCCTATATACTAGGCAATATTCCCATATTTTATGGTATGGGACATATCATTTCACCGCTCTTCGAAAGTCCGACGTCCGCGTCGGCCTACTCTATCGACACTGACCCGACGGTAGCCCTTTTCTCTTTGGACGGCTTTCACTCGCCTATCAGTATTTTAATCCAGCCTATAGGTCGCCCCTTCTCACGGCTCGAACTTTCCGTCGAGCGGTTCTCAGTGAAAGCACCAAATGATACGGCTCATTAGGTAGAACTCACCCCCAAAAGCTAGCTTTTAAGGGGAGGGTGCCTAATGGCCTATATACTAGGCAATATTCCCATATTTTATGGTATGGGACATATCATTTCACCGCTCTTCGAAAGTCCGACGTCCGCGTCGGCCTACTCTATCGACACTGACCCGACGGTAGCCCTTTTCTCTTTGGACGGCTTTCACTCGCCTATCAGTATTTTAATCCAGCCTATAGGTCGCCCCTTCTCACGGCTCGAACTTTCCGTCGAGCGGCTCTCAATGAAAGCACCAAATGATACGGCTCATTAGGTAGAACTCACCCCCAAAAGCTAGCTTGTAAGGGGAGGGTGCCTAATGGCCTATATACTAGGCAATATTCCCATATTTTATGGTATGAGACATATCAGTTCACTTTAATAATTTTATCACAGGTGATATATTTTGACATTTTTGAACCTTAACATTTTTGACAATAATTATATATTAATGCAGTTGAAATTTGATTTCCCGTGAATTATTGTATGTTTTTTTCAACTTGGTTTCATTGTCTTATAGCACATGATGTATCCCCCAACACACACACTATATAGCATGATTAATGGCATAGACTACATCACTTCCTTTCAAAACTATAATATAATTCCCAATTTATCAATAATAGTGATTGTCCCTGTGCAAAACACAGGTCTCGGTCTAGTTTATGAAGTAAAACATGAAAAAGTGAGGTTAGTCAAATATGAAAAATGTAAACGTACATATTATTATTGAGTTGAAAATGGATTGAGATTATGAAAGGAGAAATAATCAAAGCAGCTTAGTCATCTAGGGTACGAGTATAATATGGGGTTAATAATGTACATAAATCTTAATGGCAACTAAATGTGAATGGAATCTGGATTTAGTTTCTATACATGCTTTGGAATTATTTCTTTCCTCGTACCACGCTAATGCAACACAATTTTGACAAAAGTGGCTTGGTGATCCAAAGTTAGATTGTTTAAAAATTGTCCCTGTCACAAAAAAAATTGAAAAATAAAAAGTGAAATCAAATTTAAGGATAGCCCAAATAGAGCATCATCCATGCATACTAACACGCTAACATCTTGTACTATCTCTGTAGACTGTAAATGCTTGTAAACTGTGGCAGTCGAGAACAGTTTGTTCCTACAGCATGATATGCAGCATCAATGTTGGACGTGAATGTTTCTTAACTACCTTCCACAATTTTAGAAGAACCAGTATCTGCCAAAAGACCAATGCTAGCCCAAATGTAGCAATGAGACCCTTGCTTCTACACCAGCTTTTTCCTTAGCTGTTTTTCTTTCTTGCGCTTCCTCTCAACTTCCGCTGCTTATCTTTCCAGTCGGTCTTGTTCTTCTTTTCTTTGATGCCCTCTAGCTTGATCGGCTTGAAGAAATGCCAAAAGTTCAGCGTCTTGCTGTTCTCTTAGTCTCATATTATTTGTTCTCTTCGGCCTCAAGTCTTGCAGTTACAAGTTGTGTGTGTTCATGTTACAAAAATCTGTCCCGATCCCAACCTGAAGATGGAAAAGTCACAGTTCAATGTTGCCTCCGTTAAGAAGATCGGTATCCCAGCACTCTCCACAGCCATGCAGTTTGAATATGAACATATTTGTTGGTCGAGCTGCTTCACAAAAAGAAAAATACAAATATATCAAACTTCTACTCATAAATTGCATAAACAGTAAAACATGGAAAAGAATATTACACGCGGAAATGCAAGTTGAAAAGATTAGTTTACAGGGGAAAAAATCACAATTATAAATACATGGCCACGAAGAAAACAAAAAGCACACCTGTTTTCTCTGATCTTTAACATAAAGGACTGTGATCATCCTCCCACTTAGGCATATAACCAAGCACATAACTGTGCATATCTAATGTCATTCAAGCGTTAATTGCAACAGAATCTAGCCTTCCACATCCTTACACAGTATAACTGGGACCTCAAACTTGCCATCTCCACTTCCGCCTTTAACACCGAACCTCCTGTTGTGATTTGTGACATAAAATCACATATGTTGATAGAGACGAGGCGTAGATGTGTTTGGCGGTAGAGAAGATGGTGCAGCAACAGAAAGAAGGTTAGAAGGAGCAGTTTGGCGTTTGAGCGGATTTAATGCTGGATTTTGACCCGGTCTTTCTGTGACTTATCTGCAAGTATTGAGGCGATATATTCCTAATATATCTCTAAGAGGAAAATTGAATATTTTTCTTATGCCTTCTATTCTCCTATAAAAGCAGCACATTGGGTTGGATTAATGTATGACTGAATAGAGTGGTGGCTGCGTGCCTCTAGGGCGTGGTGCCCTAGAGAGGATTGGTGCCTCCCAATTAATCCAAGGGTTAGCCGTCGTTCTTCATTGTTCTCCTCCTCCAACAGAAGTTGTAGTCATCTAGATATTCTTTCCCTTTCTCAATAAGGTTATTGATTCTTGTAATTTTGTTTATTGTTGGTTTTGATCCATTGAGTATAAACAAAATTTGTTTTTGTGAATCAATAAAGAGGGTGGTTGGGTGGAATATCTTGTGTTCGCGCGCGTGATTTCATATCTGTGTTTGTTTCCATAGAAATCATTTTTAAGTAATTGGGTGAATAAGATCCTGTACGCTTCTGCAAAGGCGCAGTTTTCCATAACACCTCGTCTACTCCTACAAATCCTAACTGGATCACGGGCGGTGTCCTCAATGGTAAATGATGTTCGTTTTTATGCCCCATGTTTCGTTTTTTTGTTTTGGGATCACCTGCTTTCAAAATATATTCCCTAGCGTAAAACTCATTCTCAAAATATATAATCCAGCGATTAACCATGGTTAATCCACAGCTATTTCAGTTTCATTCATTGTTGCATTCGATGAACTGAAGCAGAAATTAGTGGCTATGGTTTTAAATACTTTCGGGAAGATTGGCAGAAAATAGCTCTAGTTATACATATCCAGCTCCACCGATGCGAAGAATAGACAAACGACAAAAAAGTATGTTTTAGAGTTTGGTAATCTGCTGTTCAAATATCATACACCATTGCAAATCTATATTATTGTTTAATTTGATTATATTTTCTGTCACGATACACGTATAAGATAGCTTATTTCATGGGTATATACTTTCAGATGTAATATATGTACTATGGTTCTATTGACTATTTCAGCGATTGATTTTATGTAAGTCACTGAAATAAAATACTATCATAATGTTTGTTTCAAAAAAAGGACTACCATATGGCACATCAATAATAACTTGGTTAATCTATTTTTACACTCTTTATTTGCAACCTTTTATCATGAACTGTAAATTTCATTTAGTAGACACATCATCGTTTCCATGCATGATCTTCTAGTAGGATTACTGGTTTGTGCTGGTACACTAAGCAAAGCACTGAAATGAGTTAAAAAAATTATTTCCCTTTTCTGATGTTGAATATATTTTCCGTTATTCCAACTTCCTCCTTGCATAAAAAGAGCATATCTTTTGACTGTAAAATGAAAGCAGATATTTAGGCTGGGCCAAGCTATTCCTTAGTAACTTGCTATTATTTCATGTTCTATGTAATATCAGTGTTATCAATTAAAAGAATAATTGTTATTTCATGTTTATATCATCACATGCACTACATATTTACGATGTCATTTTACAGAAATAGGACTGATGCCATAAATTCATCTTCAAAGATGACAAAGCATCATCTAAGTTTCAATCTTCTGAACATTTCAGCAGTTTCAAGATAAAGTATATATATCCACATTAATATCTAAGTATTACAAAAGAAATGAGAACATCTTAGCATTGCAAATATCGTATAGAGTTGTTGGTGACTAAGATAGCAAGTTCAGCCAGCAGAAAATTTGGTACCGATTTCGATTTAAGGAATGGATGAAAGGTAATGATCATGTCAATAGACCTTGTCACCAGTAGTCCTCCAATAAATAACTTGACTTTGCCACTTTGGTTATATCAGGGAAACGCCCAAAAGGAACTTGTTTCATTCTGTACAAACATATCTTGTAATTCTCTTAAAAAGGCCTCAACTTCACATAAATACTGTTGTCAAGAAAGTATGAGCAATAAAGATAGTTACCAAAGTAGCACTCTATTAAAACGGGACCGGAGATATTAATTCTTATTCATGGATAACAGAGCATCAATCATCATCTAATTTTGATTCCTGTGAATAATTTACTATAAACCACTTCGAGAACTTTAAGCAGATTAAAGACCTCTATATAAATTAATTTGTGAGTTTCTACCACCGAGTGCTACCAGTTTCCGCCGGCTGATTCTTATTAAGCAACGACAGAATGATTTGTTTAGGCAAACATACATCGGTGTTGTCTAACATACAAAATAACAAACTAAAACTTAAAAACAGAAAATCTGTTTTAAAACGGGATTAGCAATTGAGAACAGCTAGCCATTTGATTATAGATCGATGAATCACGTGTTGGATGACTTTTCAAGTCTTACTTGAATACTTCTGATCCAACTGCACCAAAATGCTCAAACGCTTCGATCTTGAAACTCCTATTCTTCTGCAAGCTCTTTTTTTTGCAATATATTTCACCAAATTGATTTAGGGCTTACTTTAGGCTCGAGATTATTCAGCTTTTTTTTTTCATCCCATCTGTTTTTTCCAGGGGTGTATCGGTTCAATTTTACACCGCATAACCGCAAAAAATTACCATCTTCTAACCGCTGAATTTTAATTTAAACGGTCTCCGTTAAATTACACACGGTGCGGTTCCCTCACCGTATAATTCAACACATGGTAATGGTTTCAATTCTCAAAACCGATGGCAAACCGTACCGTCTGTTTTCAACCGACCATGGAAATTAGGGTTTTCTTTCTTGAATTTGGGGCCATCGATGTAAAGCAAATCGATCTCGTCCACTCAATATACCCTATAACTTCGTTCTCCAGCGCTCCTCTTTTGGAAATTGGTTCTCCAGCGCTCGCTACCGATGACAATCGAGACCAAGACAAGTTGTTGTTCTGTAATCAATGATTTCTTTTGGAAATTGGTTCTCCAACGCTCGCTGCCGACGACAATCGAGACCCAGACAAGTTATTGTTCTGTAATCAATGATTTTGCCTTTAGGTTTGTTTAAGGTTTGTTCTTTTTGCTTCTAATCTTGATTTTCAGTCTATTTCTTTATACTGTTATTTTCCTAAATTGCATTTTTTGAGCCTAAAGATGAAACCCTGTTACGCATAAGCCAAATTAACAGTGCATAAAAAGTTAGTTATTATGTCTTCAGCTGTACTTCCATGTTTATAGATGCTTCATTATTCTGAGATCCAATTGTGTTTTATCGGTTGTTTTGATTGTGTTAGTTTTTTTTTTCCCACCCGTTATTAGCAGGAATTCAGGTTGAGATTCTCCGATGAAGTTATGTGCTAATGAATTCCAGAAACAGAAAAATAAGTGAATGACAGGGCAAGTTGAAGAAACAAAAACAAAATATTGCTCAAATCTTCAGACTTAGGTATACTGATTTATCTTTTTAGCTATTACTTGTCTCTTTTCTTGAATGAATGCCTTTACATTGTTTGAATGTTGTATTGTAATATGAACATATCATTGTATGAAACTATGAATGTTGTTACATTGTTTGAATGCTGTCTCTTTTCATGATGCTCCTGCTGTTAATGATTGTGCAAGCACCAAGCAGTGTTGTATACTTAGTTACTTGATATGTGTGCATTTATTACAACGGTTAAAACTCAACCATAACGCATTCATCAAATGGTAACCGTATCATTTAACGGTTAACCGTTATCAACGGTTGACGGTTGCGGTTGAAAAAATGAACCAACCGTCAAAGACCGGTATGGCAGCGGTTGGGGTTAATATCAACGGTTGCCGTACCGTATACACCCCTAGTTTTTTCAACCGAACGAAACAGATTTGTATTCGATTGAATTTTGTTCATTTATCGATTCGGCTACAAAGAGGAAAGAAGATGTGGAAGATCCTATCAACTATTGATAAGAACTCAATAAGTGCGGTGAATTGAGTTGGAACATGAAACTGAAAGGAAATTAGAACTAAAAAAAATGGAAGCAACTATAACTACAATCTCACACATTGAAGGTCATCTTTGGTCCTCGCAGCCCTGCTCGACGCCGGAGTTCAATTTACTGTGGGAGAAGTCGGTTTGCACGGATTCAACATTGCGGTTCAACATCGGGGATCGATTTACCGTAATTAAACATCTTTTAGAGAAGTTAAAATGAAACGAAGTTCAAATTTGGAAGTTTGAGATATGAAAATTGAAGGAAGTTACGATGTCGTGGGGAAGAGCAACTAATGTCTGCGGGAGCGATGCTTCTGAGTAAAAAATAATAAGTGCGAAGTTGATGGATAGAAGGACACGTCAGATCTACGGTTAAAACAACGTTCCACCTCTACAATAATCTTATTTTACTTTCTACTGTATATATATATATATATATATATATATATATATATATATATATATATATATATATATATATATATATATATATATATCCTCCCACTAACATAATAAACAATAAATGAAAGGTTATTAAAGAGATGCAAAAGGGATGCCAAATAAAATGGGGTGTCATATAACCTTCCTTATATATATATATATATATATATATATATATATATGCATACGAAAATAGTATAAGGAATGTCTGTCTACATACTTACTATTGGCTTCCATTTAATTGTTTGTATGCTTCGCCAAATAGGAAACACCAAAGACAGAATTATATAGTAATTATTACCTAAGAGAAAGAAGGCATGACTACTGAAACCTTGTGAACTACCATGTCATATTAACAAATATCCACCTTGTAATTCAAAGTGAATGATAATTAAGGTACTTCCATTACGGGAGAGACTAAGATTTTAATGTAGTCAGAATAACAAATATTTTTCAAGGTGTAGAAATAATACCAATCGTTCATGCTAAGTGATTCTGCGAAGATGCCAGTGTGATTCATCGGAATGATTTGTATGAAACAAATTTCTAATATTACAATTACAAATAATTCTTTTTTTTATATCAAGTGTCATTACATCAAAATTTCAGTTATCTCCTTCCTTTCTGCTAATGAACTTCCAAAATGCAAGTTAATGAACATGTGATTTGTTTTTTTATCTTTTGAACCCAAATTTCGAGAAGTGCACACCAGAATAGCTTATTTTATGCACGACAATTGAAATCGCGTTTTAAATTATAAGAATATTTATTATAATCACCCTTACAGCAGAAATTCATCATCATGATCATGTAATGAAGAATTCAAAGAGTATCACAGTAGTTAAGAATGCATATATGAATTGATTAAATAATGTTCTAATAACAGGACATAATTCCAAAAGGATGCATGTATGCTTTGCAATGAAGAGTGCAATCAAAGGATCCACGTTAAAATAGAAAGAATCGAAGAGGAAAGGCTATAATAAGTGCAATTTAGGTTTAAGCTCTCACTTCCGCAATATTTCAGTTATTGTGCCCAAGATTGGGGCTAAATTTCATTTAGAGTCTACGCGTTTATTTTGCCGCTAAAAGTTTTAAAACCACGTGGTTAGCGAGTTGAAGTGTCTAAATTAAAATCTTATATTAGAGGCAATTTTGTATGTCTAAACTGATGCTAATAAAGGCGGATCCTAATTCCGCCTTAAATATTTATAAATAGAGGCGCATAGCTTAATTTGCCTCAAGTACATGCCCCTAATACTTGTATTTTTAGTAGTGACAACACGTGTGTTAAAATATTTCAATTTTATTTCATTGTTTCGAGATTTACTTTCAACGCGGTTACATCTATTTATAATAATACAACCATTATTTTCATTTGAAATTGAATGTGTGTAAATGTTCTAATAGTGTATGCTAACAAAGCATTTTGGAGAAAATACTTGGTGCATAGAAAAAGATACATATAATACAGCCAAGTTCGGAGTACAACCAAAAGTCACTCGTATTTTTCTAATCTATGTCTAAATAACAGCAGAGTTACAAACAACTAAAATACCTCCATCAGATGTGACCATTATGGAGATGTCAGCCCATTCAGATGCTCTTTCATGATGGAAGATGCATTGGATTTTATTTATCAGGGTAATATATAGTCATACATCTAACGAAGAAAGTTAGACAAAATTTCAAAAATAAAAATAAAAGAGGGTTAAGACCAGGAAAGAGAACTAATTCTGGCAGTTGTTCCATGCACTGGTCGTTTACTTGATGCGAGCAAATTTTGGTTCCCTCATGGGTCGGTTTCTTTTTCCTTAACTTGTCTTGATTCTTGTTGCGTAATGGGTCAGAATGAGTTGCAGCTTTGTAATCCTCCTGTTAATTGTTTTCTTTTTAAGAATATGTTTATTTTTGCACACTTATAAGTAGATTGTTGTTCAGAAAGCAAAGCACACACTAAAGTATTTTTACAACCACTAACAGACTATGATTGAAAAAGCAGTTTTGAAGTCGTAGAAATTGTGAGCGACATACACATAGTGATATAAATCAATATTGAGAGTAAGTATAAAATGATGAGTATGTTTGGTGGTCACAAGTGTTGAACTCCAGTTAAAAAAAAAAAAAAATCTCTTCTTCCTTGAATTTTAAGTGTAGTGTTGCAAAGCAGACAATAAAATTTTCATTGTCAGTGTGATTTTAAGATTGATTTATATAACAAATTATATGAATCCACATAGAAAATCATGAAAATTTTGAGTCAAACTTATAGGTCTCTTTCTGTATCAGTCCGAGGCAGATGCTGTTGTAACCGTTGTGATTAATCCAATTCAAGACCACTCGAATCCGATATCTAAACCACAATGCGCTAGCGGAAGACTAGGTCGTTGTTAGACTTGCAAAAACAACCAAAGCAATAACTCTAGTCACAAAACCAAGATCAACCAATCACGAACAATCCAAATCTCAATCACAAGCAAGAAACTAATGACAAAGTAGCAAAAATAAATCACACAAGGATTTATAGTGGTTCCACTAACATCTTGTTAGTGTACATCCACTTTGGAGAGAGTATTTTATTACCACGCTGAAAGGAATACAAGAGATTGATCCAATAATCACTATATTTCAATATAGAAAAGAGTTTGAGGAGAATAGAATTGAAGAATTTGAGTTAGGTTATAAACCCTAATTCCCTTTTGAGAATAAACCCTTGATGCCAAATCAAGTCTCCAAGCTCCTCCCACAAATGCCTCAGAAAATAGCTTATATAGTGGTAGGCCAATTACCCAAATTGCCCCCGTATCTTCACAAATCAATTACAAGGTTTTCAGCCCGAAATAAGCCCATAACACGCGTCAGACGTCTGTCGTGGGAGGTGACAGACGTCTGTCGCATTCCAGAATTATTTCAGCTTCAGCTCAGACGTCTGTCCCTCCTATGACAGACGTCTGTCTCACTCAGACGTCGGTCCCACTCAGTCGTCTGTCGTGGGACTGACAGACGTCTGTGGGAACTCTCAGGAAACATACCTTGTAGTGACAGACGTCTGTCGTCCCATACGACAGACGTCTGTCGCACTGCACAGTTGACACCAAACACAGTTCAGCTTATAACTTCTTCGTGCGACCTCCGATTTGCGAACGGTTACCTTCTACTCGAAGCTATCTCCGACCACTTCAATCTACCATATAGTATCGCATATCACAACAGATGCATTGTCCCACTGATAACGGCTAAACTGTCAGCAGCTTTTGTACTCTGCTCGCTTGGAGTAGTCTGAGACATAATTTGTGATTTAATCATATGTTTTGATAGGACTGTTATTTTTTAAGCTAAATTTTTGCAGTTACATTATTCAAGGAAATAGTGTTTATTAAATCAAAAAATATTCACTCTGTCGTTACAACAAACGATCATACATATCTACAGACAATGTTATGCTTTTATTTTAACTGGAAAATCAAGCATGTAGAAAAGCGTATTGAAACTGTAGTGCTCTTACGGTTTCAGTAAAATCATATATATTTTTTATAGTAACACACCATAGTTAAACTTGGAATACAACTTATTTAGCAGATCATTGAGCAAGGATGTGGATAAAATATAGTAACATGGAATTGAGGTTTACATGAAAACATGTATAACTGTAGATTCCATGCTACTGCCAACATGATCATGTATAAATGTATTGTGCCATATTCATGCACTTATTCATTGCTTAACTGGTCTACTTATCAAAATAGTCATACATAAACTATAAAATAAAGGTTAGTTACTCCTATGTCATTCCTACGTAATCTATAAAAGGTACTTGTGATTCCCTAAGCCACATTATGGAAAAATCGAGAAAGAATTTATGCATGTTGCCATATATATATATATATATGTGTGTGTGTGTGTGTGTGTGTGTGTGTGTGTGTGTGTGTGTGTGAGAGAGAGAGAGAGAGAGAGAGAGAGAGAAAATAGGTAGAAAGCAAAAACAGAGGAGGAACTCCTAAATATTTTAGTACCCTGAAATCATGCGTTATATTTTGTGAGGCTGCATATTTGACTTCAAGTTGTAAGTAATATAGTATATCACCCATTTTATGCACGTGCGCACTCCAGGTTGTCGTTGACCTAGTTAGAAATCAATATTGTGGGGATATGTGAACACCAATATGGGATGCAAGCATAGGAAAGGTGGCTAGGTTGCCAGCCGTACTTCGGTAAATCCACAGTTAACTAATAAGGAAATCAAATAGCACAGTTAAAAATGGTTAAATGTAAGGTGCTTATCCAAAAGAATGGTAAACAGTATATTAGCAGGCTAGACAATAAAAATATCTTTCAGTAGGTTTCTTAACAACACAAAAACTATGACTATGAAGATACTTACAGTTGCTTGTTGTAGTAGAGATTTTCATAGTTGCATTATAAACGCAAACTATAGCCTATAGGGACCTAATAGTACTTATGTTCAATGCACAATTTCACTAAACTGAACAATAATTTTTCCACTTGATTCTTGTATATCACGCTGATGACTGTGATGTGTTTTGCACAAAATCATAAGAAGCTCCACAATTTCTTGATGAATTTGAAAATGGAAAAAGCAAGTCAACTTATTTGAGTAACTGGATGGCAACATACTTAAACTATTTGAAATAAATATATAAAGAACAGAAGTATGGTTAATTTTTTTAAAAGATAAACAACTACAGTTTGAAGGATTACATCCTAAAATAAGTGTTAAAATTGGATAATATGAAAATTATGATTATGTACTAAAATAAGTATGAAGGAAGAGAGTGAAAAAGGGAAATACGTATTACATAGGGAACTCACAGGGATGTTCAACCAAAAAGAGGGTGGCAGAATGGTAGCAATGGGGAGGACGGACGATGTACTCTAACAACTCAGGTCCCATGCTCAACGTAGATTGACACTGGTATGTGCGGTGACTGAGCGAACCAAAGTCGAAAACTGTAGCTCATTAATCACTCAACGGAAGAGTAGCGAACCAAGCAACGTCAGAAAGTATGGGAGGTGGAGACCTCCACGATTTTGATTTGGTGAAATTAGAATAGATTTCAATTTGGGGGTAGAAGGGAAAGAAGTGGCAGTAGTTAGTACGATTTAGTTGAAGGCGTAATTATTCCGAAAGACGCTCCACTTCCCTATTCTGAAAAACAGAAGCGCATAAAATGCTGACACGTTGGATATAAAAGAAAACAAAGTGGTCCACCTCAGCATATTCTCTATTTTGTTTTCTATTATAGGTAATAGATATTAATGCATGCTGGGATGAAAATCTAAATGTGTCAAGCTAGTACAGTGTACTGATGCGAATTCTAAACGTGTCAAACAAAATTTGTCAAACTAATACTATGCTGATGCATAATGTTAACGCATAATCCGATGCATTACGCTCTTGCTTGGCTCTAAATGCGTTATTAGTTGGTTCATCTTCTTATTTTTATTTTTGTTTGGTACATCTTATGGTTTAAGTATACGTAATTTTTTACAAA
This sequence comes from Allium sativum, assembly GCA_030737875.1. NCBI lineage: Eukaryota > Viridiplantae > Streptophyta > Magnoliopsida > Asparagales > Amaryllidaceae > Allium > Allium sativum. Next base: position 826,293,239 of record CM060913.1, read on the forward strand.
TTTAATGCTAATAAAGTTTTATGCTGTGTACAGAAGGGAGATCGGAATATTATTTCTATGAGACAATAATGTCGCAACAGGTTGAATCTTTCTTACAGCCAGGGCCGGTTTTAGGGCTAGGCGGCCTAGGCGACGACATAGGGCAACCCACCTCAAGAGGGCAACCATAGCCAAGTTTGCTGATGGAGAAGATGACTGGATACAGAGAATATAAGGGATGGTATATCAAAGGTGAATGTAAGCATCTGTAGATCATTTGGCTGGCAGATAATTGCGTGTATAAATGGGTGTTGGTTCGATTCCTGTCACCAACAAATTTTGTGATATTTTCCTCCTACCCTCAAACGAACTAGAATTTATTTCCTCCTACCCACAAACGAACTAGAATTTTCCCTACGGTTTTCCACCCTTGTCTAGGGAAATTCATTTTGAAATTTTGCCCTGCACTTTTTTACCCTTGCCTAGGGCAACCTGAACTATAGAGCCGGGCCTGCTTACAGCTACAATGACGTATAACACATGGTCAACACGATCTAAATCAACTAACAAACTACCAAGGCAAAATAACAGATTGATAGAATTCGATATTATTGATGTAATGAATTTTACAGAGTGAATTTTCGATAGTCTGTACAATGGCAATTGCCTGTATTTAAACATGAAGAGCAAATCATCTGTACCCAAATTCTCCTATACCCCTGTTCTCAATCAATCAAGACTCTTGTTTGTCATCTTTTTGCAATTAAGTCAGAAAAAAAGGACTTAAATGCAAAAATATGAAATTCAGGGAATCTGATTGGTTGGAGATAGGGGGATAGGGAATTTTGGGTACAGGGAATTTGATTTGTTAAATATGAATGTTTGTAAAGTATCGTAAGGCCCATAGCCTATGAACAATACAACTGTAATAGTAAATGTAATACGGGGCTTCGTATATATGTCTGAACCGATTCCTTCTTGTGTATATTATCTTTTCACTTTTACCCTGCCTCAAACTAAACTAGGGTTTTCAGCCCCAAGTTTCTTCACGTCTGTTCCTCCTTCGACTCTTAATTCTGATCTGAATCAAATAAATTTTTTGCTAGAAAGAGCCTTCGTTAGGATATCGACACGTTGGTAAAAAGAGGGAATATGACTTATGATGAGCTTTCCTTCGCTAGTCCTCTCATGAACGAAGTGAAGGTCGATCACCAAGTGCTTCGTTCATGAGTGTTGAACTGGGTTCATGGAGAAAGAGATTGAGCTCTTTTTATCACACCAAATAACGGGTTTGCGATCGAGCTTAAACCCTAATTCATCCAATAAGCTTTCGATCCAGATAATCTCAGCGGTTGTGCTTGCAATAGATCTGTATTCCGCCTCTGTGCTGGATCTAGAAACAGTAGTCTGCTTTTTGGTGCACCAAGATATCAAATTGGTACGTACCTAAATACACGCAATAACCGGTGATAGATCTTCTATCATCTGGGTCATTAGCCCAATCTGCATCGCTGTAAGCATTTAAATATAAATTCTTGCTAGATTTGATAGTTAGGCCATAGCTGATTGTCCCCTTCAAATATCTCAATATACGCTTTACGGCTTTCCAATGTTCATCAAGTGGTCGTTGCATATATTGACAAACTCTGTTGATGCTAAAACATATATCTGGTCTGGTAATAGTCACGTATTGAAACGCACCCACAACACTTCTATATTGTCTCACATTTTCAATAGGTTCACCGACATTTTTGGATAGTTTGTGACTGCTGTTTATAGGAGTTGAGATAGATTTGGCTTGATCCATTTTAGCCCTGCTTAAGATTTCAAGTATGTAGTGTCTTTGAGATAGAAATAATTGTTCTGATGTTGTCTTGTGGATTTGTATTCCCAGAAAGTAGTTTAATGAACCCAAATCTTTGATAGCAAAGGCTTTGTCTAAGTACTGCACCACTTTGTTAATTTCATGTTTTTCATTCCCAGTGATCAATATATCATCCACATACACAAGCGCATACACTGTAGATTTTCTATCAGTTTTATATATAGTGATGTGCCTGATTTTGTTGCTTGAAAATTTAAACCAGTCAATGTCTGCCTAAGCTTTTCATACAAGGCTCTGGAAGCCTGTTTTAACTCGTATATTGCCTTGTGTAACCTGCAAACACCATTTTTGTTTTCTGAACAATATCCATGTGGTTGCTCCATATAGACTTCCTCTTCCAAATCCCCATTGAGAAATGCGTTGTTGACGTCTAACTGTCTCATTTCCCAATTTTGATTTACTGCAATACTCAATACAATTCGAATAGTAGTTGGTTTAACAACAGGAGAGAATGTTTCATTGAAGTCAAAACCGAATTGTTGCGAGTAACCTTTCGCGACTAGTCTAGCTTTGTATTTATCTATGCTTCCATCTGATTTTATCTTAATCTTGAAAGTCCATCTACATCCCATGATGTTTTTGTGTTAGGGATTCTCCACAACTGTCCAAGTATCATTCTTTATTAGAGCTTTGAGTTCAGTGACAATGGCTTCTTTCCATTTGCAGTTTTTAATTGCCTCTTCATATGTGAAAGGTTCTTGATTATGCATAGATGTGGCATAAGCTTTGGGTTTAAAAATCCCACTCTTTGCTCTGGTGATCATGTGGTGACCAGCATTTGTGTTTTGATGTTGACCATCATCATGGTTATTGGAATCAGAGTTGGTGGTTGAACCTGCTTCACTGCTTCTGTTATTATCTTCATTGCTTCTGTTATCATCATTATGATATGACAGATTGTTGGAAATGGAATCACTTGCACTGCATTCTGATCTGGTTGTAGAGATGGTCGGTTGTCTGCCACTAGATTGGTTTTGACATGCCTTCACTCCAACCTCTTCAGTGCATTCCACTAAATCTGGTACATTCTGCACTTTCATGTTGCTCTGTTTATCATTATGATTTCATGTGCTGCTCTTTTCTGCAGAGAGAAAAACAGACTCATTGAAAGTAACATGTCTACAAATGTTAGTCCTCCCCTTTTTGTCCAAGCAGATGTAGCCTTTTTGGTTATTTGCATAACCCAAAAAGGTGCACGAGTTGGATCTTAAGTTGAGTTTATTTCTGCTATACGGTCTGAGGTAAGGGAAACATAAAAAACCAAAAAAAATTAATCTGCTATAATTTAGTTTACTATTGAATAGTGTCTCATGTGGGCTCTTGTGACTTAAGACTTTGGTAGGAAGCTTATTAATTAAGTAAACAGTTGTGCTAAAAGCTTCCTTCCAAAATTTCATGGGTAAAGATGCTTGTAATAGAAGAGTTTGCCCAGTGTCGACTATATGTCTATGTTTTCTTTCCATCAGACCGTTTTGTTCAGAAGTGTAAGGACACGTAATTCTGTGTAGAATGCCCTTATCACTAAAATATTTCTTTAGAGTCATGAATTCTCCACCTCCATCAGTTTGCATAATTTTAACTACATGATCTGTTTGCTTTTCTATGAACTTAATAAAATGAATTGTAGTAGAACATGTATCAGATTTGTTTTTGAGAAAATATATCCAGGTATATCTAGTAAACGGATCAACAAAAGAAAGGTAATACCTGTAATTTTGTGATGAATACATTGGCGCTGGACCCCACAAATCTACGGCAATAAGTTCTAATGGCTTCGTGTAGACAGTTTCAGAGTTGCTGAAAGGCAATTTATGACTCTTGCCTATGTGGCAATGTACAGATGTGTGTGGCAGGTAAACTTTTACAAGTAATATTATTATCGTGCAAAAATTTCTGTACCACTTTAAAGTTGGGGTGTCCCAATCTGTAATGCCACGAATCTAAAATATCTACGCTGGCGTCATTATTAGAAATAATATCAATAGCAGCATTATGATTATTATAACCTGATTCACCAACATGGATGTTTCTCATATCAATATTTTTCTCATTACAAATATTGTCAGGCATGTTTTGCTCAATACTGCAGTTTTTATTAGTATCATTAACATCACTGTATGCATTATTACATGAAAACCCTTATTAGTGGCATTCTTGGACTTGATATTGCTGAACTTGTATAATCCCTTGTGCAAGTTACCCTGCAACAATGTAGTTTTATTTAGTATATCTTTAACTATACAGTATTTAGGGTGACACTCGAAGTACACATTGTTGTTATTGGCAAATTGTGAAACACTTGTCAAGTTCTTTTTAATACTAGGCACCCTTAGTAAATTATTTAAATAAAGTTGCGTTTTACCTTTTATGTAGCCATTTCCAACATGTGATATACTTATAGCTTCACCGTTTCCCATATCTAATTTTTGCGTATCTGAATAATTCTTGTTTCCAAGATTGGGATTTTGTAAACTGTTCGTGATGTGGTTAGTAGCCCCCGAATTAGGATACCAATCATCAATATTAGGTTCATCTAATTGTATTGAATCATTGTTGGTCCTTGTCCTTTAGAAGTATCATTGTTTGATCTAGTCTGTTGATTAACTTGAGCTAGATTTGCACTCGGTCCCCTTTCTTGTGATTGATTTGATTGTGCTGTATTAAAATCAGAATTGAATCTAAAATAACACATGTTGGCCATATGTCCAAATTTATCGCAAATTTGGCATTTTACACGATTGCTATTGTTAGTCCACCTTCCACGACCTCCACCTCTTTGTTGTTGACCACCCCTCTGATTTTGTGCCTCCGTCTTTTGTTGATTTGTGACATTTTTGTGCTGTGATTTGTTTCTTGAACTAACTGCGAAATTAAAAGAGTACTCCCCTTGCATATCTTTTCTTTGTTCGACTCTGCCTTTATGTGCTAACAGTGCAGTGGACAAACTGAATATTTGGTAGGGTTGGTTGCATGGCAAGGTATGTGACTAGAGATTCGCATTCTTGATCAAGGCCATTAGTGATAATTAGCACTTTTTCATTATTTGAAATTTTATGATCAACAACACTTAGTCTGTCGCACAAGTTCTTGATTTTAGCAAGATAACCCCTCATGCTCATTTCTTCTTTCCTTATGTTTTGCAATTCTCTTCTATAATGCATGATTCTGGCCGATGATTGAGCGTTGAAGATCTCCTCAATGGTCATCCAGATCTCCTGTGATGTATTCCATCCCACAATTTGTGATAATAAACCGGTGCTAATAGACGACAGTAACCAAGATGCTAATAAACTATCTTGCTTTGTGTACCTTATGTATTCAGAATTGCCGATGAGATTTCCTTCATTGTCAGGTACCATAACAGAGGGTATGGTCAGTGTTTCTCTGATGTACTCCTGAAGCCCATATCCTCTGAGTGTCGTCTCAACTTGATACTTCCAAAGTATATAATTATCCTCATCTAGAGGAGTTATGATGATTTGGCTTTTCGTCTTTATGAGAGGAGTGGCTAGATTGATGACAGTGGTGGTATCATTTCTTGAATTCGCAGATATGATATCATCATCATCACCTGCCATTGTGTTGCAGATAAAGAATTCTTTGGCGAGGCAAGAAATTGCAGCCGAGAATCAAAAATAAAAGAAAGTGGTACTCAGATCTGAAATCTGAAGCAATAAGCGATTGAAATCGGACCAAAAAGACCCGAAAACAGTGGATAAACTGCAGCCAGAAGAGAGATGAAGACACTGATCTGATCACTTCTAGGCACGGCAGAAACGTCACAGCAATCGGTAAGAACATATACGACTTGATCAAGAAGGTAACGACACTCCGATGATGATGCTATAATCTGAGGAGTCGCTAACAAACCCCCTTCTTCGACTCAACGATTAAAAGGACTGCAAATTGCTGTGTTGTTTTTGTCCTTTATGAAGACGGTGAGAAAGCTTGTCTCTGATCGCTGCCTTCAGTGAAGATTCTGATGAAAGAATGGATGCAGTTGGGTAATTCTTGCTTTTTTGCCTTCAGTGAATATTCTGATGAAGATGGTAAAAAGATGGATGCCGTTCGGCAATTCTTGCTCTGATACCAAAATAACGGATTGATAGAATTCAATATTATTGATGTAATGAATTTTACAGAGTGAATTTTCGATAGTCTGTACAATGGCAATTGCCTGTATTTAAACATGAATGTTTGTAAAGTAACGTAGGGCCCATAGCCTATGAACAATACAACTGTAATAGTAAATGTAATACAGGGCTTCGTATATGTCTGAACCGATTCCTTCTTGTATATATATTATCTTTTCACTTTTAAGGCATTGTTGAAACCATCCAACTCAAAATTAAGACAACAAGTGAACTGTACGAGTTTCATCTATATGACAAGTTCTTAAACTTCAAGCATCTCAAATGTATTATGTTGGAAAAGATATTTGAAGCACGGTTTCCTTTTTGACTTTTGGTCCAAATTTGGTTTTATCTGATGTTTTATTTGTTGGGTTAAGCACAAAGTTATTATTCACAATTGTATAACCTTAGATGCTCTTGAATATAGGGGTGTAAATCGGTCGGACCAAACCGGACGTAGGTGTGTTCAGTTTCTATCCTAAAAAAATTGAACCGAATATGGACCGGACCACAAATTTTCTCGGACAAATTTCGTTGTCCTAATTCTTGTCCTAAATAAGATCGGTCGAACACGGACATATGTTTTTCGGACACGGACACGATCAAACTCAGTCGGACATGGCTATTTATATCACATTTTGTACATTTTACTTGATTTTCTCTCAACTATACATCGGATTACAAGTAATTCAGATGAGCCCGGACATGATTTTTTCTCGTACAAATTTTGTTGTCCTAACTCGTGTCCTAAATGAAACTCGAAAAGATGTATTTCAATCATGGACACAAACGGACGTCGGACATTCGGACAAAATTTACAGCCCTACTTGAATTTGACATATTTGTACCCTGAATTCATCTTTTTTAAGCAAATGATGGTATGATATGTGTGTATTGACAAGATATGATATTGCATAGTCTTGTTTTACAATCACTCTTATCCATATGATGAATTGATATCGCAGTGCTTCACGTATGCAAATTACATTTTATATGTATAAACTGATATTGCATTCTATTTTGTCATTGTTTTATATTGATAACAAAGCAATATATATTATTTTTATTGTAATTATTGTTATTAAGACTGATTTGAGATTTTTTCTTCTCTTTAGTATTAGGCCAAAGGCCCAAAGTTGTCTCTAATGAGACCCCAACATTGTGACTTATTTAAAATCAAATTTTTTGTCTTTAATGCTTTTGAGACAAAAGTTTATAATTGTCTCTATTTTTTTCCAAACCTGATTTTAAAGACAAAATTATTTGTTTTAAATAGGTCTCAACTAAAAATTAAAGACAAAATTTCTCAAATAGATACCAAATAAAGAAGTCTTTAATAAATTCTTTTATAAAAAAGAAAGATATATATACACATATATATATATATATATACTAATAATGAAAATCTCTTAGGGATGGTGAAGCTTTTATTCACTTCCTGAAATACCCACTACCCTCCCACTACTTAAGTACAAAGAATATTAGGGTTTCAGGGGCAATATAGTCATCCCGCTTTCCATTTAGTTTCTCTTTTACACCACAATGGCCAGTTAGTCAATTGTTTCCACGCATTCCTCCACTTTCTTCCATTACGCACTGTCTTCTCCGCGCTTTTTTTTCATCCATGTCTTCCCAATTCGAAACCCTATCCGAGTAAATCGTAAAGCTTTACTCCACCTATTTCCTTCCAACTACTGACCTCCTACACTCATGTCCTCTCCACCTCCACCTACGGCTAAAATTGCTTCCAATGTTGCGATTTTCTCCAATTAGCTGTTGCAGTTCAAATCCGTTAGTCGACCAACCAAACTACCATGTAATCAATGTCATAACAGATATATTTGTTTACTTCTTACCTGCTTCGACCTATTTCTTACCACTTGCTATCAAATTTCCAGATTCCGGCTACTCACGTTCAGATCTGCAACTACACTGTAATGCCGGTTGTTTCGTTTACATCTACTCAGGTAAACATTTTTGAAGCTTATAACAGTATATCCATTGTAAGCTAACCTTGAATTAAGTTTTGTAAGATTCATATTTACCGACTTTGTTTCTTCTTCTCAATCTGATTAGTACACTACTTAGTTTACGGTTTGCATATGTTGTTCAGATCTGACAGTACCTAAACTCTGTTATGTCACTAACCTTCAATTACCTTCGCAATTATTATTAGTTAACTTTTTTGTTCACATCTGATGATTGGTTTGCTTTGTTTAACGTTTGCACTAGTTCTTTTACCCTCATCAAATTGTTTCTGCTTCCACTTTTCCATGAATACCTTAGTTCTACTGACTGATAGTATGTCAACATAGGTAAACAGTCATTAAAATGTCATTACACTATTTCGACAACTATTTTAATTCATTGTTTAACACTTTTATAATCATTTTTTGTTCTTAATTATTTCCTCGTTTTAACCTTCACCAAGTCTTCCACAAATGTCTCACTATTACTGAATTTTAGTTTGTTAATTTTGGAAAGTTTGCACATTGTTGTACACAATTCTGATTTAGACTTTACTTTATTCTGACATGTGTCTAAAAATAAACACAAGTATATATGTCAAAAGATATATTAACTTATTTTACTGAATATTATTTACGAGTTGTTGATTTGGGTGAAGTAAAAGAATATAATCTTATAAATCCATTAGATGTACTTTTATTCTGTTGAAGTTTGTTTTTACAAGAGGTGGCTATAGTTGTATCATTGTCATAAACATCACTCCAAAATATTACCCAAGGTTTCCATTTCTCATGAAACATAGAAATATCCTATCGATTGCATGCTACCATGTTGTCACGGCCTTTTGAAATTGGATGCTTATTAGAGCTAAGCGTACGACCCATTTGCTAAAAAAAAGTAAGCTAACAAAGACAATGTCTTTCTGTTGCCTCTCTTTCTTATTCACCATATTTATATCATTCCAGATAACATATGCTATGAACTCAACAATACACTGGGTGCACAACCATCTATTACAGGCAACAAAGAATGCACTAAAAGCCCAGTTTCTTCATATAATGTATCTATCAACCAAGAATGAACTGAAGGTCATAATACTGGGTTCAGGATTTAGTGGAAGCCAGTTCAAGTTTACCGTAGATGCCAATTGGAAATTTACTTCATTTTGTGATCTATATGACAATTCCAGCCATATCAAATGTACTTGCTCTACTGCTTTTGATAAGGTAGACTATATCCAATTTATATGTCCTAATTCACCAGAGTGAGGATGCGGCTTTGGAGCCACATCCCTTCAAACTAAGTCTTCTATGGAAATGTACGGTCATTTAATATGGGTACTAATCAGTAAGAGAATAATAATATTCATGTTTTGTACTGTAAAAAATTGTGTACCTATTGTAGACTACATGTAACAACCCGTATTTCTATTAACCTATTATAACATAAATCGAGGCAGAATTTAATTTATAAATCTGGATCAAGGGAAACGGGCTATGCCATTGCGTTCGTCTCGGAAAAATACGCGAAATAGAGTCCGAGTTTTCGAAAATCGGAGTCCGTATGACCCGATTAAGGCCCAACGAAGTTTTCAGAAAATTTCAAAGTAAAAACAGATTTCAAATTCAAGTTTGAATTTGGAAATTTGGGCCAGTTTGGGCCAGGCGGGAAAATTCCCGCCAGAGCACCCAAGTCGACAGCCCTGTCGACTTGGGAGTCGACTTGGTTGGACCCAAGTCGACAGCCCTGTCGACTTGGCTGTCGACTTGGCTCAGCCGGGCAGTTCTGCCTGGTGCACCATTTTGGGTTTGTGTTGAGTTTGGGGGCCAGATTCGGTTTTAAGGGCTGAGATTGGAACTAGGGTTTAATCCTAAGGCTAGAACTAATCCTAATCTCTATAAATAAGCCCCTAACCTAACCCTAAATCATCATTATTCATTCAAGTAACTAAACTATGGCAAAATCAATCCTCTCATGGCCTCCACTCTCTTCATAAAATTCCTAAATAAATTTTTATGAGATTTTCCATGCATACAAGTGTTTTCAAGCTTGTATGAGCATCATTAGCTTGCATTCAAGTCAAGTTTCTATATTTGCATCATAAAGAAAGAGTTTTGATCATTTTGGCTCAAGGGTTTTTCTATTAGAGCTTGCATTTTGGGTCTATTTGATTTCATAAGGGCCTTGTCATATTTTTTGTGCCTTCATAAGCATTGTAAGCCCTATTCTACTTTCATACTTAAACTCTAAAGTTAAATGTATGATATGCAAGTTTGCCATGATATGCAAGTTTACTATGTCATGTTATGCAAGTTTGAGATGTTATGATATGCAAGTTTACCATGTTATGCTATGCAAGTTTGCCATGTTATGATATGCAAGTTTATCATGTTATGTTATGCAAGTATGCCATGTTATGATATGCAAGTTTATCATGTTATGTTATGCAAGTTTGCCATGTTATGATATGCAAGTTTACCATGTTATGCTATGCAAGTTTGCCATGTTATGATATGCAAGTATGTTATGCAAGTTTGGGGTGATCATTTTGTTCATGTTATCATGCTATGCAAGCTTATCTTGAGTATATGAACATAAAGCTTCAAGCTTTATGCTAAAGGTTGCATTTTGGCAACATGTAAGTTATCATATCCCTTATGATAACTTGCATGTGAGGCTAAATGCGAACTTATGGCCATTTCTACATGTCATTTATCACCATGTATCACCAATATGCTAAGTTTGGTTTTATGCATGCTTTTGAGGCCTAAAAATGTAATATGCAAGTATATGAACACATGTACATTTCATATGCCACCATGTTGAACTTGTGGCTTCAACACCTTTATGTCATGATTATGCCAAGTTCCCTCTTTCTATCCTTTATGCGCTATGGCGATATGTAAGCGATGGGATTGCGTTTGGGGTTGGGTAAACTTAAAAGACATAAAAAATAAGCTTGGGAATTTACCTATTAAGTTAGGTCTACCCTTTGGGAATTTACCTATTAAGTTAGGTCTACCCAAATGCTTGAAAACTTGTAACATGTTTTGGAAACATGATGGACATGACACTTAGAAAAGATAAGTGTGACCAACTCGAGGTTGGGTTGAGTTTGTAGCGTAAACCTACCCGGAACCGACCGGCTTAACTAGTTGCTACAAACAATAGGACCCAATGTGAGAAGTTGGCCATGTTGTACCTTGAACCCGAGGTTAGACCAAGTTGTGGTGTAAAGCTACCCGGACCCGCCCGGCTTAACTAGTAACCACAACAAGGTCTAATGTGAGAGGTTAAGGCGCATTAAATTAATTAATGCCTCGTGATTAGGGTTAAGTCATGGTCCACTTAATACTTAACCAATTTGGGCTTGGTAGATTAATCAAGGTTAAGTCGTGAACTCATCGTTACACTTAACCAAGTTAATCCATGATTAGCAAGAGGGTTAAACCGTACTTAACCCACTAGAAAATCCTAGCAACGGGGGTCCACTCCAGCAGTAATCCCAAGTTTGTATCATCATGACCCTAGGGTCTAGGCTAGGGTGTGGGGCACGATTACTGAACTGGAGGTAAGTGACCAAAAACGACGGCAGAGTGGTACGCCGGTGTAGTTCCGGGCGGACTTATGGTCGTGCACATAGTCTGAAGCCGGGGAAAACATGCACGGGTACCAGTAGATCGAGACTGTGCACGCATGTTTATGGTGTCCAGGGGTTGCCACCCTAGGGCTTGATACACCCGATGGGAGACCCGACACAGTCTGACTACAATTATGTTTGGGTCGTATGGACACTAACACGTGACGAGTTAGGCTTATAGGGAGCCGATCGACTAGACCGTTTGGTTGGTCCGCATATTAGGGTCACTTCATGTTATTGGGCCAAAGCTTGGGCCAAGGGATCAATACTTGTTTATTCAAGTCATGTTAGTTTGCTAGTACACCTGTGGTGCAAAACCTTAAACCTGATTATGCGATGACACCTTTATCTACCTTGTTAGTTAATCATCATGCTAGTATGTAGTTATCCTTATGTTCATCTCAGCTTTCATCATGGCAGTTAACTTTACCAGTTTACATTGATTGTAGTAGGGCTTACTCAGTCTTTTTGACTGACCTGTTTTCCTTTCGCCTCTTTTCTTCCGTCCCCCCCCCCCCCCCCCGCAGGTTTTTAGGGTGGGAATATTGGAGCTTAGCTTGGATTTCTGATCGCTTGCTTGTGGGATTTTAGCTCATGTACGGTCTTGACATGAAGCTAGCTATGGTTATCACTTATTTTGGGGATAGTACTTATGTATTTCAGTTTTTCAGTGATGTTGTTTTTATCTAGACTTGTGTATTTGGAAAGTTAACATTATGTTGTACCAGACTTGTTTTGAAATAATTTGAAATCTTCCGCTGTTTTATCTATGTTATTTACTCTGTTTACATATATACATATGTTCTTGTTCTGCCTTGATATATCATTATGCATGTTTACCTGATTCAAACGCCCCTCCAAAGTCAGGGTGCTTGCAAGAGCCACCCTGGCGGAGGTGGGGTGTTACATTTGGTATCAGAGCATATGGTTTACGAGAAGGAACAAAAAGGTTTTTTAAAACTTTTGGAAAACTATTTTCAAAACCAAGTATAAAGTATTTTCCAAAGAAAAGTCTAGTTTATTTTAAAGGCTATTCCCCAAAAAGCCATTAGCAAAATTCCTTCGTTTTTCTCCATTCTGAATCTATCTTTTTCTTCGTTTTCAGTATGGCCAATAACTTTGCCATTCCGGAGGGAGTACACGTACCTGTTTGGTATAGGAGACTTTTGGAGGCTAGGGCGACCGAAGCCGGCCCCGCAGATGTCCCTCCTCCTCCTCCTCCGGTAGTTAATGTTCCTCCTCCTCCTGTCGCTGAGGTTCCTCTTCCTCCTCCCCCTCAGCATCCACAAGAGGATCTCGCGGAGATTTGCAAAGATTTCAAAGCAATGGGTGACAAGAACTTTCAAGGCACTGAGACTTTTGTAGAGGCCAGGAATTGGTTGAAAGAAACCGAAGATCTTTTTGCCTACTTTGATATAGATGACCGTAGGAAGGTTTTATTGGCAGTGTGGTTGCTAAAGGAAGAAGCTGCACGTTGGTGGGTGGTCACCACCGCTACTAGGCCAATTGAGACTTGGGATGACTTTCGGGGAAAGTTTGGACTAAGGTTCCTATCACTAAAGCAAGGGGACATGACTATTAGGGAATACGTGGTTAAGTTTAATCAACTTGCTCGGTTCGGTTTAGACTTGGTCAACACAGCTCAGAAGAAGGCCCTATACTTTGCTCTAGGATTAAACGAGCCATTACATGGTTTAGCCATGACTCATATACCCTTGGGGGCAACTTTCGAGAGTTTGGTGAATATGGCCCTACTCAATGAAGAGAATAGGAGTGACAAGAAAGAGATCAAGATGAATGATACTCAAGCCAAGAAGACTGATTCCCAGTGGAAAGGAAATCAGGGTAATCCAAGTGGTCAGAGCAGTCAAGGCAATAAGAACAAGAACAAGAGTCAAGGCAACAAGGGGAACAACAACAAGGGCAATAACAAAAAGAGGAAGTGCCATTATTGCGGTTCAGTTGGGCATCTTATTAAGGATTGTAAGAAGAGGAAAAGGGAGAATGGTGAATGCTTTTTCTGCGGTGAGACTGGACATTTCAGTAAGGATTGCCCGAAGAAGCAAGGGCAAGGCCAGGGTCAGACTCAGCGTGCTGGACCTTCAGGAGGGCAAGTTCATGCTCTCAATGTCGCTCCAGTTCCCGATCGAGGTAGTATTTCTGTTGGAAGTCTTGTTTACGTTTCTGATTTTCCTGTTCGTACTTTGTTTGATTCTGGCGCATCGCATAGTTGTTTCATCTGATCTAGTTGAAAGTTTGCACCTAAGTACTAGTCTAGTTAATGATCCCGTGTGTGTTTCAAATCCAATTGGGGTTTCCGCCCATTTGTCTATTATCTAAGTGGATTTGAAAATCTCTATCTTTAGTGTAGAGTTCTCGTGTGATGCTTATATTCTCGGTTTCATGGGGTATGGGTTGATTTTTGGGCATGGATGGGTTGTCCAGTTTTGGAGCCATCCTTGATTTTTGAGCATAGGGTTGTGAGGCTCATGACTCGCCTCGGTAATACCCTAAAAATTTCTAGTAACCCTATGAGTCCCGTCATGTTGTGTTATCTTGAATCCCTCAACTCGTCTATCGATAGTTTGTAATCAGTGAGGGTGGTCCGAGAATATCCTGATATCTTGGGTGAAGTGAAGGGGGGGTTACCCCTAAATGAGAGATAGATTTCCGCATTTATCTGGTTGATAATGCCAAGATAGTTTAGTGGCCGGTTAGGCACAAGGCCCCGCAAGATGAGAGTTAAGAAAGCAAGTCAAGGAGTTGCTTGAGAAGAACTTCATTAGATGAAGTATATCTGAATGGGGAGCGCCTGTAGTATTTACTACCAAGGCAGATGGTTCTCTTCGACTTTGTGTTGATTATCGTGAGTTAAACAAGGAGAATAGACAACCATTGCCAAGAATCGATGATTTGTTTGATCAGCTTGTAGGAACATCTGTTTTCTCTTGATCTTGCTACTGGATTCCATCAGCTCAGGGCAGCTGAAGATAGTATAGACAAGACTGCGTTCAGAACTCCAGATGGATTCTTAGAATGGCTAGTCATGCCATTCGGTTTGACTAATGCACCCGCCTACTTCGGGGACTTGATGAGTAGGGTGCCTAGGGAGTTCCTGAACAAGTTTGTGGTAATCTTCGTAGATGATATTCTGATCTTCTCTAAGGATGAGGAAGAGCATGCAAGGCATCTCGTGGAGGTGATGGATACGCTTAGAGCACATCAGTTGAAAGCCAAGTCCTCCAAATTTCATTTTGGAGAAAAAGGAGTTAGATTTCTTGGGCACATATTTACTAAGCAAGGCTTATCGGTGGATCCCGCTAAGGTAGTTGCAGTTCAGGATTGGGAGACTCCGAGGAATGCAACTGAAGTAAGAAGTTCTCTCAGTTTAATTAGTTAGTTAGCGTCCCTTGAGCTTAGACCTACCCTTCTGGATCAAGTAGGGACTTCACAGAAAGAAGACCCGCAGTTAGTCGAGATCATGGACAAGTTGGTTCGAGGCGAGATTGTAAGTCACCTCGCTATAGATGACAAGGGATGGCTAAGACGCGATGAGAGAAAGAAGGTTCTTGAAGATGCACATCACTAGAGGAAGTGGCCGAGTTTGTCCCAAGGTGCATGTTGTGCCAATAGATTAAAGGCCAAGTCATAAAATCCCGGTGGGCTATTATATCCATTGGAGGTCCCCGCAATGAAAGAGGGAAAAGCATCACGAAGGATTTCATGGATGGACTGCCTAGGTCAAGGAAAGAGAATACGAGCATATGGGTCTGTGACGGCAAAGAATTTCGCTCGGTCCGAACCAGTCGCTAAACCGACCCAGACCGTTCGAAACGCCCTATCGTTTGAGAACACGACAAAACAGAACGCATACAGAAGAACATTTCATTGTATATTACAACAATGCATCAGATTACAAGAATATACAGAGTATGAAACAATATTACACAGAAATATCAGAGATTTAAATTACATTTAAATACATAGCAGCGGAAAATAATACAATACACAACTAGAAGAAGATATACGGATACAAAGCTTTCCGGATATCGTTCCAGCTGTAAACCAGGATCCTGTGAATATAAATCTGCAAAACCAAAACTACTAGCTGCCCGTGTCAAAAATAGGGGCACCCAGAGTTTAGGTTAAAACAATAAACTCCAGGTCAGTCATGTGACTGGTGTGAGAACTAAAACAGTTTTTAATCTTTAATTTCAATAGTAAATCAAGGGACCACGCCGTATAACACGGAACGGGTTTCCTCCCAAGAATACCAGTGCATAAAACAAACAGCGCAATGCTAAATAAAGAAAGATGAAGCTGTTATAAGACCCAGGTCCCATCACACAATGCAACGCAGCCGAGGATAGGGTTTTCCCTTATAACAGCCAAAGAATGCTTGATACGTTTAAAACAAATCATTTGATACTATTATAAGTGCATAGTGTATAAAACAACTTCAAATCATAAGTATCAATCATAGGCGGCATGAATGCCCCATACCACTATGTCGCCATATATAGGTTTACAAATAAAACCGCAAATGTCACGTATTTGGAAATTGGATTTCCGTCTATGAACCGAGGCAAAAGATAGTCCTCAACCGTTTTCGTGACTCTCTAGCCCGAGCCACAGGGTCAGAGCGCATCGACCCTTGGATCGTCAGGGCCGGTCCACCGATGTGGATTAAAATGCCTGAACACTACGTTTCCCCACCCTATGGGGTGTAAGTCTGGTCCGTCAGCCGACCAGAATGCATCGGCCGAAACCGATATAACCGAGGCGCCTCGCAACAGCAACAACCACATAAGTCAAACTCGTCAGGGCGTGTAAAACCACTGACGCCACTTCTAGCTAGAAAGAAACGCAAGTCCTCCCTGAGGTCCGTCTCCCGTTTTTGGTTCATACCTGGTGTGAAACACGCGAGGTAAACGTTACACAAAGCTACGCCACAAAGGCCGTGCTTTGATCATCACCACAAGACTTTGCTTTTCAACAGAAGCCTTGATCATTTGCATCTTAGCATGCCACACAGGCAAACCATCCTATGCAACCGATATCAGTCACACAGAATGAAATCCGATGTCAGACACACAGTCCATTTACAAGTCCGTTCTGGGTCTGAACGAAACCGGAGGCACCTAGTACCCCGCATATCCATCGATCTCCAAGTACGTCTGGACGATCACTAACTGTTTCCATCTTCTTGGGTGTACAGCCCAATCAAGATCATCAGTTATCACCCAAACGACGTGAAGACCTCCGGTCTTCGACCATCGTCTTCATCTTCGACTTATCGTCGTATCAGTTATTCAGAATGGGATAAACCCGGTCTTTCCGAATAACTCGCGTATATATTATAAAAGTGTTACACAAACACAACATACGCCTCATTCCAACTCATTAGTCATTAACCGTAAATTAATTAAGAGAATAATTCCCCAAATATTAACCCCGAAGGCCGAAACCAACATCAGATCAATATCCAGAAAACCATTCTACTTAGCTAACCGACAGTTAGTTTCTAAATTTCACGTTCAAATCTAATTAAAGATTTAACTATCGCCTGGAGCAAAACTGGTGATACTCCATTCTCGATCTTTTCAATCTAATTAAAGATTCATTAAAACTCCACTTAGTTTTAATCTGTGACTGGGTTAAAGAATCAGTGTCATTTAAAACACGGTTCACGATAAACCCAAAGTCACATCCCATTAATTATCGGGTTAAAGAACAAGTGTTATTTTAAAACACTGTTCACGATAAACCCAAAAATCAATATCCATTCAATTCCAATTAAATATTATTTAATTGGTACACTTCATTAAATCTAAATCAAAAGATTTAATCTTTTCTCAGCTGGGTTCAAGAACAGTGTTAGTGAAGACACCATTCACGACAAACCCAAATCACATTCATTAATTATCGGGTTACAGAACAAGTGTTATTTAAAACACTGTTCGCGATAAACCCAAAAATCAATATCCATTCAATTCCAATTAAATATTATTTAATTGGTACACTTCATTAAATCTAAATCAAAAGATTTAATCTTTTCTCAGCTGGGTTCAAGAACAGTGTTAGTGAAGACACCATTCACGACAAACCCAAATCACATTCATTAATTATCGGGTTACAGAACAAGTGTTATTTAAAACACTGTTCGCGATAAACCCAAAAATCAATATCCATTAAATTCCAATTAAATATTATTTAATTGGTACACTTCATTAAATCTAAATCAAAAGATTTAATCTTTTCTCAGCTGGGTTCAAGAACAGTGTTAGTGAAGACACCATTCACGACAAACCCAAATCACATTCATTAATTATCGGGTTACAGAACAAGTGTTATTTAAAACACTGTTCACGATAAACCCAAAAATCAATATCCATTCAATTCCAATTAAATATTATTTAATTGGTACACTTCATTAAATCTAAATAAAAAGATTTAATCTTTTCTCAACTGGGTTCAAGAACAGTGTTAGTGAAGACACTATTCACGACAAACCCAAATCACATTCGATATTCAATACAAGGCTCTGAATAGAAAATATATCGGCCTATATTCAATATCAAATTCTACGATTAACAAATGTCGTATTGGAAATAACGATATAAATATATATCTTTCAAATTTCCATAACAACACCTGTATAATCACGAATTCCAACATCGAAATATTCCGAAGACAATTTCGATTCAAATCCACTCCAATGCAATCATTGGAAATTTTGGTTATTTTCAAAACCCTTTTCGAATTCAATTTATTTATTTAAAAATAAATAGAATTATAATTCTAGTTCAAAAACTAGTTCACTTCGATAAAAATCTATTTTTATCTTTTCAAATATGGAGTTTTTCATCCCAATTCTTTCTAAATCATTTCTTATGATTTTACACAAATTATTACTATTTTTAATAATTTTATCAAGGCCCGTACAGTCGATTTCCAACAATGGCCATCGAACTGCACTTACAGCGACCTTTTTCAAATTTGATTTGGACATAATTCCAAATCCAACCGTTAGATTTCAAATATCTAATATTCGTTAGAAAGCTCTTTTCGATACGAACCCAACGGTTCCGGTTTTAGGAGAATCCGACGGTCGGATCTCCCGTAACGTCCATTTGAAATCAATGGTCGAAATTCGCGAACTGCCGCGGCGCGGCGCGTTCTATTCAGGCCATTATATTATATATATAATATATATAATATATACTTCGTCGATTTCTATTTAAAATGAATTATATAAATAATTTTAAAATTCGTTTCAAAATCTATTTCAACTTCCATCTCAATTCAAAGCAAAATTGAATTCTTCTCTATAAATTCGTTTTAAAATTCATTTCTATTCAATTCAAATTTCAATTCAATTTGAATTCATTTCAATTTGCTTTCAATTCATTTTGAATTCGTTTTCAATTCAATTCATTTCGAAATCGTTTTCAATTCAATTCATTTCGAAATCACTTTCAATTCAATTCACTTTGAATTCGTTTTCAATTCAATTCATTTCGAAATCACTTTCAATTCAATTCGAATTCGTTTTCAATTCAATTCATTTCGAAATCACTTTCAATTCAATTCACTTTGAATTCGTTTTCAATTCAATTCATTTCGAAATCACTTTCAATTCAATTCGAATTCGTTTTCAATTCAATTCATTTCGAAATCGCTTAAAATTGATAAAAATATCGTTCATGTCAAAATGGCGTCAATCTAATCAACACGGCTTCATAAATTTCTATTTTCAAATATTCTATTTCAAATATTTCTTTTTCAAATATTTCTTTTTCAAAACTGGAATGAGGCCCAATCAATTACCATATAAAATTAATTATATGGATTTGCATACAACACATGTATATATTAGCATTGAAAATAATCAACCATCAACCAAAGTGCACTACACTGTATAAGCATCAAATATAGATATTCAACGCTTATAACAGCCTGTCAATCAATCGATCGACATGTTTAATCAATCAGGATGAGTGAACTTCAAATTTCATCCTAACACCCGTGTGGGGTTTCAAACAATCAAACACTGATGTTTAGTTGTGCAGTTGGGCGATGTGTAAAATTTATCGTCCCAATCAATGTCATTCAAATAAGTGTACATAAACGAACCGTCTGGTTTGTAAATGAATATTTATTTTATTCACTTCACGTTAAAAATTATATTTTTAACGATAAAACATTTTATTTCAACCTATGAATTTCTATTCAATTCATTCTTTAAATAAAATGCTATTTTTATTTTTCTAACTTATTTTAGAAAATTTCGGCGGCATAACGGCACGATACTAGAAACGGGACAAGGCCTAGCCTTATCCCCGGTCTAGTGAAGGCCCACGCCATTCACACATCAATCAAATTCACTTTCGTTATGCAAACCACAAAATTTGGAGTAAGGGTCTAACCTAGCCTTACTCCTTCGCCTTATAACGGCGCACGTCTAATCCTAACCAATTTATCGATTCGATTTTTCACACCACAAACCACATTCAAACCAATATCACAATCAATAACCAAACAGCCAAACAAACAAGTCCATGGTCTGTGGACGATTGTGTCGGGTGCTACTAAACACCGTCTGCATCCTAGTATATATATATAACTAGAAAAATAAATTGAAAGGTGAGAAATTCTCACATATAGCTATCCTAGCTCCACGGCTCTTCATTTGCAGAAGTCTTCGTCGTTTCGCCTTTTTGTTACCTCCGCCCGTATTCTCTACATATGTAAAAATCGAATTTTTACTATGTTATTCAATATATAAAAATCGAATTTTTATTTCAAAGTTCAATATATAAAAATTGAATTTTTATTTCAACTAAAAAAAATCTTATCATTATATTTTGCTTTCTAAAACAAAATATAATTTTCTTTCAAAACACATGTTTCTTTTATATAGAAAATCCTCCTTTTGAAACAATATATATCCATATATAATTTCTGATCTTCGTGACTCAAAATGTCATCTTTATATGATAAAAATATCATTTTTATCATATTATAAAAATATAATCTTTTAACTTATAAAGTTCAAATCTTTTCAAAAGTTAGTTTTTAAACTTTTCAAAAATCAGTTTTAAAATTATTTTTAAAAATCATTTTTCAAAATCCGTTCTTAACATTAAACAAAAATCAGTTTTCTATTTTAAAAACAAAATCAGTTTTCTATCTTAAATAAAATCAGTTTTCTACTTTAAATAAAATCTGTTTTCTACTTCAAAAAAAATCAGTTTTCTACTTCAAAAAAAATCAGTTTTCTACTTCAAAAAAAATCAGTTTTCTACTTCAAAAAAAATCAGTTTTCTACTTCAAAAAAAAAATCAGTTTTCTACTTCAAAAAAAAATCAGTTTTCTACTTCAAAAAAAATCAGTTTTCTACTTCAAAAAAAATCAGTTTTCTACTTCAAAAAAAATCAGTTTTATTCTATCGTTTAAAAATCGATTTTCTGTTTTAAATAAAAATAAAAATAAAGTAAATAAATTAAAACTTACAGCATTTTGAAGAAAAAGGGGGGGGGGGGTGAAACTGTCGTCGGCGGCACTTCAGGAGGGGGGGGGGGGGGGGGGGTTTCGGCGGCTTCAGCATTGCGTGCGAGGGGGCTTCGGCGAGTTCGTCGAGGGAGGGGGGAAGGGTTCGGCGAGTTCGTCGAGGGAGGGGGGAAGGGTTCGGCGAGTTCGTCGAGGGAGGGGGGAGGTTCGGCGATGGGCGGCGGCGCTTCAGGGGGGGGGGCGGCTGTCGATATCTAGGGTTTTTTTTTTTTTTTTTTTGTTTTGATTTCATGTGTTCGAATGAAACAACGGGGGGGGGGGGGGGGGGAGGGAATATAGGAGAGAGATTTTTTTTATTATTATTATTATTAATTTATTTATTTTATCCTTAAGAGTTGACTTTCAATTACGACCTCGAAACGAGGCCCACCGCCTGTCGTCCATAGCGTTTTACCCCCATTCCGAACACAATGGGATATGTATCGCAAGCTGATTCGATTGTTACAATCAGTTTCCTTTTTGAATTTACATTTAAATCAATATATTGAATTTTAAACGTACATTTCAAATTACCGGGGTCACATACTAACTAGAAAAATTCCCGAAAAATATTTTCTAGCTTCGTATTGACGATACGGTCCTAACAAAACTAGTTTCGTCGAATTCTGAGACCGTTTGAAAAATGGCCAATTTCCAGTCGATGAAAATCAACTGAAACTGGTCGAACGCGTTTTCGTTTGCCACGCTCACATATTGATTCGAAAAATTATGAAATTTGGAATCTAGCAATAACTTGACACTGCGGATCCAACAAAACTGGTTTCGTCGAAATCCGAGGTCGTTTGCAAAATGTCCATTTTTAAGGGCCTGAATTTCATAGCGACTATTCAGAATTTTCAACTGGACATATCTTTTGATCCCCGCTATGAAAATTTGATTATTCGGATTCGTTGGAAAGATATTATCAATCAGATCCCATTATTTTTGGTTTCACTAAAATCCGGATTGTTTTGCACCCGGTACATTCAATTGAAGTTTGAAATCGAATTATCGAACTACCGCGCCATTTTCAATTCTATTTAAAAATATAAATAAATATTTATATTCTAACGACGACGCGTATAATATATACGTTCGAATTATATTCAAAATAAATTTCTCGTCGATATTATTTAAAATAATTCATTTTAAATAATCAAAATTCGCTATAATTGCCAAAATAAAAATTTTAAACTGGCCCAGATTTTCCGGGTTGTTACAATCTCCCCCACTTAAAACTTTTCGTCCCCGAAAAGGATCAAAGTCGAAAATGGTTTGATTATTCAGCACTACGCTCGATCTGGCTTCTATTCTCCAACTCTTTAGTTTCTGAGAATTTTCAAAATTTCAAAAATTTGGCTAACACCCTAAATTTTCGAAAAATTTCGCCATAACCTCCCCAGCACCGGGAGCATCGGGGAATTTCAAATAGCTTCCCCGGTCCTTCAGATCTCAAAAAGAAAAAGAAAAAGCCAAGCGGCTAGCCAATAGGCTCACAAAATCATCATCACCCAAACAAAACAGGAAATTATGTAGTAAACATGTACCTATTTGTCGGGCAAACAAATTTTATTCTCTGGCTCTAGCCTCCTTGCTATGACCTGTTCAAGGTAAGTACATATATGCAAGCAAATGCGACCAATTTTCAATACAATTCAATATTTGGTTCAATTAGGCTAATTGGTTAAAAATTAGCAAGCAAATAAACAAACAACACAAACATCAATCAATTAGTGAATTAGATTATCAAATTCATAATTTTGATACATATACAAATCATGTTTTTGATGCCAAATCACAACAATAGGCCTTATCTAATTTTTGGTTCTCACACCAGTCTAATGGAAATATATAGATATCACACCTTCGTCACACGAATATAAATTCTGACGATGAGTACTCAACCATCAGAATCATATTCGGGCCACTAGAGTATGATTCTATATCCATCCAGTATATTAAAACTTTGAATATACGTTTGCAAGGCGTATATGCAAATTCTTTATATACTGAATTGTCCAAAATCAATATAAAAAAATAATCAAATACGAATAGTTGATTTAAATTTTCAAAACAAAATTTGTTTTCACTTTAAAAAAATATACTCTTCACACTCGTTCTAGGATACTACTGATCCTATCTCTAACGAGTCATTCTAATTGGATATTACTAACCCAATATCTGATGAATTCTTTCATATGGTTCTAATGTGCCTTGTTCTCTGCTTTGTAAACCAAAGCTCTGATACCAACTGTGAAGACCCGCAACTTCCCCGTAAAGGAAAGCGACGGATAGTTTGAGAACAAGCCACAACAGAACGCATACAGAAGAACATTTCATTGTATATTACAACAATGCATCAGATTACAAGAATATACAGAGTATGAAACAATATTACACAGAAATATCAGAGATTTAAATTACATTTAAATACATAGCAGCGGAAAATAATACAATACACAACTAGAAGAAGATATACGGATACAAAGCTTTCTGGATATCGTTCCAGCTGTAAACCAGGATCCTGTGAATATAAATCTGCAAAACCAAAACTACTAGCTGCCCGTGTCAAAAATAGGGGCACCCAGAGTTTAGGTTAAAACAATAAACTCCAGGTCAGTCATGTGACTGGTGTGAGAACTAAAACAGTTTTTAATCTTTAATTTCAATAGTAAATCAAGGGACCACGCCGTATAACACGGAACGGGTTTCCTCCCAAGAATACCAGTGCATAAAACAAACAGCGCAATGCTAAATAAAGAAAGATGAAGCTGTTATAAGACCCAGGTCCCATCACACAATGCAACGCAGCCGAGGATAGGGTTTTCCCTTATAACAGCCAAAGAATGCTTGATACGTTTAAAACAAATCATTTGATACTATTATAAGTGCATAGTGTATAAAACAACTTCAAATCATAAGTATCAATCATAGGCGGCATGAATGCCCCATACCACTATGTCGCCATATATAGGTTTACAAATAAAACCGCAAATGTCACGTATTTGGAAATTGGATTTCCGTCTATGAACCGAGGCAAAAGATAGTCCTCAACCGTTTTCGTGACTCTCTAGCCCGAGCCACAGGGTCAGAGCGCATCGACCCTTGGATCGTCAGGGCCGGTCCATCGATGTGGATTAAAATGCCTGAACACTACGTTTCCCCACCCTATGGGGTGTAAGTCTGGTCCGTCAGCCGACCAGAATGCATCGGCCGAAACCGATATAACCGAGGCGCCTCGCAACAGCAACAACCACATAAGTCAAACTCGTCAGGGCGTGTAAAACCACTGACGCCACTTCTAGCTAGAAAGAAACACAAGTCCTCCCTGAGGTCCGTCTCCCGTTTTTGGTTCATACCTGGTGTGAAACACGCGAGGTAAACGTTACACAAAGCTACGCCACAAAGGCCGTGCTTTGATCATCACCACAAGACTTTGCTTTTCAACAGAAGCCTTGATCATTTGCATCTTAGCATGCCACACAGGCAAACCATCCTATGCAACCGATATCAGTCACACAGAATGAAATCCGATGTCAGACACACAGTCCATTTACAAGTCCGTTCTGGGTCTGAACGAAACCGGAGGCACCTAGTACCCCGCATATCCATCGATCTCCAAGTACGTCTGGACGATCACTAACTGTTTCCATCTTCTTGGGTGTACAGCCCAATCAAGATCATCAGTTATCACCCAAACGACGTGAAGACCTCCGGTCTTCGACCATCGTCTTCATCTTCGACTTATCGTCGTATCAGTTATTCAGAATGGGATAAACCCGGTCTTTCCGAATAACTCGCGTATATATTATAAAAGTGTTACACAAACACAACATACGCCTCATTCCAACTCATTAGTCATTAACCGTAAATTAATCAAGAGAATAATTCCCCAAATATTAACCCCGAAGGCCGAAACCAACATCAGATCAATATCCAGAAAACCATTCTACTTAGCTAACCGACAGTTAGTTTCTAAATTTCACGTTCAAATCTAATTAAAGATTTAACTATCGCCTGGAGCAAAACTGGTGATACTCCATTCTCGATCTTTTCAATCTAATTAAAGATTCATTAAAACTCCACTTAGTTTTAATCTGTGACTGGGTTAAAGAATCAGTGTCATTTAAAACACGGTTCACGATAAACCCAAAGTCACATCCCATTAATTATCGGGTTAAAGAACAAGTGTTATTTTAAAACACTGTTCACGATAAACCCAAAAATCAATATCCATTCAATTCCAATTAAATATTATTTAATTGGTACACTTCATTAAATCTAAATCAAAAGATTTAATCTTTTCTCAGCTGGGTTCAAGAACAGTGTTAGTGAAGACACCATTCACGACAAACCCAAATCACATTCATTAATTATCGGGTTACAGAACAAGTGTTATTTAAAACACTGTTCGCGATAAACCCAAAAATCAATATCCATTCAATTCCAATTAAATATTATTTAATTGGTACACTTCATTAAATCTAAATCAAAAGATTTAATCTTTTCTCAGCTGGGTTCAAGAACAGTGTTAGTGAAGACACCATTCACGACAAACCCAAATCACATTCATTAATTATCGGGTTACAGAACAAGTGTTATTTAAAACACTGTTCGCGATAAACCCAAAAATCAATATCCATTCAATTCCAATTAAATATTATTTAATTGGTACACTTCATTAAATCTAAATCAAAAGATTTAATCTTTTCTCAGCTGGGTTCAAGAACAGTGTTAGTGAAGACACCATTCACGACAAACCCAAATCACATTCATTAATTATTGGGTTACAGAACAAGTGTTATTTAAAACACTGTTCACGATAAACCCAAAAATCAATATCCATTCAATTCCAATTAAATATTATTTAATTGGTACACTTCATTAAATCTAAATAAAAAGATTTAATCTTTTCTCAACTGGGTTCAAGAACAGTGTTAGTGAAGACACTATTCACGACAAACCCAAATCACATTCGATATTCAATACAAGGCTCTGAATAGAAAATATATCGGCCTATATTCAATATCAAATTCTACGATTAACAAATGTCGTATTGGAAATAACGATATAAATATATATCTTTCAAATTTCCATAACAACACCTGTATAATCACGAATTCCAACATCGAAATATTCCGAAGACAATTTCGATTCAAATCCACTCCAATGCAATCATTGGAAATTTTGGTTATTTTCAAAACCCTTTTCGAATTCAATTTATTTATTTAAAAATAAATAGAATTATAATTCTAGTTCAAAAACTAGTTCATTTCGATAAAAATCTATTTTTATCTTTTCAAATATGGAGTTTTTCATCCCAATTCTTTCTAAATCATTTCTTATGATTTTACACAAATTATTACTATTTTTAATAATTTTATCAAGGCCCGTACAGTCGATTTCCAACAATGGCCATCGAACTGCACTTACAGCGACCTTTTTCAAATTTGATTTGGACATAATTCCAAATCCAACCGTTAGATTTCAAATATCTAATATTCGTTAGAAAGCTCTTTTCGATACGAACCCAACGGTTCCGGTTTTAGGAGAATCCGACGGTCGGATCTCCCGTAACGTCCATTTGAAATCAATGGTCGAAATTCGCGAACTGCCGCGGCGCGGCGCGTTCTATTCAGGCCATTATATTATATATATAATATATATAATATATACTTCGTCGATTTCTATTTAAAATGAATTATATAAATAATTTTAAAATTCGTTTCAAAATCTATTTCAACTTCCATCTCAATTCAAAGCAAAATTGAATTCTTCTCTATAAATTCGTTTTAAAATTCATTTCTATTCAATTCAAATTTCAATTCAATTTGAATTCATTTCAATTTGCTTTCAATTCATTTTGAATTCGTTTTCAATTCAATTCATTTCGAAATCGTTTTCAATTCAATTCATTTCGAAATCACTTTCAATTCAATTCACTTTGAATTCGTTTTCAATTCAATTCATTTCGAAATCACTTTCAATTCAATTCGAATTCGTTTTCAATTCAATTCATTTCGAAATCACTTTCAATTCAATTCACTTTGAATTCGTTTTCAATTCAATTCATTTCGAAATCACTTTCAATTCAATTCGAATTCGTTTTCAATTCAATTCATTTCGAAATCGCTTAAAATTGATAAAAATATCGTTCATGTCAAAATGGCGTCAATCTAATCAACACGGCTTCATAAATTTCTATTTTCAAATATTCTATTTCAAATATTTCTTTTTCAAATATTTCTTTTTCAAAACTGGAATGAGGCCCAATCAATTACCATATAAAATTAATTATATGGATTTGCATACAACACATGTATATATTAGCATTGAAAATAATCAACCATCAACCAAAGTGCACTACACTGTATAAGCATCAAATATAGATATTCAACGCTTATAACAGCCTGTCAATCAATCGATCGACATGTTTAATCAATCAGGATGAGTGAACTTCAAATTTCATCCTAACACCCGTGTGGGGTTTCAAACAATCAAACACTGATGTTTAGTTGTGCAGTTGGGCGATGTGTAAAATTTATCGTCCCAATCAATGTCATTCAAATAAGTGTACATAAACAAACCGTCTGGTTTGTAAATGAATATTTATTTTATTCACTTCACGTTAAAAATTATATTTTTAACGATAAAACATTTTATTTCAACCTATGAATTTCTATTCAATTCATTCTTTAAATAAAATGCTATTTTTATTTTTCTAACTTATTTTAGAAAATTTCGGCGGCATAACGGCACGATACTAGAAACGGGACAAGGCCTAGCCTTATCCCCGGTCTAGTGAAGGCCCACGCCATTCACACATCAATCAAATTCACTTTCGTTATGCAAACCACAAAATTTGGAGTAAGGGTCTAACCTAGCCTTACTCCTTCGCCTTATAACGGCGCACGTCTAATCCTAACCAATTTATCGATTCGATTTTTCACACCACAAACCACATTCAAACCAATATCACAATCAATAACCAAACAGCCAAACAAACAAGTCCATGGTCTGTGGACGATTGTGTCGGGTGCTACTAAACACCGTCTGCATCCTAGTATATATATATAACTAGAAAAATAAATTGAAAGGTGAGAAATTCTCACATATAGCTATCCTAGCTCCACGGCTCTTCATTTGCAGAAGTCTTCGTCGTTTCGCCTTTTTGTTACCTCCGCCCGTATTCTCTACATATGTAAAAATCGAATTTTTACTATGTTATTCAATATATAAAAATCGAATTTTTATTTCAAAGTTCAATATATAAAAATTGAATTTTTATTTCAACTAAAAAAAATCTTATCATTATATTTTGCTTTCTAAAACAAAATATAATTTTCTTTCAAAACACATGTTTCTTTTATATAGAAAATCCTCCTTTTGAAACAATATATATCCATATATAATTTCTGATCTTCGTGACTCAAAATGTCATCTTTATATGATAAAAATATCATTTTTATCATATTATAAAAATATAATCTTTTAACTTATAAAGTTCAAATCTTTTCAAAAGTTAGTTTTTAAACTTTTCAAAAATCAGTTTTAAAATTATTTTTAAAAATCATTTTTCAAAATCCGTTCTTAACATTAAACAAAAATCAGTTTTCTATTTTAAAAACAAAATCAGTTTTCTATCTTAAATAAAATCAGTTTTCTACTTTAAATAAAATCTGTTTTCTACTTCAAAAAAAATCAGTTTTCTACTTCAAAAAAAATCAGTTTTCTACTTCAAAAAAAATCAGTTTTCTACTTCAAAAAAAAAATCAGTTTTCTACTTCAAAAAAAATCAGTTTTCTACTTCAAAAAAAATCAGTTTTCTACTTCAAAAAAAATCAGTTTTATTCTATCGTTTAAAAATCGATTTTCTGTTTTAAATAAAAATAAAAATAAAGTAAATAAATTAAAACTTACAGCATTTTGAAGAAAAAGGGGGGGGGGGGTGAAACTGTCGTCGGCGGCACTTCAGGAGGGGGGGGGGGGGTTTCGGCGGCTTCAGCATTGCGTGCGAGGGGGCTTCGGCGAGTTCGTCGAGGGAGGGGGGAAGGGTTCGGCGAGTTCGTCGAGGGAGGGGGGAAGGGTTCGGCGAGTTCGTCGAGGGAGGGGGGAGGTTCGGCGATGGGCGGCGGCGCTTCGGGGGGGGGGGGGGGGGGCGGCTGTCGATATCTAGGGTTTTTTTTTTTTTTTTTTTTTTGTTTTGATTTCATGTGTTCGAATGAAACAACGGGGGGAGGGGGGGGGGCGGAGGGAATATAGGAGAGAGATTTTTTTTTTATTATTATTATTAATTTATTTATTTTATCCTTAAGAGTTGACTTTCAATTACGACCTCGAAACGAGGCCCACCGCCTGTCGTCCATAGCGTTTTACCCCCATTCCGAACACAATGGGATATGTATCGCAAGCTGATTCGATTGTTACAATCAGTTTCCTTTTTGAATTTACATTTAAATCAATATATTGAATTTTAAACGTACATTTCAAATTACCGGGGTCACATACTAACTAGAAAAATTCCCGAAAAATATTTTCTAGCTTCGTATTGACGATACGGTCCTAACAAAACTAGTTTCGTCGAATTCTGAGACCGTTTGAAAAATGGCCAATTTCCAGTCGATGAAAATCAACTGAAACTGGTCGAACGCGTTTTCGTTTGCCATGCTCACATATTGATTCGAAAAATTATGAAATTTGGAATCTAGCAATAACTTGACACTGCGGATCCAACAAAACTGGTTTCGTCGAAATCCGAGGTCGTTTGCAAAATGTCCATTTTTAAGGGCCTGAATTTCATAGCGACTATTCAGAATTTTCAACTGGACATATCTTTTGATCCCCGCTATGAAAATTTGATTATTCGGATTCGTTGGAAAGATATTATCAATCAGATCCCATTATTTTTGGTTTCACTAAAATCCGGATTGTTTTGCACCCGGTACATTCAATTGAAGTTTGAAATCGAATTATCGAACTACCGCGCCATTTTCAATTCTATTTAAAAATATAAATAAATATTTATATTCTAACGACGACGCGTATAATATATACGTTCGAATTATATTCAAAATAAATTTCTCGTCGATATTATTTAAAATAATTCATTTTAAATAATCAAAATTCGCTATAATTGCCAAAATAAAAATTTTAAACTGGCCCAGATTTTCCGGGTTGTTACAGGGTCATAGTAGGTAGACTCATGAAGAGTGCTCATTTCACTCCGGTAAAGAGCGAAAGGACTGCATCATAGCTAGCGACAGTTTACTTTCAAGAAATAAAGCAGTTGCACGAGGTTCCCTAAAGTATAGTTAGTAACCATGACTCAATCTTCACTAACCAGTTTTGGGATGGTCTGTGGGAAGTCATGGGAAAGCAACTGAATCTAAGTACGACCTATCATTCACAGGCGAATGGTTCATTTCGTTCAAACATGAGTTATAGAAAATCACGTTAGTAAGAGCAATTGGCAACGTGGATTGGTATTTCCAAGAAAAGTTCTGCTGCATGGAATACTTTATGGTAAGTAAACGAGATCCAGGATTCACTAGTGGATTTTGGAGAGCTTGCATGAAACCATGAGGTCATAGTTATGTTTAAGCCAAGAATGATAGAAGAGTAAGTGAAAGAGGAAGACGAGAGGCGACAATAAAATGGGTTCCAACTCATATTTGGAAATAAGAGTTAAGAAGCTAAGAAATCATGGGGTAAAATACGGTCAAAGCACAGTGGAGTTAAGCTCAAGGAAACGTGACTTAGAAGACTGAAGGCTAGATACGCGCATCATATCTCTTTCTAAGAGTATATCCTTGATCCTTGTTTTCCGGTGGAACTTACTCGCATGTTATCTTTTTACGTATATCCTCTCGGTCCCATTCTCGGTCCTATTTCTGTCGGGAGGTATGACTTATTGGCTAGTAATACATGTCAGGGTTTGAAGGGGTCCGTTAGGTTGACTAAAC
Source organism: Allium sativum (assembly GCA_030737875.1). NCBI lineage: Eukaryota > Viridiplantae > Streptophyta > Magnoliopsida > Asparagales > Amaryllidaceae > Allium > Allium sativum. Next base: position 826,324,358 of record CM060913.1, read on the forward strand.
CTTTTGGGCTTTTATGGAATATGGGTTGGGTTAGGAAGGGATTTCTTGTAATCCAAAAAGGAGTATATCTTGCTTATCTTCCCGATCTCTTTGTAGCATATCTTTTGCTATCCATGTTTGTCTGGATTATCTAGTATATCGTGTTAATCTTGTCATGAGAACCTTAGGTAGAAACCCTTTGGATGAAACATGTGTTTGAAACATGTTATGCTTGATGGTTGCAAGTGGTTGCAAGTGTTTGCAAGTGGTTACTCGTGGATGCATTATACACGTTAGGCACTAGATCGGCTAACACACTCCTCATATTGCATATGCATGAGTGTTTATGCTTATTCATGGATGAAAATTTTTGTGTTATCACATGGATGTTGCATATGGATGTATGTTATGTGCACACATATAGATGTTATACATTATGTTAGGAATTGCATACATATGGATTCATTTCACTAACATAATTTGCATTGATCATATTTGCATTAGATAAGTACATATACACACACCTTTGCATATGTTCATACAACATTTAGAATCTTGTAAGGACAATGATTGCTCGTGGATGATGTTTTGAGTAGATGGATGTTGGATGGTAGGATACGTTCTTCCTAACTTGAAGATTTCGGGGACGAAATCCTTTAAGGAGGGGAGAATGTAACAACCCGTATTTCTATTAACCTGTTATAACATAAATCGAGGCAGAATTTAATTTATAAATCTGAATCAAGGGAAACGGGCTATGCCATTGCGTTCATCTCGGAAAAATACACGAAATAGAGTCCGAGTTTTCGAAAATCGGAGTCCGTATGACCCGATTAAGGCCCAACGAAGTTTTCAGAAAATTTCAAAGTAAAAACAGATTTCAAATTCAAGTTTGAATTTGGAAATTTGGTCCAGGCGGGAAAATTCCCGCCAGAGCACCCAAGTCGACAGCCCTGTCGACTTGGGAGTCGACTTGGTTGGACCCAAGTCGACAGCCCTGTCGACTTGGCTCAGCCGGGCAGTTCTGCCTGGTGCACCATTTTGGGTTTGTGTTGAGTTTGGGGGCCAGATTCGGTTTTAAGGGCTGAGATTGGAACTAGGGTTTAATCCTAAGGCTAGAACTAATCCTAATCTCTATAAATAAGCCCCTAACCTAACCCTAAATCATCATTATTCATTCAAGTAACTAAACTATGGCAAAATCAATCCTCTCATGGCCTCCACTCTCTTTATAAAATTCCTAAATAAATTTCTATGAGATTTTCCATGCATACAAGTGTTTTCAAGCTTGTATGAGCATCATTAGCTTGCATTCAAGTCAAGTTTCTATATTTGCATCATAAAGAAAGAGTTTTGATCATTTTGGCTCAAGGGTTTTTCTATTAGAGCTTGCATTTTGGGTCTATTTGATTTCATAAGGGCTTTGTCATATTTTTTGTGCCTTCATAAGCATTGTAAGCCCTATTCTACTTTCATACTTAAACTCTAAAGTTAAATGTATGATATGCAAGTTTGCCATGATATGCAAGTTTACTATGTCATGTTATGCAAGTTTGAGATGTTATGATATGCAAGTTTACCATGTTATGCTATGCAAGTTTGTCATGTTATGATATGCAAGTTTATCATGTTATGTTATGCAAGTATGCCATGTTATGATATGCAAGTTTATCATGTTATGTTATGCAAGTTTGCCATGTTATGATATGCAAGTTTACCATGTTATGCTATGCAAGTTTGCCATGTTATGACATGCAAGTATGTTATGCAAGTTTGGGGTGATCATTTTGTTCATGTTATCATGCTATGCAAGCTTATCTTGAGTATATGAACATAAAGCTTCAAGCTTTATGCTAAAGGTTGCATTTTGGCAACATGTAAGTTATCATATCCCTTATGATAACTTGCATGTGAGGCTAAATGCGAACTTATGACCATTTCTACATGTCATTTATCACCATGTATCACCAATATGCTAAGTTTGGTTTTATGCATGCTTTTGAGGCCTAAAAATGTAATATGCAAGTATACGAACACATGTACATTTCATATGCCACCATGTTGAACTTGTGGCTTCAACACCTTTATGTCATGATTATGCCAAGTTCCCTCTTTCTATCCTTTATGCGCTATGGCGATATGTAAGCGATGGGATTGCGTTTGGGGTTGGGTAAACTTAAAAGACATAAAAAATAAGCTTGGGAATTTACCTATTATGTTAGGTCTACCCTTTGGGAATTTACCTATTAAGTTAGGTCTACCCAAATGCTTGAAAACTTGTAACATGTTTTGGAAACATGATGGACATGACACTTAGAAAAGATAAGTGTGACCAACTCGAGGTTGGGTTGAGTTTGTAGCGTAAACCTACCCGGAACCGAACGGCTTAACTAGTTGCTACAAACAATAGGACCCAATGTGAGAAGTTGGCCATGTTGTACCTTGAACCCGAGGTTAGACCAAGTTGTGGTGTAAAGCTACCCGGACCCGCCCGGCTTAACTAGTAACCACAACAAGGTCTAATGTGAGAGGTTAAGGCGCATTAAATTAATTAATGCCTCGTGATTAGGGTTAAGTCATGGTCCACTTAATACTTAACCAATTTGGGCTTGGTAGATTAATCAGGGTTAAGTCGTGAACTCATCGTTACACTTAACCAAGTTAATCCATGATTAGCAAGAGGGTTAAACCGTACTTAACCTACTAGAAAATCCTAGCAACGGGGGTCCACTCCAGCAGTAATCCCAAGTTTGTATCATCATGACCCTAGGGTCTAGGCTAGGGTGTGGGGCACGATTACTGAACTGGAGGTAAGTGACCAAAAACGACGGCAGAGTGGTACGCCGGTGTAGTTCCGGGCGGACTTATGGTCGTGCACATAGTCCGAAGCCGGGGAAAACATGCACGGGTACCAGTAGATCGAGACTGTGCACGCATGTTTATGGTGTCCAGGGGTTGCCACCCTAAGGCTTGATACACCCGACGGGAGACCCGGCACAGTCTGACTACAATTATGTTTGGGCCGTATGGACACCAATCCGTGACGAGTTAGGCTTATAGGGAGCCGATCGACTAGACCGTTTGGTTGGACCGCATATTAGGGTCACTTCATGTTATTGGGCCAAAGCTTGGGCCAAGGGATCAATACTTGTTTATTCAAGTCATGTTAGTTTGCTAGTACACCTGTGGTGCAAAACCTTAAACCTGATTATGCGATGACACCTTTATCTACCTTGTTAGTTAATCATCATGCTAGTATGTAGTTATCCTTATGTTCATCTCAGCTTTCATCATGGCAGTTAACTTTACCAGTTTACATTGATTGTAGTAGGGCTTACTCAGTCTTTTTGACTGACCTGTTTTCCTTTCGCCTCTTTTCTTCCGTTTCACCCCCCCTTAGGTTTTCAGGGTGGGAATATTGGAGCTTAGCTTGGATTTCTGATCGCTTGCTTGTGGGATTTTAGCTCATGTACGGTCTTGACATGAAGCTAGCTATGGTTATCACTTATTTTGGGGATAGTACTTATGTATTTCAGTTTTTCAGTGATGTTGTTTTTATCTAGACTTGTGTATTTGGAAAGTTAACATTATGTTGTACCAGACTTGTTTTGAAATAGTTTGAAATCTTCCGCTGTTTTATCTATGTTATTTACTCTGTTTACATATATACATATGTTCTTGTTCTGCCTTGATATATCATTATGCATGTTTACCTGATTCAAACGCCCCTCCAAAGTCAGGGTGCTTGCAAGAGCCACCCTGGCGGAGGTGGGGTGTTACACTACAGATAAATATGAATTTATACTTGCATAGTTTTTAAGTAAGACATTATTTATGAAACACAAATTCTTAGACATGATAAACTAATCTTCTTTAATGACTATGCATATATAATGCATAGCTCTTTATATAACATGTTTTATAAAGTGTTGCAATTAATCCTCTGTTATACTGTTAGAGATTTGAATGAGTTTATAGTAAAAAAGATACTACAAATTAAAGGCATATCCTTTTATGAAATATAGGCTGCATTATCAAAAGTTTAAAAACAACCACGCATTAACAAAATATTCACCTCAATATAGTTGCTAATCATTAAAAGAAAAATAATATTTATGTCTTATATTGTATAGAAGATCAACAGTGCCAACTTATGATTTGATTTCAAGTATATTCACTATACTACTAACAAATGATATTGTGTTTATAATTTTTTTATTGAGTTAAATATATGTTTTTGTTTGTATTGTAATCATTTCAGCACAAAACTATGACTTCGAGAGCCAAACCTCCAATTTTGATATCCATGATGGAAAACCAAAAGGGTTGCAATTTGGATTGCAGGTTCAATTTTTTGATGAGAAATATAAATAGTTGAAAGGTACTTAGCAAATTTTTATAACTACCTTCTATTTACATGTTCATTTGGATATTTTGTGTTTAGTTTTTTGTTAACTGTTTTACAATATGTTATATGCATGACTCACATGTGAATATGATTGATAAAAATGTATAATTTGTACTAACACGTTCACCAATGGAACTACAGAGCATCTCTGTCGTCTCTGTATTTGGATTAGTATTTATCTGACCATACTACAAAAAAAATTAATATGTAGGTATCGAAGTTGCTGTATAGGAGGGACAAATATGAGGTTCTTAACACTCATATTTTATAAACTATCTCTGCTGATCATCAAAACTATATGTTCAGCTGAAACTATAAGTCTTTATAATATGCCATATATTACATGAATAACTGCTACACATACCCAACAATTTATATCTATGTACACTTCTAACTTCAAAACGAAACAGATTAGGTTGGAGTTTTTTTTTCAACTGATTTTATGCATCTGGATTTAAATACATTTTTCATGCAGTATTTATGTATATTTCCATATGGCATTAGATCAAGATTACAACTGACTCATACAATTGTTAACAATGCATAAGTAAACATGTTTGAATATTCTTCTATAGGATGTAATCTTTTTGTTAATATTTTAGCTTATTCGGATATTTCGATTGAATATGTTTTTCTTTATTTAACTATTTCTCGATGACACTTCTTTGAAGCTATAATATCTAACTCATTATGTCATTGATTAAAGCTCGGGCAGGGTAATTTTGTACGAATATTCAACTATAACTACCATTTTGGTTATTTGTTTCTCACTTCATTCTTCATTTTTTAAGATGAAGAAGGAAAATTAAGCTATATTTTTAAACTTTTTTCACTGATTAATAACATCTTCCCACTTATTTTTTGATATCCAACGTGCTTTTTGAATCAACCTAAGCTAGAATGCTAATTAAAAAAATGAAATGATTCTATTATGAATGTATTGCTCGATAAAGAATAAATTTATCAAATTTAGCCATTTAATAGTGGTAAATGTGGCGGTTGCATGTTTTCTATTTGGCTCAAGATTGTTTAATAAATTCAGATAAAAACAATAAGGAGTGTTCTTAACATATATATACTTTGATGAAGCACACTTTTAATTGAAGAGTGTGAATGTAGATTGCAGAATTTAAGGTGTCATATTTTCCTTTCTACATATCAATAGGCTATCCTTTAATTGTAATGAAGTTGGGTCACATTTGAAAGGAATTAAGTGATGGCATAAAGTCCCCAAAAATACATGATACATCCTTTTATATCATATTCATGTGTAACAGTGTCCTAATCCAATAAATGTAAGAAAAAAACTGATCTAAACAACATTGCAAATATGCCAGATTTGTATCATACATATTTTCATTGAATGTAACAGAACCATTACCATTTAAATTGCTTTAAAGCATTGTGGTCTTTTGAAACGTTAAGATAGAGAGTAATAAGACAATTGGATGGACATTTATGTTATAAGATCATAAAATTTGTGTGATGTTTCAATCCACAAAGGGATATTTTTGTAAAGTAACAAAAGATATAGCCATTTGTTAATTACAACTATTAAGGCTATGGTCATTACTGTTAGAAAATATGCTAGAAGATATGTTTCCTTTATTTAATTGTATTGATTTGGGTTTATATTTGGTATTGAATTATTTATTATAATAGACCCAAATATACTCTAGTATATTCTTATCTAGAATGTTCTTTTAGATAAGGATAAACTATGTATAAATAGAGGCAAGGATTGACAATGTAAGAAAGCATCTTTTGTATAATCAAACAATAAAGCAATAACAATGTTGTCTTTTATGTTTTATCGTTTAATCTCTTTCTACTCCCTTGATCAAATTCTAGCATGGAATCAGAGCTTGGTTATACAGAGAGATAGAGAGAGGGTTGTTGTTAACTAGGTAAAAAGGATTTAGTCCGATCTTCCACTGCCTCCTTAATAAGTTCGCTTGCTGTCGCGGATCTGTTATTTGTGGATCTGTTATCTTTTATTTCTTCTCTTACTGTTTTTACTATATTCTGCCGTTTCTTCTTTGTATGTTTTGAGATTTGTTACTAGTTGGTGGTGATTGTAATAGATGATTGTTGTTGGTGAGTTTGAGATTTGTTATTTGTTGTTGATGATTGTAGTAGACGAGTGTTGTTGATAATTTCAAGATATATTATTTGTTGTTGGTAAAAAAATAGAAAGAAAAAAAAAACTTGTTTTGGGTTTATTTAATTGGAATTCAGGATGGCAGATGTGGATGATGCAGCTTTGTTTGGTCACGTCTTGTGAGACTTGTAGCAGAGGGTTCGATGGACGATGTGTTGGATTTGGTTGCGGTGCAGGTAAGTCACGATGATTATGATGTTGTAGATGATTGTGCATGGTTTGGTGAGAAAAGAGTTTGGATTGCAGTGGGTGTTGTTTGTTGTTGCTTGGATTGAATGAGCAGTTTTGAGGAGAAAAGGCAGATTTTGGGTTTGGATGGAGTTGCCTTGCTATGCAGTAAGGTGGGATTGATTGAGTTGTTAGAGAGTAACATTAGTTTGAAGATGTTTATTGTTTGTTTGATGTCTATATCGGTAATCCTGTTTATTAGGAGGGCTATTGACGTTGATTGAAGGTGGTAGATGGTACTGCAAGGTGTGTTTGGAGGATGCAAACATATGTTGATTCATCCCTATTGATTTGGTTTTGTTTTCGTTTGATATATTTAGGGGATGCAAACATATGCAAACTCATCCACTTTTTTTTTTTTTTTTTTTTGTATGTTTTGGGGATGCAAACATACAAACACATCTAGGACCAGTTTTGTCATTTGGCCGCACAGATCTTTTGCTTACCGATCAGATTGAAGATAGTTGAATTGTTTTAGAGTTTTAGAATGAAGATTGTTGAGTTATTGAGTATTTGTTTTTTGGTGCTTGGAGTTTGGTGTTACTCTCTAACAATATTGAAATGGTTGCTCAATCTTACTACTCTTCACTTTGCAGCTTCTATTTGGCAAACTCACGATTTTTTGCATCATGAGTTTGAGGGGGATGTTAGAGAATATGCTAGAAGATATGTTGCCTTTATTTAATTGTTTTGATTTGGGTTTATATTTGGTATTGAATTATTTATTATAATAGACCCAAATATACTCTAGTATATTCTTATCTAGAATGTTCTTTTAGATAAGGATAACTTATGTATAAATAGAGGCAAGATTGACAATGTAAGAAAGCATCTTTTGTATAATCAGTCAATAAAGCAATAACAATGTAGTCTTTTATGCTTTATCGTTTAATCTCTCTTTTCTCTCTTGATCAAATTGTAGCAATTACTTGCTATGCTGCTAATAACTATTCCCTCTGTCCTGCTATACATCATATTTTAGTTCCTTTTTATACTATTTAATACATCCTTTCTAGAATTTTATAAATACTACTTTGTGTTGTAATCAAGAATATACATATTACATGGTTGTGATATAACACACGAAATTATTGATATGCCTTTAGATCACCTATCTGCATCATAAGAATTGAAAAGGCAGTCTGATGTAATAAGAGCAATATCATTTTTTTTTAATATTTGAAGTTGGGTAGTAAATTAGAAAGTTAAATTGTTACCATAAAGTTAGATTTCTTTGGCTGTCCTCATGGTAGTTTGTTTCTAATGAAAGATGGTTTGATTCTATGCTATGTTTGACATATATATTTTCAAGAACTGAATCAACTCTATTCTGATTACTAAACATCCCTTTCCAACTTTTTTTACAACTGAACAAAGTTTGGTTCTCTTTTAAAACCAACCAAAATTCCTATTACATATGTTTCCTATTATTTATATTTAAAATTTGATTATAGACAATTAATCTCAAACATTTTCCTACACCCAAAATATTATTGTTTCCCTATGAACACTACCCTGGCTATATTAACAAAAATAGCTCCATTTACACCTCATCCGCATAAAGTTATAGGTTTTAATTTCTCCACTTATAGGCTTTTTTTCCAACTCTAATTTTATATCTATGCATATAATAATGTATGCTATATACGTAATAAAAGTAACGCTGCTTCAAAATATATTTCTATTTTTAGAATCAGAAATACAATATATCCAGATTATGTATACGTTACTCTCTTGTTTCCTACCTACCTTTCCCCCATATTTTTTTCCTGATATTTACAACTGATTATTTGTCATATTATGACTTCATACTCATTTACCAAGTCTTACATGACTTATTCAAAAATGTCCTACCATTCCACATTTATCTCCTACTTCTTTTATTTTGATTTATGTAAATTTTTAGGTCTTCCAACTTATTTACTGCTTCTTCTCTTCTTCCTTATTTCTTTTTGGTCATATACTTTGATCATTTATCCATTTCTTCTTCACACTAAATCGTCCCTGCTTATTCAATTGCAACTTTTCACTACTCTCTTCAATAACCAAATCGATGCTCAGCAGCGCAAACATAGGCGCGTGGCTCAACGAGCTCGACATGCTAGGATGTCAACTGAAGCACGGGAACTTCAGTTGGCAACCCATCGAGATCGTCGCCGTTCACAATGACTTCAAGCAGCAGCTGCTGGGCAGCATACACAAACAGTCCAAAATGACAATGTTCAGGTTCTTCCTACATTTACCACTTCGCATAACTCCGCAAGAATTTTTCTGGCAAACATTAGACTTCGTAAACATATGCTGCCAGGACCAGCTTTCTGCCCATTCTGCTCAGCAAAAAGATTCTTTTATGAAAATACCCAAGGCTGTTGTTCAAATGGTAAATTTCATATTTTCCACCCTCCTGCTCCACAATAACTACGTGATCTATTTGTTGATCAAACTGAAATTGGCACCCACTTCAGAACTAATATCAGGTCTTATAATAATGCTTTTACCTTTATATTAATGGGTGTAAATATAGACCAAAATTTAGCGAATACAACAAGTGGAATTTATTCCTATAGTGCTCAAGGGTTTATATATCACCGTATAGGCAGTATGTTGCTTGCTGATGGTAACCGACCTCGATGTTAACAACCATACATTTACCACATAGACCATGAGACTAAAAATCGGCAGTTGGATACCCAGATTTTGAGACCTGATATACTTCTGATTATAAAGGAAGTTTTGGATATGATTAACCTATTTATGTCCGTCCTACGTTAGTTGGGACAGCGTGTTGATCTGCACAATTGCAGAATAAAAATTAAAGAGATCACTGTTAGCAGTCATCTTCATGAAATGCCAACGGCAACGCAAGTTGCCGGCATAATTGTCGGTGATGAATCAGATGATTTGCAAGGTAGAGACATAATTGTCGAGACAAGTAGTGGAAATTTCCAGCGAGTTCCTAATACGGCTAGAATTTATGACCCACTTCAGTATCCACTCTTGCTACCGTACGGAGAACATAATTGGAATTTGAACTTGCATGATGATGAGGACAACCAAATTAGTTGTGCATCCTACTACTCGAACTTTATACATGTACACTTATGATACCACACTGTACGACATCTCTTTTCTTTTCAACTCCATTATATTTTCTACTTAATTTTGAACACACATTGCCTTTTTAACTTCCCATATCACATAAATGTACCTACTTATGTTGAATTTCTACACCTTTTTTTATCAATACCCTTATTACCATGTCCACATCAAATTACATCGCACACCATTCTCCTTTGCTCTATTCTGCATTAATAAAATTTAATCTATCTTATTCTTTTGCAGATACGAGCAGGAGAGACATCACTTCTCCTGCTTAGTGGACACCTTTTTCAGCAAAATGTTGTTGATATGTTTGTCAAAATTGAAACGATGAGACTTAGGTTTCTTTTTTTTTTTTGGCAAAGCCGACCGGTTTTTATAGTGATCTATACACTCTTTTATTTATCACAAAATAAAATGTTACATACTAGTCCAGGTGATATGCTATCTACTTATCAGTTAAATAACTTCCACACAAAGAAGAAAAACAATGAAACATAAAAGCATTCAAATATGACCTAAATAACATTACATGTTTACTAAATCACGGATCATGACATTATGACTTGAACATTGAAAGAGAAAGCGCCCTCATCACTTCAACCGTTGTCATCATCGAGCCCCTTAAGAAGCTCAATTTTCTTAATTCTCATAATAGGTGCACTTCCTAGTGGACGACCAAAAGGAGAGGCAGCGATTGGCGAGTTGATGATAGGTTCCGGTGGTGTTTTGTAGCCTGGTGGCGGAGGAATGTGATCATAAGGTCTAGGCTTGCTTTGGACTTTTTCTTTTACTTTGTTACTAGTAACAGGAGAAAGAGGGGTTTTAATATACATTGGCTTCGTTGTGTTGACTTCCTTAAGGCTTAAATGGTGACTAGAAGCTTTACTGTTAGTTGAATTTAAGAAACCAAGCTTTAAACCAGAGGACAAGGTGCTGCTCAGTTCAGCTTGTATTAACCCCAACCTATTCCTCTCCACAGCATAAAACTCCATCGAGTCGTAATTGTTTATCACTATGTCCATAAGTTTTTTCTTTTTATCGCACATAAAAGGATCGATCCTACTACTTTTAATTTCGGCTCGAAGATTCTCTATCGTTTCACGCACCCCTTTCTCATGGTCCCTGAAGGCTGCTTTTGCTTTAGTTTTAGATTTCTTCTTCTCCACTTCGTCGCTCAACTTAAAGCAGTCAAAATTAGATTTTAAGAAAGTGTCAAGTTTAGACACGTCAGCCTGTGTATCGAAGCGCTCATTGTCTCTGCAACAACCGACATCTTTATGTCCTCCCTCATTTTCAATGAGGACACTTTCTTCAACATTTTGAACAGTAGCCTCAACCTTGCTAGTCATATGTGTTGCAACTTCACTTATACCATCCTATTTACTTAAAATATCCTCAGCATTTCTCAAGTTGTCAACTGTTCCTGAAGCATTCATATCATCATTATTATCAGCTGGATTACTAGAACATGCATTACGCAATGTTGCAGCATAGACTGTAGTGTTCACAAAGGGAGGAAATGCACGAGAAATCAAATCAATCATCGGTCTAATTTCTCCTTCCTCACAATCTGCCACTTCGTCAACAACTATCTCTTCTTGCTGTAAGTCAGAAAGCACCTTAAACCTATTAATACTTGTATTACCTTTACTTGACAGTCCTTTTCCTTTATCCATTCTCGATTCTTGATATGTCCCAATAATTTCATTTCCTTTACTAGTAAGTTTCCTCTAAGTAGTACGATGTCGAGCCGATCTTATACCACTACTCACATTACTTTTAAACTGCTCACGTACCCCTGTTTTCTCAACATGAACTCTTTCCTTATCAGGTCTAGGAATTGATTTCATTGTTACTTCCTTATGTTTTTCACAGTTAATAGTAGAGTGCCCAAAACTATCACATATTGCTAGTCTCCACAAGTAAGTAACAGTCACCATTTGTTCACTGCCATTAGGCAATAACACTAGGAATTCATTGGGTAATACATTGTGGGGAGTTACCACAACCATACATTTTGTGTATTCAAGTCGATTAAGCCTCTCAGTAGAGATATCCATGAAGAGGAATTTTTCAACTCGCATAACCAACCAACATATACCGACTTTAGACAAACAATATAAAGGTAGATTTGTGAGTTTGATCCATACTGACACTGAAGCAATTGTTTTATTCAAATCTCCTAAACTAGACACCCAAGGCCAAACAATGAATAATTTATTTTGAATCAACACTGGGTCGGCTTGCAATATATTTTCTCTGTCCTCAATTCTATTGAAGTAAAAAAGAACCTTACCAATAGATTTTATTTTGATTCCTCCTATAGGGTTCCACAACTTTTTCAATTGTGAAATGACCGCCGAGTATGATAGTGGTCGATCATGAAAGTGGCCAATAAGGTAGCCTCACCATTGCTCCTCCGCAGCTTCAAGGATTTCCTCGGTAGGTTGCATGGCTTTGCCTTTGAAAAATGTTTCAGAGGAGGAGGAAAAAACGATCCAGCGTTTCTTGGTTTGGATTCGAACAGAGACGACCATTTCTTGTTTGGAAAAACCTCGGCTAAATTAGGGTTTGCTGAAAGAGGGATGGTGGGTGGAATAGGTACTGGCAGTGGGTCCAGACTTGGAGGAGTAGGAGGTGAGGTCTTGTTTGGAGTAGCGGAGCAAGCTGGTGGTTGATTTGGGAGGGAGAGAGGCGAGTGGAAAGATTTGGTTGGGCTAAAAAGAATGGCGGGGGAAGTTCACCATTCTTATGTTTTTATACTTAAAAATAACGTTTCAACTTTAGACTTAGGTTTCTTCGTAATAATCAAGAAACAATCAGAGCAGAGTTGTACCAGCGTATGCAAGATGCCTTAAGTGCACAAGAAACTTCGACGGGTATGTTACTTACTATCCGATTGCAAATTTCAGTTTTCTTACACTGCTCCGTTAATGCTTACTTTTATTGTGATTAAACATTTCACTATTTCAGTCAACGCTGGTGAAAAATCCAACTAGCGTCTCATATGGGAAGTCCACGAGATACGCACCACCGATACTAAGATGCAATTGCAGTAGTTCAAAGTACGGAAAACCTAATTTTTTTATTACTGCTACATGTAACACAAAATGGGCTGAAATTACTAGCAAACTTCTTCCTGGCCAACAACTCCAAGATAGACCAGACTTAACAACTAGATTTTTTCATGCAAAATTAACACAATTAAAACTGATTTGTTTGACAAAGGCATTTTAGGAAAAGTTATTGCACATGTAGATGTTATCAAATTTCAAAAAAGAGGTTTTCCACATTCCCATATTCTGCTTATTCTAGCTGAAAATGATAAAATTACTACTCCCGATGAGTATGATGTTGTGGTTAGAGCCGAAATTCCATGTAAACATCTATAAACTGATTGATATACAGTTGTTGTCAAACACATGATTCATCATCCGTGTGGTCATTTTAATCCAAATGCCCCTTGCATGAAAAATGGTGAATGTAAGAAATATTTCCCCAAATCGTTTGCTCCTTACTTTACAAGGAAACGACTCATATCCAAAATATAGAAGACGCGATAACATGACAGTTAATCAAACAATGGAAACCACAATTGACAATCATTGGGTAGTGCCATATAATACGTACTTATTACTCAAATATGACTGCCATATATATATTGAAATTTGTTCAAGTATTAAATCTGTTAAATATCTTTACAAGTACATTTACAAGGGATCCGACCATGTTTTAGTTGGTGTTTCTACGTCAACCAATGAGGACGAAATTTCTTATTATGTTAACGCTGGATGGATTTGTGCACTAGAGGCTTTGTGGAGAATATTTAAATTTCCACTTAATAACATTACAACCTCTGTTGTTGTTCTACAAATCCACCTTCCAAACCAACAACAACTACGTTTGTCTTCTTCTGAGCAATTGTATGACGTGTTGAATGATGAAGTAGAACCAAAACTAAGCCAAATGAATATTTCACTAAAAATGTAAATGATGAAGAGGCAAAACAATAATTTTATCATCAATTACCTGAGAAGTATCGGTGGGAGAAAAAACACAAGTTGTGGATTCGTAGACAAAATAACCTTAGGGTACTAGGTGGAATTTACACCGTATCGCCTATTGAAGGTGACCGAGATTACTGCTAACTCATCTTAGAGGACCTTTATCATTTAATAACTTGCTTACCATCGACGGTAAACAATATCACACATTTAAAGAAGCGGTTGAATATAGAGATTTACTAGAAAACGATGATGCTATTTATGATTGCTTACAGGTTGCTTCTAACACACATATGCCTGCTGCCCTACGAAGGCTGTTCATTACAATTTTAGTATTGCAAACCAATTAATGTACGTAAAATGTGGGAAGACTTTCTTGCATACATGATAGAAGATTATCAACACATATTTTATGTTACTGACAATACATTTTTCATTGAAATTGTCTTTCAGACCTTGACAATTTACTCGGATAATGCAACAAATCACTTTCTGACTTTGATTTCCCTCTTAAGACTATTACACATGATAATAATCGCAATAGGTCAAGTCTTATTTTGGCTGAAAAGTCTATACACATACCTCGAGAAGACATAGAATCAATTGATTCTTTAAAATTAGAACAACGGGCAACATTTGATGCTGTCATGAAGTCAGTTTACAAAAAGGAAAATTCAGTTTTTTTTCATTGGCAGTCCAGGGGGAATAGGAAAAACGTATGTATACCGATCAATTTTAGTGCACTCACATAGTAAAGTTCTTATTTCACTTGCAGTTTCCACATCGGGAATTGCTGCAATAACATTACCCAACGGTAGGACTGCTCGTTCTCAATTTAAAATCCCTATTAAACATGATTCCTCATCGACCTGTCACATTCTCAAACAATCTGATCTTGCAGAACTACTATTTAAAACAATGGTGATTTTATGGGATGAAGCAACAATGTCTCATCGTCATGCCTTTGAGGACGTAGATAAAATACTACGAGATTTAACTAATATCGACAAACCATTTGGGGGTAAAGCAGTCATTTTAGGCAGTGATTTCCGTCAAGTGCTGCCTATTATCCCAAATGGTACTAGGGCTCAAACTGTTGATGCGTGCATCATTAGATCATATTTATGGTCTAATGTTACCGTTTTTCTCTTAACCCAAAATATGCGTGCTATAAATGACCCTTCACATGCTGCCTTTCTTCTAAGTTTTAGAAATGGTGACGAACCATACGTTCAAGATGACATGATCAGACTCCCAGATGATATTATTATCTCCTAGAGTAGCTCAAACTTTATTTTTTCTTTGTTTGACCATGTATTTCTAGCACTTAGTGAATCCTTATATGATGTTGATTATATTATGAACAGAGCCATACTGGCCTCGACTAATGATATTGTTGACGAAATCAATAATACTGTTATAAACATGTTTCTGGGTGTTGAATATACTTATTACTCATTTGATTCTGTTGAGGACGATATACGTAATTTGTATCAACACGAATTCCTCAACTCACTTTGGCCCGGTGGTTTACGTCCACATAAACTAACTCTTAAAATTGGATCTCCCATAATGCTATTTAGGAATATTAGCCCTAAAATTAGTTTATGTAATGGCATACGGTTAATCTGTCGTGTTTTCCACAAAAATTTTATTGATGCAGAAATTGTTGTCGCTCATTTTCGCGGTACAAGAGTTTTTATTCCTCGCATACCATTAAAGCCATAAGAATATGTTTCTATGCCTTTCGCTTTAATTAGAAAACAATTTCCTATGAAACTAGCATTTTCTTTAACAATAAACAACTCACAAGGACAAACCATTCCAAACATCGGGATCTATCTACAATAACATGTTTTCAGTCGTAGTCAATTATATGTTTCTTTATCTAGAGGAATTGGACGTCAAACAACAAAAATTTTGGTACAAAACGGAACAATCCAATGAAAAAAGGTACACATACTAGAAATATGGTTTACAACGATGTTTTACTAGCATGTAGTATGGACATGAGTTATCCCCTACTTCTATCCTACTATAACAACAACTAACAACTGCTGTTAAATTTACTTTCCTTTTTCCGCTCACACACCGATCCCTATCACACTATTTATTTTGCTTCAAACTTTTCCCGCACCATCTACTATTCCTAATATTTCCAAATTAAATAATTCTTCCTGTAAATAAATATTTTTAACTCCGCCATCAACTATCTCATTAATTAATGTCGGTGTCAAGCCCGGAAAAGGAGGAGAGAAAATGTTTTCTTTGTGTCCAATGTGGGCAATTTTTAACTTCTTCCACATCCACGTGCAGGTACTCATTGATCACTAATATATTTTATTGTACTTACTCAATTTTTCCTTTTTTGGCAGGATAAAAATTGGAAATGTATGATCCTGTTAGCTGCCAGTTACAAACTCGAATGTAGGTCTGTGTTAGACCACTGCAGTGGTGATTCAATATGTCTTTCTCTCCTGATATGCTCATGGCAGTGTACTGGGAATCAGGTTAGTTATTGATTATTACTAAACTAACATTTTTATTTACTTCATATTTTGATTTTTTTTCTATTTCCTAATTAAGCACCATAGCTTTGTTTTGTACATCATTCTTTCATTTCTGTGCATGTAGTACTGTGTTTTCTTATGTTCTCAACCACATATCTATACTAATTTAATAGGTTTCAACAATGTAGATGTACAAGGTAGGGATGGCAACAAGTTTGTGAAGAGAATGTATTATAAGTAATGGTATCTTATTTTCTCCTTAACTTTTTTATTTGTAACTTTGAATGTTCTACTTCAAATTCTTATCATTTTGCATTCAAAATAAATGTTTGTTGTACGAGATGATAGCAGTGGGAAAAACCAAGGTGACATAAGAAATTGCAGAACCACTTCTTACACATGAATTTGGTCAACAGGTGTACCTCAAACCCATATATATTCAAAATCAACTTTCTTTTCTTAAATTCAATTTCAAGTTTGCCACTTTTTTCTAATTCACGACGGGTACTCAGGAATATATTTTTCACAATATCAGTTACTATCATTTAATTTGTTCTGTTCTACTCTTTCTCATATTCATTATGATTTGAAGTATTAGTCACATAAACTTTACCTGCATTTTTAATGGTATGAGCTTAAATTCTATGGTTTATTTTAATTACTAAATCATTATACAGAAATTATAGTCGAGTCAGAATTAATAGTTGGACAATTTCATTAAAAAACCACATTTGCACAAGCACATGCAAACAAATGCTTTTCTGTGAAGTGGAAACATGACGAATTCTACAAAAATATACTGAAAATTTTCATCTCAGTTGGTGTATAATTAGCACACATCCCACGAAATTTTCCATACCATAGACGCAAGAATTATAGCGCATGAGAGAGTGCCTAAGCTACCAAAAAGAAGGCAATATGTAACGACCCAAACTTTTGGACGATTTATTTTAAATATTTAATATGGTTTAAAATATTGAGTTGATAATATAAATCGATTTTTATATTGAGTTATCAATTTAATAATCGAAGTACGATTTATTTCAAATATGTATAATCGTCGTAATACGAAAATGAATTTAATTGAATTCAAAATTTAACTGGTGCGAAATAATTTAGATGAGTAAATAAATTCTGTTTGCATTAAATAATAATATTAATTTATTGTCGAAGAATTAATTGTTTTGAATTTAATTTATATTGATTTAAATTAATATCTTCTCCAGATGTTCGAATAAGGTTTTGAAATCTGTCCTAATGGGTTCAGAATGGTGGTTTAACCCTAGGAAGGCCTGTTGTTGGGTTCAAATAGGAATTGGAATAAACATGATAATTTAAAATTAAAGGGTACTGGTTTTAATTAAAATAATATAGAAATAAAAATAAAAATAATGTTTTAAATACTTTCCTTCCTCCTTAAGCTAAAACAAGTTTTCTTCTACCTTAAGTCTTAAAACGCACAGTACATGATAAGTACCCCAGATGTTAAATCAAGCAGACTAAATTCCTTCATCACAAAGTCTTCTTCATTATATAAACGCAGCCCCTAGCTTACTCCTCCTTTCTGTTTTTGATTTCCTCTCATCATTTTTTCTGTTCAAAATAAAATATAGTGCCCTTATTATCATTCAATTCCTTAAATTCCAGATTCCAAAATCCTTTGAAGCCAATCCTCTTTTCATTTATTCTAAACAAAATTGAAAACCCCATTTTTTTCTGAGAAAAAAAACGTGAAATCAATGTAAATTAAATTGAATGCAAATCAGGTTCCTTGAGCTTGGAAAGGGAGGGCCTGGTCTTCGATTTTAGGCAATGTTCAACAGCGCACGACTTTGGTTAGGGGAACACTCGACTGTCAATAGCTTTTAGGGTTCAAAATGATGGTAGGAAAGGGTGCGATAGCGGATCTCGAGGTCGGACTGTTCATCGCGTCGAGTTTGGTGGTCTTCGATTTGTTTTTATGTCTTTATCATTACTCGTCCTGGGTGCTACAGGTTTTGACGTTGTTAGATTTTGGGGGTAGCGAGATGAGATCAAAGTGGTGTTTCAATCGATAAAATTTGTAGCAGGAAACTGGGTGGTTCGATGGTGAAAATCGCGAGGCCTAGGATTGGTGCTTGGTTCGAAGGTGATCTTGTGGGTGGAATCAAAGGCGGCAGCGTGTGTTTTAGACTATAGCACTAAGTGTGATAGTGAAAGAATTGGGGGAAGTTCGGTGTGATAATGTTTGGGCAAATGGTGCGATACTGGAATTTGAGATGGAGATTCCGTTTTTTTATGTTGGTATGAGAAAAACTAGGATGCGACGGTGAGAAGTTTTGTAAAGGCTGGTCTTTGAGTTTTCTGGGAAGACTGAAATGGTGTCTATCAATAAGGGTGGAGTTGACTCTATCACTGGTGTGTAGCTCGAATTATGGAGAGGGGATGTTCGACCATGGACTATGTTGTGATGATGGGGCTCGTGGTTTTCTGGATGGGGAGAATAACATGAAGGCTGTACGAAAATGGCTAGTAGTTGGTATGGGTTAGTGTGGAAGCTGCAAAGAGACGAGGCAAGAATTGGGGTTTGGCAGTTTTGGCGAAGTAGAAAGGTGTTTTCAAAAGAAAAAAAAAAGGTATAAGATTTTATCTTAACTAGTTAAAAATCCGATTTTTTGTCAAGAGAAAAATAAAATATATAGCTTTTATCATTTGCACATTTTAAAAAAATACTGTATTTAAATTATACAAGGTCTGAAATATTAACGCAAGCCGAATTGGGCTCGTAGCGGGAAGTGGTATTTGTTAGGAGAATTTTTGGAATCAACTGGAATCAGAATGGATCCAAATTTAAGTCACGTTGAGTAAATAACACTCACATTTTTATTTAGAATTATTTTATTCGTTAAAAATAATTGCTTGTTGGTTGTTTGGATGTGTTTAAATATTTTTGTGGCTATTATAAAATTATACTAGTTATTTAGGCTTGGTGGTTGTGGCTATTATATATATATTGGTGATTGGATATTTCTCGCAGTACCTTTAGCGGATGCCCGCAGTATCATTAGAGGATGGCCCTATACTCCCCACGCTATGATGGTGGATGACCTTCTATACCGCGATATCCTGCCTCGAAGTAGGATGGGTATTATTGATGTTGGCTAACGTCTGTGGATGCAGGAAAACAGGTTGGAGGGATCCAACTGGATTCCTCAAAATTTATTATTGTTTGTTTTCACATATACATTATCACATATGATGTGTTGATTGATAATTGGGTGGTTTTATTTTTTTAAATAAAATGTTAATTTATAAAAATAATGTGAAAGGGAATTATGAGATTTAAATGGAAAATTCTATTTTCTTAAGTAGAATTCGAATTTCGAATGGGCTATAAAGATATTTACTTGTTTTGAATAAATAAAACAAGTATTGAATTTATAAATGATGTTTATAAAATAAATAATACAGGAAATTGAAGTAAATTTATAAACGGTGTTTATAAATAAAATGGAATGATTTTCATTGGATAATCAGGGAATTGGAATGAATTTATAAACTGTTTTTATAAATGAAGTGGAAAAAAAATATCTTTGATAATTTGGATATTTAAATTCAAATGTGAATTTAAAAATAGAAATAAGGAATCGTTTAAAGAAGTAAGCGATGAAATTTATTCTGATGTTCAGAATATAAATTGAACTAAAATAAATCCGTAAGGATTTATGATTTGAATTTGATTAGTTCGAATTTATTTAAATAAAATAAGTTTAGAAAAAAATATTAGGATTGTATTAAATAGAATTTTAAATTTAAATATGGAAATAGATTCTATATTTATATAGCTAAGTTATAATAAATAGAATATATCCAAAATAAGATTTTGGTTTTCAAATAGATTTTGAAATGGAAACTTATTTTATTATAAAACAAGAAAGTTGGATTTATAAACGATATTTATAAATCTGGTAAAATAAATTATCATTAGATAATTTAAAGGTTTAAATTCAAGTATGAATTTGAAAATAGAATTAAAAATGGAATTGAAATGGAAATTTGTTTTAATCATAAAACAAGGAAATTAAATTTATAAACAACGTTTATAAATTAAGGAAAATAAACTATCATTTGATAATTTAGGAATTTAAATTCAAATATGAATTTAACCGTGAATTGGAAATCGTTTCAGAAAGGGAACGACGGGTTTCATTTCGATATTTGGAATATAAAAAAAATGAATTGGGATAAGTCTAAATTTTTTTATTGGGAATTCGATTTCATCGAATTTTATAAAGTAATTTATTCCTAAAGGAATTGGAAATTAATATTAAAAATGGAGTTGTGATTGAATTTATAATTAAGTGCTGCAATAATCGGCGATTAGGGATAATCGAAGTATTTATGTTAGATTGGGAAAATTAGATTAATATATATTAAAATATATCAGAATGAAGTTGAAATTTATTTATAAACGAAATTTAAACGTTTATATTTAAATATAATTAAAACGAACTCGTGGTAGCGCTGCAGTTTGTAAATTGGCGTTTCGAACTTAAATTGAGTATATAGAACTCAATTTAAGTCAGAATTCTTTGAAACAAGAATCATCTGGACCGATTTGATAATGGTTTTCTAATGAAAGAGAAAATTCTGGATTTCGTCGAATATATTTTGAGTTATGTCAAAAACAAATTTTCAGAAAAACAACGCCATAACCATTATAAAACCATAATGGTTTACTTAAATAAATAAAAGGATTTTGAGTAAATAAAATCCGAATTTCATTTAGGAACAATCCAGATTTGAGTTATAAATAATATCTGAACTCGAGCGGAGTAATGAAATGATTTTTGAAACAAAATCAAATCAGATGTTTAATTGTTGAATATAATTAACTAATTTAATGAAAAATTAGTTAATGGAATTTTAAATAGAAATTGGACTTTGGATTAGAAAAAGAGGCTTGTAAATTCATAATCGAAATCAAATATGAAACTTGAATTAAAAATGGCATTCGATCGTTTTATACACAAATTAATATATATTTGAACATGATATGTTCAAATAAAAAGCGAAATAGGCAAAAGAGTTAATTAAAGAATAAATTAGCGAATTGAGTTAAAATAACGAGATTGAGTTGGAATAAATTAGGGATGGACGTATATGTGTTAGACAGGTATGGAATGAAGTGTATTAAGATTTTAATTTGTGTGCCCGACAAAAAGGTACATGTTTAAATTCCATATGAGATTTTATGCGCCGAATCGACAAGCCTCTTGGCTTTTTAATTTTCTTTTTGAATGGAAAGGGCCCAGAGAGGCATTTTGTAGTTGTACCAAGTGACCCGTACAAAGGAGGTTATGGCGAAATTTTCCGGAAATTTAAGGAGTTAGAATATTTTTAAGAAAAACTGATAGTTAGAAATCGATGTATCGATACATGTAGAATTCGATAAAGAAACGAAATTTAAAATAGAATATTGTAAACAAAAAGGAAATCTATAAATTAGATTTGTTAAAAATATAAAGAGAACAGTATAAACGGTTTTAAACTGAATAATTGGTTTTTATGGTGTTGTTTACTCGAGGTAAGTGGTCTTGTCTTTTTTGAAGTTAAGGATGTTTTTAGTCAAGGTCTGAGAGGTAGTTATACCCCAACTTGATTGATTTCATTATTAACCGATAAATAACAAGATTCAGTCTCGAAGAGAGATGTTTAAAGAAATTTAGTTGAATGAAATATTTTGGGTTATTGTAACAGTGTTTTATACAACATTCGTTTTAAGCCAAAGAAGTGGAATTTTGGAAATATAATAAATAAATATTTCCTGAGTGTAGAAATGAACGGGCATGAAAGAGATAAGTAATTGGAATGTTTTCCAATTATAAATAGAAGATATTTTCTGCATATATAAAATAAAAGAAGGCGATATATGGAAATGTTTTCCAAATAGTGTAAAAGGCCAAGATGATTGTTGAAAATATTTGGTTAACAAATATTGATAAGGAAATGGAGTAGTGATTTAATTAATGAAATATTAATTAAGGGCCCAGTGATTGTCTGATGCTATGAAAGGATGTTTGTTTTTCTTCGATAGTTAAATAACCGACTATCGAAGTGTTTGCCAATATCGTTGTCAATATGGAGAGACCGGTTGGATTATTATCCGAGAACCACTCTGTATTGGCAGTAGCGTTGCGAATCAGATTATATGAATATAATGGAAGACGGAGTAAAGTGCAAGGGCTTTTTCTATTAATGGAAATTGTGCCTTCGGTTTCGTTCAGTCCCAGAACGAAGTGTATGGACGAATGTCTGACAGAGTATTTCCAATGATTGCATATGTTGGTTTGTATAAATATATATGGTGGCGGAGAATTTATTCTCTTAGCATAATATCCCGAATAAATTTGTACAAATCAATTAGTGATTAATGGATCTGACAATGTGGCATTCAAAGTGATTGTGTTATCAATGAATGGTAAGTAATCGTAGCCTCAGGCCTCAACAACCGGGAAATGACAAAAATCGGGCAGACAACAAGGTTAAGTGGGTAGCTTCCATTAGGGTGCATTATCACTTATCTAGAGAAATTCATTTCATTCTTTAATCTATTCGATGTTGTCCTATTCGGGAAAACGGTTGTTGATACCAACCGTTGGTGATATACATTCGATACACTCAAGTGAAATTGAGTGGTCAGTCATGTGTGGCCGGGTTATAAGGTGTTCTTGTGAAACCCAGTATATTCTCCTCTAGAGATACACTATCGGAATGTGGTTTCATACCTTGTCATAATTGGAAATTAATTACCAAATAAGTGCTTGCGGTTTTGATTGTATATTATGTATGTGGAGCATGAGATGAAAGCGTTCACTAGATTTCTGTTTATTTGATTTAGACACTATAATAATATCAAAAGAGTTTTGATATAAAGATTTTCATTTCTTTCAAAAGGATTTTGAAAGTTGAATCAAGTGTTTTGGAATCTCATAAGGGAAAAACCCGTTCCGTGTTATACGGCGTGGTCTTATGAGATATCGTTTATTTTCTCAAACTGTTTTAAATTGTTTACTCATACCAGTCCCATGATTGACCCAGAGTTTGTTTTGTTTTGTTTTACCTAAACTCTTGGGTGCCCAAATTTGTATGGGCAGTCAAGTAGTTCAGGATTTTACAGATCTATGTAAAGGAGCTTGGAGCAAGAGGCTTCAATGTTAGATATATAGTATTTTTATTTCTGCTGTGTTGTAAGTGTTGTACTCTGATAAGTGTATGTTATACAGTTAAAATTTTGTATTTCAAAAGTTATGATATATTATATTTTGTTCCGCTGCGTTGTGAGATTCTATGTTATTATTTCTATTCTTCTTCTACCTTTTTCTTCTAAAAAAATGATTCGTATTTCTGTGATATTTGGGTTGTGTAACACCCCACATTTTTAATGACAATTAAAAATATGCATATATTTATATATTGTATGCATAAACATATTTAAAGGAAAAATTAAATAATGAATATAATTGCATGTAATAAGTTCATGCGGTGAAATGAAGAAAAAGATTAATAAAGGAAATTACATGCAATATATGAAATGAGAAGGAATGCAATACAATACAGTGGAAATTAAATGTGAACATTTAAAAAGAAATTAAAAGGAAAATTTGAAGAGCTTCCAAAATTTGGTCATGAGATTAGCGTCATTGTGTTCGTGGTGATTTTCGGGTCAAAATAGACCTATGGTTTGTAGAAAACCGATTTAAAATGAAAGAGATATCTTTAATTTAAATAATGTAACAAAACGTGAAAAAGAGGAATGAGAAAAAGGATAATATCTAGCATTGTCATAAGTATAGTTAACAAAAGACTTAGTAGCTCAGTTGGTTAGAACATGTGACTTGTATATAAGAGGTTCTGAGTTCAATCCCCGCCAGCACCGTATTTTTGTTTTAAGGGAATAACTTAAAAGTGGCTTAGTGTGAAAGCGTTAAAAAGTGGCTTAGTATGAAAAGGGTTAAAAGGGGTTTAATTGAGAGAATGTTTCAAAAGAGGAAAAACATATATTAATTGGTTTGAAATTTGAAATTGTTCGCGTACAAAAGTTTAGCATACGCGCAAGAGTGGAATACATATGACCATAATTCAAAATAGAAGTTGCGCGTGAATAAGGAAGCAAACAATGAAAGGATATTTGGAATTTGATTTATATGCGAATAAATAAATCAAATTTCAAATAAATAAATAAATATGTATACGTAAGGGGGACGACACCCACAAGGGGGTGTCGACACCTGTGTCGACACCCAAGCGGGGGTGTTGACACCCCTGTGCGTCATACTGTACACATGGCTTGTTTTTATTGGTGAGCGCTGCAATGTGGCCATTTCCTATTGGTTGGATGATGTGGTTAGTTCTGATGGAGTTTTAAAAGGCCCATAGCTTTCTACCACTCCTATAAGTAAACCCATAGACCTAACCCTAAACCTCATAACTTGGCGGCTACGCTGGAGCTTTGCCACGACTTCCTCTCTCTCTCTCTCTTCTCAAATCTATTCTGAAACTAAATATTAGTCTTGGAAAATTGTGAATCTATATCTAGAGGAGAGGATCAACGTTAATGAAAGATTAATCAAAGAAAAGTTCTGAATTAAATTAAGAGTAAATCGTGGAATGATAGACCAGATTCAGGATTGGGAAAACAAATCAAGGTGAGTGGGTTTAAATTATCCCTTGTGAATAATAGTAAGTTTATCGTTTAATCATTCCCCATGGATATTTATAATGAATGTATTGAAAAAGTTAATTGATGCGATGGATAATTGCGCTAAGATGAAAATTATGTTCAATCAGTTGAGATGTACATTTATTTGAATGTTTAAGATGAATACTGTTTTATAGATCCATTTTATGAACCTATAAATTAGGATAATTGAGACATTGGGTAAAAGATGCATTATTTGAGATCTACATATTA
The DNA here is from genome assembly GCA_030737875.1 of Allium sativum. Taxonomy (NCBI): domain Eukaryota; kingdom Viridiplantae; phylum Streptophyta; class Magnoliopsida; order Asparagales; family Amaryllidaceae; genus Allium; species Allium sativum. The sequence goes on from CM060913.1 coordinate 826,349,703, forward strand.
TTAATTACATGTAGAAAGGCATGCGACTCATATTGAGAGATTTGGGGGCATAAATTATGATGGGGTTAATGGCATAACTATGATAGAAATTATGCATATAAATTGAACTGGAATTATGAATGTGAACTAGAAATTATGCATATAAATTGAATTGGAATTATGAACATGAATTGGAAATTATGCATATAAATTATAGGCATAACTTATTGGTAGAATTATAAGCATAAACTTGAGTTGGGGAATAAACATGTATTATGTTTTAAAACTTTAAATTGAAGGCGCAATTTGATATGAACATAAATAACGGAATACAGATGAATATGCCTAAAACTGAACCGCGCCTTGGCACGAGCTTATATTGCACATGTGGTAGAAGTCTGCCCGGACTCGACCGGCATATCCAGCAACCACAAGTGGTGAATCTAATGTGAGAGGCCTAGTGCGTATATATGAAACGATACAAAGACACGAGGTTAGGTTGCATTAGTGGTGGAAGTCTGCCCGGACCCAACCGGCATATCCAGCGACCACTAATGTTGAACTTAATGTGAGGGGTTTAAGTGCATAAATGAAACAAGTAGTTGTGCTAAGACACGAGGTTAAGTCAACTTGTGGTAAAAGACTGCACGGACCCGCCCGTCAAATCCAGCATCCACAAGTGTAGACTTAATGTGAGAGGTCTAGTACATATATATATACATATATGAAAATATGTAAATGGAAGGACCGACGAATACCATTAATTGTAATTAACGGAAATAAATGAAATTGAATGAAAGATAATTACAACTATAAGAAAAAGGGAACGAATGGGGAATGATAATAACCTATTATGAATAAACTCAAGAAAAGGAAAGATAATAGGTAAACTTGTCCTAGGGACAAGTGGGAATTATAACTTATGGAATAAGTAAGTTATAATGAATGGTAGTGAAAAAACAAATAACTTATGTAATAAGGTAAGTTGTACTTAATTGTAAATTAAGTAATCTGTAAGGGCAAGAATAAATCTACGAATGAAGATAACGTAAGATTGGTTTAGTTGAGTGATTCTCTGAGTGTCAGTTTGATGTTGATTTCAGTCTTCGAGGTTGATACTTAGGGAGTTGTTCTCTTACCAAGGTATATGTGAATTAAGATGTACTTAATTATAAATTAAGTAGAACATGTTATAGTAAGATGGGATAATGAATAAATTATGAGAATAACATGTTATAGGCTTATTAATGAACTTAAATGGATTAAGTTATAAATGGAATTAATAAGCAAGGGCGACTTGGTAAACTTGAAAAGGAAGTCATTATGAATGAGAATAACTAAGTTAATAAGAAAACTGACGAGATGGAGCAAGTGCATAATTAATGATTAGACGTAGGGTCTAATGACATATTAAACCGAGGTGCGTGGAACATTCCGTACATTATAGGATGAATAACCCAACGAGGTAGATCATCACAGTGTCATATGGCACAAGGGGAGCGCACATTAATCTGATTATTTCGGTGGCTCCGACGGACTGGAAGGGGAAGCACGCAGGCTTCCTAATACGTTAAAGGTGCTCCTGATAGTCCTTAGTAGTGGGCTAGACTCGGGGCTAGCATCGTAAAAGTTGAGTCCGTGCGGAACTATCAGGTGGGTGGGCCTTGACTACACCGATAGAATGGTAGTCAGAATGCTGTGACATGGTGACATTAAGGGTAGCTCGGCGTCTGCCTCACTACAGAGGCGGAGGGTCAGGACCAACAAAGATATTATAGGTCGTCGAGAATCTGTCATCGATAGCCAACGAGATGGGGAAAGACTGGAGCTAAACCGAAGAGGCCATCAACCTTTCACCATCGAGGCGGTGGTTAAGGGTAGACGCCACATGGATGTTTAGATTGTTTGCTTTGGGACTTGTCGCTTAGCTCTTGTAGTCTTTACTTGTCAAGGGAGGGGCCGAGGTAGGGCCATAGCCACCATATAAAAACAGACCCTAGGGATATTTATGTGAGATGCTCTTAAAGGCGGGCCTGCACAAATATAGGGAAAGCTCCCGACTGAGTTTCGTGTGTAGCCCTGCCACGGAACTCGGGCACGCACCCACGATAGCTGAGCAGGTTAGGCATCGAATACGTTTGACGATACGTACGCGGGAAAGTCTAGGTACACACATGTCTTCTCTGGGTGGTGTATCGTAGACTATAGGGCATTATTCGAGGATTGCAGTCATTACGCTTACGTATAGGATGAGGGACTGCATATATTCCTGTGATGATATGGTGAAGACTGTGCGAGTGGAGGACCATAGGGTGTACCTTAATTTGGGGGTAGCTACATATACACTATATTAGGTTAATCTACTAGGCGCGGTAGATGGGTACGACGTGTGTAAGCGTGGAGCGCTGTTGGAACAAATAACCTAATAAATAAGAAGAATTAATTGAACAGTTTATGTAGGATTATCCAGAAGTGTAATTTAAATTCATTCACACAGAACTTATGTTCTGACCCCCTCCTCACAACATTCGCAGGTTAGGTTCATGACAGAGATGATATAGCTTTGGATACTGGCTAGGCAGTATTATTAATACGGTAAGGCTATAATAATTTACATTATATTTTATCCCTTCCGCTATGATATGTTTTTCTGAGCTCTGATATATTTTTATATCTCTGTCTTTTCTGCAGGATACCAGGGCAAACCAATTCAGGTTTTGGTAGATTGGAATTTTGAAAAAAAATCGGTCTGTCAAAACCTGGGTTGTTACACTTGGTATCAGAGCTTAGGTTTAGCATTCCTATATAGATAGTGAGTGAACGTATTTGTATTTTCAAAAATATAAATATATTATACATAAAACTAGATCCATAAAGGAGTCCACTAAATGGAAAGAGTTGGGATATTAGTTTTGTACACTAAAAGAATGAATACGGAAATTTGAGACCCTTAGTAAGTTGGGTGGAAAGTGTACAAAATGGTTGGTATAAAAGGAGGATGTATCCCATATGTTAGTAACTGAAATATTAAGTTTTTCAGATTAGTGGGTTTGGTAGTGAAACCTTATAAATTAGAGAAAGATTAAAAAGTGGAAAATGGATTAGGAATATATATAGTTGAGAGAATTAATTTCATGTGAGTGTCTAGGAAAACCTAGTTGTGTTTGAGACCACTTTGAGTCTAACCCATTTGATAACTTTTAAGAACTTGAAAACGTAAAAGTTTTGACAAAATAGCTTGGGGTGTTTTCAAGTTTTATTCTTAAAAATATTTTTGTCCGAGAAAAATATGTAAAAGAACATATTTAGTGCATATTGGGTTTTAAAGTAAAATGGGCTATGTTTTTGAAAACAACGATTTCTTGTTTTAAAAAGAATTCTCTCATGCAAAGTTGTACATTATAGAGCATGTACAGCTCATTAGTTTTCATATTATAATATATGAAAGGATTAAAAAGTAAAGCATACAAAATGTTGCATTTTGTAAGATGTTTTGAAATCTTTATTCTTTCGACAATAAATTTTGATTATTGTTTTAAGAAGAAAATAAAAGTTTTAGCATTTACAATTTTTGAAAAAAAAGAGTTTGAAGCTATGAAGTAAATAGTAAGGACTATCTTGGAACAACGAAAAAAAAATCCCATAGTATGCATAAGCATTTTAAAGCGTAGGATTGTTGCTTGAAAAAATATATAGGCTAGTAATACACAACAAGGACTAGTAGAGACTACTAGATAGTGAAGGGCAAGTAAGTGTTGAGAGTTTGTGGTTGGACTTTTGTTAAGTGAAATAGTCTTAAGATTCTTGGCCCTTAGTAGTAGCTGTGTAGGATGTTGAAAGATGGAAAGACTTATTTGAAAAGGATAAACTTAAATCATTGGATTAAGTAAAATAAGCTAAGAAAGGAAGAAAAATAGCCTAACTTAAAAGAAAACAATAAATTCAGAAAAGCAACAAACACGACGGGGAAAGAAAATGAAAATCTTAAGAAAAGATGAATAAAAAGAATTTTTTCCAAGTTAAATTGAAAAAAAAGTTTCTTATGTAATTGTGCTTGGATAGGAAAATAGGAAATCTTTATAGAATAGTTACATAAAATTCAAGTACAATTGGAAAAGGTACATAAAAGAAAAACGGAAGATGTAAAAATTTTCCGTTTTATACCTTTTTGTAACATAAGAAATCAAATTTAGAAAATTAGGTTTTTCGAAATTTCGAAATTTAATGATGGTTGGTAGGGTTTTGGATGCAACAATTGGATGAACTACGCTCTTATTCAGTAAGAGTGTGGGAAAATTTGGATGAAAAAAGTGTTTTAAATTTCAAAACATTGCATTCATATAGAACTGCCAGTATATTTAGGATGTGAGCATCATATTTTAAAAGGATTTTTGAAAAATTGCATACATATAAGAGGTATCACTTAGGCATACATGTATTATTGTGATGTATTGCACTATGCACATGTGCACAATGGTTACAAAAATTGGATGCACACTTGATGGATGTATATTATGCGAGGGATATTATTTGATTTTACCCTTACCAAATTTCAGGGACGAAATTTCTTAAGGGTGGGAGAATGTAACACCAAGCATTTTTAATGACAATTAAAAATATGTATATATGTATATATTGTATGCATAGACATATTTAAAGGAAAAATTAAACAATGAATATAATTGCATGTAATAAATTCATGCGGTGAAATGAAGAAAAAGATTAATAAAGGAAATGACATGCAATATATGAAATGAGAAGGAATGCAATGCAATGCAGTGGAAATTACATGCGAACATTTAAAAAGAAATTAAAAGGAAAATTTGAAGAGCTTCCAGAATTTGGTCACGAGATTAGCGTCATTGAGTTCGTGGCGATTTTCTGGTCAACTTAGACCTATGGTTTGTAGAAAACCGAATTATAATGAAAGAGATATCTTTAATTTAAATAATGTAACAAAACGTGAAAAAGAGGAATGAGAAAAAGGATAATATCTAGCATTGTCATAAGTATTGTTAACAAAAGACTTAGTAGCTCAATTGGTTAGAACATGTGACTTGTATATAAGAGGTTCTGAATTCAATCCCCGTCAGCGCCATATTTATGTTTTAAGGGAATAACTTAAAAGTGGCTTAGAAGCAAACAAAGAAAGGATATTTAGAATTTGATTTATATGCGAATAAATAAATCAAATTTCATATATATATATATATACATATATATATATATATGTATGTACACACACAAACACACACGTAAGGGGGACGACACCCACAAGGGGTTATCGACACCTGTGTTGACACCCAAGCGAGGGTGTTGACACCCTTGCGCGTCATACTGTACACATGGCTTGTTTTTATTGGTTAGCACTGCAACATGGCCATTTCCTATTGGTCGGATGACGTGGTTAGTTATGATGGAGTTTTAATTAAATCTAAAGGCCCATAGCTTTCTACCACACCTATAAATAAAACCCTAGACCTAACCCTAAACCTCATAACTTGGCAGCCACCCTGGAGCTTTGCCATGGCTTCCTCTCTCTCTCTCTCTCCCTCTCTCTTCTCAAATCTATTCTGAAACTAAATATTAGTCTAGGAAAATTATGAATCCATATTTGGAGGAGAGGATCAACGTTAATGAAAGATTAATCAAAGCAAAGTTCTGAATCCAATTAAGAGTAAATCGTGGAACGATAGACTAGATTCAGGATTGGGAAAACAAATCAAGGTGAGTGAGTTTAAATTATCCCTTGTGAATAATAGTATGTTTATCGTCTAATCATTTCCCATGGATATTTATAATGAATGTATTGAAAAAGTTAATTTATGCGAGGGATAATTGCGCTAAAATGAAAATTTTGTTCAATCAGTTGAGATGTACATTTATTTGAATGTTTAAGATGAATATTGTTGTATAGATCCATTTTATGAACCTATAAATTAGGATAATTGAGACATTGGGTAAAAGATGCACTATTTGAGATCTACATATTATTAATTACATGTAGAAAGACATGCGACTCATATTGAGAGATTTGGGGGCATAAATTATGATGGGGTCAATGGCATAACTATGGCGGAAATTATGCATATAAATTGAATTGGAGTTATGAATGTGAATTAGAAATTATGCATATAAGTTGAATTGGAATTATGAATGTGAATTGAAAATTATGCATATAAATTATAGGTATAACTTATTGGTAGAATTTTAAGCATAAACTTGAATTGGGGAATAAACATGTATTATATTTTAAGACTTTAAATTGAAGGCGCAATTTGATACAAACATAAATAATGGAATAGAGATGAATATGCCTAAAACTAAACCACGCCTAGGTACGAGGTTAGATTGCACTTGTGGTAAAAGTCTTCCCGGACCCGACCGGCATATCCGGCAACCACAAGTGGTGAATCTAATGTGAGAGGCCTAGTGCGTATATATGAAATGTTACTAAGACACGAGGTTAGGTTGCATTAGTGGTGGAAGTCTGCCCGGACCCGACTGGCATATCCAGCGGCCACTAATGTTGAACCTAATGTGAGGGGTCTAAGTGCATAAATGAAACAAGTAGTTGTGCTAAGACACGAGGTTAAGTCAACTTGGGTAGAAGACTGCCCGGACCTGCCTGGCAAATCCAACATCCACAAGTGTAGACTTAATGTGAGAGGTCTAGTACATATATATACACGTATATGAAAATATGTAAATGGACGGACTGACGAATACCATTAATTGTAATTAATGGAAATAAATGAAATTGAATGAAAGATAATTACAACTGTAAGAAAAAGGGAACGAATGGGGAATGATAAATAACCTATTATGAATAAACTCAAGAAAAGGAAAGATAATAGGTGAACTTGTCCTAGGGACAAGTGGGAATTATAACATATGGAATAAGGTAAGTTATAATGAACGATAGAGAAAAATGAAATAACTTATTTAATAAGGTAAGTTGTACTTAATTGTAAACTAAGTAATCTTTAAGGGCTAGAATAAATCTACGAATAAAGATAACATAAGATTGGTTTAGTTGAGTGATTCTCTGAGTGTCAGTCTGATGTTGATTTCGGTCTTCGGGGTTGATACTTAGGGAGTTGTTCTCTTACCAAGGTATATGTGAATTAAGATGTACTTAATTATATATTAAGTAGATGGGATAATGAATAAATTATGAGAATAACATGTTATTGGCTTATTAATGAACTTAAATGGATTAAGTTATAAATGTAATTAATAAGCAAGGGTGGCTTGGTAAACTAGAAAAGGAAGTCATTATGAATGAGAATAACCAAGTTAATAAGAAAATTGATGAGGTGGAGCAAGCGCGTAATTAATGATTAGACGTAGGGTCTACTGACATATTAAACTGAGGCGCGTGGAACAGTCCGTTCATTATAGGATGAATATCCCAACGAGGTAGATCATCAAGGTTTCATAAGGCACAAGGGGAGCGCACGTTAATCTGATTATTCTGGCGGCTCCGACGGACTGGAAGGGAAAGCAGGCAGGCTTAGTAAGATGTTAAAGGTACTCCTGATTGTCCTTTGTGGCGGGCTAGACTCGAGGCTAGCATCGCAAAGGTTGGGTCTGCGCGGAACTATCAGGTGGGTGGGCCTTGATTGCATCGATAGAATGGCAATCAGAATGTTGTGACATGGTGACATTAAGGGTAGCTCGGTGGCTGCCTCACTACGAATGTGGAGGGTCAGGACCAACAAAGATAGTATAGGTCGTCGGAAACCTGTCATCGACAGCCAGCGTGATGTGGAAAGGCTAGAGCTAAACCCAAGAGGCCATTGACCTTTCACTATCGAGGCAGTGGTTGAGGGTAGACGCCACATGGATGTTTAGATTGTTTGCTTTGGGGCTTGTCGCTTAGCTCTTGTAGTCTTTACTAGTTAAGGGAGGGGCCGAGGTGGGGCCATAGCCACCATAGAAAAACAGACCCTAGGGATATTTGTGTGAGATGCTCTTAAAGGCGGGACTGCAAAAATATAAGGAAAGCTCCCGACTGAGTTCCATGTGTAGCCCTGTCACGGAACTCGGGCACACACACATGATAGGTGTGCGGGTTAGGCATCGAATACGTTTGACGATACATACGCGGGAAAGTCTAGGTACACACATGTCTGCTCTGGGTGGTGTATCGTAGACTAGAGGGCATTATTCGAGGATGGCAGTCATTATGCTTACGTATAAGATGAGGGACTGCGTATAATCCGGCCATGATACGGTGAAGACCGTGCGAGTGGGGTACCATGGGGTGTACCTTAATTTGGGGGTATCTACATATACACTATATTAGGTTAATCTATTAGGGGGTAGATGTGTACGACGTGTGTAAGCGTGGAGCGTTGTTGAAACAAATAACCTAATAAATTAGAAGAAGTAATTGAACGATATATGTAGGATTATCCAGAAGTGTAATTAAATTCATTCACATAGAACTTATGTTCTGACCCCCTCCTCACAACATTCGCAGGTTAGGTTCATGACGGAGATGATATATCTTTGGATACTGGCTAGGCAGTATTATTAATACGGTAAGGCTATAATTGTTTACATTATATTTTATCCCTTCCGCTGTGAGATGTTTTCTGAGCTCTGATATATTTTTATATCTCTGTCTTTTCTGCAGGATACCAGGGCAAACCAACTCGGGTTTTGGTAGATTGAAATTTTGAAAAAAAACTGGTCTGTCAGAACCTGGGTTGTTACAGGTTGGACGTGTGATGTATGCAGTCAACTCAGATAGTACGGATTTACGGGCCATTACACAATATTCAACATCTTTATGTGTAAGGAGAAGAAGAACGCTCAAAAGAATCAACATGGCCGACGACGATCGATCCATAAATAATTTCCAACTACTCGCAAGATCTCAATCCGGATATCAATTCAGAAACGAGCCTCTCCATCAAACGTCCAAAGCCTGCAGCCCATATCCGGGTTTGATAATATTAACATCCCCCATTCAGAACACTGATTGGTGTACTAACCGCTTCTTTTGGCCGAGCACCAAGCACCTGGAGCAATGCTTCCACGTTTTCGTTTTAATACCTTTTCATCGATTAGGTCGAGTACTAGCTCGTCTTTATGGAATTTTCTCGCAAAGGGTAGTCCGCTGTGCACCATCTAATCGAAATGAGGCCACGAAAATATTAGCAAAAAGATTATTAGATTACTTACAGTCCATAGTTCATAGTTGACGTTTATCTACGAGCATCTCCTTTGCACCACACTTTGCACAATTCACCTCTGCATACACCAAACTATCATAGTTCATCCAAACTCCACCATTTAAAATTAAAAACCACCAAACATCTCACTGTCATTTCTCGAAGCTTCTTTCCTCTCTCAATATCAACCAGCATACTCAAACAAATTCCGCATTCCATACTATCATCTGCAACCTATCCGACGTTTCTTCACTTCAAACCTACACATCCATGCTTCAGACCAATCATTTACATGACAACCGAGCATAAAGCACTTCGCATCTAAAGACAAGCACACAAGTACCTGACGAAGCACCAGCTTCCTCCCCTTCCCACAACCAATTCAGTAGAGAACTCCCTTTGTTACCTTCACTAATCTCCATTTCGACTGCAACTTCTTTAGCTTCTTGTATCTTTCAACCACCCATCACAATCATACACGGCCCACACAGCAACTCAACCATTCACTACCAAGCGAACATCCAATCCAATTACCACCTAAATCAACCTCTTAGCACTTCAACTCTCCTACTACCAAATCATAATATCTGAATCTAGATATCTACATTTGGGGATTTGCGTTTTAGTTCTTGTCTTGATTGCAAATTACTATCGTGGAAATTTGGAGTTTTGAGTTTGAAAAGTGATTTTGATAAGGCTCGTATTCCTGAATTTGAGTGTATGTGGAGGACAGTCCGGCGGAGAGGAGTAAATATTAAAAAAATGGATTTAGATATCAATGAAAAGTTGAAAGGAAGGAAACGAAACAAAAAGCGGGAAACGAAAAGTTGGGGGCAAAAGGAGAAAGGATGCAGTTTGGGGATTCAAGTTTCAACAATATGGGGATTTGTTCGATGACAAAGGGTAAGTTTGAGGAAGAGGTACGGTTTAGGGATTTGTTCAATTTAATTTGGATCCAGCTGAGACGAAGAGTTGGCGGAGGAAGGGAGATGCACGATGAAAGAGAGAAAAATAAGGAGGCAGACCAAAGTTTCTGGATGGATGCCATTTTCATGATTTGTCTTGTCTTTTTAATTTTGAAGAGGAACGATCAATGGAAAAAATATAATTGACGCGGAGTAAAATTTCATTGCCGCCTAAAATTTCGTTGCCGCCTAAAATTTTCCATTAAATTACATTGCAAGTGCGTACAAGAATAAACACACGTGTTATTTATTTATTTAACATTTACATGTCTTGTAAACTTATTCTGCACCCATCGCACATAAAAAGGAAATTCCAACAATGTTCTAATTCATATGTTTTTATGGGTTTTTTTAATTAGTTATACAACAGTTTACTAATGTATAGTTTATTAAATATAAAATTTATTACTACTTTGTTTCTAGTTTATTAACTACTATTTATTAATTACAACTTATTTACTTCTAGTTTGTTAATTATCAATTAAATATTGTTAATTATATTTATCAACTGCTAATTTTTAATTTGTTAATAACTACGTTTTGCTAGTTTTTAGTTTAACAACCACATTTTGCTTTCTAGTTTTGAGTTTAACAACTACATAAGTTATATATATATATATTATTAACATTTACTTTCTAGTTTTTAGTTTAACAAATACATTTTGCTAATTTAATTCCAGTTTTTTATAGCTATTATTCATTATTTATTGCTTATTTACTTTTAGTTTATTAATTATTCATTATATTTATGAGAAAGTGCTAGCTTTTAATTTCTTAATATACTTTATTAATTAATAATTATTTAAATTTAATTATTGTACTAAATTAATCATTATTTAAATTTATTAATTATTAAATGTTATTAATAATTATTAAATATAATTTACTAATTATATAATTAATTATAAAAATTATTACATATTAAAAATAATTATTGATTATTTATGTTAATGAGTAATTACAAATTATTTATAATTATGTTGAAAATTAATCTGCTAAACATTGCTAATTTAATATTGATTATTAATTAATAATTATTTAATATTAATTATCAATTTATTAATTAGTTGTTAAATACAATTATTAAATTGTAACCATAATTTACCAATAATAATATAATATTAAATATAAAAAATAATTATTGATTATTTATAATTATTGATTATTTATAATAATTAGTAATTGTAAATTATTTAATGATAATCATTAATTATAATAAATTATAAATATTAACATATGTAAGCTATTGTTTATAATTATTGGCATGTGCATTTTTATTGATTTACAGTTGCACCTATGCATTTGCTTCAGTTCCTAAGAAACTGATGCAAATAAGAATATTTGCTTCCCTGCAATCGTTGCGATTCTTAAGGAACCGATGCAAGTAACGCTGTTTTCATCGATTGTAAGAAGAACCGAAGCAAAATAACACAAATTGCTTTGATGTACTTGCTTCGGTTGTTAAGCAAATTATATTTTTGCTTCAGCTGTTGGTACAACCGAAGCAAATGCAGTGAAGTAACTAGACATCACACCATTTGCTTTTGTGCATGCAGTAACCCGCATTTTTAACTGTTGAATAATTTATTTAATTAATTAATATCGATTTATCGATATCGAGAACGTGAATTAAATAATACTGAATATTTAATTAATAATTATAATATAATAAAATATATTATAATGGCGAAATAATAAAAAATATTGGAAATACAAATATTCTGTGAATGGGGTCATCCCAAAGATGTAATTCAACTTAGAGTTGGGTTATATTGACGAATATATTCAATCGACGACAGTTTGAACATATAATTATAATATAATTAAAATAGAGCTTGAAACGACGTGGCAGTTCACTATTTGGCGATTCAGACTTCAACTAAATGTACAGGATTCGTTTTAAGCCGGATTTCTGTGAAACAAGAAACGTGTGGAGCTGGTGGAGTATATCTTTCTAGTGGAAGAGAAAAATCGGGATATCGTCGTATAGATTTTGATGTACGTCCAAATCAAATTTTAAAATAGTCGCTATGGAATTCCTTTATAATTTGCGACGCTTTATATACGTTATAAAAGGGTTTTCTCTATAATGTGAATATCGAGTTTACACTAGAATTTGAATATCGAGTTATAGATGCTGATATGATATTTTAGAGCTATGGTACATCATATGTGAATATATACGATAATATTTATTTTTAAATATTAAATTTAATTGTTTTTAAATATATTTATATATTTAAAAGGGTTATTTTGGGCTTTAAAAATAGCCAGTTTTTCATACGACCTCCGTTTTCGACGAAACCAGTTTTGTTGGATCCGCAATATCAAATAGTTGTTAGATTTCCAGTTTCGTGATTTTTCGAGTCACTGTGTGGCCATACGGATTTTTAGAGTGAGAAACAGTTAGTATTTTGACAGTTAAAAATACGTTGTGTGAGCGAACGGAGTCAGAATTCAACGAAACTGGTTTCATTGCGACCGTAGCGTCGAACTCTAGCTGCGTGTCAATTTTCATGATTTTTAGATATCATGTGTAATCACGGGAATTTTTAAATGATAAATACATGTAGCGTATGAATATAAATAAATATAAAAATATTATATTTCTTCTATAAATACCTTACTAACATCCTCTAACCCTAAAAAAAAAAGAAACAATTCCTTCTGGTCAAACACTTTCCACGCCGCCTCTCTCTTTCGTTCTCAGCAAAAATGTGAAATTTCGATCCTCTCTAAAATCATAACAAATGAAATAAAAAGCCATAAATCAAAGTATGTATGGATTCAGAATCGTTGAGGTTTGCTCGTCGTTTTGGGGTAGCCTGTATATGGTGCGACGTCTGTTCCTGGTACTCCAAGTTTTCAGCGTGAGTCTAGGGTTCAGGTTTTATTCGATTTGGAGGCTTCGATCCGCAAATGAACATCGAATTCGGGTTTAGCATCGAAAACCGACCCTGTAGGCAAAGTTTTGGGATTTTTGGGATGAAGATGTGTCGAGCGACATTGTGGGGCATCAGGTACTATGGTATGACGGAAATGGAATGGGGATGTCGGCCATCAAGTTGAGGGTATGGAGGCGTGGAGGAGAGGATCACGAGAAGAATGGCAGTGGTCTCGGTGTGGAAGTTTGTGCCAAGACGAGTGAGGACGGGGAGGATATGCGAACGGTAATGGCCATGTTTACTGTAGGTGGAATTTTCATCGATGGAGGAAGAAAAGGGAAACACGGGCCTGGTATTTTTAAGTGGTGATGGGCCAACATAAAAGGTTAAGCCCAAAAAGAGAATTTAATTTGTTGAATATAAATAGTATATAAACTTGTTCGTATCATAACTTGCTCATATTTTATCGGAATTCAACAAAACAAGATCCGTTGGGATCGTATGGACAGGAGCAACACATTGAGATTGACCGGGAGTGAATCCGAGCTCGTTACACTTTATGGCGAAATAAATTGTCTGGATCAAGCGATGGTTATCGTCATTGACGATGATCGTCAAATGTGAGTAAATCTCACCAACTCTGAACAGTTTATAATTTCATGTTGTATTTTTATAACTGTTAGAAATTGTCTGTTTGATTGTGTGTTGACTGTTTGATTGAACTGCTAGTCAGTGAATGAAAATATTATATATATATATATATATATAAATATATATATAATATATAAACAGTTAGATAGTTATATATTGATTCTGTTTATCAGGATAATTCATATTGAACTGAAAGTGATGACAAATCATGTTGTGTAACATCTGTGATGCAGGGAAAACAGGTTGGAGGAATCCGACTGGATTCCTCAACAGTTATTTTATTGTTTTTCATATATTTTGATATATGATGTGAATTATAACCTGTTGTTGATTTTATATGTTTGGATGATATTGATCATTGACAGTCGATTGTTTAAAAACAATAGAAAACACTGAAAATGTAGAAAAGGGGATTTTCAATATTTATATTGAAAATGAATCTATTTATAAAATCGAAGGATTTTATAAAAGGATATTTATTTAGATATAAATAAATAAAATAAAGGAATATTTATTTCGATTAAATAAATAGAATAAAGGATATTAAATTAGGGATTAAATAATTAGAGTTACAAAAGGAAAATCTATTTAGGAAAATAAATAGATTATACAAAAGGAAATCTATTTAGGAAATAAATAGAAGTTAGAATAAATGGAAATAAAAGAAAAGCTAGTTAGTCAGATATAAATATTCGAATCAAGTTAGTTAAGTGGTCAAACCAAGCTAGTCGAACCAAACTAGTCAAGCTAGTCGAACCCAACCGAGTCGAAATGGCCGAGTCGAACCAATCGAGTCAAGATGGCCGAGTCAAACCAACCAAGTCGAGCTGGTCGGGTCGAACCAATCGAGTCAAGCTGGTCAAGTTAGTCGAACCTGGTCAGTCGAGTCGAGTAAATCAAACTTAGTTAATCGAAAGGAGTTTATCGATTTAGTTAATCGATAGGAGTTAATTGATTTAGTCAATCGAGATGAGTTAATCGGTTGTAATGAATCGAGAGGAGTTAGTTGAATATGGTATTCGAACCAAATGGTCAAACCAAGTAGTCAAGCCCAGTGGTCAAACCAAATGGGTCAGGTTAGCCAAACATGGTCAGCCAAACCAAATGGGTCAGGTTAGCCAAACCTGGTCAGTCAAACCAAATGGGTCAGGTTAGTCAAACCTGGTTGGTCGAACTAAGTTAGTCGAGTTAGCCGAATAGGGTTAGTCAATTAGAATTAATCGATTAGGGTTAAACCATAGAACTAACCGATTTGAGTTAAACCAATAGAGTTAGTCGAGCCTAGTTAATCGAATCGAATTGGTCGAACCAAGTAAGTCGAGTTAGTCGAGTCAAGTTAAGTTAGTCGAGTTAAGTTCGTCGAGTTAAATAAATCGATGTTAGTTTCATCGGAAGGAGTAATCGATGTTAGTTTCATCGAAAGGAGTTATCGATGTTAGTTTCATCGAAGAGAGTTATCGATTATAGTTTAATCGAAGTGATATTTTCAAATATGAGATATTTGAAAAGGAAGAGTTATCAAATATTAGTTATTTGAAGAGAGATTATCGAATATCGTTTATTCAAAAGAAGTTAATCGAATATAGCTTATTCGAAGAAGAATTAATCAAATAAGAGATTTCTCGAAGGGAGTTAATCGGCAAATTCGATTATATCGAATTCAGGAAAGTACTTATACTTTCCAGTGTTTAAATAGAGTTTTATTCATTTATAAATAAATAAGTGTTAGGTTAATTATTCACTAATAAGAATAGAAGTTATAATTAAAGTTAGATAATTCGAAAGTAGGGATTATAACGTTATCGTTATCACCAATGGTTTAAATATAGAAGTGGACTAGTAAAATTGAATCCGAGAAAGGCGTAAAGAGGTTGTTAAAGATTAAAAGATAAACTTTGACCATTTCGAAGTTATAACGTTGTTCAGTTAAGGTCTGAGAGGTAATTATACCCCAACTTGAGTGACTTCCTTCTTAACTAAGAAATGGTAAGGTTTGATCGTAAAGGAGTTTTGGAAATGTTTTCCAAATGAGAATCAGAAATGTTTTCGGATAAAAGAAAATAAGAATTTAGAATATAGGGAAACAGGAGATAAGTAAATAAATGAACTAAAGAGATTTATGTTAAATGATGTTTGTTCGATATAATTTCCATCTGGAAATAATATCGTTGTTTGCACACTTGTTTTTCTTTGATGGTTAAATCACAGACTATCGAAGTTTTGACCATTTTAACGTTGTTAATATGGAGAGACCGGTTGGATTATTATCCATAAAACCACTCTGTATTGGCATAAGCGTCGCGAATCATATATGCCAAAGATAATTGAAGATGGAGTAAAATGCAAGGGCTATCCTGTTTACAGAATAGTGCCTTCGGTTTGTCCAGTCCCAGGATAACTTGTATGGACGAAGGTCTGACAGAGTATATCCAATGGATCGCGTAAGTTGATCTGTTCAAAAGTATTCACGATTGGTGGCGGAGGAATTCGTTTCTCTTAGCTGTATACCCGTGTTATTTTTGGATAAGTCAATTTGTGATTTGGCGGGTATGACGATGTGACATTTCTAAGTGAATGAAGATGGATGTCTGACAGAGTATTTCCAGACGATCACGTACATTGATTTCTTCAACCGTACCAAGAGTGGAAGCGGAGAAGGAAACTTCTTTTAGCTGACACGTAACGTACTGTTGTAAACGTCAATTAGTGATTTCGATGGATTTGACAATGTAGCATTCGAAGTGAATCTGTTGTGATGATAAAGCGTAGCTTCTAGCCTCATCAACCGGTAAATGACAGAAATCGGGCAGGCAGCATGGCTAAGTCGGTCGCACCGAAGTAGGGTGTATAATCACCTATCTAGTGAATATTCATTTGCTTCTTTAATCTGTCAATGCTGTCCCATATATATATATACGGGAACGGTTGCTGATCCCAACCGTTGGTGATGTACATTCGATACACTCAAGTGAAATGAGTGGTCGGTCATGTGTGGCTGAGTTGCAAGATGTTCTTGTTGAACTCCAGTGTATCATTCCTAGAGTACACTGATCGGAAGGTGGTTCCATACCTTGTCATAGTTGGAAATCCAATCATCCAATACGTGCTTGCGATTTGATTGTATACTATATATGTAGTAACGTGAGATGCAAGCGTTTCTGCTAGATTGATATTTATTTGTACTTAGACATTATTATAATATCAGAATGATATTGCTTTGAAAAGTTATTTGGATTCTCATAAGGGAAAAACCCGTTCCGTATTCACGGCGTGGTCTTATGAGATATCATATACCTGTTTAAATGATTTGAGTTTATTCACACCAGTCCCATGACTGACCCGGAGTTTATTTTGTTGTTTTCCCTAAACTCTTGGGTGCCTAAATTTGTATGGGCAGTCAAGTAGTCGGGATTTTACAGATACTCTTGAAGAGCTGGAGCAGGAGGCTTCTGGATCATATAGCTATAGTTTATTTCCGCTGTGTTGTAAGTGTTGTACTCTGATAAGTGCTATTGTATACATAACTGTTATATTTCAAAGTTATGTTATCTATTATATGTTATTCGTTCCGCTGTGAGGTTCGTGTTACTCTGATGTTGTGTTCTTCTATTCTAAGTTTCTATCTTATCTATCCTCACCCTTTGACTTCTTTCATTAATTACCGGGATTTTTCGATGTTTTGGTTATCGACGTCGAGCTTACGTCGATAACCAAAGTCACCGAAAATCCGGGTTACTACAGTTGGTATCAGAGCATTGGTTTAGTTATTACCTTGGCTCTGTGGCGTGATTCAGTAGAGATGGGATTAGTAATATCCTAGACTGAGTTTGAGTGTATATATACGAGTGAACGTATTTGTATTTGATATAAAAAATGGTTTTATATTGTGGAGATTCATTGGCTGAGTTGTTTATGAGTTCTGGTCGATCAGTTTGATCCACTGTATCGGTAGGAGTAAATAAATACTTGAATACGATGGACCGACACAGTATGGATATGTAATATATTATCATATATTAGATATATTGGTTGTAATTATAATCGAATGAGATTATAAAGTGAAATGGTTATATATAACCAAATCAGAATCATATAAATAAAGTATATAAAATAAAGAAAAATCTGAATTTAAATCAGATTGGAATTAAAATAAGGAAATTTTAAGTTCCTGGGAGATTTTGAAAACGTTTTTCAAACTGAAGGTGATATAGTATTGAACTCACTTCGATAGCTGGAAAATAGATTCTGATGATGAATCGCGACATCATCAGTGTTCATTTTCGAGTTCTAAGTGACGGATTACAACCAAAGGTTTTGTTTTTGAATTGTTTTGAGAAAACAAGTTGTTTAGAAATCCAAAGGTTTTGAATTGGCATTGTAATTTCAAATTGATTTGAAATAGACCCAGGAAATTAAGTTTCGGAATTTAATTTTAACTTATGAAGTTAAATAGAATAAGATAGTAGAAAAAATTTGAAATGTTAACTTGAACTGAGTTAAATAGAATTGAATTGGATTAGAGAATAATATGTTATGGAATTGGGTTGATGAGTTAAGAATTTGAAATTTGATATTTGGGTTCGAATGAAATTCGATTTGGTTTTGAGGATATGAACTGATTAGAATTTGATGGAAATAACACTGGTATATGCTGAGTTGATAGCATATGGAAGTGATAGAGTTGATATTCCCGACAAAAAGGTACCAGTTTATATTATATATGGATATGAGATTTATGAGACGAATTGGCAAGCCGCTTGGCTGTTTGATTTTCTTTTGGGTTAAAGAAGACCCAGAGAGGCGAGTTGGAGTTTGAGATATTGACCAGTACAAAGGAGGTGCTGGCAAAAATTTTCGAAAAGTTAAGGTGATAGAAAATTTTCAGAATTTTTGAAAATTTAGTTAGTCGGAATAAATTAATATTTTAGTCGATATTAATTGGTTCAGTTGAAACCGGAGACAAGATGTAAACAGATAAATTTTTACCCAGAAGATAGGGTCATCCCCTAGCTTAGCAATTTCGAGGACGAAATTTTATTAAGGGGGGAAGATTGTAGTAACCCGCATTTTTAACTATTGAATAATTTATTTATTTAATTAATTAATATCGATTTATCGATATCGAGAACGTGAATTAAATAATACTGAATATTTAATTAATAATTATAATATAATAAAATATATTATAATGGCGAAATAATAAAAAATATTGGAAATACAAATATTCTGTGAATGGGGTCATCCCAAAGATGTAATTCAACTTAGAGTTGGGTTATATTGACGAATATATTCAATCGACGACAGTTTGAACGTATAATTATAATATAATTAAAATAGAGCTTGAAACGACGCAGCAGTTCACTATTTGGCGATTCAGACTTCAACTAAATGTACAAGATTCGTTTTAAGCCGGATTTCTGTGAAACAAGAAACGTGTGAAGCTGGTGGAGTATATCTTTCTAGTGGAAGAGAAAAATCGGGATATCGTCGTATAGATTTTGATGTACGTCCAAATCAAATTTTAAAATAGTCGCTATGGAATTCCTTTATAATTTGCGATGCTTTATATACGTTATAAAAGGGTTTTCTCTATAATGTGAATATCGAGTTTACACTAGAATTTGAATATCGAGTTATAGATGCTGATATGATATTTTAGAGCTATGGTACATCATATGTGAATATATACGATAATATTTATTTTTAAATATTAAATTTAATTGTTTTTAAATATATTTATATATTTAAAAGGGCTATTTTGGGCTTTAAAAATAGCCAGTTTTTCATACGACCTCCGTTTTCGACGAAACCAGTTTTGTTGGATCCGCAATATCAAATAGTTGTTAGATTTCCAGTTTCGTGATTTTTCGAGTCACTGTGTGGCCATACGGGTTTTTAGAGTGAGAAACAGTTAGTATTTTGACAGTTAAAAATACGTTGTGTGAGCGAACGGAGTCAGAATTCGATGAAACCGGTTTCATTGCGACCGTAGCGTCGAACTCTAGCTGCGTGTCAATTTTCATGATTTTTAGATATCATGTGTAATCACGGGAATTTTTAAACGATAAATACATGTAGCGTATGAATATAAATAAATATAAAAATATTATATTTCTTCTAAAAATACCTTACTAACATCCTCTCACCCTAAAAAAAAAAGAAACAATTCCTTCTGGTCAAACACTTTCCACGCCGCCTCTCTCTTTCGTTCTCAGCAAAAATGTGAAATTTCGATCCTCTCTAAAATCATAACAAATGAAATAAAAAGCCATAAATCAAAGTATGTATGGATTCAGAATCGTTGAGGTTTGCTCGTCGTTTTGGGGTAGCCTGTATATGGTGCGACGTCTATTCCTGGTACTCCAAGTTTTCAGCGTGAGTCTAGGGTTCAGGTTTTATTCGATTTGGAGGCTTCGATCCGCAAATGAACATCGAATTCGGGTTTAGCATCGAAAACCGACCCTGTAGGCAAAGTTTTGGGATGAAGATGTGTCGAGCGACATTGAGGGGCGTCAGGTACTATGGTATGACGGAAATGGAATGGGGATGTCGGCCATCAAGTTGAGGGTATGGAGGCGTGGAGGAGAGGATCACGAGAAGAATGGCAGTGGTCTCGGTGTGGAAGTTCGTGCCAAGACGAGTGAGGACGGGGAGGATATGCGAACGGTAATGGCCATGTTTACTGTAGGTGGAATTTTCATCGATGGAGGAAGAAAAGGGAAATACGGGCCTGGTATTTTTAAGTGGTGATGGGCCAACATAAAAGGTTAAGCCCAAAAAGAGAATTTAATTTGTTGAATATAAATAGTATATAAACTTGTTCGTATCATAACTTGCTCATATTTTATCGGAATTCAACAAAACAAGATCTGTTGGGATCGTATGGACAGGAGCAACACAATGAGATTGACCGGGAGTGAATCCGAGCTCGTTACACTTTATGGCGAAATAAATTGTCTGGATCAAGCGATGGTTATCGTCATTGACGATGATCGTCAAATGTGAGTAAATCTCACCAACTCTGAACAGTTTATAATTTCATTTTGTATTTTTATAACTGTTAGAAATTGTCTGTTTGATTGTGTGTTGACTGTTTGATTGAACTGCTAGTCAGTGAATGAAAATATTATATATATATATATATATACATATATAAATATATATATAATATATAAACAGTTAGATAGTTATATATTGATTTTTTTTATCAGGATAATTCATATTGAACTGAAAGTGATGACAAATCATGTTGTGTAACATCTGTGATGCAGGGAAAACAGGTTGGAGGAATCCGACTGGATTCCTCAACAGTTATTTTATTGTTTTTCATATATTTTGATATATGATGTGAATTATAACCTGTTGTTGATTTTATATGTTTGGATGATATTGATCATTGACAGTCGATTGTTTAAAAACAATAGAAAACACTGAAAATGTAGAAAAGGGGATTTTCAATATTTATATTGAAAATGAATCTATTTATAAAATCGAAGGATTTTATAAAAGGATATTTATTTAGATATAAATAAATAAAATAAAGGAATATTTATTTCGATTAAATAAATAGAATAAAGGATATTAAATTAGGGATTAAATAATTAGAGTTACAAAAGGAAAATCTATTTAGGAAAATAAATAGATTATACAAAAGGAAATCTATTTAGGAAATAAATAGAAGTTAGAATAAATGGAAATAAAAGAAAAGCTAGTTAGTCGGATATAAATATTCGAATCAAGTTAGTTAAGTGGTCAAACCAAGCTAGTCGAACCAAACTAGTCAAGCTAGTCGAACCCAACCGAGTCGAAATGGCCGAGTCGAACCAATCGAGTCAAGATGGCCGAGTCAAACCAACCAAGTCGAGCTGGTCGGGTCGAACCAATCGAGTCAAGCTGGTCAAGTTAGTCGAACCTGGTCAGTCGAGTCAAGTAAATCAAACTTAGTTAATCGAAAGGAGTTTATCGATTTAGTTAATCGATAGGAGTTAATTGATTTAGTCAATCGAGATGAGTTAATCGGTTGTAATGAATCGAGAGGAGTTAGTCGAATATGGTATTCGAACCAAATGGTCAAACCAAGTAGTCAAGCCCAGTGGTCAAACCAAATGGGTCAGGTTAGCCAAACATGGTCAGTCAAACCAAATGGGTCAGGTTAGCCAAACCTGGTCAGTCAAACCAAATGGG
This sequence comes from Allium sativum, assembly GCA_030737875.1. Taxonomy (NCBI): domain Eukaryota; kingdom Viridiplantae; phylum Streptophyta; class Magnoliopsida; order Asparagales; family Amaryllidaceae; genus Allium; species Allium sativum. The sequence goes on from CM060913.1 coordinate 826,371,552, forward strand.
TCAGGTTAGTCAAACCTGGTTGGTCGAACTAAGTTAGTCGAGTTAGCCGAATAGGGTTAGTCAATTAGAATTAATCGATTAGGGTTAAACCATAGAACTAACCGATTTGAGTTAAACCAATAGAGTTAGTCGAGCCTAGTTAATCGAATCGAATTGGTCGAACCAAGCAAGTCGAGTTAGTCGAGTCAAGTTAAGTTAGTCGAGTTAAGTTCGTCGAGTTAAATAAATCGATGTTAGTTTCATCGGAAGGAGTAATCGATGTTAGTTTCATCGAAAGGAGTTATCGATGTTAGTTTCATCGAAGGGAGTTATCGATTATAGTTTAATCGAAGTGAGATTTTCAAATATGAGATATTTGAAAAGGAAGAGTTATCGAATATTAGTTATTTGAAGAGAGATTATCGAATATCGTTTATTCGAAAGAAGTTAATCGAATATAGCTTATTCGAAGAAGAATTAATCAAATAAGAGATTTCTCGAAGGGAGTTAATTGGCAAATTCGATTATATCGAATTCGGGAAAGTACTTATACTTTCCAGTGTTTAAATAGAGTTTTATTCATTTATAAATAAATAAGTGTTAGGTTAATTATTCACTAATAAGAATAGAAGTTATAATTAAAGTTAGATAATTCGAAAGTAGGGATTATAACGTTATCGTTATAACCAATGGTTTAAATATAGAAGTGGACTAGTAAAATTGAATCCGAGAAAGGCGTAAAGAGGTTGTTAAAGATTAAAAGATAAACTTTGACCATTTCGAAGTTATAACGTTGTTCAGTTAAGGTCTGAGAGGTAATTATACCCCAACTTGAGTGACTTCCTTCTTAAGTAAGAAATGGTAAGGTTTGATCGTAAAGGAGTTTTAGAAATGTTTTCCAAATGAGAATCAGAAATGTTTTCTGATAAAAGAAAATAAGAATTTAGAATATAGGGAAACAGGAGATAAGTAAATAAATGAACTAAAGAGATTTATGTTAAATGATGTTTGTTCGATATAATTTCCATCTGGAAATAATATCGTTGTTTGCACGCTTGTTTTTCTTTGATGGTTAAATCACAGACTATCGAAGTTTTGACCATTTTAACGTTGTTAATATGGAGAGACCGGTTGGATTATTATCCATAGAACCACTCTGTATTGGCATAAGCGTCGCGAATCATATATGCCAAAGATAATTGAAGACGGAGTAAAATGCAAGGGCTATCCTGTTTACAGAATAGTGCCTTCGGTTTGTCCAGTCCCAGGACAACTTGTATGGACGAAGGTCTGACAGAGTATATCCAATGGATCGCGTAAGTTGATCTGTTCAAAAGTATTCACGATTGGTGGCGGAGGAATTCGTTTCTCTTAGCTGTATACCCGTGTTATTTTTGGATAAGTCAATTTGTGATTTGGCGGGTATGACGATGTGACATTTCTAAGTGAATGAAGATGGATGTCTGACAGAGTATTTCCAGACGATCACGTACATTGATTTCTTCAACCATACCAAGAGTGGATGCGGAGAAGGAAACTTCTTTTAGCTGACACGTAACGTACTGTTGTAAACGTCAATTAGTGATTTCGATGGATTTGACAATGTAGCATTCGAAGTGAATCTGTTGTGATGATAAAGCGTAGCTTCTAGCCTCATCAACCGGTAAATGACAGAAATCGGGCATGCAGCATGGCTAAGTCGGTCGCACCGAAGTAGGGTGTATAATCACCTATCTAGTGAATATTCATTTGCTTCTTTAATCTGTCAATGCTGTCCCATATATATATACGGGAACGGTTGCTGATCCCAACCGTTGGTGATGTACATTCGATACACTAAAGCGAAATGAGTGGTCGGTCATGTGTGGCTGAGTTGCAAGATGTTCTTGTTGAACTCCAGTGTATCGTTCCTAGAGTACACTGATCGGAAGGTGGTTCCATACCTTGTCATAGTTGGAAATCCAATCATCCAATACGTGCTTGCGATTTGATTGTATACTATATATGTAGTAACGTAAGATGCAAGCGTTTCTGCTAGATTGATATTTATTTGTACTTAGACATTATTATAATATCAGAATGATATTGCTTTGAAAAGTTATTTGGATTCTCATAAGGGAAAAACCCGTTCCGTATTCACGGCGTGGTCTTATGAGATATCATATACCTGTTTAAATGATTTGAGTTTATTCACACCAGTCCCATGACTGACCCGGAGTTTATTTTGTTGTTTTCCCTAAACTCTTGGGTGCCTAAATTTGTATGTGCAGTCAAGTAGTCGGGATTTTACAGATACTCTTGAAGAGCTGGAGCAGGAGGCTTCTGGATCATATAGCTATAGTTTATTTCCGCTGTGTTGTAAGTGTTGTACTCTGATAAGTGCTATTGTATACATAACTGTTATATTTCAAAGTTATGTTATCTATTATATGTTATTCGTTCCGCTGTGAGGTTCGTGTTACTCTGATGTTGTGTTCTTCTATTCTAAGTTTCTATCTTATCTATCCTCACCCTCTGACTTCTTTCATTAATTACCGGGATTTTTCGATGTTTTGGTTATCGACGTCGAGCTTACGTCGATAACCAAAGTCACCGAAAATCCGGGTTACTACAGTGCATTTGCATCGGTTGTATTAACAACTGAAGCATGTAGCGTCAATTGCTTCGGTTGTATTAACAACCGATGCAAATGAGGCGAAGCAACAAACCTGTTTTGTACTAGTGATTTAGGTTATCAAAATGGATATAGTTTTACCAAATATCCACTGAAAATTGCATGTTAGTAAGTTGGAAAGCTCTTGATATTCGTTAACAGAAATGGCAGGTTATCACTTACTAACGCAAAATTGTTATGTATGCATACATGGATGATTTTTTTTTCATTTACGGATAATTTTTGTAGGTTGTAAAGGATAGTATAGAGACAAGATTAGCTCCTCACTATGTATCAGTATTGCATTTAAAACTCTAGACTACTAATTGTCATTCTAAAAATATACAATATTCTGTTTAGCATGTTGATAATTAGAATCTAAATTTCAGTTTTATTAAATAATTTGACATATATTCAATTTGAACGCATCATTAGAAATGGTTAATTATGGATCAACATGAGTATGAACTTGCTTCAGAATATAGGTGTGCGCTATTCGGTTATGATTGCCATTTGAATTCCCCATCTCATGCTCCATGCTTATGTTAATGTACTGCATATAACGTAAGTGCGTTTACTTATCTTTTCACTCATGTTTCATTATTTCTTAGATTATTCGGGCTATACATTAAACACATACACTAAATGCGACTTATATTCTAATCCAGGTTTTGTATTTACTTATTTGGATGCTGTCGTCGGATTGCATTAAAGCTGGTGGCACCAAATGACAAATCCAGATTCCAAATTTTTACTCATGGTAGTTTTAATTTGTTATAAAATTGTTCACTATACTCAACATGCAGCTCACACACACAAAAAAAAACACCACGCAATTTTTCATCATTTTGGTTTACCACGTTTTCATGCTACATTCTCTCCACAAACTACAAATTCATAACCTCTTCTCTTTCTGATCCCCTTTTTTCTCCTTTCTATTACTCAATTTTCCTACACCTGTTCACTGACTTTACAACTCCACTCTTTTACTGCTATATATATATATATATATATATATATATATATATATATATATATATATATATCCCCAGCTGCACTACTTTCTTCCTATCTTGCTTACTCTTCTTCACTTTCCATTCAAACAATTGCACTTTGGTAAACAAAAAATGACAACGGTACACAACTCTATCACTTCCACTATTAGTGTGTGCATTTAATTTTTTCCTAAACTATTTATTTGTTTTTCTCCATTTATGAACTGTCAATTAATATTGTTAAATACACAGCTCAAAAGTTCAGCTAAAGGTAAGGACTCGGCAATGCCTCATGTTGAAATACAGACACGTAAGAGCTCCCGTAGTACAAAACATCAAACTTCAACAAGCTATGAAACACATGCTGAAATACCAGACGACTTGGACGACAACACCACTCACTTTCACACACAAAATTATTACGAAGTTACCCACCATGCTGGCACTTCACATAATGCGCTTAACATTGGAAATGCTGACATAAAGGATGATGCTTACTGGGATGCTTTTTTTCCGACCTGGCAGTGGTCATTTCCTTTTTGAAATTCTAAAATTTTCTTATTTCTATCATATTAACAGTTTATAAACCCAGCTTCTAACTACCTTTTTTCTTTCACTGCAGCTTGCTGAAATTGATAACATTTTTGCTGAGCTTGAAAGCCATTCACGTTCACGTTAATGCTTATGCTGCTGTTGCTACTTTTGCTTGGTTGTATTCCCTTACCCATTTGTTTTTTCCCTGTTGTCCTTTTTGTTATTTCTTCTCCCTAATACAATTACTAGCTGATGTGAGCTCCTAATACTTGTCTTCACTTTGTGTTATAACAATTACAGATGACCGAAATTTTAGTATTCATATTCTGCTCACGGTTACTAATATATGTTCTATTGCATTACAGCTTCGTAGCAACTACATTGTGAACATTTACTGCATATCTTTTGCTTCCTTTATTATTAGCTTGCCACCAATTTAATATTCAGCCTGCTGCTGCATTAAACATCACTCAAGTTTTCTGCCTACTTATGCAATAGTTTTCTTTGTTCACACCCATCCTTTGTTCACTTCTGTAATGACGTAGCAGTAGTCTTTTCCATGTTCAACTGTAAACGTTTTTTTACTGCATGCAGCGCTTTCTGTTTTGTTTTGTTCTTATGGCAAACCCCTGAATTTCTAAACACAGACAACTGCAAAGACTATGCACTCTAAACTTCATTTCCAGCTTTGCTCAAATTCATCTATGCACACGCCCATCGGGCGTGCCTGTGTACTAGTATAAATAAACAAAAGGGGAATCTAGCCATTCTCCAACGGCTCACAAAAACAAATTTATAGAGAAGTCTACATAATATATGCATACACATAATAAAGGAAAGAAAGAATAATGGGAAAGTTTTCGTATATGGTATTATATCCATATCCAGTTGTACACTTCCGCATATAACAAAGAAACGATCACATGCCATTATTCAAGCAATGGTCACATGCCCATTATTGAAGCAATGGTCACATGACCATTATTCTAGCCATTTACATTTATTTCTTGTATTATAAATAGAGGACTCCTCTATACAATTTGTGTCAATTTGTATTACAATTCTTCAATAATAAACTGTTGTTTCATCTCAATTCTGCTTTTCTATCATGGTATCAGAGCATCATTAAGGCTTAACAGCCATCAATCCATATTCATCGTTCGGTCATCATGGCCAATGATGCTGCTTCATCAGCTTCTGACAATGCTACTGGAACGATTGAAAGCCTCATTGCTGTTGACAAACTCACCAAAGCTGTAATTAGTCCTAAATCACAACTAATTACAGTGTAATTGGACGAAAAAAATTACTTGCTTTGGAAACTTCATATTGAGACTGCAATCCAAGGTTTTGGCCTTGAAGGCTTCATCATGGGGACTTTATCAGTTCTACCAAAATTCATTACTAATCAAGAGAATAAAATTGTCAGTAATGAAGAATACATGAAATGCCACAGGCAAGATCATTTAATCAATTCATGACTCCTATCCTCTATCAATCAAAGCTTATTACCACAAGTGATTGGCTGCAAAAGTGCCAACGAGATATCGACAACAATAGAAAAATAGTTTAACAACCAATTAGCTGCTAAAGTAATGCTTTATAAAAGACAATTATAAAAAATAAAGAAGGACAACATTACCATGAGAGAGTACTTGAGCAAAGTTAATAAAATTTGTGACATGTTAGAAGCTACTGGCCGTAAAGTGCAAGATACTAAACCAATACTGACTATTCTCAATGGCTTAAGTGAAGAATATGACACTGTAGAAGCCATAATTTCCTCATGAAAGGAATTCTCATCTCTTGATGATGTTCACTCGGTTTTATTTGCACATGAAGCTAGGCCTGAAGGCAAGAAAGTGACTTCTCTAACTATGCTGTAAATAAAAGTAATGACAATAACAGAAATCAGATAAGTAATAATTACAAAAATAAGAAAACCTTTCAGAGGGGCAACCCGACCACCAGAGGCAGAGGTGGTAGAGGAGGAGGACGCTGGAGTAACAACAACAACAACAACAATCGATCAAAGTATTAAATATGTGAGAAGATTGGCCATACTGCTATCAAGTGTTATTTCATATACAATTCAAACTACTTAGCAGGCTAAGCCAGCAACAACAGTCAAAGAAACACCAATTTCACTGCCAACTTAGCACAAGGACAGGGAGATGCAACCAATCATACTGACAACACAAGGAATCACAATGAACAAGCCAGAGCTGATCGTATTCAAGGTGAATCATGGTACCCAGACTTAGGAGCTGGCCATCATATCACTAACAATATGAACAACCTGAATCTTGGGAACAAAAAACACAAAGCTAATCGAACTATAAGCATGGGCAATAGTAAGTTTGTTAAAATCTCTCATACTGGCACCGGTAGTACCATTGGTAATAGGCAGTTATTTTTGTATAATTTACTAAGAGTACCCACAATTAAGAAAAATCTAATTAGTGTGACTAAATTTGCTAAATATAATAATGTATACTTTGAATTTTTTTCCTAAATACTGTGTTGTTAGAGGCATAATAACTAGAAAAATTCACCTATAAGGTAATGCACTATAACAAATTGACCCTATTACAACGGTGTAACACCGTTGTAAAATGTATTTTACATTGGTGGTGTAACCACCGTCTATTAAGAAGTTGTAAAAAACTAAAATCTTTTACAACTTTTTTGCCCTGTTGCGAAACCGTTGTGATATGTCTATTTTACAACTTTTTTCCACCGTTGTAATATCTTTTATTACAACTTTTATGCATAGTTGTTGTTGTAGTTTTTACAACTATTTATAACCGTTGTGGTATGTTTTATTACAATTATTATTTTAAAATTGTAATATATCCACAAATTATATAAATATATAAATCTATATATTATATATATGCGACAATAAATAAATAACATAAGAAATAGATGTAATTTTAAAGGCATCATGATCCATTCATTGATAAAAATCACAACTTGTTCAATACAGATTTAAACATAAGAAAGAAGCAAATCATTTTGATTCACAACACAATTCTTCATCAAAAACTTCTTAAACCAAAGAGAAGAGCTTTTAGGATATCTCTTCAATGTCTTATAATCACAACTTGCCCTTGCGCCAACTTCAAATACATGTCATTAGCATCACTTTTCTCAAGCATGATAAACTTTTTTCCTGTTAAAATTATAAAACTTCACTTAGTGGACTACCCATAAATTACCAGAGGATTGTATCATTTTTAATTTGCTGGATATTACAGAACAAGTATTTGACAATTTAAATTTGGATTCCATTAGGCACTCTTAAATACTCAGAATTGGTAGCGTGAATAATTTTCTTCATAATGCAAGCTTGTTTAAGAATAATGACATGAACAATTATCAAATCAGATATGCAAAAACTCACCAACCCTCATAAAATAAACATTACCGGTAATAGGAATAACCCCCATTCCAATTGTTCTTTTCTTCTTCAACATCTTCATTTCCCTCATCTTCTGCGTTTGTAGCATTCGCTCCATCACTAATTCATATGCACACTTCTCATAAACATGTCTCCCATCTTCACACTTCCATGGTAAGTGAAACTGTATTGATCCGCATTTACTGAGAGGGAACAGAAAATGAGCGCAGTGGTCGGAGTACAGGATCGGCCCTCTATTTTCCACCATTTTTTCAATCATCGGCTTTGATGATTCAAGTTTTACGCAAAACTTGGAAAAGCGATAACACTTTTATCCCACAAAAAACATGGTTAAGCGAGAACTATTTTTAACCCAAAATAAACTAGCATATCGAAATCTAATTCAACATAAGCTTCCACCAAACCTGGCAAAGCGAGAGCTCTTCGGAGGATGCTGCCACTGTTTTGAGAAACAATTCTGCCTATTTAACATCGGCTTCATTGAGAATGGTTAAGCACAAGCTTCCAGATCCGTTTACCAAACCTGCTCTTCGGAGGATGCTGCCTGTTTTGAGAAACCAAACAACATAAGCTTCCAGATCCGTTAAGCACAAGGCAAACGAGTTCCATTAAGCACAAGGTGAACACGACATGCCCAGATCCATTAAGCACAAGGCGAATCACGCAAATATACCAGATCGAAACATGACGAACAAAGCCAATTTTATTATTTTGAAAATGGTCTTTTTTTCAATTTGTAGAAGACTTGTTTTAAGGAAAATTTGTTTGATTGAGAGGCAACTATTATTTCCAATCTGGACATAGTAAAGAGAAGAAGGAAGAAAGGAGTGGGTTTGTTTTAATCGAGGAGCTGGGTAGAAATGAGCTGATGGATAAGAAAGAATAAAAAGGAATGGTGGATGGATAAAGTGGAACGAGATGGAGCCAGAATTTGTAGAAAAACGAAGCGATAAAACTTTTGGTTTGGAGGGAGACATTGAGCCAAAATAGCAAAAAGGTTTCAATTCGGATTTCGGAGGGAAAGTAGAAGCTGAAGAAAAATTAAAATGAAAGAACACTTAAATATTTAATAGTAATTTTTAAAAAGTAACTATTATTTGTTAATCATCAATTAAGCGATTTTTATCTAATCTAATAGTAATTAATAGTAATTGGTATTAATTTGTAAATTTATTATTAAATATGAATTATTCTTGAATGTTAATATTACTAATTATTAAATATAAGTTGTTATTTAATAGGTCTCTAATATAAGAAATAGAAAAAAGAGTTACTAAAAATAAGTTTAAAATTTTTTCTAATTTAACTATTAATTATCAGAAATTAATTAGTATATATTAGTTATTGCAACAGACAAAAAAGAAAAGTTGTGATATATATGTTTATTACAATAGTGATTTTTCCACATTTGTAAAAAAACATTTGTTATAACAGTGTATTTTGCACAGTTGTAAAAAAGCATTTATTACAACTGTGCTTTTCGCACAGTTGTAAAATTAAAGTTGTAATATGGTGTTTTTGTTGTAGTGATGCTGTGAAGGAATCTATGAATTCAGTCTCAACAACTACAATACTACTATCAATGATCACCACATTGTAATCTGAGTGATATAACTGATGAAGTTCAAACTAGAAGTACTTTTGACTTATGGCATAATATGTTAGGACATCCTAGTGCTAGCATTGTAACAATAATTCTTAATGATAATAAAATAAGATTTATTCTTGCAAAATTACCTTATGTATGTACTTATTGCCGATGGGAAAAAGCCATAAATTACCATTATCTAATTCATTTATTGTGTATTCCAAACCTGGTCAATTAATTACCACTGATATTTTGGGTCCGTCTCCTATATTTTCTGATTATGGATATAAATACTACATATCATTTGTTGATGATTACACTAGATATACTTGGACATACTTCTTAAAAGCTAAATCTGATACTGAAAGTGTTGTCGTCAGTTTTATCAATATGTTTGAAAACCAAATAGACTGTCAAACTAAAGTCATGCAATCTAATGGTGGATTAGAATACAAACCCCTGACAGATTATTTTAAAAGTAAGGGTATTATACATAGAGTAACATGCCTCTATACTTCTGAATAGAATGGTGTATTTGAGAGGAAACATGGGCACATAGTTGAATCAGGTTTAACTTTGTTAGCTCAAGCATCTTTGCCAGTTAAATTTTGTCCTAATGCTTTCAGTACTGTTGTGCTTCTAATAAATAGAATGCCCACTAAAGTACTGAAAGACATAACACTTCTAGAAAAGCCATTTAATGTCAAAACTGATTTCAACACTTTAAAAACATTTGGTTGCATGTGTTTTCCTTACTTAAAACCTTATAATAACCATAAACTTGACTATAGATCTAAACCCTGCACTTTCATAGGTTATTGCAATAATAAAAAACGGTTCAGATGTATAGACAAGTCTGGTAGAATATTTACAAGAAGACACGTTATTTTTAAAGAAAATATTTTCCCTTATAGCTGATCAGATATACAAACCACAACCAAAATATATAGTCCAAAGGTTAGTATACCTGATCTGCGCAACATTGCTGACTTATGGCATCAAGAGAATGGTGACAAGGTTTCTAGTAACTCTGAAGGCCACCACAGTGATAACGAAACTAATGATGATCTGCTAGAGAAAACTAGCTACACCATTCAATCACATACAAAACCAAGTTGTAGACAATTAGAAGAAATCAACGATGATAACAATCAAAACTCTAGCAGTAGACAAAATGACTCACCAACTCAACCATCACAGCATCAAATAGGATATCCAATGATAACTATATCAAAAAGAGGCATGTTCAAACCAAAAACTTATATTGCAGTCATTACTGAAGAAGAGCTAATAGTTATCAACAAGCAGTCAAACACAAAGAATGGAGAAAGATAATGGATGAAGAATATCAAGCACTGATGAACAATTGTACATGGGAACTAGTGAGTCCACCAAACAACAAGAATATAATTGGATGCTAGTGGGTATGCAGACCGAAAAAGAATCCAGATGGATCCATTAATAGATATAAAGCAAGACTTGTTGCAAACTGATTTACACAAGAATTTGGTTTTGATTATAATGGAACTTTCCCACCAATTGTAAAACCCTCAACAATTAGACATGTATTGATTATAGAACTAAGCAATAAATTGAAGATCAAGTAGTTATATGTCAACAATGCACTCTTAAATGGGAATCTACATAAAGAAATATTCATGCAACAACCACATAGCTATACACAAAACCCAACACCGATATGTAAACTGAATAAAGCAATCTATGGTCTGAAGCAAGCACCTAGAGTATGAATTGAAAGACTTAAAGCAAGTTTGACAACACTAGGCTATTCACCAGCCAGATCTGACATATCCCTATTCACAAAAATTAGTGAATCATCTACCACTTATATATTAATATATGTGGATGATTTAATTATCACAAGCAGCACTGAAACTAAAATCAGAAAATTAGCAGATTATTTGAACAATCAGTTCTCAATAAAAGATTTGGGTGAATTATCTTATTTCCTTGGAATATAAGTTACAAGAAAATCAGATAAAGAAATTCATCTTTGCCAAAGAAAGTATATGTAATGACCCGCACTCTACGTATCGAAGGATCGTAGAATATTTATTTCTTTTTCATATGAGGTCGTATGGTCGTGTAACTTTGGAGAACGACTATTGGGGTCACTTACCATGTTCACGATTTTTGTCGATTTTTAAATGACCGTCTTGCCCCTGGCGAATCTTGTTTCGCCTATAACTTTTGATTGGTAAGGAGTTTTGACTTGAAACCACTTCCATTAGATCTGGAGGATGGTTTACCTTTCTGTAGAGTGGTCAGACTTGTCAAACGAACTTATCGTTTGGGAGATATGGCTGAATTAAGGTTTAGAAGGGGAAAAACAGCTTAATTGCGCTTAACCGGGTGATTAGCAGCTAGGCCCATTGGGGGATTTCGGGATTAGAGCTATATGAGGGCTCATTAGGGTTATAGAAACCTTTTCTTTGTCATTTTCCAACTGCCACTTACCTCTCTTCAACCCTAACAATGGCCTCCACTTTCTAGAATCATCTTTAATCACCGTTTAATCAAGGATTAGGCTAAACTACATCAAATCAAGGCAAATCAACACCAAATCAGAGTTGGAGCTGCTGTGTTGCTTAGGAATTCGACCCAAATAGTAGAGTTTCAGATCCTATATCTTAATTCGTGGCAAAGGTGAGTGATTTGCATTATTTTTCACTAATTACGACAAATTAGGGGTGATTAGTGATAATTAGCGAAATTATGGCTCAGAAAATTCTGGAATTCTAAAATATTATTTTAGGGCTCTGATAAAAATTTGGGTTAATTTGGATATGTTTTGCTAGTCCTATCATTAGTTATTGTTAAACATGATTAAGGGGAAAACATGAGTTTTGGGTATGTTTGATCCATTTTGACATGTTAGATTGTTGTTTTGGTGTTTATGGTTGACTATACATGTTGCTATGACTATTTGGAATGATATTTGATTACATAGAAAAGTTAGATTTGTCGAAAATGCCATCGTATGGCGTAAAAACAGTCGCTGGAAAAGTTGCAGAAAACTGTTCAGGAAACCGGATCGGATCACACCCCTCCGAACCAACCCATCGTGAAGCACCCCCTCCCCACGAGCCGCTGGCGGAGCCACGAAGCCTAGAGGCACGAACCGACCCGACACTCCGAGAAGGCACCACGAGTAGAACACCCATGAGCTGAAGAATTTGAACCGAACCGCAGTGGAGTGGATCACGAACCGACTCGGATGGAGAAGCTCGACCCGACCTGGTAAGGATGGCACGACCGGAACCCATATGACGGGGTACCACGAACCGAACCGATGTGGTTGATCATGAACCAGGCTACTTTAGGAGGACTGAACCGAGTCAAATGAGGCTGTTATCCGAACCGATCCAGAGAAGACCAAAAACCCAAGATGCAAAGGTAGTCCAAATAGGAAGTAGAACTCAGGATCCAGATGGGAACCAACGAGTTAACTTCATGAGTTGGGATTTTCTGCGGGACGAGTGCTAAGGGGTTATCGACGTCCATAACTTTGATTCACCACCAAGACGGATGTTAGGGTACGGACCAGTGCCGTGGGGCAATTATTGCTCTATGGGGCAGAGTGATCGCAGTATGGCTATGAGCCAGTGCAGTGGAGTCGTCATGACTTCATGGGGGCAGAGTGGACATAGCAAGGACTAGTGGCTATGGATCAGTGCAATGGAGTCGCCATGACTCCATGGGGGTAGAGTGATCATAGCAAGGATTTGGGTAGTCAAAGTAGTGGATATCATATGCTTTACGCACTGAGTGAGAGATGTGAGGATGGTTGCTATGCTTGATTGTTTGATATCACTATGACATGCACACCCCTCCCCCGTATCTTTACACCATATGTTAGTGTCACCATAGAGTATTGTACATCCTGTTGTGCTAACTCTTTGGTTGCAGGTCCAGGTTTAGGTATGGTTTAGTATACCTGTTATTATTCTGTTTTGCTGCTTATCGCTCATACCAGACTTTTGTCTGACCCAGAGTCTTATGTCTCTTCTTATTACTCTAGGTGCTCTTAAACGGGCAAACTAGAGACAGGTCAGGTGCTTATGCATGAGTAGCTGTACTGGAGACGAGAAGGAGGCTTACACGTATTATTCTCTCTATACACTCTCCCTGTGTCGCTGTTGGTCACTACTTTGGGCATTAGTAGTGTACCTTTACTTTACTTTGCTTTCGAGACAGTTTTAAATGTTGTAATAATGATAATGTGGAACATGAGCTACATTTTGGATTTTCTGCTGCTATGATGGTTTAGTTTTTAGTTTATGCACCATCTCACCTGTTTTATGTCAAAGTTATGTTATTATTTTATTTTATTCCATGTGCTGTGATACATACTACAGGTTCCTTGTTAGTTAAAATTCCTTTCTTTTCCTTTCTTTGGAGACCGTCCCGTGCTAGTCAGGCTTTGACACATCGCACTTTCATTGGAAATGTCGGCTGGTGCGGGGCGGGCCGTCACACTTGGTATCAGAGCTCTAGGTTGCGTAGTTAACCTAGGGAAAGGCACCAGGAGAGATAGTACGTATATGAGAGTGCATATTTGTGATATTTTGGTTTTCTAAAGCTATATATATACTATTAGTATATCTGGGGATGAAGTTGCACTGCACTGGCACCACTGAAGGGATGGTTAATCGTTTTCTCCTTACAGATTGAATGATGAGCCGACATACTTGGGGTACCGGTAGAGGAGCTAATAATGTGAATGCTTCTTATATGAGGATGATGTTCACTGACTTCATGAGAGAGATGCTTAGGGATGTTCAGAGGGTAGTTCCTAATGCTGCAAATGGTGGTGGTGCAGCGGTGCAGGCGCCTAGGGCCGATTTTGCCAAGCTCTGTAAGGACTACACTAGTCTTAGTGGGAAGCCATTCCACGGAACGGAATCGGCTACAGAAGTTTAGGATTGGCTCGATGGTTGTGAGCGCATCTTCGATGACTTAGGGATCGATGACGCGATGAAGAGGAAGCTAGCATTCCGTCAGCTGCACGGACGGGCTATGAATTGGTGGAATGCTATTAAGGCAGCTGCCCTTGAGTATCAAGTTACTTTGGATCAGTTCAAGGCCCGATTCAGTGATAAGTTTATCCCAGCTGCTCAGAAATCAGAATTGTTTAGGAAGTTCTTGGAGCTTAAGCAGAATGGTAGGGCAGTCCCGGAGTATATTGCTAAGTTTGATACTTTATCGAAGTATGGATTATCCCTTATTGACACTCCCGAGAAGAAGAATGAGAAGTTCATATCAGGCTTAGATCAGTACTTAGGGCAAAAGCTTATTAACCTTATTGATGAGACTTTTGAATCGATTGTTGGGAAAGCATTGAGATCAGAGAGCCTTTATCCTAAACCCAAGACTGAAGTCGCTGTTGCATCTGCAGAGGGGCCAAAGTCGCAGACAAGCGGTGGAGGCAAGAATAATTCTCAGAATAAAAGGAAGCAGAATCAGACTAAGGATGGTCAGAAAAAGGATGGTTAGAAAAATAGCAAGAAAGATGTTGAGTGCTTTAGCTGTGGCAAGAAGGGCCACTATGATAAAGAATGTCGAGCAAAGCCAGTGGACAGGAAGTGCTTCAACTGCGGCCAAGTGGGACATCACAAGGATAAATTTCTGCAACACCTCCAAAGAGAAGCAGATAGTGAAAGCATATGCTATTAATGTTGTTCCTTCGTCGAATGCCCCAGCTGCGGCGGAGAAAGGAAAGAATGTTGTCATTCAAGGTATGATTTCTGTTTATAATATTCCCGTTCGAGTACTGTTTGATACTGGGGCTTCCTGTTCCTTCATATATAGTGACCTGGTAGATAGGTTAGGATTGGAACCCGAGATAGTTGATAGACCTTTAGCGGTGACGAACCCGATTGGTGGTTCGACTAGCCTTCGTACGATTTGTCGTAATGTGGTCTTATCGAGTCATGGATGTATGTTTGCTTGTTATTGCTTTGTTTTGGGCTTTACTGGGCTTAGCATTATTTTGGGAGTCGATTGGCTCCAAAGATATGGGGGTGGTGGTAGACTGTGAGGGATTTTCGGTGACTATTAGGGTGGATGATGGGCGGAGGGTTGTGTTTGGTGGCCTACCTAGTGATGAGGTGATGGCTAGTTTTCTAAATTCCCTCGACATCCCGCAGGACGAGTTAGCTGGAATTCCCATTGTTGGCCAGTATCCGGATATCTTCGACGTAGTGACGGGACTTCCACCACACCGAGAGATTGAGTTCCATATTTATTTAGTGAAAGATGCCAGACCTATAGTGATGCCACTTCGTCGTATGGCACCAAGGGAGCAGCGAGAGCTCGGGGTGCAAGTAAGTGATCTTTTGAAGAAGGGATTTATCCGAAGAGGTGTCTCCAAGTGGGTAGCACCAGTTGTATTTGCCACCAAGGAAGATGGTTCCCTTCATTTATGTGTAGACTATCGCGAGTTGAATAAAGTTACTAGGAAGAATAAGTATCCTCTCCCACGGATAGATGATTTGTTTGATCAACTGGAAGGAGCAAGAGTGTTCTCCCAGTTGGACCTCGCGACAAGATTTCATCAGCTCCGAGTAGCAGTTGAGAGTATCCCTAAAACTGCATTTCGGACGCCGTCAGGATTCTATGAGTGGTTGGTCATGCCATTCGGATTGACCAATGCACCAACATATTTTATGGATCTTATGAATAGAGTATTTCGAGATCAATTGAATAAGTTTATTCTTGTGTTCGTAGACGATATCCTTATTTACTCGAGGACAGAAGAGGAACACAAGGAACATTTGAGAGTAGTGATGGAGGTGTTGAGAAAACACCAATTGAAAGCAAAGTTTTCTAAGTGTCACTTCTGGAGGAGGGAAGTGAGATTCTTGGGCCATGTTGTTTCAGAGAATGGTATTGCCGTGGATCCTGCGAAGGCGGTTACGGTACAAGATTGGTCTACGCCCAAGAATGCAACAGACGTAAGAAGTTTCTTGGGATTAGCTGGATATTATCATAAGTTTATCCAAAACTTCTCCAAGATAGCGGCACCGTTAACTCAGTTGACCAAGAAGAATCAAGCTTTCGTCTGGGACGGAAATTGTGAAAATGCATTCAAGAATCTAAAGGAAAAGTTGACGCGTGCGCCCGTGTTAGTCATTCCTAAAGGGAATGAAGAGATGACAGTATACACGGATGCATGTGGTACCGAACTAGGTGTTGTATTGATGCAAGGAGGTAGGGTTGTAGCTTATGCAAGTCGGCAACTGAAACCGCATGAGAAAAGATACCCTACCCACGATTTGGAATTGGCAGCGATCGTGTTCGCATTGAAGATGTGGAGACATTATCTCTTGGGAGAAAGATTCGAGTTGTTTACCGATCATAAATCGTTAAAGTATCTCTTCTCTCAGAAGTATCTAAATCTCCGGCAGCAAAGATGGTTAGAATTCTTGGCTTCCTATGATTTCGATATCGCATATACACCAGGAAAGGGCAATGCGGTAGCTGATGCATTGAGTAGATGACATGCCAGTTTAGGGGCTATGTTTCTTGAATGGAAGCAACTGGAGTATATCGTAGGGTACGATTTAAGACCAAAGTGCGAATTGGATCCAGAGATGTTAGCAAGTTTGACGATCAGACCCACTTTGATTAAGCGGATTGGTTCCAGTCAGAGGGATGATCCTAACCTATTGGAAATCATCTCCAAGTTAGAGATGGGTATCGACGAGGAGATGAACACGTATGGGCTTGATCGAGATGGATGGCTCAGAAAGAATGAGAGACTAGTTGTACCCAATATCAATGGATTGAGAGATGAAGTGCTTAGAGAATGTCATCACTCGAAATTGACTATACATCCTGGAGGTAATAAAATGTATCAAGACATGAAGCAGACCCGCTACTGGGAAGGGATGAAAAGAGACGTTGGGAAGTTTATATCCAAATGCATGAATTTCCAACTAGTTAAATCCGAGCAAAAGAAGCCTAGTGGTTTGTTGCAACCAATAGAAATTCCTGAATGGAAATGGGAACAAGTGTCAATGGATTTCATTGATGGGTTACCAAGGACTAGATCGGGCCATGATAACATTTGGGTGATTGTGGACCGATTGACAAAGAGTGCAAGGTTTATACCCGTCAAGTCGAACAGAATGACAGCTAAGTTAGCGGAACTGTATATGAATTGGGTAGTGAGATTTCATGGAGTACCCAAAGGCGTTGTAAGTGACCGAGATCCGTTGTTCACTAGTGAATTTTGGAAGAGCTTACAAGAGGCTTTAGGATCAAAATTACATCTCAGTACCACGTACCATCCTCAAACCGACGGTCAGACAGAGAGGGTGAATCGAGTATTAGAAGATCTCTTGAGAGCTTGCATATTAGATTTTGGTGGATCATGGGATGACCATTTGCATCTAGTGGTAATAACAGTTATCAATCCAGTATTGGTATGGCTCCATTTGAAGCTCTGTACGGAAGACCATGCAACTCACCATCATGTTGGTTGGAAACCGGTGAGAAATTCGTGTTGGGGCCAGATGTAATAAGAGGAACTTCAAACAAGATTAAGGTTATCCAACAGCGAATGAAGGCTGCCCAAGATAGGCAGAAAAGTTATGCTGATAAGAGGAGAAGAGATTTAAAATTCTCTATTGGCGACTTGGTGTTTGTCAAGATTTCTCCATTAAAGAGCATGATTCGATTTGGTAGGAGAGGCAAGTTAACACCAAGATTTATTGGTCCATTCCCAGTTCTCGAACAAGTTGGGAATTTGACATATAAAGTTGAGTTGCCAGACAAGATGGTGGGAGTTCATAACGTATTTCATGTTTCCCAGTTAAGGAAGTTCGTGCACGACCCCGATATGAGTATTTCACTGTATCAGTTGGATGACATCGAAGTAGAACCCGAGGCGGTTGGGAACCGCAAGCCGATCCGTATTGTCGAGAGCGATATAAAGCAACTTCGAAGGAAGGCGGTGAAACTGGTCAAGGTGCCGTGGGGCAAGAACGAGAATGACTGTACTTGGGAAACAGAGGAGAGCAAAAGGGAATCGTATCCAGAACTCTTTGCCTGCTAAGATTTTAAATTGCGTTTTAGTTATTCCGCATGCTAAGATAGACTTGATGTGTTTGTAATGTATGTTTGATTGTTTGTAAATGGTTGTTAGACATGCAGTACCCGTTGTATGCTTTAATTAGGGAATTTCAGGGGCGAAATTTCTTAAAAGGGGGGGGGGGGGAGAGAGTGTAACGACCCGCACTCTACGTATCGAAGGATCGTAGAATAGGTATTTCTTTTTCATACGAGGTCGTATGATTGTGTAACTTTGGGGAACGACTATTGGGGTCATTTACCATGTTCACGATTTTTACCGATTTTGAAATGACCGTTTTGCCCCTGGTGAATCTTGTTTCTCCTATAACTTTTGATTGGTAAGGAGTTTTGTCCTAAAACCACTTCCATTAGATCCAGATGTTGGTTTACCTTTCCGTAGAGTGGTCAAATTTGTCAAACGGACTTACCGTTTTGGAGATATGGCTGAATTAAGGTTTAGAAGGTGAAAAACAGCTTAATTGGGCTTAATCGGGTGATTAGCAGCTAGGCCCATTAGGGGATTTCGGGATTAGACCTATATGAGGGCTCATTAGGGTTATAGAAACCTTTTCTTTGTCATTTTCCAGCCGCCACTTACCTCTCTTCAACCCTAACAATGGCCTCCACTTTCTAGAGTCATCTTTAATCACCGTTTAATCAAGGATTAGGCTAAACTGCATCAAATCAAGGCAAATCAACACCAAATCAGAGTTGGAGCTGCTGTGTTGCTTTAGGAATTTAACCCAAATAGTAGAGTTTCAGATCCTATGTCTTAATTTGTGGCAAAGGTGAGTGTTTTGCATTGTTTTTCACTAATTACGGCAAATTATGGGTGATTAGTGATAATTAGTGAAATTTTGGCTCAGAAAAATCTGGAAAATTTGTAAAATTCTAAAATATTATTTTAGGGCTCTGATAAAAATTTGGGTTAATTTGGATATGTTTTACTCGTCCTATCATTAGTTATTGTTAAACATGATTAAGGGGAAAACATGGGTTTTGGGTATGTTTGATCCATTTTGACATGTTATATTGTTGTTTTGGTGTTTATGGTTGATTATACATGTTGATATGACTATTTGGAATGATTTGTGATTGCAAAGAAAAGTAAGATTGGTCGAAAACGCCGTCGTATGGCGTAAAAATAGTCGCTGGAAAAGTTGCAGAAAACTGTGCAGGAAACCGGATCGGATCGCACCCCTCCGAACCGACCCGCTCGTGAAGCACCCCCTCCGCACGAACCGTTGGTGGAGCCACGAAGCATAGAGGCACGGACCGACCCGACGCTCCGAGAAGGCACCACGAGTAGAACACCCATGAGCTAAGAAACTTGAACCGAATCGCAGTGGAGTGGATCACGAACCGACCCAGATGGAAAAGCTCGACTCAACCTGGTGAGGATGGCACGACCCGAACCCATATGAATGGGTACCACAAACCGAACCGATGTGGATGATCATGAACCAGGTTACTTTAGGAGGACTGAACCGAGTCAAATGGGGCTGTTATCCAAACCGATCCGGAGAAGACCAAAAACCCGAGATGCAAAGGTAGTCCAAATAGGAAGTAGAACTCAGGATCTAGTTGGGAACCAACGAGTTAACTTCATGAGTTGGACTTTGCTGCGGGACGTGTGCTAAGGGGTTATCGACGTCCATAACTTTGATTCACCACCAAGACGGATGTTGGGCTACGTATTAGTGCAGTGGGGCAGTTATTACTCCATAGGGCAGAGTGATCGTAGCATGGCTATGAGCCAGTGCAGTGCAGTCGTTATGACTTCATGGGGGCAGAGTGGACATAGCAAGGACTAGTGGCTATGGATCAGTGCCGTGGAGTCGCCATGACTCCAAGGGGTAGAGTGATCATAGCAAGGATTTGGGTGGTCAAAGTAGTGAATATCGCATGCTTTACGCACTAAGTGAGAGATGTGAGGATGGCTGCTACGCTTGATTGTTTGATATCACTATGACATGCACACCCCTCCCCCGTATCTTTACACCATATGTTAGTGTCACCTTACAGTATTGTACATCCTGTTTTGCTAACTCTTTGGTTGCAGGTCCAGGTTCAGGTATGGATTAGTATACCTGTTATTATTCTATTTTGCTGCTTATCGCTTATACCAGTCTTTTTTCTGACCTAGAGTTTTGTGTCTCTTCTTATTACTCTGGGTGCTCTTAAACGGGCAGGCTAAAGACATGTCAGGTGGTTATGCACGAGTAGCTATACTGGAGACGAGCAGGAGGCTTACACGTATTATTCTCTATATATATTCTCCCTGTGTCGTTGCTGGTCACTACTTTGGGCATTAGTAGTGTACCTTTCCTTTACTTTGCTTTGGAGACAGTTTTAAAAGTTGTAATAATGATGATGTGGAACATAAGCTGTATTTTGGATTTTCCGCTGCTATGATGGTTTAGTTTTCAGCTTATGCACTGTCTCACCTGTTTTATGTCAAAGTTATGTTATTATTATATTTTATTCCATGCGCTGTGAGATATCTACATTCCTTGTTAGTTCTAATTCCTTTCTTTTCCTTTCTTTGGCTACCGTCCTGTGCTAGTCGGCGTTGGCACAATGCACTTTCGTTGGAAATGTCGGCTGGTGCGGGGTGGGCCGTCACAGTATATTATAGATCTTCTAAACAAGTAAAACATGATTGAAGCAAATGGCCAATCATCTCCTATGATATCAAACCAACACTTTTCAAGAACAATTGGGAACTATCTCAAATATCAAACAATACCAGAGTGTTGTAGGAGCATTACAATATGCTACTATAACACCACTCGATACATTTTTCACTGTTATAAAGTATCTCAATCTTTCTAAGAACCCATAAGTGAGCATTGGACAACAATGAAAAGAATACTCAGATACTTGAGAGCAACAGTCAACTTTGGCATATCATTAAAAGGCAGCAAAGACTTAAACATTACAGCTTATTCAGATGTAGACTGGACTACAGACATAGATCATATAAAATCAATTTCTGGTTATTGCATTTACATAGGAGAAAGCCTTATTTCTTGGTGCTCCAAAAAGCAAACAACGATCTCAAGATCAAGCACAGAAGAAGAATATAGGAGTCTTGCTAGTACTACAGCTGAAATTTTATGGATACAATTATGGTTAAAGGAGATAAACTATCATCTAACAGAAACCATATAATTTAGTGTGACAATCTGAGCACAATCTACATGATAGCAGATCCTATTCAGTATAATCAAACCAAAAACATAGAAATCGATATCTATTTTGTTCGAGAGCAATTTCAATAGAAAAATTTACGAGTGAATCATATTCAGCTTACTATTAGAGGGCCGACATGCTTACAAAATCACTCTCAGCCAAAATTGTAACATCCGAGAATTTTGACCATTCAAATCGACAATGATCCTCAATGTAGACTTAAACAAATCAAAAATACAGATAGTTATTAGGATAAAAAAAGAAAAAGAAGAAATTCAATCACAGAATCTCATAGCGGAAGGACAAAATATAATAAATGAATAACAGTTCATGAAGCTGTTAAAACATATTTTTGATTTTATTTTAGAACAATTATCAGAGTTAACTATAATAATCATACCAATATTTGCAGCGGAAATAAATAATAATACTTCTGGCAAGCTCCATCTTCATCTTCAAAACGGTGTCTTCGATAACTGAAACTCAAGCTGACCCGAGCGTATTGCATAAAAAGAAAACACAACAAACACTCGGATCGAAACTAAATCATTCACATACTAGTCAAACTAAAATACGAAATAACATAAGTGGTATGGGTGCAGTAATCTAAAAATGTATTATGGAAAATTCGCGAATGATTTTGGAAAAATTAACTTATCATAAGCACGTCCCACTTCACACAATGCAAGCGCACACCAAATGGGCGAGTTTTGTCTTATGATAACCAAACATGCTTTCATACGCGAAAATCCTCTTTTAATACTATTATTAGTGCACAGTATTGAAAACCATTTCGCATATAAATATATTAATCTTAGCAAGCATAGTGGCTATGCCCACACACATAGTTTACAAACAAAACGAAAGGCTCATATTGGTTGTTGGGTTCCAATATGATGGTTCCTGACACGAAAGATCAATCGCGAACAAGGTGCAACCTCACGGCTCATGGTTTTCATCCAGACTCGGACACCAAACACCAGGTAAATCACCGGTTAACATCCAGACATGAACACCGAACATACCCTTTATTTTCCCCAGGTTTCGAAGTAGATCTACCATCGAAGCTTTCGAGTTTCAATATACATATATATATACATACATACTATATATATATACACACAACCTAACCACCAGTTTAACATCAATCCGATGTGCGTCGAAGTCACGATTTACACAATGCTATCACCACTAGCTCACTTCATAACTTGAGTATGCCACATTGTCAATTTACAACATGTCACTGATTTCTATCGACACATAACCTCTAAGCACGTAAAAGCTAGAGACAAGAATAATTAATTGCCACAATCGGATATATATATTAATAGAAATCAGTGCTCCGCCGTCAATTACAATGTCAGACACACAATCCATACAAATCCGTTCTGGGTCTGAACGGAACAAAATCTTCAAATATATTCATCACTTATAACCTCGTATTGAGTGATCAGCCCAATCAAGACATCAACAGTCAATCCAAAAAAATTCAACGATTCCCGGTCTTTATTTATCAATTTCCAAGTCTTTAGTTTCTTTATCACGTCGTAGTATTACCTGGAATGGGTTTCAAATATATATTCGATCCCGGTCTTTCCAAGCAATAAGCGCATTTTTAAAATAATAGGCATGCCTCCAAATTTTCATATCAATATCAAGATTATTTAAACATCGATTTTTTTTAACTTGAATCAACGGTTTAAATCCAATTTATAAGAAATTACAAATATTTAACTAACTTGAAGAAAGAAAGAAAAAAAGATTATTATAAATAAAACCTTTTTATGAAAATAAATATATTAAAATAATTTGAGTAAAATAAAATAATATGAATCAGTGTACGTACATATATTAAATATTTTACCAAAATAATTTTCTGTTTAATAATAAATAATATGACAAAATTTATTTCAAAACTATAGATACACATATATTTAACTAATTTTTAAACCGTAATTTTTCCTTCTTCAAATTTGAATAAATTAGCACAAACAAACATACATATCATAAAATGGATAATGGGGATAACTTACATTAAATATACCCATGCAGTAATCAGTACAAGGCACACATAGCAAACATTTCATCAAACAGTCAATATTATGTCATTTCACTAGTTAACAAATGTCAGGTTTTCAGATTAGCAATTAAATTTTGAATAAATAAACTTTTTTTTCGTTTTGACTGAAAAAAAGTAATTTAATGTCAATTCTAAATTAACACCGTAATTTGCTTGTATGTCATTTTAAGCAAATATCAACAACCAATCACAACCAATTAATCAATTTTTTTTTTCATAATTTAATTTAACAAATATGTAAATAATTCAGTTAATTGTAAGTGAGAAATTCACTCACCTTGATTTATGAACGCATTTGAAGTCCAAAATAAGTCCCAAAAATCAGCTATCTCAGAATCATTCCAAACCAACGGAATCGCAAATAGCTCGTCGATACGATTCCAACGGATCCAACCGTGCGTCATTCTGAATTCGTATGGAAAAGTTATACGAATTTAAACATACGAATTTGAAATTATATAAAATAAAATAAAACCTAACCAATATATATATTGCCATGTCATCCCTCTCTACCCTTCTTCTTCCTCACTCCAAACATAAATGCCTGCACATGCCAACCCATTCATTCGTACATCTCAGTTACTGACACAAGGCTACCGACCACCGTTTGACAAACCGACTTTGCTAACCTATTTCTCGCTACAAACTCCATCCGCCTGGCCCCATCATCCTATGCTCGCGCCACCTTAATGAAAACCGATCCTCCTATCTCGAATGAAAAGTTCTGTACGGGTTGCGAATTTAGTTTGCTCCAAAACACTACAAACTTTGCTACACGATTTTTTTCTACAACGAATTCAAATACGATCTTACATCTGCAAATAAACCTCTATACTCGCCCTTAATCGCTACTTCAACAACAACCATTATTGCAACATCATCGCACCCTCCAAGAAGACCATGGCTGGGAAGATCTCATTGATATTGGTTTAACGAATCAATTGGAGTTTGAATTTGTGGAGATTTGGATTTGATTAAATTTGTTGAAGATTTGGATGGGAAACGACCATGAAATGGTTCGGCAATCAGAGAAAAGAAAACGATAAGAGGGAAGTTTGGCTTTAGAATGTAATGTTATTATATTGAGAAACTTTTTTTTTTTGATTTAGTATATATAATATTATCTCAATGTTAATATAATAGCCAAACATATAAAGCAACGTAAGGCTGGTTAACAAAGGATCAATAGTGGTCCGCTCAATTAATAATAGGAAACAAAGGATATTTTAATATTTATTCTTATTTACCAAGTCCAATTTTATATTTAAAATTTTAAATAAATTAAGATAGTTTCATACAAATATTTTTAAGGTTATTAAGTGAGTAATGCAATAAATCCTTTATTTTTGATTTGATTCCAAATTTGATTCATTTCAATTTATTAGGTTTATATACGTTTATTTTCTTAAATGGATTCATATTCAATTAATGTATACTACCTAATATCCAATTGACTCAATTATTGTTCGCTATATTTGTTTTCACCTCACAAATTTGATTCATTTCCATATTAGACCAATTCCAATTCATTTGGCATATTTTACTAATTGAATCCTTTCAAAATTTATTTATTCAATTTCATTAAATATTAAATTCAAACTTCTCAATGACTATGCATATAAACAAAATCACAAGTTTATTTGGAACCAATACGAGTCACAATTGTCATAATAGATTAAATTTCAATACTTAAACCATTAAATTAAGTTTCCACCATAAATTCTTCAAAAATTAAATTACTAAAGTTTTAATTATAAATTCATTGAATCAATTTAATTCAAATAAATAAAAATCAAATTTCAATTCTTGATAATTACGATACAAACCAATTTATAATTTATATTTTCAATCCATATAGATAATTACATTTATTACCAGTTGACATTAATTGTACAAACAACAAATGTATATTACTACCATATTCAATAAACTAAAATTTTCAACATATATGAAATTCCAAAATTAGTTGATCTAATAAAATTTGTTAATCCAACATTAACTTTAAATTTCTACATAATTGAATTATTAAACAGAGGTTATTATCATATATAGCCATTGGAATTCGTTGTTTAACAAGCCAATTTAAGTTCATATCTTAACAATTCACGACACCAATCATTAAATTTTTATATCTAAAACAATTTTATTCAAAACCACATCAAATTTAATATTCTAAATTACCGTAAAATCTCGGGATGTTACATTCTCCCCCACTAAAAACTTTTTTTCATCAAAAAGGCGTAGTAAGAAAGTTGTCAATTTATATATTTAATCATATAGTTTCTTATTCAACCTGGAAATAATTATCTATACAAAAGTTTAATATAGGTTTGAAAACTCGAATTTCTCAAAATTTCTACATAAAAAATTCACGAAAATTTTCGGTAGATTCTCCTTTGTATGGTTAGGTCCGTGAAACAACAATACATATATAATTACAAATATACATCTCATCTCAGTGATGAGGCATCCCAAACAATGGGGAAACAATATATACATTAAAATACGATACAAAATTCGATATACGTACCTTCCGTTTGCGTTATTAGCGATTTAGCTTATTTTTAAGCAAGCAAAATAATATTTTATGTGCAAGAAGCTCCAAAAGAAAGCAATTTCCTTCAATATCCACTAAAATACTCAACAACAAATGAACATACATATAAAATAGATAAATAAATATATGTGTATAACAATAAACATTCATGAATAGCGAATGCAACTAAAAGAACAAATAAAAAATCCAAACAATTATATTTATGCAAACAAGCACCACAATTTTTTTTAAATGTCGATCTTTATTTGTATGACCTCATTTGTTCATTCCATTCTAAACAGTCCACATTTCATTTGTTATATTGCATTCTTATCCATTTCTAAATGTCCATATTTGGTTTATTATATCTATTACTTTCTATCATAGTTCAAATTGTTTACATTCACTTATTGACATTCATTTTATCAATAATTATATAAATTTACATTCAACTCATTTTACTTTTAACTTGAGTCACTTTTTGTTTATAATTTTGCTTTAGATCGCGAATTTCCCTGGCGCTGTTTTTCTGAAATTTTGGTTTACACATATCTTGAAATTTAAAATTTTCTCTTTCATTAGAAAAGTACAATCCAATAGAACTGGAAGATTATTGTTTCAAATAATTCCGACTTATTTTGGATTCTATACATTCATTTAAACTTCAATTCGGAAAATTACGAACTGACCCTACGCGATGAGCTCGTTTTTAATTAAATTTAATTATTTATTTTAACCATCGTTAAAATTTATAAATTATAAACCAATCCACTTATATTTTCACAAAACCAAACATTAATATCAATACATTTAGTTTATTACCAAATAATTCGCTTAATCAATTTTTCATTGATTCGGTTAATTCATGTTACTTAGCATAACATGACTAAGTCTATATCGTTTATTACATAACTTAAATTTTATTTATATAAATAACCAATCAATTTTTCACGTTCATTATCCATTCTAATACTTGTGCATTATTTAATTTCTTATTCTTATAATATTTAACTTCTTAATTAATTGGTAAGTTATTCATGTTATAGAAAAGAATTTATTATTACACAAATTTCAATGATTACCATTCGTTTCAATTTATTATCCAATTCTTAAGAGCTTTATTTTAATTATAACTCTCTTATATTCATAATATTCAGAAGTTCGAAAATGTAAGTTTATTTCATTTCATTAATTATTCAAGATTTCAAGAATTAAATTTTGGGTTTCTTTTCAAATCATTTTTTTTGAAATGCTTCATATATTATATTATTTACATAAAACCATAATATAAAAGGATTTAAATAAAGTTCAGTTTCATAAATTAAGCACAAAATATTAAAAGTCTCCCTCCTTAGACTCTTGAAAATAAACATCGATGATGCGTGCACTCATCGGGTATACACTTATTTCTAAAATTCATTTGAAACAATTTCTATATGAAACAAGATTTAAAATGTAAATATATTATTTCAAACCATTTGCAAATAAATGTTACAAAACCGCCCGAAATCAAATTCTCAAATTCATATTTTACTTCTTATTTCATTATCAATAAATTTCAATATTTGATTTTCTTAAACCGTTCAATAATCAATAGTTCTAATTATTAGTTAATCGAATGGTAAATGATGAAATATTTGATATTATCATCAAAAAAATAAAAATAAAGTTTCAAATAATTCTATATATATATATAATATAATTCAAAACAATATTATGTCGGTAAGCCCTGTTCAAGTGTTTAGAAATCCCTATCAATACATTGGCGTCCCAAGTACCGACCAGAATTCATAAATACTCAACAGAACAAATCAACACAATACAAAACCATTTTATATCAAAATTACAAGTATGCTCTCTCATATAAACTCAAACTCATTCTATGGTATTACAACCCTATCTCTAATGAGTAAATCCCAAATAAAGCCAAGATTTTCGCTAAACCAAAGCTCTGATACCAAATGTAACATCCGAGAATTTTGACCGTTCGAATCGACAATGATCCTCAATATCGACTTAAACAAATCAAAAATACAGATAGTTATTAGGATAAAAAAGAAAAAGAAGAAAGAAGAAAAACATTCACAGAATCTCATAGTGGAAGGACAAAATATAATAAATGAATAACAGTTCATGAAGCTGTTAAAACATATGTTTGATTTTATTTTACAACAATTATCAGTGTTAACTATAATATTCATACCAATATTTGCAGCGGAAGTAAATAATAATACTTCCGCAAGATCCATCTTCATCTTTAAAACAGTGTCTTCGATAACTGAAACTCAAGCTGACCCGAGCGTATTGCATAAAAAAGAAAACACAACAAACACTCGGATCAGAACTAAATCATTCACATATTAGTCAAACTAAAATACGAAATAACATGAGTGGCATGGGTGCAGTAATCTAAAAATGTATTATGGAAAATTCGCGAATGATTTTGGAAAAATGAAGTTATCATAAGCTCGTCCCATATCACACAATGCAAGCGCACACCAAATGGGCGAGTTTTGTCTTATTATAACCAAACATGCTTTCATACGTGAAAATCCTCTTTTAATACTATTATTAGTGCATAGTGTTGAAAACCATTTCGCAAATAAATAAATTAATCTTAGCAAGCATAGTGGCTATGCCCACACACATAGTTTGCAAACAAAACGAAAGGCTTGTATTGGTTGTTGGGTTCCAATATGACGGTTCCTGACACGAAGGATCAATCGGGAACAAGGTGCAATCTCACGGTTCATGGTTTTCATCCCGACTCAGACACCATACACCAGGTAAATCACCGGTTAACATCCAAACACCGAACATACCCTTTATTTTCCCCAGGTTTCGAAGTAGATCTACCGCCGAAGCTTTCGAGTTTCAATATATATATATATATATATATATATATATACATATACACACTACCTAGCCGCCAGTTTAACATCAATCCGGTGTGTGAGGTTCGTCGAAGTCACGATTTACACAATGCTATCACCACTAGCTCACTTCATAACTTGAGTATGCCACATTGCCAATTTACAACATGTCACTGATTTCTATCGACACATAACCTCTAAGCACGTAAAACTTAGAGACTGGAATAATTAATTGCCACAATCGGATATATATATTAATAGAAATCAGTGCTACGCTGTCAATTACAATGTCAGACACACAATACATACAAGTCCGTTTTGGGTCTGAACGGAACAAAATCTTCAAATATATTCAGCACTTATAACCTCGTATTGAGTGATCAGCCCAATCAAGACATCAACAGTCAATCCAAAAAAATTCAACGATTCCCGGTCTTCATTTATCAATTTCCAAGTCTTTAGTTTCTTTATCACGTCGTATTATTACCTGGAATGGGTTTCAAATATATATTTGATCCCGGTCTTTCCAAGCAATAAGCGCATTTTTAAAACAATAGGCATGCCTCCAAATTTTCATATCAATATCAAGATTATTTAAACATCGATTTTTTTAAACTTGAATCAACGGTTTAAATCCAATTTATGAGAAATTACAAATATTTAACTAACTTGAAGAAAGAAAGAAAAAAAAGATTATTATAAATAAAACCTTTTTATGAAAATAAATATATTAAAATAATTTGAGTAAAATAAAATAATATGAATCAGTGTACGTACATATATTAAATGTTTTACCAAAATAATTTTCTGTTTAATAATAAATAATATGACATAATTTATTTCAAAACAATAGATAAACATATATTTAACTAATTTTTAAACGTTAATTGTTCCTTCTTCAAATTTGAATAAATTAGCACAAACAAACATACACATCATAAAATGGATAACGGGGACAATTTACATTAAAGATATCCATGCAGTAATCAGTACAAGGCACACATCACAAACATTTCATCAAACATTCAATATTATGTCATTTAACTAGTTAACAAATGTCAGGTTCTCAGACTAGCAATTAAATTTTGAATAAATTATTTTTTCTCATTTAGATTGAAAAAAAAAGTTATTTAATGTCAATTCTATATTAACAATGTAATTTTCTTGTATGTCAATTTAAGCAAATATCAACAACCAATCAGAACCAGACAATCATTTTTTTTTATAATTTAATTTAACAAATATGGAAATAATTCAGTTAATTGTAAGTGAGAAATTCACTCACCTTGATTTACGAACACATTTGAAATCCTAAATAAGTCCCAAAAATCAACTGTCTCAGAATCATTCCAAACTAGCGGCATCGCGAATAGCTCGTCGATATGATTCCAACGGATCCAACAGTGCGTCATTTTGAATTCGTGTGGAAAAGTTATACGAATTTAAACATACGAATTTGAAATTATATAAAATAAAATAAAACCTAACCAATATATATGTATTGCCATGTCATCCCTTTCTACCCTTTTTCTTCCTCACTGCAAACACAAATGCCTGTACATGGCAACCCATTTATTCGTACATCTCAATCACTGACACAAGGCTACCGACCACCGTTTGACAAACCGACTTCGCCAGCCTAATTCTCGCTACATACTCCATCCGCCTGGCCCCATCATCCTATGCTGGCGCCACCCCAATGAAAACCGATACTCCTGTCTCGAATGAAAAGTTCTATATGGGTTGCGAATTCAGTTTGCTCCAAAACGCTACAAACTTTGCTACACGATTTTTTTTCTACAACGAATTCAAATACGATATTACATCTGCAAATAAACCTCTGTACTCGCCCTAAATCGCTGCTTCAACAACGGCCATTGTTGCATCATCATCTCACCCTTCGAGAAGACCATGGCTGGGAAGATCTCATTGATTCCAGTTTAACGAATCAATTATGTTTGAATTTGTGAAGATTTGGATTTGATTAAATTTGTTGAAGATTTGGATGGGAAGCAGCCATGAAATGGTTCAACAATCAGAGAAAAGAAAACGATAAGAGGGAAGTTTGGCTTTAGAAGGTAATGTTATTATATTGAGAAACTTTTTTTTTTTGATTTAGTATATGTAATATTGTCTCAATGTTAATATAATAGCCAAACATATAAAGCAATGTAAGACTGGTTAACAAAGGATCAATAGTGGTCCGCTCAATTAGTAATAGGAAACAAAGGATATTTTTATATTTATTCTTATTTACCAAGTTCAATTTTATATTTAAAATTTTAAATAAATTAAGATAATTTCATACAAATAGTTTTAAGGTTATTAAGTGAGTAATGCAATAAATCCTTTATTTTTGGTTTGATTCCAAATTTGATTCATTTCAATTTATTAGGTTTATATATATTTATTTTCTTAAATGGATTCATATTCATTTAATGTATATTACCTAATATCCAATTGACTCAATTATTGTTCACTATATTTGTTTTCACCTCACAAATTAGATTCATTTCCATATTAGATCAATTCCAATTAATTTTATCATATTTTACTAATTTAATCCTTTCCAAATTTATTTATTCAATTTCATTAGATATTAAATTCAAACTTCTCAATGACTATGCATATAAACAAAATCACAAGTTTATTTGGAACCAATACGAGTCACAATTGTCATAATAGATTAAATTTCAATACTTAAGCCATTAAATTAAGTTTCCACCATAAATTCTTCAAAAATTAAATCACTAAAGTTTTAATTATAAATTCATTGAATCAATTTAATTCAAATAAATAAAAATCAAGTTTCAATTCTCGATAATTACGATACAAGCCAATTTATAACTTATATTTTCAATCCATATAGATAATTACATTTATTACTAGTTGACATTAATTGTATAAACAACAAATGTATATTACTACCATATTCAATAAATTAAAATTTTCAACATATATGAAACTCCAAAATTAGTTGATCTAATAAAATTTGTTAATCCAACATTAACTTTAAGTTTCTACATAATTGAATTATTAAACAGAGGTTATTATCATATATAGCCATTGGAATTCATTGTTTAACAAGTCAATTTAAGTTCATATCTTAACAATTCACAACACCAATCATTAAATTTTTATATCTAAAACAATTTTATTCAAAACCACATTAAATTTAATATTCTAGATTATTGTAAAATCTCGGGATGTTACAAAAATTTCCACAGATTTAGGGGTGCATTTGGAATCAAAGAGCTACAAACAATTACTAAGTAAAAGATGGAACTTTCATACCCGAATCTCACATGTATCTTCACCAGTGTGACGAAGGATTGAAATTGCTTACTCTTTACCAACATCAGTCCACGAAATGGCAAATTAGGGTTGCAAACCCTTCCCCTAATTTGAGGGGCGGTAAAAAAGAAAGGAAAGAATAACGGGAAAGTTTTTGTATATTGTATTATATCCAAACCCAGATGTACGCTTCTGCATATGGCAAAGCAACGGTCACATGCCCATTATTCAAGGAACAGTCACATGCCCATTATTCAAGACATTTAAATTTATTTCTTTATTATAAATAGAGGACTCATCTATACAATTTGTATCATCTTGTATTACAATTCTTCATTAATAAACTGCTGTTTCATCTCAATTATGCTTTTCTATCAACATAAATACAGAAATAATAGAACAAAACAAAAATACAACAGTGCTAAGACAGAACAAGGGGCCTATCCAAACAAGCCCATAGAAAAAGCTCTCCTAGCATAAGGAAAAAACCAAGCGACCGCAGCACTCTTAAACCAAGATTAGCAGCATCAAGCTAGAGGAGGAAAACAACAGCAGTAACACGAAGAAACCCTAGGCGGCTGTGTCCAGAAAGCCGATCCAAAGAAAACCAAATCCCGTTTGCTCCAAGCAAGATTCCCAGCTCAGACATGCCTACCAATCTCACAAAGCACCGGAAAAGCAACAGGCACCTACTACAGTAAAAATACCATATTACAACTATAATTTTACAAGTGTAACAAAATGGTAGTTGTAATAAATGTTTATTTACAACCGTCATTTCCAGAAAATTGTATTTTTTTTTAAACAACTCTTTTATTTTGTCAGTTGTAATAGATGCCTATTACAACATTTTTTTTGTTAATTGTTATAGACATCTGTTTTTGACAACTCTTCTTTTAATAATAATTATTGTTAAATATTTAATTGTTAATAACTAGTAACATATACATAATAATTAACTTTTAATAGTTAATGTTCAGTTATAACTAAGAAGAAATAAGTACTAATTAATAGTTGCTATTAATAAGTAATATTTAATATTTAAATAAATAATAATTCTCAAGAAATTCATACTATATTTAATATATACTTTTTATCTATTCATTTTGATTTGCAATATTTGATTTTATAAATTTGGGTGAAATTTTGATTATAACAAATAAAAGATTGGTCGTGGCTTTTGTAAAAACCGGCTGTCATGTTAATACTGAAGATGAAATTTAGGCGGGAGACATGAAATTTTGGTTCCAAAGTCTCTCACGTGTTGTATTTCTACTCCTTATGTCAGTCGATCTATCCTTCTTCTTCCTAAAAATCAAAGTCAGTCCCCAATTTTTCCTCCACTCGATTTCTCTCATATCCGCTCAGTCTTTTTCTTTTAATCTTTTTTCCCTTGCAAGATCCACTGCCGCCTCTTTTTCACATTTAGCTTCCTAGCTGCTTCCATCTTCTCTTCCACTATACTGATGATCACCCTCTCCCCCGTTGGCGTTTGAGTTCCCCTTTCCAATTGATTATGTATCAAATCTTTAACAATCTATCTACTTATCTCGGCTTGGAATCATGAAAAAAAACCAGGGTTACTTTAGCATTATCTGCCTTCTCTTCGATTCCTAGGATAACCACTTGTTCTAATCGAGTTGTGGCATTGCCCATTTCCTCGTTTTTAGCATTCAACTCTACTTCTTACCTTATCGATTTCTGAAAGCTATGGTTATTTTAATGAAATTTTGTGCTAGCTTATTTCCTGTGTTTGTCTTGCACCTCACTAATTTATTTCCTGTATTTGTATAGTAAAGGGTTCTAACACCTTTTTATTGAACTGCCCGCAGCAGGATTACATGTGTGCTAGCAGAAACAGTAGTATTAACTCCAGGTATGCTAATTAACTAATATGTTACTTATGAATACACATTAGTTATGAATTTGATATTCTGAGTATGTGTACATTCATATTTAATGCTTTTGATATTAGTAGGGTTTATGTACCAAAGTAGATGGCTATTTTTTCACTATAGTTTCAATTTTTTTGGGAAAGTTATTGTTGTTGTATGTGTTGTTTTTCATGTTCTTTTTTGTTCACGCACTGTGTTCATATGTTTGCTTAGGAAAGTGCATAACCTGGAGAAGTGGAAGCTGACTTATATTCTTATCTCTTAATAATATTTTTATGTAAATTTATACTTTTGTTACATGTAATTTAATAAGAAATTTTCAAACAAACTATCCATGTGTTTGAATCAAAATCTGTTTATGTTTCAAATTATATAATCAGTTCTGGTTTTGTATTGTAACAACCCGGAAAATCAGAACCAATTTAATTTTTTTATTCTGGCTATTTCAACGAATTCTGAATAATTAAAATAAATTATTTTAAATAATAACGATTTAAAATTTATTTAAATCGAAGCTAGAATGAATATATTTATTTTAATTTTAAAAGGAATTAGAAATAGCACGGTAGTTTGAAAATTTGAATCTGAACTTTGACTGAATGTACAGGATTCAAAATGAAATGAATTTTAGTGAAACCAAAAATATCTAAATCTATTTAAAAATATCTTTCGAACGAATAAGAAAAATCGAAATTTCATAGCGGGAATAAAAAGTTATGGCCAGTTGAATATTCAGAATAGTCGCTATGGAATATAGTATAATTTATAGACCGTATAAATGGCCATTATACAAACGACCTCCGTTTTCGATGAAACCATTTTTGTCGGATCCAGAATGTCAAATTATTGCTAAATTTAATTTTCCATAATTTTTGAAATTAATTTGTGAGCGTGGTAAATTAAATTGTGCTCGGTAATTTCTACTGAATTTAATCGACCGTTAAAAGGGCCATTTTTCAAATGGTCTCCAAAATTCGGCGAAATTAATTTTTTTAGGACCGTATCGTCAAAACATAGTTAGTTTTATTTTTTGGGAATTTTCGGAGTCCGTATGTGGCCCCGGTGAATTTAAATGTACGATCGAATTAATTAAATAAATGATTTAAATTATAAATTAAATAAAACAGGCTGAAAATGATCGTTTGGGCTGACGGGACCTAGCCCATTGCTTCCGGAATGGGGGCAATTAGGTGGGAGCAACTTTTGTTGGGCTGGAATTGGAGTTATCAGGGGTTAGTGGATTTTTTTATAAATTAGAACATTAAATATTATATTATTATAAATACACTGTATAATCTAAACCCTAATACGCGTATACTGTAGCCGCCACCCTTCAACCCATGGCCATAAATCTTTGAAACTTTCTTCCACAATAACTCATGATCCACTCACAAAAAACAATCGATCCTTTTGAAAATTCTGTAGTACTCTTCCTCCTCTACGTATCCATATCAAATTTGCAAATTTTCATTGAGAATTCGAGGAGAACCATCACCCCGAAGGGCTGTCGCTTCAAGTGCCGCTGATCCTCGTTGCCACGATTGAGCTTCAGGCCGTGGAGCCCACTGGTGCGCCTCTCGAGGCTCTACGCCGTAGCATTCTCTGATTGGTCTCTAGCTTCACCAATTCAAAGAAATTTCTAGACCAAAGTTTGAACAATTCTGAAAAACATCGGCATGTGTCTGTTGATAGAGGAAGAAGGGTAAATCCTTCATTATTTAATTAATTTATTTTATTTAAATTATTATCGATCTAAAATAAATCATATCTTATCCATATGAATTTGGAATTGAACGATTTTAGATCCGTTGCGACCGCGAGTTCGAGATCTACACTTCTGGACTGGTTAGAACTGATTTAGAGCAGATCAAAATTTTGGACAAATTAGATTCTGAATTGAAATGACTGTGAGAATTTCTATTTTTATAATTAAATATTCAATTATTTCTCTTTGTTCTGAATCCATGTTGTTACGATAATAAAATCAGATCTATGATGCTTGAATTTGAATTTGTTGAATGTTGATTGTGATGCTTATGTTTGTTAGATCTTGTTTGAATCTATAGTTTATTGGTTAGATCTCGATTTGAAATAAAAAATTTATTTTTATTTCAGATCTATGAATATGGATTTGATTTTACAATACAAGTCTCATCTTTTATTTAGGTGTATGAGACATAGTTTGATTAAATTTAGATTAACAATGAAATATTTATTTTATTGTTAACATGAATCAATGTTTTGTCAAATTTAGATTAACAATGAAATATTTATTTTATTGTTAACATGAATCAATGTTTGTCAAATTTAGATTAACAATAAAATATTCATTTTTATTGTTAACATGAAATATGATTTTGTTAAATTTAAATTTACAATAAAATATTCATTTTTATTGTTAACATGAAATATGATTTTGTCAAATATAGATTCACAATAAAATATTCATTTTTATTATTAAGATGGTTTTTGTCAAAAGTTTGTTTTCATTATAGTAATAAGATTAAAATAAAAAGACTAGGAAAAAAGATTAAAATAAAAAGATAACAAAAATTATCACCTTTGTTCAATAGTTTAGTTAAACAAAAATCACCACTTTTGTTTCATTGTTTAGTTGAAACCAAAATGGTCATATGTGTCAAGTTGTTTAGTTGAAACCAAAATGGTCATTTTTGTCAAATTGTTTAGTTGAAATAAAAATGTTCATTTTTGTCAAATTAGAATTGTTGAACAAAAATGTTCATTTTTGTCAAATTGGAATTGTTGAACAAAAATGTTCATTTTTATCATTTTGTTGAATTAGAATTTTCAACAAAAGTGAAAAGAACATTTTTATCATTTTGATTAATGTGACGACACGGAATTTCGCTCGATCCGAATCAGTCGTTAAACCGATCTAAACCATTCGAAACCCCTGATCGTTGAGAACAGGACAAAATAGAACGCAGACGGAAGAACATTTCATTGCTATTACAACAATTCCATCAGATACAAGAATATACAGAGTATAAATGAATAAATTACATTCGATAAATATCAGAGATTACAATAAATTACATAGCAGCGGAAAATAATACAAAGCACAACTGAAGGTGATATACGGATACAGAGCTTTCCGGATATCATTCCAGCTGTAAACCAGGATCCTGTGAATATAAATCTGCAAAACCAAAACTACTAGCTGCCCGTGCGGAAAATAGGGGCACCCAGAGTTTAGGTTAAAACAATAAACTCCAGGTCAGTCATGTGACTGGTGTGAGAACTAAAACAGTTATTTAAAACTTTACTTTAAAAGAGAGTAATTCAAGGGACCACGCCGTATAACACGGAACGGGTTTCCTCCCAAGAATACCAGTGCATAGAATAAACAACGCAGTGATTTTTCGAAAAATGAAGCTATTATAAGATCCAGGTCCCATCACACAATGCAACGCAAGCCGGAGGATAGGGTTTTCCCTTATAATAGCCAAACATGCTTGGTACGTTTAAAACAAATCATTGGATACTATAATAAGTGTATAGTGTCAAAACATTTCAATCATAAATATCAATCATAGGCGGCATGGGTACCATATATCATGTCGCCATACTAGTTCTACAATTAAAACCGTAATACACGTATTGGAAATTGGATTTCCGTCATGAGTCGAGGCAAGGGGCAAGCTCCTCTCCGCTTCGAGACACTCTAGCAAATGCTCAGGACTACACACTCTGGGTAGCCACTTGGATCGGTTGGGCCGGTCCTCACTTACGTTAGAGGATTGGCAATTCCTGAACACACGTTTCCCGGTCCTTACAGACCTATAATCGAGGCAGCTCATTCCAACAACCACAAAGGTGAAAAGTATATAAATGTCAGGGCTGGTAAGTCACTGACACCACCAAAGCTAGAAATAAACGTCGTGTTCTCCCAACGGCCCGTATCCCGTTTTTAACTCATACCGAGGTGTGAGGCTCGCGAATTCACGTTATACACAAAGCTTCCATGTAGGCGTGCTTTGATCATCAAACATAAGACTTTGCTTTTCAACAGAAGTCTTGATCATTGCATCTTAGCGTGCCACACAGGCAATTCATGCCATGCGATTGATGTCCATCGATATACAACCTCTGAGCTCGTACGTCTCAGAGAAGGGCGTTAAGCAAAAGAATAAATTCTCCGCCGCCAAACAGATGTATATTTAATAGAAATCAATCAACACAGAATAAAATCCATTGTCAGACACACAATCCATTTACAAGTCCGTTCTGGGTCTGAACGAAACCGGAGGCACTTTCCTCGCATATCCATCCATCTCCAAGTACGTCTGGACGACCACCAACTATTTCC
Source organism: Allium sativum (assembly GCA_030737875.1). Lineage (NCBI taxonomy): Eukaryota > Viridiplantae > Streptophyta > Magnoliopsida > Asparagales > Amaryllidaceae > Allium > Allium sativum. Next base: position 826,410,027 of record CM060913.1, read on the forward strand.
ATCCTCTTGGGTGTACAACCCAATCAGGATCGTCAGAAGTTATCCAAACGATGTGAAGACTTCCGGTCTTCGACCACCGTCTTCATCTTCGACTTATCGTCGAATCGGTTACTCAGAATGGGTATAAACCCGGCCTTTCCGAACAACCCGCGTATATTAAAAACAAATGTTACACAAACACAACATACGCCTCATTCCAACTCCGAATATTCTGTTATTTAAATATTCACCTTTTTTAGGGAAAGGTTCCCATTAATTTTATCCAAGATAAATTCTTTAAAATTTATTCTTTAATCTTCCTTTGGATGTTATTTCAAACCAAATTATGGTTTTTCAAACTAGTCGAGATTAGCGAACCACACCGAAGTAATTATTTATTTTATGTCCCAATCCCAACCTATTCATCCCATGAAGCAAAACTGGTGATACTCCATATCTAACACCACAGTGTTGTCAGTAAAATTAATTACCATTTCACGTTCAAATCTAATTAAAGATTTAACTATCGCCTTGGAGCAAAACTGGCGATACTCCATTCTCGCTCATTTCTAAATTTGATAATTTAGATTATAGATTCACATTTCAATCTAATTACAGATTCATTAAAACTCCTTTTACTGGGTTAAAGAACTAGGTGTTATTTAAAACACAGTTCACGACAAACCCAAATCAAATCCAATCAAATATATTAGAAATTCCGATTATTTAAAACCCCTTTTTAAATCTAATTTATTTATTTAAAAAATAATAATTGGGTTTTAAATTTAGTTCAAAACTAGTTCATTTCGATAAAAATCCATTTTTATCTTTTCAAATATGGAGTTTTTCACCCCAATTTTTCCCAAATCATTTCTTATGGTTTTACACAAATTATTGATCTTTTGAATAATTTTATCAAGGCCCGTACAGTCGATTTCCATCAACGGCCATCAAACTGCACTTATAGCGACCTTTTTCAAATTTGATTTGGACGTATCTCCAAATCCAACCGTTAGATTTCAAATTTCCAATATTCGTTAGAAAGCACTTTTCGATACGAACCCAACGGTTCCGGTTTTAGGAGAATCCAACGGTCGGATCTCCCGTAATGTCCGTTTGAAATAAATGGTCGAAATTCACGAACTACCGCGGCGCGGCGCGTTCTATTCAGGCCATTATATTATATATATATATATATATATAATATATATTTCGTCGATTTCTATTTAAAACGAATTTTATAAATCGTTTTAAATTCGTTTCAAAAACAATTTCAACTTCCATCTCAATTCAAATCAAAATTGAATCTTTCCTTATAAATTCGTTTTAAAATTCATTTCTATTCAATTCAAATTTCAATTCAATTTGAATTCATTTCAATTCGTTTTAAATTCAATTCGAATTCGTTTTCAATTCGAATTCGTTTCGAAATCGTTTTCTATTCAATTCATTTCGAAATCATGTAAAATCGATATAAATATCGTTCACGTCAAAATGGCGTCAATCTAATCAACACGGCTTCATATAATTCTATTTTCAAATATTCTATTTCAAATATTTCGATTTCAAATATTCTATTTCAAATATTTCTATTTCGAATATTTCTATTTCAAATATTTCTTATTATCAAAATATTTCGTTCAACACATGACTAATCTCAACAGATGAGTACTGTCAACACATGAACCTTTATTTTATATTGATAAAGATGTAAATTTTATTATTAAAATATTTCGTTCAACACATGACTAATCTCAACGGATGAGTACAGTCAACACATGAACCTTTATTTTATATTGATAAAGATGTAAATTCTATTATTAAAATATTTCGTTCAACACATGACTAATCTCAACGGATGAGTACAGTCAACACATGAACCTTTATTTTATATTGATAAAGATGTAAATTCTATTATTAAAATATTTTGTTCAACACATGACTAATCTCAACGGATGAGTACAGTCAACACATGAACCTTTATTTTATATTGATAAACATGTAAATTATATTATTAAAATATTTCGTTCAACACATGACTAGTCTCAACGGATGAGTACAGTCAACACATGAACCTTTATTTTATATTGATAAAGATGTAAATTATATTATTAAAATATTTCGTTCAACACATGACTAGTCTCAACGGATGAGTACAGTCAACACATGAACCTTAATTTTATATTGATAAAGATGTAAATTCTATTATTAAAATATTTCGTTCAACACATGACTAATCTCAACGGATGAGTACAGTCAACACATGAACCTTTATTTTATATTGATAAAGATGTAAATTATATTATTAAAATATTTCGTTCAACACATGACTAATCTCAACGGATGAGTACAGTCAACACATGAACCTTTATTTTATATTGATAAAGATGTAAATTCTTTATTTTCTAAATTGGAATGAGGCCCAATTAATCACCATATAAAGTTAATTATATGGATTCCATACAACACATGCATATAATAGCAACGAAAAATAATCAACAATCAACCAAAGTGCACTACACTGTATAAGCATCAAATATAGATATCTAACGCTTATAACAGCCTGTCAATCAATCGATCGACATATTTAATCAATCAGGATGAGTGAACTTCAAATTTCATCCCAACACCCGTGTGGGGTTTCAAACAATCAAACACAAATTTTATTCGTGCAGTTGGGCGATGTGTAAAATTTATCGTCCCAATCAATGTCAGTCAAATCAGTGTACATAAACAAACCGTCCGGTTTGTAAATGAATATTTATTTATTCACATTCACTATATTCATATTCACGTTAAAAATTATATTTTTAACGATAAAACATTTTATTTTAACATATGAATTTCTATTCAGTTCATTCTTTAAATAAAATGATATTTTTATTTTCTAACTTATTTTAGAAAATTTCGGTGGCATAACGACACGATACTAGAAACGGGACGAGGCCTAGCCTTATCCCCGGTCTAGTGAAGGCCCACGCCATTCACATATCAATCAAATTTACCAAACAACCAAATTCAAATCAAATCATCTAACTAATTTATGCAACCAAACAAACAAGTCCATGGTATGTGGACGATTGTGTCGGGTGCTGCTAAGCATCGTCTGCATCCTAGTATATATATATAACTAGAAAAGAAATTGAAAGGTGAGAAATTCTCACCAATAGCTATCCAATACCACGACTCTTCATTAATAGAAATCTTCATCGTTCTCGCCTTTTTGTCATCTTCGTTGCCCGTATTCTCTACATATGTAAAAATCGAATTTTTACTTCGCTATTCAACATATAAAAATCGAATTTTTACCTTGTTATTCAATATATAAAAATCGAATTTTTATTATGCTATATGGATAAAAATTCTATTTTTACATAGTTACTTTATAGATAAAAATAATATTTTTGCCTCGCTACTCTCTATACAAAGATTTCGCCTTTCCTATTTTTAAAATCTAATCTTTTCTATTTTAAAAATATCGTCTTTTCACTTTTAAAAATATCGTCTTTTCACTTTTAAAAATATCGTCTTTTCAAATATATCATTATAAAAATCACATTTTTATTTTTCTACACATATAAAGATGATATTTTTAATATTCCTATCATGTAAAAATTATATTTTTAATTCTCTACATATATAAAGACCGAATTTTTTCTCCTTTACCTTATAAAAATTCTATTTTTAACTTCTTGCTTATATAAAAATTATATTTTTACAACGCCCATCTTTTCTATGAACAAAAATCCTATTTTTGATTATGTAAAAATCGAACCTTTCACTCATTTAAAAATCGTTCCTTCACGTTATTAAAAATCTAATTATTACCTAAGGAAAAATCTAATCTTTACATAACTAAAGATCATAACCTTATCGGCTATTCATATAAATCAAAATCATATTTTTAATTTCAAAACTATATGTAAAAACCATATTTTTAATTTCAAAACTATATGTATAATAAAACTGATTTTTAACACTGATATTATATAGTAAAACTGAAAAATAAAAATTAAAAACGATGTAAACTATAAAACTTTCAAATCTTCGGATATGAAGAGGGTTGAGGGGGACGTTGATCTTCAAGTGGGAGGCGGGGAGGGGGTCTGGGTTGGGCGGCAGTCGGTTTCAAGGCGGCGGTGAGAGTGGCAGGCGGGGGTCAGGAGGGAGCGACGGGATTTGGGTGGTGGTCTGGGTTGCTGCGAGGAGAGGATCGAAGAAAGGAGGCAAGGGGGTGGGTCTGGTCTTTGGCACTTGAGCGACGGGATGGGGTTTCGTGGGGGGGGGGGGGGGGGGAAGGGTCGCGCTCGAACTGGAGGAGGGGGGGGGGGGAAGTCGCGCCACCGCGACGGCGGCGAGGTCATCGGGGAGAGCGGCGGCTCCTCCCCGCTTCGACTTCTTCTTCTTCTTCTTTTTTTTTGATAAAAATCGATTTTGAAAGAAGAGAGAGGGGGGGCAGCGTATAAAGGGAAGAGGGTTTTATTATTATTATTATTATTTAATTTGCAAAAAGTTGACTTTTACATACGACCTCTAAACGAGGCCCACCGCCTGTCGTCCATAGCGTATTACCCCTATTCCGAACACAATGGGATATGTATCGCAAGCTGATTTGATCGTTTCGATCTGTTTCCGTTGAATTTACATTTAAATCACTATATTGAATTTTAAACGTACATTTCAATTTATCGGGGTCACATACTAACTAGAAAAATTCTCGAAAAATATTTTCTAGCTTCGTATTGACGATATGGTCCTAACAAAACTAGTTTCGTCGAATTCTGAGACCGTTGGAAAAATGGCCAATTTCCAGTCGATTAAGATCAACTGAAACTGGTCAAACGCGTTTTCCTTTGCCACGCTCACATATTGATTCGAAAAATTATGAAATTTGGAATCTAGCAATAATTTGACACTGCGGATCCAACAAAAGTGGTTTCGTCGAAATCCGAGGTCATTTGCAAAATGTCTATTTTTAAGGGCCCGAATTCCATAGCGACTATTCAGAATTTTCAACTGGACATATCTTTTGATTCCCGCTATGAAATTTTTATTTTTCGGATTCGTTGGAAAGATATCATCATTTAGATCCTGTTGTTTTTGGTTTCGTTAAAATATGGGTTGTTTTGCACCCGATACGTTCAATTGAAGTTTGAAATCGAACTACCGCGCCATTTTCAATTCTATTTATAATTATATATAAATATTTATATTCTAACGACGACGTATATAATATATACGTTCTAAATATATTCAAAATAAATTTATCGTCGTTTTTATTTAAAATAATCTATTTTAAATCTTCAAAATTCGCTAAAATTGCCGAAATAAAAATTTTAAACTGGCTTAGAATTTCGGGTTATAACAATCTCCCCCACTTAAAACTTTTCATCCCCGAAAAGGAACAAAGTCGAAAGTGGTTTGATTATTCAACTCTACGTTCGTTCAGGCTTCCATTCTCCAACTTTTCAGTTTCTGAGAATTTCCAAATTTTCAAAAATTTGGCTAACACCCTAAATTTTCGAAAAATTTCGCCATAACCTCTCCTGCACCGGGAGCCACGGGAAAATCCCGAAATTGCCATATAGGCCTTCTGATCTCAAAAAGAAAAAAGCCAAGCGGCTAGCCAATCGGCTCATAAAATCATCATCACCCGAACAAAACAGTAAATTATAGTAAACATGTACCTATTTGTCGGGCGAACAAATTTTATTCTTCTGCTCTAGCCTCTTTGCTATGACCTGTTCAATGTAAGTATATGTATATGCAAGCAAATGCGACTAATTTTCAATACAGTTCAATATTTGATTCAATTAGGCTAAATGGTTCAAAATTATCAAACAAATAAATAAACGACACAAACATCAATCAATTAGTGAATTAGAGTTTTCAAATTCATAATTTTGATATATATACAAAAATCATGTTTTTGATGCCAATTCACAACAATGTGTTCTAGCTATATTAGTTTTGGTTCTCACACCAGTCTAATGGAAACATATAGAAAGCACACCTTTGAAACACGCAACTAATTACTAATGATGACGCGTCAATCATCAGAATCAGGTCCGGGCGACTAGAGTGTGATTCTATATCTATCCAGTATATTAAAACTTCGAATATACGTTCATGACGCGTATATACAAAACCTTTATATATTGGATTGTCCATATTCAAAATAAATAAATAATCAAATACGTTTAAAACGATTTAAATTTCAAAACAAAATTGTTTTCATTTGAAAATTATACTCTTCACACTCGTTCTAGGATACCACTGATCCCATCTCTAACGAGTCATTCTAATTGGATATTGCTAATCCAATATCTGATGAATTCTTTCGTATGGTTCTAATGTGTCTTGTTCGCGAGCTCTGTAAACCAAAGCTCTGATACCAAATGTGACGACACAGAATTTCGCTCGATCCGAATCATTCGTTAAACCGATCTAAACCGTTCGAAACCCCTGATCGTTGAGAACAGGACAAAATAGAACGCAGACGGAAGAACATTTCATTGCTATTACAACAATTCCATCAGATACAAGAATATACAGAGTATAAATGAATAAATTACATTCGATAAATATCAGAGATTACAATAAATTACATAGCAGCGGAAAATAATACAAAGCACAACTGAAGGTGATATACGGATACAGAGCTTTCCGGATATCATTCCAGCTGTAAACCAGGATCCTGTGAATATAAATCTGCAAAACCAAAACTACTAGCTGCCCGTGCGGAAAATAGGGGCACCCAGAGTTTTGGTTAAAACAATAAACTCCAGGTCAGTCATGTGACTGGTGTGAGAACTAAAACAGTTATTTAAAACTTTACTTTAAATGAGAGTAATTCAAGGGACCACGCCGTATAACACGGAACGGGTTTCCTCCCAAGAATACCAGTGCATAGAATAAACAACGAAATGCTTTTTCGAAAAATGAAGCTATTATAAGACCCAGGTCCCATCACACAATGCAACACAAGCCGGAGGATAGGGTTTTCCCTTATAATAGCCAAACATGCTTGGTACGTTTAAAACAAATCATTGGATACTATAATAAGTGTATAGTGTCAAAACATTTCAATCATAAATATCAATCATAGGTGGCATGGGTACCATATATCATGTCGCCATACTAGTTCTACAATTAAAACCGCAATACACGTATTGGAAATTGGATTTCCATCATGAGTCGAGTCAAGGGGCAAGCTCCTCTCCGCTTCGAGACACTCTAGCAAATGCTCAGGACTACACACTCTGGGTAGCCACTTGGATCGGTTGGGCCGGTCCTCACTTACGTTAGAGGATTGGCAATTCCTGAACACACGTTTCTCGGTCCTTACAGACCTATAATCGAGGCGCCTCATTCCAACAACCACAAAGGTGAAAAGTATATAAATGTCAGGGCTGGTAAGTCACTGACACCACCAAAGCTAGAAACAAACGTCGTGTTCTCCCAACGGCCCGTATCCCGTTTTTAACTCATACCGAGGTGTGAGGCTCGCGAATTCACGTTATACACAAAGCTGTCACGTAGGCGTGCTTTAATCATCAACCACAAGACTTTGCTTTTCAACAGAAGTCTTGATCATTGCATCTTAGCGTGCCACACAGGCAATTCATGCCATGCGATTGATGTCCATCGATATACAACCTCTGAGCTCGTACGTCTCAGAGAAGGGCGTTAAGCAAAAGAATAAATTCTCCGCCGCCAAACAGATGTATATTTAATAGAAATCAATCAACACAGAATAAAATCCATTGTCAGACACACAATCCATTTACAAGTCCGTTCTGGGTCTGAACGAAACCGGATGCACTTTCCTCGCATATCCATCCATCTCCAAGTACGTCTGGACGACCACCAACTATTTCCATCCTCTTGGGTGTACAGCCCAATCAGGATCGTCAGAAGTTATCCAAACGATGCGAAGACTTCCGGTCTTCGACCACCGTCTTCATCTTCGACTTATCGTCGAATCGGTTACTCAGAATGGGTATAAACCTGGCCTTTCCGAACGACCCGCGTATATTAAAAACAAATGTTACACAAACACAACATACGCCTCATTCCAATTCCAAATATTCTGTTATTTAAATATTCACCTTTTTTAGGGAAAGGTTCCCATTAATTTTATCCAAGATAAATTCTTTAAAATTTATTCTTTAATCTTCCTTTGGATGTTATTTCAAACCAAATTATGGTTTTTCAAACTAGTCGAGATTAGCGAACCACACCGAAGTAATTATTTATTTTATTTCCCAATCCCAACCTATTCATCCCATGAAGCAAAACTGGTGATACTCCATATCTAACACCACAGTGTTGTCGGTAAAATTAATTACCATTTCACGTTCAAATCTAATTAAAGATTTAACTATCGCCTTGGAGCAAAACTGGCGATACTCCATTCTCGCTCATTTCTAAATTTGATAATTTAGATTATAGATTCACATTTCAATCTAATTACAGATTCATTAAAACTCCTTTTACTGGGTTAAAGAACTAGATGTTATTTAAAACACAGTTCACGACAAACCCAAATCAAATCCAATCAAATATATTAGAAATTCCAATTATTTAAAACCCCTTTATAAATCTAATTTATTTATTTAAAAAATAATAATTGGGTTTTAAATTTAGTTCAAAACTAGTTCATTTCGATAAAAATCCATTTTTATCTTTTCAAATATGGAGTTTTTCACCCCAATTTTTCCCAAATCATTTCTTATGGTTTTACACAAATTATTGATATTTTTAATAATTTTATCAAGGCCCGTACAGTCGATTTCCATCAACGGCCATCGAACTGCACTTATAGAGACCTTTTTCAAATTTGATTTGAACGTATCTCCAAATCCAACCGTTAGATTTCAAATTTCCAATATTCGTTAGAAAGCTCTTTTCGATACGAACCCAACGGTTCCGGTTTTAGGAGAATCCGACGGTCGGATCTCCCGTAATGTCCGTTTGAAATAAATGGTCGAAATTCACGAACTACCGCGGCGCGGCGCGTTCTATTCAGGCCATTATATTATATATATAATATATATAATATATATAATATATATTTCGTCGATTTCTATTTAAAACGAATTTTATAAATCGTTTTAAATTCGTTTCAAAAACAATTTCAACTTCCATCTCAATTCAAATCAAAATTGAATCTTTCCTTATAAATTCGTTTTAAAATTCATTTCTATTCAATTCAAATTTCAATTCAATTTGAATTCATTTCAATTCGTTTTAAATTCAATTCGAATTCGTTTTCAATTTGAATTCGTTTCGAAATCGTTTTCTATTCAATTCATTTCGAAATCGTGTAAAATCGAAATAAATATCGTTCACGTCAAAATGGCGTCAATCTAATCAACACGGCTTCATATAATTCTATTTTCAAATATTCTATTTCAAATATTTCGATTTCAAATATTCTATTTCAAATATTTCTATTTCGAATATTTCTATTTCAAATATTTCTTATTATCAAAATATTTCGTTCAACACATGACTAATCTCAACGGATGAGTACTGTCAACACATGAACCTTTATTTTATATTGATAAAGATGTAAATTTTATTATTAAAATATTTCGTTCAACACATGACTAATCTCGACGGATGAGTACAGTCAACACATGAACCTTTATTTTATATTGATAAAGATGCAAATTCTATTATTAAAATATTTCGTTCAACACATGACTAATCTCAATGGATGAGTACAATCAACACATGACTAATCTCAACGGATGAGTACAGTCAACACATGAACCTTTATTTTATATTGATAAAGATGCAAATTCTATTATTAAAATATTTCGTTCAACACATGACTAATCTCAACGGATGAGTACAGTCAACACATGAACCTTTATTTTATATTGATAAAGATGTAAATTCTATTATTAAAATATTTCGTTCAACACATGACTAATCTCAACGGATGAGTACAGTCAACACATGAACCTTTATTTTATATTGATAAAGATGTAAATTCTATTATTAAAATATTTCGTTCAACCCATGACTAATCTCAACGGATGAGTACAGTTAACACATGAACCTTTATTTTATATTGATAAAGATGTAAATTCTATTATTAAAATATTTCGTTCAACACATGACTAGTCTCAACGGATGAGTACAGTCAACACATGAACCTTTATTTTATATTGATAAAGATGTAAATTCTATTATTAAAATATTTCGTTCAACACATGACTAATCTCAACGGATGAGTACAGTCAACACATGAACATTTATTTTATATTGATAAAGATGTAAATTCTATTATTAAAAAATTTCGTTCAACACATGACTAATCTCAACGGATGAGTACAGTCAACACATGAACCTTTATTTTATATTGATAAAGATGTAAATTCTTTATTTTCTAAATTGGAATGAGGCCCAATCAATCACCATATAAAGTTAATTATATGGATTCCATACAACACATGCATATAATAGCAACGAAAAATAATCAACAATCAACCAAAGTGCACTACACTGTATAAGCATCAAATATAGATATCTAACGCTTATAACAGCCTGTCAATCAATCGATCGACATATTTAATCAATCAGGATGGGTGAACTTCAAATTTCATCCCAACACCCGTGTGGGGTTTCAAACAATCAAACACAGATTTTATTCGTGCAGTTGGGCGATGTGTAAAATTTATCGTCCCAATCAATGTCATTCAAATCAGTGTACATAAACAAACCGTCCAGTTTGTAAATGAATATTTATTTATTCACATTCACTATATTCATATTCACATTAAAAATTAGATTTTTAACGATAAAACATTTTATTTTAACATATGAATTTCTATTCAGTTCATTCTTTAAATAAAATGATATTTTTTTTTCTAACTTATTTTAGAAAATTTCGGCGGCATAACGGCACGATACTAGAAACGGGACGAGGCCTAGCCTTATCCCCGGTCTAGTGAAGGCCCACGCCATTCACATATCAATCAAATTTACCAAACAACCAAATTCAAATCAAATCATCTAACTAATTTATGCAACCAAACAAACAAGTCCATGGTCTGTGGATGATTGTGTCGGGTGCTGCTAAGCATCGTCTGCATCCTAGTATATATATATAACTAGAAAAGAAATTGAAAGGTGAGAAATTCTCACCAATAGCTATCCAATACCACGACTCTTCATTAATAGAAATCTTCATCGTTCTCGCCTTTTTGTCATCTTCGTTGCCCGTATTCTCTACATATGTAAAAATCGAATTTTTACTTCGCTATTCAACATATAAAAATCGAATTTTTACCTTGTTATTCAATATATAAAAATCGAATTTTTATTATGCTATATGGATAAAAATTCTATTTTTACATAGTTATTTTATAGATAAAAATAATATTTTTGCCTCGCTACTCTCTATACAAAGATTTCGCCTTTCCTATTTTTAAATTCTAATCTTTTCTATTTTAAAAATATCGTCTTTTCACTTTTAAAAATATCGTCTTTTCACTTTTAAAAATATCGTCTTTTCACTTTTAAAAATATCGTCTTTTCAAATATATCATTATAAAAATCACATTTTTATTTTTCTACACATATAAAGATGATATTTTTAATATTCCTATCATGTAAAAATTATATTTTTAATTCTCTACATATATAAAGACCGAATTTTTATCTCCTTTACCTTACAAAAATTATATTTTTAACTTCTTGCTTATATAAAAATTATATTTTTACAACGCCCATCTTTTCTATGAACAAAAATCCTATTTTTTATTATGTAAAAATCGAACCTTTCACTCATATAAAAATCGTTCCTTCACATTATTAAAAATCTATTTTTTACCTAAGGAAAAATCTAATCTTTACATAACTAAAGATCATAACCTTATCGGCTATTCATATAAATCAAAATCATATTTTTAATTTCAAAACTATATGTGAAAACCATATTTTTAATTTCAAAACTATATGTATTATAAAACTGATTTTTAACACGGATATTATATAGTAAAGCTGAAAACTAAAAACGATGTAAACTATAAAACTTACAAATCTTCGGATATGAAGAGGGTTGAGGGGGACGTTGATCTTCAAGTGGGAGGCGGGGAGGGGGTCTGGGTTGGGCGACAGTCGGTTTCAAGGCGGCGGTGGGAGTGGCAGGCGGGGGTCAGGAGGGAGCGACGGGATTTGTGTGGTGGTCTGGGTTGCTGCGAGGAGAGGATCGAAGAAAGGAGGCTAGGGGGTCTGGTCTTTGGCACTGGAGCGACGGGATGGGGTTTCGTGGGGGGGGGGGGGGGGGAAGGGTCGCGCTCGAACTGGAGGAGGGGGGGGGGGGGTCGCGCCACCGCGACGGCGGCGAGGTCATCGGGGAGGGCGGCGACTCCTCCCCGCTTCGACTTCTTCTTCTTCTTTTTTTTCCTGATAAAAATCGATTTTGAAAGAAGAGAGGGGGGGGGGGGGCAGCGTATAAAGGGAAGAGGGTTTTATTATATATATATTTATTATTTAATTTGCAAAAAGTTGACTTTTACATACGACCTCTAAACGAGGCCCACCGCCTGTCGTCCATAGCGTATTACCCCTATTCCGAACACAATGGGATATGTATCGCAAGCTGATTTGATCGTTTCGATCAGTTTCTGTTGAATTTACATTTAAATCACTATATTGAATTTTAAACGCACATTTCAATTTACCGGGGTCACATACTAACTAGAAAAATTCTCAAAAAATATTTTCTAGCTTCGTATTAACGATACGGTCCTAACAAAACTAGTTTCGTCGAATTCTGAGACCGTCGGAAAAATGGCCAATTTCCAGTCGATTAAGATCAACTGAAACTGGTCAAACCCGTTTTCCTTTGCCACGCTCACATATTGATTCGAAAAATTATGAAATTTGGAATCTAGCAATAATTTGACACTGCGGATCCAACAAAAGTGGTTTCGTCGAAATCCGAGGTCATTTGCAAAATGTCTATTTTTAAGGGCCCGAATTCCATAGCGACTATTCAGAATTTTCAATTGGACATATCTTTTGATTCCCGCTATGAAATTTTGATTTTTCGGATTCGTTGGAAAGATATCATCATTTAGATCCTGTTGTTTTTGGTTTCGTTAAAATTCGGGTTGTTTTGCACCCGATACGTTCAATTGAAGTTTGAAATCGAATTATCGAACTACCGCGCCATTTTCAATTATATTTATAATTATATATAAATATTTATATTCTAACGACGACGTATATAATATATACGTTCTAAATATATTCAAAATAAATTTATCGTCATTTTTATTTAAAATAATCTATTTTAAATCTTCAAAATTAGCTAAAATTGCCGAAATAAAAATTTTAAACTAGCTTAGAATTTCGGGTTATTACAATTAAATTGGAACTCTCTACAAAAATGAAATATCAATTTTTGTCAGCTGGTTGAATTAGAACTTTCAACATATATGAAATATCAATTTTGTCAATTCGTTGAATTAGAATTTTCAACAAAAAAATGAAATATCAATTTTGTGTCATTTTGTTGAATTAGGATTTTCAACAAAAGTAAAAGATACATTTTTATCATTATGTTGAATGTAATATAAGAAAGGAGAAAATTATTCATGTTTTAGAAATAAAACATGACTACATTAAAAATTCAACTTTTTAATGAAATGTTAGAAACTAGGAAAAAGGGATTTTTCAACAAAAATGAGAAAGACCATTTTTATCATTTTGTTGAGTTAGAATTTTCAACAAAAATGAAAAGGACCACAAATGACATTTTTGTTTACAATGCATATATTAGAATTTATATGCATAGTTAAAATGACATTTTTATTTACAATGCATATATTAGAATTTATATGCATAGTTAAAATTACATTTTTATTTACAATGCATATATTAGAATTTATATGCATAGTTAAAATTACATTTTTATTTACAACGCATATATTAGAATTTATATGCATAGCTAAAATTACACTTTTATTTACAATGCATACATTAGAATTTATATGCATAGTTAAAATAACATTTTTATTTACAAAGCATATATTAGAAATTATATGCAAAGTTAAAATATCATTTTATTGACAATACGTACATTAGAATTTGCAAGAATTAATTTATTTGTAAAAACATACACCGAAAACTTTGTACAAATAAAATATTCCTTTTTATTGGTTAAAGTTAAAAATAGAAATACAAATAAGAATAAGTTTTTATTTGTCATTAGCTTAATTGTCATGTAAATAAAATATATTTTATTTGACATTATGAACATGTAGAAATGGTTATGCCAATAGAAACATTCTTTTATTTAGCGTGATAAACTCGTTAGTGAAATCATTGGATGGTTTGTATTTATATATAATTATATATATAAATATAAATTAAAATTAAACGAATCACGCGCGGTAGTTCATGTTTTGGAATCGTAACTTTAAACGATTATACCGAAAGATCCGACCGTCGGATTTTCCCAAAACTGGAACCGTTAGGACTGCTTTGGGAAGATCTTTCCAATGATTTTTTTTTAAATTCAATGGCTAGATTTCGATAAAAGTGTAAAACAAATTCTGATAAAAACAGCGCCAGGGCCGCCTATTGACCCGAAGCGTCGTTGAATTAAATTTTGTTATTTTTATATAAATAAAAATAGCAACAAATCATTATTAAATACTATTAACGATATGAAATGGTTTTAAATTATATATATGCGAGAATTATTTGAAAATACCGAGTTCAATCTCATTTCAAATAATTATACGATGATTTAAATCAAAGATATTAAAGACAACGATTGAAGACCGACGACCTTCACATCGAATGGACGACTACTGATGCCCGACATTGGTTAGCTCCCATTAAAGGGTTAAAATTGGTAGTTTTTCCGGACGTACTTGTTGATTGTCCCAATATGCGAGCACCTCTCTTCCGTATTGGACATACGGACGAGGAATAAGGTGTCTTCGGTTTCGTTCAGACCCAGAACGGACTTGTGAATGGATGTGTGTTCGACATTGGATTTCATTACATGTAAATTGATTTCTATTTAATATATATCTGTTGGTGGCAGAGAATTTATTCTCTTGCTTAATACCCTTCTATGAGACGCATGGGCTCAGAGGTTATATATTGGTAGTTATCGATCGCATGGCGTGAACTGTCAATGTGGCATGACAAGATGCAAATGATCGAGGCTTTTGTTGAAAAGAAGAGCCTGGTGGTTGATGATCAAAGCATAGCCTATTTCGGCGTAGCTTTGTGTATAGCATTACCTCGCAAGCCACACACCCCGGTAAGAGACAGAAACAAGACAAGGGAACGCAGGGAGTGCACACGTTTCTTTCTAGCTAGAAGTGGTATCAGGGTTTTGCAAGCCCTGACATTTTACTTATGTGGTTGATGGATTATGAGGCGCCTTAGATCTATTGGTCGATAGTGACCAAATTATAGGTTCAATAGGACCGGGAAACGTGTGTTCAGGAATTGCCAATCCACTAAGGTATATTTGTGGACCGGCCCTGCAAGATCCAAGGGTTCACTACGGGGGATCCTGAGACATTGCTAGAGTGTCTCGAATCGGTAAGGAGATCGTCCCTAGCCTTTACTCACGATGGAAACCCAATTTCCAATACTACATTACGGTTTTGATTGTAAACCTATGTGTGGCGACATAGTATATGGTAGCTATACCGTCTAGGATTGATACATTTATTTTGAAGTATTTTAAAACTGATTATGTCGACGGCAAAAAATGTCGCAAACACCAAAGATTCCTAATTACTAGGAATTATAAATATGGTCGCATAGACAAGAACGTATTATAGAACATAAACAGTAAATAACACAAGAGATTTATAGTGGTTCAGCCTCAAGGAGGGCCTACGTCCACTTTGAAGAGTTGTAGGAATTTTATTGATCACTTAAAAGATTACAAGGTTGAGATCCTCTCATTACATTCATTGACTACGATATATGAAGCTACAATAGTCATATTTGCAAGAAATAGTAAAATGGACAAGTTTGTCCTTCTTCTTCCTCAAAGAGGAGATTCCATTAATGAAGCTTTATGGAGGTCTCAAAGCCCAAGAATCTCTCTCCTTTTAAGTATGAGGTAGTGGAGTATTTATAGGAAGTGGTTAGGTAGGGGTTAGGTAGGAGTAGGTAGAAATAGAGACCACATGCAGAAAATTCGCACCCACCAGGCCTGCATACCAGAAATTAGCACCCCCTGGACGGGGGTACGAAATTTCGAACCTCACCTGGAGGTTCGAAATTCCATACCCCCGGGGGTGGGGGGGGGTTCGAAATTTCGAACCTCTCCTGGAGGTTCGAGTTTTCGTACCCCCAGGGTGGTTCGAAATTTCGTACCCCCTGATGGGGTACGAAATTTCGAACCCCGCCTGGGGTACGAAATTGATGAGGAGGAAGCTGGACTTCTTGGTGCTGAATCCTTTCCATTTTTAGGGTGTCAAAGTTCCTCAACCGGAAGTGAAGGAATCCACCATTTTGCTGGTCCGGAGTGAAGGAATCTGGGCTTTCGGCATGAAGAAAATCGGATGAATCAGGTGGTGCCCATAGTTTCGGCCTAACCGGCTAAGTCGATCGCCGCTGGGACTGTGGGGCCCCGGACCCCCACCGGCGCTGCGCCCGAACCCGCTTGATGGCTCGCCTTCGGCTCGGAGTACGGCTCGCCTTCGGCTCGGATGCGGACGGATACTGATGGAGGTTGCGTCTGAGGGATGCGACGTCCTGCTAGTGGCTAGACTCGAGCCTTCTGATACTGGCCCCCGGTTGATATTGGCGACACCTCCAGGCTGTAATATCACACGATATGTTGAGTCGAGCGTGTCTTGAGTACTTTTGGTGACTGAACCAAAAGGCCAATTAACATTTGCCCCCCCCCCCAAAGTATGTCTTGTCTGGACGTTTTGTCTTGGCAAGATGTGCTTTGGAATGAAAGTTGAAATGATAGTTGGGTTGCGGATTTATCCTGTAAGTTATAGGAAAGACATGTTAGTTTGAGGGCATGCTCGTTGGGGAATCATGAGCGAGCCGCTGTTGGTTTGTTGTCGCACTCGCATTGCTTAGTAGCCATATAGTGCCGTCGTCGCGCATTTTAGGCAACTTGACATTTGTGGGGGACGTGCGTACGCGGGCGCTTTGATGATTGAGCATTTGGTGAGTATGCAAGTGGTCATTGAGTCTTGATTGACTTGGTAGCCAGTGCTTCAAAGATAAGTGGATGTAGCCGTATTTAGGTGTACGATCTTGAATTCTGACCTTGGAACGTTCGGTTGGGGCATCTCGATCCCCTGATTGTAGTTACTTTCTTTCTCCTCTTTTCCGGATAGAAAATCATTGTAGGGCTTGGAGGATGCCAAAATACTTCTTTTGTACTTTGGTTGTTCGAGGTATTGTTAGGTTTTTGGGAGAAGGGAAGAGAGATGTGGAAAGTAAGAGGGCTTTTGGATCTGGTGCCCAAGAACATGGAGCGGCGGATCTTAGGAAACGGGATCAGGAATTTGGATAAAGGTTGCCAAGCATGTGTGAATACGGGATTGGGCTTTGTGTCCCAAATGCTTATTAAATCTTTCACGCTCTTTAGGAGTTCGAATCTTGGTTGAGGAGATGATAACTAAGCCGATGCGCGGGAGCATGAGACATAACTTTGCACTCCCACGACTTTGTCGAACCTTGTCTTCGATCTTGAATTAGTAAACTTGAACCTTTACATGGCGCCATATGAGCGGACAGTGATTAGTGATTTTTGGTCTCGCGACGTGGTCCTCAAGGAATGGACCTGCTTGGATTGTCAGCTTGAATTCTTGTGTAAGATATCGACACATGGTTAAGCAGTTAGTCTTGGGATCCGATCAATAACCTAAACATGATGTGGTCGCATCTAAAATTAGGCGTTGCACTGGCGGTTGGTGATGGCCGTGGCGTTAGTTGTTGAGGCTAAAGGCTACCACCATGTTCCGGAGCGTCAAATTTTTGTGGAGTCCGGGTAATGATGGAAGCCGAGAAGCCTCCAGGGCCTAAACTCTGGCTCCGGATTTTTTCCTTTGCGAGGTGAAGGTGCTCAAAACACGGTGGCTCCGTAGGATACTATGAAGATGATGCCAGGGCAGAAAATTAAGGGGATCCGATCGGGTCTTGAGATTGCCAGGCCAGTGTGACAATCCGTAGAGGGTTGCCCCAGGCCCGGGTACCTGCTAGATTCTGCTCGACGTTAGATACGAGCTAGCAAGCTCGGATTGTTGCTCAATGTTTCATGTCTGATCGGTAATTGAAGTTGAACTCAACACAATTGGTTGGCGAATGATTCTGGAAATGAACTTATTCGGACTGATTGCTCGGATACGTGCGCAAGATGCAGGCATATGGTCGAGTCATTGGTCTCCAACCCAATTATGTCAGGGTCGTTAACCGATTCGGAAAATGGTGCTGACGTTTACTGGTAACAACTGCCATAGTTATCCAAACTAGGTGTCGTCGCCGCGTTTCGATGTGCTTGTAGGTATGCATCGAGGGGTGTGAGTTAGCTTCATGTTGCGTTTAAGTATGAGTTTGCTGGCAGGGCGCTGAGACCTTGCGAACCGAATGAACTGGCCATGGAAACCCGAGAACTTGCACTGAAATATGGATTTTTTTAATTTGCGTATTGAGAATTTATCTAAGTTCTCCAGTTCCTCGGGGAACTGCGATCGTATTGTTTCCTCTGCCCTTCGGCTCGGGCCTCTATGTCTGGTCTGCCCAGTACTACCGGGAGTTTAGAAGTTTCCGAGACCCAAGGTTTTGGGTTGGGTCCTTCTCGTGGCGAGGTGTATGTTCCTCCTTAGAATGGTTGCCCCCACGGCTGTGGCATAGAAATGCCAGCGCGAAAGCTGGTGGAGATCCTCCTCAGGTCCTGCGATGAGTAAGCTGGTGCAAGGATAAGTAGGGGACTGCCCCAACGCTCGAGTACTTGCTGCCCGAAAAGGATGCGAGCGATGAACCCTCAAAAGTCAAATAGTTGCTTCCTTTGACAGGAAGCTCCCTTTGGAGCGGAGGCGACGCCAGGCTTTGCCCCCGTGCTTCCTCAAGCGTCCAAGTCCCGGTTGGAGTTACAGTAGGAACAATCTGGAGTAGTAGGAGAACCCATGGCTTCGGACTCCCATATTTGCATGAGCCTCCTTGGAGGAGGAGAAGTTGTGTTTGGTCAAAGCGCTCATGCGACGGGCACAACCGGTGTAAGTGTACAAACAATGCATGCTATGCTGGAAGATCAGGAAGCCCGACTAGTGGCAGAGTCGGAGGAGCTGGAAGGGAAGAGGGACATAATGAGGCTGCCATACAAGATGCATGGACAAAGGCTAGTCAGGATGCCCAGGAGAAATCTGCTGCTGTGGTGGCGAAAAGGTAGGCCGATGCTGAAGCGGAGAAGGAGAGGGCCTCTGAGTAGGGTAGGAAGAAGGAAAGCCGTCGATGATGCCCCCTAAAAGAGGGCGAGAGGACTCTTAGCAACTTGAACCGGATGCAGTTATGCGACTCCAGGCCAGGGAGCTTGCTGATCAGAAAGCCACCGAAGATAACGAGAAGAGAGCGGAGCTTGGTGACAGGACGACTTGAGGAGACACCTATGCTGGATTGGTCTTTTCTTCTTACATCGTCCCTAATCCGTTTCCATGCGTTGCTCTCTGGGAGGCTATGATGATTTCAAGCAGCGAGGATGATGGCGGAAGGCGCGCATCGATGCTTAATGAATCCAATACTCTTGTGTGGAGTAGAGGAGGAGGAAGCGGTTCTAGAAGGAAAGGGCCTGTCATTGGTGGCGACCTGCCGGTATCGAACCTGTACAGACAAAAGAAAAGAAAAGGATGAGTAGCATCAGTAATTGTTAAAGGAATTAAATATGCTTTGGGTTAGGTGAACCAATAGTATATGCGAGTGTGGTCCTCGCTTTTGGTCCTTAAAGACATGGTGTGGTATTCATGAATACCCTGTCATCAGAGAGAAGGGATGTTAGACATGTAGTTTGTCTTATGTGTGTGTGAAACGGAAAATGAATTAGTAAAGATCTCATTTTGTGTTAACTGTTCGGATGTTCCTCCCATGTTTTTGGGCGTCCCGTACTTACATGGGCATACTTATCATTACATTTAACAAAAAAGCGATTGTGAGTGTTGTGCCCCAGGCTGGTGATTCCAGGGGGTCTGATTGTGTGTCGCGCTCTGGGTTGTAGTTCCAAAGGGGTGGAATTGAGTGCCACGCTCTGGGTCGTTGTTCCAGAGGGGCAAGACAGAGTACTGCGCTCTGGGTTGTTGTTCCAGAGGGGTGAGATTGAGCACAGGCTTCTAGTAAGTTTCCTTCAACTTAGGAAACCCGTAGTTTGTGAAGCCAGGCTAGAGCGCCTGCTATTTTTTCTTGGGTTGCCCGGGATTAAACTCGAGAGTAGCGGAGGCGTATGATGCCGTGTAATGCGGTCCATCCAGAGGGTGGCTCTCCCATCATTCATCGGGTTCGAGCAAGTGACGACGTCGTTTATTCGTCGGAGAAAAGCTCCGATCATCAGCGCGTACGGTCCGATCGTGGCCATAAGCTGCACCTAAGCCTTTAGGGCTTCGGGGAAACGATTTAACGTCGGTCCCGATGCTGTGCCGGTATTCGACAGGTACCCGTAGCCAGGGGGAAGTGTACATTGCTCCCGCTTGTATGTTGGGCGGCCCCAAGTCGCGTGGGACTTGGGCGAACGATTCGAGTTAGAGGTTATTTATACTCGGTCGCGCCACGGGTCGGCGACTCGAGTGGCATGGCCGGCTCCCGTGCTCGAGGTGTCGGTCGTTGCCAATATGATTAGGCCACGGGGTTGGTTCGCGGTTGAGACGGCGGTGCCGGTCCCAATGTTAGGGGCGGGTACGACGGTCGGAAGTTTGAGCGCAAGCTGGTTGTTAGGATTAACCAAACATGTCATGCATGGAGCAAACATGGAAGGGAGACAGGAAACTGAACATCACTCCTACGGATATCTCTGGTAGTAGTAGCCTTTGCAATTCCTCGAATTGCAGGAAAGCAAAGCATCGTTGAAAGGCCTGAATTGATTGTACACTAAGTTGTGTAGAGTAGAGGTGAAGATGTTCGTTGTTCCATGCCCTTGGGAGATCGGCTCCGTCCATGGTTGATGGTTTGAAAGTTCCATCTCTAAGCTTCCGTTGTATGAGTGTGGGCCTTCCTATCGAGGGGCGAGGCCTGCTGGTGGAGGAAGGACCCGTTGTAAGATGAGGTTGCCGATATTGAGGTCCTTATGGCAGACTCTAGAGTTGAAGTATCGGGCTACTCGTTGCTGATTAAAGCTTGATCCAGGGGACCGGTTCACGGGTCGGAGATGTTGATCCAGTGTAGTGCGCTCGTGTATATGAATTAGCCGTAATGGTTGACTATAGGTCAGACAAAAGCCACTTGGAAGGCTTACAGCACTTGGGGCCTGATATCAACTAGATCGGCGCAAAAGGCAACCCACGTGAGGCGAATTGTGAGGCATGGATGCTTATTGTTGCCATAGTCCTGACGAGCTAGGGGGGATGATCTTGAGGGATTAATTGTTGGTCGAGTTTTTTTAGTGGGAATCTCTGGTGAGCGTTGAGTGGCTCGGAGACCCTATGCAGTGCAGACCTCTAATGAGCGTCGAGTGGCTCGAAGGTTCCATATAGTGGGAACCCCCGATGAGCGTCGAGTGGCTCAGAGATCCTGTGCAATGGGAATCTTTGATGAGCGTTGAGTAGCTCGGAGTTTCTGTTGGCTCGCTTTTTGACCAAGCCACCCAGGATCATTCGTAAGAGGAAAGCAAGAAACCACGTTCCCCAAGAATATGAAGGAACGGATCGTACTCTATCGACTCGCCCAGGAACGGATCGCACTCTATCGACTCGCCCAGGAACGGATCGCACTCTATCGACTCGCCCACGAAGGATCGCGTCTCGACGGATCGCCCCCATCTCATCAGCGAACGGCACATCCAGGCGATCTGATCCAAACTTATATTGTTGCCCAGAGCGAACCGATCCGATCCCTTGGTGCATGGCGAACCTTCTGACCCGTTCAAGCACGAGCTAGTCTTCAGCGATCCGAATCGCACGGATCTGGCGACACGTGTCCCTAACCGTCATCTGGACCAATTCTCCCCATCTGCACGATCCGATTTTCAAGCAGATTGCGACACCTGTCCACAACGGCTAATTTGACCATTTCCTCAACGGTGGCGATGCGATCCGATGTTCTCGGGATCTGTGCCACGTGTTATCACGACCCGCCTGACAAAATCAGCTATAAATAGCCCAGAGCTTGGCATTTTTCGGGATCTTTTGGCAATATTGAGTACTGAATCCGCCATTGTTGTCAAACTACTGAAATATTGAGAGAAATCCTTGTTGTAATAGCTTTCAAAGCATAAACAATAATATATAAAGTGGATGTAGGCTCGTTAACGCCGAACCACTATAAATTCTGAGTGTTATTTTCTTTTTCCTCGTTCTTCATTTGAAATTCTATAGCATTCATAACAATTTGGGTGTTAGGTCCAAATTTCGATCTAACATTTTTGGTGCTTTCATTGAGAGACTCAGTCCTAAAGTTTCACTATTCTCTTCTTTGAAGATTCCAGCGATTCGGACATCATGGCTGGAAAAAGAGCTAAAGCTTCACAGACCAACGAAACGATTGAAGAGAGTGTGCACGAACTGGGCAACGAAGAAACTCTGGATCGCGGAGCGCAGGGGGCGAACCGATCCGATGAAGACACCGCGTTCCGAGTCGATGAGAAAGAGACGATCCAGGCCGCTGAAGGGGTTGTTACTCGATCCCAAGGTAACGCCTCACAACCTCCGCGTACCACGACCACGAATCGACCTCAGGAGGGCGCAGCGAGTCGCCATCCACGAACTGCAGCTATCCGAACTGATGGTCAGACTACAACTCGACCTGGAAAAGAACCTATGACTCGCTCCTATCGTCCTGGAACCTCTACTCGACCCGGTTCGAGCTCTCTGCGCATAAGAGAGAGTGATGATGACCAATATGATCCTGCTGCTCCTGTCACTGAGGGGGATCTCTCTCGCTTCGCCGAAATGTGGGATAGGTTGTTTGATGAGTTGGCTGCCCAAAGGCAGGAAAGTTCCATCCTGCGGCAAAATTTGACGGCTATGGATAGAAGACTTGATGAGCTAGCAAGGCAAAGAACATCGCCGGTTCATCCACTCACCCCAGTATATTCTTCTTCGTCTGAAGAATCGCCGAGACCTCCGCGGCGTCCGTATGAGAGAGCCGAAAACATAGAACAGCTTCGGTTCGGAACCCTGCCCTCATAGGAAGAAGAAGAGCTAGGGGCGGGACCCTCAAACCATAACGTGAATGATCAAGCTACGGCTCTCAGGACTCGAGATGTGAACAGTCCTGTGCATAACAGACCACCTCAGCCCCGTCGCCGCACACATACTCATTATAATAGGGGGCAGCGAAGCCCTGTCCGAGCCCCGGATTTTGTGACTGCTTCCCGAAGAGAGATTAGAGAACCTCGTCGGGCCAGAGGTACTGACCCTGAACCTCCTTTGTCCAGCGCAAATGTTGCAGCCATGGTTCACCAGATTCTGGCAGACAGCCGTGGACAGCGGAACGAAGATTGGGGGATCGACCGCAGTCACACCCCTTTCACTGATGATATTTTGGATGCGACTTTTCCAAGGCGTTTCAATATGCCACAAATGAACCGATATGCGGGAAGATCTGATCCTGTCCAGCACCTAATGAGATACTCTTGGTCGATGACCGCTGTCGCAGCCTCTGACGCTGTTAAGTGCAAAGCGTTTCCCATATTCCTGGAGGACGTGGCTCTGTTATGGTTTACTCGCCTGCCGGCGAGATCGATTTCTAGCTTCAGGGAGCTGAGCGAGAAGTTCGTAGAACAATTCCGTATCTACGCACAGAAGACAAAAAGTGTGATCGATTTATTCCTTGTCAAGCACCGACCAGGTGAGAGTTTAAAGGTGTACCTGGATCGTTTCAATTTGGCCGCTACTGAGGTTAAAGATCCTCATGAACCAACCGTTGTCGCAGCACTGATTGACGGAGTAGATAAGGACACTGAATTCGGGAGGTACCTGGCAGGCAAACCGCCTCACACTAGGGAGTTATTCTACGAGAAAGCCAATGTACATTTATGCCGGGAAGAGGTATATGCGAACCGAAAGGTTAAAACAACTGATAAGGAGGAAATTCAGAGCAATGTCGCCATCAAACAGACGGGAGACAGCTCGGGGAAAGCTGAAGTTAACGTCGGAAATCAGAATCAGGGTGGACGCCAGCCAGGTAACAACAATAATAATGGTAACGGCAATAACCGGAAGAGGAACCGAGGGAACGACTCCCAGAGAAGGACTCGTCCTAGGGCCTTTGAAAGTTATACACCAATAAGTGATACTCTGGAAAATATCTTCATGGATGCGTACGAAGTCCTCCAGAATAAGAGGCCACCTCCTAGAGTGTCGACAGAGAAAGAGCGTGAAACAGGGAAGTTTTGTCTCTTTCACCAAATTCACGGCCATTCGACGAATGAATGTCGTCACCTAAGGGACGTAGTCGAAAGGCTGCTTCGAGAAGGAAAGCTAGATGAATACAGAGTAACGCCCAGGGACAGGAGGCAAGCAGTGTAGGCCCCAAATCAGAATCAAAATCAACATGCTGCTAGGCCGACTGCTCAGCAAAAAGGAAAGAATATTGTTATCAATACCGTTATCGGAGGACTTTATCTTGCTGGGCATAGTTCCAAAGCATTGGATCAATACGTCAATGCGGCCAAACAACACCTCGAGGTAGGGGAATGTAGCAACCCTGAGGATAGTACCCCGGTGAAGCAGTAGAAGATAATGACCGATGATGTTGTTTTCCGAGAACGAGAGAGCATCGGAGTCCATGCTCCAACTGAAGATCCACTTGTAATTACAGTACCCATTGGGCCAGCCACTGTTCATAAGGTTCTGGTGGACAATGGGAGTTCCGTTAATATTCTTTTCAAAAAGGCCTTTGACCAGATGAATCTCGAAATAAAAGACTTGAAACCCTGCCAAGGATGGATCCGTGGGTTCAACGGAGCATCCACCGCTCCAATGGGTTATGTAGAGTTGCCAGTTACACTTGGGGAAGGAGAACGCCAGAGAGTGAGAATCCTTCCCTTTGTGGTTTTGGATGTTGAATCGCCATACAATGCCTTCTTGGGCCGACCGGCCCTCGCAAAGTTCAGAGCCTGTATAGCCCCCTGGTGCTTGTTATTGAAATTCCCCACAGAAGCTGGCATTGGTATCGTCAGAGGGGATCAAGTTGCTGCGCGAGCGTGTTATGTTGCCGAACTAAAGTTACTTCGCAATGGAAGGGATATCGAGACTAAAGGCACCTCTCCCCCTTCGGGGGCGGAGACCTTATAGCAACCAAAGAGGATAATCGTTGGAGAGTCGCCCAGAGAGATGCCCGAGGATATAGATCCCAGAGAGGATCAAGAACCCGGGGGCAGAATGGCGACTCCCAACGAGACAACTATGGATGTACCGATCGATGACAATGACCCGGAGAAGGTCCTTAAGATTGGATCCCAGTTAAGTCCGAATCTTGCTAAAGAATTGACGGATTTCTTAAAAAACAATTTGGATGTATTTGCTTGGACCCACGCGGACATGTGTGGGATATCCCCATCAATCATGAGCCATTCCCTGAGCATTGACCCAAAACATCCTCCAGTAAAGCAAAAAAGGCGAATGCTGGGCCCAGAGAGGTCCGCTGCCTTGAAGGAAGAGGTTGGAAAGCTAAAGAGTAATGGATTTATCAGAGATTCGACCTACCCGGACTGGATTTCGAATCCAGTCCTGGTAAAGAAGGCCAACGGGAAGTGGCGAACGTGTATCGACTTCTCGGATTTGAACAAAGCCTGTCCAAAAGATAGTTTCCCGTTACCTCGGATTGACCAGTTGGTAGACTCGACGGCAGGTCACGAGCTTCTCTCATTTATGGATGCTTATTCAGGATACAACCAGATTCCGATGCATGTTCCAGATCAAGAGCACACTAGTTTTATCACGGATCTGGGATTATATTGTTATGTGGTAATGCCCTTTGGTTTGAAGAACGCAGGCGCTACATATCAACGTTTGGTCAACAGAATGTTTTATAACCAGATCGGGAAAACAATGGAAGTATACGTCGACGATATGTTGGTTAAGTCCAAGCAATCTTCTCAACACACTACTGACTTGGCAGAGATGTTCGGCATTCTTCGAAAGTACGGAATGAAACTCAATCCGACCAAATGTTCGTTCGGTGTTGCTTCTGGAAAATTCTTGGGATTCATTGTCAGTTCCCGTGGTATTGAGATTAATCCAGACCAGATCATGGCAATCAGGAACATTCAGGAACCTAGGCAGATTAGGGATGTGCAAAGCCTTGCCGGAAAAGTGGCCGCGCTAAGCAGATTTATCTCCAGGGCTACGGATAAGTGCATCCCCTTCTTTGAATTAATAAAGCGAGGAAAACGCCACTTTAAATGGACACCTGACTGCGTAGAAGCGTTTCAGAATTTGCTCAGGCACTTGGAGAAACCTCCGATTTTATCTAAACCAATAGATCATGAGGATTTATTCGTGTATTTGGCAGTGTCATCCCATGCGATCAGCTCAACATTGGTAAGGGAAGAGGATAAGGTCCAAAGACCTGTGTATTATGTGAGCAAAAAATTGACAGCAGCAGAGCGTAATTATCCACGGATAGAAAAGCTGGCGTATAGTTTACTGATTGCCTCTAGAAAACTTCGGCACTATTTTCAGGCACATCCTATCACCATATACACTGATCATCCACTCAAGCATGTTTTACAGAGACCGGAGGCATCTGGAAGGTTACTCAAATGGAATATTGAGTTAAGTCAATTTGATTTGAACTTTCAGCCCAGACGGTCAATTCGGGGGCAAGTGATAGCCGACTTCATAGCAGAGTTCACTGTCCCTGAAGAAGATATAGCAAACGAGGAAGTGGATCCTTCAAAGTTACTTTTCGATCCTAATGCCTGGAGATTGTATACTGATGGCGTTAGGAACGACGAAAGATCCGGCGCTGGAATAGTGCTTGAAACCCCCAAGAAACGATTGATAACCTACGCAATTCGAATGGAGTTTCATGCCACTAACAACGATTCCGAATATGAAGCTCTGATAGCCGGATTAAAGATTGCAAAGGAACTAGAAGTCACAAAGCTGAACATCTTCTGCGACTCCAAGTTAGTTGTGAATCAAGTCACTGGAAGATTCCAAGCTAAAAGTGCAAGATTGATTTTATACCTAAAGAAAGTGGAAGAACTGCTGAATGATTTTGATCACTACAGCATATCTCATATTCCGCGGTCAGAGAATGAGCAGGCAGACAAGTTGGCAAAGATGGCTAGTTCTAACGATCCTGAAGTGACTGGACTAGCCCTCGTTGAAGTACTTCGGTCCCCTAGCATAGATCAGATGGAAATCGATCTAGTACTAGAGACGGAACCAGAAAGGGAGTCCTGGATGACCCCTCTAAAGAATTTCCTGATGAATGGAACGCTTCCGACCAAGAAAAGCGAGAGGCGTAAAGTGATCCGTAAAGCCGCCCGATACGTTCTACAAGGCGGAGTTCTTTATAGACAAGGGTTTTCAATGCCCCTCCTTTGGTGTATAGCCCACGATGACATCAAACGTGTGCTGCAAGAAGTCCACGAAGGCGAATGTGGCGACCACACTGGAGGGCAAACTTTGGCAAAAAAGGTGTTGCGGCATGGTTATTTCTGGCCTACCATAAACAAGGATGCGGCCAGATACGCACGACGGTGTGATGCATGCCAGAGATTTTCACAAATACCTAGAGCACCTCCTAGTCAGTTAAAAACAATGATGAGTCCATGGCCTTTCGCTATGTGGGGAATTGATATCATAGGAAGTCTCCCCATAGCAAGGGGCGGAGCGAAGTTCGCTATTGTGGCCGTAGATTATTTCACTAAGTGGGTCGAGGCTGAACCACTAACTACAATCACAACCAAACGAGTGATCAACTTTATCGTGAGAAACATCACCTGTCGATTTGGGATTCCAAAGGTTGTAATAACAGACAACGGAACTCAGTTCGATAGTGCTGAATTCAGAAACTTCTGCCAAAAATACCACATCGAGAATCGGTACACCTCTGTGGCGCACCCACAATCGAACGGGCAAGTCGAAGCGGCAAATAAAGTAATTAAGTCCATTTTGAAAAGAAGAATGAAGCGGGCTAGAGCCATGTGGGCTGATGAATTGCCCTTGGCACTATGGGCCTACAGGACAACATATAAATCGGCAACAGGACATACCCCGTTCTCCCTTGCTTTTGGAACGGAAGCAGTCATCCCGGTTGAGATAAAGGTACCTTCTCATCGGGTGACCTATTATGATCCAATGACCAATAATGAATTGCTCCTTGAGTCCCCGGATATGATCGAAAAAAAGAGGGATGAAGCAGACCTGCGTGCCCTGAGATGCAAACAACAGGTCGCCCGATATTACAACAAAAAGGTCCGAGCCCGAACATGGGAACCCGGAGAATTGGTTCTGAAACATGTCTTTCCACCCCCAACTCATATGGGAGCGAAGTGGGAAGGACCGTACTCTATTCTGAGCAAGCTTGATAATGGAACCTTCAAGCTGGCAACCGTAGATGGAAAGGAAATCCCCAGAGTGTGGAATGCCCAACATTTACGGCCATATTTAACATGAGAGTTTCAAATCTATTCTTTTGCTTTGTTAAAAAACTATGTACAGGGCATGACTTGCCTAGAATAGTCTGATTTCTTAAAGCAAGAGATTATAAAGTGGACGTAGGTCATGATTCGACCGAACCACTATAAAAATACTGTGTGTCATTTTCCTTTATTGCATCTTTATTTATTTGCCTGTTTATTTTTATGAAAATCAATGTGAATAATGCAGGTACCCGAAGTCTGGTGCCAACCATTCCTCCCGTAGACTGTTCGGAGGAACTCAAAGCCTTGGAAAATGCTCCAACTACTTGTTCGACTGGTTTTAATCCTCGGAGGTTGGATTAAAATGTAAACCTAGGACGAGTTTGATGAGCGTTCATGATTGCAGACTGCTTGATCCGTGACTCTAACTCTCCAGAGTAGAGAGAGAGTATAAAGGACATGAAAATCGACATCCACGGATAACGGCGGTGTACCATGATCGGAGCTGCCTAAGCACGAACTCTAACTCTCCAGAGAGAGAGAGAGTATAAAAGCGTCTCCGATTGAGCGCTGAGAAAGAGCTCCTTTCCCGCTGAAGGATCGGGGAGCGAGTGAATCGCTGAGCTCGAACTCTAACTCTCCAGAGAGAGAGAGAGTATAAAAGCGTCTCCGATTGAGCGCTGAGAAAGAGCTCCTTTCCCGCTGAAGGATCGGGGAGCGAGTGAATCGCTGAGCTCGAACTCTAACTCTCCAGAGAGAGAGAGAGAGTATAAAAGCGTCTCCGATTGAGCGCTGCGAAAGAGCTCCTTTCCCGCTGAAGAATCGGGGAGCGAGTGAATCGCTGAGCTCGAACTCTAACTCTCCATAGAGAAAGAAAGTATAAAAGCATCTCCGATTGAGCGCTGAGAAAGAACTCATTCCCTGTTGAAGGAATAAGGGCCGACCGCGCCACTGTTATCCCGTGAAATATCCTAAGTCCCCCCGTATTCAGAAATAAGAGGCAACCTGCCGACAGTACTGATCAATCCTAAGTAAACCCCAGTCAAATGCTACAATGACAACTGATTGGGGGCACATACACTCGTATACATACACTGGACTTTGATACAGCAGTGTGACATAGCATGAAAATTCTTCTGCCTTTTTGATTGACTGATTTGTAGTTATTATTAGTTAGCTAATGACTAAACATGGAAAGTTTATTTGAATACAGGTACACAATGATGCAAGGAGAGATAAACTCTTGTTTATATACTGTGAATCAACAAAGTGAAAAACAACCTAGAAACAAAAGTGAGGACCAGTCTCACAATTACACTTCCTGGCCAGTAGAAAACCTAAAGATAAAATATCAACAAACAACAAACATCCTATTTACGCTTTGACCTCTTCTCTTGCTTCTGCCTCTCCAGCCTCTCCTTGTCGGCTTCAGATGGATCCCCTTTTTTCCTCTTCCGCTTGTCTATGAGGGGAACGTCCGACTCCTCTGAAGTCTCCTCTTCCACCTCTTTCCTCTTGCTTCTGCCAGAGAGGGAAGCCGGGAAGTCATCGGGGTTTGCGAAGTGAAGCTGCCGGCTGATGGATTTGGGCTGGATTTTCACAATCATCCCAGTTTTGGGATCGAATTCTGCAAGAGGGACTACGTCCAAAGCCTCATCTCCCACCTTCTTTGAAGCCAACTCTTTCTCCTATCTGGCTTTTCGGCTGGCCAAGGTTTCCTCGTCATCATCATCGGCCTTTTTGGTGCCGATAATGTCCTCTTCGTCATCTACATGACGACCATCCATGTCTTTCAAAGCTTCGATAGTCTCAGCATCTGTGGGTACATCAGTGCTAGGGGCCGGGATGCTTCTTTCTGCTGTTGTGGCCTCAGCCTGTCTTGATAGATCAGCGCCGGCACCCTATGAGACAGCCTCCTTCTCCGCTTCCTTTTCTTTTTCAGCACCCATGTCGACGGGCTTGCCACCTGTATAATGAGGAGCACACATTACTAATTTAATTGGTTGTTCTGCCAGACAACGACAATTCGCAATTGCTTTAACAAATTGTGGGGAAAAGAGAGAGATACCTTCAGCAGATGCTCCCTCTTGAGTAGTTCCAGAGGCTCCAACAACCACGGGAGTTAGGCCCAAAGGGATTAGCGGATCATCAGGATGGTACTCCTCAACTCCGGAGGTTTTAGGCTTCGCGGCGGAACTGGAACCTTCGTCAATTTTGCTTTTACCTTTAGCCAAGGTTCTCTCCTTTTCCATTTCCGCCAGGATTAGGCGACGACCCTCTGCCAGGTCCTCAGGCTCATTGTCTCTTAGGATGCTCTTCATCAATTCATCCTCATCGATCTCTTCGACCCCCAATCTGTATTTTTCGCCCTCCACAATGGCATCCCATAAATTGGTCAAAGTAACATGGTAATCTGGGATCCACGAGATGTTACGAGTTTTGAGAACCTGGCCAAGAAAATCGAAAATCGTCTCTTCAAACCCCTCAATCTCCTTCTCTCTTGCAAGGAGCTTGTTGTTAGAAGCAGTGGCCAATTCAATGGCACTTTCAACGTTCTTTTCGGCAAGGGCTGCCCTTCTCTCCGCGTCCGAGACCTGGTCGTTCAAAATCACCTTTTCTGCTTTAGCCAGAGCCAAACTCTCTTTTAAACTCGCTTTTTCTGCCTCCCAAGCAGCCTTTTCAGTTTCAAAATGGCCTTGCGCTGTTTTCAACTCGATGTTGGCCATTTTGAGATCTTCAACCTCTTTCTTTAAGGCCATTTTCTCTTGGCTATTGGAGTCCAGTTCTGAATGAAAGCGCTGCTTGGCATTCTTTAATTCAGTCTTGTAATTTTCAGCGTCCCTCCGTGCTAAAGCGAGTTGGATCTGAGCATCTTCCAGGTCCTTCTCCACTTTTGTCCTAGCCCTTTCGTTATTTTCAAGTTTCGCTTTAGATCTGTGTGCTTCTATTTCGAGTGTTCGGATGACTTCCGAAAGGTTGACCGCATGTTTTTTCATCATCTCATATTGCCTGGCAACATGGCGGATATGTCCGACAACTTCGTTATCCCAGTTCTTGGGGACCGGTTCCAAAGCTGGAACAAATGTCATCCGGTCAAAGAATATTTCTGGGAATTGTTCCCGAAGCTTTTCCAACCTGCCTTGAATCTCGGAACCATGCATGTAATCCCGTGACCCTGGGGGAGCCAACTCTGGCTGACTAGAAAGAACAACATCACTTCTCTCCTTTTCAGGCTCTTTGGACAAATCCTTGCCCCTATCTTTAGATTCGTGATGCCTCTTGGATGACCGGCTGTGAGAAGGAGCACTCTTTGGAGGAGTTAACTCCTTAGGAAGCTTCTTTCCCCCCGTAGGAACTGCTGGGAGACCGGAAGGTTTGGTAGAGGTCGATTTTGGGGGAGATCGAGGTTGCAAGGAGCTCGGCCTATGAGAAGGACCGCGAGAGCGCTCAGTATCCGAGCGAAGGCTGGGTGTGCCTTCACGAAGAGAACGATACGAATAAGATTTCCTGCGGGACATCGTTCCTGTAAAAAAAGAGAGAAGAGCATATTAAAACCTTGAATACCCACGATATAAGAGTGCAGGGTCAGATAGTGTGAGTGATGTGTGCATCCCATATAATTCCCCCTAACAGACCCGGGCCCGGAGACAGGCTCGTCTGACCAGTTTCCCGTCCTCTAGTTGGAACACTGATCTCTTCAGGAGCAAGGAAGAAAGGCCCCTCTTCAAAGTCTTTTTCTGTATATACAACATCAGGTAGAGGGATTTTATTCAGCTCGTCAAATAACTGCTCTTCTGTCAAGTCATCGGGAGCAACGGTTTCAATGGGAGCAGAGATAGGAATTTCCTTGGACACGTCATCGCGGACCTCGTCCCCTCTGTATATGTTCAGGTCCTCATCGTCTTGGATGACTATCGGAGAAGGACTCTTGCGAAACTTAGTTGTTTCTGCCGCTTGCGAAGTTCCCTCTCCTTCCGTTGGGGGCACATACCTATAAGGTTTGCCGCCGGTCCCTAGTCCAAATCTTCTGTCCAGAAGACGATGCTTATGAACATTGTCATTAGTAATGCATTTTTTAATCCTTAAAAAGTCGGATCTGCTTTGATGAAGAATAGATAACCGATGATTGTACAACGGACCCTCCGTTTTCGGGAAGATGTGATCTGTTTAAGACAAAGGAAAAAGCGGAAGAATGTTAATACTTAGACTCCTTGAGCAAGATATTCGATTAAGTGATCAAAGTTTACTTGATTTGAGCCATCTTCGTGAGCATCCAGCCTGTTTCCTTATATAAAACCAGTCGGACTTAGGATCCCCAATGTTGTTGTATCCGTCGTACAGAACTTTCCTATTCGCAACCGATTCAAAGAAAGAGAAATTTGGAGTTGCCGAAGAACGGTGCTTGAAAAGAAAGAAGAACACCAGATCTCTGAATTTAAGCTCGGCGTGTAGAATCTC
Source organism: Allium sativum (assembly GCA_030737875.1). Classification (NCBI taxonomy): domain Eukaryota; kingdom Viridiplantae; phylum Streptophyta; class Magnoliopsida; order Asparagales; family Amaryllidaceae; genus Allium; species Allium sativum. The sequence continues at coordinate 826,443,226 of CM060913.1, forward strand.
CGCATATGCAACATATAGAGAGTATAGAGATGCGTAGGCGTTTGGATGAAGCTGCATTGGAGCAATACCTAGTCGTCTTAAAGTTTCGATGGCGATCGGAGGAAACGGAGGAATAGCTCCTACTAGACACATTGTTCGACTAATCGCCATATACCCTTCCGGAGCCAGGTGGGGTCTATCTTCGCTTCCAGGCGTCAAGACATCGTCCCAAGGAATTCCGTGTCTTAAGCAGATTCTTTTAAGTTTTATCTTGTCAAGCTTGGATGCTAAAGAATCAGAAAATTTATCTATCCCGAGTGCGCCTGGGATCTCGTCAGGAGCTCGCTCATCAGTCTCAGAATCGTTGCTGGATGAAGTACTTCCTGTCGGATCTGATTCGGTGGCTTCGTACTCAGATCCAGAATCTTCACCTCCCGGATTGATTGGAGGAATTTCAGGGTTGTACTGTTCAGGAATCTCGGATTCCGCTTCAGTCACGGATCTTGAAGAAGAGTGATCATTCGACATTGCTGCTAGGACGAGAAAATATGAGCAATAAGATTAACACTACCCGTCCCCCGTGTGTGCAAGTACTGGTGTGTGTACTCGTGTGTACATTAAAAATAAAGCGTGAAAGCGATCAAGATCATCAAAACATTAGTCGTCGTATGCAGTCAAATTATGAGGTCATTTAGTCCAGAAAGTCCAACGTCAAGGCTCTATCCTAACTGTTCAGAGTTTTATGGTGACAAGGCGTTGATTAAAGTCTGAAATTTTTTCGTATCGTCAGCTATGGGTCGGATCGCAAGGCAGAAGGATCGCCCCTTTCGACTCGCAAGGCAGAAGGATCGCCCCTTTCGGATCGCAGGGCAGAGGAATCGACCCCCAACGAATCGCCGGGTGAAGGGATCGCTCCTTCACAAACCGTTGCGACCCCCATGATACGTCCCTTTGCTGCCACCACGATCGGTCGTCTCATCACTCGCTTTCGTCTTCTCTCCTTGCCCACGATCCGAACCGGCCTCCTCTCTTCTTCTTCGTCTTTTGTTTTCCGTCTCTTCTTCTCACCCTCGAACTCCAAGCTCCACGCCCATCAGCCATGGTGTCTCGATGGATTCTCCAAAGATCGCAAATTTCCATCGTTTTTTCCACAAATTATTCGAAAAAGTTTGTGAAACAGTAGCGATAACAAGTAAGGATGTCTTCCGTGGAATTACCTTTCTAAAAAATTGGGAAAGTGATCGGATATTTGAAGGTTCGAAATACTGGGGTTCGTTCCTCGAAGGAGCAGGCGAAACGATTCGGCAGAATGAAAGAAGAAGGAAAATGAAAAGGAGAGGGTCGGCTTATATAGGCAAAGAGGGCGACCGTTTGTCTCCCTTTCTTTGTCCTATTCGGTCCACGAAACACCATACAGGCCACGATCCAAAGCTTGTGTCGCATAGAAGCCCACGGACCGCCTCAAACGATGGCCCACCAAGCTCGAAGCCCGACACGGCTCGAAGAAGTGTCTGCCGCGTCTCGCACAAAAGCCTAGATACTTAGCTCGAGACGAGCACGTGACCACTAGGACCGTGGCGCTCTATGGTGATCCGATTCATGCATACGTTGATTTGAACCAATGCGACTGTTGATTTGCGTCCTTTCAGGAAAAGGCGGATCAGAATCTTCGAAGCATGTTCCATCATCGATAAAACATACTTCGAGGGGGCAAAATGTTAGCTCGCTTTTTGACCAAGCCACCCAGGATCATTCGTAAGAGGAAAGCAAGAAACCACGTTCCCCAAGAATATGAAGGAACGAATCGCACTCTATCGACTCGCCCAGGAACGGATCGCACTCTATCGACTCGCCCAGGAACGGATCGCACTCTATCGACTCGCCCACGAAGGATCGCGTCTCGACGGATCGCCCCCATCTCATCAGCGAACGGCACATCCAGGCGATCCGATCCAAACTTATATTGTTGCCCAGAGCGAACCGATCCGATCCCTTGGTGCACGGCGAACCTTCTGACCCGTTCAAGCACGAGCTAGTCTTCAGCGATCCAAATCGCACGGATCTGGCGACACGTGTCCCTAACCGTCATCTGGACCAATTCTCCCCATCTGCACGATCCGATTTTCAAGCAGATTGCGACACCTGTCCACAACGGCTAATTTGACCATTTCCTCAACGGTGGCGATGCGATCCGATGTTCTCGGGATCTGTGCCACGTGTTATCACGACCCGCCTGACAAAATCAGCTATAAATAGCCCAGAGCTTGGCATTTTTCGGGATCTTTTGGCAATATTGAGTACTGAATCCGCCATTGTTGTCAAACTACTGAAATATTGAGAGAAATCCTTGTTGTAATAGCTTTCAAAGCATAAACAATAATATATAAAGTGGATGTAGGCTCGTTAACGCCGAACCACTATAAATTCTGAGAGTTATTTTCTTTTTCCTCGTTCTTCATTTGAAATTCTATAGCATTCATAACAATTTGGGTGTTAGGTCCAAATTTCGATCTAACAGTTTCCATGTGGATGAGTTCCTCAATGTTGTTCTGCAAGTGGCGAAACATGTTCGTGTTGTATCTGCGTACGGTGTAGAACCGACAATATCCTGTAGAGTCCCTTGGCGCGTTCGTCGGGCATTTAGGTCTGGGCCTTTTGCACGGTTGGGAGTTGTAGGATGCGAGATGGATTTTCCCGGGGGTGTCCCTGAAAGCAGTATAGCTGCGGAAAGAAAGAAGTCGAAGGCGCTTCCCTTTATTGTTGCGACTACCTTTGACGCTGCCGGCGGGAGCAAGATTGTGCAGAGTGGTGGAATCAGAGTTGTTGGAGTTATGGGCGTCATCACGAGGTAGGATGTTGAAGGTAGGAGGTTGTTTCCTTTATGCTAGATTTTGGAATAGGAAGTAGTCGGCATTCGTGTGGAAGATCTTCTGAATCCTTGATTGTTTTTGATCGGTCCATGCCCTAAGTTTGGAACCAGGTGGCACGCCCTTTGTAAGCTGGACGAGCGTGACTCGAGGAGTAGGCTCCTTGACTTCGGCAAGTGTGGTGTTGGATTTTGCGAGGTGGCATTTAAGAGTTCACAGATGCCTTGGTAACCGTTCGAGACTAAGAAGGTGTCTCTGGATATCACGACGTGCATCCTGGATTGCGGGACCGTTCTTTTGGCGGTTTAGTCGAGAGTTGAGATAGTTCACGGTGGAAGTCGAGGGAACCATAATAGAACCGCCTTGGATAAGGATGGGGAACTACTTGCATTTTACGGTGTCGGTGATGCGTAATGAACCCATGTGCCACTTGTGGCGGCTAATAAAACTTTGAGAATCATGGCTTCTTTAAGTATGGGGCAAGCGTCGGCATGTCGGAGTGCTGGCGCCACTGGCGCCATTTGGTATTGTGGCTAGCCGAAGTGAATGGGTTATGCCTCGTACTACTTTCGCAGACGTCGTAGGCATGCCCCCGCGATTTCCTTACAATCCCACGGATCGTGTCGGCGACAATCGGAGGTTGGGCTCCCGCTGCATTATAGAGGTCGTGATCTAGTCCAGGACTTTGGAGCCTAGAGCACCTTCTTGGCAGAAGATCTTTGGCACTCCGTGTGTCTCTAACTTCGGTTGCATGACGTTGTTGAAGTCGGTTGAATTGACCTTGGGCCCAGTTGGATGCTAGAAGCGTAGGCGATAAGTATGGACTCATAGCAGTCTGAGTCAGCCTAGCGGAGGCTTGAGCATCAAAGCCGGGGACGGCCGAGATGACGCGTTCCATTTCTCGTGGTGACCCTGATATTGCCGAGGTTAGGGGTTAGTCGTGCCTTCATCGAATGTCACATGTGGTGCGTTGGAGTGTCAGGGCCACTCAACTTTGCGTGCGATCCTAGTGAATGGATAATTCCTGGAGTGTACTGACGGATGACACCTACGATCTCTGGCCCATTTTCGATAGCAAGCAATTGATTTCAATTGCCCATAGTGGCACTGGTGCCCCTAGTGCTTACGTCCAAGTTGGGAATCAGCTGATTGAGAGGAAAGTCTTGTTGGATTCAAATGGAGGGGCCACATCGAGCGTAATTCTTACTCATGAAACCATGGGACGAGTACCATCCAAAACTGCACGCGTTGGTGCTTGAGCAACATTTCCAACTGCAAAGCCTGACCAATCGAAGCGCATCGAGCTGGAGCGATGTCGGGATTTAGGGTGCCCCTGCGTGTAGCGGGACCGGCCCCGTTCCGAGGAGTGACGTCGGTTAGTTTGCGGGGCTGCCCCCAAGTCCCGGGTCAATGGTGGAGGAGCATCGGTACTTGCTTCCGTAATGTATGCTTGGCCAGTCGGATCTGAAGTGCTTCTTATCTGGCGAGGAAGGTATTAAAACTTCCTCCTACCGCTCTAGTCAAGCTTTCAAATCGGTGGCAGGATTCTTGATCATTCTTTTGATGCTCCCCTCAAGTGACGTAATTCGGTGGAGGTCTGGTTTTGGTATAGCTGTCGAGTTTGGGCGAGCTGGTGTGAACTCGGATTCAGAAGTACTTTGGTCCGATGAGCTGCTGGAAGAGCGGGACTCTGGTTGCGAGTGGCGACAATTGGGCTCTTCTGAGGAGAAGGTTGGTTCCATGGACCCGGTTCGTTACCGTGTTCCTTGCCGTAAGTGATGATGGTTCGATCATCATCTCATTTCTGTTGTTGTTGTCGCCATACGAATGTTGGAGCGGATGGCAACATTTTTAATGAGACTGAACTTTCTTCCTTGACGTGGGCCCTTAGCTTCGAAAGGAGAAATTTCCGATGCGATGCGCCGTGAGCGGGCGCGGTTCCGGGCAAGCTGAAGTAGAATGACGATGCGTCAACTCTTTTTTTTTCTTTTTTTTTGAAGTTGGCACATATGGTTGATGTTGATCTTCAATGCCTAGCGCGAGAGTTGCATTCTCATATTTCTTATTAAGCGTGTGAATCTCAGGGGCTTCAGGGTCCACAAGTGGAAGGAGATCCATTTCCAGAGGGTCCTCCGTCGCTCGAGGCGAGTGAGAGGTACCAGTGTCAATTGCGGCCAACGGGGATGAGCATTAGGCTTTGCCGGAATTCTGCTCAACGCTGGCGAGATTCATGATGCTCTTTGAATGTACTGCTCAAGGCGCTTCTCGCGGATAAGCTTCTCGATTACGTCTTTGAATTGATGGCAATTATAGGTATTGTGCCCGTACATGTCGTGGTATCGACAGTACTTGCCGGTCTTCTTCTCATGATTAGTCGATTCCCTGTTGTACGGCTTCTTGTATTGGAGTGCGTTGCACATTTGCCGGAGATTGTTTCCAAGTCTTTATTCAGCGGGGTGTAGATCTTGTACGTCTTGTGAGAGTCAGACTTCTTGGGTTCCGTAGGAACTTGGCCGTTGTTGCGGCCGCCTTGCCTACTGCTATTCAGTCTTTGTTTGTAGGGGCCTACCCCCGTGTCCTTACCAAAGAGCTTTACTATCTGTTTCCCTTTGACGTTGTCATTTATGGCACCCGCATGTGGATTGTTGGGAAGACCGACCCTAGGGAGTCGGTTTCTTCTCGCCTCTTCTTGACATAAGTATTGCCTAGCCTTTTCATGGAAAGCATCGAGGCTTTTTGGCTGCTTCCGATCGATCCATGCCCCGAATTCGGAAGTAGGGAGGACACCTTTGGCTAGTTGACAGAGTATGGTGCAAGGATCTGGATACTTGACCTCGGCGAGCGCGACATTGAACCGAGAGAGGTATCTTTTGAGCGACTCGGTGGGTTCTTGGCATAGGTTATACAAGGCGAGGGCATTCTTTGGAGTCGGGATGTGCACTCTAAATTGCTTGACCAATTCTGCTGCTAATTGGCTAAAGTTGTTAATGGAATCGAGTGGGAGGCGAGAGAACCATAACAAAGCGGTTCCTAATAAGAAGACTGGGAAGCACTTGCATTTAACCGGATCATTGCCACGGCATGAGTCCATTTGTCATTCATATTGATTTAAGAAGGTATAGAGGTCGGTTGTGCCATCATAATGCGTCATCTGTGGCATGTTGAAGAGGCGTGGCCATTCAGCTTCATTTACCCTCCTGGTGAAGGGGTTGCGCCTAATGTACTCGTCCTATGAATCATGCTTGTTTCCTCGCCTCTACCTCATGATCCTTTAGACCATATCGGGAAGGTATGTTGGATGGGGATCCACCATCAGGACCCATGGGTTTTGGTGAGGTTCCGGGGTCCGGGCGTTTCCTATGATGGACGTCCGGATTGTCTTCCTCCATGTCCTCGACATCTATAATCGGATCTTGATGAAGAGCGGATTGGTGAGGATCCTGTTCTGGAAGAGTGCGGGCCATTGGAATAGCGGGCCCATCATCCTGATTAGCGGTCATTGAGTTGTGTCGAGGAAGAGGTTGGTTCGTAGGATCTGGTCCGTCATTGATAATCAAGCGAGAGCGGTCTCGGTACTGTACCCCCTCGCTATATGTGACTGTAGTTCGGTCGCCGCAGCCGCTCCCAATGCCATTGGCGTAGCCATTATCGAGAGTGTTGGTGCAAACGGCGACGTCGTTGATGAGACTAAACCTCCTTCTTTGATGCGGGCCCCTTGACTCAGAAGAGGAGGTTTCCGAGACCGTTGGTCGAGGTCGAGTGTTGTTGTGAGCTAGTTGAAGTCGATCGACGATGCACTGACTTTCTTGAAGTTATCGCATAAGGTCGATGTTATTCCTTAACGCTAGGTTGAGCTCGACATCCGTGTTCTCATATTTTTCATTAAGTGCGTGTATTCGAGCTTGTGTTGCGAGCGATTCGAGGTCCATAGTAGGAGGGATGATTTCATTAGTGGTCGAGCCTCCTAGTCCTTGTGATTGATCTTCCTTGCTGGGCGAGAGTGGTCGAGGAGTTGCCGATGTTATAGCGTAGCCGAGTGAGGCGGAGTCGAGGCCGAGTGAGGCGGGATGTGGAGTCGAGGAATCCAAAGTAGTGGAGTGGAGGCTCGAGGCCGAGGCGAGGGACTTTCGAACCTCTTGGGGCTCGAGGGTACGAACCCCATGGTGTTTGAGTTTCGAACCCCATGGGGGTTTGAGTTTTCGAGCCTCGTAGGGCTCGAGTTTTGAACCTGGTGGGGTTCGAGCTTCGAAGCCCGTGAGGTGCGAGTTTCGAACCCCGTGGGAGGCTCGAGGATCGAGGTCGAGGAGAGAGGTTCGGGGCTCGAGGTTGAGGTTGTTGGTATGTCCCGTCCTCGGCTGCGGCAGAAGAGCCGATCTTTGCATTCTTTGGTCGCTTTTCCATCGTGAGCGGACTCGACAACAGGTTTAGCAAAGAACCTTAAGCTCGTCGGGGGTCGAGATGACAAGGTGCGACAAAGGAGCAAAATCCGAGTTTTCTCAGTGAAAGCACCAAATGTTGATGGCAAAAAATGTCGCAAACACCAAAATTCCTAATTACTAGGAATTATAAATATGGTCGCATAGACAAGAACGTATTATATAACATAAACAGTAAATAACACAAGAGATTTATAGTGGTTCGACCTCAAGGAGGGCCTACGTCCACTTTGAAGAGTTGTAGGAATTTTATTGATCACTTGAAAGATTACAAGGTTGAGATCCTCTCATTGCATTCATTGACTATGATATATGAAGCTACAATAGTCATATTTGCAAGAAATAGTAAAATGGACAAGATTGCCCTTCTTCTTCCTCAAAGAGGAGATGCCATTAATGAAGCTTTATGGAGGTCTCAAAGCCCAAGAATTTCTCTCCTTTTAAGTGTGAGGTAGTGGGGTATTTATAGGAAGTGGTTAGGTAGGAGTAGGTAGAAATAGGGACCACATGCAGAAAATTCTCACCTAGCAAGCCTGCATACCAGAAATTCGTACCCCCTGGACGGGGGTACAAAATTTCGAACCTCACCTGGAGGTTCGAAATTTCACACCCCCAGGGGGGTTCGAAATTTCTAACCCTGGGGGTGCGAAATTTCGAACCTCACCTGGAGGTTCGAAATTTCATACCCCTAGAGGGGGTTCGAAATTTCGAACCTCTCCTGGAGTTCGAGTTTTCGTACCCCCAGGGTGGTTCGGGGTACGAAATTTCGAACCCCTCCTGGGGTACGAAATTGATGAGGAGGAAGCTGGACTTCTTCGTGCTGAATCCTTGCTGTTTTTAGGGTGTCGAACTTCCTCAACAGCAAGTGAAGGAATCCACCATTTTTCTGGTCCGGAGTGAAGGAATCTGGGCTTCCGGCACGGAGAAAATTGGATGAATCGGGCGGTGCCCACAGTTTCGGTCTAACCGTTATTAAATACTATTAACGATATGAAATGGTTTTAAATTATATATATGCGAGAATTATTTGAAAATACCGAGTTCAATCTCATTTCAAATAATTATACGACGATTTAAATCGACGATATTAAAGACAGCGATTGAAGACCGGCGACCTTCACATCGAATGGACGACTACTAATGCCTGACATTGGTTAGCTCCCATTAAAGGGTTAAAAGTGGTAGTTTTTCCGGACGTGCTTGTTGATTGTCTCGATATGCGACCACCTCTCTTCCGTATTGGACATACGGGACGAGGAATAAGGTGTCTCCGGTTTCGTTCAGACCCAGAACGGACTTATAAATGGATGTGTGTTTGACATCAGATTTCATTACATGTAAATTGATTTCTATTTAATATATATCTATTGGTGGCGGAGAATTTATTTTCTTGCTTAACACCCTTCTTTGAGACGCATGAGCTCAGAGGTTATATATTGGTAGTTATCGATCGCATGACGTGAACTGTCAAAGTGGGCATGCCAAGATGCAAATTATCAAGGCTTTTGTTGAAAAGCAGAGCCTGGTGGTTGATGATCAAAGCATAGCCTATTTTGGCACAGCTTTGTGTATAGCGTTACCTCGTGAGCCTCACACCCCGGTAAGAGTCAGAAACAGACAAGGGAACGCAGGGAGTGCACACGTTTCTTTCTAACTAGAAGTGGTATCAGTGTTTTGCAAGCCCTGACATTTTACTTATGTGGTATGAGGCGCCTCAGATTTATTGGTCGGTAGTGACCAAATTATAGGTTCAATTGGACCGGGAAACATGTGTTCAGGAATTACCAATCCACTAAGGTATATTTGTGGACCGGCCCTGCAAGATCCAAGGGTTCACTGCGGGGGATCATGAGACATTGCTAGAGTGTCTCGAATCGGTAAGGAGATCGTCCCTAGCCTTGACTCATGACGAAAACCCAATTTTCAATATTACATTATGGTTTTGATTATAAACCTATGTATGGTGACATAGTATATGGTAGCTATGCCGTCTAGGATTGATACATTTACTTTGAAGTATTTTAAAACTGATTATGTTGACGGCAAAAAATGTCGCAAACACCAAAGATTCCTAATTACTAGGAATTATAAATATGGTCTCATAGACAAGAACGTATTATAGAACATAAACAGTACACAACACAAGAGATTTATAGTGGTTAGGCCTCAGGGAGGACCTACGTCCACTTTGAAGAGTTGTAGGAATTTTATTGATCACTTAAAAGATTACAAGGTTGAGATCTTCTCATTACGTTCATTGACTATGATATATGAAGCTACAATAGTCATATTTGCAAGAAATAGTAAAATGGACAAGTTTGCCTTTCTTCCTCCTCAAAGAGGAAATGCCATTATTGAAGCTTTATGGAGGTCTCAAAGCCCAAGAATCTCTCTCCTTTTAAGTGTGAGGTAGTGGAGTATTTATAGGAAGTGGTTAGGTAGGGGTTAGGTAGGAGTAGGTAGAAATAGGGACCACATGCAGAAAATTCGCACCGAACAGGCTTGCATACCAGAAATTCGCAACCCCTGGACGGGGGTATGAAATTTCGAACCTCACCTGGAGGTTCGGAATTTCGCACCCCCAGGGGGGTTCTAAATTTCTAACCTCACCTGGAGGTTCGAAATTTCATACCCCCGGAGGGGGGGGGTTCGAAATTTCGAACCTCTCCTGGAGGTTCGATTTTTCGTACCCCCAGGGTGGTTCGAAATTTCGTACCCCCTGATGGGGTACAAAATTTCGAACCCCGCCTGGGGTACGAAATTGATGAGGAGGAAGCTGGACTTCTTGGTGCTGAATCCTTTCCGTTTTTAGGGTGTCGAAGTTCATCAACAGGAAGTGAAGGAATCCGCCATTTTGCTGGTCCGGAGTGAAGGAATCTTGGCTTCTGGCATGGAAAAAATTGGATGAATCGGGCGGTGCCCACAATTTCAGCCTAACCGGCTAGCTCGATCGCCGTCGGGACTGTGGGGCCCCGGACCCCCACCAGCGCTGCGCCCGGACCCGCTTAACAGCTCGCCTTCGGCTCGGAGCACGGCTCGCCTTCGGCTCGGATGCGGACGGATACTGATAGAGGTTGCGTCCGAGGGATGCGACATCCTGCTAGTGGTCAGACTCGAGTCTTCTGATACTGGCCCCCGGTTGATATTGGCGACACCTCCGGGCTGTAATTCACGTGATATGTTGAGTCGAGCGTGTCTTGAGTACTTTTGGTGACCGGACCAAAAGGCCGGTTAACAGATTAGACACTAATAATTATATTAAAATATTATTTTTCTACGTATCAAGCATGTTTGATCATTATAAGGTAAAACTCTATCCTCCGGTTTCCGTTGCATTGTGTGATGGGACTTGAGTCTTATAATGATTTCATTTTTCTAAAAAGCATTGCATTGTTTTTGAATAAAAATTTATTTAACTTATGCACCGGTAATCCAATGGAGTAAACCCGTTCCACGTTAGTGGCGTGGTCCTGTGATTATCTATATTGTTAGTTAAGTTAGGAAAGATTTATCATAGCAGTCCCATGACTGACTCGTATTTTGTTTTACTTTGCAAACTCGGGCGCCCTCTTTTTCACACGGGCAGCCAAGTGACAGGTCCAGGTATTTGTGCACCTTCTGGATTGGAGCATGCTTAAGGAAAGAAGATGAAGATCATTTTATCTTTTATTTATGCTTTGAGACATTTAGACATCTTTTGATTATGATGTACTCGATGGAGATTGAGACTTATTTCTTTTTGTTGAGACTTCTATTTGCTAAGTGTATCCTGTAACCGTGCACTCTTATGTCTTTGATGTGTGATGTTGATGACATTCCTATTTCCACTGCAATGATTTATGTGTTATGATGTTATCTGAGATCTGCTATTGTTGTAATTATGTTATATTCCTATAATTATCCTTGCTTTCGTACTACGGAAGTTTGCGGTCGTCACAGGTGTTATCAGAGCTAAAGGTTAACCTTAGCTTCGGAGTATAACATATTTAAAACAATTCGTCTAGATAGAATCAGCAGTATTCTAAGGTGAGTAGCTCATAAGAGATAGGATTAGTAATGTCCCAGAATGAGCACAGCAGAATAGCACATATTAATCAGTCATTACATCATGCATTATCATCTTATCATGTGTCTCTGCTTTAACCTTTCATTTAAAATTTTCATTTCTGTTAGTCTGACTTATTCCTTGATGGTACACAACTAACTAGAAAATAAGCACTAGAGCGAGAGCTAGAGCCCGAGGTAGAGGTAGGGCCAGAGGACCAACAAGAGATGAGACTCCCACAGCTTGGAGGCAGCCCACTTCGGAGGCTGTAACACCACCACCTCCACCCCCACAGCCGTTTGACCTGGACAAGGTGGCCAAGAAGTTCAGGGGGCGTGTCATTCACCAGGCGAGAGACAGTGATTGAGGCACAGGCATGGCTAAAGGATTGCGAGAAAATATATGGAGGCCTGGAATTAGAAGAACACCGCAAGTGCTTTTTGGCATCGTGGCTTTTAAAGGATGAGGCTGAAAATTGGTGGGATACTGTCATCATTGGCAATAATGAGGCCGACATGTCTTGGGCCAGATTCAAGGAACTCTTCAACGAGAAGTTTATTCCTCTGCCGGAAGCAGAGCGTCTCCACGATCAATTTGCCAATTTGCAGCAAGGAGATATGACTATTTCAGAATATATGCGGAAGTTTGAAGAGCTCTCACGCTATGCTCCAGAATTAGTTCAGGGACCAGTCCAGAAGAACAAAAGATTCATTAATGGCCTCTCTAAGAAATATCTTAACAGAGTCACAGCTCACATTAAGCTCCCCTTTAATGAGGTGATCGAGATAGCTTGCCGCTATGAGGAAAATGACAGAAATTCATAGCAGGAGCGTGAGAAGAATCAGAATAATAACAAAAGGAAGCAAGCTGACAGGAAACCAGAGGTGAGCAATTCTTCTACCGCCAAGCCTCAAGGAAATAAAAGAGATAAATCCAAGGTGAGATGCTTCAATTGCCAGAAGATGGGGCACTTCGACTATGAATGCCATGCTCTAAAGAGGCCAAGGAGAAATGAGTCGGGACCCAGTCAGAGTTCTCAGGATAAGAGGGAGTGCTACAATTGTCATAAGAAGGGGCGCATCAAGACAAACTACCCATTGCTAAAGAATTCTCAGGTGGCTCATGTCTATGATGGTGCGGCTGCACCAGCTTCTTCCGAGGGATCAGGTAAACCCAATGTTTTAGGAGGTACTCTTAATATTAAGAACATTCCTATTACATTATTGTTTGACACTGGTGCATCAAGAAGTTTCATTTCTAGTGACACGATTAAAAAGTTAAAACTCAAACCAAGAAAACAGAATCGATTAGAGCCCATAGTCCGATAGGAGGTTCACTTATGCTCGATTGGTATTGTAGAGTGCCTGTTTCTTATTCTTACTTCCAGTTCCCTTTTGACTTGATCGTTATGAGTTTTTTCGGATATGATATCATACTTGGACTAGATTGGCTAACAAAATATGAGGTCGAGTTACTATGCACTGAAAGAATAGTCAAAATTAAAACCAAATTCGGAGATATTATGGCTATACCATGTAACGGCTCATCCACGGATAGGAAAGAATTCCGTTCTTCTCTAGAAGTTACTCCTTCTTCTATTGAGGATATTCCTGTCGTCAGAGATTATGCGGATGTGTTTGAAGAAGTTGATAGCTTACCTCCGCGCAGAGAAATCAACTTCAGGATTGACTTGGTTCCTAATGCAAGGCCTGTTGTGCATCCTATTCGGAGAATGACACTAAAAGAAAAAGAGGAGCTGACAATCAAACTAAACAGCTTTTGTGGAAGGGTCTGATCAGGCCTAGCTTCTTAAATTGGGGTGCAGCAGTGGTGTTTTTCCCAAAATCAGATGGTACCCTCAGACCATGTGTGGACTACCGTGACCTCAATAAGTAAACACTAAAAAGCAAATATCCACTACCACGTATTGATGATCTATTTGACCGCTTGAATGGAGCGCAAGTATTCTCTAGGATGGACCTAACTACAGTTTTCCATCAATTGCGCATTGTCGAAGAATGTGTTCCTTTGACCGCTTTCAAAGGAATATACTTATTCTATGAATGGCTATAATGCACTTCGGCTTATGTAACGCTCTAGCATACTTTGTCGATCTAATGAACAGAGTATTCCGAGATGTTTTAAATAAATTCGTGCTTGTTCGATGATTTCTTAATCTTTTCTAAATCCACTGTTGAGCATGAAAAGCATTTGAAATAAGATCTGGAAATCTTGAGAAAGAATGTGTTGAAAGCCAAATTTTCTAAATGTTAATTCTAGCAAGAAGAGGTGAAATTCCTCGGCAACGTTGTATCAAAGAAAGGCATTTCAGTAGACCCAGGCAAGATCTCAGCCATCCAAGATTGGAAGCAGCCTAACACTCCTATAGAAGTCAGAAGTTTCATAGGATTGGCTGGCTATTATCGGAAATTCATTAAAGATTTTTCGAAACTATCTTGTCCATTGACGAAGCTGACTAAGAAGCATACCAAGTTCGTTTGGACACCCGAATGTGAGGCATCTTTCCAAGAGCTAAAACTGAGGTTGACCACTGCTCCTGTGTTGACCATTATTGATGGCAATCAAGATTTGAAAGTCTGGACTAATGCTTCTATTGAAGGTTATTCCTTTTATCTAAACAAACATGTCAGAGATGACATTTTTAATGACAAATCTTATTTTAACATGTTATCCTTTTTATCTATTTAAGATATTGGTGCGGTGCTAATGCAAAGGGACAAAGTAGTTGCATATGCCAGCCGTCAGTTGAAACCGCATGAGAAAAGATACCCCACCCATGATCTTGAGTTGATGGCCATCGTATTTGCTTTAAAGATATGGCGGCACTATCTCTTGGGTGAGAAGTTCGAACTGTATACTGATCACAAATCCTTGAAGTATCTGTTCACCCAAAGGGATTTGAATTTGAGGTAGCAATGTTGGTTGGAATTTCTTGCGGCCTATGATCTGGATATCCTATATACTCCAGGGAAAGCCAATGTTGTAGTCGATGCGCTCAGCAGGAAGCATACGACCAGCACCAATCTTATCCTCGCCAATCTCATTATTACACCTTCCTTTATTGATAAGATCTCTACTCTTCAGAAGAATGATGAATTTATCCAGAGAATTAGCAAAAGAGTTAGGGAAGGCGAACCCACGAGCTCCAGATTAACGACAAAGGGGTTATGAGGCTGTTAGGCCGAAATTGTGTTCCGAACCTTCCTGAGCTCAAAAAGGAAGTAATGGATGAATGTCACAAATCTAAGCTCAATATTCATCCCGGGGTGAGCAAGATGTATCATGACCTCAAGCGCACATTTTGGTGGAGATCTATGAAGAGATACATTTCTATATATGTTGCTAGATGTCCCACCTGCCGACAAAAGCGATCAGCAGAAGCTTGCAGGATTGTTGCAACCGCTAGAGGTTCTAGGCTGGAAGTGGGACCAAATTTCTATGGACTTTATTGATGGCTTGCCCCAAACCAGAAAAGGGAATGACAATATATGGGTGATTGTAGACCGTTTCACGAAGATAGCCCATTTCATCCCTGTCATGTCTAATAGAATAACTCGAAGCCTAGCAAAGCTTTATTTTAGAGAGATTGTCAGGGGGTTCCCAGTAGCATTGTTAGTGATCATGATCCGATATTTGCCAGCAAATTTTGGGAAGCTTTCCAAGAATAGCTAGGGACAAAATTGAATCTGAGCACCGCTTATCACCCTTAGACAGATGGCCAGACTGAGAGTGTGAATTGCATATTAGAAGACTTGTTGCGAGCATGCATTCTTGATTTTGGCGGTTCATGGGAGGATTACTTCCACTTGGTTGAGTTCTCTTATAATAACAGTTACCAAGCAAGCTTGCAAATATCGCCATTTTAAGCATTATATGGCAGGCCATGCAAATCTCCCACATGTTGGGTGGAACCAGGCAATCGATTAGTATTGGGTCCCAACATGATTCGTAAAGCATCAGATAAAGTTGATTTTATTAAGAGAGACTACTGGCTACTCAGAGCTGACAGAGGAGCTATGCAGACTCACGAAGAAGGGATTTAGAATTCTCTGTTGGTGATCATGTGTACTTGAGGGTTTCCCCACTGAGAGGTGTAGTTCGATTTGGGAAGACTGGGAAGTTGGCGCTGAGATTCATTGGTCCATTTCCTATTCTCGAAAGGATTGGGACTCTCGCTTATAGGGTGCAGTTGCCTGACTGGTTGCCAGGGGTTCATGATGTATTCCATGTGTCTCAACTCCAAAAGTATGTTCATGATCCAGACATGGTTGTGGAGGAAGCAGCACAACAAGATTTGGAGATTACCCCGAGCTTAGCAGTAAGGAGGGAGCCAGTGAAAATTGTTGGCAAAGAGACTCGAGTCCTGAGGAACAAGAGGATCCACTTAGTCAAAGTGCAGTGGAGCGGGGATCCAAGAGACTGTACATGGGAGACTGAGGATAGCATTAAACAGGCTTATCCCAAGTGCAAAGTGGACATCTCCGAGTAACTCCTGTACTGAGGTACATTTACAATACCTTGCATTTTCCGTTTTGTTTCCTACTTTACTATTGTTTCCTTTTCGGGGACGAAAAGCTTTTAAGTGGGGGAGATTGTAACAACCCGAAAAATCAGAACCAATTTGATTTTTTTTATTTTGGCTATTTCAATGAATTTTGAATAGTTAAAATAAATTATTTTAAATAATAATGATTTAAAATTTATTTAAATCGAAGTTAGAATGAATATATTTATTTTAATTTTAAAAGGAATTAGAAATAGCACGGTAGTTTGAAAATTTGAATCTGAACTTTGACTAAATGTACAGGATTCAAAATGAAACAAATTTCAGTGAAACCAAAAATATCTAATTCTGTTTAAAAATATCTTTCCAACTAATCTGAAAAATCGAAATTTCATACCGGGAATAAAAAGTTATGGCCAGTTGAATATTCAGGATAGTCGCTATGGAGTATAGTATAATTTATAGCCCGTATAAATGACCATTATACAAACGACCTCCATTTTCGACGAAACCATTTTTTTCAGATTCGGAATGTCAAATTATTGCTAAGTTTAAATTTCCATAATTTTTGGAATTAATTTGTGAGCGTGGTAAATTAAATTGTGCTCGGTAATTTCTGTTGAATTTAATCGACCATTAAAAGGCCATTTTTCAAACGGTCTCCAAAATCAATGAAATTAATTTTGTTAGGACCGTATCGTCAAAACATAGTTAGTTTTATTTTTCGGGAATTTTCGGAGTCCGTATGTGGCCCTAGTGAATTTAAATGTACGGCCTAATTAATTAAATTAATGATTAAAATTTTAAATTGAATAAAACAGGCTGAAAACGATCGTTTGGGCTAACGGAACCTAACCCATTAGTTCCGAAATGGGGGCAATTAGGTTGGAGCAACTTTTGTTGGGCTGGAATTGGAGTTATCATGGGTTAGTGGATTTTTTTTTGTAAATTAGAAAATTAAATATTATATTATTATAAATACATATATAATCTAAACCCTAATACGCGTATACTGTAGCTGCCACCCTTCAACCCATGGCCAGAAATCTTCAAAAATTTCTTCCACGATAACTCAAGATCCACTCACCAAAAACAATCGATCCTTTTGACAATTCTGTAGTACTCTTCCTCCTCTACGTATCCATACCAAGTTTGCAATTTTTCATTGAGAATCCGAGGAGAACCATCACCCCGAAGGGCCGCCGCTTTGAGTGCCGCCGCTCCTCCTTGCCACGATCGTGCTTCAGGCCGTGGAGCCCACTGGTGCGCCTCTCGCGGTTCTACGCCGTAGCATACTCCGATCGGTCTCCAGCTTCACCAATTCGAAGAAATTTCAAAGTTTGAACGATTCTGAAAAACATCGGCCTGTGTCTGTTAATAGAGGAAGAAGGGTAAATCCTTAGTTATTTAATTAGTTTAATTTATTTAAATTATTATCGATCTAAAATAAATCATATCTTATCCATATGAACTTGGAATTGAACGACTTCAGATCAATTACGACTGTGAGTCCGAGATCTACACTTCTGGACTGGTTAGAACTGATTCAGAGCAGATCAAAATTTTGGACAAATTCGATTCTGAATTGAAACGACTGTGGGAATTTCTATTTTTATAATTAAATATTTAATTATTTCTCACTATTCTAAATGCATGTTGTTACGATAATAAAGTCAGATCTGTGATGCTTGAATTTGAATTTGTTGAATGATGATTATTGATCGTGATGCTTACGTTTGTTAGATCTTGTTTGAATATATAGTTTATCGGTTAGATCTCGATTTGAAATAAAAAAATTATTTTTATTTCAGATCTATGAATATGGATTTGATTTTATAATACAAGTCTCATCTTTTATTTAGATTAACAATGAAATATTTATTTTATTGTTAACATGAATCAATGTTTTGTCAAATTTAGATTAACAGTGAAATATTTATTTTATTGTTAACATGAATCAATGTTTGTCAAATTTAGATTAACAATAAAATATTAATTTTCATTGTTAACATGAAATATGATTTTGTTAAATTTAAATTTACAATAAAATATTCATTTTTATTACTAACATGAAATATGATTTTGTCAAATATAGATTCACAATAAAATATTCATTTTTATTGTTAAGATGGTTTTTGTCAAAAGTTTGTTTTCATTATAATAATAAGATTAAAATAAAAAGACTAGGATAGAAAGGTTAAAATAAAAAGATAATAAAAATTATCACCTTTGTTCAATAGTTTAGTTAAACAAAAATCATCACTTTTGTTTCATTGTTTAGTTGAAACCAAAATGGTCATATGTGTCAAGTTGTTTAGTTAAAACCAAAATGGTCATATGTGTCAAGTTGTTTAGTTGAAACCAAAATGGACATATGTGTCAAATTGTTTAGTTGAAACCAAAATGGTCATTTTTGTCAAATTGTTTAGTTGAAATAAAAATGTTCATTTTTGTCAAATTAGAATTGTTGAACAAAAATATTCATTTTTGTCAAATTGGAATTGTTGAACAAAATTGTTCATTTTTATCATTTTGTTGAATTAGAATTTTCAACAAAAATGAAAAGAACATTTTTATCATTTTGATTAAATTGGAATTTTCTACAAAAATGAAATATCAATTTTTGTCAATTGGTTGAATCAGAACTTTCAACATATATGAAATATCAATTTTGTCAATTCATTAAATTAGAATTTTCAACAAAAAAATGAAATATCAAATTTGTGTCATTTGTTGAATTAGGATTTTCAACAAAAGTAAAAAAGAACCATTTTTATAATTATGTTGAATGTAATATAAGAAAGGAGAAAAATGTTCATGTTTTAGAAATAAAACATGACTACATTAAAAATTCAACTTTTTAATGAAATGTAAGAAACTAGGAAAAAGGGAATTTTCAACAAAAATGAAAAGACCATTTTTATCATTTTGTTGAGTTAGAATGTTCAACAAAAATGAAAAGGACCACAAATGACATTTTTATTTACAATGCATATATTAGAATTCATATGCATAGTAAAAATTACATTTTTATTTACAATGCATATATTAGAATTTATATGCATAGTTAAAATTACAATTTTATTTACAATGCATGTATTAGAATTTATATGCATAGTTAAAGTTACATTTTTATTTACAATGCATATATTAGAATTTATATGCATAGTTAAAATTACATTTTTGTTTACAATGCATATATTAGAATTTATATGCATAGTTAAAATTACATTTTTATTTACAATGCGTATATAATAATTTATATGCATAGTTAAAATTACACTTTTATTTACAATGCATATATTAGAATTTATTTGCATAGTTAAAATTACATTTTTATTTACAATGCATATATTAGAAATTATATGCAAAGTTAAAATATCATTCTATTGACAATACGTACATTAGAATTTGCAAGAATTATTTTATTTGTAAAAACATACACCGAAAACTTTGTACAATTAAAATATTCCTTTTTATTGGTTAAAGTTAAAAATAGAAATACAAATAAGAATTAGTTTTTATTTGTCATTAGCTTAATTGTCAAGTAAATAAAATATATCTTATTTGACATTGTAAATATGTAGTAATGGTTATGCCAATAAAAACATTCTTTTATTTGGTATGATAAACGCGTTAGTGAAATCGTCGAATGGTTTGTATTTATATATAATTATATATATATATAAATTAAAATTAAACGAATCATCGAATGGTTTGTGTTAAAGTTGATTTATACAAAGCTTATGACATGATTAATAGGAGATTAATATGTCATATAATGTTAAAGATGGGTTTTCCTGTTCATCTAATTAACATTATTAACGAGTGTATTTCATCTCCAACTTTTTCAATCTTGATCCAAGGGATTCCTCATGGTTTTATTTCATCAAATCGTGGACTTAGACAAGGTGATCCCCTTTCTCCTTATCTATTTTCTATAGCTATGGAGTACTTTTCTTATTGTATGAATGAAATTGTTGCTATGAAGAAATTCTTACCAGTTCATAATTTTGTGCCAGTGGTATCTCATCTCATGTATGCTGATGACCTGATGATATTTGGTAAATGCTCTCGTATATGTGCTAGTTTTTTACACGACTGTTTTGAAAAGCTGAAGAAATTTTGTGGTTTATCAATTAGTGTTCTCAAGTCAAAAATTTATTTTAGCTTGCATGCTAAATTAACACATGAGATCACTTCAGTATTGGGTTTTCAAGTGGATTTCTTACTTGTTAGATACCTGGGTGTCCCTCTATCATCGAATTATATTCATTATAGAGAATGTCAATCATTTCTTCAGAAAATTCAACAGAAGATTCAATCATGGGATACTATTTTTCTTAGTTATGCTGGTAGGGATGAATTAATTCAGTCAGTTATCAATCCTACTATCCTGTATTGGCTCTCTGTTTATCAGCTCCCTGGGCATATAATAAGTAAACTGAATTCTATGTGTTCTGATTTTTTTTAAGGAGGTTCATCTCATAAAGTCAGTTGGGATCAGTTATGTCGACCTAAATCTGAGGGAGGTATTGGCATTAAAGCTTTATCTAATTTGAAAAAAGCTTCATGTAGAAAGTTAATGTGGAAGTACTTAGAGGGGTCTTCTATATGGAGCCAATGGATGAAGAAGAAGTACTGTGATGTTAAATTTTTTTTGGAGTATGCATGTTGACAATAACTCTTCTTGCACTTGGAAATCCATCATGAGACTGAGAACAAGAGGTATGCAATTATTTCGTAAAATCATTACTAATGGAACTCAAACGTCAATCTGGTTTGAACCTTGGATCAACTCAAAGTGTTTAGTGGATATTTTGGGATTCTATAGATTTAATAGTATTGGTAACAGTGATGAGCTTGTTTCTTCTTTAATTGTTGAAGGCAAAATTTATGGCAACATGCATCCAGCTACAAGAGAAATACAAAATGAAGTTGACTCTATTTCCTTAGATCTTGAGGGAGGTAAGGATTATAATGAATGGAAAGATGGTGGTAGTTTTTCTTTTTATAATGCCTGGAATCATGTTAGATCAAAGAATCAAGTGAAATCTTGTTTTAAAGTAATTTGGCACTCCAGAAATGCTTAGCACATGTCACTGATTGCATATCTAGCAGTTCTGGATAGACTCTCTACCAAGGATAGGTTAATGAGGTTTGGTTTGAGGAATAAAAAGTTGTGTTCTGTGCAATAGTTATAATGAAACAGTGGCTCATTTGTTTTTTTCATGTGAATATTCAAGATACATTTGGATTTCCTTTTTGTTGAAACTGGGTCTTACAACTAATACTTTGGGTTCTTTAGAGTTTGAGATTGAGCAAATTTTGCAAATGTTTACAGATAATGATCAAGCCTTGGATCTGGCATGTGCAGCTTTCACTGCTACAGTGTATCATCTATGGCAAGAAAGAAATTTAAGGATTTTCAATGACAGGAAAAATGTTAAGGAAATTAAAGTTAAGTTGATTTAACGTGAGGTGGTTTGGTTGGTAAAGAACAATGGTAGATCTTTTAATCCAGTTCAGAGGAAGATTGACTTGATGAAGACATTGGGTATTGAATTACATGATTCTGGTTAATGGTGTTCATATGTTTTGTTTTAAGTTTTGATGTTGTATGGTGTATGTGAAAGAGAGGGTTGTTATATGATGTTTTAGTTTTTGGGTTGTATTGTCAATATATGGATTTTATATGTGCTCTTTTTCCTTATGTGGTACCCATTTAGGTTAGGGGGGCATAAGGTTTTGATGAGGCATATAAATGAAGTATATGGTTGGTATAACAATAAAGAATACCAATTTAAAAAAAATCAAACGAATCGCACGCGGTAGTTCACGTTTCAGAATCGTAATTTTAAACGATTATACCGAAAGATCCGACCGTCGGATTTTCCCAAAACTGGAACCTTAGGACCGCTTGGGAAGATCTTTCCAACGATATAAATTTTGTTAAAATCCAACGGCTAGATTTCGAGAAAAGTGTAAATCAAATTCTGATAAAAACAGCGCCAGGGCTGCTTATTGACCCGAAGCGTCGTTGAATTTAATTTAGCTATTTTTATATAAATAAAAATAGCGATAAATCGTTATTAAATAGTATTAACGATATGAAATGGTTTTAAATTCTATATATGCGAGAATTATTTGAAAAGACCGAGTTCAAGCTCAGTTCAAATAATTATACGCCGATTTAAATCGAAGATATTAAAGACGGCATTTGATGACCGACGACCTTCACATCGAATGGACGACTACTGATGCCCGACATTGGTTAGCTCCCAGTAAAGGGTTAAAAGTGGTAGTTTGTACGGACGTACTTGTTGATTGTCCGGATATGCGAGCACCTCTCATCCGTATTGGACATACGGGACGAGGAATAAGGTGTCTTTGGTTTTGTTCAGACCCAGAACGGACTTGTAAATGGATGTGTGTCAGACATTGGATTTCATTACATGTAAATTATTTTTTATTTAATATACATCTGTTGGTGACGGAGAATTTATTCTCTTGCTTAACACCCTTCTCTGAGACGCATGAGCTCAGAGGTTATATATTGGTAGTTATCGATCACATGGCGTGAACTATCAATGTGACATGCCAAGATGCAAATGATCGAGGCTTTTGTTGAAAAGCAGAGCCTGGTGGTTGATGATCAAAGCATAGCCAATTTCGCCATAGCTTTGTGTATAGCGTTACCTCGCGAGCCTCACACCCCGGTAAGAGTCAGAAACGGGACAAGGGAACAGAGGGAGTGCACACATTTCTTTCTTGCTAGAAGTGGTATCAGGGTTTTGCAAGCCCTGACATTTTACTTATGTGGTTGATGGATTATGAGGTGCCTCGGATTTATTGGTCGATAGTGACCAAATTATAGGTTCAATAGGACAGGGAAACGTGTGTTCAGGAATTGCCAATCCATCATGGAATATTTGTGGACCGGCCCAGCAGGATCGAAGGGTTCACAGTGGGGGATCCTGAGACATTACTAGAGTGTCTCAAATAGGTAAGGAGATCGTCCCTAGCCTTGACTCATGACGAAAACTCAATTTCCAATATGACATTACAGTTTTGATTGTAAACCTATGTATGGCGACATAGTATATGGTAGCTATGCAATCTAGGATTGATACATTTACTTTGAAGTATTTTAAAACTGATTAGACACTAATAATAATATTAAAATATTATTTTTCTATGTATCAAACATGTTTGATCATTATAAGGTAAAACTCTATCCTCCGGTTTGCTTTGCATTGTGTGATGGGACTTGAGTCTTATAATGATTTCACTTTTCTAAAAAGCATTGCATTGTTTTTGAATAAAAATTTATTTAACTTATACACCGACAATCCAATGGAGTAAACCTGTTCCGCGTTAGCGGCGTGGTCCTGTGATTATCCATATTGTTAGTTAAGTTAGGAAAGATTTCACATACCAGTCCCATGACTGACTCGTAGTTTGTTTCACTTTGCAAACTCGTGTGCCCTCTTTTTCACACGGGTAGCCAAGTGACAGGTCCAGGTATTTGTGCACCTTCTGTATTGGAGCATGCTTAAGGAAAGAAGATGAAGATCATTTTATCTTTTATTTATGCTTTGAGACATTTAGACATCTTTTGATTATGATGTACTTGATGGAGATTGAGACTTATTTCTTTTTGTTGAGACTTCTATTTGCTAAGTGTATCCTGTAACTATGCACTCTGATGTCTTTGATGTGTGATGTTGATGAAATTCCTATTTTCACTGCAATGATTTATGTGTTATGATGTTATCTGAGATATGCTATTGTTGTAATTATGTTATATTCCTATGATTATCCTTGCTTTCGTACTACGGAAGTTTGGGGTCGTCACATGTATGTTTATATGTTGAAGTTTTGAATGATGTTTTCTATTCATATGTTCAAAATTTTGTATTTTCAACTGGTGCAAATATGAAATGGTGCTATATTTGCTATTCTATACTACCATTTTTCTATGCTGGGTATTGTTATTATTGTACTTTCCCTGTTGGTGCTGCTTGAGGCTTATACTGGCCTTATTTGGGAAAATCAACCTTCTTCATTAACAAATTTAAAGTAGGAATTGCATGATAACAACTAAGTTACACACATATACGGAAAGGAATTATTTTTCCTGGATTCATGATTTTGTTAGGATCAAGAATATTCTTTATTTCTTTTCATAGTTTTCAATGCTTTTGTGCCTAATTCTTGTTCTAGATAATTCATTTTTCCAGCACCAACACGGTATTCTCCTGTGCAGGTTCCACCACAACGCTTATGCATCAAGCTCTTGTTTTGTTCTTGTTATACATTCTGCAAGTTTTGATAAGGGAACACGAACATCCATGGTCAACGCTTCACACTCCGGTGCCATATCATATTCTCTTATGTATTTTTGAATAAATAAACAGTGCTTTTGTCGCATGCTATAAACAAATATGCATTCATTGCTTTATGTTGAAACATTTTTTATTTATTTAAAAAAGTAATGCAATTATCCTTTAATTTTTATACGATTAGAACTACATAACGATAAGGGAACCAGCGTTCTTGACTTCAATTAATTTTTGAAGAGGATTTTTTTTTTAACAAATGCAGAAATAGCTTTTTGTTCAGTGTATGTAAGAAGGGCATTCATGAGTTTTATGCGTAATAGCCATGCATGTTTTGAGCGTCTTTAAGGACTATTGTCCCGTTTAGAAAAACTGAAGCTTATTCACTTAAATGGACACTTTGCATTGGGAGAGCCTATTGGACGTCAAGAGAAAGTCAACATCTTTAATTTGAAGTTGCCTTTGGATCAATTTATTATAATAACCCTGTCGTTTGAACTTGCAACAAAAACTGTGTAATTTGCAATTTGTATTTTCATGCATCTTTATTAACTATTTTGCATTTGAATTACTTTATGTTTATGTCAATGACAATTTATTTCAGAATCATGACCCTACTGTATTTTCATATAGCACCTTCCATAGTGATTCAGACATGCGAGCTCCACAAATCTCTCAAGCTGCCCTTTCCCGATAGAATTGACCTAAGACTCATCCTCTTCCCTGATTTTCATGAAAACGTTGTTGTTGGGATCTACATCAAAAATCTGTGGGCGTCGGTTCCAATGTCTTCAGTAGATCATTCATGCCTTGACGAATTAGCACAAGGCGAATCTGGTAAGGCATTCTAACTTCCTTGAAGATTCTATTGTTTCACTCAATCCAAATGTTCTATGTAGCTGTAAAGATTGATGAATTTTTTATTTTGTTTTGTTGTTAGTGCTAGTTGTTTATTTCAATATAATTCCCTAGTATTCCAATTCTGTTAAAATTGAGCTGACCCTTTCAATAAATGCAGTAGTAATAGCAAACTAAAAAGTAAAATTTAATATAGTATTCAAATGTTGAGAGCCAGCAACAATAAGAAATGATGAGTTTATTGCAAGCTGAAGATGATGCTAATTACATAATATCTGTTTAACTGTTGCACCATCCCAGTCTTCGGGTAAGTCTACCCCTTGATTTTTTTTTTGTGAATTGAACATAAATTCTCTTTTCGGTTCAGGTTTAATATCAAAACAGGTTTTCTTTAATTTGTATGTTATCTAAATTAACATGAAAAGAACAAGTACTTTTTTTGTCTGTATCATACAACAGTTGAAGTGAGTTATAATTCTTTAAGCTTGACAACATGAAAGCAATTGAACTATAGATTTTTTGGTTGACATGGTCGAATTTGGTTGATTTCGAGGGTGAAAACAAATAATAAATGTTTCTAATAAGATCGATTATCTCAATAAACAAGAACCAAAGCATGCATAAATAGATTGGTACTTATGAAGCTCATTTTCAGATCTACGGTTTATTTAAAGCTAATTGTTATAAACTCATATGTAGATAATACCATAACCAGTAGTCTTGTTATTAGTTAGCCTAGTTTAATGGATTCAATGATATAGTCAATATTGTTATCAAACTTGGTTAACTTTTTAAACAGTGTTGGACATGGTTGTTGCAGATGTTGCCTACATGTAAAGTGCAACTATCACAGTTGCATGATATGACCAGTTTATTAGTAGTTGGATTATAATGATATAGGAGAATCAATTTATAAGAATTTTTATTATTATATATTTTGACATAGGCAAATTTTTAAAGCATTACAACCATGATTCTGAACAAAAGATGGATATCATGGACTTGCATGCTACTCTTGAGAAATTCTGTGTTTGATCATATGTGATGCTTTATGAACTTATGTTACTATCCATCTATGTATTTGAGTTATCTGCATGATTAATAAATTCAACGTATTATGTAAAAAAATGATGAGAGCATGAAAAAAAATATTGTTTTCATTCATGTTTTAAGTTTGTTTGACATCTTCAGTTTTGTAGATAATATGTTCTGGAATGAATTTTTTATTAGTAATATGTATATAATTTGTGCATATATTACAACTGTAAAATAATAGTTGTAATAAAATATATCACAACGGTTATAAACAGTTGTAAAAATTATAACAACAACAGAGCATAACAGTTGTAATAAAATGTATTACAACAGTGAAAACAGTTGTAAAATATACATGTCACAACGGTGCTAGAAGGGTGTAAAACGGTTGTAAAATATTTTAGTCAATTACAACTTCTTAATATATGACGGTTACTCCACCGTTGTAAAAAGTAATTTACAACGGCTTTCCACTGTTGTAATATGGTCAATTTGTTGTAGTGACCATAAAAAGCTCCTAAATCTCCAGCACTACTAGGTTCACTAAACCAGTTGGAAAAGAATTGACAAACAACATCACCTGACCAAACTGAGACGGATCCTGGAACCTAAAAACCAGTCCTCGTAGAACTAGCAAACAACATAAGCCCCAAGGGAGAGGGTAAGTGTGTATAAAGTGAAGACATAAGGGTTGAGAAATGCTCACAAAAAGGAATCAACAAATTCCCGCCCTGGGATACATTGGTAACACCAAAGGTACATGCCAACTGCCCAGATTGGGAGCTAATAGTACCCTTGAAAGGCCTCCCCCGGAATGCAAGAAATACATCATTCCTTACCTTCCAAATAATGGTAGGAGGATCCATTAGCATGCCATCGAATATTGCTTTATTCCGCGAGTACCAGATATGCCAGCAGATAAAACAAGGGATCAGACGAAAGAGGATAGACCAAATTGACTTATTTGAGACGTCGATCAACCAGAATCTCAGTAAATCAATAAGAGAGGTGGCGTTACCTCGACAATCCATTAGATTCCCGAAGTAATTCCAAACAGCCCTTGCACAAGACCTAGAGAAAAACACATGGACAATGGATCCCGAGCTATCATTGCTACAGCACCTGCACTTAGAAACAAGTGGGATGCCTATCCTCTGAAGGTATTCATCCATTGGTAAGCCATCGTGCAGGGTTTTCCACTTAAACAAGGAAACCTTCGACGGAAGTCGGACATCCCATATGAAAGAAAAGAGAAAGAGACGTAGGGCTAGAGCCCGGATCGAGTTCCACACAGCCTTGATCGAGAAGGGGCTTCCGTCCCACCCGGTTCCACCACCATGTGAATCCGAAAAAGCCTTCATGGATTGCATTCGTTCCACGTCTCAATAGTGTAGGACGGGATACCGGTGTAATCTGTAATCGAAAGTCTGTGGTACTTAGTGTGGAGGAATGTCATCCAAAGGGAATTGTTCAATCCAAACCTCATCCACAGCTTGCAAGCAAAGGCAACACAAAAATCCTTAGGGTTACGGAGGCCCAGGCCTCCCTCACTTTTCGGATGATAAGCAATGTTCCACGAAATCCAATGATGGCGAGAAACGTTGTCCTCGGTACCCTAGAAAAAGGAAGAAGCCAAGGAATGGAAAGAACGAATGAAGGAAGAAGTGGAGTCATAGCAGCAAAGACATGAGAACCTATGAATTCAAGAACAGACTTAATGAGAACAAGTCTGCCTTCCTGAGAAAGGAGAGTCACATTCCAATGGATGATTTTACCCCTGTATTTTCCAGTCAGGGGATCGAATATGGCGTTGAGCCTCCTGCCTCGATATTATACAATGCCGAGGTAAGGAAGCGGGAGCGAGGCAGCCTTGAAACTAGTAACGGTCTAAATCCATGGAGATCTAATCGAAGTCAGATCTTTCGTGGGCACGAATCAGCTTTTACTAGAGTTTACTAGTTCCGCGAGCATCTCGCGTATGCCAAACAAGACTAAGAAGATGACATATGGACAGACACAAACCATTGGTAAAATGATGATGTCGTCAGTATAAGACAAGGAAGATATCATAGGGCATCCCCTTAGGATGCCAAACATATGAATTATTTCAGCAATCGTCAGAGAATGAAGGCTACGAACAAAAGCCTCTACAACAATGACATAAAGAGATGGGGAGAGTGGGTATCCCAGACAAAGACCCATACCAACCTTGAAAAAACCATTAGTCGATCCGTTGATAAGAACGAAGAACCAAAAGTTGGAGATAAGCCTCCAAATGATGTCGATGAGAGTTTCTGGAAAGCCGAAAGCTCGCAGGACCTTAATGACGAAAAACCAAGACATACGATCGTAAGCCTTAGTCATATCCAGCTTGACGACCACATTAGACCCTCGAACCTTCCTATCGATTTGAGAGACCAGCTTTTGGGCTAAAAGGACATTATCTGTAATCAAACGTCCTTTTACAAACCTAGCTTGAGAAGAAGAAATAACGCGCTCAAGAAACGGTGCTAGCCTAGAGGCCAGTACCTTAGAAATGACCTTGTTAGAGAAGTTGCACAAGCTGATAAGACGAAAATCCATACAAGAGCGAGGATGTTCGCACTTTGGGATGAGGACCACATTAGTGGAGGTTCAACCCACAAGAAGCTCTCTTCCAGAGAAAAAGAAATGAATAGCAAGACAAAAGTCTGTCTGGATAATCGACCGCACACTTCGGTAAAAAAACCGTTGAAACCATCAGGACCAATCACACTATCCTTATTCAAAGAAAATATGCAAGCACATATTTCTTCCATGGAAGGAGGTGTGGCAAGATCGGAGCTATCGGAGGGAAGGACCAATCTTGGAATGAAAGCAAGGAGGTTCGGGTCGGAGATCGACACGGCAAGAACACCTAAGAAAGATGGGGAGTGGGACATAATAGTATCTGTGACTTCGCATGGAGTAGAAGCCAAAGAGAGATTAGGTCACTAAATCTGAAGAATCGAAAGCAACCGATTCCTCTTACGGATAGAATAGTCAAAGAACTTGGAGTTCGTATCGCCTTCAACAACCCACTTGATCCACGTTTTCTGGCGAAGACGGTCATGTTCAATACGAAGCTCCTACAGAAGGCCAATTGGGCAAGCGCCCAAGCTTCCTTGTTATCAGCAGAAGGATCCTCATCAAAGGCTTATTCTTCTAAAACAAGAGATTCTTCGGCAGCCCAAACACGATCGAAGATGTTATTGAAAACAAGAACATTCCACACCTTAAGACAAGCCTTAAGATGCTTCAGTTTATGAGAAAACACAACACACGGAGAACCTAGAACTGAGGAGTTCTAGGAATTCTCCACAAAATCACGGAATGTGTGATGTGTTCTCCACACACTCTGGAAACAAAAAGAGGAAGGGCTAGAAAGCGATAGGGGGAACAACAGAGAATCATGAGAGCATGATCCGAGAAAGTAAGATGCAGACGTGAGACAAAGAAAGTGAAAGGAAGGCTGAACCATTCTTCCGATGCAAAAACTCTATCAAGCCTAGACATAATTTGATTTGGTACGTCTTAGTTGTTACACCAAGTAAAGGCTGAATCGACGAAATAAACTTCCGAAAGCCTCGAGATGAAAATGAAGGCATTGAAATCCGCTACTGCCAAACGGTTAATGCCATTGCCTCCATGTTTCTCAGCTTGGCAAGAGACAACATTGAAGTCGCCTCCTAAACCTGCAATAGAAAGCCCTAGATTAGAGAGAGAGGATGTCAAACCAAAGGGAAAACCTCTCTATCCTATCGCACTTGGCGTAGACCGTCGAGAACAAAAGGACGAGGAGAAGGGAGGAAAAAACAAGCTACCGAAAGTTGCTGGTCAGAATTGAAAATAGGGTGGCAGATAACTTCTTTGGACCAAAAGATCCAAATCTTGTCGTATATATTGGCTACAGCACCACCGAAGCCAAGGGATAAAACCAGTTTGGTGATCGCTTTCTGTCCCAATAAAGGTTCCAGGAGCGCCATCAAACAGATAGAATGCTTCTTAACAATGCGCTTGAGTCTAGCCACAGATGCATCATTGCCTATACCGTGAACGTTCCAGTAAAGGATACTCGATATGTAGGACACCACAAAGAGGACTCGTAGACAGTCAAGAAAAGAAAAGGCGATGCCCCACTCAGATCAGATAAAGCGTGCGACGAGTAGATCAAACGATCTGCTCGGATGCCACTATAGAGCGTGTGCGAATGGTGCGGGGGGTGCGAGGAGTCGCTCGCTGACTACGGCGCGATAAGCGGACCGAAGAGCGAAGGGTACCTTACAAGACCCCAAAAAACCCAAAGAAACCCCACTACCCTAGTTTGCAGGATAACAAGCCGATACTCCAGGTCGAGATGGACAAGAATTCTTAGTAAGTTGAGATAGGCGATCATTAATGATCGCTATCTCATCCTTACTAAGAAGGGGAATAGATCCAGAAGCAGAAGAGACGAGTCTACAAGAAGAAACGGAGGGACACAACTGGACAACCAAGACAAATGTACAAGGCGAGAATGTGGAGTTGCCCACAAAAGGCAACACCCCTTATTGTTTGAACTTTACCAATGTCGAACTGTCATCAGGTTGACAATCCCGAAAAAGGTAAAGTTCTCAAGACAACATATGGATAGACTGAATTAGGTATAGTCAAAGCGAGGAGGCCATCTCCCTTGTAGGCTGTATAGTGGATCAAAACTGAGTCCACTATACGTCTACGACAGGGAGTCCACCCATCCCAACTAGACAGTACCTTAAACTGTCGCCAACAAAACCCACAGGAACTGGAGAACCAAGAACCAAACAAACGAATCATAAACGACACGAGTAAGACCTCATTATGACTCTAAGAAACAAGTACCCTAATAACCACCTCAGCTACCACCAAAAAATGATCGAACCAAAACAGAGGCCCACAAAAACCACATAGACGCACTCCCAACATAAGGAACCATGCATCGACCAATAAATTGGCCGAATAGAAAGCCCAAAACATGGACCCAACGAAGGATTGAATATGCCATAGCCAAAAGAAAAAGAGGTAAGCAAGCCACTCATAGCAACTAAAAGTGGACAACCAAGAAAAAAACACAAGAGGGTCGTAAGAGCCTAGGCACATAATAAACATGAATGAGCCAGTACCAAGAAAATGGCCATCCACGCAAGAGGAGAAACAAAAGCAAACAGGGACCTGCACGTTCACAACTACCTCTGACACAACACAATCAACACCACCAAGAACCACTACAACAAAAACACCATATTACAACTTTAATTTTACAACGGTGGTAAATGCACCGTTGTAATAAATGGGTTTTTACAACGGTGGTAAAAGCACCGTTGTAATAAATGGTTTTTTACAACGGTGGTATAAACACCGTTGTAACTACAACAAAAACACCATATTACAACTTTAATTTTACAACGGTGGTTAAAGCACCGTTGTAATAAATGTTTTTTTACAACTTTTCTCCAGAAAAGTTGTAATAAATTTATTTTTAACAACTGTGTTATTTTGACAGTTGTAATAAAAGCCTATCACAACTTTTATTTCTTGACTGTTGTAATATATGACTATATTTTAATATTAACTATTTTCATTAAATAATTTTTAATAATTAATATTAACAACTAATTAGTAATTATTAATTAATAACCTATATATTAATATTAAATATTTAATTAAAAATACTTCAATAAATAAATAATTCATGCTAATAATTAGTAATTGACAACCAATTAGTAATTATTAATTAATAATCAATAATACATATTAAATATTTAATTAAAAATGCATCAATAAATAAATAATTCCTACTAATAATTACTAATTAACAACCAATTAGTAATTATTTAATAATAATCAATATATAAATATTAAATATTTAATTAAAAATAATTATTTATAACTACTTCATTATTAAGTACTAGTAATTAATTAGTAAGTAATAACTAATGAGCGGTTAATAATCAATTAATTAATAATCAATAAGTAAATAACAATTAATAAATATTTAATTTATAATTAATCATGACTATTAGTAGTAATTAATATTTAGTATATAATATTTTTAATAAGTAATCATTGTTGAAAGTTTTTCCAAAATCTTTTGTCAAATATGATCCCTACGGAGGGGGGGTCCAGGGGGGTGGCAACCCCCAAGGTGGGGGTGCGGGGGCAACGCCCCCGCTAACGGGGTTCGATCTGCCCGGTCAGGTCGCGGGGGTCCAGGGGGCAGCGCCCGGTCAGGTTCGACCTGCCCGAAACGGTACTTTTTGTGTACTGTTGAATTTGAATCTTACTTAAAATTTAACAACAATCGTTAATTAAGTAACAATTGTAAGTTAAAAATCAGTAGTAAATAATAATAATAATTTATAGATCGCCCCCGAAAAAAAAAATTAGGCCGTTTTCTCCAAATATAGATCGTACCCGTTTTTTTATTTTAAAATATACTTTTTTTCCTTCGAAAATCAAAACACTTCGGCTCTGAAACAAAATGCTTTTCGGCTTCAAACGTAATTATTAAGTTTATAATCTAAGATGTATAATCGTTTGTTAAATTATTAAGTAATAAACGTAGGGTAGCTTACAATAAAAACGTAATTTCATTTCCCGCTTACTGTACACGAAAATTTCATTTCCCTTCACCCTCGTTTCCTTTTAATTATCAATTCCCTCTTTATTACTTCTATCCAAACCCTAATTTGTTCTCGTTTCTTCCGCCGCCGCCCACTTTCGAAACCCAATTTCCTTTCCTCCCCTTAATCAAAACCCGTCAGCCCATTAACTCGTGCGAGATCTGGCCGAAGCCTTGCCACGCCACTCGAGACAGCTCCTCCACCTCTAGTTCGTCAAAGCGCGCCGCCAGGGACCCATACCCCTCCCTGCTTCATCCGAGCCTTCTACCAGCTGGGTCGCCCACGTCAGCAACGAGCGCTGCCGAGATCCAAACCCAACGATAGTCCTTCCTCCGCCCTTTCGAGAAGCCATCGCGATTAACGGTTAGTTTAGTTACAGTTAAACCTTCTTTTATCCACTTAAATCCCAAACAAAACCGCGATTAAGGGTGTGATTCGACTTGTGTTAGTGTTGTTTTGGGCTGTTCTTATGTTTATTTGGTACAGATAATTAAGATGTTATCGACATCAGCATATGTCTTTTCACAAGATTTCCAGAGTTTGCTATAGCTGTGTAACCATTGTAAAAAGAGAAATGTTACTGTTTTTATCCATATTGTGTCCAAGGTATTATCCCTTGTGCACATGTGTTATGTAGTGTTTGTAGTTTTAAGCAGAATTTCTTAATTTATTTTCATTTTTTTGTGCAAATGTTTAGGCATTTCCATGGTTAAAAGTGATATTAATATACCATGGTTGGTATACTCCAACTCCATGATATATAATTGTAACTGAGAAGTAAGATGGAATTTTGTATTCAGACTTTCACATAGTATATGATATCACCTCTTGATCATGGAATAGTCTTACAGTTACAGATGAATCCAATTCGCCATGAAAATAGAGGGAGAATAGTTGTCTATTTGAAAATGACAACTATACGTATAATTGAAAATGACAACAAGAACACATGAGTTTACACAAAACCTTTCTCTGATTATTATTAAAAACATATATATTGTTAGCAATCTATAGTGAATTTGTTACCATGAAATTGTCAAGAATGAACCTTGGATGTTAAGGCATTGAGATGCTGCGATCGCATGCTGAAAGAAAAGTGAAGTACTGCATATGAAGTACATTAATATTTTATTCAACATCAAATATATTGCTACCATCTTGTAACTTTTCTTTCTGCTTTTATATCCTTCCCTAAACGTGGAATGCTGATTTTCTTTGTTTAGGCACACGATTAATACTTGAATAATTGAACCCTTGTTTGTTCACTTACAGCCTATATGCGTGTTTGTGAACTGCACTTTAATCTTTACTAGTAGTTAAATTTTGGTATAAACAATGTACAGGTTAAAATAGGAGATCTTGGAGAAGCAGCAGTTGTATAAAGGAACCATGCAGCACGCACAATGACTGGAACGCCCGAATACATGGCACTTGAACTATACGAAGAGAACTACACAGAGCAAGTCGATATTTACTCATTCGGGATGTGCCTAATCGAAATGCTAAGCCTAGAGCTAGACCGTCTACCTCGGATTTGTTGAGCGATCGGTTTGTAGTGAGGAATGTATGTATTGTTATGACTGTATTATGTAAAAGTGAGTTGTACGATAGTGGATCACAAAGTTGTACTAATTCAAATATTGAAATAAAATATTTAATTGATTATTTCAGTTCAGTGTAGTATCATTTTATTCAATATAAATATATATTTTTATATGAAATGTAATGTATAAAGAAACAAAAATCATATTGTTATAATTAATAGTAGCAGGAATTACTACAACAGTGAAAAAAAGTTGTAATATGTATTACTACAACGGTGGAAAACAGTTGTAAAATATACATTTAACAACGGTGTCGCAACGGTGTATAAAAGTTGTAAAAGATTTCAGTCTATTACAACTTCTTAATACACGACGGTGGCTCCACCGTTGTAAAAAGTCTTTTACAACTGTTTTCCACCGTTGTAATAGGGTCATTTTGTTGTAGTGAACTATCCACACATGACCCATCTCGACATCATCGGTAATTGATATATCAAGGACGGGGAGCACACACAATCGTGTGTCAAGGCTCATAACAACACACTCAATACCAAACAACACCCCACCACGCACTCACAACAAAAGAAAAGGAAATGAACCAAGAAGCTAAATAAAGAGGTCGTACCTGACCGAAAAGCCAAAGAGCCAACGGAGAAACCGACTGTAAACACAGTGAAGCCAGAAATGAACCAGACACAAACTCCACTACATCCACCAGAAGGTTCGCTTGCAACCTACAACTGGCAACTATTATGCCACAATTTGCATGTGCAACCAAACCAGCAAGTCCATCTCCACTCAAAAAATTCCAAAAGGAATGTGACCTAGATGAAAGTAAAACAAAGTTCACACTTTCATCTAGAAACACATCACCTCCCAAAACTTCAAAGGTGTTCATGAGACACAGAGCAG
This sequence comes from Allium sativum, assembly GCA_030737875.1. Lineage (NCBI taxonomy): Eukaryota > Viridiplantae > Streptophyta > Magnoliopsida > Asparagales > Amaryllidaceae > Allium > Allium sativum. The sequence continues at coordinate 826,478,428 of CM060913.1, forward strand.
GAGGATCATGCTTGACACCAATAGACAGACTGACTAAAGAAGCTGCAAAACTAAGCAGGTAGGCCGAGCAAGAGTAGGGTCAAACTTCCTGAATTTTGCCAATCAACGAGCGCTACTTTGTCGACGACGAGTACCAAACTGCCGCCCACTACCCCCAAAACATCGGACCTCTTTGATATCAATTGACCGAGCGAGGTGAGGTGTGGTGGTCAAATCCCCAACACCACTGCCTCCAGCAGAAACAACATTACCAAAACCAGGGCCAAACACCCCTCCGCAAACAAGGGAACCAACCAAGAAACTGTGGACTGCCACAATGATACTAGTGTGTTGTAATGAGTATATTTTGTTCAGTCTTTCCAAAATGAATTATAAGAAACTCAAAATAGCAGAGATGTGTGAAATTTCATTAATTTTTCAGATCTTTAAAAATTAGAATTCAAATTAATAATATTCAAGATATAACAAGAATGCTTCCGCACTGTTAGGAATTTTGAAAAAAATAAACTTCAAAACAATTGCAGACATTTACAAGTTTAAATTCAAGATCTAGAAATGATTAAAACATGAGTGTTTTATACAAATGAACCGCATTTCCATAAAATCAAGAAATATGCAATATGAAGTTAAGGAACTCAAGAAGAAGAAAAATTGGCAGTGACAATATAAATAAGCAAAATCATAAGGAGGAATAAAAGGAAAAATAGAAGGGGGAAGAAAAAGAAAAGAAATAAATAAAACAGAGAATATGAACAAAGATGAGTTTAGAGATCATACCTGAATTTTCAAAAGACATTGTGGATGCTCTAACTAAAAATCTTGGCTAAGGAACTCTTAAATAACTTAATGATATGAAGAAGCTTGAATTCACTGCTCTTTTGCAAAGAAGTTCCTCAGCTATCTCTGGTACCTTAGAATTTATAGGATCGAGTGGTCTAACAAAATTTGTAAAACCACTCAGTTTTTTTCACATGTTTTGGTACCTAGGCTTGTTTATACAACAATCCATTTGAGTCAATCATTATAACCTTAAGAACCCAAACCTATTTGAATTTAGATGAAATCACTTTATTTCTTTTGGGTCCAAAATGGATTAAATGGTTTGTTACCAAACAAATTCTCATTTCGTTTATGATTTAAAAATCTTTTGAAATTATCAAGTCTATTCATTTCAAAGTAATCTGAAGGATTTTTAAAATCAATTGGATTCGGTTTTTGAAACTCATTAACTTTTCCAAAATCGAGACCATTCTTATTATCAAAAGAAAATTGACTTTTCAATAGCATATTCGAAGATTTTTCTCATGTTGAAAAGCGTTTTAAGCTCAATGAGAGATCGTTGATTTTGGATTTAGGATCATGATTTTCTTTCATTTGATTTGAACAATGATTAATGTTGATCGTTCTACTTTTAGCATCATTTTTTTCCAAAATAAAGTTTTCGTTTTCGATAGTTTGATTTTGGTCTTGGACTCAAAGATTTTAGATTCAAATTGAATGTGTTTTTCAAACTCAAGTTTTTCAAAACTCCTGAATTTTTCAATCTCTTTTTCAAGCTCATTCAAGATTGATTCGGTTTTCTGCAAACTTTTTTCAGCAATTTCATGTTTGGAATTTTTGATAGCCTTAAAAATTTTAAGTTCCATTGCAAAGAATTGTTTGTACTTTTTAGCTCAATATCGTTATCTTTTAAAATCAGAATTTCCTCTTCAAGATTTTGAATGTTTTTATTGAGATTAACGAGATTAGTTTTCAATTTCAAACAATTTTTGCAATTAGAATTTTCTAATTTCATGACATTTGAAAATTTTGGTTCCAAATAGTTATTTTTGCTGGTCAACCCATAATTTTTAAATTTCAAAGATTTGTTTTTTCAATGGATATTATCAACAGTTTTTGTTAAATCAGTACATATGTAAACCAAATCTTCACATGAGAAACTTTCTATCTCGTTGTTTGTTGAGTCTCCATCGTCTGATCCATCTGAATTTTCTTTTGTAAGACCTGTTAAGCATAATTCTGCATTGAGTTGACACCTTCGGGTTTTGAGCAGTTATCATTTCTTCCATACAGCACATCGAGAGTTTTCCAGATATCCTGCGTAGTTAAACAACGAGAGATAAATTTTAATTGATTATTACTAAGATAGGAATACACAACATGCATAACATAAGCATTGAAAACCATATTCCTCTTATCTAGCTTATCTCCCATATTTTCAATAATATTCCAGTATTCAAAATTAAATTTTTATAAATAGAATTCAATTTCGATTTCCAAATTAAAAAATCTATCCCATTGAAAATAATTGGAATATCACTGGACTGACTCTCGTTATACTAACATCTAAGGAACACTATTACTCAAGAGTCAATGAAAATACCAAGCTCTAATACCACTTGTTGGATCTAGATTAACCCTAGAGGGTCGGTGAATAGGGTTTATTAGAGTTTTACGAGATATTAAAAATTATCACAGCACATAACGCAACAGAGAAAATAAATGCAAGAAATAATTAACATAGATTTTACCTAGCTTCAGCAAACCCTGCCTATGGCTGCATTCCTAAGATTTCTACAATGTATTAGTCAATTTTTACAACGCTTACAACACTTGTAAACTTGTGACATTCCTAGCCTAATTATCCTAACCCTACACTCAAAACCTATCCCCAAGTTTCTACTAGGAGCTACACAAAACGCAACACAATGTCACTCTAGTGGCACTAATCCTACGCTTAAAATCCTACACTGATTTCTGTCCCCAAAACCAGATTTTCCTTAAGCTACAAACCCATAGTTAGTAAACCCTAGTTTTACAGACACTAGAAAACTGATTGAATGATTACAAATAAAAAATAATAAAAAACACCGTTTTTAAAATAAGTTTGGCTTGCCCCCTTTTCTTTTATTTCATTTGAGTTGGCTTTGGCTTCAAAAAAATGTCGGTCGATCTGAATATTACGGTTTCACCTTTACCCCAAATGGTTGTGTCCTGGTTTGTTGACGAAATATGTATCGATGATAACTTTGTTGGTTGATGCTTCTTTGTAACAACCCACATTTTACGTATTGGAAGATCGTAAAATATTTTTATTCTATTCCATTTGGGTTGGATCATTCTCATCTTTTAATAAGTTGCTTATCGGGATGTGAGACATATCCATAATTTTTACCGATTTTGTTTGTAAACATTTTCCCCCTGTCAGTCTTGTATAGGGATTAACTTTTGGTTCAGGTTGAATCAGAGGGTGAGACCTGTGCCATTACAAAGGAATTGATGGCTGCCTTTCGTAGAGTGGTTACGTTAAAGATTTGGCTCAGCGGTTTGGGAAAAATCACCGTTTTAAGGTTTTTCAGTTGGTTGTCCAGGTTTTGGGAGCCTAATGGGCTGATTTGGGGGAGGCCCATTAATGGGCTGGTGGAAACTATAAATAGGCAGTAAGGGATATGGGAAATGGTTTTATTTTTTCATTCTCTCCTTTGGTGTCTTGAGCTCATCCTTCCTCTAACACCTTTCCACCATTAAAAATCATAATCCAAGGAGGAAAATTGAAGATCTACATCATTGGAGGCTAGATCTACACCATTGGAAGAAAGGATTCATCGGATCAAGGTGTTTAGTGCGAGGTGCTTACTGTCCGAATTCTTATTTCATTGATTTTTGCTTGTTTGGGAGAATTGGTAAGTGGTTTACATCCCTCACATGGATTCAATGAGAAGTATGGGTAGTTGATCATGTTTTTCATTAAATTCAAGTGTTTTTACCATAGATCTATCCATTGGTAAGTCCATTTTCACATAAATTACCCTATAATCTAATTTAGCAAGTTTAGATAGGTAATTTCTATGATATTTCCTGTTAATGTGCAAGTTAGATCCATGGTTTTGTTCATATGTACATTAATGGTGATTTTGGTGAATTCTACATTATTATTGATGGAATTGTCATATTAGTGATATGGTTGATTTCATATCATGCTTGTGGTCATATTGGATGAATTGGATGAGTTAGTTTCGTTGATTGTATTAATCGGCAAAGTTTTGGTCGAAATCAGAGTTAAAATGGAGATGTGCAGGTTTTGGGTCGAGCAAGGCCTGGTTGGTTATGGTGGGTCGGTCGAACCATGGGGAGCTTTTCTTGGAGGAAAAGAAATGGATTGGGTCGGTCGAGCTTTGCGGGGGTCGGTCGAGCTTTGTACCGGGTCGGTCGAGCGAGCGAGCGAGTGAGTATGAGGTTGAGCATTTCAGGGTCGAGCACTTCAGGGTCGGTCCTCCATTAAGCAACTGGGTCCGTCTCGTTTTGGGTGGGTCATGCAGGGTTGAGAGGTTCGGCCATGATGCCTGGAATGGCAGAATAGTGGGTTGGTCGGCCTCCAAGTTGATGGTGGGTCGGTCGAACAGGTTGGTGGATTCGATCTGGATGTGGGTCGGGTCGAGCAGTATCTGGGGTCGGGCAAACCAGGTATAAGGCTGGGTGGGTCGGTCCTGTGAGGGTTTAGGATCGTTCGGTTGGAAAACGGAAGGGGTTATTAGCAGCACTTTTAAACGCCAAGGTGAATGGCCTAAGTGCTGTGGTTTATTTCCTTTAGCAAATAGATGTGATGTTATGGATTGTTTAGGACCTTATGATTGATATTTTTCTTTGGTTCGAAAGTGGTGATAACTTTGAAGTGAATTCCATGGAGGGATGACAAAGTGAGGAGAATTGTTCATCGGATGTGACAAATGTGAAAACGACTCAAGGATGTATTGAGTTCATGTGAAGTGGTTGCACTAAAGTGTTCTGAGCTAATAAATAGTCGTAATTGATAACAACTAGAGATGTGAAGGCCGATGAGTTGTCGTTATCGTAGGTTCTAGCAGACTCAAAACAGGGGTACAATTGAAGACCAATTGTAGGTCGAGTGCCCTGGGTATCGTGTATGGCCTAGACACGTGTTGTGCATAACGTGTGGAGTTTTGCTAGAACCGTGGTGTCGTGTATGGTCCTTGACAATTAACGGCGAGTTGTCAGCCAGTCATACGATAACGAGGATTCCAAAGCAAGGTTGGTGGTGATAGCCAGTGTAACGACCAATCTTTTTGCCCGATTTTCACCGGTAATTAAACCGACTTAAACCGTTCACAAAGATGAATTGTTATGGGTACATACATATATTGAACAAAATAATAGGACTTTTTATTTCATTACAAATATTACATCAGAGTTATCAGAGATATATCATTGTACATCTATTTCACAGCGGAAGGAAACATATGGGTATACTCTCAGCGGAAGAACAAAACACAGCGGAAGCTTCAATCTATCGTGGATTCCAACTCAGAAAGCGCTCCGAACCTTGCTCCAATGAACTAAAACTGCAAAACTAAACTACTGCCTGCCCGTGCGAAAATTAATGGGCACCCAGAGTTTAGAAAGGAACAATAAACTCCGGGTCAGTCATGGGACTGGTGTGAGAACTCAAAACAGTTATTTTTAGGATTCATTTTTAAAGTTGGGAAATCCCACGGACCACGCCGCTAACGCGGAACGGGTTAACTCCATATGAATTCTCGTGCATAGAAATTCGCTATGACTTTGGAAAATGAAGCTATCATAAGTTCGTCCCACATCACACAATGCAAGCGCACACCAGATGGGAGAGTTTTATCTTACGATAACCAAACATGCTTTCATACGTGAAAATTCTCCTTTTAAAATATTATCAGATAGTGTGGAAAACAATTTCGCAAATAAATGTATTAATCCTAGACGACATAATACCATTAATATTATGTCGCCATATACATATATACAAACCAAAACCGTATGGCTCGTATTGGAGATGGGATTTCCAACTTGATGATTCCTGGCACGAAAGATCAATCAGGGATACAAAACGAAGTGCCTCACGGCTTTTTCATCCATCATGCGGACACCAACTACACATCGTTAGGGCTGATCAACGGTTTTTGATCAGACACGACCCCTCGAACATACCCAACTTCCCCAGGTTCATAAGTGGTTTCCCACTGCTGCACAGCTTCATCATCAATTCATTTATAAGTATAAAACCTAACCGCCAGTTTCTCATCAATTCGGGGTGTGAGGTTTGTCGATGTCACGTCATACACAAAGCGATGCTTCGATAAGCCATTCTTTGAACATCATTAGCTCGTTCCATAACTAGGGTATGACACATTGACAATTCATGACATATCATTGATTTCAATCAATGCATACCCTCTAAGTTCATATAACTTAGAGACGAGGATAATATATTGCCACAAATCCGATATACATTAATCGAAATCATTGCTATGCGGTCAATTTCAACGTCAGACGCACCATCCATAAGAATCCATTCTGGGTCTGAACAGAACAACAACCCGAAAATACTTAAATATGTTCAGGTCTCATGTAACTCATACCTTGTATCGGTGGCCTACCTAACCGAGACATTAATCACAATCAATCTAAACAAATTTAAATATTCCCGGTCTTCATTCATCGTTTACCGAGTCTCGAATTACTTCATAACGTCGTATTATTACTTGGAATGGGTTTCGAACATATACTCGATCCCGGTCTTCCCAAGTAACAAGCATACTTAAAACAGTAGCTATGGTTCACACAGACTTTTCAATTCACATCTCCTTCCAAATATTTATCAGTTCATTTACGGCTCAAGATTTGAATTATAAATTTCATACATCTCGTTATCATCTTATCTCTTCTTTGAAATCAAACATTATCCCTTCGCTTCAATTTCTTACCTTTAATTCCCACAAATCAAAGATTTGATTAAATCCCAATTAAGATATGAATTTTCCACCATTCAATCTCATCGGGTTTCAAGAATGATATTATTGAAGATACGATTCACGACAAAACCCAAATCAATCGATATTGAATCATAAATTACACAGAAATTTTTATCCACTTATATTCGATATAAATTTTCAAAATCAACGAATACCATGAGTGGAATAGCGATATAATAATATCTTTCAAATTCCCCAGATAGTATTCATTTACACCATGAAATTTTATACCAAATATCGAAGATTATTTTTATCTAACTTATTTCAATCAGGTGGAGAAATCCATATCTTAATTAAAAGATTTATTCAATTCTTTGATATTTGATCTGGATAGAAATAACATCAACTTATCTTCGATATTAATCTCCGTACCCAACTCATATTATAAGTGGAATAACGGTGAATTACCCTTTTAAATTCCTCAGATAATATTAATTTTCATCCACCGAGTTAATATCAAACATCTGAAGATTTATCTCCAACCATATCCAAATTTAAAATTGGAAAACTCCATTTCAATCCCATATAGGTATTCTCAATACTTTAAAAAATCTTCGAACTATTTTATAAATCATTCTTATAGTCAAATAATAGTTCCTGCTTTAAATTTCAAACCAATAATAACATTTGGAAATGTTACCAAAGTACTGCTATAAAATAGCCCTTTAAATCAAATAGATTTAAATTTACTCGAAATGCAAGTATTCCAATTCTAATCACCATTTTAGGAGTTATCATAAATTTTCTCTAACTTAATAACCTTGTTTTATTCGATTTCCGTTATGATTGGCAACTACACGTATTTCAAATTTGTTTTCAATATAACTCGGAATTCATATGTCGAAAATCGAAATTGTTCTTTCTATTCAAATACTATTATTATTTGAAATCCAACGCGCCTTAATTCAAGTCAAGTCAAAATAAAATAATCAAGTCATAGCCATTCATAGTTTGAAATCGATATTTACGAATTGTCGCATCATAGTGCGTTCTATTCAAACCATATAATGATTATAAATTTTCACATCCTTTTCGATCTAATTTATATTTCCAAATCATTTGAAAAACAGTTTCAAATCATATTTCGAATTAGATTTCGAATTCACCATCCCGTTGTCGGACCAGTTAGGGATAGCCAGGGAGAGCAGGAAACTGAATTTCCAAACTCAAGCCTAGACACCATCCTCTCTGTCATCCTAGAACGTTCTAGTACCTATATATTATTATATTATGTTTTTAAAAACATATAAAACCAAATTCAAAATTATAAAAATCTCTTTTCGAATTTAAATTGAAAATATTTTTACCAAAACCAGTTTCAAATAGATATAAAGATCGTTATACAAAATCAATACATAATTCAAATCATTTTTCCCAAATCTTGATTTAATATTTAAAGGTTGATATTTAAAACTAAAATATTTAATAATTAAATAAAATCATATATAGGAAGGAGATTCTAAATCGATCACCCAAATATTTCCACAACCACGGTGTGTTTGTGTGTGTGTGTGATATCATACAATGCAATCATATCTATCCAAATGAACCATACGATCAGATGGATACGAATTCATTATCACAACAAACATTTTAACTGTGCACAAGTGTTACAGTCAATAACGCTTACTCGTGTTCAGTGTATTATCTAATTACATGAGCAAACATTCAAACATCAACCTCCATCACACGATCATCATCAACAAATTATAATTAATCTCAGCTAATTATATTTAACTAATTTAAATTAGAACTTCCTACCAGTTGAGCTTCAAAATCTTCATTACTAGAACGAACATGCCAACGAACACTGCCATCGTCACTCGTATTGCTTTTAATCCATTTTGATTAGAAGTTGATGATTTTCTGCTAAATTTTATATTGAGTTTGGATTAATATCGACGTTCGTCGCTTATATATTTACACATAAAGACTTTTAATTTATTATAAATCCATACTTATCTAAAATTATAAATCTTATATATCCATGTGTTCTACTATTTGATACAATTTTAACGCCTCTGACGGCGAGTCAAACGGGTTTAAATTGAGTGAGATACGGTCAATTAAAGATTAGCTAATATAACTTAAATTAAATAAAAAAAATGCTCACCAAATGAATCCGGCCCAAGTCCACATGCTCTGAACCGGCCCATACCCGTTACCCTTCTCCCTCACCTTCTTCTTCTCTCCTCCTATTACCATGTACAGGAACCCAAAAGAACATGCACAGTGGTGCACACGCACAACCCAAAGACTCCGCCAAACTTCGATCCGAAACCACTAACACACTTCTCTTCACCTCCTCACTTGAATGCACCACATCATGACGTCTCCGGCCTCTTTAATCGAAATGCGGCATGAACCCGTGACCTGGAAGAAAACCGCACGCCTTCTCTTCAGGTATCAACACAAAATCTCACCGATCTTCATCAAATTACACTGCATCGAAGCCCTCTCTTCCCTCATCACAAATCCAACCTCTATTTCGTCTATCAACGCCTGATTCTCCGTAAATCTTTAAACCTAATTTTCAACATTTTCCATCATCGACACAGAATTGCTTCAAATTTACTCCAAAAATACTACGTTCCTTGCTGATCGCCATGGTGGTGATGGCATCGATTGATTCGAAGTGGATTGAGAGATTTTATTTTTCGAATCATTGAACCCATCCTTTATGTTTACAGAAAGATTGAGATATCTCTTCCATTAATCAGTGAAATTTCGATCCGTCAATTTTTAAAAATCGGCAAAGAAGATCCGGACGACTTCCGCATATATTATCTCATCTAAAACTGAACGGATCAAGAGATATGGATTTTTAATTGGAAGGACAGGTGAAATTTTATTTACTGGAAACTTAAAAAATGGGAGAAGAAAGGGTACGATAGAAGAGGAATTGTTTCAGGAATGGAAAATTGATGAAGTATGACTTACAACAAGGTTTGTCTCTTCTTATATAGAGTGGTTTCAAGGTCTTTTTGGTCAATTTATCAAGGACACATGGCTTTGCATGAGGCTCACTACATGCATGAATTACACCTAAGTGATTACTTGGCTTAATAAAAATGAATTACCTCATGCATGATGACAACACATAAGGACACTTTGCCTTATCTTTATTATAAAATTAGTCTATCTTAGTCACATATTTGCAATACCCATAAATGTAGCCAAATAAATGTAACACCTTATCACTTAAGATTTAAAAATATAAATATAACTTATTTAATTCGAAAATATTTGTCTATATTATTTAGCTAATATATTTATATATACTTTACCAAAATTTACACTAAAATGGTTCAAAACAAATGCTAATTTTTTTTTATAAACATCATTATAAATTATTTTACTTATTGACATCCAAAATTAAAAATCATTCCTATGAAATCTTTTAAAAATTATCCTTTACCAAATTTCATATTTTACAAACCAATATTATCAAATTTAGAAAATATCATTACTTAAACATAAATCTTATAAATAAAATTTTCAAAATAAGTTTTCTTATAAAAATCATATTACGTAAAACAAAAATACTTATACCAAGTGTAAATTTCATATTAAACCTTATAAAATCTTTTAAATTTAGAAAAATCCAAAAATTGCATAATAAAAATCCAAATCAACTTTAGTAAAAATTCTGTGATGTTACATTCACCCCCCCTTAGAAACTTTTCGTCCTCGAAAAGGAAGTCGAGTAAATTTAAACTCCTTTACAAATTTTAAATTCCAATTTCTCTCTTAACATATCGGAAATGTAATGGTCACAACCAAGGCTCATATCATCCTTAAGGTACTCTATCTAATTCTTACTAAAGGTAGAGTTTAAGGAAAATTCTATAATCTCGTGATTACTAGGGTCGTTACGGGTCTTGTTTAAAATCAATTCTCTGAGTTAGACTCAGAGCTTCTACCTCTACCACTAAGGAGAAACTAGAATAGATACTGTCTACTACTTAGAGGTCTACGACCCTAAGAAAATTTTAAAGTTTGGCAATTATCTTTCTAACTTACTCTCACTGATCCCATGATTTACTTATCAATTATAAGACTAAGTGCTTAAATTAGAAATTTGAATAAATAATCCTTTCCCTAATCATTCAATTATCTTGCACAATACCATCTTGGCTAAATTCAGTATTAGAAATTCTATTGCTCTTAATACAAATTCAATTTAAAAGATAATTCAAATACTGGTTTCAAATCTAAATTAATTCACTTGTCCATGACTTTATCAGAGCAGGGCAAAAGTTGGACAGTAAAATTTCAAGCACGACAATTCGGGTGATATTCACAAGATGACAATGGGTCGAGAATAACCCAGTGACAAGGGAAGCGATAGAATTATATTTCTGAAACACTCATTCTATTTCAAATATTCCAATTGTTTCAAATTTATCATTAACCCATTTATAAGTTATACTCATTTAATATTCATATTTTAGTTGTCATGTTCACCTAATCGAATAACACTTTTTCTAAATCCACTTTAAAATTCAATATATATATATATATATATATATAAATCTTTTCATCCTTGTTTAAATATCAAATCGTGTTTAGGAAGTTTCCCTTACTCAACTAACCAGAAAATCTCTTAAAACAGTTTTATTTAAAATACCATCACGCTTCCTCTGCGCACTCTGATTATGTGTATACACGTTCAAGCTAGGGTTGTTTCAAATATTAATCTTAACATTTTCAGAGCTCACTTCTTTAATATTTCAAAGATCCAAATTTTCCTACTTCGATGTTTGTTACGATTTGAATTAACTTTTTAAACTCATTCCTAACTTAAGTCAAAATCATCTCTTTAAACAAATTCTTAACTTAAGTCTAAATCATCTTCAGATTCCTGAGGGGTGGTATTGATATAATTTCTTAATGAAATTTCACACTTACGTGTTCTTTCTAATTCTTAAGTATAGTTTACTTCTATAATATCCTTTTTTTGTTATTATCAAAATGGTTGGTTTTGCGTCTGTAACATGCCGTGCCTACATTATATTCTTTTAATATTTCTAACATATCGAAATGGTTCAAGTATTCCTCGACATCTTAATTGAAACCATATAGTCATCCCACTTTCGAAACTCGAAAATAAAATCTGTGATGTCGCGATCATCAACAGAATTATCCTCAAGTGACTAGAGTGTGACCCTATATCTACCTAGTATATATTGAACTTCATATATACGTTAGCTAGGCGTATATTCAAAATCCCCATATACTCGATAGTCCAATTGTGACGTCGAATAAAACACTCGAAATCCTTATTTCCAATTATATTTCAAAATATATTGCAAATAATCATCGCTTTCAAAATGATTTACTTATTCAAAAATACCTTATATAGGTTTCAAAAATACGCTCTCTCGTCATAATATTCCGAAATCTCATTCTAGGGTATTTCTAACCCTATCTCTAATGAGATAATATAACTCTGAGGAGTCCTATTCTTTTGTCCAAATATGTACGTACCCTATAGCTTTGTATAACTAAAGCTCTGATACCAAAATGTAACGACCCATTTTTTTCCCAATTTTCGCCGGTAATTAAACCGACTTAAACCATTCACAAAGATGAATTGTTATGGGTACATACATATATTGAACAAAATAACAGGACTTTTTATTTCATTACAAATATTACATCAGTGTTATCAAAGACATATCAGAGTACATCTATTCCACAACGGAAGGAAACATATGGCTATACTCTCAGCGGAAGAACAAAACTCAACAGAAGCTTCAACTCTATCGTGGACTCTAACTCAGAAAGCGCTCCGAACCTTGCTCCAATGAACTAAAACTGCAAAACTAAACTGCTGGCTGCCCGTGTGAAAATTAATGGGCACCCAGAGTTTAGAAAGGAACAATAAACTCCGGGTCAGTCATGGGACCGTGTGAGAACTCAAAACAGTTATTTTTAGGATTCATTTTTAAAGTTGGGAAATCACACGGACCACGCCGCTAACGCGGAACGGGTTAACTCCATATGAATTCTTGTGCATAGAAATTCGCTATGACTTTGGAAAATGAAGCTATCAAAAGTTCGTCCCATATCACACAATGCAAGTGCACACCAGATGGGCGAGTTTTATCTTATGATAACCAAATATGCTTTCATACGTGAAAATTCTCCTTTTAAAATATTATCAGATAGTGTGGAAAACAATTTCGCAAATAAATGTATTAATCCTAGATGGCATAATACCATTAATATTATGTCGCCATATACATATATACAAACCAAAACCGCATGGCTCGTATTGGAGATGGGATTTCCAACTTGATGATTCCTGGCACAAAAGATCAATCAGGGATACAAAACGAAGTGCCTCACGGCTTTTTCATCCATCATACGGACACCAACTACACATCGTCAGGGCAGATCAACGGTTTTCGATCAGACATGACCCCCCGAACATACCCAACTTCCCCAGGTTCATAAGTGGTTTCCCACTGCTTCACAACTTCATCATCAATTCATATATAAGTATAAAACCTAACCGCTAGTTTCTCATCAATTTAGGGTGTGAGCTTTGTCGATGTCATGTCATAAACAAAGCGATGCTTCGATAAGCCATTCTTTGAACATCATTAGCTCGTTCCATAACTCAGGTATGCCACATTGACAATTCACGACATATCACTAATTTCAATCAATGCATACCCTCTAAGTTCATATGACTTAGAGACGTGGATAATATATTGCCACAAATCTGATGTACATTAACGGAAATCATTGCTATGCGGTCAATTTCAACGTCAGACACACCATCCATAAGAATCCGTTCGGGGTCTGAACGGAACAACAACCCGAAAATACTTAAATATGTTCAGGTCTCATGTAACTCATACCTCGTATCGGTGGCCTACCTAACCGAGACATTAATCACAATCAATCTAAACAAATTTAAATATTCTCGGTCTTCATTCGTCATTTACGGAGTCTTGAATTGCTTCATAACATTGTATTATTACTTGGAATGGGTTTCGAACATATACTCGATCCCGGTCTCCCCAAGTAACAAGCGTACTTAAAACAGTAGCTATGGTTCACACAGGCTTTTCATTTCAAATCTCCTTCCAAATATTTATCAATTCATTTACGACTCAAGATTTGAATTATAAATTTCATACATCTCTTTATCTTCTTATCTCTTCTTTGAAATCAAAGATTATCCCTTCGCTTCAATTTCTTACCTTTAATTCCCTCAAATCAAAGGTTTGATTAAATCCCAATTACAATATGAATTTTCCACCATTCAGTCTCATCGGGTTTCAAGAATGATATTATTGAAGATACAATTCATGACAAAACCCAAATCAATCGATATTGAATCATAAATTACACAGAAATTTTTATCCACTTATATTCGATATAAATTTTCAAAATCAACGAATACCATGAGTGGAATAGCGATATAATAATATCTTTCAAATTCCCCAGATAGTATTCATTTACATCATGAAATTTTATACCAAATATCGAAGATTATTTGTATCTAACTTATTTCAATCAGGTGGAGAAATCCATATCTTAATTAAAAGATTTATTCAATTCTTTGATATTTGATCTGGATAGAAATAACATCAACTTATCTTCGATATTAATCACCGTATCCAACTCATATTATAAGTGGAATAACGGTGAATTACCCTTTTAAATTCCTCAGATAATATTAATTTTCATCCACCGAGTTAATATCAAACATCCGAAGATTTATCTCCAACCATATCCAAATTTAAAATTGGAAAACCCCATTTCAATCCCATATAGGTATTCTCAATACTTTAAAAAATCTTCGAACTATTTTATAAATCATTCTTATGGTCAAATAATAGTTCCTGCTTTAAATTTCAAACCAATAATAACATTTGGAATTTTTACCAAAGTACTGCTATAAAATAACCCTTTAAATCAAATAGATTTAAAATTACTCGAAATGCAAGTATTCCAATTCTAATCACCATTTTAGGAGTTATCATAAATTTTCTCCAACTTAATAACCTTGTTTTATTCAATTTCCGTTATGATTGGCAACTACACGTATTTCAAATTTGTTTTGAATATAACTCGGAATTCATATGTTGAAAATCGAAATTGTTCTTTCTATTCAAATACTATTATTATTTGAAATCCAACGCGCCTTATTTCAAGTCAAGTCAAAATAAAATAATCAAGTCATAACCATTCATAGTTTGAAATCGATATTTACGAATTGTCGCATCATAGTGCGTTATATTCAAACCATATAATGATTATAAATTTTCACGTCCTTTTCGATCTAATTTATATTTCCAAATCATTTGAAAAACAGTTTCAAATCATATTTCAAATTAGATTTCGAATTCACCAACCCTTTGTCGGACCAGTTAGGGATAGCCAGGGAGAGCAGGAAATTGAATTTCCAAACCCAAGCCTAGACACCATCCTCTCTGTCATCCTAGAACGTTCTGGTATCTATATATTATTATATTATGTTTTTAAAACATATAAAACCATATTCAAATTTATAAAAATCTCTTTTTGAATTTAAATTGAAAATATTTTTACCAAAACCAGTTTCAAATAAATATAAAGATCGTTATACAAAATCAATACATAATTCAAATCATTTTTCCCAAATATTGATTTAATATTTAAAGGTTGATATTTAAAACTAAAATATTTAATAATTAAATAAAATCATATATAGGAAGGAGATTCTAAATCGATCACCCAAATATTTCCACAACCACGTGTGTTTGTGTGTGTGTGATATAATACAATGCAATCATATCTATCCAAATGAATCATACGATCAGATGGATACAAATTCATTATCACAACAAACATTTTAACTATGCACAAGCATTATAGTCAATAACGCTTACCCGTGTTTAGTGCATTATCTAATTACATGAGCAAACATTCAAACATCAACATCCATCACACAATCATCATCAACAAATTATAATTAATCTCAGCTAATTATAATTAAATAATTTAAATAAATAATTTAAATTAGAAGTTCTCACCAGTTGAGCTTCAAAATCTTCATTACCAGAACGAACATGCCAACGAACACTGCCATCATCACTTGTATTGCTTTTATTCCATTTTGATTAGCAGTTAATGATTTTCTACTAAATTTTTTATTGAGTTTGGATTAATATCGACGTTCGTCGCTTATATATTTACACATAAAGACTTTTATTTTATTATAAATCCATACTTATCTAAAATTATAAATCTTATATATCCATGTGTTCTACTATTTGATACGATTTTAACGCCTCGGACGGCGAGTCAAACGGGTTTAAATTGAGTGAGATACGGTCAATTAAAGATTAGCTAATATAACTTAAATTAAATAAAAAAAATGCTCACCAAATGAATCCGGCCCAAGCCCACATGCTCCGAACCGGCCATACCCGTTACCCTTCTCCCTCGCCTTCTTCTTCTCTCCTCCTATTACCATGTACAGGAACCCAAAAGAACGTGCACAGTGGTGCACACGCACAACCCAAAGACTCTGCGAAACTTCGATCCGAAACCACTAACACACTTCTCTTCGCCTCCTCACTTGAATGCACCACATCACGACGTCTCCGGCCTCTTGAATCGAAATGCGGCATGAACCCGTGACCTGGAAGAAAACCGCACGCCTGCTCTTCAGGTATCAACACAAAATCTCACTGATTTTCATCAAATTACACTGCATCGAAGCCCTCTCTTCCCTCATCACAAATCCAACCTCTATTTCGTCTATCATCGCCTGATTCTCCGTAAATCTTTAAACCTAATTTTCAACATTTTCCATCATCGACACAGAATCGCTTCAAATTTACACCAAAAATACTATGTTCCTTGATGATCGCCATGGTGGTGACGGCATCGATTGATTCGAAGTGGATTGAGAGATTTTATTTTTCGAATCATTGAACCCATTCTTTATGTTTACAGAAAAATTGAGATATCTCTTCCATTAGTCAGTGAAATTTCGATCCGTCAATTTTTAAAAATCGGCAACGATGATCCGGACGACTTCCGCATATATTATCTCACTTAAAATTGAACGGATCAAGAGATATGGATTTTTAATTGGAAGGACAGGTGAAATTTTATTTACTGGAAACTTGAAAAATGGGAGAAGAAAGGGTACGATAGAAGAGGAATTGTTTCAGGAATGGAAAATGGCTGAAGTATGCATTACATCAAGGTTTGGTTCTTCTTATATAGTGTGGTTTCAAGGTCTTTTTGGTCAATTTATCAAGGACACATGGCTTTGCTTGAGGCTCACTACATGCATGAATTACACCTAAGTGATTACTTGGCTTAATAAAAATGAAGTACCTCATGCATGATGACAACACATAAGGACACCTTGCCTTATCTTTATTATAAAATTAGTTTATCTTGGTCACATAATTGCAATACCCATAAATGTAGCCAAATAAATGTAACACCTTATCACTTAAGATTTAAAAATATAAACATGACTTATTTAATTCAAAAATATTTATCTATATTATTCAGCTAATAAATTTATATATACTTTACCAAAATTTACGCTAAAATGGTTAAAAACAAATGCTAATTTTTTTTATAAACATCATTATAAATTATTTTACTTATTGACATCCAAAATTAAAAATCATTCCTATGAAATCTTTTAAAAATTATCCTTTACCAAATTTCATATTTTACAAACCAATATTATCAAATTTAGAAAATATCATTACTTAAACATAAATCTTATAAATAAAATTTTCAAAATAAGTTTTCTTATAAAAATCATATTACATAAAACCAAAATACTTATACCAAGTGAAAATTTCATATTAAACCTTATAAAATCTTTTAAATTTAGAAAAATCCAAAAATTGCATATTAAAAATCTAAATCAACTTTAGTAAAAATTCTGGGATGTTACAGCCAGAGTTAGTCATGGATGTCTAGATGCTTGTTATGATCATGATTGAGTAGCTAGTGCTATATATGAATGGTTGTTCTGATTACCATGACTTAATTGTTATTCCTTTGGATGTATGGATTGTAAAGGCTATCACTGTCGGGTATGGGGAAGACAGGTGTAATCTCTTCTCTGGAGCTAGGTAGATTAGTTGTTTATTCACCCATCCTCGTATACTTTATTGATGAAGTTTGTTAGTTGTTTTATCGCTCCCTAAGACTGTTTTTTGACTCAAGGTTTTATGTTTCCTCTTATTACCTTGGGTCGTTCATCCGGTTGTGGATGGGCAGACTGAGTAACAGGTGACAGGTGATGCTTTAGTGAGGATTATGCTGCTGATCAATGGCGAGCAGGAGGCTCACGTACCAGTTTTACTACTATCTAGTATTTGTTTCCGCTATTTGATAATTCTTTGAGTGTTGTAGTGAGGCAAATTGTACAAACACTATTATTGTTGTCCACGTGTATGGGAAATACTTTCTAGTTATTATGAAAGTTTAGTGTTTTCTGCCTCACTATAACTACTTCTGTATATGTTCTATTATATTTTATCCTTGTGCTATGAGTTTACGACAGGTTCCGCTTGTGTATCATACCTTGATGATCATCCATAGCTGCCTGGCACACCTTTCAGCACATTATTCCTCTTGTTTAGTGTAGGGGTTATGGGCGATCGTCACATTTGGTATCAGAGCTTAGGTCAACGATTGTGGCTAAAGTTCTAGGGCGTAATTACGTATGAGAGACGTATTTGTAGATTTCAGTTGGATGGTTACTATATATATATATATATATATATATTAGCATATATGGTAGTAACGGTTGTATCTCTTCAACAATTTTTCTTGGAAGTGACTAATTATTCTAAATTGCAGATTTAGAATGAGTCGACACTATACGGGGCAGTTTCACTTTAGGGGCAATGTCACTTTTCTCTCTTTCAACTTTGTTCAACATAAAATAGTATGAAGATCACTCAATAATCTAAGTAAGAATAATTATGTAATTATCATAAGCAAAACTTATTTGCGCTAATAATTAACACAAAATAAGTCATCAAGCTATAATACACAATCAATCTAACTTTTTAACTTTTATGAAACATGCCATCGAAATGAAACTAAAATCTAATTTAAGTATGAACTATTTGCTATTGGTTAGTAATATAGATCACAAATTTCAACTTAAACCTTATTTCATTGCCATAATCACAATTTTAGATGAAGAGGTAATTTGTTGTTTATGTCGTAAACATAGCCTTAATGTTATGAAATAAACAAAAGAGGCTATTAAATTCAATATGAAACACAAATACACAAAAACATCCATTCCCATTAAACCCAAAGAGATCATTCATACAAATTCATGTTGAATCTACATTAATGAGAGGAAAAGCTTCATCACCCCTAAATTGTAGGGGTTTAGCTCCTAATTTGTGTTATTATTTCAACACAAATAGATTTCAACATTGAAGAACAACGAGTAAGTAATGAAGAAAAGATATTAAATAAATAATGGCATAAATAAAGCTACACTACTTGCAGAAAAGAAATGTAACAACCCGCAAAAATCAGAACCAATTTAAAATTTTTATTTTAGGAAATTTTAATGAATTTTGACAATATAAAATAATTTATTTAAATAATAATGATCACAAATTTGATTTAAATCGAAGTTAGAATGAATGATTTAATTTTAATTAACAAAAGAGTTAGAAATAACGCGGTAGTTTGAAAAGTCAAATTTGAACTTTGACTGACCGTACAGGATACAAAATTTAACGGATTTTAGTGAAACCAAAAATATTAGAATTTATTTAAAAATATCTTTCCAACAAATCCGAAAAATTGAAATTTCATAACGGGAATCAAAAGTTATGGCCAATTCAATATTTAGAAAGGTCGCTATGAAATTTATAAGGGCCAAAATGCTACTTTTTGCATACGAAGGAATTTGAACTCGAAACCACTTCCATTGAGTTCAGAATGATGTTTCTACATTGAAAAACAGTAAACACTTATATATTTTGAGTTTCGGGATTTATTTGTTTAAAAATGTATTTTTAGTATTAAATATATTGGCCTTAAAAATAGTCATTTTTCAAACGACCTCGGTTTTCGACGAAATCACTTTTGTTGGAACCAGAATGTCAAATTATTGCTTGGTTTCAATTTTCAGAATTTTTCGAATTAATATGTGAACGTGGGAAAAGAAAATGTGTTTTGACTATTTTAGTTAAATTTAAAAGCCTTAAAAATAGTCATTTTTCAAAAAAATCTCAGAATCCGACGAAATAAATTTTGTTAGGACCGTATCGTCATAAGAAAGCCAAAAATAATTTTTCCGGATTTTTCTGAGCTAGTGTGTAGTCCCGGTAAAATTATTTGTACGGAAAAATTAGAAATAAAGGACTTAAATTTTAAAACTGCAAAACGGAGGCCTAGATGACAGTTTGGGCTGACGAGACATGTCTAGATGAGTTCAAAATGGGTGCTAAATGGTAGAAACGACAGTCGTTGGGCCTAAATCGGAGTTTGGACCAAAACGGGCTTTAACGGGCTAATTAAATAATAATTAGATTAACCTAATATAATAATATAAATTCAAAGTCGGGTTCTTCTGCCTCCAACGTGATGTAGCCGCTCCATGGAACCCATCATGGCCGAAACTTCAAACAAATCTCACATCAAACTGTTGCCCGTAGCTCTCGATTCACCTCCGCAAAGTTCGGCCAAACATGCCGCCGCCGCACCTCCTCCTTGCAGCCGCACCCCTTCATCTTCCCGGTGAAGATAGCCCTCTCGTAGCTCTTCAATCTCCCGCAAACCGTTCATAAAACCGTCGATTATAGCTCTCGAAATGCGCATTCAAAGTTTTGAACAATTCTGAAAATTGAGGTAAATAGCTTCAGATTTTGTCACGCTTTTAAGCGTCACTGTGTCAGTTGTTAAAGGCCAGAATTCTAATTGCTACATTAATTTCAATTTGAAATCTTTCAGATCCATAACCGCTGTGACTCCAAACACGAGATCTGATTTAAATCACTTCATTTAAGAAACAAGCAAGGTGAGATTCTATTTTTTTATATATATAATTAATTTATTTTAATTATATTATCATTATACAAAATGAATGTTGTATGGATTGAATTGTTGTATGGTGGAAATTGATGTTTGTGGCCTATATTGTTATTGAAGTGTTGTATGATTGGTGTTGGAATTGATTGTGGGAATTGTTATTCGATGACAAGTAGAAAGATTATAATAAAAATTTTAATCTTTGGTTTTGATTTATAAATAAAGTTTAATCTTTTATCAAGATTGACAAATCAAAGTTTTGATTTTTATTTTGAAATGAATAACATTAATAATGATTCGATCCTTATTTTTGATTCATTAAAATGAATCTTTGTTTTTTGTTTGTATAAAATGAATCTTTGTTTTATTTATAAAACATGAAATCTTTTTGTTTATTTAGATGAAACCTTTTTTTTATTCATAAAGACTAATTCTTTGTTTTTTTTATTTTAAAGGATGAAATTTTGTTTTGGTTACAAAAGAACAAATCTTTGATTTTGTTTACAAAGAACCAATCTTTGTTTTTGTTTATAAAAGATTAAATCTTTGTTTTTGTTTATAAAGCTTGAAACTTTATTTTTGGTTATAAAGATTAAAACTTTATTTTTATTTATAAAAATTGAACCTTTGGTTTTGTTAATAAAGATTATACCTTTGGTTTTGTTAACAAAGGTTACAACTTTGATTTTGTTTGCAAAGATTATAACTTTGATTTCGGTTACAAAAATTACAACTTTGTTTTTGATTATAAAAAGTCGATCTTTTTGATGACTGAAAATAAAAAGACGATCTTTTTATATTTAAATAAAAAGACAATCTTTTTATATTGTAAACAAAAAGATGAAATTTTGACGATGAAAATAAAAAGACGATCTTTTTATATTTCAAATAAAGAAGTTATTATTTTCATTGTAAAATAGAAAAAGACATATTTTCTTTGCATAACAAAAGTTACATTTTCATATCTAATTTACATATGAAGTTACACCATATGACAAAAATTGCATTTTTCTATGTAATTAAAATGTAAATTTACATTGCATGACTAAAATTACATTTTTCTATGTAATTTAGAAATGAATGATAACGGTATAATGAAAATTACATTTTTACATGTAATTAAAATGTGAATTTGCACTGTAGGATAAAAACTACATTTTTAGATGTAATTTAAATATGAATTTATGTCGTATGATAGGAATTACATTTTTCTATGTAATTAAAATATGAATTCCCATCGCATAATAAAGACTACATTTTTCTATGTAATTTAGATGTGAATTAGAACGATAAAATAAAAATGACATTTTTCTATGTAATTTATATATGAGTTATAACGGTATGATAAAAATTATATTTTTCAATGAAATTAAAATATGAATTTGTATTGTATTATGAAAATTACATTTCTTTATGTAATTGGGACATGAATTTATAATGTAAAATAAAAAATTACATTTTTTATAATGTAATAAAGAAGTAAGATTCACGAATAAATTAAAAATTACATTTTTATGTAATGAGATAAGAGAATTTGGATCGTGAATTAAAAAGTTACATTTTATGTAATTAGAAATGTGGATTTGCATTGTAAATTAAGAATTACACTTTTATATGTAACTGGAAATTTGAGAATTCGCATGATATGGAAAATTACATTCTTATGTAATTAAAAGACGTGAAATTCGCATCGCACATACAATGCAATTATTTACATTCTCTTATGTAAATAAAAAGAATAAAATTTAGAAATATATATTATTTACATTTTCTTATGTAAGTAAAAAGAATGGAATTTGAAATTTCAATTATTTACATTTTCTTATGTAAGTAAAAAGAATGGAATTTGAAATTTCAATTATTTACATTTTCTTATGTAAGTAAAAGGAATGGAATTTGAAATTACAATTATTTACATTTTCTTATGTAAATAAGAAGAATGGAATTTAGAAATACACATATTTACATTCTCTATTGTAAATGAAAAAGAACAAAATAATGTGAATCCTTTTATTTACATTTTCTATTGTAAATGAAAAAGAACAAAATAATGTGAACCCTTTTATTTACATTTTCTATTGTAAATGAAAAAGAACAAAATAATGTGAATCCTTTTATTTACATTTTCTATTGTAAATGAAAAAGAACAAAATAATGTGAATCCTTTTATTTACATTTTCTATTGTAAATGAAAAAGAACAAAATAATGTGAATCCTTTTATTTACATTTTCTATTGTAAATGAAAAAGAACAAAATAATGTGAACCCTTTTATTTAAATTTTCTATTGTAAATGAAAAAGAACAAAATAATGTGAATCCTTTTATTTACATTTTCTATTGTAAATGAAAAAGAACAAAATAATGTGAATCCTTTTATTTACATTTTCTATTGTAAATGAAAAAGAATAAAATAATGAGAATCCATTTATTTACATTTTCTATTGTAAATGAAAAAGAACAAAATTGTGTGAACCATTTTATTTACATTTTCTATTGTAAAGAAAAAGTAAAAAGAGAGTTATATTTCTTATTTGCATTTTTAGATGCAAATAAAGCATAGAAAGAAAATTATACTTTTATTTGTTATTGTTTTGTTAAGTAAAAGAGTTAAAAAGACATTTTATTTACCATTGTTTTGTTAAATAAAAGTACAAGATATAAAAGAACATTTTTATTAACATTGTTTTGTCAAATAAAAAGACAAATACATGAGATACACTTTTATTTGTGTTTTATGTACAAATAAAAGTACAAGATTAGAAATACACTTTTATCTACACTGTATTTGTTGAAATAAAATTGCTAACAAAATGAGTGTATCACTTTACTCATCTTTGTTGAAAACAGAAATTATGTGAAAATATAAGAATCACTTTTATTTGCATAATATACAGTAGAATTTATACGCAAATATAAAATCCAAGTTTTATTTGCAAAACTTGCATTAGAATTTATATTCTAATATACAATTGTATTGTTGGTCAAAATATACACTGAAAAGTATTGTTAAGAAACTTCATACAAATATAATGGAAATTATATCCCATTTGTCATCCACAATAAAGCTATATAAATAAATTGCCCTTTATGTAACTTTAGGAATATATAGTGAGATCATACGAGTAAAATATATTTTACTCGATATAAGTGACATGTTTAGTGAAATTGAAATTGGTTAAACCTATTAACCAATTATTTATTTATTTATTTATTTATATGAATTGTTGTTGGCTGAAAACCCCACACGGGTATTGGGACAATACTTAACTGACACAAATCCCAATGTTTATTTATATGTCTATCGATTGATCGACAGGCTGCGATGAGCATTATTATTTCATTTTAACGCTCACACAGTTGAAATCGTCACTCTGGTTGTTAATGGATGGATTGAGAATTATTTCCTGTTATTACCCTATACATGAAATGTATGAAACCCATATGACCCAAATTATATGGTACATGGTTGAGTCGCATTCCAATGTAGAATTTCTTTTTAAATAAAGAATTTTTATATAATAAAAGGATTTTTGTAAAATAAAAGATTTTGTATTTTAAAGAATATTTTACATAAATAATATTTTATTGATTATTTTAAATATTTTTAGGATAAATCTTTTATTTAAGATCATTAGATCTTAACATTTATGTTTGGTGATTGATATGCAGATTGGATTTGTAGTGGACGATGTTTTAAATAACATTTATCCTTTAATCCAATTTACACTGAAATTACTACTTGAAATTTGTAAGTCTATTTTATAAATTTAATAGATACAGAAATTTATAACGATTATTTGTTGATTTGATTTCTGTAGAAATTCCATATTTTGAAAATTGGTTTTGGGTTTATCGTGAACTGTGTTTTAAATGACACTAATTCTTTAACCTAATTTAAGACAAGATTGGCTTATTAAAATTGATAATCTTGTAATAACGATTCTTGTATTAAAAAACAAAATTGGAATATTAATAAATCTTTTTAGAAAGATTAAAATGTAATTTATTTTATCTTTGATAAAATTAATGAGAACCTTTTAACATAAATAATAATTTTTATTTAAAAGGATATTCAAAGTTGGAATGTGGCGTATGGTTGGTTTTAATTACAAATACGCGAGTTATTCAGAAAGACCGGGTCTAACCCACTCTGAATAATCATCACGACGATCAAGAGTCGAAGATGAAGGCGGTGACTGAAGACCGGAGAGCATCACATCGTTTGGTTGATGGTGACTGATATCTTGAATTGGGACTGATCCCCCAAGGCAAGGTAAAAAGTGATGATCTTCCAAACGTACTGGAGATCGACGGATACGTTGTTTCGTTCAGACCCAGAACGGACTTGTAAATGGATAGCATGCCTGACATTGAAATTTATTTCATGTAATTAAATTGGTTTTTATTTAATATATAAATGCATGGTGGCGGAGGATTTATTCTCTTGCTTAACACCCTTTTGTATGTTAAATAATTACCGATCGCATGATATGAGTTGTTGATGTGGTATGCCAAGTTGCACTTGATCAAGGCTTATTGTTACAAAGCAGAGCCTTGTGGGATGATCAAAGCATAGTCTATTTAGGCATAGCTTTGTGTATATTGTGACTTCGCAAGCCTCATAGCCCGGTAGAGTCTAAAACGGGAGAAGGGAACGCAGGGAGTGCACACGTTTTTCTCTAGCTAGAGTGGTGCCAGGGACCTACCAGCGCTGGCATTTATTCATTGTGGTTGTTGGATTTTTCGAGGCCTCGGTTTATGCGGTCGCCACTGGCCGTATTATAGGTCCAAAAGGACCGGGGAACGTGTGTTCAGGCATTTCTAATCCACAAAAGTAAGTGTGGACCGGCCCTGCAGGATCCAAGGGTTGGACAGAGTACCAATCCTGGGACATTGCTAGAATGTCTCGAATCGGTAAGGATCTCCTCCCTAGCCTTGACTCAGATGGAAACCCAAATTTCCAATACGACATCACGCGGTTTTGATTGTATACCTATATATGGCGACATAGTGGGAGGGGGCACTCATGCCGTCTAGGATTAATACATTTACTTTGATGTATTTCAAATTGGTTGCACACTATTATTATACTGTGTTTATCGTATCAAGCATCTTTTGATCATTATAAGGTAAAACCCTATCCTCCGGTTTGCGTTGCATTGTGTGATGGGACTTGGGTCTTATAATGGTTTCATTTTTCTAAAAAGCATTGCGTTATTTTGACGATTTACTTTAGTCATGCACTGGCAATCTATAGGAGAAAACCCGTTCCACGAAAGTGGCGTGGTCCTGTGATTAGCCTTATTATATTATATAGGTTAAGTAGAATTCTCATACCAGTCCCATGACTGACCTGTAGTTTGTCCACTAGCAAACTCGGGTGCCCATATTTTCCACACGGGCAGTCGAGTAGCTGTTTTTGCATATATATTAAACAGGATTCTGGGTTGAAGCTTAAAGCTGTGTCCAGAGATAGAGAGTCTTCCGTTGTGTTCTTCCGTTGCAGTATATTACATTTTTTATATTTATCTTCCGCTGTAATTATATTCCAATGTACTCTGATATGTATATTCTGTACTCTGATGTAACATTTATTATAGTGTTATAAAAGTCTTCTGTTGTTGTTTATAATATGTTGTATTCCCAAAGTTAAAGTATTCGTAGATTTTCACTTTTTGGGTCAGACCTGTGTGGTTTATGGTTGATTCAAAGGGTGGGAATTTACGGGTCTTTACAGTTGGTATAGAGCTCTGGTTAGCTCAAATCTTTGGGGTACAACTTGTTAGAACTGAACAGAAGACTCATCAAAGATTGGATTAGTAACGTCCAATAAGAATACTCATTAGAGATAGGATCAGCAGTATCCTAGAATGAGTAAACTCGTTAGAGATGGGGTTAGTAATGCCCTAGAACGAGTTAAGAGTTACGAACTTATAATTAACGTATTTTTTGATATTAATAATATATTTTGTGAAATATGATTTATATATATTTTGAAAAGATAATCTACAATTAAAATTTAAAATTAAGATAGTTAATTTTACAAATTTTAGCTTATTTCCTTTTCGAGGACGAAAAGTTTTTAAGTGGGGGCGATTGTAACAACCCGCAAAAATCAGAACCAATTTAAAAATTTTATTTTAGGAAATTTTAATGAATTTTGACAATATAAAATAATTTATTTAAATAATAATGATCACAAATTTGATTTAAATCGAAGTTAGAATGAATGATTTAATTTTAATTAACAAAAGAGTTAGAAATAACGCGGTAGTTTGAAAAGTCAAACTTGAACTTTGACTGACCGTACAGGATGCAAAATTTAACGGATTTTAGTGAAACCAAAAATATTAGAATCTATTTAAAAATATCTTTCCAACAAATCCGAAAAATTGAAATTTCATAACGGGAATCAAAAGTTATGGCCAATTCAATATTTAGAAAGGTCGCTATGAAATTTATAAGGGCCAAAATGCTACTTTTTGCATACGAAGGAATTTGAACTCGAAACCACTTCCATTGAGTTCAGAATGATGTTTCTACATTGAAAAACAGTAAACACTTATATATTTTGAGTTTCGGGATTTATTTGTTTAAAAATGTATTTTTAATATTAAATATATTGGCCTTAAAAATAGTCATTTTTCAAACGACCTCGGTTTTCGACGAAATCACTTTTGTTGGAACCGGAATGTCAAATTATTGCTAGGTTTCAATTTTCAGAATTTTTCGAATTAATATGTGAACGTGGGAAAAGAAAATGTGTTTTGACTATTTAAGTTAAATTTAAACGCCTTAAAAATAGCCATTTTTCAAAAAGTCTTAGAATCCGACGAAATAAATTTTGTTAGGACCGTATCGTCATAATAAAGCCAAAAATAATTTTTCCGGATTTTTCTGAGCTAGTGTGTAGTCCCGGTAAAATTATTTGTACGGAAAAATTAAAAATAAAGGACTTAAATTTTAAAACTGCAAAACGGAGGCCTAGATGACAGTTTGGGATGACGAGACATGTCTAGATGAGTTCGAAATGGGTGCTAAATGGTAGGAACGACAGTCGTTGGGCCTAAATCGGAGTTCGGACCAAAACGGGCTTTAACGGGCTAATTAAATAATAATTAGATTAACCTAATATAATAATATAAATTCAAAGTCGGGTTCTTCTTCCTCCAACGTGATGTCGCCGCTCCATGGAACCCATCATGGCCGAAACTTCAAACAAATCTCACATCAAACCGTTGCCCGTAGCTCTCGATTCACCTCCGCAAAGTTCGGCCAAACATGCCGCCGCCGCACCTCCTCCTTGCAGCCGCACCCCTTCATCTTCCCGATGAAGATAGCCCTCTCGTAGCTCTTCAATCTCCTGCAAACCGTTCATAAAGCCGTAGACTATAGCTCCTGAAATCCGCATTCAAAGTTTTGAACAATTCTGAAAATTGAGGTAAATAGTTTCAGATTTTGTCACGCTTTTAAGCGTCACTGTGTCAGTTGTTAAAGGCCAGAATTCTAATTTCTACATAAATTTCAATTTGAAATCTTTCAGATCCGTAACCGCTGTGACTCCAAACACGAGATCTGATTTAAATCACTTCATTTCAGAAACAAGCAAGGTGAGATTCTATTATATATATATATAATTAATTTAATTTAATTATATTATCATTATACAAAATGAATGTTGTATGGATTGAATTGTTGTATGGTGGAAATTGATGTTTGTGGCCTATATTGTTATTGATGTGTTGTATGATTGGTGTTGGAATTGATTGTGGGAATTGTTATTCGATGACAAGTAGAAAGATTATAATAAAAAGTTTAATCTTTGGTTTTGATTTATAAATAAAGTTTAATCTTTTATCATGATTGACAAATCAAAGTTTTGATTTTTATTTTGAAATGAATAACATTAATAAAGATTCGATCCTTATTTTTGATTCATTAAAATGAATCTTTGTTTTTTGTTTGTATAAAATGAATCTTTGTTTTATTTATAAAACATGAAATCTTTTTGTTTATTTAGATGAAACCTTTTTTTTATTCATAAAGACTAATTCTTTGTTTTTTTTATTTTAAAGGATGAAATTTTGTTTTGGTTACAAAAGAACAAATCTTTGATTTTGTTTATAAAGAACCAATCTTTTTTTTTTGTTTATAAAAGATTAAATCTTTGTTTTTGTTTATAAAGCTTGAAACTTTATTTTTGGTTATAGAGATTAAAACTTTATTTTTATTTATAAAAATTGAACCTTTGGTTTTGTTAATAAAGATTATACCTTTGGTTTTGTTAACAAAGGTTACAACTTTGATTTTGTTTGCAAAGATTATAACTTTGATTTCGGTTACAAAAATTACAACTTTGTTTTTGATTATAAAAAGTCGATCTTTTTGATGATTGAAAATAAAAAGACGATCTTTTTATATTTAAATAAAAAGACAATCTTTTTATATTGTAAACAAAAAGATGAAATTTTGACGATGAAAATAAAAAGACGATCTTTTTATATTTCAAATAAAGAAGTTATTATTTTCATTGTAAAATAGAAAAAGACATATTTTCTTTGCATAACAAAAGTTACATTTTTATATGTAATTTACATATGAAGTTACACCATATGACAAAAATTGCATTTTTCTATGTAATTAAAATGTAAATTTACATTGCATGATTAAAATTACATTTTTCTATGTAATTTAGAAATGAATGATAACGGTAGAATGAAAATTACATTTTTACATGTAATTAAAATGTGAATTTGCATTGTAGGATAAAAACTACATTTTTAGATGT
Source organism: Allium sativum (assembly GCA_030737875.1). Classification (NCBI taxonomy): domain Eukaryota; kingdom Viridiplantae; phylum Streptophyta; class Magnoliopsida; order Asparagales; family Amaryllidaceae; genus Allium; species Allium sativum. The sequence continues at coordinate 826,508,072 of CM060913.1, forward strand.
AATTTAAATATGAATTTATGTCGTATGATAGGAATTACATTTTTCTATGTAATTAAAATATGAATTCCCATCGCATAATAAAGATTACATTTTTCTATGTAATTTAGATGTGAATTAGAACGATAAAATAAAAATGACATTTTTCTATGTAATTTATATATGAGTTATAACGGTATGATAAAAATTATATTTTTCAATGAAATTAAAATATGAATTTGTATTGTATTATGAAAATTACATTTCTTTATGTAATTGGGACATGAATTTATAATGTAAAATAAAAATTACATTTTTTATAATGTAATAAAGAAGTAAGATTTACGAATAAATTAAAAATTACATTTTTATGTAATGAGATAAGAGAATTTGCATCGTGAATTAAAAAGTTACATTTTATGTAATTAGAAATGAGGATTTGCATTGTAAATTAAGAATTACACTTTTATATGTAACTGGAAATTTGAGAATTCGCATGATATGGAAAATTACATTCTTATGTAATTAAAAGACGTGAAATTCGCATCGCACATACAATGCAATTATTTACATTCTCTTATGTAAATAAAAAGAATAAAATTTAGAAATATATATTATTTACATTTTCTTATGTAAGTAAAAAGAATGGAATTTGAAATTTCAATTATTTACATTTTCTTATGTAAGTAAAAAAGAATGGAATTTGAAATTACAATTATTTACATTTTCTTATGTAAATAAGAAGAATGGAATTTAGAAATACACATATTTACATTCCCTATTGTAAATGAAAAAGAACAAAATAATGTGAATCCTTTTATTTACATTTTCTATTGTAAATGAAAAAGAACAAAATAATGTGAACCCTTTTATTTACATTTTCTATCGTAAATGAAAAACAACAAAATAATGTGAACCCTTTTATTTACATTTTCTATTGTAAATGAGAAAGAACAAAATAATGTGAATCCTTTTATTTACATTTTCTATTGTAAATGAAAAAGAACAAAATAATGTGAATCCTTTTATTTACATTTTCTATTGTAAATGAAAAAGAACAAAATAATGTGAATCCTTTTATTTACATTTTCTATTGTAAATGAAAAAGAACAAAATAATGTGAACCCTTTTATTTACATTTTCTATTGTAAATGAAAAAGAACAAAATAATGTGAACCCTTTTATTTACATTTTCTATTGTAAATGAAAAAGAAAAAAATAATGAGAATCCTTTTATTTACATTTTTTATTGTAAATGAAAAAGAACAAAATTGTGTGAACCATTTTATTTACATTTTCTATTGTAAAGAAAAAGTAAAAAGAGAGTTATATTTATTATTTGCATTTTTAGATGCAAATAAAGCATAGAAAGAAAATTATACTTTTATTTGTTATTGTTTTGTTAAGTAAAAGAGTTAAAAAGACATTTTATTTACCATTGTTTTGTTAAATAAAAGTACAAGATATAAAAGAACATTTTTATTAACATTGTTTTGTCAAATAAAAACACAAATACATGAGATACACTTTTATTTGTGTTTTATGTACAAATAAAAGTACAAGATTAGAAATACACTTTTATCTACACTGTATTTGCTGAAATAGAATTGCTAACAAAATGAGTGTATCACTTTACTCATCTTTGTTGAAAACAGAAATTATGTGAAAATATAAGAATCACTTTTATTTGCATAATATACAGTAGAATTTATACGCAAATATAAAATCCAAGTTTTATTTGCAAAACTTACATTAGAATTTGTATTCTAATATACAATTGTATTGTTGGTCAAAATATACACTGAAAAGTATTGTTAAGAAACTTCATACAAATATAATGGAAATTATATCCCATTTGTCATCCACAATAAAGCTATATAAATAAATTGCCCTTTATGTAACTTTAGGAATATATAGTGAGATCATACGAGTAAAATATATTTTACTCGATATAAGTGACATGATTAGTGAAATTGAAATTGGTTAAACCTATTAACCAATTATTTATTTATTTATTTATTTATATGAATTGTTGTTGGCTGAAAACCCCACACGGGTATTGGGACAATACTTAACTGACACAAATCCCAATGTTTATTTATATGTCTATCGATTGATCGACAGGCTGCGATGAGCATTATTATTTCATTTTAACGCTCACACAGTTGAAATCGTCACTCTGGTTGTTAATGGATGGATTGAGAATTATTTCCTGTTATTACCCTATACATGAAATGTATGAAACCCATATGACCCAAATTATATGGTACATGGTTGAGTCGCATTCCAATGTAGAATTTCTTTTTAAATAAAGAATTTTTAGGTAATAAAAGGATTTTTGTAAAATAAAAGATTTTGTATTTTAAAGAATATTTTACATAAATAATATTTTATTGATTATTTTAAATATTTTTAGGATAAATCTTTTATTTAAGATAATTAGATCTTAACATTTATGTTTGGTGATTGATATGCAGATTGGATTTGTAGTGGACGATGTTTTAAATAACATTTATCCTTTAATCCAATTTACACTGAAATTACTACTTGAAATTTGTAAGTCTATTTTATAAATTTAATAGATACAGAAATTTATAACGATTATTTGTTGATTTGATTTCTGTAGAAATTCCATATTTTGAAAATTGGTTTTGGGTTTATCGTGAACTGTGTTTTAAATGACACTAATTCTTTAACCTAATTTAAGACAAGATTGGCTTATTAAAATTGATAATCTTGTAATAACGATTCTTGTATTAAAAAACAAAATTGGAATATTAATAAATCTTTTTAGAAGGATTAAAATGTAATTTATTTTATCTTTGATAAAATTAATGAGAACCTTTTAACATAAATAATAATTTTTATTTAAAAGGATATTCAAAGTTGGAATGTGGCGTATGGTTGGTTTTAATTACAAATACGCGAGTTATTCAGAAAGACCGGGTCTAACCCATTCTGAATAATCATCACGACGATCAAGAGTCGAAGATGAAGACGGTGACTGAAGACCGGAGAGCTTCACATCGTTTGGTTGATGGTGACTGATATCTTGAATTGGGACTGATCCCCCAAGGCAAGGTAAAAAGTGATGATCTTCCAGACGTACTGGAGATCGACGGATACGTTGTTTCGTTCAGACCCAGAACGGACTTGTAAATGGATAGCATGCCTGACATTGAAATTTATTTCATGTAATTAAATTGGTTTTTATTTAATATATAAATGCATGGTGGCGGAGGATTTATTCTCTTGCTTAACACCCTTTTGTATGTTAAATAATTACCGATCGCATGATATGAGTTGTTGATGTGGTATGCCAAGTTGCACTTGATCAAGGCTTATTGTTGCAAAGCAGAGCCTTGTGGGATGATAAAAGCATAGTCTATTTAGGCATAGCTTTGTGTATATCGTGACTTCGCGAGCCTCACAGCCCGGTAGAGTGTAAAACAGGAGAAGGGAACGCAGGGAGTGCACACGTTTTTCTCTAGCTAGAGTGGTGCCAGGGACCTACCAGCGCTGGCATTTATTCATTGTGGTTGTTGGATTTTTCGAGGCCTCGGTTTATGCGGTCGCCACTGGCCGTATTATAGGTCCAAAAGGACCAGGGAACGTGTGTTCAGGCATTTCTAATCCACAAAAGTAAGTGTGGACCGGCCCTGCAGGACCCAAGGGTTGGACGTAGTACCAATCCTGGGGCATTGCTAGAATGTCTCGAATCGGTAAGGATCTCCTCCCTAGCCTTGACTCAGATGGAAACCCAAATTTCCAATACGACATCACGCGGTTTTGATTGTATACCTATATATGGCGACATAGTGGGATGGGGCACTCATGCCGTCTAGGATTAATACATTTACTTTGATGTATTTCAAATTGGTTGCACACTATTATTATACTGTGTTTATCATATCAAGCATCTTTTGATCATTATAAGGTAAAACCCTATCCTCCGGTTTGCGTTGCATTGTGTGATGGGACTTGGGTCTTATAATGGTTTCATTTTTCTAAAAAGCATTGCGTTATTTTGATGATTTACTTTAGTCATGCACTGGCAATCTATAGGAGAAAACCCGTTCCGCGAAAGTGGCGTGGTCCTGTGATTAGCCTTATTATATTATATAGGTTAAGTAGAATTCTCACACCAGTCCCATGACTGAACTGTAGTTTGTCCACTGGCAAATTCGGGTGCCCATATTTTCCACACGGGCAGTCGAGTAGCTGTTTTTGCAGATATATTAAACAGGATTCTGGGTTGAAGCTTAAAGCTGTGTCCAGAGATAGAGAGTCTTCCGCTGTGTTCTTCCGTTGCAGTATATTACATTTTTTATATTTATCTTCCGCTGTAATTATATTCCAATGTACTCTGATATGTATATTCTGTACTCTGATGTAACATTTATTATAGTGTTATAAAAGTCTTCTATTGTTGTTTTAATATGTTGTATTCCCAAAGTTAAAGTATTCGTAGATTTTCACTTTTTGGGTCAGACCTGTGTGGTTTATGGTTGATTCAAAGGGTGGGAATTTACGGGTCTTTACAAGAAAATAACATGTAAAAAAAATTAAGATTGCATTAAAACGAGAGATTACAAAAAAGAAATGGCTAAGAATGGCCATTGAAGAAAAATAGAGGTTTTGATTTCAGCCACTCTAAACTAAATAAAATCCAAGATTCTTTTTACATCAACATACAAGGGTTATTTATACATGTGAAAAACCCTAATTCAACTTTAGCGTGCTACAAGAATGCCCTTTAGGAAGTGTGGCCACCAATTAATCACCACGCTTTAATCACTCCATCATCAAATTTTCCTGAAGCTATATCATACATTAATTTGTCCATTAGCTTTTAAGTGTAGTAAGTGTGGTCCTCCATGATTATGTATGAGTACTATTTCCTCTTCATTCCTTTTGTATGCATATAAATCTTTATGAAGCTCTCTTCCAAATGCACCAAATGTCTACAAAAACAATGAAAAATGTCCAAGTACAAATTCTCAAAATTACTTAAGCACAAAAATGACCAGTTTTCCTTTGTATGACGATGAATGTATGATATTTTGAAATCAATTATGGTTTAAACATGATAAAATACCCACATATGACATTTATTAGCACTAAAAAAGAATAATATGTGAATATAAATGCGCATTTTTACGTGCACATCAAATACCCCCACACTTATCTTTTTATTCGTCCTCGAATAAACTGAAAAACTAAGCTAAATCCATTTTCATAAGGAGCACGATTGCATTAAGCGTATGCAATAAGCCTTTAAACCTCTGGGTGTCCCCAGTAGGACGAATGTTGTCTCGTGAGGGTTTTCAACGGATACTACCAACAAAATCCAAAATTTAAATGCAAAAAAATATTTATAAAATGCAAGATTAGAAAATATTTACAAGATGAATGCAAGCTTTTAAAGGAATATTTACAAATGGATAATTTTTAAATATTACACGAATGAGTTAACACAAATTTGGATCGTCACTATGAAATCTGAGTTCGTTACTAATTAAAACTTCAAACAAAAGTCATGTTATAGTCACAAACTCCTCCAGCTTGGCCAGTTGTTTTGGTAGAAACATAGTGCAAATATGAAATGAATCCTATAATCGATATCAACAATCGTAAAACGACATCTCAACTTCCTTTTGGTTAACAAGTTAGGTCGAATAAGTGAAGAGTGTGCTTGGATTTTAAGTGCTAACTCTCTTTTTATTACAAAATATTTATATTATTATTATTTACAAATACCTAGGTATACCACCCCTACACTGCATTACGACTTACGTGAGGGTCGGTAATCCTTAGGTGTCCAACTCATAAAATGAGACCAAGGTATACTGATGCTGACTTTGTCAACAAAGTGTCGGAAAGAGCTTGGCGGGTTTGCACACCACCGCAAGACGTACTAACAATGTTGGATACCCCTGGATTATTATTATAAATACATTCTTTTTTTTTACATAAGAGATAGAGTTAAGCGAAGATATCTTAGCACAACTTCACTTAAAATATCTAAAATGTTATCGCAAGTAGTCTAAATCACCCATTCATTTAATCGGATTACAATTCAGAAAACATTTCATACTCATCACCTACGAATTTCCCAATATACCAATTACACCAAATTTGCTCATAATTCAAACTTTCCATTCGTTATTCGCTAAGAGAAGTAAATTTTCAAACATTTTAATTGAATGACACAAAACCGTATATTAACTTCATCGTACCCTTTTAAAAGTAAATTAAAATGTTTTTTTTTCGAATGAAAAAGAAAGGAAAAAAAACTATGCAAAAACAAAATAAATGAGAAACTCCACCCACACTTGATTTTGACTATGTCTCCACAGTCAATGCTTGACACAATGAGTGAACGGAAGAGAAATATTTACATGTTTACAAAGGAGGGTTAGTGCGTCTTACCGAATGTGCATGCAGAAAATATGCAGTCATCGAATACATGAACCGGTCCACAATGGACCAATGGATCAGCCTTATAAGGATTATCAGACACATATTAAGCACAGAAAACCAAATCATAAAGGATTTTGTATTACGTGCTACATTTGGAGAAATAGATTTTGTTTTTTCAAAAGTTTGAGTTGCTAATTTTAAAATTTTGAGCTTAAAATTGATCCTAGAATCGAATTTAATTTCTGTAGCAACTATAGAGAGGCCATTGAGCAAGGGTTTAGTAAAAGTTTCAAAAACAAAGATTGAATTGCTCAGATGATGTATAAATTGAGAGATGTGTGCATCATTCTCACCCCCACAGTTGTTTTGAGAAATATTGTTAATTTTGCTTTATATTTGAAATTTTGTTGACCAAAGGTTCATTCATACACCAAAAGTTAAAACCAAATAAATGAATTTTCTGTAAATTTCGATATCGTATTTTCTCAAAAATAGTGTTATTCCAGAAAGAGTTCATATACTACAGAAATTTATCATTGAAAAACAAGTGATCACAGTGAGGTTCAGTTGAAACGATCAAGCCGCAAGGAGTTCCAATAGTTTCATAAAAATCATTATTGTGCTTAAGATCACATTCAGCAGTTTCGTTGTTTTCAACCTCAAGAATGTCAAAGTTTTCAAATGTTTCATTTTCAGTTTTAGACCCAACAACATGATCGTCAATCAGTTTAAGAAGTTTTCGCTCATCAAAGTCGTCCTCACCTAAACAATTGTTTACAACTTCATCATTTTTGTCAAGTTGACAATCTAAAGTTGCTAAATTTTCAAAATTTTCCATATTTGAGAGAAGAAGATCAAATTGAAGATTGACATCTTCATTTTCCAGAGAATTTAAATTCAAATCAACCACAGAGCTTTCAACAACTTCATTAAGATTTTCATCAATTTCAAAGGTTGTTAGTTGAAGATCGTCGATTGTGGAAAAACGTGGATTAACATTTGACACATCACATATTCGGTTTTGATTATTTTGTTTTTCATGAAAATTCAAGTAGTCTTGAAATAAAAAATTCGTGTGATTATCGTGAATTTCATTCATTTGCTCAACAAAATCAAATTTATAATTATTTACATGAGAATTTTCAATTTGAAATTGCTGAGAGCAAAATTTTTTAGTTGCACCACAATTGAAATTATTCCCATTGCCAAAACCATTTATAAAGTTATTCACATTTCCATTTTGAATCTGCAATTCTTTTTGGAGTTCGAATTTGGATTGACAAGGGTTATAATCAAAATCATTTAAATTTGAAGTTGAATTTGAATTTTGATTATTTTGAAAACTTTGACTTGAATTGTTGCACAAATATGAATCACACCATTCATTTATTCTTTGATTTTGTTGTGTTCTCAATTCATGTAAAGATTCAATTTTTGTTTCAAGAGTTGAGGGTTGATCATCATTTTGAAAATTTTGTGGGGCAAAATCAGGATTATTTCGAAAATTTTGACTTGATGGTGTAAAATCCAAATTGTTTGTACAATAATTGTTATTAAAATATCCATATGAATTTGGTGTAAAATTATATGGATTATATTGATTTTCATAACTATCGTAAAATCCGTAGGAATAAGGAAATTGGGACAATTTCAAGAAAGTTTTTTTTTTGAATTTTTTTAAGAGAAAAAAAATATTCACAAAAGAATTTTTTTAATGTATGCATGAACCTAATGCAACTATATGAACGCAAATTACTTATTTACAATTTTCTAAAATTATATAATGACAGTTAGATTAATTTCAATTAAAAAATTCTCAGCCAGTTAACTAACAGGAGTTATCGCTGCACCAGAAATCACCCTAGCAATGCAACCAAAAGGTTTAAGTACCTACAGAGGAACAACCGATAAAATATTTATGAATCACCGTAATATTTATAAACAGTTATTACTCTTTCGTAGTCTAGACACCGAGAAATAAATCGTTTGAAAGAAATCAAGTTGTCAAAATATAACGGTGTCCTTACATAAAAAAACAAAAAGATGAATGCAAAACAGAATTTAAACGTGAATTAATGATGCAACTACGAATGAATTTTTATTTTGTTTTTGGATTTTTGTTATGAATGCAAATGTAAGCAAACAACAATGTAAGAAAAATAAAAACAAGGGTTAGAAACAATACTAGAGCATGCAGAATTATTATCAATTTATTTTTAAAGCGGCATTTTTTTATTAGCAAGCAAAGCGATGCGTGGGAAGCAAGCAATTTTCTTCTGCTAAATTTTGCAAACCTGAAAAGTGACTACAATGTATATATAAGTGAAAGGCAAATGATCCAAATTTTTTTTGTGAAACCAACACAAATGAAAGTGAGTACACATGACCAACAAAAAAACAAATACAAGAGCAAATCAAAACACAAAAACAAATGCAATCACACACAAATGAACTTGTAGCAAGGGGAAGCAAAACAAATGGAATTTAAAAAAAATAGACTCAAATAAAACAAAGAAAGAAACACATACACACAAACAAACAACACTGAAATGAACAAAAAAAACAAACACAAAATGCAACACACACACAACATAGCCTTTTTGAGTAGAGAAAAGTGTTGGTTTATGAGAAGAGGTGGTTTATAGTGGTGAATTTGAATCGGGTGTGAGTTGTAGAAGAAGGAAAAGAGGGTATTGCGTGAGGATGGATTTTCCTGATTGCGGATTAGGAAGAAGGTGTTGAAGTGGTGATGAATTCAGTTTGTGGAGTAGATGGTAAGGAAGTTGGTACATGATGTTGGCAGAAAAGTGTTGATGAATTGATTGTTGAACTTTGTGTGGCAGAAGAAATAAAAGAACTTGTAGAAGAATGTTTGTAAAGATTGGAAAGGAGACCGAAAAGGGGAAAGTATTGAAGGTGGAAAAATAATTGTAAAAGGTTTTTTTTGTTGTTGTGAAAGTAGAAAAGAATTGTAAGAGGGAAAGACTTTGTAGACATGAAAGAAATAAATAAGAAAAAAAAGGAAAAGAAATTGCACAAAAATTGACAAATTTTTTTTATTGTAAAAGAAGAAATATAAGAAATTGGAAAGAAATTTGAAAAGAAAGGAAAAAGGCAAGCAATAATTTAGGAGGTTATTGGAGATAAACGCAGAAGAAATAGAGAGCAAGGATAAGAAAAATTGAAAAGAATTTTTTTAAAGAAATTTGTAAAAGAAGGAAGGATTGTAAGGATTGGAAAGACAAGTGGAAAGAAATAGAAAATGTAAGTGAAAAAGAATTAAAAACGAAGTTGATTAGCAGGTTGAAGGGTATTTGGTAGGAATTATATGGAGAAGGCAGAAGAATGGAATTCAGATGGGCTTGGGTGGAGAGCTATATACTGGTGATGAAATAGAAGATGGTGAATTGGTAGAGAAATTAAAGCAGCAGTATTACTAGAGAGGAAAGAAAAGAAGAATTGAAAAGAAATAATTTTAATTAATTACTGGAAAGAAAAGAAGGCAGTCAGGGGATGTAAGGCAAAGAAGGGAAAGAAAATTACAGAGAAAGGAAAAGGAAAGCAATAAATTTTTTTTAAAAAAATTATTTGTAAGAAAAAAGGAAAGAAATTTGGAGAAAAAATTGGAAAGAAATAAATGAAAGAAAAGGAGCAATTTGCATTGAAAACAGGAAAGAATTTGAAAACATAAGGAAAATGTTTTTTTTTGTTTTTTTTAAAAGAAGAAAAACATAAATATACATACCAAAAACAAACACTGCACAATTCAATACACACACAAACAGAAGAAAATAAAAAAACATTTTTTTTATTTTTTATTTTTTTATGAAAACTAAAGCAAAATAAACACAACTAAATTAAGACAAAACAAACACACAAAATACACACAATTTTTTTTATTTTTTTAGAAGAGAACAAACCAACAAAAATTAATCCGAAGAATAAAATCAAAATTAAACAACTTTCCCCGGCAACAGCGCCAAAAACTTGTTCGATGACGAATATTCTACGAATTAAAATTCCGTCATATGAAATATCGTGATAATAAACCGCAAGCGCACGGCATACAATTGTTAGTACGTGGCGAATACGAGTCGATCCGCAGGGAAAGAAGTAATCTCAATCTTATTCAATCAAATTAAACCAAAATTCGAATTGTGAATTAAGTACTAAAAAAAATAAACTAAAATATAGATTAAAATTATGAGATTAAAACCAATTTAGGGGCAGCTTTGCTTTTCTCTCTTTCAACATTGTTCAACATAAAATAGTACCTCTCAATAACCTAAGTAAGATTAATTATGTAATTATCATAAGCATAACTTATTTGCGCTAATAATTAACACAAAAATAAGTCATCAAACTATAATACACAATTAATCTAACTTTATAACTTTTATTAAACATGCCATCGAAATGAAACTAAAATCTAATTTAAGTATGATCTGTTTACTATTGGTTAGTAATATAGATCATCGAATTTCAACTTAAACCTCATTTCATTGCCATAATAACAATTTTAGATGAAGAGGCAATTTGTTGTTTATGTCGTAAACATAGCCTCAATGTTATGAAATGAAAAAAAGAGGCTATTAAATTCAATATGAAACACAAATACACAAAAAATCCATTCCCATTAAACCCAAAGAGATCATTCATACAAATTCATGTTGAATTTACGTTAATGAGAGGAAAAGCTTCATCACCCCTAAATTGTAGGGGTTTAGCTCCTTATTTGTGTTATTATTTCAACACAAATAGATTTCAACATTGAAGAACAATGAGTAAGTAATGAAGAAAAGATATTAACTAACTAATGACAGAAATAAAGCTACACTACTTGTAGAAAAGAAAATAACATGTAATTAAAAAAAATCAACAAATTAAGATTGCATTAAAACGAGAGATTACAAAAAAGAAATGGCTAAGAAGCCATGGAATAAAAATAGAGGTTTTGATTTCAGCCACTCTAAACTAAATAAAATCCAAGATTCTTTTTACATCAACATACATGGGTTATTTATACATGTGAAAATCCCTAATTCAACGTTAGCGTGCTACCAAGAATGCCCTTTAGGAAGTGTGGCCACCAATTAATGATTATGCTTTAATCACTCCATCATCAAATTTGCCTGAAGCTTTATCATCCATTAATTTGTCCATTAGCTTTTATGTGTAGTAAGTGGGGTCCTCCTTGATTATGTATGAGAATTATTTCCTCTTCATTCCTTTTGTATGCATATAAATCTTTATGAAGCTCTCTTCCGAACACACCAAATGCCTACAAAAACAATGAAAAATGTCCAAGTACAAATTCTCAAAATAACTTAAGCACAAAAATGACTAGTTTTTATTTGTATGACGATGAATGTATGATATTTTGAAATCAATTGAATTATGGTTTAAACATGACAAAATACGCACATATGACATTTATTAGCACTAAACAAGAATAAATATGTGAATATAAATGTGCATTTTTACGTGCACATCATGATTCCACAAGAAGACATGTCATTTGTGCTTATCGCTAATGAGTATGTAGATATCTTTGACGAGGTCAAAGGGTTGTCGCCGCATTGTGAGATTGAGTTTAGGATCGATTTGGTTGAGGGTGCTAGACCAATCGTCATGCCTCTTAGGCGGATGGCGCCTAAGGAACAACGAGAGTTGGAGGTGAAAGTTCGTGACCTTCTGGGGAAGGGATTTATTTGGAGAAGTGTTTCCGAATGGGGTGCACCGGTCGTGTTTGCAACCAAGGAAGATGGCTCATTAAGATTGTGTGCGGACTATCGTGCTATGAATATAGTGACTAAAAAGAACAAGTATCCATTGCCAAGAATAGATGACTTGTTCGATCAGATTCACGAAACCAAATTGTTTTCTCAGATGGATCCGGTAAACGAATTTCACCAGTTGAGGGTGTAAAGGATAGTGTGCCAAAGACTGCTTTTACGACACCATCTGGTTTCTTCGAATGGTTGGTGGTGCCATTTGGGTTGACTAACGTGCTAGCGTATTTCGTGGATCTTATGAATAGAGTGTTCAAGGATCAGTTGAACAAGTCGTGCTTGTGTTTGTGGATGATATTCTGGTTTATTCTCAGAATGAGGAAGAACACAAGACTCACTTGAGAGTCATGTTAGAGATCTTGCGAAAGCATCAGCTGAGAGCTAAGTTTTCAAAGTGTCACTTCTGAAAGAATGAAGTGAGTTTCTTAGGTCATGTTGTTTCTGGAAATGATATAGCGGTTGACCCTGCTAAAGTGGCAGCAATCCAGGACTGGGATCGACCTAAGAATGTGGCAGATGTTCGTAGTTTCCTTGGGTTGGCTGTTTATTACCAAAGGTTATCAAGGATTCCTCCAAGATTGTTGCACCATTGACAGGATTGGCGAAGAAGAACCAATTGTTCGCTTGGGGTACAAAGTGTGAGCAAACGTTCAGAATCCTGAAGGAGAGATTGATGAGTGCTCCTGTGTTGACCATTCCGAGTGGGAATGAAGAGATGGTGGTATACACCGATGCATGCGGTACCGAACTGGGAGCAGTGCTAATGCAGAAGGATAAGGTTGTGGCCTCTGCGAGTCGACAGCTAAATCCGTATGAGAGGAATTACCCAACTCATGATTTAGAATTGGCGGTGATTGTGTTTGCTCTGAAGATGTGGAGACATTACCTATTGGGAGTTCGATTCAAGTTGTTTACGGATCACAAGTCGTTGAAGTATATTTTCTCCCAAAAGGATTTAAATCTTCGGCAGCAACGATGGTTAGAGTTTCTAACATCGTACGATTTTGGTGGCCTATACTCCTGGCAAAGGCAACGCAGTTGCGGACGCATTGAGTTCGAAGACACACAAGTTTGAGAGTGATGTTTTCGGAATGGAAAAGCCTCAAGTATTTGGCAAGATTTGATTTCAGGCCAAGGTGCGAGTTGGAATCTGAAATGTTGGCAAGCTTATCAATAAGACCTACACTCATCGAAATGATTGGCGAAAGCCAAAATTGAGATGCTAAGCTTGTTGATTTTGTCCCGAATCTGGAACCAGAGGATAAAGAGTTCGAAGTCGATCGAGAAGGTTGCTTCGAAAGTAAGGGCGATTAGTTGTTCCTGATATTGATGGATTGAGAGATGAGGTTCTGGGGGAATGTCATCACTCGAGATTGACGATTCATCCCGGTGGTAATAAGATGTATCAGGACATGAAGCAAGTTTACTACTGGGAAGAGATGAAGCGAGATATTGGAAAGTTCATTTCCAAATGTATGAACTGTCATTTGATGAAAGTTGAATAGAAGAAGACGAGCGGGTTGCTTCAGCCATTGGAAGATGCTACGTGGAAATAGGAGCAAGTATCGATGGACTACCTAGAACCAAGGCAGGAAATGAAGGAATTTGGGTTATCGTGGATCGCTTGACCAAAAATGCGAGGTTCATTCATGTCAAGTCGACTAAGACGACATCGAAATTGGCTGAATTTTATGTGAAATGGACAGTTCGATTCCATGGTGTCCCAAAGAGTATAGTGAGTGACCGAGATCCATTATTCACGAGTGGATTTTGGAGAAGTTTGCAAGAAGCTTTGGGAACCGAGTTGTGCTTGAGTACGGCATATCATCCCCAAACTGATGGTCAACCCGAGAGAGTCAATCGAGTTTTGGAAGATCTCTTAAGGGCTTGTGTGTTAGACTTCGGAGGATCATGGGAAGACCATCTACATCTGGTTGAGTTTGATTATAACAACAGCTACCAGTCGAGCATTGGGATGGCACCATACGAGGTGTTGTATGCGAGACTGTGCAATTCTCCGGCATGTTGGTTAGAAACCGGAGATAAGTTGGTACTTGGGCCAGAGATGATTAGAGAAACCTCGGATCATATCGAGATCGTTCGGCAACGAATGAGGGCAGCCCAAGATCGTCAGAAGAGTTACGCCGATAAGCGTCGTAAGGACTTGGAACTCGACGTAGGTGATATGGTTTTCATAAAGATTTCACCGTTGAAGCATGTGGTTCGATTCAGAAGTAAAGGAAAGTTAGCTCCAAGGTTCGTTGGACCATTTCCAATAGTCGAGCAAGTAGGAAAGCTCGCATATAGATTGGAGTTACCCGAGAAGATGTCGAGTGTGCATGATGTGTTCCATGTATCATTTATACGGAAGTTTGTGCATGATTAGAATGTAGTTGTATCTCCAGAGAAGTATGAAGATTTGGAAGTAGAAACAGCAGTTACGAGACCTTGAAAGCCACTTCGAGTTGTGGGGAATGACACGAAACAGCTTAGGAGGAAGTCGGTTAAGCTAGTCAAGGTACAATGGAGTAATGATGGCGACGACTGTACATGGGAAACGAAAGAGAGCATGAGAGCGACTCATCCAGAACTCTTCGTCGGTAGGACCCTTTGATCGTATCATCGTTATATGGTTGTATCTTGTTGTTGTTGATAGAATTCCACGTGCTAGGATTAGGCTATGGATGCATGGCTTGATGGTTTCTAGTTTGGATGATAGAATTGGCTTCTCATGGATGATAGGCATGCAGAAATGCTGTGGTTGCTTATGTTTACTTGGAAATTCGGGGGTGAAATTCTTAAGAGGGGGAGGGGAGATTGTAACATCCCGCATTTTACGTATCGGAAGATCGTAAAATATTTTTATTTTATTCCATGAGGGTTGGATCATTCTCATCTTTTAATATGTTGCTTATGGGATGTGAGACATGTCCATAATTTTTACCGATTTTAATGTTTACCGATTTTGTTTCTAACCATTTTGCCCCTGTCAATCTTTTATAGGGCATAACTTTTGAATCGGGCTGAATCATAGGGTGAGACCTGTGCTATTAGAAAGGAATTGATGGCTGCCTTTCCGTAGAGTGGTTACATTAATGATTTGGCTCAGTGGTTTGGGAGAAATCATTGTTTTAAGGTTTTTCAGTTGGTTGTCCAGGTTTTGGGAGCCTGATGGGCTGATGTGGGGGAGGCCCATTAGTAGGCTATTGGAAACTATGAATAGGGGGTAAGGGATATGGGAAATGATTTTAGCCTTCCATTCTCTCATTTGGTGCCTTGAGATCCTCCTTCTTCTAACACCTTTCCACCATTAAAAATCATAATCCAAGAAGGGAAATTGTAGATCTACACCATTGGAGGTTAGATCTACATCAATTAAAGCAAATATTCATCGGATCAAGGTGTTTGGTGCAAGGTGCTCGCTGTCCGGATTCCTATTTCATTGATTTTTGCTTGTTTGGGAGAACCGGTGAGTGGTTTACATCTCTCACATGGATTCAATGAGATGTATGAGTAGTTGATCATGTTTTTCAATAAATTCAAGTGTTTTTCCCATAGATATGTGCATTAGTAAGTCCATATTCACATAAATTACCCCATGATCTGATTTAGCAAGTTTAGATAGGTAATTTCTATGATTTTTGATGTGAATGTGCAAGTTAGAACCATGGTTTTGTTCATATGTACATTAATGGTGATTTTGGTGAATTCTACATTATTATTGATGGAATTGTCATATTGGTGATATGGTTGGTTTCATATCGTGTTTGTGGTCACATTGGATGAATTGGATGAGTTAGTTTCATCAATTGTATTGATCGACAAAGTTTTGGTCGAAATTGGAGTTGAAATGGAGATGTGCAGGTTTTGGGTCGAGCAAGGCCTGGTCGGTCATGGTGGGTCGGTCGAACCATGGGGAGGTTTTCTTGGAGGAAAATAAATGGATTGGGTCGGTCGAGCTTTGCCAGGGTCGGTTGAGCTTTGTACCGGGTCGGTCGAGCGTGTATGAGGTCGAGCACTTCAGGGTCGGTCTTCCATGAAGCAACTGGGTCAGTCTCATTTTGGGTTGGTCGTGCAGGGTTGAGAGGGTCGGTCATGGTGCCTAGAATGGTGGAATAGTGGGTCGGTCGGCCTCCAAGTTGATGGTGGATCCGGTCTGGATGTGGGTTGAGTCGAGCAGTATCTAGGGTCGGGCAAACCAAGTATAAGGCTAGGTCGGTCCTATAAGGGTTCAGGGTCGGTCGGTTGGAAAATGGAAGGGGTTATTAGCAGCACTTTTAAACGCCAAGGTGAATGGCCTAAGTGTTGTGGTTTGTTTTCTTTAGCAAATTGATGTGATGTCATGGTTTGTTTTGGACTTTATGATTGATTTTTTTTCTTTGGTTCGAAAGTGGTGATAACTTCGAAGTGAATTCCATGGAGGGATGGCGAAGTGAGGTGAATTGTTCATCGGATGTGACGAATGTGGAAACGACTCAAGGATGTATTGAGTTCATGTGAAGTGATTTCTCTAAAGTGTCTGAGCTAATAAATAGTCGTAATTGATAACGACTAGGGATGTGAAGGCCGAGGAGTTGTCGTTATCGTAGGTTCTAGCGGACTCAAAATAGGGGTACAATTGAAGACCAATTGTAGGTCGAGTGCCCTGGGCATCGTGTATGGCCTAGACACGTGTTGTGCATAGCGTGTGGAGTTTTGCTAGAACCGAGGCGTCGTGTATGGTCCTTGACAATTGACGCCGAGTTGTTAGCCAGTCATACGATAACGAGGATTCCAAAGCAAGGTTGGCAGTGATGGCCAGAGTTAGTCATGGATGTCTGAATGCTTGTTATGATCATGATTGAGTTGTTAGTTGTGACACCTCACGTCTGTTAATGTCACTCACAAAGGGAATGCATTAAGTTCCATGAAGCGTTATAGGTAAACAGACACAGAATTTTACAAGACAGATATAAATAAGATAGCAGCGAAAATTTAATTTTTTATTTCAAACACAAATCATACAGCGTGGTTCAAAACACCGTGAGTCTCAAAAACCATTACAACAACATAACTTCTATCTTTCAACATTAGAGTACATAAATACTTAAAAGAAAAACATAATTCCTCAAATAAAAGAGACAAAGCCATAGTAGAGATAAAAACTTGAGCCATACTTCGAAAGCAGCTCTAGCAAGATGATGTCTGAGTCCTGATTAAGCCTGAGTGTTTCCTCCCTGCGAACTTGGGGGAAACGGAAGAAAGAATGGGAAACAAGAGGGTCAGACATAAAGTTTAGCGAGTCTGGTGACTTTTACCACGTAAATAAATAAAAGTAACCTGACAGGCATACAAAGTGGATAAGAGAGATCCCTACATAAACGGTAGGTGTGACAAAGTGGACAGGATAAGGTGTATAGACTTCTAATGATTACTCTGCACTATTACTAGTACGACCCGAATGAGATGATCCCTTCCATTATAAGGTGGTAGACTTACGGTATACGTCCAAATGTACCCTAATCACTACCCTAATCGATCGGCTCCCTACTCTGTAGATACTCTATGTCGGTCCCACAATAGGATGTATCACGTCCTAAAGTGGCAACCCCTCACTGATATGCGCAGCCCCATACCTACAGGTGTCACAGTCGTCTTATCCCCCTCTGCCCGGCTCATGCACGCACATGACCCAGTTGGTTTGCGCCGCCCACACCGTCCTCCACGTTTGGATCTCTTACAATCAGTCAGTAAGTATGTCCCCTATCTGCCTAGTATGGAGTACCTTGTTTGATACCTACTCCGGGTTACTGACTGAAATGGGTCCCACACAATATGATACAAGCTCTCCCCTTTGTCTTGTATCCCCCACTAGGTTTTCTTCGGCTATGTATACCACTAGGTGTCTTTAATTACATTACCCGATTATTTTTACAAGTTATGCTTACCCTAAAAGATGTCTTTAATTACATAACTTTATTATTTCCTCCGGTTATGTATAGCACTAGGTGTCTTTAATTACATAACCTTATCGGGTTAAGTTTATGGGCCTATATATAAATATTACCCTCCCCCTCCAGATTTGCTTAACCCATCCACTATCCAACCAATTTTACTTAACCCTAACTTTAGTTTACAATCATATAATCCCTATGGATTAGATTTGGTTAAGTAGTCCAATTTATTACCATGTCCATTTATGCTCTATAACGGGCTAGACCTCCCACATTAGGCCTACAACTTGTGGATGCTGGATATGCCGGTCGGGTCGGGGCAGTCTTATTCCACAGTTGGGCCTAACCTCGTGTTATAGCCCGATTCGTATTTGCGCACTTAGACCTCTCACATTAGGTTTAACATTAGTTGCTGCTGGATATGCCGGTCGGGTCCGGGAAGGCTTCCACCACTAATGCAACCAAACCTCGTGTCATAAGTGCAATTACAGTTCCTAATTCTAATTACTAGACATTCCATTTTTATCCAACTTTTACCTATGTCTTAATAGGTGATTGTGTTCCCACTTTCCCAATTATACCCATAATTGATTTTATGCCAAATTTATTCATATTCATTACTCTAATTAATAACCAAATTAACATTCGAATTATGCCCATATTAACCCTTTTTCCCTCATTCCCTAACTAGCACACTCATAAAATTGGCGGCATGCCTAGACTAGATAATAGTCTATTTATAAACGATAAAAGGGAAAAATAATAGGGATATGACAAAAGTGAATGTTGTAACACAACTAGCACAAACATATACTAACATGGTGAACATATAAACATAAATCTAACGAACTTGTGGCAGTTAACTAGTTGTAACATAGCGAAGGTGATAAGATGAACATGACAAGGTCTAAATTTAATTTAGATGTCCAACAAGTTCAGATCTATTATGAGAAGCACAAGGGGATCCAAATAATAAACTAGATCTGGTTAATAATTTGGGTGTCCACATAATATAGATCTAATAGGTAAAAGTAGATCTAACAAATAGGGATTAAGATCTACATCATAGAATGTCCACATAATTCAGATCTAATAGTTTATAAGTAGATCTACACAATTAAGGTTTAAGGTTCACATCATGGCATGTGATAAGAGTTATAACATATCTAACAAGATAGAGATTTAGATCAATAATTAAAATAGATCTAACACATGTTATAGAATGCCACAAGGGTTACAACAGATCCAACAAGATAGAGATTCAGATCCAAATCCTAACCAATTCAAAATGTCATATGTTCATGATTTACAATGGATCTGATTTAACTTAGGCATATAAACAAATCCAAGTCATAGTCGTGTCATATTTACTTTTAAATATTCAAATCTAAAAGTAACTAGAAACTCACAGTGTTAGGATTAGAAAATAGAGAAAGAATGGTTCTTGAATCTCTAGATTTAATCTCCAAAATTGACAGTTGAAGAAGATATCTGGTTCAGTTCAGACACCGGCAGAGTTTGGCCATCATGAATTCTCAATGAAGAAAATATGAGGAATGGCCATGTATATATAGCTGCAAAACCCTCTGAAACCGACTCCCACCTCATCCCTAGGGGTGTCGACATCCCTGTGGATGGGTCGACCCATAGGTCGGCACCCCTTAAAGGGGGTCGACCCCGGTGTCGACACCCCTCTAGGGGGGTCGACCCCTAGAGCGGGAAATCTGCCGCCACTTTTCATTTTTCGAATTTGAAATGTTCTGGATAAAATTCTGACTCATCTCTGACTCATGTATATATATATTCTTTCTACGCGTATACAAACTTAAAACTCTCATAACTTCTTCATACGGTGTCCGTTTAACATAAATCAAATGTCTATCTTGACCAGAATTTCGATACAGACGCAATGGTGTAGTCATTTCCCTTAATTCTGAATATTAAATTAATTATTATTTAATTTAGTGGATATTAGGCTCACATCCCTAAAAGCAAACTTAATTAGGCTCACATCCGGTATAAACTTATTGCAAATTTAGTCCCTATTTTTTGAAACTTCAGTAAAAAAATATATGAAAAAATCACATAAATTCATAATCAATTAAAACACGTAAACGTTGAGAAATCTGGTTCAAAAAACAATAAAACAAGGCGTCAAAAAACCAAAAAACAAAAAAAACAACAAAATTGCAGTTAAATCCATAATAGTATGCAATTATATGTATTTTCCTGCATACATTCATGCACGTTTTCAACTAATGCATCTGAGCATTGTTTCTTTGCATACATCTATGCAAGTACTGCATAATTTTGGCATACATGTGTGCATAAATTCACCTGCATAAATATCAATTCAAATTTCTGCATGAAATACTTGCATACATATGTGCAAGTATTCCAGTTAGTTGCATACATGTATGCAAGTTTCGGGCCAGAATTTATAAAGGAAGTAGCGTATGCAATAGTTGCATAAATGTATGCAACTTTTGGCAAAAGTTGCATACATGTATGCAACTTTTTTTTTGCATGGACTTCCGAGAATATTTCTAGATTTTAGAATTTTTTTTATATGGTAGCGCCAAAAATTTTAGGTCAAAAATGAAAAAGGCGAAAGTCTTCAAAGGAGCAGGCGGAAGGCAAAAAATAGGGACTGGGTTTGTATTTCAAACATGACAGGGACGTGATTTTAATTTTAAATTATAATAGGGACCTATAAAAAATGCACCCTTTAATTTATCCTCTTTTAGTGTCGTTAAAATTTCGGGGTGTTACACTAGTGCTATATATGAATGGTTGTTCTATTATCATGGCTTAATAATTATTCCTTTTGATGTATGGATTGTAAAGGCTATCACTGTTAGGTGTGGGGAAGACAAGTGTAAGCTCTTCTCTGGAGATGGGTAGATTAGGTTTTTATTTACCCATCCTCACATACTTTATTGATGAAGTTTGTTAGCTATTTTATTGCTCACTAATGTTGCTGTCTGACTCAAGGTTTTATGTTTCCTCTTAATACCTTGGGTCGTTCATCCGGTTGTGGATGGGCAGACTGAGTAACAGGTGGTAGGTAATACTTTAGTGAGGACGATGATGCTGATCGTTGACGAGCAGGAGGCTCACGTACCAGTTTTATTACTATCTAGTATTTGTTTCTGCTGTTTGGTAATTATCTGAGTGTTCTAGTGAGGCAAATTGTACAAACACTATTGTTGTTGTCCACGCATATGGGAAATACTTTCTAGTTGTTATGAAAGTTTAATGTTTTCTGCTTCACTATCACTACCTATTGTATATGTTATATTATATTTTATCCTTGCGCTGTGAGTTTACGACAGGTTCCGCTTATGTATCATACCTTGATGATCGTCCACAGCTGCCTGACACAATTTTCAGCGCATTATTTCTCTTGTTTAGTGCAGGGGTTATGGGCGGTCGTCACATTCTTGATTGATCGATTTGGGTACGGGAGATCAAAAAATGTGAGTTTCTATGGTATGATTTTTTGGATTTGCTTTCAGTGTTTGTTGCTTGGTTTTTCGATGAATTGCCTATGATGATATATGTGTTATATAAGGTTTTAGAAAACCTTAATTCACTCTCTGATTTCTTGAAATGGCTTGACTGATTTGTGCATGATTTATCCTCTTTGTTTCCATGGCTTGAATGATTTTTTTCTTCAAATGACGGAAATCTAATTTCCAATACGTGACATTTCGGTTTTGATTGTAATACTAGTATGGCGACATAGTAGCATGGGATACAATGCCATCTATGATTGATACGTTTATATTTGAAGTTGATTTCTTCATTTATAGTAAAAATACAGATGAAATTTCACGTATCAAGCATTATTTGGCTATTATAAGGTAAAACTCTATCATCCGGCTTGCGTTGCATTGTGATATGGGACCTGAGTCTTATAATAGCTTCATTTTATTTAATTAGCATTGCGCTATTTGTTTTACGCACTGGTATTCTTCGGGGTAAACCTATTCCGTGTTATATGGTGTGGTCCCTTAATTTACTTAACTGTAAAATCAAATTAATAACTGTTTCAATTCTCATACCAGTCACATGACTAACCTAGAGTTTATTGTTTTAACCTAAACTCTAGGTGCCCCTATTTTCCACACGGGCAGCTAGTAGTTTTGGTTTGCAGATATTATATTCACAAGATCTTGGTTTACAGCTGGAGCTATATTCGAAACGCTCTATATCCTTGTATTTCTTTCAGTTGTGTTTGGTATTATTTTCTGCTGCATTGCAATTTGTAAATCTATGACATTTATCAAATGTATATTATTTGTTCATACTCGATATATTCTTGTACTCTGATGTAAGTTGTTGTAATAAGCAATGAAATGTTCTTCTTTTTGTGTTCTGATTTGTCGTGTTCTCAACTCAATCCGGGCTTTTCCATAAGGGCGAGTTTGGGCCATGTCATCGTGGTATCACTTAAAATCGTTTCGTCCTCGAAAAGGAATGAAGTTGAAAGTTGTTTAACTAATCAACTTAACTTTCATTCTGGCTTTCATTCTTCAACTTTTCAGTTTCTAAGAATTTTCAAATTCTTCAAAAATTTGGCTAACACCCTAAATTTTCGATTTTTTTTGCCATAACCTCCTTTGTACGGGGAGACATTTAAAATCTCAACTAGCCATGCAGGGCCCTCATCATTCGAAAAGGAAAAGAAAAGGCCAAGCGGCTAGCCAATCGGCTCATAAAATAGTCCAAACCCAATAAATTAGTAAACATGTACCTATTTGTCGGGCATACAATTTTATTCCTCTTCTTAGCCTCCTTGCAATGACCTGCTCATTATATACCCGTGTACATGTATGCAATTTCAAATTCAGTCCAATATTAAATTCAATTCGGCCAAATTTACCATTCATTGTCTTATTGGTTTTATCAATCCAATCTTTTAGTTAGTTGGATTGATAATCAAATATCACAGCCAATAATCAATAGTCAATTAAATTTTCAAAATATATAACTTTTGTATATATATTCAAAAATCATATTTTTAGTGCCAAATCACAACAATAAACCTTACCTATGTTTTGGTTCTTACACCAGTCAATTGGAAATATATAGATATCCCACTTTCAAAACTCGAACCAAGTACTGATGATACTATAGTAATCATCAGGATCGTCTCCGGGGCGACTAGAGTGTGATTCTATATCTATCCAGTATATTAAAACTTCGAATATACGTTTGCAAGGCTTATATGAAAAATCTTTATATACTTGATTGTCCAAAATCAATTTAAATATAATATTCAAATACATATCATGAGGTTTAAATTTTCAAAACAAAAGTTGTTTTCATTTTTATTTTAAAAATTCTACTCTTTCAACTCATTCTAGGATACTACTGATCCCATCTCTAACGAGTCATTCTTATTGGATATTGCTAATCCAATCTCTGATGAATTCTTTCGTTCGGTTCTAATGTCTCTTGTTCTCGAGCTCTGTAAACCAAATCTCTGATACCACGATGACACGACCCAAACTTGCCCTACGGAAAAGCCCGGATTGAGTTTAGAACACGACAAATCAGAATGCAAACAGAAGAACATTTCATTGCTTATTATAACAATTTACATCAGAGTACAAGAATATACAGAGTACGAACAAATAATATACATTTGATAAATGTTAGAGATTTACAAATTGAAATGCAGCGGCAAATAATACAAAACACAACTGAAAGAAATACACGGATACAGAGCGTTCCAAATATAGCTCTAGCTGTAAACTAGGATCCCGTGAATATAATATCTGCAAAACCAAAACTACTAATTGCTCGTGTGGAAAATAGGGGCACCCAGAGTTTAGGTTAAAACAATAAACTCCAGGTCAGTATGTGAATGGTGTGAGAACTAAAATAGTTATTAATTTTATTTTATAGTTAAGTAAATCAAGGGACCACGTCGTATAACACGGAATGAGGTTTACCTCCAAGAATACCAATGCATAAAACAAACAGTGCAATGGTAATTAAAGAAAATGAAGCTATTATAAGACTCAGGTCCCATCACACAATGCAACGCAAGCCGGAGGATAGAGTTTTACCTTATAATAGCCCAATAATGCTTGATACGTGAAATTTCATTTTTTATTTTTACTATAAGTGAAGAAATCAACTTCAAGTATAAATGCATCAATCATAGATGGCATAATATCCCATGCTACTATGTCGCCATACTAGTTTTACAATCAAAACCGAAATGTCAAGTATTGGAAATTGGATTTCTGTCATGAGCCTAGGAAAGGGATGTACTCCTAACCGCTTCGAGACACTCTAGCAAATAACTCAGGACTACACACTCTGGGCAATCCTGGATCTTCAGGGCCGGTCCACACTTACGTTTGTGGATTAGTATTCCTAAACACACGTTTCCGGTCCTATCAGACCTATATCCATCGGCTCCGTAGTAACCGATATATCTGAGGCGCCTTGCAATCCAACAACCACATAGGTAAAAATATAATAAATGTCTGGGTTCCATACCATGACACCACCCATAGCTAGAAATAAACGTCGTGTTATCCCTACAATCCCTTATCCCGTTTTTGACTCATACCGAGGTGTGAGGCTCGCGAATTAACGCTATACACAAAGCTATGCTATATTAAAGCTGTGCTTTGATCATCAACCACAAAACTCTGCTTTTCAATAGAAGCCTTGATCATTTGCATCTCATCATGCCACACAGGCAATTCACGCCATGCGACTGATGTCTATCGATATATAACCTCTGAGCTCGTACGTCTCAAAGAAGGGCGTTAAGAAAGAGAATTAATTCTCCGCCGCCAAACAGATATATATATATATATATATATATATTTAATAGAGATCAATCAACAAAGAATAAAATCCAATGTCAAACACACATCCATTTACTAGTTCGTTTTGGGTCTGAACGAAATCGGAGGCACCTTATTCCTCGTCCTATATGTCCAATACAGGAGAGAGGTCCTCGCATATCCAATCGATCTCCAAGTACGTCTGGACGATCACCACTTATTACCTTGTCTTGGTTGTACAGCCCAAAGACATCAAAAATCATCCAAGTGAAGACCTCCGGTCTTCAACCACCGTCTTCATCGTCGGCTTATTGTCGAATCAGTTATTCAGAATGGGTATAAACCTGGCCTTTCTGAATAACTCGCGTACATTATAAACAAGTGCTATAAAACACAACATACGCCTCATTCCAATTCAGAATATTGTTTTATTCAAATATTCACATTTTTAGGGAAAGGTTCCCATTAATTTTATCAAAGATAAATTCTTTAAATTTATTCTTAAATCTTCCTTTGGATATCAATTCAAACCAAATTAAGGTTTTTCAAACTAGTCGGGATTAACGGACCTTACCGAATTAATCATTTGTTTAATTTTCCAATCCCAACCTATCCATCCCATGGAGAAAAACTGGTAATACTCCATAACTAACACCATGGTGTTATCGGTAAAATTAATTACCATTTCCCGTTCAAATCTAATTAAAGATATAACTATCGCTTGGAGCAAAACCGGTGATACTCCACTCTCGATCATTTCCCAAATTTGATAATTTAAACTATCAATTCACATTTCAATCTAATTAAAGATTCATTAAAACTCCACTTAGTTTTAATCTTCCCAAAAATCAATATTAATGATTATTTAACTTTGGGAAATCAAACATGTTGCATCGACAATCTACACCGTACTATTGATTTCTGCCGATATATAACCTCTAAGCTCGTACGTCATAGAGAAGGGTGTAAAGCAAGAGAATAAATTCTCCGCCACCAAACAGATATATATTTAGCAGAGGTCAATCATAGAGTTTGAAATACAATGTTAGACATGTAATCCTGTCATTAACTAGGTTAAAGAATTAATGTCATTTAAAACACAATTCACGATAAACCGAAATCACATTCCATTAATTATGGAATCTTCACATAAAACAGTTCAATATATAATAGATATCAATTTCCGTATCCGACTAATAATATAAATGGAATAATGACAAATCCTTTTAAATTTCATATATAGTAGCAGTCTTCCTCCATAGAAGCTCACTTCGATTATTACCAAATCGAATTCCATTCTATTCCAATTTATTATATTAAAGTGGAAAACTTTACTTTGGAAAATCCCATTAATCTTAATTAAAAGATTTATAAATTCCAAATCTCATTTCACTGTTAATCGGGTTAAAGAACAAATGTCGTTCTAAACACAGTTCACAATAAACCCAATTCACATTCTATTTTATTCCAATTAAATGTTAATTAATTGGAAACTCTAATAATCTTAATTAAAAGATTTATTCTTTTCACATGGGGTTTAAGAACAGCGTTATTTAAGACACCATTCATGGCAAACCCAAAATCCAATTCTTTTATTCAATTCCAATTAAATCTTAATTAATTGGAAAACTTCACTAAATCTTAATTAAAAGATTTATTCTTTCCTCAACTGGGTTTAAGAACACTGTTAGTAAAGACACCATTCACGACAAACCCATAATCCAATTCAATATTAAAACAAGGCTCTGAATAGAAATTATATAGGCTTATATTCAATATCAAATTCTGAAATCAACAAATATCGTATTGGGAATAACGATATACATATCTTCCAAATTCCTTCACAATATTTATATAATCACGGAATCCAATATCGAAATATTCCGAAGATTATTTCCATTCCAAATCCATTCCGATTTCATTCCAATTTGGTCATTGGAAATTTCTGGTTATATTAAAACCATTCACATATCCAATTTATTTTATTTAAAAATTATTGGATTTCAAATCTAGTTAATAACTAGTTCATTTTAATAAACATATATTTTTATCTTTACAAACGTGAAATTTTTCATCCCAATTCTTTCAAATCATTTATTATGATATTACACAAATTATCAATATTTTTAATAATTTTATCAAGGCCCGTACAGTTGATTTCCATAAACGGTCATCGAACTGCACTTACATCGACCTTTTCCAAATTTGATTTGGATATAATTCCAAATCCAACTGTTAGATTTCAAATATCTTATATTTGGAAAGACCTTTTCGATACGAACCCAACGGTTCCAATTTTAGGAGAATCCGACGGTCGGATCTCCAGTAATGTCAATTCGAAGTCAATGGTCGAAATTCGTGAACTGCCGCGGTGCGGCACGTTCTATTCAGGCCATTAAATATATATAATACATATATTAATATATTTCGTCGATTTCCATTTAAAATGTATTTTATAAATTCGTTTTAAAATGATTCTAACTTCATTTTCAATTTTAAATCAAAATTGAAATTTCCTAATCATTATAATATATAAATGATAATATTTTCAAAATATCAGATTTTGAAATCATTTCCTTTTCGATATTCATTATAGAAATGAATAAAATCGATATAAATATCGTTCACGTCAAAATTATGTTAATCTAATCAACACGGCTTCATATATTTAAATATTTTCGTGTCCATCCCAAATCGGACATCAAAATCATATTTTGATCCATTTTTGAATATTATCTTAAAACATTAGTTATGTTAAAATATTCATTATTTGTCATTTTAAAATATTCATTAATTTAAAATATTCCTTCTTTTTGAATTGGAATCAGACATAACCAATTACCATATAATTTTATTTATATGGATTTTATACACGCATGTACACAACGATAATCAAACACAGCCAACCATCATCCAGAGTGCGTTACACAACTGCATAAGCGTTAAATATAAATAATTAACGCTTACAACAGTCTGTCAACCCATCGATTGACATACAACTAAACAATTGGGATTAGTGTATGTTAAATATCATCCCAATACTCGTGTGGGGTTTCAACCAACACACACCGATTTTATTTGTGCAGTTGGGCGATGTGTAAAATATATCGTCGCGATCAATATCAGTTAAATGTGTGTACATAAACAAACCGTCCGATTTATAAATGAATATTTATTTTATTCATACTTGATAAAAATTATATTTTTAACGATAAAATATTTATTTCAACACATAAATATTTTATACAGTTCATTTATATAATAAAAGTGATTTTTTATTGTTCTAACATTTTTAGAAAATTTCGGCCGTATAACGGCGCGATACTAGAACCGGAATATGGTCTAGCCTTATCCCTCGCCTAATAATGGTTCGCGCCATGTACAAACCAAATTCTAATCAATTTAATTCTCTTCCCAAACCAAATTCAAACAAACAAAACAATCAAAGCAAATAACCAAATAACCATGGTTCCAAACAAAGGTGTCGGGTGCTACTAAGCACCATCTGCATCCTAGTATATATATTTAACTAGAAAATAAAATAGAGTGAGAAGTTCTCACCTTTGGGATCCACTCCTCCATTCTATTCTGAATTTTTGAACTGTTTGGATTTGCCCGAAATTCCAACGCAATCATTTCCACGCTGTTCATAGTAAAAATCACATTTTTTAATGTGATGTTTATATATTTAAAAATCGCATTTTTATATCGCTATATATGTATAAAAGATCACATTTTTATATCGCTATATATATAATAAAAATCATATTTTTATATAACTAAAAATCGAATTTTTATCTAACTAAAAACACTATGATTCATAGGATAAAATCTCATTTTTATATTTTAAAAATCTCATCCTTATATTTTTAAAAATCTCATCTTTATATTTTTAACCAAAGCTATATATAGAATAAAAATCACATTTTTATCTTACTATATATATTATAAAGATCATATTTTTATAACGCTAGGCATATATAAAAATCATATTTTTACTCCGCTACTTCATATATAAAAATCATATTTTTACATAATGAAAAATCTAATCTTTACACAATGAAAAATCTAATATTTACACAATGAAATATCTAATTTTTACTTACACAAAAATCTCATTTTTATTAAAATAAAAATCGAATTTTTATTTACATAAAAATCTAATTTTTATTTACATAAAAATCTAATTTTTATTTACTATAAAAATAAAGTTACTTTAAATAATAAAAAAAACTTACATCAATTGGAGTAAGGGGGTGTTGTTCGTCAGAGGGCTTGCTGGTGCCCGGGAGGGGGAGGTGCGTGCCTGCGCGGGTGGAGCAGGGTCATGGCGGCGGCGGTTTAAATCGATTTGGGGGGATATGGGTTCGACTTGGTCTGAGAAGGAGGGGGGCAAGCTGAAGGGCGTGCGGTGGTCGTGGGAGGGTGCAGCCCGACGGACGGTGTCTGGGGGAGGCGCTACGGCGGCGGGCGACGGGATTGGGTTGGGGGGGGGGGGGGAGCGGCCGAGCGATTTAGGTTCTTTTTCTCAAATGAAGGGGAGAGAAAACGTTAAGGGGGAAATTATATAATTAATTATTTAATTTAATTTAATTCTCCAAAAAGGTTGACATTTTCATTATAAGTCCAAATCAAACCCAACGACTGTCGTCCCCAGCTAGTTACCCCCATTCCGAACACAATGAGATATGTTTCGTAAGCCAATTCTATTGTTCCGACAGTTTTGCTTTAAATTAAAATATAAATCATTATATATTCAATTTAAACGTACATTTCAATTTACCGGGGCCACATATGGACTCCAAAAATTCCAGAAAAATAAATCTAGCTATGTTTTGATGATACGGTCCTAACAAAACAAATTTTATCGAATTTGTAAACCATTTAAAAAACGGTCATTTTTCAGTCGATTAAATTAAAACTAAAATGATCAAACACATTTAAATTCACCACGCTCATATAATGATTCCAAAAATTATGAAAATTGGAATCTAGCAATAATTTGACATTCCGAATCCAACAAAAGTGGTCTCGTTGAAAAAGGAGGTCGTATACAAAATGGCTATTTTTAAGGGTTATATTTTATATAAAATTCCATAGCGACTATTCTAAATTTTCAACTGGACATAACTTTTGATTCCCGTTATGAAATCTAGATTTTTCACATTCGTTGGGAAGATATTTTCAAACAGATTCAAATATTTCTGGTTTCATGAAATCCGGTTTATTTTGAATCCTGTACATTCATTTGAAATTTGAAATCGAATTTTCAAACTACCGCGCCATTTCGGATTCCTTTTATAATTAAAATAAATATTTATATTCTAACTTCGATTTAAATAAATTTATACGTTCTAATTCTATTCAAAATAAATTTCTAGTCGTTATTATTTAAAATAAATCATTTTAAATATTCAAAATTCATTAAAATTGCCAAAATAAAAAATTTAAATTGGTTTTGATTTTCCGGGTTATTACAACATGATTCTCCAATTTAATTCAACGTCATTGAATTATTGCGAGATTATTCTTGATTTGCTGCCATGAATATTGCTTGAGTTTTTATCGTAGAACCTTGAATGAATTCCAAAAAAAATTCTGCCTAATATTGTGATTGATATCTTTCTGTTAATCCCATGATATATTTTTCATGCCAGTTTTACATGATAAACACATTGCCACGTTTGCAAATAAAACTTGCCTAAAACTGTGATGTTGATTTTTTGTCGTAACCGTGTAAAAGAAATCTTGCCAAATACTGAATAGTGAAATGTTTTCTAGCCAAACATCTGATCTTTGAAATTGTTGAAAAACATTTTTAAAAATTGTTTTGCCGAATTTAGCACAGTTTAAAAGTGGAAACAATATATTGCTTGATTTCAAAAAGAAAAACAATTTTTTTCTTGGAGAAAATTGATTTGCTTCTTGCCTATTTTCATGTTTGCTGTGCAATTCTTATTGATGTTTTGTGTCATTTGCCAAGTATATATGTATATATATACACCAATTGTGTGTATTTATGCATATCACTCATGTGTGTTCCCTATTCACTTTTTTGGATATGAACTTGTACCTGTTTTGCTAATTAGACCAAATGTCTCTTAACTTAGCTCCTTGTACTGAGCAAATGCTTAAGAAACTGATACTATACTTACATGTGTGTGACATTCTTCCATGTGCTTATACTGAATTGTTTGAGTTCATTTCTGGGTTGCTTCCCTCTTTTGTTTGTCCCAGCAATTAGAAACACACAAGTGTGTCCAGAATTGTACTTTTATGTTCACTTAAGCTTGAATAATTGAATTCACCTGCATGTGAAGCTTCATTTCAAATTTTCCACTAGTTTGAATTTGTGAATACAGTTTGATAGAAAGCATCAACCATTTTAAACTGATGTTGTATTGCAACAGTGACTAATTCCTCTTCTCTGCATCTATATGTATATACACAAATATTACTGTGTGTACACATATATGTGTTTTGCATTGAATGTTTTTGACCAGACTTGGAAACTCTCTGTCCATTTTGCCGCTACCATTTTTGTCAATGCATACATTCCCTTGTATTTTTAAATTGGCTCGAGTTGTTCACCATGGCTGTTGCATTTAGCACTTAAATTTGAAAAACTGCCTTGTTGAACCATGCACCAGTTCTGTGCTTCTCTGGTATGTGCACGTGTATTTGTGATTGCCTTTTTTTGGGTCTGTATTTTACTTTGTTGATGTTGTATTTGGATCTTGGTATGTTGCCTTGTTCTTTGGCATGAGCACTTTCCTTCTTGGCTACACCATGCAACCTTGCGGTGTTAACTGTCTTGCACTTGGCTTTGTCTTTTGTCCTATTTGTGCTTTGCTTTCTATTGATGTTGCTCGAGCTTGTGCATCGACATATATTGCTGCTTCGATCATGTTGCACACATGTTGACTTGAGTATTTTGAGCTCTATCTTGACATATCACTGTATACATTCATGTATATACACACAAACGTGTATATATATATGTGTGTGTGTCACTGAACACCTCATACTGATGTGTTTGTCCCTTATGATAATGATAACCATATTGCCCCTACACAGAAAATACATGCATATACATATACATGTATGTGTATACATGTATAGTGCACATGCAACATATATATATATGTGAGCACTACAGACGATGTCTACCTTGTGGTATTTTCAGTGAATCACTATGAATATCACAAGCCGCCTAGACACAGATGGATGTCCATATAAATCAGATTAAGTCATGAAATATGATGAGAAACACACCAAAATTCTAAGACAAATAAATTTTAAAAATAAATTATATTTGCTAGAATTTAAATTATTTTTGTTCTAGTTTACTTTGTGTGTTCCTGTGACAGGTAAGCAAATGACTAGATTGAATGTGAAGCTGACAGAAGACAGGACTTTGTAACTGTATATGAGTGAGTGACTGTATATGAATGTATTTGTACAATAGAGCGATGTAAATGAGTGACAGAGCGTTTTAGTGAGGAGCTGATGTAACAAATGAAACTGAATGTAAAATTGAACTTTAATATATCAGTTGAATGTACAAATAGTGGAGTTGTACGATTGTACTATTGAAACGTTGAAATAAAATATTATGTTTAAATAAAATACTGTTTGAATATTTAAATTCTTGTGTAGTAGTATTCTATTTAAATATAAATATTTAATTTTGCCTGTGGTGTAGTAAAATAGTACAATTGTAAACACACTTATAATAATAAATATATGTTTGTTATCACCAAACAGAAATCTTAAAATTGTTAGATACAACACATTAGTGCCCTTTAGTGGGTAGAGATGTCTTCCCTCACTCCTTTCGTAACAATCATGGAACCCTTAGATATTTTCATCTTCTCTTCTTCAACTACAATCTTTAGTCCAAGTCTACTCAATGCCCCAACAGAAATCAAGCTCCTCCTCAAATCAGGTATGTGCCTAACATCAGTAATGGTTTGAATAACACCATAAAAAATCATGGTCTTAACACTTCCAAAAGCAACCATTGGGCAAGAAGCATCATTGCCCATCTGAACTTATCCTCCATCAATCTCACGGTAAGTGAAAAAATAGTTCCTATCAGGTGTCATATGATAGTATGCGCCAAAATCAATCATCCATAGGGCACTCTTTCCAGAAGAGCTAGAAGCTGTAAACACATCAATGTCACTCTCTGTAACGACCCGCATTCTACGCATCATAGGATCGTAGAATATTTATTTCTTTCACATATGAAGTCGTATGGTTATGTAACTTTGGGAGACGACTATTAGGGACATTTCCCATGTTCACGATTTTTCCCGATTTTTAAATGACCATTTTACCCCTAGTTGGTACTGTTTTGGCCATAACTTTTGACTAGAAAGGAATTTTGACCTGAAACCACTTCCATTAGCTTCGGATGATGGTTTACAATTCCGTAGAGTTGTCACATTAGCCAAACGGACTCACCGTTTGGGAGATATGGCTGAAACAATTTTCAGATGGTGAAAAACAGCTTAATTGGGCTTCACCGGGTGATTAGCAGCTAGGCCCAGAGGGGAATTTCGGGTTTAGAGGCATAGGAGGGCTGACTAGGGTTAGGAAATCACTTTCATTTCAGTTTTGAGCCGCCACAAACCTTCTTGAGACCTTAGTAATGGATTTCATCCTCTAAAACCACTCCAAAACACATTTTTAGTGAAGATTAAGCCTAAACTACATCAAAACAAGGCCAAATAGCAGCAGAGCAAGGTTGGAGCTGCTGCTATACATAGGAATTCGACCACAACAGAGAGTATTTCAGATTTGGCATTTTATTTTGTGGCTAAGGTGAGTGATTTGCATAGTTTTTGCACTAATTACGGTAATTAAGGGTAATTGGTGAGGATTAGCGAATTTATACACTAATAAATTCTGGAAAAATGTTTAGAAATTTGAAAATAATATTTTATGCCTTTGTTAGAAAATTTGGACGATTTGATTAAGTTTTACTAAGTATGTGCTTAAACATGATTAAGAGGGATTATGGGAAAATGTGAGGTTTTAGCCACTTTTGATCCATTTTGATTCATTTGAATAGTTGTTTTGCTGTTTGTGGTTGCTATTACATGTTGCTATGACTCTATGGTGTGTTTTATGATTGATTAGAAGTGTTAGATTTGCCAAAAACGCCGTCGAATGGCGTAAATTACTTTCTGGAAGAGTTGCAGAAAAGTGCAGATTCTGGACCGGACCGGATCGGATATGGAGGCTCAGATCGGATGAGTTGAACTGGACAAGGGATCTGATCGGATCGGAACTGGACACTTGAGACAATTGGCAAGAAGGAAGGCCTCGCTAATTGAACTGGGATCGGAACGGATAAAGGAGGAGAGATCGGATCGACTTGAGGACGAAGGACTCGGATCGGATCGACTGAAGGAGGAAGGGCTCGGACTGAAGTAAAACGAAGGAATTGGATCAGAGCAAATGAAGAAACGAGGGAGTGGATTGGAGCGGAAGCACGAACTGGAAGGGAGAAGGCACCCGACCCGACCCGAAGTGGGACACCCGACCCGAACCGATGCGACGTTGTGGACCCGAACCGAACCGCTACAGGAGAAGACTACGAACCGACTCGAAGAGGAGGACCCGACCCGAAACGATGGCTAGAAGGAGAACCCGACCCGACCCAGTATTGACCAATAACCCGAGATGCAAAGGTAGTCCAATGTGGGAAGTTAGAGCTCAGGATCTAGTTGGGAACCGATGAGTTCACTTCATGATTGGGCTTTGCTGCGGGACGTGTGCCAAGGGGCAGTCGATGTCTATGACTTTGGATCACTATGTATGGGAAGTACGTGAACGGATTCAGGGCTGCAATGGCCTAGGTTCGACTAAAGGGCTATAAACAAATGAAGTGGGGTCATTTGTAAAGATTTGGTCATGACTCCATGTGGTAAGCTTGGTAGTAGCAGTAGTTGTACAAGTTGAACTCCGCCACTACTTCGATGGGTCTAGTGATTGACAGTGGTGGACCTCGTATGCTTTATGCACTGAGTGAGAGATGTGAGGATGGTTGCTATGGTTGATTTGTTTGCTATCATTATGACATGCACACCCCACCCCCATATTCTTACACTATCTAGTATGGCACCTTAGATTATTGTACGGTATGTGGTACTAACTCTTTAGTTGCAGGTCCAGGTTCAGGTATGGTTTAGTATACCTATTATTATTCTGTTTAGATGCTTATCGCTCATACCAGGCTTTATGTCTGACCCAGAGTTTTATGTCTCCTCTTATTACTCTGGGTGCTCACACGAGCAGACTAGAGACAGATTAGCTGGTGATGCACGGGTAGATGATCCGGAGACGAGCAGGAGGCTTCCACGTAATATATATAGTATTCTCCCTGTGTTGTTGAAGATCACTGCTTGGGCATTGGTGGTGCATCTTCTACTTTAGCTTTCTTTTGTTTAGAGACAGTAAATTTGGAAAGTTGTAATAAGATGTATTTGGATTTCCGCTGCTCTGATGTTGATGTTGATTTTAGTTATCAGCTTACGCACTGTCTCACCTGTTTTATGGAAAGTATGTTATTATTATTATATTTTACTCCATGCGCTGTGAGACATTCTACAGATTCTTGATTAGTTCGTTTCCTTCTTTCCTTTCTTCTGACGACCGTCCCGTGCTAGTCGGGCATGTGTACAGCGCACTTTCGGAGGAAATGCAGGCTGGTGCAGGGCGGGCCATCACACTTGGTATCAGAGCTCTAGGTTGCGTAGTTAACCTAGGGAAGTTATCAGGGAGAGATAATATACATATACGAGCGAGCGTATTTGTGATTATTTTGGTTTTTAAAAGCTATATATATACTATTAGTAGTATAAGAATGAAGTCGTGTTGCACTAGCACCACTATGGGGTCGTTAATCATTTCCTTTTTCAGATTGACGATGAGCCGGTATGTTAGAGGTACCGGTAGAGGGGCCAATAATGGGAATGCTGCTGACATGAGGGCGATGTTTACCGACCTCATGATAGAGATGCTTAGGGATGTGCAGAGGGCAGCTCCCAATGGTGGAAATGGTGGTGGTCCAATAGTGCAGGCGCCGAGAGTCGACGTCGCCAAGTTGAATAAGGATTATACTAGCCTTGGTGGGAAGTCGTTCCATGGAACGGAGTCGGCCACGGATGTTCAAGATTGGTTGGATAGTTGCGAACGTATCTTCGAGGATTTGGGTATCGAGGATGCGATGAAGAGAAAGCTAGCATCCCGTCAGCTGCAAGGGCGGGCAATGAATTGGTGGAATGCTATAAAGGCAGCTACTCCCGAAGATCAGATTACTTGGGAGCAGTTTAAGGCTCGCTTTAGCGAGAAGTTCATTCCAGCTGCTCAGAAGTCAGTGCCGTTTAAGAAATTTTTGGAGCTCAAGCAGAATGGCAGAGCTGTCTCGGAGTATATTGCTGAATTCGACACTTTGTCGAAGTATGGGTTATCTCTTATTGATACTGCCGAGAAGAAGAATGAGAAATTCATAACTGGTTTGGATCAGTACTTGGGGGAAAGGCTTATTATCCACATCGATGAGACGTTTGAATCGATTGTTGGGAAAGCATTGAGATCAGAAAGTCTCTACCCTAAGCCGAAGACTGAGTTTGCATCCGCAGATGAGCCAAAGCCACAAGCAAGTGGTGGGGGCAAGGGTGGTTCCCAGAATAAGAGAAAGCAAAATCAGACTAAGGATGGCCAGAAGAAAAAGAATAAGCAAGATGTTGAGTGCTTCAGCTGTGGTAAGAAGGGCCATTATGCTAGTAATTGTCGGGCAAAGCCAGCGGATAGGAAGTGCTTCAACTGTGGCCAAATGGGACATCACAAGGACAAGTGTCCGCAACCCCCCAAAGAAAAGCAAATGGTGAAAGCCTACGCCCTTAATGCTATTCCTTCTTCGTCGAATGCCCCAACTGCGGCGGGGAAGGGAAAGAATGTCGTCATTCAAGGTATGCTTTCTGTTTATGATGTTCCTGTTAGAGTTTTGTTTTATACCGGAGCTTCCAGTTCTTTCATATCTAGTGACCTGGTAGATAGGTTGGGATTGGAGCCCGAGATTGTCGATAGACCTTTAGTAGTAACGAACCCGATTGGTGGTTCGACTAGCCTTAGCATGATTTGTCGTAATGTGGTGCTATCGAGTCATGGATGCATGTTTGTTTGTGATTGCTTTGTTTTGGGCTTTACTGGGTTTGGCATTATTTTGGGAGTAGATTGGCTCCAAAGATACGGGGTGGTGGTAGACTGTGAGGGCTTTTTGGTGACAGCTAGAGCGGATGATGGACGGAGGATAGTGTTTGGTGGTCTACCCAGTAAGGGGGTAATGGCTAGTTTTCTAAACTCCCTCGACATTCCGCATAGTGAGTTGTCAGGTTTGCCCGTGGTTGGCCAGTATCCGGATGTTTTCGAAGAAGTGACCGGGCTTCCACCACATCGAGAGATTGAGTTCCGTATTGATTTGGGAAAAGATGCCAGACCTATAGTGATGCCACTTCGTCGTATGGCACCAAGGGAGCAGCGAGAGCTCGAGGTGCAAGTCAGCGATCTTTTGAGGAAGGGATTTATCAGAAGGAGTGTTTCTGAATGGGGAGCACCAGTTGTGTTTGCTACCAAGGCGGATGGTTCCCTTCGTTTGTGTGTAGACTACCGCGAGTTGAATAAAGTGACGAGGAAGAACAAGTATCCTCTACCACGGATAGATGATTTGTTCGATCAGTTGAGTGGCACGAGAGTATTTTCTCAGTTGGATCTCGCGACAGGTTTTCATCAGCTTAGAGTGGAAGCTGAGAGTATAGCTAAAACGGCATTTCGGACGCCGTCTGGGTTTTATAAGTGGTTGGTCATGCCATTTGGGCTGACCAATGCCCCAACATATTTTGTGGATCTTATGAATAGGGTATTCAGAGATCAATTGAATAAGTTTGTCCTTGTGTTCGTTGATGATATTTTGGTCTATTCGAGGACAGAGGAAGAACACAAGGAACATTTAAGAATAGTGATGGAGGTGTTGAGAAAACACCAATTGAAAGAAAAGTTTTCTAAGTGTCACTTCTAGAAGAGGGAAGTGAGGTTCTTGGGCCATGTTGTATCAGAGAATGGTATTGTCGTGGACCCGGCGAAGGTGGCTACGGTACAGGATTGGCCTACGCCCAAGAATGCAACAGATGTAAGAAGTTTCTTGGGGTTAGCTGGATATTATCGTAAGTTTATCCAAGGTTTCTCCAAGATAGCAGCACCATTGAACCAGTTGACCAAGAAGAATCAAGCTTTTGTCTGGGATGAAGGGTGCGAGAATGCATTCAAGAGTCTAAAGGACAAGTTGACAAGCGCACCAGTGTTAGTCATTCCTAAGGGGAATGAAGAGATGACGGTATACACGGATGCTTGTGGTACCGGACTGGGTGCTGTATTGATACAGGGCGGTAGGGTTGTAGCTTATGCAAGTCGGTAATTGAAACCGCACGAGAGAAGATACCCTACCCATGATTTGGAGTTGGCAGCGATCGTGTTCGCGTTGAAGATGTGGAGACACTATCTCTTGGGAGAAAGATTTGAGTTGTTTACAGATCATAAATCGTTGAAGTATCTCTTCTCCCAGAAGGATCTAAATCTCCGGCAACAAAGGTGGTTAGAATTCTTGGCTTCCTATGATTTCGACATCGCATATACACCGGGAAAGGGCAATGCGGTTGCTGATGCATTGAGTAGGAGACATGCCAGCTTAGGGGCTATGTTTCGAGAATGGAAGCAACTGGAGTACATCGCTGGGTATGATTTCAGACCAAAGTGCGAATTGAATCCAGAAATGTTAGCAAGTTTGACGATCAAACCCACCTTGATTGAGCGGATCGGCTCTAGTCAGTGGGACGATCCTAACCTATTGGAAATCATCTCCAAGTTGGAGATGGATATCGATGAGGAGATGAACAAGTATGGGCTTGATCGAGATGGATGGCTTAGAAAGAATGGAAAGCTTGTTGTACCCAATGTCAATGGATTGAGAGATGAAGTGCTTAGAGAATGTCATCACTCAAGACTGACTATACACCCCGGTGGTAACAAGATGTATCGAGACATGAAACAGACCTACTACTGGGAAGGGATGAAAAGGGACATTGGGAAGTTTATATCCAAATGCATGAATTGCCAGCTAGTTAAAGCTGAGCAAAAGAAGCCTAGTGGGTTGTTACAGCCATTAGAAATTCCCGAATGGAAATGGGAGCAAGTCTCGATGGACTTCATCGATGGTTTACCAAGGATTAGATTGGGACATGATAGCATTTGGGTAGTTGTGGATCGACTGACTAAAAGTGCAAGATTTATACCAGTCAAATCGACCAGAACGGCAGCTAAGTTAGCAGAATTGTATATGAAGTGGGTAGTGAGATTTCATGGAGTACCTAAAAGCATTGTGAGTGACCGAGACCCGTTGTTGACTAGTGGGTTTCGGAAGAGCTTACAAAAGGCTCTAGGGTTAGAGTTACATCTCAGTACCGCATATCATCCTCAGACCAACGGTCAGACGGAGAGGGTGAACCGTATTTTGGAAGATCTCTTGAGAGCATGTATATTGGATTTTGGTGGATCATGGGATGATCATTTGCATCTAGTAGAGTTTGCATATAATAATAGCTACCAATCCAGTATCGGTATGGCTCCGTTTGAAGCTTTGTACGGAAGACCGTGCAACTCACCATCATGTTGGATAGAGACTGGCGAGAAGTTTATGCTTGGACCAGATGTGGTGAGGGAAACTTCAGATAAGATCAAGATCATTCAACAACGAATGAAGGCTGCCCAAGATAGGCAGAAGAGTTATGCTGATAAGAGGAGAAGAGACCTGAAATTCTCCGTAGGTGACTTGGTGTTTGTCAAGATTTCTCCGTTGAAGAGCGTAATACGATTTGGCAGGAGAGGCAAGTTGGCACCAAGATTTGTTGGCCCATTCCCTGTTCTTGAACTAGTCGGGAACTTGGCATATAGAATTGACTTACCAGAGAAGATGGCGGGAGTTCACAACGTATTTCATGTTTCCCAACTAAGGAAGTTCGTTCACGACCCGGATATGACTATTTCACCTGGTCAGTTAGAGGACTTCGAAGTAGAACCCGAGGCGGTTGGGAACCGCAGGCCGGCCCTTATTGTCGAGCACGACATGAAGCAACTTCGAAGGAAGGCGGTGAAGCTAGTCAAGGTTCAGTGGAGCGAGGACGAAAATGGTTGTACTTGGGAGACAGAGGAGAACATTAGGAAGACATACCCAGAACTCTTTGCCTGGTAAGATTTTGACTTCGATTTAGTTTTCCGCATGCTAGGATAGGCTTGTTTGCCTGTTTTGCATGTTTGATTGTTGTATATAGCTGTTAGGCATGCGGGATCTTTTGTATGTTTTGGGTTAAGGAATTTCGGGGACGAAATTTCTTAAGGGGGGGAGAGTGTAACGACCCACATTCTACGCATCATAGGATCGTAGAATATTTATTTCCTTCACATATGAAGTCGTATGGTCATGTAACTTTGGGAGACGACTATTGGGGACATTTCCCATGTTCATGATTTTTCCCGATTTTTAAATGACCATTTTACCCCTAGTTAGTACTGTTTTGGCCATAACTTTTGACTGGAAAGGAATTTTGACCTAAAACCACTTCCATTAGCTCCGGATGATGGTTTACAATTCCGTAGAGTGGTCACATTAGCCAAACGGACTCACCGTTTGGGAGATATGGCTGAAACAAGTTTCAGATGGTGAAAAACAGCCTAATTGGGCTTAACCGGGTGATTAGCAGCTAGGCCCAGAGGGGAATTTCGGGTTTAGAGGCATAGGAGGGCTGACTAGGGTTAGGAAATCACTTTCATTTCAGTTTTGAGCCGCCACAAACCTTCTTGAGACCTTTGTAATGGCTTTCATCCTCTAAAACCACTCCAAAACACATTTTTAGTGAAGATTAAGCCTAAACTACATTAAAACAAGGCCAAATAGCAGCAGAGCAAGGTTGGAGCTGCTGCTATACATAGGAATTCGACCCAAACAGAGAGTATTCCAGATTTGGCGTTTTATTTTGTGGCTAAGGTGAGTGATTTGCATAGTTTTTGCACTAATTACGGTAATTAGTGAAGATTAGCGAATTTATACACTAATAAATTCTGGAAAAATGTTTAGAAATTTGAAAATAATATTTTATGCCTCTGTTAGAAAATTTGGACGATTTGATTAAGTTTTACTAAGTATGTGCTTAAACATGATTAAGAGGAATTATGGGAAAATGTGAGGTTTTAGCCACTTTTGATCCATTTTGATTCATTTGAATTGTTGTTTGTGGTTGCTATTACATGTTGCTATGACTCTATGGTGTGTTTTATGTTTGATTAAAAGTGTTAAGATTTGCCAAAAACGCCGTCGAATGGCGTAAATTACTTGCTGGAAGAGTTGCATAAAAGTGCAGGTTCTGGACCGGATCGGATATGGAGGCTCGGATCGGATGAGTTGAACTGGGCAAGGGATCTGATCGGATCGGAACTGGACACTTGAGACAATTGGCAAGAAGGAAGGCCACACTAATTGAACTGGGATCGGATCGGATAAAGGAGGAGAGATCAGATCGACTTGAGGACGAAGGATTCGGATAGGATCGACTGAAGGAGGAAGGGCTCGGACTAAAGTAAGACGAAGGGATTGGATCAGAGCAAATGAAGAAACGAGGGAGCGGATCGGAAGCACGAACTGGAAGGGAGATGGCACCCGACCCGACCCGAAGTGGGACACCCGACCCGAACCGATGCGACGCTGTGGACCCGAACCGAACCGCTACAGGAGAAGACTACGCACCGACCAGAAGAAGAGGACCCGACCCGAACCGATGGCTAGAAGGAGAACCCGACCCGACCCAGTATTGACCAATAACCCGAGATGCAAAGGTAGTCCAATGTGGGAAGTTAGAGCTCAGGATCCAGTTGGGAACCGATGAGTTCACTTCATGATTGGGCTTTGCTGCAGGACGTGTGCCAAGGGGCAGTCGATGTCTATGACTTTGGATCACTATGTATGGGAAGTACATGAACGGATTCAGGGCTGCAATGGCCTAGGTACGACTAAAGGGCTATAAACCAATGAAGTGGGGTCATTTGTAAAGATTTGGTCATGACTCCATGTGGTAAGCTTGGTAGTAGCAGTAGTTGTACAAGTTGAACTCCGCCACTACTTCGATGGGTCTAGTGATTGACAGTGGTGGACCTCGTATGCTTTACGCACTGAGTGAGAGATGTGAGGATGGTTGATTTGTTTGCTATCATTATGACATGCACACCCCACCCCCATATTCTTACACTATCTAGTATGGCACCTTAGAGTATTGTACGGTATGTGGTACTAACTCTTTGGTTGCAGGTCCAGGTTCAGTTATGGTTTAGTATACCTGTTATTATTCTGTTTAGATGCTTATCGCTCATACCAGGCTTTATGTCTGACCCAGAGTTTTATGTCTCCTCTTATTACTCTGAGTGCTCACACGAGCAGACTAGAGATAGGTTAGCTGGTGATGCACGGGTAGATGATCCGGAGACGAGCGGGAGGCTTCCACGTAATATATATAGTATTCTCCCTGTGTTGTTGAAGATCACTGCTTGGGCATTGGTGGTGCATCTTCTACTTTAGCTTTCTTTTGTTTAGAGACAGTAAATTTGGAAAGTTGTAATAAGCTGTATTTGGATTTCCGCTGCTCTGATGTTGATGTTGATTTTAGTTATCAGCTTATGCACTGTCTCTCCTGTTTTATGTCAAGTATGTTATTATTATTATATTTTACTCCATGCACTGTGAGACATTCTACAGGTTCTTGATTAGTTCGTTTCCTTCTTTCCTTTCTTCTGACGACCGTCCCGTGCTAGTCGGGCATGTGTACAGCGCACTTTCGGAGGAAATGCAGGCTGTTGCAGGGCGGGCCGTCACACTCTCTATATCTGATTTCTCCACTTTAGAGGCTGAAGCTTGCTTTGGGTCTTTTCTTCTTCCTTCAAGCTTGGGGCATTGCGCAATAAAGTGACCAGCCTTCTTACAATAATGGCATGTCAAATTTTTAGGAACCCTAGACTGAGACCTCGAAGAATTTCTTCTTCCCTCTTTCTTTCACTTGCTTTAACTACTACCTCTCTGAACAGATAAGCCTTTGGTATCACAATCTAGGCTAGTGCTCACAAATCTAACTCTTAGCACTTCATTATGAAGATCAGCCTTTACATCAGGAAGGCTAATTTTACTACGGCCATAAATCATGGAATTAACAAAAGCAGTGTACTCCATAGGTAAGGAACATAAGAGGATCACAACTGAAGCCTCATAGGTAATATCAGCATCTGTTACCTTCAGGTTCAAAACTAAAGTGGTCAAAGCATCTACATGCTCCATGAGATCGGCTCTAGGCTTCATCTTAAACGAATAAAGTTGTTGTTGAAAAAATAATCCGATTAGTGAGAGACTTTTCTTGATATGCATCTAATAATGCATCCCGTAGCTCCTTCGCCATCTTCTTTTGAGAAAATCCTCTAAGAACGTCATCTAAAAGACTCAACTGAATTGTTGTGAGAGCTTCATCTTCCATCTCTTCCAAATCAACTACATCCATATCTTTTAATTTCTTAGGTGTAAAAAAAACTTTATAAATATTCTACTTCTTCAATACAGCCTCCATCTTCATCTTCCAAGTAC
Organism: Allium sativum; assembly: GCA_030737875.1. Taxonomy (NCBI): domain Eukaryota; kingdom Viridiplantae; phylum Streptophyta; class Magnoliopsida; order Asparagales; family Amaryllidaceae; genus Allium; species Allium sativum. The sequence continues at coordinate 826,551,750 of CM060913.1, forward strand.
AAAAATATCCATTTCCATCAAAATGTGTTACTCCTTAATTGACACTAGCTGTACCAATAGACTTACTAGAAGTAGCCATTAATATCCAAATAGGAAGAATAACACTAGCTCTGATACCAAACTATAGTGATTTTTTTTGAATTTGAGTGGAAGCGTATTTGATCAGGATCTAGTATTGTCTATTTAGATACCAATGGAACTCAGAACAAAAGAACTAGAATCAATTTTTCAGCCATATAGAAAAAATAGCAGAAATAAGAGACATAGAAGATTTAACGTGGTTCGGATGTGAATATCCTACATCCATAGAAACCCAACAACTTCTTTTATTCTCCTTCCGTTCAAGAAGGAGTACAATAAGAGAAGAATACAACCATTCAATATAATTTTCTCACCCTATAATCGATATAGAAATAGGGATCTTATTGAGGAAATATAGAAGAGAGCAGTATTGGGTTTGTGTAATGTCCCGACTTTTCTGACTATTTTTAAATCATTTTAATGAGGGATTAAAATGAGATTTGCCATTTAAAAACAAAAACAAAACAAAAATGGTTTTTGATACATATATACGCATAAGCATATGTATTGTATATACTTGATTTATCTTAAGGATTTGAAATATAAAAAAACAATCGGCTACAACATGAAGTATATGACGTATAAAGATATTGTTCTTTGATCATCAAAAATATCAAGGCAAAAGACAAAAACCAAATTCCTAGAAAGACAAAAACATTTAATGCAAGTTACTTGAATAGTAACCTAGGATTTGTAAAACCATTCCCTAAAATCCTAAAATGGAATTAGCATGTGCATATCTTAAGCAAGAAGGAAATATCTCAGCAAGAAGAAACAAATAAAAACATTTGTTCAAGGCTTTAAAATCCAAAGGAATGATCCTTGCATTTAATGAAGGTAAGGTCCAATCTTCTAGAAGCCATCACCTAGGACACCCTCATTGGCTAGGGACCTTAATAAAACAAAATGTTCAATGCATGTGCTCCTCAATTTAAGGCCGTAGGTTCTAAAATATGAGGGGTGAGGCTAGGAGAGTTTACTGTAAGAAAACATGTACAGAAATTCATATTTTTATGCATGAGTTTGCCTATAAATACCACTCAAATCCTTCACATTTTCCACACAAACAAATCTGAACTTTCCTCTCTAATCTGAAGCATTTTCCTGGATCATTTGGAAAGCATTTGGTGAGTGAAACTATTCCTAAATTTTCTTGTTTTTAAAAATACAGTAAAACAGTTTTTCTTTATTTAGTAAAAACTGCCATGTTTTCTTTGATCCCTGTTTGTTACTGTCAACTAGAAAATAAGATGTAGAACCACTTGAATCCCTTCCTATAGATTGATCCATCATGTAGCGTTCATCATAGTATGTGTGTATGTATGATTTGATAATTACCAGTATTTACCTCCTGCATATGTTCTGTTAAATACAGAACTTGTTCATTGAAAGATAATTCAGGATGATCCGCAGTTTGATTGTTAAAAGTATGTGATTCTAGTGCAAACATATCATATTTATACATGTAAGATCAAAGAAAATACATTTGCAAAAGTTTTGTTCAAAAATAAAAGAACACAGTAATGTTCTCTGTAAAAGAAAAATCAAAGTCGAGATTCAAGTGTAATGAAAACCCATTTTGATAATATGAATAGAATCACGGATGAAAATGATGATTTTTAAAATGAATATAACGTTTTTAAGCTGGTACATTGCGAGAATTTTGAACATGGACGGAAATTGGGTTTTGATCAAATTCCGATCATCGGCGACAGTGGAGACCGAGCGGTTGCGAGGGAAGGAGCGTTGGGAACTGGGGCATCAGGGAAAAATGTAATCTGATTTTTCTAATGCATAGGTTCTGTAAACGGATTGGATTTAGGGTTTTTGGGTGTAAATGGGTTCATCGGTTTGGAGGCGACGTACGGGTCCCACGGTGGTGCGAGTTGGCCGAGGCTGGGCGTGGAGCGGCGTTGGGACATGGCGAAGCTGACGGCGGTGGTGCGAGGTGCTCCGGTGGTCTGAGGCGATGGGTCGAGCTCGGTTTTGGTGGACTGCTTTTCGGAGCAGTTTACTGGTAGTTTGGTGAAGTGGCGAAATCGAGGAGGAAGCGACGTACGGTGGTGGCAAGGCGTCGGTTGGGGTCAGTGGAAGAAGTGGAGTTTGTGGGTGATGGTTCGGTGGTGGCACGGTGGCGTAGGGAGGTGTGCACGTGCACACCGTGCACTGATACTGGGCGGGGAAGATGATGAAGTGCCATCTGATTTGGCACTTGCCAAATGCCATGGTTTGGCACTTGCCAAACCAGGGTTTGGCACTTGCCAAACCAAGGCTTGGCACTTGCCAAACCAGATTTGGCATTTGCCAAATCTTGGCCTTTGGCAAATGCCAAAGCCTTGTGCTTTGGGCAAATGCCAAAGCTTGGTACCTTGGCAAATGCCAAGGCCCGGTATTTTGGCATTTGCCAAATCCGGTACTTTGGCATTTGCCAAGTCCAACATTTGGAATTCAAAAATCAAAATTTTAAAATGATAATTAAAAATTAGAATATAGTTTTAAATTTGAAAAGCTTGAAAAATATAATAAATAATTTATTAAATAAAAAGAAGTGTTTTTATTTAAAGGCAAGTGGAGAAGAAACCGACAAGATTCGGTAGAAGTTCGATGCAAGATTTAAACGGAAAATATACAAGAATAAATGATTTAAATTCATTATTTAAATTATTTATAAATTAAATAATCATGAAGAAAAAGAATAAAAAGGGAAAAGTTCGAAAAAACATTTCCAAAAGCAAATTGACAAAAGAAAAGATCATACTTTGTGCGAAGCACGAGAAATTGTAAATGATGAACAAACCACTATGAAATCATATATATACCTTAACGGATTTATTTAAGGGATGAATTGACTGTACTAGTGTAGACCAAATAAGAAAACGCTGATTTAAAAATAATAATTTATCTGGAACGAAGTTATACTTTTGATTTGATCGATGAACATTTATCGACTGTAAAAAGATTTCGTACATCGTTCGAAGAGTCCGGAATCAACGATTCCACTTCGATTCGAAGTATACAACGCATATCGAGATGCTGAAGTCAACAAGATGCAAGCGTTATTTTAAATGATATTTTTGGTCTGTTCAAACCCAGAACATACCCGAATGGACGAGTGTCTGACAGCGTATGTCAGTTAGATTTTACACATCGGTTTTACGTAAGTATAGTACGTTGGTAGCGGAGGAATTCGTTTCTCTTAGCTTTATTACCCAAAATATATTTGGGTAATCGAATGAGTAATTCTGACGGATAGGACGATGTGGCATTCAAAGAATGTAAAGAAATAATCTGTCAGAAGTGAACGTGACCTCAAACCTTCACAACCCGGAAGTAACAGAAGTTGGGCTAGGCAACATGGCTAGTTGGGTCATACCCAAGCAGGGTATATTATCACCATCTAGAGGACTTCCTTATTTAACTTCTTAAATCTATTTTGCTGCTGTTGCATTCGGAAACGGTAAATCGAGCTCAACCGTAGGAGTGATAATATATTCGTTACACTTAATCAAAATGAGTGGACGGTCATGTGTGGCCGGGTTACAAGACGTTCTTGTTGAACCCCAGTGTATCCGCTCTAGAGTACATTGATCGGTGGGTGCTCCCATACCCTGTATGTTGGAATCCAAAACTCCTATACGCGCTCTGCGACTTTTATGGTGGTATACTATATATGTGAACGTGAGACGCAAGCGTTTCACTAGATTTTTAATTATCTATTACGAACTATTAAAATATCAAATGTTTGATATAAAATAGATTAGATCATTTCCAGATATTAGACATGGATGGATCTAATGATTTTAAAAAGTAAAACATGGATCAATATAAACACCTTGACACTTATTTTCCTGTTTATACTGTTTAACTATGTTTCCTCACACCAGTCCCTTGACTGACCCAGAGTTTATTTTTGTGTTTCTTAAACTCTTGGGTACTCATAATATTTATTATGAGTAGACAAGTACGTTCAGGTAAGGCAAGTGGAACATGATGCAGAACAAGTTCAAGACCTAGTAGCATGTATGTTTAATTACCAGTTTGAGTGACTATGGTATTGTAATATGGTACTGTATGACTATGATGATGAACCATGATGATGTAATATGTTATGTGCTCTGATGTATCAGACTTTGTGATGTAATATGTAAGTATTTTGTGAAATTCCACTATGAGATTCTGATAACTTCTTACCCTTCTATTCTATAAGTTCTACCTTTTCTACCTCATCTTCTAAATTCTTACAATAATGGCACGGTTTCCCAGGCATGGAAAATCACGCCCTTACAGTTGGTATCAGAGCTTAGGTTTTCTGAACACCTAGGCTTAGAGTGAGCATCGAGAGAGCGTATTTTTACTAAAAACTATTTTAGTATGGGTCGTCCTTAGTTCTCAACCCTAGTTATTAACCTTAGTTATCAACCCTAGTTATTTGGTTAAGTTACCCCTAAAGACTGGATTCTGAATGAGTATTAACTCTCGAATCATTTACTCAGAAGTTGACAACGAGTTCTCAAGCAAGGCGAGGCCGAGGAGCAAGTCGGGCGACTACGACAAATGGGCACACTGTTAATCAGACCCAAGTTGAAACGACTGAAGTAGTCCAAGCTCCAACGCAGCCAAACTTCGTTATGATTTGTAAGAACAACACTACTCTGATAGGAAAAACTTTTAAGGGAACGGAATCACTGGTCGACGTCCAAGCATGGATTAGATCTTGTGAAAAGGTTTTCAAGGGACTGAAACTGGATGACGAGTACAAACGTCTGTTAGCTTCATGGAATCTGGAAGGAGCTGCAGCTATCTGGTGGGATGCCCAGACTACAAATACTCCAGAGGAGAATTTTACTTGGGCTATGTTCAAGGAAGCTTTTGAAGCTCAGTATCTGCCTGCAACTGGGAAAACCAGGATGTACCGAGACTTCATTGATTTGAAACAAGAAAACATGACTGTCACTGACTATGAAAACAAGTTCAATGCACTGTCAAGCTTTGGACCAGAGTTGGTGAATACCTCGCTGAAAAAGAATGAGATGTTCGTCGCTGGATTGAAGGATAGTCTGCAAGGCCGTATGATGGGACACCTGAAAGACCCATTTGTTGAATTAGTGGATTTAGCACTCAGGTATGAAGCCTTGGATGCTAAGAAACCCACAGCAGCAAAGGGTCAGACTGGAGAAATTAGTGGTGAGAACTCCCGGAAGAGGAAATTTAATCCAAATTGGGAGGACAAGTAAAAGGGAAATACAGGGGAGGAGAAGTATGAAAATCGTTTCAAGAATGTTTTGTGTCACAACTGCAAGCAGAAGGGACATATAGCTAGATTTTGTAAGGAGTCAAAGGATAAAGAGCCAGATCAACCCCAGCAGCAACAGAAACCTCAACAACAACAGCAGCAGAATCAGAATCAGACGAATGAGATGGTAGCGAAGAACCTCTGTTTCAACTGTCATCAGCCTGGACACATGGTCAGGAACTGCCCACTGATATAGAAGGCACCACAGCCTAATGTTTACGCTATCATGAATGAGCCGTCAACTTCTAGGGACATAAAAGGAAAAGGCATCGTGAAAGGCACCTACACAGTGTCAGAGGATTAGGATGGAGGAATGAGTTGGACTATGTATATATATATATATATATATGTATGTATATGTTATGATAGTCTACAACTTGAATCAGTCAAGTGTAGCACTAGTATGATAGTATGTGTGCATGCCTAGTACGAGTTTGAGTCTAATGTATAATTAGAGTGTACTAAGTGAGTATGATATGGAATATCATCTTTGGAAAAATCATTCTATCTTTCTTACTTTTAATTTCAGGGACGAAATTCTTATAAGGGGGTGGACTGAAATGTCCCGACTTTTCTGACTATTTTTAAATCATTTTAATGAGGGATTAAAATGAGATTTGCCATTTAAAAACAAAAACAAAACAAAAAGGGTTTTTGATACATTTATATGCATAAGCATATGTGTTGTATATACTTGATTTATCTTAAGGATTTGAAATATAAAAAAACAATCGGCTACAACATGAAGTATATGACGTATAAAGATATTGTTCTTTGATCATCAAAAATATCAAGGCAAAAGACAAAAACCAAATTCCTAGAAAGACAAAAACATTTAATGCAAGTTACTTGAATAGTAACCTAGGATTTGTAAAACCATTCCCTAAAATCCTAAAATGGAATTAGCATGTGCATATCTTAAGCAAGAAGGAAATATCTCAGCAAGAAGAAACAAATAAAAACATTTGTTTAAGGCTTTAAAATCCAAAGGAATGATCCTTGCATTTAATGAAGGTAAGGTCCAATCTTCTAGAAGCCATCACCTAGGACACCCTCATTGGCTAGGGACCTTAATAAAACAAAATGTTCAATGCATGTGCTCCTCAATTTAAGGCCGTAGGTTCTAAAATATGAGGGGTGAGGCTAAGAGAGTTTACTGTAAGAAAACATGTACAGAAATTCATATTTTTATGCATGAGTTTGCCTATAAATACCACTCAAATCCTTCACATTTTCCACACAAACAAATCTGAACTTTCCTCTCTAATCTGAAGCATTTTCCTGGATCATTTGGAAAGCATTTGGTGAGTGAAACTAATCCTAAATTTTCTTGTTTTTAAAAATACAGTAAAACAGTTTTTCTTTGTTAAGTAAAAACTGCCATGTTTTCTTTGATCCCTGTTTGTTACTGTCAACTAGAAAATAAGATGTAGAACCACTTGATTCCCTTCCTATAGATTGATCCATCATGTAGCGTTCATCATAGTATGTGTGTATGTATGATTTGATAATTACCAGTATTTACCTCCTGCATATGTTCTGTTAAATACAGAACTTGTTCATTGAAAGATAATTCAGGATGATCCGCAGTTTGATTGTTAAAAATATGTGATTCTAGTGCAAACATATCATATTTATACATGTAAGATCAAAGAAAATACATTTGCAAAAGTTTTGTTCAAAAATAAAAGAACACAGTAATGTTCTCTGTAAAAGAAAAATCAAAGTCGAGATTCAAGTGTAATGAAAACCCGTTTTGATAATATGAATAGAATCACGGATGAAAATGATGATTTTTAAAATGAATATAACGATTTTTAAGCTGGTACATTGCGAGAATTTTGAACATGAACGGAAATTGGGTTTTGATCAAATTCCGATCATCGGCGACAGTGGAGACCGAGCGGTTGTGAGGGAAGGAGCGTTGGGAACTGGGGCATCAGGGAAAAATGTAATCTGATTTTTCTAATGCATAGGTTCTGTAAACGGATTGGATTTAGGGTTTTTGGGTGTAAATGGGTTCATCGGTTTGGAGGTGACGTACGGGTCCCACGGTGGTGCGAGTTGGCCGAGGCTGGCGTGGAGCGGCGTTGGGACATGGCGAAGCTGACGGCGGCGGTGCGAGGTGCTCCGGTGGTCTGAGGCGATGGGTCGAGCTCGGTTTTGGTGGACTGCTTTTCGAAGCAATTTACTGGTAGTTTGGTGGAGTGGCGAAATCGAGGAGGAGGCGACGTACGGTGGTGGCATGGCGTCGGTTGGGGTCAGTGGAGGAAGTGGAGTTTGTGGGTGATGGTGCGGTGGTGGCACGGTGGCGTGGGGAGGCGTGCACACCGTGCACTGATACTGGGCGGGGAAGATGATGAAGTGCCATCTGATTTGGCACTTGCCAAACCAGGGTTAGGCACTTGCCAAACCAAGGCTTGGCACTTGCCAAACCAGATTTGGCATTTGCCAAATCTTGGCCTTTGGCAAATGCCAAAGCCTTGTGATTTGGGCAAATGCCAAAGCTTGGTACCTTGGCAAATGCCAAGGCCCGGTATTTTGGCATTTGCCAAATCCGGTACTTTGGCATTTGCCATGTCCGGCATTTGGAATTCAAAAATCAAAATTTTAAAATGATAATTAAAAATTAGAATATAGTTTTAAATTTGAAAAGCTTGAAAAATATAATAAATAATTTATTAAATAAAAAGAAGTGTTTTTATTTAAAGGCAAGTGGAGAAGAAACCGACAAGATTCGGTAGAAGTTCGATGCAAGATTTAAACGGAAAATATACAAGAATAAATGATTTAAATTCATTATTTAAATTATTTATAAATTAAATAATCATAAAGAAAAAGAATAAAAAGGGAAAAGTTCGAAAAAACATTTCCAAAAGCGAATTGACAAAAGAAAAGATCATACTGTGTGCGAAGCACGGGAAATTGTAAATGATGAACAAACCACTATGAAATCATATATATACCTTAACGGATTTATTTAAGGGATGAATTGACTATACTAGTGTAGACCAGATAAGCAAACGCTGATTTAAAAATAATAATTTATCTGGAACGAAGTTATACTTCTGATTTGATCGATGAACATTTATCGACTGTAAAAAGATTTCGTACATCGTTCGAAGAGTCCGGAATCAACGATTCCACTTCGATTCGAAGTATACAACGCATATCGAGATGTTGAAGTCAACAAGATGCAAGCGTTATTTTAAATGATATTTTTGGTCTGTTCAAACCCAGAACATACCCGAATGGACGAGTGTCTGATAGCGTATGTCAGTTAGATTTTACACATCGGTTTTACGTAAGTATAGTACGTTGGTAGCAGAGGAATTCGTTTCTCTTAGCTTTATTACCCGTAATATATTTGGGTAATCGAATGAGTAATTCTGACGGATAGGACGATGTGGCATTCAAAGAACGTAAAGAAATAATCTGTCAGAAGTGAACGTGACCTCAAACCTTCACAACCCGGAAGTAACAGAAGTTGGGCTAGGCAACATGGCTAGTTGGGTCATACCCAAGCAGGGTATATTATCACCATCTAGAGGACTTCGTTATTTAACTTCTTAAATCTATTTTGCTGCTGTTGCATTTGGAAACGGTAAATCGAGCTCAACCGTAGGAGTGATAATATATTCGTTACACTCAAGCTAAATGAGTGAACGGTCATGTGTGGCCGGGTTACAAGACGTTCTTGTTGAACCCCAGTGTATCCTCTCTAGAGTACACTGATCGGTGGGTGCTCCCATACCCTGTATGTTGGAACCCAAAACTCCAATATGCGCTCTGCGACTTTTATGGTGGTATACTATATATGTGAACGTGAGATGCAAGCGTTTCACTAGATTTTTAATTATCTGTTACGAACTATTAAAATATCAAATGTTTGATATAAAAGAGATTAGATCATTTCCAGATATTAGACATGGATGGATCTAATGATTTTCAAAAGTAAAACATGGATCAATATAAACACCTTGACACTTATTTTCCTGTTTATACTATTTAGCTATGTTTCCTCACACCAGTCCCCTGACGGACCCAGAGTTTATTTTTGTGTTTCTTAAACTCTTGGGTACTCATAATATTTATTATGAGTAGACAAGTAGGTTCAGGTAATGCAAGTGGAACATGATGCAGAACAAGTTCAAGACCTAGTAGCATATATGTTTAATTACCAGTTTGAGTGTCTATGGTATTGTAATATGGTACTGTATGACTATGATGATGAACCATGATGATGTAATATGTTATGTGCTCTAATGTATCAGACTTTGTGATGTAATATATAAGTATTTTGTGAAATTCCGCTGTGAGATTCTGATAACTTCTTACCCTTCTATTCTATAAGTTCTACCTTTTCTACCTCATATTTTAAATTCTTACAATAATGACACGGCTTCCCAAGCATGGAAAATCGCGCCATTACAGTTGGTATCAGAGCTTAGGTTTTCTGAACACCTAGGCTTAGAGTGAGCATCGAGAGAGCGTATTTTTACTAAAAACTATTTTAGTATGGGTCGTTCTTAGTTCTTAACCCTAGTTATTAACCTTAGTTATCAACCCTAGTTATTTGGTTAAGTTACCCCTAAAGACTGGATTCTGAATGAGTATTAACTCTCGAATCATTTACTCAGAAATTGACAATGAGTTCTCAAGCAAGGCGAGGCCGTGGAGCAAGGCGGGCGACTATGACAAATGGGCACACTGTTAATCAGACCCAAGTGGAAACGACTGAAGTAGTCCAAGCTCCAACGCAGCCAAACTTCGCTATGATTTGTAAGAACTACACCACTCTGGGAGGAAAAACTTTTAAGGGAACGGAATCACTGGTCGACGTCCAAGCATGGATTAGATCTTGTGAAAAGGTTTTCAAGGGACTGAAACCGGATGACGAGTACAAACGTCTATTAGCTTCATGGAATCTGGAAGGAGCTGCAGCTATCTGGTGGGATGCCCAGACTGCAAATACTCCAGAGGAGAATTTTACTTGGGCTATGTTCAAGGAAGCTTTTGAAGCTCAGTATCTGCCTGCAACTGGGAAAACCAGGATGTACCGAGACTTCATTGATTTGAAACAAGAAAACATGACTGTCACTGAGTATGAAAACAAGTTCAATGCACTGTCAAGCTTTGGACCAGAGTTGGTGAATACCTCGCTGAAAAAGAATGAGATGTTCGTCGCTGAATTGAAGGATAGTCTGCAAGGCCGTATGATGGGACATCTGAAAGACCCATTTGTTGAATTAGTGAATTTAGCACTCAGGTATGAAGCCTTAGATGCTAAGAAACCCACAGCAGCAAAGGGTCAGACTGGAGAAATTAGTGGTGAGAACTCCCGGAAGAGGAAATTTAATCCAAATTGGGAGAACAAGGAAAAGGGAAATACAGGGGAGGAGAAGTATGAAAATCGTTTCAAGAATGTTTTGTGTCACAACTGCAAGCAGAAGGGACAAATAGCTAGATTTTGTAAGGAGTCAAAGGATAAGGAGCCAGAACAACCCCAGCAGCAACAGAAACCTCAACAACAACAGCAGCAGAATCAGAATCAGAGGAATGAGATGGTAGCGAAGAACCTCTGTTTCAACTGTCATCAGCCTGGACACATGGTCAGGAACTGCCACTGATATAGAAGGCACCACAGCCTAATGTTTACGCTATCATGAATGAGCCATCAACTTCTGGGGACATAAAAGGAAAAGGCATCGTGAAAGGCACCTACACAGTGTCAAAGGAGTAGGATGGAGGAATGAGTTGGACTATATATATATATATATATCTACGTATATGTTATGATAGTCTACAACTTGAATCAGTCAAGTGTAGCACTAGTATGATAGTATGTGTGCATGCCTAGTACGAGTTTGAGTCTAATGTATAATTAGAGTGTACTAAGTGAGTATGATATGGAATATCATCTTTGGAAAAATCATTCTATCTTTCTTACTTTTAATTTCGGGGACGAAATTCTTATAAGGGGGGTGGACTGTAATGTCCCGACTTTTCTGACTATTTTTAAATCATTTTAATGAGGGATTAAAATGAGATTTGCCATTTAAAAACAAAAACAAAACAAAAAGGGTTTTTGATACATATATATGCATAAGCATATGTATTGTATATACTTGATTTATCTTAAGGATTTGAAATATAAAAAAACAATCGGCTACAACATGAAGTATATGACGTATAAAGATATTGTTCTTTGATCATCAAAAATATCAAGGCAAAAGACAAAAACCAAATTCCTAGAAAGACAAAAACATTTAATGCAAGTTACTTGAATAGTAACCTATGATTTGTAAAACCATTCCCTAATCCTAAAATGGAATTAGCATGTGCATATCTTAAGCAAGAAGGAAATATCTCAGCAAGAAGAAACAAATAAAAACATTTGTTTAAGGCTTTAAAATCCAAAGGAATGATCCTTGCATTTAATGAAGGTAAGGTCCAATCTTCTAGAAGCCATCACCTAGGACACCCTCATTGGCTAGGGACCTTAATAAAACAAAATGTTCAATGCATGTGCTCCTCAATTTAAGGCCGTAGGTTCTAAAATATGAGGGGTGAGGCTAAGAGAGTTTACTGTAAGAAAACATGTACAGAAATTCATATTTTTATGCATGAGTTTGCCTATAAATACCACTCAAATCCTTCACATTTTCCACACAAACAAATCTGAACTTTCCTCTCTAATCTGAAGCATTTTCCTGGATCATTTGGAAAGCATTTGGTGAGTGAAACTAATCCTAAATTTTCTTGTTTTTAAAAATACAGTAAAACAGTTTTTCTTTGTTAAGTAAAAACTGCCATGTTTTCTTTGATCCCTGTTTGTTACTGTCAACTAGAAAATAAGATGTAGAACCACTTGATTCCCTTCCTATAGATTGATCCATCATGTAGAGTTCATCATAGTATGTGTGTATGTATGATTTGATAATTACCAGTATTTACCTCCTGCATATGTTCTGTTAAATACAGACCTTGTTCATTAAAAGATAATTCAGGATGATCCGCAGTTTGATTGTTAAAAGTATGTGATTCTAGTGCAAACATATCATATTTATACATGTAAGATCAAAGAAAATACATTTGCAAAAGTTTTGTTCAAAAATAAAAGAACACAGTAATGTTCTCTGTAAAAGAAAAATCAAAGTCGAGATTCAAGTGTAATGAAAACCCGTTTTGATAATATGAATAGAATCAAGGATGAAAATGATGATTTTTAAAATGAATATAACGATTTTTAAGCTGGTACATTGCGAGAATTTTGAACATGAACGGAAATTGGGTTTTGATCAAATTCCGATCATCGGCGATAGTGGAGACCGAGCGGTTGCGAGGGAAGGAGCGTTGGGAACTGGGGCATCAGGGAAAAATGTAATCTGATTTTTCTAATGCATAGGTTCTGTAAACGGATTAGATTTAGGGTTTTTGGGTGTAAATTTTGTTCATCGGTTTGGAGGCGACGTACGGGTCCCACGGTGGTGCGAGTTGGCCGAGGCTGGGCGTGGAGCGGCGTTGGGACATGGCGAAGCTGACGGCGGCGGTGTAAGGTGCTCCGGTGGTCTGAGGCGATGGGTCGAGCTCGGTTTTGGTGGACTGCTTTTCGAAGCAGTTTACTGGTAGTTTGGTGGAGTGGCAAAATCGAGGAGGAGGCGACGTACGGTGGTGGCAAGGCGTCGGTTGGGGTCAGTGGAGGAAGTGGAGTTTGTGGGTGATGGTTCGGTGGTGGCACGGTGGCGTGGTGAGGCGTGCACGTGCACACCGTGAACTGATACTGGGCGGGAAAGATGATGAAGTGCCATCTGATTTGGCACTTGCCAAATGCCATGGTTTGGCACTTGCCAAACCAGGGTTTGGCACTTGCCAAACCAAGGCTTGGCACTTGCCAAACCAGATTTGGCATTTGCCAAATCTTGGCCTTTGGAAAATGCCAAAGCCTTGTGCTTTGGGCAAATGCCAAAGCTTGGTACCTTGGCAAATGCCAAGGCCCGGTATTTTGGCATTTGCCAAATCCGGTACTTTGGCATTTGCCATGTCCGGCATTTGGAATTCAAAAATCAAAATTTTAAAATGATAATTAAAAATTAGAATATAGTTTTAAATTTGAAAAGCTTGAAAAATATAATAAATAATTTATTAAATAAAAAGAAGTGTTTTTATTTAAAGGCAAGTGGAGAAGAAACCGACAAGATTCGGTAGAAGTTCGATGCAAGATTTAAACGGAAAATATACAAGAATAAATGATTTAAATTCATTATTTAAATTATTTATAAATTAAATAATCATAAAGAAAAAGAATAAAAAGGGAAAAGTTCGAAAAAATATTTCCAAAAGCAAATTGACAAAAGAAAAGATCATACTGTGTGCGAAGCACGGGAAATTGTAAATGATGAACAAACCACTATGAAATCATATATATACCTTAACGGATTTATTTAAGGGATGAATTGACTGTACTAGTGTAGACCAGATAAGCAAACGCTGATTTAAAAATAATAATTTATCTGGAACGAAGTTATACTTCTGATTTGATCGATGAACATTTATCGACTGTAAAAAGATTTCGTACATCGTTCGAAGAGTCCGGAATCAACGATTCCACTTTGATTCGAAGTATACAATGCATATCGAGATGCTGAAGTCAACAAGATGCAAGCGTTATTTTAAATGATATTTTTGGTCTGTTCAAACCCAGAACATACCCGAATGGACGAGTGTCTGACATCGTATGTCAGTTAGATTTTACACATCGGTTTTACGTAAGTATAGTACGTTGGTAGCGGAGGAATTCGTTTCTCTTAGCTTTATTACCCGTAATATATTTGGGTAATCGAATGAGTAATTCTGACGGATAGGACGATGTGGCATTCAAAGAATGTAAAGAAATAATCTGTCAGAAGTGAACGTGACCTCAAACCTTCACAACCCGGAAGTAACAGAAGTTGGGCTAGGCAACATGGCTAGTTGGGTCATACCCAAGCAGGGTATATTATCACCATCTAGAGGACTTCCTTATTTAACTTCTTAAATCTATTTTGCTGCTGTTGCATTCGGAAACGGTAAATCGAGCTCAACCGTAGGAGTGATAATATATTCGTTACACTCAAGCTAAATGAGTGGACGGTCATGTGTGGCCGGGTTATAAGACGTTCTTGTTGAACCCGAGTGTATCCTCTCTAGAGTACACTGATCGGTGGGTGCTCCCATACCCTGTATGTTGGAATCCAAAACTACAATACGCTCTCTGCGACTTTTATGGTGGTATACTATATATGTGAACGTGAGATGCAAGCGTTTCACTAGATTTTTAATTATCTGTTACGAACTATTAAAATATCAAATGTTTGATATAAAAGAGATTAGATCATTTCCAGATATTAGACATGGATGGATCTAATGATTTTCAAAAGTAAAACATGGATCAATATAAACACCTTGACACTTATTTTCTTGTTTATACTGTTTAACTATGTTTCCTCACACCAGTCCCCTGACTGACCCAGAGTTTATTTTTGTGTTTCTTAAACTCTTGGGTACTCATAATATTTATTATGAGTAGACAAGTAGGTTCAGGTAAGGCAAGTGGAACATGATGCAGAACAAGTTTAAGACCTAGTAGCATATATGTTTAATTACCAGTTTGAGTGTCTATGGTATTGTAATATGTTACTGTATGACTATGATGATGAACCATGATGATGTAATATGTTATGTGCTCTGATGTATCAGACTTTGTGATGTAATATATAAGTATTTTGTGAAATTCCGCTGTGAGATTCTGATAACTTCTTACCCTTCTATTCTATAAGTTCTTCCTTTTCTACCTCATCTTCTGAATTCTTACAATAATGACACGATTTCCCAAGCATGGAAAATCGCGCCATTACAGTTTGTGATGATAAAGATGAGCAAATGCCTCTCTATTTATAAGACTAAGGATGAAAATTTGCCTAAAGATAAGCATGAATTTTTTTCAGATTTCCTTGATTAGATTTCCATGCAAATCTTGCATATCTGTAATTGTTTCCCCATATACATATATTTGATTGATTTATCAAACCAAATAATCACTTCTCTTATCTTTCCAATTTGTTGCCATATATATATAGATTTGATTAATTTATCAAATCAAATAACCTCTTGTTATGTCTTTTCAATTGGTGCCCATAATTAATTGATTAAAAGAATCAATTAAAATTCTCTATAATAAAATTAGCACAGATTTAAACTGTCCAATTTTAATAGAAACTGCTAAGAAGAAGAGATAAAGTGTGCGAAGCGCTGCAGATTGTAGAAGAATTGCGAATAATAGAAGGGGTTCATGTAGCAGTAAGATGCAAACTTTGGAGGGGTGAGCAGACGATCAGAATGAGGTGAAAGGAGGCGAGCTAGAATTTGCTTGAAATTTGAGTCATTGAGAAGATTAAAAAAATCTCCTGTGTGTTTAATAATATGTTTACACATGTAGAAGGCGCATATTCGATTAACTGATATGAATTTGTGGAAAATGAGGTGTTGAAAGTTTTTGTACAGGAACCTATATTGCTTATTATTATTATGTATTGTTATTTATGGGTAATGAGCTGTTTGTTGGAGAATGGAGTTTTGATGACAATAACCTTATTTCAATATTAATTGATTATAAAATATATACTAACACCTTTATCTAGAATATATATATATATACACACACATATGCAGGACTTGTATACATGAATTAATATTGAAGACTGTACAGTTTAAGAGCTTTTAGAGATTCAGAATTCAGAGATAATTCAAGACTCATAAGTAATCAAGATTTCAAGAGTTCAAGAGTTAAAGATAAATATAGTAATAGAGTCTAGTTTACGTAAGACTCTGAATAGCACTCCAGGTTCAAATTCAAATTCAAATTCTGATTTTCAAATTCCAAATTCCATTTTCAAATTCTATTCTAATTCTGATTGATTTTTCTATCTTACTGTTGGTTTTAAACCCAAGTTTTTATGTCTATAAGTTTTATATATTTATATAATTATATACTTGTATATAATTTATATTTATATAGTTTTAAACTTTTTAATTTTATAAATATGTTTATATAGTTTATATTTATGATTTCATATGATTTTCTACTTTATAATATTTATTTATAACACTATGTTTTAATTCAAGAATTTCCAGAATTATAAATATAGTAAAACACTTTAAAAATGCTCAAAATTCAATTTTATAAAGTTATATGCCGACATACATTATTGGTCATGTCGACATATAACTGTCATATTTTTTATTTTGAAAGGAAGTGTCTTTTCACTATTTGTAACGTTCCAGAAGCATTGCAACCTTTCAAATCTTATATATAGGGGCTGATTTCGATTTTTTTTCATTATTCTTCTTCTCCATCTTCATCCCCTTTCTTTACACCATTAATATTTCATATTTTTATGATTTCTACACTTGTACTTTACCGAATTCAATTTTGTTTATATACTTCTCTTCTCGCTCTCTACTCATTACTCTTTGAATCGAAGTGCTATTGAAGAGTTACAGGGTTGTTGTAATTGTTTGGGAAGTGTTTGGGAAAGGTGCGTTCCTTGTAGCCTTGAAATCAAGGAAAGGAATCAGTGGTAACCTTGTAGCCGAAGAAATTAAGGGAAATATACTTGATCAAGAGTGTTTGGAGTCGGTAGTAACCTTATTGCCGGGAAAACAAGGAGTTTGTACTTGGATATAAATACAGTAATAAAACTTGCGCAATCCAGTGTTGCAAGGGACTATACGTAGGAGTAATCCGAACCAGTATAAAATCCGGTGTGTTCTTTCCTTTTCTACATTTTATTTTTGTTTATTTTTGTGTTTGATTCTGTGTCTGTGATTGTTTCTATGTTGTGTGATTCATATAGTAAATCATATAAGTTTTAGATTTTCTTAAATTCTTTGAAAACACTATTCACCCCCCTCTAGTGTTAGTTTTGCCTTAACGTTCCATTCCGCTTTCCCTAACAATTGGTATCAGAGCCTGGTCTTTCAAAAAGTTTGTAATCTGATTTTTGAGATTTTCTAAATGGAATATTTTTAAATAATTGTCACAGCTTGCACCAGTATACTTAGGGCATCCACCGTCCCTACAACTGCTTCCTCTCTCTCATTTCAAAAAAGTCTGGAACCTTGGATTATTCATTGGTGGAATACTAGGCAATCCGATTTTTTTTTGAATGATATTCAAGAGAAAAATGTTTTAGAAAAGTTAGTGTCAATTAATGCATTGTACCAATGTTAAAAGAGTCTACATATAATCGTGTTGAAAAGTCAAATGATCTACTGAAATGTTGTCTAACACAGGAAATGGTGTTATATGGCTTTTGTAAATTCAAAAGTTGAAAAGATGGGTAAAGTGGTTGTTGGTAATTCAAATTCCGAAATGGTGGCTGTTGGTTATTCAAATTCCGAAATGGTGGTTATTGAAAATATAAAATCTAAAAAGGTGGCTGTTGAAAATTCAAATTCCATACTAGTGTGTTACATGACTATTGAGAATTCAAATCCTGGCAAACAAATGATGGAAATCAAAAAGTACAAATGGATACTAGATAGTGGTTGTTCGAGACATATGACGGGAAATCTTGAATTACTAAATAATATGGTATATGAAGATGGTGGAATGGTGAACTTCAGAGATAACCCTAAAGGATACGTTTTTGGAATCGACAATGTCGGTAATTCTGAAACTCCTACTATTTCTGATGTTTTATTAGTTAGGAATCTAACACACAACCTACAAAGTATAAGTCAACTTTGCTATAAGGTTATAAAATAAACTTTGAAAAGGGTAAATGTTTTGTAGAAGATAGGAATTCAAAAGTAATATTCGAAGGAGATAGAAAGAAAAATATCTACATATTCAGTATGAAAATCTCCAACGATAATCTATGTCTTATGGCCAATACAAGTGACCCTTGGATTTGTCATAAGAGATTTGGTCATATAAATTTCAAACACATCTCTATGATTTCTAAATTAGATTTAATTAGGGGATTACCCAAAATGAAGTTTTAAAGTAAATAATTTATGCGACGATTGTCAATTCGGAAAATTAAAAAGAAGTTTATTTAAATCGAAAGAGGAAATTACAACCTCGAAACAACTAGAGTTAATTCACATGGATTTATTTGGTCCATCTCAAACCCAATCGATAAATCATAATAGATATGTTTACGTAACAGTCGACGACTTTTCTAGATTTACTTGGACTTTGTTTCGTAAAAATAAAAGTGATGCTTTTGATCAATTTAAAACTTTTTCAAAAATAATTCAAAACTTGTTATCAATAAAATCAAAACAACGCGTAGTGACCATGGCGGAGAATTCGAGAATGATCTTTTTTGAAAAAATTGTAATATAAAGGGAATAGCCTATAAATTTTCTATTCCTGGAACCCCTCAACAAAACGGAGTTGTTGAATGTAAAAATAGAACAATGCAAGAGTGTGGGAGAACTATGTTATCTGATAGTAAATTACCATGAAATTTTTGGGCTGAGGCAGTTGCAACAGCTTGTTTTATTTTAAATAGAACTTCAATTAGACCCTTCACTCATAAAACAACATATTAACTTTTGTATAATAAGAAACCAAAAGTATCATATTTTAAAATATTTGGAAGTGAATGTTTTATACTTAATATTAAAGAAAATTTAGATAAATTTGACTCGAAATCCGATAAAGAAATATTTATTGGATGTCCAGAGAGAAGTAAGGCATATAGAGTTTTTAATTTTAGAACCAATACTATAGAAGAAACCTTAAACGTATCGTTTGACAAAAATTATAAAAATACAACACAACACAATGAAGATGAATGTGAAAATGAAATTAATGAACCAAACCATGAAGATAGTCAACCAAATAAAAGAATTAGATTACTAAGAGACCACCATGTAGAATTTTTTAGGAGATATTGAATCCCTCGTTAGAACTCATAATCAATTAAATAATATGAGTAACTCTGCATTTATTTAAACTATTGAACCTAAAATTCCAAAGGAAGCATCTTCCGATGATTCGTGGATCCTTGCCATGCAAAAAGAACTGAATCAGTTTACTGGGAATGATGTATGGGAACTTGTTCCTAGACCAGAGGATAAGACTATAATAGGAACTAAATGGGTTTATAAAAATAAAATGAATGAACTCGGTGAGGTTGTAAGAAATAAGGCTCGACTAATAGCACAAGGTTATACTCAAGAAGAAGGAATAAATTACGATGAAACTTTTTCCCCCATAGCAAGATTAGATGCAATTAGGATATTGCTAGCCTTTGCAAACCATAATAATTTCAATTATATCAAATGGAATTAAAGCTTTTCTAAACTGATTTGTTAAATAAGACATATATGTAGAGCAACCACCTCTATTTGAAGACAAAAAATTACCTAATCATGTATATAAGTTAAAGAAAGCGTTATATGGATTAAAACAGTCTCCTAGTGCTTAGTATGATGGATTAAAAAAATTAATTATTATAATCCAACTTTGACATAAGAAAATTAGATAATAGTTTGTTTATTAAAAAGAATAATAAGGACATATAGTTAGTATGAATATATGTTGATGATATAATTTTCGGATCGACAAATGATAAGATGAATAAAGAATTTTGAAATATTATGACCCAAGAATTTGAGATGAGTCATATGGGAGAACTAACGTTCTTTTTAGGCTTATAAATTTGTTAATTAAAGAACGAAATATTTATTAAGCATGAAAAATACGCAAGAGATCTAATTAATAAATATAATTTTACAACTACTAACGGGAGACCAACACCAATGTCGACTAATAAAGCATTAAGTAAAGACGATACATCAAAAGACCTTGATCAAAAACTGTATAAAGGAATTATAGGATCACTATTATATATAACAGCTAGTAGACCAGGTATAATGCATACTTTATGTCTCTGTGCAAGATATCAATCGCAACCTTAGGAAACACATTTAAAAGCCATAAAACGTATTCTAAAGTATGTA
The DNA here is from genome assembly GCA_030737875.1 of Allium sativum. Classification (NCBI taxonomy): domain Eukaryota; kingdom Viridiplantae; phylum Streptophyta; class Magnoliopsida; order Asparagales; family Amaryllidaceae; genus Allium; species Allium sativum. The sequence goes on from CM060913.1 coordinate 826,572,142, forward strand.
AAACACACATCACACTTTGGATTATTTTATCCTAAAAATCATTTATTTGACTTAGTTTCTTATTGTGACGCTGATTTTGCGGAATGTAAATCCGATCGTAAAAGTACTAGTGGAACATGTCATTTCTTATGGAATTCACTAGTCTCGTAGTTTAGTAAAAAGAAAAATACCGTATCTTTGTTAACAACTGAAGCAGAATATATCTTTTCTGCTTTAGCTTGTTCACAAGTAATATATATGCAACAAACTCTAAATGATTTTGGATTAAATATAAATAAATCATCAATATGCTGTGATAATATGAGTGCCATAAATATATCTAAAAAATTCAGCACATCATTCAAGAACTAAACATATCGATATACGACATCATATTCTAAGAGATAACGTAAGTAAAGGGAAAATTTCACTCAAATTTATAGAAATAGATGAACAAATAGCAGATATATTAACAAAACCATTAAATAAAGCAACATTTACTAAATTTAGAAGAGAATTAGGAATTTGTTCATTAAGTGAATTAGAATAATTAAATATATTAATATATATAAGAATAACATTAAAATCTAAAAAATAAAGAAAAAACATAAGTATGCCGACATACAAACCTGCCTATGTCGACATATAACTACCAGATTATTAAAATTAATTCCCACCAAAGTTAGTTAAAATAACCATTTAAACTCTCCACTTCGAATTGTCTTCTTCATTCTCTTATTTCACTTCTGTAAAAACTCTAAACCAAAATAAACAATGGCATCCACCAATTTTAACACTCAAATTAATCCCGAATCATCCGCTGGACCATCCGAAGGTCCATTCATACGTTCTGCCCTATCGCATGTCTTAAAACTTGAAGAGAAAATGGAATATACTCTTCAAATGCTTGTTGAAATAGAAGTTATCCAAATTTGGATGAGTCAAGAACAAAATCGACAAGGAAAAATGTTAAGAAGCCTCCATAAATTTGTGATGGATAATCAAGCAAACCCAATCGTCATCAAAGATGATAATGAAGCCATGGAAGAAGAAGAGGAACCTGAAGAAGAGGAGTAAGAAATAATGGAGGAAGAGGCACCTGAGGAGATACAATAGTAAGTCACTAACAAGTAAGATCAAGTCATATGTGTGGGTGAAGTCTTGATCGATCTAAATGGAAATGTGATTGAACGAAATGGGGATTTTTGTCTCCATTATCCAAATTGTACAACCCATAAGTCTCCCATCGTTAAAAACAATTAGAATTTTGGTTTTTCTTTTTTCTTTCCGTTCCTTCGCGTAAATTCGATATATTACGTTTTTAGTCATTTGTATAATATCTCTTGTAAAAACTATGTTAAATATAATGCTTGTTTTGTCTATCATAAGTATTCTATTACTTTGATATATAGGCAAGAATTTAGGGGTGTATTTTTCTTTAGTATAAGGATTATATAGATATTTTTAGGATTAAGGGGGAGTACTATACTTTAGTAAAGGAATTATTTGGATATTTATAGGATTTAGGGGGAGTATTTTTAGAATTTCATTTTTGATAATGCCAAAGGGGGAGAAATTATAAAATATAGTCTTAGTTAATATAGGATTCATATAGACATGAGGAGTATTAGAAGGATCATCATCAACAAGTATATACAGGTATGAAATTGTATAAACTAAGGTTGTCACCATCAAAAAGTTGGAGAATGTTAGAGAATGGAGTTTTGATGACAACGACCTTATTTCAATAAATTGATTATAAAATATATACTAACACCATTATCTAGAATATATATATTACATATGCAGGATTTGTATAAAGGAATTAATACTGAAGACTGTACAGTTTAAGAACTTTTAGAGATTCAGAATTCAGAGATGATTCAAGACTCATGAGTAATCAAGAGTTCAAGAGTTAAAGATAAATATAGTAATAGAGTCTAGTTTATGTAAGACTCTGAATAACACTTCGGGTTCAAATTCAAATTCTGATTTTCAAATTCCAAATTCCATTTTCAGATTCTATTCTAATTCTAATTAAATTTTCTATCTTACTATTTGTTTTAAACTCAAATTTTTAAGTCTTTGAGTTTTATATATATTTGTATAATTATTTACTTTTATATACTTTATATTTATATAGTTTTAAACTTTATAATTTTTTAATTACGTTTATATTTATGATTTCATATGATTTTCTACTTTATAATATTTATTTATAACAATATGTTTTAATTCAAGAATTTCCAGAATTATATATATAGTAAAACACTTTAAAAATGCTCAAAATTCAATTTTATAAAGTGATATGTCGACATACATTATTGGCCATGTCGACATATAGCTGCCATATTTTTTATTTTGGAAGGAAGTGTCTTTTCACTATTTGTAATGTTCCAGAAGCATTGCAACCTTTAAAATTTATAAATAGGGGCCGATTTCTATTTTTTTCATTATTCTTCTTGTCCATCTTCATCCCCTTTCAAAACACCATTAATATTTCATATTTTTCTGATTTCTACACTTATACTTTATCGAATTCAATTTTGTTTATATAAAACTTCTTCACTTCTCGCTCTCTGCTCATTACTCTCTGAATCGAAGTGCTATTAAAGAGTTACAAGGTTGTTGTAATTGTTTGGAAAAGGTGTGTTCCTTGTAGCCTTGAAATCAAGGAAAGGAATCGGTGGTAACCTTGTAGCCGGGGAAATCAAGAGAAATATACTTGATCAAGGGAGTTTGGAGTCGGTGGTAACTTTATAACTGTGAAATCAAGGAGTTTGTACTTGGATATATATACAGTAATAAAACTCTGCGCAATCCAGCGTTGCGTGGGACTGGACGTAGCAGTAGTCTGAACCAGTATAAAATCCGATGTGTTCTTTCATTTTATGCATTCTATTTCTGTTTATTTTTGTGCTTGATTCTGTGTCTGTGATTGTTTCCATGTTGTATAATTCATATAGTAGATCATATGAGTTTTAGATTTTCTTAAATTCTTTGAAAACACTATTCACCCCCCTCTAGTGTTAGTTTTGCCTTAATGATCCATTCCGCTTTCTCTAACAATTGGTATCAGAGCCTGGTCTTTCGAAAAGTTCGTAATCTGATTTTTGAAAATTGTTAAATGGAAAATTTTGAAATAATTGTTAACACTAGTGTCAATTCATGCATTGTACCAATGTTAAAAGAGTCTGCATATAGTCATGTTGAAAAGTCAAGTGATCTACTGAAATGTTGTCCAATATAGGAAAAAGTGTTATATGGCTTTTGAAAATTCAAAAGTTGAAAAGATGGGTAAAGTGGCAGTTGGTAATTCAAATTCTGAAATGATAGCTATTGAAAATTCAAAATCTCAAAAGGTGGCGGTTGAAAATTCAAATTCCATACTGGTGTGTTACATGGCTATTGAGAATTCAAATTCTAGCAAACAAATGGTGGAAATCAAAAAGTACAAATGGATATTGGATAGTGGTTGTTCGAGACATATGGTAGGAAATCCTGAATCACTAAATAATCTGGTATATGAAGACGGTGGAATGGTGAACTTCGGAGATAACTCTAAAGGTTGCGTTGTTGGAATCGGCAATGTCGGTAATTTTGAAACTCCTACTATTTCTGATGTTTTATTAGTTAGGAATCTAAAACACAATCTACTAAGTATAAGTCAACTTTGCGATAAGGGTTATAAAATAAACTTTGAAAAGGATAAATGTTTTGTAGAAGATAGGAATTCAAAAGTAATATTCGAAGGAGATAGAAAGAAAAATATCAATATATTAAGTATAAAAATCTCCAATGATAACCTATGTCTTATGGCCAATACAAGTGACCCCTGGATTTGGCATAAGAGATATGGTCATATAAATTTCAAACACATCTCTAAAATTTCTAAATTAGATTCAATTAGGGGATTACCCAAAATGAAGTTTAAAGTAAATAATTTATGCGACGCTTGTCAATTCGAAAAATTAAAAAGAAGTTCATTTAAATCAAAAGAGGAAATTACAACCTCGAAACCATTAGAGTTAATTCACATGGATTTAGTTGGTCCATCTCAAACCTATCGATAAATCATAATAGATATGTTGACATAATAGTCGACAATTTTTCTAGATTTACTTGGAATTTGTTTCTTAAAAATAAAAGTAATGCCTTTGATCTATTTAAAACTTTTTCTAAAAGAATTCAAAACTTATTATCACTAAAAATCAAAACAACACGTAGTGACCATGGTGGAGAATTTGAGAATGAAAATTTTGAAAAATTTTGTAATAAAAAAGGAATAACCCATATTTTTATAATTCATAATCCCACAACAAAACGGAGTACTTGAACGTAAAAATAGGACAATACAAGAGTGTGCGAGAACTATGTTATCTGATAGTAAATTACGAAGAAATTTTTGGACTGAGGCAGTTGCAATAGCTTGTTATATTTCAATTAGACCCTTCACTCATAAAACACCATATGAACTTTCGTATAATAAGAAACCAAAAGTATCATATTTTAAAATATTTGGAAGTAAATGTTTTATACTTAATACTAAATAAAATTTAGATAAATTTAACTCAAAATCCGATAAAGAAATATTTATTGGATATCCAGAGAGAAGTAAGGCATATAGAGTTTTCAATTCTAGAACCAATACTATAGAAGAAACCTTAAATGTGTTATTTGACAAAAAATATAAAAATACAACACAACACAATGAAGATGAATGTGAAAATGAAATTAATGAAACAAATCATGAAGATAGTTAACCAAATAAAAGAATTAGATTACTAAGAGACCACCATGTAGAAAATATTTTAGGAGATATTGAATTCGTCGTTAGGACTCGTAATCAATTAAATAATATGAGTAAATCTGCATTTATTTCAACTATTGAATCTACAAATCCAAAGGAAGCATCTTCTGATGATTCATGGATCCTTGCCATGCAAGAAGAATTGAATCAGTTTACTAGGAATGATGTATGGAAACTTGTACCTAGACCAGAGGATAGGACTATAATAGGAACTAAATGGGTTTTTAAAAATAAAATTAATGAACATGATGAGGTCGTAAGAAATAAGGTACAACTAGTAGCACAAGGTTATACTCAAGAACATGGAATAGATTATGATGAAACCTTTGCCCCCGTAGCAAGATTAGAAGCAATTAGGATATTACTAGCCTTTGCAAACCATAGTAATTTCGAATTATATCAAATGGATGTTAAAAGTGCTTTTCTACATTGATTTGTTAAAGAAGATGTATATGTAGAGCAACCACCTTTATTCAAAGATGAAAAACTACTAATCATGTTTATAAGTTAAAGAAAGCATTATGGATTAAAACAGGTTCCTAGGACTTGTTATGATAGATTAAGAAATTACTTATTACAATCCAACTTTGAAATAGGAAAATTAGATAATACTTTGTTTATTAAAAACGATAAGGATATACAGTTAGTACAAATATACGTTGATGATGTAATTTTTGGATTGACAAATGATAAGATGAATAAAGAATTTTCAGATATTATGACCCAAGAATTTGAGATGAGTCATATGGGAGACTAACGTTCTTTTTAGGCTTACAAATTCGTCAATTAGAGAATGAAATATTTATTAATCAAGAAAATACGCAAGAGATCTAATTAATAAATATAATTTAACAACAAATAACGGGAGACGAACACCGATGTCAACTAATGTAGCATTAAGTGAAACAATACATCTAAAGACGTTGATCAAAAACTGTACAGAAGAATGATAGGATCGCTATTGTATATAACCGCTAGTAGACCAGATATAATGCATATTGTATGTCTCTGTGCAAGATATCAATCGTAACCTAAGGTTACACATTTAAAAGCCATAAAATGTATTCAAAGGTATGTAAAACACACATCAGACTTTGGATTATTTTATCCTAAGAATGACTTATTCGACTTAGTTTCTTATTGTGACGCGGATTATGCGGGATGTAGATCTGATCGTAAAAGTACTAGCGGAACATGTCATTTCTTAGGGAATTCACTAGTCTCGTGGTTTCGTTAAAAGAAAAATATCGTATCTTTGTTAACAAATGAAGCAGAATATATCTCTGCTGCTTTAGCTTGTTCACAAGTAATATATATGCAACAAACTCTAAATGATTTTGGATTAAATATAAATAAATCACCAATATGTTGTGATAATACGAGTGCTATAAATATATCTAAAAACCAACTCATCATTCAAGAACTAAACATATCGATATACGACATCATTTTCTAAGAGATAACATAATTAAAGGGAAAATTTCAATTGAATTTATAGAAACAGATGAACAAATAGCAGATATATTAACAAAACCATTAAACGAAGCAACATTTACTAAATTTAGAAGAGAATAAGGCATTTGTTCACTAAGTGAATTAGAATAATTAAATATATCAATATATATATATAAGAATAACATTAAAATTTGAAAAATAAAGAGAAAACATAAGTATGCCGACATATATACTTGCATATGTCGACATACAATGTAACACCCTTCCTCCATTAAGGTCACTCATAAATCGAATGCATTAACTTCGGTGAAGCATTATAGGTAAAAGATACAGATAATTTACAAGACAGACATACAAACAGCGGAAAAACTGGAATTATTTCATAAGCATCATGGTTTAGTCAAAACATTACAACCATTGTTTCAAAACCCAACTTCCAAGTCATTACAATAAAACCTCTGTCTTGATTACAAACTCCAAATACATATAGAAGCATAAAACACTAGTAAAGTGGCATAAATTCCCAATAAAAGTGTAACCACAGCCATAGCCCAAGAAAAGAGAGTCCAAGCAATACATCTACTTTCTTCAAGCTGGAAAAGGTCTGAACTAAGCTGAAGTATTCCCTCCCTGCGGACCTGGGGGGGGGGGGGGGACGGAAGAAAAGAAGACGAAAGAAAATGGGTCAGACGTAAGCGTGGTAAGCCCAGTGATCTTTCAGCATGTAAACAAGAAAAAGGACCATGACATGAATAAACTGAATATAAGACAATACCATAGTAACAAGGTAACATAAGTAAAGGTAAGGCAAGATAAACTGAATATGGAATCGCGCTCATTCCTATTTCTCTGCACCAACTAACAATTGTTTCAACTATCCTCATGTGTTCATAATAAAGTGATCCCTTCATCGATCGGTTTCTATATGCATGTATTTATTACTTGTGTCATTCAGCCCCGCTTGTTTGTAGATATATGTGCTGGTTCCACCATGGGGTGTATCAATCCCTATGATGGCAACCCGACACAATTCAAGATGCACAGTGTATAACTACTGATGCACAGTGCCTGATTTTTCCACTCCGGAGTACTCCGTCGGAACCTACACTAACGCACCACCCGCCGCTATTTTGACCACTTATAATCAGCCCAGTAATCGTGCCCCACCCTGCCTAGTTTAGGGTACCATGATACATCTATGTGGGTTACTGCTGAAATGGGTCCCCGTTACTAGGGTTTCCTAACCAACATGTTATAACAGTTAAGTGTTCTCAATTTAACCTAACCCCACCCATTTGTTTAATTAACATGTTGCATTGGTTAAGTGTTGCCTATGTTAACTTAACCCTACCATTCTTAGATTGCCTGTTCATTGGTATTAATTGATTTATTAATGCACCAACCTCTCACATTAGAACTATTGTTTGCGGTTGCTGGATGTGCCGGGCAGTTCTGGGCAGACTTCTACCGCAAACTCATTCTAACCTCAGGTTTTGGGCCTAATGCGCTAACCTCTCACATTAGATCTGTTGTTGCGGTCACTGGATGTGCCGGGTAGTTTCGGGCAGCCTTAAACCGCCAGTCAATCTAACCTCGGGTTAGGCATGTTCATCTTCTAGCCAATTTACATATTTACCATACATGTCCAAGTCTGGATTTTTGTATGCCAATTATCCACAAGTGTAGTCAACTCAAGTTATGTCACATTTACTTGTTATACCCAAAATTACTCAATTAAGTTATACCCAATTCCCCGCGTTTCAATCGTACGTACAACAAGATTCAAACTAGGTTTCCAAATGAACCTAGTATTTATAAAATAAAACGAAAAGGGGAATAGAGAAGAAACGCAAGAATTGTCATAAGAGAATAAGCATGTAAAGGTGTACCAAACGCAAGAATCATGGTTTCAATAGATTTGTTGTACATTAACAATAAATATGAACAAACTGAGTAAGTTACATCATAGGCATAAAGATTCGATAGGACTGAGCATAAAAGGATCACCAATTTGATGTACAACAAGATAGATTCATTGTATCACTAGTAACAGTCTCAGAAGCATAGGTAATCTCAGACTTGACAAAAGAATAAGAATGAATCAGAATTGGTTATCATTACAATTAGGCATAGCTCTAGATTCGATTCATTACAGTCATGATTTCTATTATGTGTTCAAATCTGAATAATAACTGAACTTACAGTGATAGGATTAGAAAAGTGAATTGGTTGACATCGTAGCGATTCTAATCTCTCTTTGTTTATTGAAGCGGAAAACCTTTACTTTAATTTGAAGCTCTCCAATTTGATTTCTAGTTTGGGGAAGAAGGAGGCTATGCTATTTTAGAGATGCACAGCATGGTGGCATCATAGAATAGGGTTATGATGTTAGGGTTAAGGTTTATGTGTGCTTATATAATGTGAAAGATTAATTAGAGCCTTTAGATCAACATATGATCCATCCAAACCATCCAGTCCAAGAAAATGCGTCATAAGGCCAATCAGAAGTCGTACGTAGCCCTAAAACTCAGAAAATCGTCACTGTCCAGAATAGTCAGCAGGGGTCGACCCCCTACAGGGGGGTCGACACCTATGTCGACACCCCTATAGGGGGGTCGACACCTATGTCGACACCCCTTAAGGGGGTTGACATCCTCTGGCGGGAATTTTCCCACCCACTTCTTTTCGCTGGTTTGAATTTCGAATTTTTATTTATTAATTATTTATTTAATTCTTATTAAACTTGAAATCTTCTTAAGCTTCGTAACTTCCTCATACAGTGTCCGATTTACGCAAACTCAGACTCTATCTCAACCAGAATTCCGAGACGAATGCAATGGCGTAACCCATTTTACTTAATTCCCCTTTTTAAAATTCAGCATTCTTAAATTCGTTATTTTTAATATTCAAAGGAAATACAGGGTGTTACATTCCTCCCTCCTTAAAGGATTTTGTCCTCGAAATCTCTAAGTTAAGAAGAATGTATCCTAACATCCAACATCCATCTACTCAACCATCAACCACAGGCATCCATTTAAAAAGATTTCTAATGCTTTCATGATTATATGCATAGTGTGTGTATATGTCCTTGTCTAATGCAAAATCAGGCGGTCTACTGGTTCAGTTGACCTCCTTAATGTGAATTATGTCGGTGCCATGAGTCCATCATGTATGCAATTATTCCTAATTGTACTTTATAACTTCTACATGAGTGCACAATCATTCATACAAATGCAATATCCATATAATAACACATCAAGTTTCAATCCATATACAAATACATATATGCATATGCAATATGAAAGTGACTAAGCCGATCTAGTACCTAATGTGTGTGTACATGCATCCACGAGCAACCACTAGCAACCACTTGCAACCATCAATCATAACATGTTTCAAATACATGTTTACATTCATTGGTTTCTACTTAAGGATCAAGAATAAGACCGAGGAAATATACTTAAAAGATGATACAAGCATGTATAAACTTATGGAAAGAAAGAGATCAAGTATGTACCCTCAAAAAGAAAAGGGTAGGCTACGTGTATCTTGTTTTCAGTCTCCCAAGTCGCGTCTTCTTTAGCGTCACTCCATTGTACTTTAACAAGCTTGACCTCACGATTGCGTAGCTTTTTAACTTCTGTTCCCAAGATACGAGTTGGACTCTCCTCACCATCGCTTCTCGTTCCACTTCCACTTCTTCTAGTATGCTTGGCTCCACAACTTCCGCAGACTCATGTAAGCACTTTCCTAGATGAGAAACATGAAAAACATTATGAACTCCAACCAATCTTTCGGGCAGCTCTACTCTATAAGCCATCGTCCCAATCCTCTCAATGATAGGGAATGGACCTACAAATCTTGGTGCCAATTTTCCTATGGATCCAGAGCGAATGACATTTCTCAAGGGAGATACTTTAAGGAAAACCCTGTCTCCAACCTCAAACTCAAGGTCGGTCCTTCTTTTATCCATGTAGGACTTCTGTCTATCTTGTGCGGACTTCATTCGTCTTCATATCAAGTCCACCTTCTCTGAAGTTTCTCTGATCATGTCGAGCCCAAGTACGAGCTTGTCTGTAGATTCCCACCAACAAGTTGGTGATCGACATGGTCTTTCATATAAGGCCTCAAAAGTTGTCTTGCCTATGGTGGCTTGGTAGCTGTTGTTGTAGGCGAACTCCACCAAAGGAAGATGATCTTCCCACGTTACTCCAAAATCAAGAATGCACAATCTCAAAAGATCTTCTAATACTCTGTTCACCCTTCCAGTCTGACCATCGGTTTGAGGGTGATAGGCAGTGCTTAAGCATAGCTGTGTACCAACAGCCTCTTGCAAACTCTTCCAAACTCACTCGTAAAGATGGGATCCCGATCACATACTATGCTAGAGGGTATCCCATGCAGTCGAACTACTTCATTAAGATAAATGGATGCTAACGATGAGGCAGTCCTCCTACTCTTAACAGGTATAAAGTGAGCGCTTTTAGTGAGCCTGTCAACTATTACCCAAATACCGGTATTCCCCCTTCTTGACCTAGGCAACCCATCTATAAAGTCCATCGAAATGCTACCCCATTTCCACTGTGGGACCTCTAGAGGATGAAGCAGACCACCAGGCTTCTTTTGCTCCGCCTTGAATTGCTGGCATATCAAGCACTTAGAGACGAATTGAGCTACATCCTTCTTCATGCCATTCCAAAAGAAAACCCTTTTTATGTCTTTATACATCTTGTCTCTACCTGGGTGTATGGTCAACTTAGAATGGTGTGCTTCTTCAAGAACTGTCTTCACCAAATCTCTTGCTTGTGGGACACATAGTCTTCCATCCCGTCTTAACCAACCCTTGTCATCTATGGAGTATCTATTGAGGTGACTAGAAGTCTCACCTCTAATTAACTTATCCATCATATCAACTATCTGAGGGTCTTCACATTTCTCAGTTCCTATTGAGTCCAAAAGCGTAGGCCGCACCTCTAGCGTTGTTAACAAAGCAGGTACAAACTCAAAAGAGGGTCTAAAGTCAAAGGTTGCTAAGTACTCTAAGTTTTTCCTTTCCACAAAGAGAGGTCTTAAGGTCAACTTTTTCCTACTTAACGCGTCTGCTACCACATTGCCCTTGCCATAGGTATAAACAATCTCAAAATCGTATGAGGCAATAAATTCCATCCACCTTTGTTGTCTTAAGTTGAGATCTTTTTGTGAGAAAAGGTACTTTAATGATTTATGGTCAGTAAAAAATTCAAACCTTTCTCCTAGTAGGTAATGACGCCACGACTTAAGAGCGAAAACAATGGCAGCTAGTTCTAAATCATGAGTTGGGTGATTCTTCTCATGTACCTTTAACTGTCTTCCCCCATAACAGACTACCTTGCCTTCTTGCATTAAGACAGCGCCTAATCCTATACCGCATGCGTCTGTGTATACTATAAAAATCTTACTCCCATCGGGCCATGTCAGGACTGGGGCTGTTGTTAGAGCCCTTTTCAATCGTTGGAAAGAAACATCACAATTCAAATCCCAAGCGAAAGTTAGGTTTTTCTTTGTTAATCTTGTAAGTGGGGCTGAGATCTTTGCAAAGTCTTTAATGAACTTTCTGTAATAGCCCGCTAGTCCGAGAAAACTTCACACTTTGGTTGCATTCCGTTGAATCTTCCAATCTTGCACCGCAACTACTTTTGCGGGATCCACAGCTATCCCCTCTTTGGACACCACATGTCCAAGAAACCTTACTTCTTCTCTCCAAAAATGGCATTTGGAGAATTTTGCTTTCAGCCGATGTGCTCGAGGAGTATCCATAACTTCCCTTAAATGCAAAGCATGTTCTTCCTCACTTTTTGAGAAAATCAAAATGTCATCCACGAAGACCACTACAAACTTATTAAGGAACTCCCTAAACACCCTACTCATCAAGTCTACGAAATAGGCGGGTGCGTTTGTCAAACTGAAAGGCATGACAAGCCATTCGAAGAAACCATCTGGGGTTCTGAACGCGGTCTTATCTATGTTGTCTTCAGCCACTCTTAGCTGATGAAATCCGGTAGCCAGATCTAGTTGGGAGAAAACTGATGCACCTACGAGCTGGTCGAACAAGTTGTAACAACCCGGAAAATCCGAGCCAATTAATTGTTTTTAATTTGGCTATTTTAATGAATTTGGAGTAATTGAACTAATTTATTTTAATTAAAAAACGAGTTAGAAGTAGCGAGGCAGTTTAAAATTTTGAATTCGAACTTTGACTGAATGTACATGATGCAAAATAAAACGGATTTTAGCGAAACCAAAAATATATAAATTTGTTTAAGAATATCTCTCTAACGAATCTGAAAAATCGAAATTTCATAGTGGAAATCAAAAGTTTTGGCCAGTTGAATATTCAGAATGGTCACTATGGAATAAATATAACCCTTGAAAATAGACATTTTGCAAATGACCTCCGTTTTCGACGAAACCACTTTTGTTGGGTCCGGGATGTCAATTTATTGCTAGGTTTCAAATTCCATAATTTTCAGAGTTAATATGTGAGCATGGCAAAGGAAAACGTGTTTGGTTGATTTCAGTCAAATTGGATCGACCAGAAAATGACCATTTTTCAAACGGTCTCAGAATTCGATGAAATCAGTTTTGTTGGGACCGTATCGTCCCAACATAGCTAGATTTATTTTTCGGGAATTTTTGGAATCAGTATGTGGCCCCGGCAAATTAAAATGTACGTTCAAATCCAAATTTGAATGTTGTATATTTTAATTTGAAGAATAACTGACTAAAACATTCGAATGGGCTTATGAAACATATTCCATTATGTTCGAAATAGGGGTATTTAGCATGGAGCGATAGTCGTTGTGTTTGAATTGGAGTTCGTATGGAAAAACCCCTAATTTTTGAATTAATATAAATATCGGCGAATAGGATTTTTTTCTTTTATTATTTAATTTTATAAAAAATCAAAAAAACCCGCTATCTATCTCCAGTCGACGGCGGAACCGTGTTCTCCCCTTCCCGGCCAGTTTCCGGTGAAACCGTTCATTGTTAGCCCCTGTCCTTGGGAACTATTTGAAGCTCTCCTCCTCCTCTTCAAATCCATATAAGGTTCACCACGTCTCGTCGCTCCATCATCGAGAACGAGCTCCCCGAAGTTGCGCACTTTGCAGTGCCGTCCAGCCTCGTTCTCGACATCGAGTTCAACCGCACCCACACGCGCCTGTGCGCGGTTCCACCCCCTTCGTCGTGGTGCAGCTCGATTTCAACCTCGTGCAACGGATTTGGCGCTAGATCGAAACCTAGTTTCGAACAATTTCAAAAAGGTGCGGCCTTTGTTTTAAAAAACCGATTATAACACTTCTAAGTGTTGTTATTTATGATTTTCAAAAAAAATCGTATCTTTTTGCTATGTTGTTGAAATCCAGTGAAACCGGAGACATCAGACTCGTAGCGACGTCATCCACATTCTAGAAGAAGCTACAACGTATTCCGAGTTTGCTACCATTTTCAGAAGGATTAAAATTGATGTGAGACTTCTAAATTCAAGTATGGAATGGAAATGCATTGTATAAATTATATAAGCAAAGTATAAATTATATATGCGTTGTACACCTCATGTATGAGCGTTGTATAAGTTATATGAGCGATGTATAAATTATACATGCATTGTAAAAATCATATATGTGTTGAAATGGGAATGAAATATATTTATATACGTATATATATACTCCTCTCGTCCACAGACCATGGACGATATGAATTGATTGTGATAACATGAAATTGGTTGATATTGCGAATGGATGAAAATTGGTTAATAATGCTAATGGTTGAGAATAATTGTTTGTGGTTGAAAGAAATGGGAATTGTTGTGGAAAATTCATATGATATGAAATTTATCTTAGATCATTTAGATAAGCTCCTTATGGAACGCCACGAGGCCTAAGGTAGTGCGAGGAGCCTTATGATAAAAATGTGTTTGAATTATTTTCATGTTTTGAATTATATTCATGTGCCGAATAAATTGTTTAGATAATGAAAATCACATTTTTATTATGCGTATGAAGTATATGAAATATTCGTGTGTTGAATAATATTCATGTGTTGAATAAATTCTTTAAAAGATAAAAATCGTATTTTTATCATATATATGAAGTATATAAAATATTCGTGCTTCAAATAAATTGTTTTAACACAAAAAATAAAATTTTATCTTATTTATGAAGTATATAAAATATTTGTGTTTCAAATAAATTGTTTTCACGATAAAAATATCATTTTTATCATATGTATGAACTATTTAAAAAATTCATGTGTTGAAAAGGATTCATGTGACGAATAAAAGGATTGAACAATAAAATTTACATTTTTATTGTGAATATGAAGTGCTAAAAACATTCATGTGTTGAATAAATATTTTGAACGATAAAAATATCATTTTTATCATGTATACGACTCGCTAAAAATATACATGTGTTGAAACATATTTTTGTTCACCAAAAATATCATTTTTATCCTATGTATGAAGTGTTAAAAATAACCGTGTGTGTTGAAATAAACATTTGTTCGCTAGAAATTTTATTTTTAGCTTGGTTCTGCATGTATATACATATGTTGAACAGGAATATGGATTAGCTGTTGAGTAAAGTATATATTTGTGTGTCCGACAAATAGGTAAGCCTTAATGAGTTAGCTACGCGATTTTATTATTATATAAACTCCTGTGAATGCCATTAGATGCGGAGTGCTGCTTGTTCTGTGTGAAATAATAAACGTCGCCATAGGATAGTAACAATTAATTTTGAACTACACTACATGGCATACTTCTTGAAGATAACATACCCTATCATATACCACATAAGCATTTGGAGCTTATGCGATGAGGTTAAAGATATACCATACAAGCAAGAGGCTTGTATGGCGATGACTATATTTCAGGTTAAACTGAAGACTTTTATGGACTATATAAAATATAACGGTAAATTGCCAGATTAATAAAAAACCCACACGGGTCTAGAGATGACAATAAACACGTCTCTCTGGTCATTAAGGCACAAAAACCATTTATAGGGTGACGAGAATTTATTCTTTGGAGTTATGATCTATGCACACTCCCCTGTGGACACCGGAATATATCACTATAAATATGTGCATGCTTTTTAGGATTTATTGGGTGCCTAATACGGCCCAATAAATTTCCAAATCCCTCCCCGTACAAAGGAGGTTATGGCGAAATTTTCTGAAATTTAAAGACATTAGTGAAATATTTGAAGTGAACGATATGGTAATCGTCGAATGAATTATATTTGTATATATATAAATATAAATTAAATAAACGAATCGCGCAGCTGCAGTTCGTGTTTTGGAATCGTAATTATAAACGATTATATCGAGAGATCCGACCACTGGATTTCCCCGAAACCGGAACCGTTGGGTTCGCTTTGGAAAAATCTTTCCAACGATATAAAATGTGTTAAAATCCAACGGTTGGATTGTGTGAAATGTTTAATTCAAATCTGAATAAAAACAGCGCCAGAATGAATTATATATATATATATATTAAATAAAACGAATTACGATGCTGCAGTTCATATTTTGAAATCGTAACTTTAAATGATTACATCGAGAGATCCGATCATCGAATTTTCCCGAAACCGGAACCGTTGGGTTCGCCTTGGAGAGATGGTCCCAACGGACTTAACTTCGTTAAGATCCGACGGTTAGATTTTGATAAATGTGTAAATCAAAGTTGGAGAAAAATAGCGCAAGGGCCACGTTATGGCCTGAAACGTCATTTAAATTAAATGGAGCTATTTTTAAATAAATAAAAATCGTTTTAAAATATTATAGGCGATATGGAATGGAAATAAACGGATTCTACCTGGTTTGCTTGATTTTGAAGGTTGAATGTGTTTGACATGAAAAATATATAAAGAACTGAAATGTGGATGTCGAATAATTTAACCATGGACAAAATTGATTTGAATTCTAATATACATGAGTTATTTAAAAAGGCCGAGTTCATTCTCATTTCAAATAACTGATCGACGAATAAATGTCGAAGATATGAAGACGGTGCAAGACCGGTGATCTTCACATCATATAGATTACTACTGATGCCTTTGAGATGGGTAGCTCCCTTAACGAGGTTACAGTGGTAGTGGTCTGAATGTACTTGTTGATCGCCCGGATGTGTGAGGGCCTCTCTTCCGTATTGGACGTATGGAACGAGGAATAAGGTGCCTCCGGTTACGTTCAGACCCAGAACGGACTTGTAAATGGATGTGTGTCTGATGCGTATTCTGTGCTGTATTCATTGATCTCTACTAAATATACATGGCGGCAGAGAATTTATTCTCTTGCTTAACTCCCTTCTCTGAGATGTGCGAGCTCAGAGGTTGTATATCGGTAGACATCAGTGGTATGGTGTGGATTGACAGCGTGGCATACAAAGATGCAAATGATCAAGGCTTTTATTGAAAAGCAGAGTTTTGTGGATGACGATCAAAGAACGGCTTTAATATAGCGTAGCTTTGTGTATGGCGTTAACTCACGAGCCTCACACCCCGGTATGAGTTAAAAACGGGATAAGGACCATTGGGAGAACACGACGTTTCTTTCTAGCTATGGGTGGTGTCAGCATTTTACTAGCCCTGACATTGTTGATTATTATACCTTTGTGGATGTTGGAATGCGAGGCGCCTCGATTATATCGGTATCTACGGATCTGATGGATAGGTCTGATAGGACCGGGAAACGTGCGTTCAGGAATTGCCAATCCAATAACGTAAGTGTGGATCGGCCCAACGTGTAACACCCCACCTCCATTAATGTCACTCACAAAGGGAATGCATTAACTTCATTGAAGCGTTATAGGTAAAAGATGCTGATAAATTACAAGACAGACAAATAAAGCAGCGGAAAATAAATAAAACTTTACTTCATTGATAAAACAGCTTGTACAAAGATTGTTTTCCAACACCAAAACACTAATACCCAATACAACAAAATATCTGTCTTGTTTAACAAAATAAAGAAGCATAAAATGACAATGATATTCCCCAATAAAGCATGAGCCAGCCATAGCAGTGAAAAAGAGAGTCCAAAGCAATACGTCGACTATCTTCGAGTTTGGAAAGAGAAACTGTCCAAACTAAGCTGGGCTATTCCCTCTCTGACTACCTGGGGGGGGGAATAGAAGAAAAGAGGTGAAACAAACTAGGTCAGACATAAGTCTGGTAAGTTCAGTGGCTTTCAGTATGTAAACAGGTAAAAGTAACATGGCATGAATAAACTGAATATAAGGCAATACCGTGATAACAGGGATAACAAGATAACATAAGATTAGCATAAGATATGATAAGGCAAGATAAACTTAATGCACTTCTAATCTTTCTCTGCTTTGCTACTACCCTATTCTTATGATTTTTATATCTCTGCACCAACTAACTAGTATCCTAACAAGTGTCTTTTATAGAATGATTCATTTTCCCTACTAGTGTCCCAACTAGTATCCTATGTTATATAATAAGGTGATCCCAACCCCGCAATTGTGGTAGCCTTCAGGTGTACATCTAGTATGAGGGTCCTACCTCAATCAGCCTAATTGTCATTAAGATGTTAGATGTATCCTTACCACCTTAACCGATCGACTCCCACTCGTATCGATCCAGTTCTAGTTTGTGTCGCTCGGCCCTCTACTTGTAAATACCTGTGTTGGTCCCACCATAGGGTGTATCAAGCCCTAAGGTGGTAACCCGACACGATCAAGATGCACAGCTTTATATCTACTGATGCCCAGTGGCTAATTCTTCCACTCCGGAATACGTGCACACCTGTGATCCCGTCGGAACCTGCACTGCTGCACCACCTGCCGCTACTTTGACCGCTTATGATCAGCCCAGTAATCGTGCCCCACTCTGCCTAGTTCAGGGTACCATGATACATCTGTGTGGGTTACTGCTGAAATGGGTCCCCGTTACTAGGGTTTCCTACTGGTTAAGTTTGTGGGCCAATAAATACAAATATTACCCACCTACACGAGATGTACTTAACCCTCCCACTGATTCAAACATGTTTATTTAACGGTTAAGTTTATGGGCCTATATATACTAATATTACCCACCTACCCAAGGTTTAATTAACCCTCCTACTTATCGAGTCAATCTGTATTATTGGTTAAGCTTGCCTTAACCCTATACACTTTGTTCATGTAATATTGGTTAAGTGTTGTTCATTCATGTTAACTTAACCCACCCACACATCATGTTGTATTGGTTAAGTGTTTCCAATTAACTTAACCCTGTTCATTCATCATGTTATATTGGTCAAGTGTTTCCCATTAACTTAACCCCACTCGTTCATCATGTTATATTGGTTAAGTGTTTCTTATTAACTTATCCCCACTCGTTCATTATGTTATATTGGTTAAGTGTTTCTTATTAACTTAACCCCACTCGTTCATCATGTTATATTGGTTAAGTGTTTCTTATTAACTTAACCCTACTCATTCATCATGCTATATTGGTTAAGTGTTTCTTATTAACTTATCCCTACCCATTCATTATGTTATATTGGTTAAGTGTTTCTTATTAACTTAACCCCACTCGTTCATCATGCTATATTGGTTAAGTGTTTCTTACTAACTTAACCCTAGCCATTCATCATGTTATATAGGTTAAGTGTTTCTTATTAACCTAACCCTACCATTCTTATCATGTCTTGTTTATTTGCATTAATTCATTCATTAATGCCCTAACCTCTCACATTAGAACTATTGTTTTCGGTTGCTGGATGTGCCGGGCGGTTTCGGGCAGACTTCTACCGCAAACTCATTCTAATCTCGGGTTTTGGGCTAAATGCGCTAACCTCTCACATTAGATCTGTGTTGTTGCGATTACTGGATGTGTCAGGTGGTTCCGGGTAGTTTTACACCGCAACTCAATCTAACCTCGGGTTAGGCATGTTCATCTTTTAGCCAATTTACATATTTACCGTACATGCCCAAGTCTAGATTTTATATGCTAATTATCCCAATTTCAGAAGACTAGTCATGTTTCAATTCTCAAGTTATGCCTGTCAAATTCAATTACAAGTTATTAATCAAAATAGGCTACACCCAATCTTCACATATTTACAGTAATAGTCATGCTCCAAAATCACAATATACATTATGCTTGGCGTCCCAACCAATAGTTATGCCCAGTCCGGATTTAATATTCCAGTTTACAGTTTACGCCCAAAACTTGGTTTACATGCCAATTAACTAAAACTTGCAGTTATGATAATAATAATAATAATGCCCCAATATCAATTACAAGTTATGCCCAACAACTTCGCCGAATATGTTATGCCCAATTATTTCACCACATACATTATGCCCAATATTTACCCAAAATAGGTTATACCCAAATATTCCCTGTATTCCATTCGTTCGTATTTCGCGATTTCAGCCTAGGTTCGAAGGTAACCTAGGTTCATAAAAGAAAAAGGAAATAGGGGAAGAGAGAGAAGGAGCATAAAATAAGAATAGACATAAAAATAGCCATGTAACACCAGACCTAGTACAGGAAATTTAGATCCACTAAAGATAGATTCTTGAATAAACTGATACAATCATTATCGCAGGCATAAGAATAACATCATGAACCAAAAAGGATTATATGCCTGATGTACAACAAAGATAGGCCTGATTTAATCAATGAAAATAACCTCTAAGGCATGTAAAGACATAGGTTCAATAGAAGGATAGGAATAAATCTGAAAAGATTATCTTACAATCAGGCATAGACTCTGATTCAATTTATTACATGTTAAGATTACAATTAGGTGTTCAAATCTGAAAATAACATGAACTTACCTTGCTCGGATTAAGAAAAGATAATCGAATCGTTGTTGTTGCAGAAACTCTATTTTTGATGTTGATTTATCTTTGAAGTTGATTGTTGATGAAGAACTTCTAATATGATTTAGGATTTTAGAGGCGGCAGCTAAGAGAATTGAGAGCTCAACAGCATAGAGGCGTCATAAGGAATTGTTATGAATTAGGGTTAGGTCTAGGCACTAATTTATAGGTGTAGAGAGTGTTTTAGAGCCTTTGGATCACCATAGAAGCCATCAGGTCCCTCCAGCACATCAAAAATCGTCACTGCCCAGATCTGGCTGATGGGGTCGACCCCTACAAGGGGGGTCGACACCTATGTCGACCCCAAAGTGTCTGGGTCGACACTGGTGTCGACCCAGCGGGTCTCGGGTCGACACCCAAACGTGGCCGGTTCCGCGTTTTGCCTTCCTGCTTCTGCTGTTTTGAATATTTTTGAATATAAATTGATTTTATTTTATTTATGTATACAAACTTCCAACCTCAATAACTTCTTCATACTATATCCGTTTTTACGTAAACTTGGACTCTATCTCAAGCGGAATTATGAGACGAACGCAATGGCGCAACCCATTTCACTTAATTCTTCTTTTAATAATTAATTATTCCTTAATTTACTAATTTTAAATATTTAAAATTACGGGGTGTTACATTCTCCCCTCCTTAAAAGGATTTCGTCCCGAAATCTTCAAGTCAAGAAGAATGTATATCCTACCAACCAACATCCATCTACTCAACCATTCAATCACAGGAATCCATTGTCCTTAAAAGGTATCTAATGCTTTTCATGAACTTATGCATAGTGCATGTATATGTCCTTATCTAATGCAAAATTAGGTAGTCTACTGATTCAGTTGACCTCCTTAATGGGGATTATGTCAGTGCTATGAGTCCATCATGTATGCAATTATTCCTAATCGTACTTTATAACTTCTACATGAGTGCATAATCATTCATACAAATGCAACATCCATATGATAACGCATTCAATATACATAGATTAAATTAAATGTGAATACATATTCATATGCAATTATGAAAGTGATTGAGTCGATCTAGTGCGTAATGTGTGTGTATATGCATCCACGACCAACCACTAGCAAACACTTACATCCACTTGCATCCACCAAACATAACATGTCTCAAACACATGTTTACATCCATTGGCTTCCTAAGGATTGAGGATAAGACCGAGAGGATATACTTAAAAGATAAAGACTAGCATGCAAATAAACTTTACAGAAAAAGAGAGATCAAGGATATACCGTCAAAAAGGTTATGATGCGCGTATCTAGTCTTCTAAGTCGCATCTTCTTGAACTTCACTCCATAGTGCTTTGATTGTCTTAACTTCACGATTGCTTAGCTTCTTAATTTCTGTTTCCAGAATATTAGT
This sequence comes from Allium sativum, assembly GCA_030737875.1. Lineage (NCBI taxonomy): Eukaryota > Viridiplantae > Streptophyta > Magnoliopsida > Asparagales > Amaryllidaceae > Allium > Allium sativum. Next base: position 826,593,636 of record CM060913.1, read on the forward strand.
TGGAACTCATTTCACTGTCGCCTCTCGTTCCACCTCTTCTTCTAGTATACTCGGCACTACAACTCATGTTGTGTCATGCTAACATTTCCTCAAAAGGTCTTTCAAAATCCTATTCACCCTTTCTGTCAGAGGATGATAAGCAGTGTTCAAACATAACTGCGTACTCATGGCTTCTTCCAAAATTCACTAGAGGGTATTCCATGTAGAAGAACTATCTCTTGAAAATAAACAGATGCTAACCATGTTACTAAGTGTATATACTAAGATGACTGGAGGTCTCACCTCTACTTAGCTTACCCACCATGTCACAAATCTGAGGGTCTTCATGTCACGCCGCTCCTATCCGATCCAAAAGCGTAGGCCGCTCTTCTAGCGATGCCAACTAACTTAACCGAAGGTTTTTAAATCAAGGGTTGATGTGTATTCTGAACTTTTCCTTTCCACATAAAGAGGACTTGAACTCAACTTTTTTCTTCTTAAGGCATCCACTATGACCTTACCCTTCCTTCTTACATCAAAATGACGCTTAGTCCCATGCCGCATGCATCCGTGTATACCGTAAACCTTTTTACTACCGTAGGTAAAAGTCAAAACTGGGGCCATTGTAAGAGCCCTCTTCGATCGTTGTAAAGTGACATCACAACCAATATCCCGAGCAAAAATTAGATTCTTCTTCGTCAATCTTGTAAGTGGGGCTAATACCTTCGCAAAGTCCTTAATGAACTTCCTATATTAGCCCGCTAGTCCTAGAAAACTTCTTACTTCCGTTGTGTTCTTAGGAATCTTCCAATCTTGGATTGCCACCACCTTTTCAGGATCCACTGTTATCCCTTCCTTAGAGACCATGTGTCTTAAGAACATCACCTCTTTCCTCCAAAAATGACATTTGGAGAACTTAGCTTTGAGTTGATGTGCTCATAGGGTCTCTAAGATTTCCCTAAGATGTAGAGCATGTTCTTCCTCGCTTCTAGAGTAAACCAAAATATCATATATGCACAAGCAAAGTTAACCACCCGCCTTTGTAGCGAAAACAACTGGAGCACCCTATTCAGAAATACTTCGCCTTATGAACCCCTTTCTCAAGTAACTCTTTTACATGTTTACTGAGCCCTTCCTTTCCCTTGGAGTCATGTGTCATATAGGTAATGCAACTGACTTTGCATTGTCAACTAGATATATGTTGAAGTCTATCTCGCGTTTTAGGGGACAAACCCCTAACCTAATCAAAAACATCTGCGTACTCATGGACTATTCTAACGGATCACAAAATTTTCAACAGGCGCATCAAGAGATTCTAGGTAGCTAAGCATAATAGAATTCATGGGATTACAAGAGATTTTGAGAGTATTACCGAGGCAAGTCATAAGTCTGACCACTCTCTTTTCGCAATTACTAGCTATCCAATCCACGCCTAGGATCAATCCATAGCCCATGAAACCAAAAACATAAGAATTACACTTAAACTCAATGCTTAATATAACATTCTCAAATCCTTACAAACCAAAGATAAATGAGCCGAACCACCAATTGGATTTGAGACAATAATGGGATCTTCTACTATACAAGTACTAAGGTGCAGAGACTCAACTATGGAAGCAGATATAAATGAATGTGAAGCACTAAAATCAAAAAGAGTACTAACAGGATGACTAAAAAGAAAAACTAAACTTTTTCAATAGAAACTTTACTACCTCTCTCTCAGGTACGCTGGCGGTGAGAGCATGCACTTGCCCTCCTGAAAATCCTGTCCTTTGTCCTTAATTATATGACCCGTTATACCATAATAAAGAAACTTCCTCTTGTCTTAGGTTTTCCTATTCTTTCCTCATTTGTAAACCAAGTCCATATCCATGAGTTTCTCATCCTTGGGTTGTGCTCCTTAGCCAAACTCCCTCATTCTCATCTTTGACATCCTTGTGTAACATGTTGACAAGTCTCTCGAAAGCTGCCTTCATCACACGGAAAACCCTACAAAGCTTGAAAGAAAATTATCCGCAGGTGAAACTACTGCGGCTATATATGGAAGTTGGGCACTTCTTCGCCCTTTGACAGGTGTCATAGTCTCATCAAGCCTACGGAACCATGCCGCGATGAGGTTACGTCCCAGAAGCCAAGAGCCCCGGAGATTCAGGAAAGAAGGAAACAAATATTCAAACAGAGGATCAAAAGATAGTGCATATGGCTTTGGGGAATATGCCTTTAAAAAAAAACTTTTCTTTTGAAAATTCTTCTTTTAAAACCGTTTTGAAAATAGTTTTTCAAATCTTTTATCTTATCCGGTAACCTTCAGCTCTGATAGCAAATGTAACACCCCACCTCCATTAATGTCACTCACAAAAGCAATGCATTAACTTCAGTGAAGTGTTATAGGTAAAAGATGCAGATAAATTACATGACAGACAAATAAAGTAGCGAAAAATAAATAAAACTTTACTTCATTGATAAAATAGCAGCTTGGTAAAATAGCTTGTACGAAGATTGTTTTCCAACATCAATACCCAGTACAACAAAATATCTGTCTTGTTTAACAAAATAAAGAAGCATAAAATGACAATGATATTCCCCAATAAAGCATGAGCTAGCCATAGCAGTGAAAAAGAGAGTCCAAAGCAATATGTCGACTATCTTCAAGCTTGGAAAGAGAAACGGTCTAAACTAAGCTGAGCTATTCCCTCCCTGACTACCTGGGGAGGAAACGGAAGGAAAGAGGTGAAACAAACTAGGTCAGACATAAGTCTGGTAAGTTCAATGACTTTCAGTATGTAAACAAGTAAAAGTAACATGATATGAATAAACTGAATATAAGACAATACCGCGATAACAGGGATAACAAGATAACATAAGATTAGCATAAGATATGATAAGGCAAGATAAACTGAATGCGCTTCTACTCTTTCTCTGCTTTGGTACTACCCTGTTATTCTTATTTTTATATCTCTGCACCAACTAACTAGTATCCTAACTAGTGTCTTTTATAGAATGATTCGTATTCCCTACTAGTGTCCCAACTAGTACCCTGTGTTATATAATAAGGTGATCCCAACCCCGTAATTGTGGTAGCCTTCAGGTGTACATCTAGTATGAGGGTCTTACCTCAATCAGCCTAATTGCCATGAAGATTTTAGATGTATCCTTACTACCTTAAAGGATCGGCTTCTACTCGTATCGATCTAGTTCTAGTTTGTGTCGCTCGGCCCTCTGCTTGTAGATACCTGTGTTGGTCCCACCGTAGGGTGTATCAAGCCATAAGGTGGCAACCCGACACGATCAAGATGCACAGCTTTATATCTACTGATGCCCAGTGGCTAATTCTTCCACTCCGGAATACGTGCATGCCCGTGATCCCATTGGAACCTGCACTGCTGCACCACCTGCTGCTACTTTGACCTCTTATAATCAGCCCAGTAATCGTGACCCACCCTGCCTATTTCAGGGTACCATGATACATCTATGTGGGTTACTGCTGAAATGGGTCACCGTTACTAGGGTTTCCTACTGGTTAATTTTGTGGGCCTATATAAACAAATATTACCCACCTACACGAGATGTACTTAACCCTCCCACTGATTCAAACATGTTTATTTAACGGTTAAGTTTGTGGGCCTATATATACTAATATTATCCACCTACCCAAGGTTTACTTAACCCTCCTACTTATCCAGTCAATCTGTATTATTGGTTAAGCTTGCCTTAACCCTATCCACTTTTTTCATGTAATATTGGTTAAGTGATGTTCATTCATGTTAACTTAACCCACCCACACATCATGTTGTATTGGTTAGTTGTTTCCTATTAACTTAACCATGTTCATTGATCATGTTATATTGGTCAAGTGTTTCCCATTAACTTAACCCCACTCGTTCATCATGTTATATTGGTTAAGTGTTTCTTATTAACTTAACCCCACTCGTTCATCATGTTATATTGGTTAATTGTTTCTTATTAACTTAACCCCACTCGTTCATCATGTTATATTGGTTAAGTATTTCTTATTAACGTAACCCTACTCTTTCATCATGCTATATTGGTTAAGTGTTTCTTATTAACTTATCCCTACCCATTCATCATGTTATATTGGTTAAGTGTTTTTATTTACTTAACCCCACTCGTTCATCAAGCTATATTGGTTAAGTGTTTCTTATTAACTTAACCCTACCCATTCATCATGTTATATTGGTTAAGTGTTTCTTATTAACTTAACCCTACCATTCTGAGCATGTCTTGTTTATTTGCATTAATTCATTCATTAATGCCTTAACCTCTCACATTAGAACTGTTGTTTGCGGTTGCTGGATGTGTCGGGCGATTCCGGGAAGACTTCTACCACAAACTCATTCTAACCTCGGGTTTTGGGCTAAATGTGCTAACCTCTCACATTAGATCTATGTTGTTGCGGTTACTGGATGTGCCGGGCGGTTCCGGGCAGTTTTACACCGCAACTCAATCTAACCTCGGGTTAGGAATGTTCATCTTTTAGCCAATTTACATATTTACCATACATGTCCAAGTCCAGATTTTATATGCTAATTGTCCCAATTTCACAAAACTAGTCATGTTTCAATTCTCAAGTTATGCCCAACAAATTCAATTACAAGTAATTAATCAAAATAGGCTACACCCAATCTTCACATATTTACAATAATAGTCATTCTCCAAAACCACAATATACATTATGCTTGGCGTCCCAACCAATTGTTACGCCCAATCTGGATTTAATATTCTAGTTTACAGTTTATGCCCAAAACTTGGTTTACATGCCAATCAACCCAAACTTGCAGTTATAATGATAATAATGCCCTAATATTAATTACAAGTTATGCCCAACAACTTCACCGAATATGTTTTGCCCAATTATTTCACCAAATACATTATGCCCTATATTTACCCAAAATAGGTTATACCTAAATATTCCCCGTATTCCAATCGTTCGTATTTCGCGATTTCAGCCTAGGTTCGAAGGTAACCTAGGTTCATAAAAGAAAAAGGAAATAGGGGAAGAAAGAGAAGGAGCATAAAATAAGAATAGGCATAAAAATAGGCATGTAACACCAGACCTAATACAGGAAATTTAGATCCACTAAAGATAGATTCTTGAATAAACTGATACAATCATTATCGCAGGCATAAGAATAACATCATGAACCGAAAAGGATTATATGCCTGATGTACAACAAAGATAGGCCTGATTTAATCAATGAAAATAACCTCTAAGGCATGTAAAGACATAGGTTCAATAAAAGGATAGGAATAAATCTGAAAAGATTATCTTACAATCGGGCATAGACTTTGATTCATTTTATTACATGTTAAGATTACAATCAGGTGTTCAAATCTGAAAATAACATGAACTTACCTTGCTAGGATTAAGAAAAGATAATCGAATCGTTGTTGTTGCAGGAACTCTAATTTTGATGTTGATTTATCTTTGTAGTTGATTGTTGATGAAGAACTTCTAAATTGATTAAGGATTTTAGAGGCGGCGGCTAAGAAAATTGAGAGTTCAGCAGCATAGAGGCGTCATAAGGAATTGTTATGAATTAGGGTTAGGTCTAGGCACTAATTTATAGGTGTAGAGAGTGTTTTAGAGCCTTTAGATCACCATAGAAGCCATCAAGTCCGTCCAGCACATCAAACATCATCACTGCCCAAATCTGGCTAATGGGGTCGACCCCTACAAGGGGGGTCGACACCTATGTCGACCCCAAAATGTCTGGGTCGACACTGGTTTCGATCAAGCGGGTCTCGGGTCGAAACCCCAAACGTGGCTGGTTCCGCGTTTTGCCTTCCTGCTTCCGCTGTTTTGAATATTTTTGAATATAAATTGATTTTATTTTATTTATGTATACCAACTTCCAACCTCAATAACTTCTTCATACTGTATCTGTAATACCCCGAATTTCAGTTAACACTGATATTCACTAATTACAGAATTAATAATCTCAGATGTGAGAATTAGGGGAAACGGGTTACATCATTGTGTTCGTCTCGGAAAAATACGCGAAATAGAGTCCGAAATTTTGTAAATCGGAGTCCGTATGACCCGGTTAAGGCCCAAAGAAGTTTTCGGGAAATTTGAATTTTCGAAACATGCAGAAATGGGGGCCAGGCGGGAAAACTCCTGCCCAGCCAAGTCGACTTGGCTGTCGACAAAGCTGTCGACTTGCATGTGCCTGTCGACTTGGCAGTCGACAGGGCTGTCGACTTGCCCTGTCGGCTGATTTTGGCCTGGGTGCGTTTTGGGCTGTGTTTTGGAGGGCTGGACGAAATCTGATGGCTCTAAATAGAATTAGGGTTAATCTAAGGGTTAGAAACATATCCTAATCCTATAAATAAGACCCTAAGCTAGCCCTAAATGATCATAATCCTATCCTCTAACTAAACTATGCCAAAATTTTCTATGATCATGGCCTCCACTCAAAACCCTAGCCTCCATCCTCTTTCTAAACTATTTCTATGAAGGCTTTCATGTTCATACAAGCATTTTTAAGTTGTATGAGTGATCATTAGCTTGCATTCATCATCAAGTTGCAAGCTTTATTTTCAAGGCTAGAGTTTTTGGGTGATTTTTGGCAAGGGTTTGCTTATTGGAGTTTAGTGGTGAGTTTCTATAGCCTTAATAATCAATTGTTAAATTGATTTTGATAGGATATGATAAGATATGGCTATGTTTGTGGATCAATGTGTTTATGCAAGTTTAGTATAGTGTATGTTGTGTGTTTTGCAAGTTTTATGCTATATGTTATGCAAGTTTAATGCTATGTTTTATGATGCTCATTATGCAAAACACTATGTTGAACATTAATTCATATGTAACATGTTATGCAAGCTATATGTGAGATTATATGCAAGTTCATATGTAACATGTTATGCAAGCTATATGTGAGATTATATGCAAGTTCATATGTAACATGTAATGCAAGTTATGTGCATGATTATATGCAAGTTCATATGTAACATGTTATGCAAGTTATGTGTTTGGTTATATGCAAGTTATGTGCATGATTATATGCACGTTCATATGTAACATGTTATGCAAGTTATGTGTTTGGTTATATGCAAGTTATGTGCATGATTATATGCAAGTTCGTATGTAACATGTTATGCAAGTTATGTGTTTGGTTATATGCAAGTTAACATGTGACATGCTATGCAAGTTCACACCTTTGTATGACATAAGAATCATATGCAAGTTACCCCCATTGTGACATATGTGCTTCATGCAAGTTTGGGTTAAATGCTAGTTGGGTTTAATGTATGCTCATATATGCAAGTTGACACCTTTTAAACCCATGATAAAGTTATATGCTATGTTGGTTAAACCCATGGCATTTGTGATGAATCTTCCCTTTATTATGTCATGTTATGAGAACGAATTACGTGGGGAACGATGGGGTTAATATGCATGTTAATAAAATGGTGTGAAATGGGTATGCTTAAGCATAACATAAAGTGAATGGACATAATTGGGAATTTACCTATTAAGTTAGGTCTACCCATATTATGGAATTGGGAATTTACCTATTAAGTTAGGTCTACCCATATTATGGAATTGGGAATTTACCTATTGAGTTAGGTCTACCCATATTCTTGAAATTGGTAATTAATTAGGGATAATTAATACAAATTATGGGGGTGATTAATTAGGTGTAATTAATCGACTAAGACACGAGGTTGGACCCTTTTGTAGCATAAGACTGCCCGGAACCGACCGGCAAATCCAGCGGCTACAAATGATTGGCCCAATGTGAGAGGTCTTAGTCATAAACTAAATACGTGACAAGTGTAAAGACACGAGGTGAGACTCTGTTATGGTGTAAGGCTGCCCGGAACCAACCGGCATATCCAGCTGCCATAAAAGACAGTCTAATGTGAGAGGTCTTTACAAAGGTTACGATCTTAATTAATTAAGAAACACTTAACCAAATTAGCATGTAGTGGGGCATGAGGGGTTAAGTGGGTGCCTTGGGTGGCATGTAGTAACTAGTGGGGGTGCCTTGGGTGGCATGAGGAAACTAGTGGGTTGCCTTGGGTGGCAATAGAAAATACGATTAGAATACTTAACCAAAGTGGAACATGTAATTAAACATGATTAAAGGGTTAAGTAAGGGCCTTGGGTGGCATGTGGAAATCTAGTGGGTGCCTTGAGTGGCAATTAAAATATGATTAAAAGACTTAACCAAAATTTATAACATGTAAGTGGACATGGTTAAAGGGTTAAGTGGGATTCACTAGAAATGACAAAGCTTAGGTGGGTAGCTTGTGGGGGCCCATTTCAACCAATATCCCAAACGTATCTTTGTGGGCTCGACCCAAGTCGAGGACGGGACACGCATATTGGGCTTGACTGTAAGAGGCCAAAACGGGTTAGCGGTGGCAACGCAAGTCCAACGGGTTTCATATGCGTGTGTGGACCCGGGCTGGTAAGTAAGACGTTGTTGCATCGTGTAGGTATAAGCCGTGCACCGTTGATATTATCAGGTTGTCACTTTGGGGAATGATACACCCCACTGTGGGGCCAGCACGGGTATCTACGTTAGGGAGCCGATCGCTTGGGGAGTAGTGGGTACACCTAGTGGAGATAGGGGCAGACGACACCTATGTAGTCAGCTAGGGGTACACGAAACTACTATTAAAAATTACTAAGTACACTTAGTGGGATCAACCTTAAGTAGGAATTACCCTTGGGTCGGTAGAACTGGTGTGGTGTAGTGTAGAAATTACCCTTGGGTGGGTAGATCTGGGATGGTGCAGTGTAGAAATTACCCTTGGATGGGTAGATCTGGGGTGGTGCAGTGTAGTAATTATCCTTGGGTGGGTAAATGCGTCTTTTCGGTTATCTTAGTACATCCTGTGTTTAGTTGGCTACTTAGTGTAGTCATTATCCCCAGAGGTACCGTACCTTGTTTATATCATACCCTAATTACTTTAATGATTGTATTGTTAAGGTTATAGGACTCGCTCAGACTTATGTCTGACCCCGTTGTTTTTTTATCTTTTTTCCCAACCCTCAGGTTTTCAGAGTGGGCCTAGCACTAGTGGGCTTTGATCAGACTGCTTTATCTATCTTTTGGAGCTTGGACCGTGGATGTAAAGCTCAGTTTATCTTTTCTATTATGGCTATTAAGTTATGTAGTGGGATTATGTACTTTTGTTTTATCAGGATGGATATTATGTACTTGACTCTTGTTTATGGTTTTGGTGTAACCAAACATGTTTTACTTTCCGCTGCAATGAAATGATGTTTTAAATTCTCAAGTATTACTTATATCTGTCTTGTTGTAATTTTTCTGTTCTATATTCACTTAAAATACTCCACCGATGTTATGGCATTCCCTTAGTGAGTGACCGTAGCGGGTGTGGGGTGTTACACGTGGTATCAGAGCTTAAGGTTACCAGAACAGATAATTTTTTTAGAAAAAACTATTTTCTAAGAATATTTTTGAAAGGAGTATTTTCAAAAACATGTCTTTTAAGAGAAAAGTTTTTGAAAGAAAAGCATAATCCCCGATAGCCATATCTTTATCTTTCGAATTCTCCGTTTTGAATCTCTTCCTCTCTCGTTTTGAGTTTCCCCTCCGTGTATAGATGATCTTTCTAAGATAGATAAGAATGGAAAACCACTTCAAGGGACTTAGACGTTAGTCGGATTAGAAGTTGGTTCAAGAAGGAGGAGGACTGGTAGGTACCTATTGGATAGACGATGGGAGGAAGGCTCAAATAGTTGTTTGGTTAATGAAGGATGAAACCTCATTGGTGGGAGGTTACGAGTGGAGAATGGGAAGAAGAAGGCGAGTAGTTATCCTTTTGGGAGGAATAGGACACCTTATTAGGGTTGTCCAAAGGGGCAAGGGCAAGGTATGGAATCTTCTGGAGGGTAGTTGTATTCCCTCACGGCTAGTGTACCAGATGGGGATAAGACCGTCTAGGTTGGAATTTGGATTTCTTTATTATCCGGTTCGAACTTTAATTGATTCTGACGCATCGAGTTCGTTTATCTCATCATTGTTAGTTGAGACACTGCACTTAGACACCAGTTTAGTAGATGATCCCTTAGTTGTTTCAAACCCAATTGGGGCTCCATGATGTGTTTGGGTTTGAAAGTTTCTATACTTAGCGTTGAGTTTAGATGTGATGCTTTTTGGGCTTCACGGGCTATGGGTTAGTTTTGGGCATGGACTGGTTATCCAGTAGGGGTGCCGTTCTTGATTTTGAAGGGAGAGTTGTTAGGCTTATGACCCGCTTGGGTAACACTCTCGAGATCTCTTGTAATCCCATGGAATCTGTTATGCTAAGTTATCTAGAATCGCTTGACACGTCGGTCGAGAGTTTGCGATCTGTTAGAGTGGTCCGGGAATACTCGGATGTGTTTGAGGAGGTGAAGGGCTTACCTCCGGAGCGGGAGATTGACTTCCGAATATATCTGGTAGACAATGCCAAACCAGTATCTTGTCCAGTGTGCCACATGGCTCCTCGTGAGAGGAGGGAACTCCATAAGCAAGTAGGCGATTTGCTTGAGAAGGGGTTCATAAGACGAAGTATATCGGAGTGGGGTGCTCCAGTAGTTTTTGCCACGAAGGCGGATGGGTCCCTCAGACTTTGTGTAGGCTAAAGAGAACTAAATAAACTCACAAAGAAGAATAGACACCCATTGCCGAGGATTGATGATCTCTTTGATCAGTTAGTTGGCGCCTCAGTATTTTCGCAGTTGGACTTAGCTACAGGGTTTCGTCAGTTGAGAGTGGCTGAGGATAGTATAGAGAATACTGCCTTTAGGACTCCGGATGGTTTTTTATGAGTGGCTGGTGATGCCATTTGGTTTGACGAACGCCCCCGCATACTTTATTGATTTGATGAGAAGGGTGTTTAGGGAGTACCTAAATAAGTTCGTGATTGTCTTTGTAAATGACATCTTGGTCTTTCCTAGGAGCGAAATAAGTTTTCGTATGTGCTCAATAGGTTGAGCAAAGCCAGTTATGGGATAAACGGTGGTTTTGGAGCGAGACTGGCGAGGACATCTAGAGTTGGACAAGGGCTTAATTATTTAGCCGTTTTTACTAGTATCATCTCACGTAGGTCGTCTGAATTCGAAGGAGGTATCCCTTGGGTGTTTGTCTGATATTGGTTTAGGCCTTTGGGGCTTGCATTTGGGGGATGTCGAGTTCGACTAGGGTGGTCTGCGTGAGAGATGGATAGTTGTGACGATTTTGCATGGGAGAATATCCTGATTTTCTCTAGAAGTGGAGAAAAGCATGCCCTACATCTTAGGGAAGTGTTGGAGACTCTTTGAGCGCATTGTCTTAAGACAACAAAGGTGGATGGAATACTTAGCATCCTATGAGTTTGAGATAGCGTATACCCCTGGCAAGGGTAACGTGGTGGCAGACGCCTTAAGCAGAAAAAGGCTGTCTTTGAGTCCATTGTTCGTGGAATGGCGAAGCTTGGAGTTTATTTCTATGTTTGACTTTAGACCTTCCGTTGACTTTGTACCCGGTTTGCTAGCCTCCTTGGAGGTTAGGCCTACTCTTTTGGGACGGATTGGCGAGGCACAGCGAGACGACCCACAGTTGGTTGAGTTAGTAGAGAAGCTCATAAGGGGGGGAGTCGTCCAGCCATTTGAGTAGGTACACCCTAGATGGTAAGGGGTGGTTGCGTAGAGACGGTAGACTTTGTGTACCGCAAGACGAGGGTTTGAGGAAGGCTATACTTGATGATGCACATCGGTCGAAGATGACCATTCATCCCGGTGGGGACAAGATGTACCAAGACATGAAGCGAGTTTTCTTTTGGGCCGGTATGAAGAAAGATGTGGCCGAGTATGTCGCTAGATGCTTGGTGTGCTAGCAAGTGAAAGCGGAGCAGAAGAAACCCGGTGGGTTGCTTCACCCATTGGAGGTTCCGCTATGGAAGTGGGATAGTGTCTCGATGGATTACCGAGATCGAGGAAGGGTAATACGGGAATTTGGGTTGTGGTAGACAGACTTACTAAGAGTGCCCATTTTATACCCGTGAAGAGTAAGAGGACTGCTCAATGGCTAGCTTCAATCTACATTCGAGAGATTGTTAGATTGCATGGTGTACCTTCCAGCACAGTGAGTGATCGAGATCCTATCTTCACTAGCGAGTTTTGGAAGAGTTTGAAAGAGGCGGTAGGGACTCAGTTGTGTTTGAGCACCGCAAATCATCCTCAGACGGACGACCAGACCGGGAGGGTGAATCGCATTTTAGAAGACCTTTTGAGGCTATGTATCTTAGATTTTGGAGGTACATGAGAAGAGCATCTTCCATTGGTGGAGTTCGCATATAATAACAGCTTTCAGTCTAGTATTGGCATGGCTCCTTTCGAAGCTTTTTATGGAAGGCCTTGTCGATCACCTACATGTTGGTGGGAATCTACGGATAAGATCTTGCTTGGGACCGATATGGTTAGGAAGACTTCGGAAAAGATTGATTTGATTCGAAGAAGGATGAAAGCGGTGCAAGACAGACAGAAATCTTATGCGGACAAGAGGAGAACAGAGCTTGAGTTTGATTTTGGGGACATGGTCTTTGTCAAAGTATCTCCGTTACGGAATGTGGTTCGCTTTGGATCTGTTGGGAAGTTAGCACCAAGGTTTGTTGGACCGTTTCCTATTAAGGAAAGGATTGGACAAATGGCCTATAGAGTGGAGTTGCCCGACAGACTTAGTGGTGTACATAATGTATTCCATGTGTCACATTTGAGGAAGTGCCTACATGAGACCGCAGAGGTGGTAGAGCCAAGCTTGCTTAGAGAAGTAGAGATAGAGCGTGATGCGACTATTCGACGAGCTCCTACACGCATCCTTGGGTCAGAGATTAAGAGGTTGAGAAACAGGGAGGTTCAACTAGTCAAAGTGCAATGGGGAGAAGATGAGAGCAATGCTACTTGGGAGACGGAAGCGAAAATGCGTTCATTATACCCATTCCTTTTTTAGGGTATATCTTTTAACTTCTCCTTTATCGTTTGTCTAGTACTTATCTTATCTTTAGTATGTCCTCTTGTTAGTGCCTTTGACCTTTAGATAGGGTAAACCTATGGTTGAAATATGTGTTTGAGACATGTTATGATTGATGGATGCATGTGGATGCAAGTGTTTGCTAGTGGTTGCTCGTGGATGCATGTACACACTCTAGACACTAGATCGGCTCAATCACTTCATATTGCATATTGCATATAATTGTGTGTAGGTAGCTATATTTATGGATGTATAATGGTTGTGTTATCATATGGATGATGCATTTTGGTGAATGATTGTGCACTCATGTAGATATAGTATGTGTCGATAGGGTTCTTTCGCATACATATTGGATGCATGGCACTATCACGGTTTGCATATGTTCATACATTAGATAGGGAACATATACACACACTTTCTGCATATGCTCATACAACAGTAGAAATTGTTTTAAGGACAATGGATGCCCGTGTTTGATGGATTGAGTAGATGGTTGTTTGGATGGTAGGATATGCATTCTCCTTAACTTGGAGATTTCGGGGACGAAATCCTTTAAGGAGGGGAGAATGTAACACCCCGAATTTCAGTTAACACTGATATTCACTAATTACAGAATTAATAATCTCAGATGTGAGAATCAGGGGAAACGGGTTACGTCATTGTGTTTGTCTCGGAAAAATACGCGAAATAGAGTCCGAAATTTTGTAAATCGGAGTCCGTATGACCCGGTTAAGGCCCAAAGAAGTTTTCGGGAAATTTGAATTTTCGAAACATGCAGAAATGGGGGCCAGGCGGGAAAACTCCCGCCCAGCCAAGTCGACTTGGCTGTCGACAGGGCTGTCGACTTGCCTGTGCCTGTCGACTTGGCAGTCGACAGGGCTGTCGACTTGCCCTGTCGGCTGATTCTGGCCTGGGTGCACCAGTTTGAGTTTTGGGCTGTGTTTTGGAGGGCTGGACGAAATCTGATGGCTCTAAATAGAATTAGGGTTAATCTAAGGGTTAGAAACACATCCTAATCCTATAAATAAGACCCTAAGCTAGCCCTAAATGATCATAATCCTATCCTCTAACTAAACTATGCCAAAATTTTCTATGATCATGGCCTCCACTCAAAACCCTAGCCTCCATCCTCTTTCTAAACTATTTCTACGAAGGCTTTCATGTTCATACAAGCATTTTTAAGTTGTATGAGTGATCATTAGCTTGCATTCATCATCAAGTTGCAAGATTTATTTTCAAGGCTAGAGTTTTTGGGTGATTTTTGGCAAGGGTTTGCTTATTGGAGTTTAGTGGTGAGTTTCTATAGCCTTAATAATCAATTGTTAAATTGATTATGATAGGATATGATAAGATATGGCTATGTTTGTGGATCAATGTGTTTATGCAAGTTTAGTATAGTGTATGTTGTGTGTTTTGCAAGTTTTATGCTATATGTTATGCAAGTTTAATGCTATGTTTTATGATGCTCATTATGCAAAACACTATGTTGAACATTGATTCATATGTAACATGTTATGCAAGCTATATGTGAGATTATATGCAAGTTCATATGTAACATGTTATGCAAGCTATATGTGAGATTATATGAAAGTTCATATGTAACATGTAATGCAAGTTATGTGCATGATTATATGCAAGTTCATATGTAACATGTTATGCAAGTTATGTGTTTGGTTATATGCAAGTTATGTGCATGATTATATGCAAGTTCATATGTAACATGTTATGCAAGTTATGTGTTTGGTTATATGCAAGTTATGTGCATGATTATATGCAAGTTCGTATGTAACATGTTATGCAAGTTATGTGTTTGGTTATATGCAAGTTAACATGTGACATGCTATGCAAGTTCACACCTTTGTATGACATAAGAATCATATGCAAGTTATCCCCTTTGTGACATATGTGCTTCATGCAAGTTTGGGTTAAATGCTAGTTGGGTTTAATGTATGCTCATATATGCAAGTTGACACCTTTTAAACCCATGATAAAGTTATATGCTATGTTGGTTAAACCCATGGCATTTGTGATGAATCTTCCCTTTATTATGTCATGTTATGAGAACGAATTACATGGGGAACGATGGGGTTAATATGCATGTTAATAAAATGGTGTGAAATGGGTATGCTTAAGCATAACATAAAGTGAATGGACATAATTGGGAATTTACCTATTAAGTTAGGTCTACCCATATTATGGAATTGGGAATTTACCTATTAAGTTAGGTCTACCCATATTATGGAATTGGGAATTTACCTATTGAGTTAGGTCTACCCATATTCTTGAAATTGGTAATTAATTAGGGATAATTAATACAAATTGTGGGGATGATTAATTAGGTGTAATTAATCGACTAAGACACGAGGTTGGACCCTTTTGTAGCATAAGACTGCCCGGAACCGACCGGCAAATCCAGCGGCTACAAATGATTGGCCCAATGTGAGAGGTCTTAGTCATAAACTAAATACGTGACAAGTGTAAAGACACGAGGTTAGACTCTGTTATGGTGTAAGGCTGCTCGGAACCAACCGGCATATCCAGCTGCCATAAAAGACAGTCTAATGTGAGAGGTCTTTACAAAGGTTACGATCTTAATTAATTAAGAAACACTTAACCAAATTAGCATGTAGTGGGGCATGAGGGGTTAAGTGGGTGCCTTGGGTGGCATGTAGTAACTAGTGGGGGTGCCTTGGGTGGCATGAGGAAACTAGTGGGTTGCCTTGGGTGGCAATAGAAAATACGATTAGAATACTTAACCAAAGTGGAACATGTAATTAGACATGATTAAAGGGTTAAGTAAGGGCCTTTGGTGGCATGTGGAAATCTAGTGGGTGCCTTGAGTGGCAATTAAAATATGATTAAAAGACTTAACCAAAATTTATAACATGTAAGTGGACATGGTTAAAGGGTTAAGTGGGATTCACTAGAAATGACAAAGCTTAGGTGGGTAGCTTGTGGGGGCCCATTTCAACCAATATCCCAAACGTATCTTTGTGGGCTCGACCCAAGTCGAGGACGGGACACGCATATTGGGCTTGACTGTAAGAGGCCAAAACGGGTTAGCGGTGGCAACGCAAGTCCAACGGGTTTCATATGCGTGTGTGGACCCGGGCTGGTAAGTAAGACGTTGTTGCATCGTGTAGGTATAAGCCGTGCACCGTTGATATTATCAGGTTGCCACTTTGGGGAATGATACACCCCACTGTGGGGCCAGCACGGGTATCTACGTTAGGGAGCCGATCGCTTGGGGAGTAGTGGGTACACCTAGTGGAGATAGGGGCAGACGGCACCTATGTAGTCAGCTAGGGGTACACAAAGCTACTATTAAAAATTACTAAGTACACTTAGTGGGATCAACCTTAAGTAGGAATTACCCTTGGGTGGGTAGAACTTGTGTGGTGTAGTGTAGAAATTACCCTTGGGTGGGTAGATCTGGGGTGGTGCAGTGTAGAAATTACCCTTGGGTGGGTAGATCTGGGGTGGTGCAGTGTAGTAATTATCCTTGGGTGGGTAAATGCGTCTTTTCGGTTATCTTAGTACATCCTGTGTTTAGTTGGCTACTTAGTGTAGTCATTATCCCCAGAGGTACCGTACCTTGTTTATATCATACCCTAATTACTTTAATGATTGTATTGTTAAGGTTATAGGACTCGCTCAGACTTATGTCTGACCCCGTTGTTTTTTTATCTTTTTTCCCAACCCTCAGGTTTTCAGAGTGGGCCTAGCACTAGTGAGCTTTGATCAGACTGCTTTATCTATCTTTTGGAGCTTGGATCGTGGATGTAAAGCTCAGTTTATCTTTTCTATTATGGCTATTAAGTTATGTAGTGGGATTATGTACTTTTGTTTTATCAGGATGGATATTTTGTACTTGACACTTGTTTATGGTTTTGGTGTAACCAAACATGTTTTACTTTCCACTGCAATGAAATGATGTTTTAAATTCTCAAGTATTACTTATATCTGTCTTGTTGTAATTTTTCTGTTCTATATTCACTTAAAATACTCCACCGATGTTATGGCATTCCCTTAGTGAGTGACCGTAGCGGGTGTGGGGTGTTACAGTATCCGTTTTACGCAAACTTAGACTCTATCTCAAGCGAAATTCCGAGAGAACGCAATGGCGCAACCCGTTACACCTAATTCTTCTTTTAATAATTAATTATTCCTTAATTTACTAATTTTAAATATTTAAAATTACGGGGTGTTACACAACCGATCCAGGGTTACCCAGACTGTGTAATCCTGAGGCATTTGCTAGAGTGTCTCGAAGCCGAGGAGGAGTATATCCCTTGCCTCGACTCATGATGGGATCCAAATTTCCAATACGAAATTGCAGATTTGAGTGTACCTTATATATGGCAACATGATATATGGTACCCACACTGTCTAGGATTGATATTTATGATTGAATTTGCTTTTGAAACATAAATGCACTAAAATAATATCAAATGATTTTGCTTTACACGTATGAAGCATATTTTGGCCATTATAAGGTAAAACTCTACCCCTCGGCTTGCGTTGCATTGTGTGATGGGACTTGAGTCTTATAACAACTTCATTTTTTATAAAAAGCATTGCGTTGTTCAAAAGATTTACTTTATTTCATGCATCGGCAATTACTGGAGTAAACCCGTTCCGCGAAAGTGGCGTGGTCCTATGATTTGCCTTGTTACTGTTGTTTAACAGGTTAAGTAGATTTCTCATACCAGTCCCATGGCTGACTCGTAGTTTATTTCACTTTGCAAACTCGGGTGCCCTTATTTTCACACGGGCAGCCTAGTGACAGGTTATATTTTGGCTTTTGCACTGCAACAGGGAGTGCACCTTCTGGCTTGTATGGTGAAGACTAGATCTCTTAGTATTTTGGCTATTTGACCTTCCGCCATTAGTATCTTATGTATATGATTCCGCTCGATGTAGTCAGATTTACTTCTATTATGTATCTATGATGTATATGTCCCAGTGATCTTGATGTAGACTGGTCATTTCCTTTTGTGCACTAAGTTGTATCCTACACTGTGCTACTCTAATGTTATTACATATTATGATTCTGCTGTCGTATTGATGTAAATTATTCTATTTTCTGTTTATGCTATTATATGTTCTCTGCTAATGATGATTAATGTGTTATATTCCAATGATTATCCTTAATTCCATGATACGGGGTTTTGAGATCGTCACACAAGTCGTCTATTCTTGGGAGTGGGTGCCTATTCTTCTTGATCAGCTTGTTTAGCTCCCTATAATCCACACATAGGCAAAGTGAACCATCCGCTTTGGTTGCGAACACTACTGGAGCAACCCATTTAGAAATACTCTGCCTTATGAACCCCTTTTCGAGCAACTCTTTAACTTGCTTGATGAGCTCCTTCCTTTCCCTTGGAGCCATGTGTCTAACAGGTAAAGCAACTAGTTTTGCATTATCAACTAGGTATATGTGGAAATCTATCTCTCGCTTTGGAGGTAAACCCTTCACTTCTTCAAAGACATCTGAGTACTCACGGACTACTCTAACTGATTGCAAATTTTCAACATACACATCAAGAGATTCTAGGTAGCTAAGCATAACAGAATTCATAGGATTACAAGAGATTTCGAGAGTATTAACGAGGCGAGTCATAAGTCTAACCACTCTCTTTTCACAATCAAGAATGGCACCATTACTGGATAACCAATCAATGCCTAGAATCGACCCATAGCCCGTGAGACCCAAAACATAAGCATTACATCTAAACCCAACGCTTAGTATAGAAATTTCCAAATCCAAACAAATCATTGATAAATAAGCCGAACCCCCAATTGGATTTGAAACAACCATGGGACCTTTACTATACTAGTATCTAGGTGCAGAGATTCAACTAGGGCAGTAGATATAAAAGAGTGCGAAGCGCCAGAATAAAAAAAAACGAACATGATGATCAGAAAGATAAACTAAACTCTCAAAAGAAATATTTATACCTCTTTCTTGCGTAGGTACTATGAGAGTGTGAATCTGCCCTCCAGAAGTAGATGTAGTCCTCCTCCCTTGCATTCTTGGGCAGTCCTTGGCCATATGTCCTGTCTCGCCGCATTGAAAACAATCACTCATCTTCCTCTTCTTCTTCCTGCAGTCCTTAACTAGATGTCCAGGTATGCCACAAAAATTACACTTTCTCTTGTCACGGGGGTTGTTATTCTTTCCGCCCTTCTTGGAATCCGTCTTCTTATTCTGCGATCCCTCCACTTTCTTGTCTAGAGGTTCTTCCATCTTCGCCTCTTTCTTCCCATCCTTGCTTTCCTCCTGTAACAGTGCCATGTCCACCAATCTCTCATAGGTCGCGCCCATAGGTATATGGGACATAGCTAGGCCGTGCAGTGGCTCATTTAACCCTTTAGCGAAAAGGAGAGCCTTTTTATGTGGAGTGTTACCAACTCCAGTCCGAATCTAGCCAGGTGGTTGAACTTGTTGACGTATTATTTAACCGAGAGGCTTCCCTATTTGAGTGTTAAGAACTTCTCCATCTGTAGACTTTGTTCAACTTGCGAGAGGAACTTCATTTCAAACCTCATTCTGAAATCCTCCCAAGTCTCAACTGGTCTCTCAGCATTAGTAACTTCCTACCAGAAAGAGGCTTCGTCCTTAAGTAACCATACAGCCAACTGTATCTTCTGCCTATCGTCCACTTCGAAGATAACAAACAAGTCTTATGTTTCCTTGAGCTAGTTTCTTGCTTCCACGAATGATTCAGTCCCATTAAAGTTCTTTCCGCCCATAGCTCGAAAGTCTCTACATATCTTCGAGAAAGCATTCACACACGGAGGAGGAGGAGGAGGAGGAACGATGGGTACAGCTGGAGGAACGTTTCCTTGGCCTTCGGCGGGTGTCGTGGCCTCCAAATACCTACGGAACCATCTGGGTATTGTGACTCCCTCTGGAAGATAAAGATCCCCAGACATGATGAAATGAAAAGAAAAGATTCAAAACAAAGGATAAAAAGATAGTGCATATGGCTTTGGGGAATATGCCTTTAAAATAAAACAACACTTTTCTTGAAAATGCTTCTTTAAAGCTCCTTTTTCGAAAGATAGTTTTCAAAAAAAAATATCTGATCTGGAAACCATCAGCTTTGATACCAAGTGTAACAACCCACCTTTGTTAAGGTCACTCACAAAGGGAATGCATTAACTTCGGTGAAGCATTATAGGTAAAAGATACAGATAATTTACAAGACAGACATACAAACAGCGAAAAAACTTGAATTATTTCATAAGCAGTGTGGTTTAATCAAAACATTACAACCATTGTTTCAAAACCCAACTTCCAAGTCATTACAATAAAACCTCTGTCTTGTTTAAAAACTCCAAATACATAAAGAAGCATAAAACAGTAGTAAAGTGGCATAAATCCCCAATAAAAGTGTAACCATAGCCATAGCCCAAGAAAAGAGAGTCCAAGCAATACATCTACTTTCTTCAAGCTGGAAAAGGTCTGAACTAAGCTGAAGTATTCCCTCCCTGCGGACCTGTAGTAAAGTGGCATAAATCCCCAATAAAAGTGTAACCATAGCCATAGCCCAAGAAAAGAGAGTCCAAGCAATACATCTACTTTCTTCAAGCTAGAAAAGGTCTGAACTAAGCTGAAGAATTCCCTCCCTGCGGACCTTGGGGGGGAACGGAAGAAAAGAAGACGAAAGAAAATGGGTCAGACATAAGCCTGGTAAGCCCAGCGATCTTTCAGCATGTAAACAAGAAAAAAGAACATGACATGAATAAACTGAATATAAGACAATACCATAGTAACAAGGTAACATAAGACAAGGTAAGGCAAGATAAACTGAATATGGTATCGCACTCATTCCTATTTCTCTACACCTACTAACAATTGTTTCAACAATCCTCATGTGTTCATAGTAAAGTGATCCCTTTATCGATCGGCTTCTACACGCATGTATTTATTACTTATGTCATTCGGCCCCGCTTGGTTGTAGATACCTGTGCTGGTTCCACCATGGGGTGTATCGATCCCTATGATGGCAACCCGACACAATTCAAGATGCACAGTGTATAATACTGATGCCCAATGCCTGATTTTTCCATTTCGGAGTACGTGCACGCCCGTACTCCATCGGAACCTACACTGACGCACCACCCGCCACTATTTTGACCGCTTATAATCAGCACAGTAATCGTGCCCCACATTTCCTAGTTCAGGGTTCCGTGATACATCTATGTGGGTTATTACTGAAATGGGTCCCCGATACTAGGATTTCCTAACCAACATGTTATAACGGTTAAATGTTCTCAATTTTACCTAACCCCACCCATTTGTTTAATTAACATGTTGCATTGGTTAAGTGTTGTCTACGTTAACTTAATCCTACCATTCTTAGCATGCCTGTTCATTGGTATTAATTGATTTATTAATGCACCAACCTCTCACATTAGAACTGTTGTTTGCGGCTGCTGGATGTGCCGGGCGGTTCCAGGAAGACTTCTACCACAAACTCATTCTAACCTCGGGTTTTGGGCCTAATGCGCTAACCTCTCACATTAGATCTGTTGTTCGATCGCTAGATGTGCCGGGCGGTTCTGGGAATGTAACAACCCAGAAAATTAGAACTAGTTTAAAAATTTATTAGGAAGTTTTGTGCCTGAATTTTTGTTTCAAGTAACATATTGTTTTCTTCATTTTGTTAAATTGAAACTAAATCTGTATAAGTTATATCGCAATGATTTATTTTAGACCATTAGTTTTATAAGTTTAATTTGGAGTCTAACTTATAGATCCAAGATTCTGTGTTCATTTTAATAAATAAAATTTTATCTTAAAGATTTATTTGAACTTTATGCTCAATTAGTTAAATGTTAAATTGGTGGTCCATGTTTTATCTTTCCTAATTAAGTGTAACACTAGACTGGATAGTTTATATGTATACGTTATATTTATATATATATATATTAATTTTATTTAACATTGAACCTATTAAATGTATGTATGAAATAAATTATGTCTATTTTAAATTTAGTATTGACATTAATTGTAATATTGCCATTAATTGTATTAACTTAATTAAAATATAGCTATCTAAGAATAATTATGTGTTAATTGAAATCAATGCTTTGTTTATAGAAAACTTGCATTTATCTTAAAAAGAATATTCTAATAAAATTAATTGATTTAAATTTGGAACCATGAACTAAGGAAACACATGATTTTTAGCGTGTGGATATTTATCTGTATGCTATGTAATAGCGGTCACATTATGTTTCTTTTAATTGTGTATTAATGAAACTAATGAGAATAATTTTAATATATGGAGGCTAATGAATTTAATAATGTGACATATATATTATAAGAAGTGACTGTTTTACCTTTTGTATTTATTAGTAGTTTTCTCATTTGTCATATTTCAAAATTGCCTATAAATTGATTCTAATTCATTCATATGTACAGAGTTATCAATTAACCAGACTTGCAAACTATTAACTATTATGTCACAAAATTGAGGAATGAACCTATTTTCTATATATATATATATATATATAAAATAATTTTTTTTCATATCTCAGCATTGTTTATATATTTACACAAATGGATGTATTTGATGCACCTTTATAATACCATAAATTAAGTTTCATTCAAGTTTTCAATTAAAACAATCTACATGCTGTCCTTTATTTATTTTGTTTACTTATGTGATATGCCTTCTTATTACACTTACCTGCAAGCTAATACGGTATCAATTTATACCATGAATAATTTTGATTAATAGCATTTATGAATCAATCAATACAAATTAAAGAAAAATATAAAAGGTTTCTTTCTCCATTTTGTGTAATTTATGTATTCAGTTAATTACTTCTTTAAGAGAAAGAAACTTAAAGTTTTTTTTCTCCATATATATACAGTTAGGATAAATTTACGGTCAAAACATAAAATCCTATTCTAGAATACGTAGTCGCCGCCCTTTACATTTTCAATGGCTGAAAACGCACAAAAACAATTTGTTAATTCCTCCTAGTCTACCACAAATTAAAATATGAAATCAAGACAAATAATCAAGAGCAAAGCAAGATCTTTCTTCCTACGGGGATGATTAAATTTCATGAAGTATTCAGCATGGAAATCAAGCTCAGCCGTTAGCCGGCGTTTCTAGGGCTCAAGGGAGCTTCGAGTTTCACGCTATGGTGGGGGAAGGAAGGCGACGAGCAAGGCTTCGAAGTGGCGGGGTTGGATGGTGGACTCGGTGGTCGTGGGGCGTGAGATGGGGGTGACTTGAGCGTGCGTTTTGGGTTTATTTCGAACGATCCAAGGAGATGGACGAAGACGGCCGGTGTTCCCTTCACTAATCAATAATTCGATGAAATTGGTGAGATTTCTATTTTATAATATAAAATAAATTATTATTGAAATGTGAAATTTTATTTATTTCATATAAAGTTCATGCTGATGTTGTGTGTATGTTTATTCAGTGTTCGTTATGATTGTCATGAATTATTGAATTGATTGGTGTGTCTCATATTTGTTAGAATATGATTGTTGAAATTAATGGTATCATGTTTGTTAAAATTAGATTAACGATAAAATTCACTTTTATCGTTAACATGAAGCTATTTTTTGTCATTAGAATTGTAAAACATGTAAGTGGACAAAAGATTTCCTTTTTATATTGCCATTATAATTATAGGAAATGATAGCTGAAGAAAAGGAAAACAATTATAAAATAATTCTTTTGCTTGTCATTAGAGTTATAGAAATTGTATGCGATTACAATACTCTTTTATTTGTAATATAATAACGTCACTTTGCTATAGATGTTACGTTAGAATGAAAAGGTCAATTTTGTAAAAAAAAGTTTAGTTATATTTAAAATGTCATTTCATTAGAAATGTGATATTAGGTAAGAAATAACATTTTGTATAAAATGTTGCCTTAGTAAAAGAAAACACTCCTTGTTATAAAATGTTGCACTATAAAAAAAATAAAAAAAATTGTTAGGAAATGAACACAGAAAAGTATGAAAAACAAAATCACTTATTTGGTTGAGTAGGAAATTGTCATGTAAGTACCACCTTGAATAGTAAATGCTATTTATTAGGAAATGTAATGTTATATAGTAAATGACATTTATTAAAAAGTGAAATGTCATATTGGAAATGTCATTTATTAAGAAAGGTTTACACATAAAATATTACTTTATGTGACACTAGAATTAAAATAAATATCCCATGTTTGTTAAGATAATTAGAAAATAGAGGATCGTGTTTATTTTAGAAGTGACCAAAGAAATTTTTAATTAGAATGAGAATTACATTTTTATTAGAAACTGTTAATTAGAATGTTATTGAAACAAGGATATCACTAGATTAAATTAGAATGTTATTAAAACTAGAAGGTCACTAGATTAAAATGGTCTTTAGAATACATAGTATTATGTATGTAAATAAAACTCTCTTATATATGTCATTAGAGTTCAATGGAATGGATATACAATAAAAAAAAATCATTTTTATTGTAGTGTGAAACCTTAGAAAAGAGTAGATAAAAACTTCATTTTTATTACGAGTTGTTTTCATTTAAAAGATTTGACAATGAAAATTATATTTTCATTGTAGGTTGGTCACATTTATAAAGAGGGATTCATTAAAATATTCAAGTTAGTAGGTTAACATAAAAATCACATGTTTATTTTAAAGAGGGATTCATTAAAATATTCAAGTTAGTAGGTTAACATAAAAATCACATGTTTATGTTAAAAAGGGAATTCATTAAAATATTCAAGTTAGAATGGAATTGTGTTAACATAAAAATGAATCATTAAAGTATATAAGGAAGAATGAAATTTTGTTAACATAAGAATTTGCATTTTTAATGTAAATGAAAATGAGTCATAAATAAAAAAAGGGATTCAATTAAAAAGATTCTATCTTTACTGTCAATATGTTAAGATAAGAAGATTAGATTCAGAATTAGACATTTTGAAAGGTTTATTATTATTAATATAATAATAGAGGAAGTACCAAGTTTTATTGAGATTTGAAAGGGCAAGTTATAGTATTTGAAATCAAGTTATTTTGGAAATATAGAATATTCCAAAATTAAGATATTTTGAAATGAGAAACAATTTAAAATAATATTTTTAGTAGAACAATTGTATTGATTAATTAAAATTGTACTCGGACACGAGGTTAGGTCACATTTGTGGTGGAAGTCTGCCCGGACCCGACCGGCATATCCAGCAGCCACAAATGTTGGGCCTAATGTGAGAGGTCCAAGTGCGCAAATACAAATTTGGCCAAGACACGAGGTTAAGCCCAACTTGTGGGATAAGTCTGCCCGGGACCGACCGGCCTATCCAGCATCCACAAGTTGCAGGCCTAATGTGAGAGGTCTGGCCCATATTAAAATATAAATGGTAAAATAGAAAATGGACATTATTAACACCGTCATGAGTTAAATTAGAAATTGACGTTATTTTCACACTGTTATGTGTTAATAATGAAATGAATATTTTCACCTCCAAGTTTGTTATAAAAGAAAGCTACATTTTTGATGTAATAAGACAAGGATTAGAAAAGTTTTACATTTTCTTAATGTAAATGAGGATTAGAAGAAAATTTCATTTTTTTAATATAATTAAGTAAGAAAACATAAAATTTCATTTTTGTGTAATTAAGTCAATCTGCATGTGAATTAGATTGAAAGTGGAAAATTTACATTTATCATGTAAACTAATATAAAGGAGAAAAATTACATCTTATGTAATCAAGTTAAAGTAGAAAGAAGTTTACATTCTTAATGTAATTAGATTATAGAAATAACTTACATTTTTAATGTAAATTAGATTAAAAAGAAAAGTTTGCATTTTTTAATATGAGTAAGAATTAAGATTAAGTGAAAATTACATTTTCATGTAATTAAGATTTAAGGATAAAATCACATTTCCATGTAAAAAGAATTAGAGAAGAAAATTTCCTTGTCATGTAATTAGTTTTAATGTAAGTGAAACATACATTTTTATGTAACTAGATTTTCAGTGAAAATTATAATGATGGAAATTTAGTTTTAAATGAATTAGATTTCATTAAAAGATTAACTAAGTTATTATTTTTGTAGAATTGAAGTTGGCACCAAGATATATTGCATTTTGTTAGAAATTGAAATGACACAAAAATACTTACTTTTGTTAAATTATAAATGACATACAAAAATATTCATTTTTGTTGTAATGGAAATGAAACACCAAAAATACCTATTTTTTTTGTAATTGAAATGATATACGAAATATACATTTTTGTAAAATCGAAAATTGAAAGGAAAATATACATTTTGTGTATAGGATATGTATGGTAATTGAAAATGAAAACATTGTTGTGCGTGATGATATGTATCAATATTGGATAAATAAGAATATTTGTGGTTAGCAAGATATAATGTAATAAAATACATTTCATTACACATTATAAAAATAACGATATGATTTTTTTTCAAATTTAGTATGCGAGAATTATTTGGAAAGTCCGTGTTTACTCTCATTCCAAATAATGATACGACGTTCGAAGAATTGAAGACGGCGATTGAAGACCGACGATCTTCACATCGAATGGGTAACTAGTATTGAGGCCCTTGATTGATTTTCTCCCAAGACGGAGCTAAGATGGTAGTTGTCCGGACGTAGTGTTGATTTGTACGGATTTGGCTTTCGCTCAGACCCAGAGCATAAGCTTATAAATGGAAGGTGTGTCCAACATTGTACTCCTTTATGTTGTATTTATTGATTTGCTGTCGAATGTATGAATGTTTAGTGGCGGAGAATTTATTCTCTTCCTTAACACCCTTTCATATATTTCGGCAAAGGATTAGTAGTGTGATATGGAGTGAAAATGTGGCATACTAAGATGCAATGATCAAGGTTTCTTGTTGAAAATCAGGACCTTGTGGTGACGATCAAAGCATAACTTGAGTAAGCATAGCTTTGTGTATTACGTAGCTTCGCGAGCCTCACAACCCGATTGGAGTCTAAAACGGGAGAAGGGAACGCAGGGAGAGCAGCATGTTTCTTTCTAGCTAGAAGTAGTGTCAGTGATTAAACTGGTTGATATTTTACTTATGTGGATGATGGAATGAGGCGCCTCAGATGATAGGTCCTATAGGACCGGGAAACGTGTGTTCAGGAATAACTAATCCGCAACTCGTATGGTGGACCGGCCCTGCAGCTATCCAAGGGTTCACTGCGGGGGATTCTGAGACATTAGCTAGATTGTCTCGAATCGGTAAGGAGCTCCTCCCTAGCCTTGACTCATGATGGAAACCCAATTTCCAATACGACCTCATACGGTTTTGATTGTATTACTAGTATGGAGGCATAGTATATGGTAGCTATGTTTCCTAGGATTGATACATTTACTTTGAAATGTTTTTGAAACATATATACACTAATAATAATATCAAATTCGTTTTTATCGTATCAAGCATTTTTTACCATTATAAAGTAAAACTCTATCCTCTGGTTTACGTTGCATTGTGTGATGGGACTTGTGTCTTATGATTATTTCATTTTTCCAAAAAGCATTGTGTTGTTTAACTATTTACTTTAATTATGCACGGAAATCCATTAGAGTAAACCCATTCCGCGTTAGCTGCGTGGTCCTTGGATTTGCCTTATTGCTATTAGTTATATTAGTTAAGAATTCTCACACCAGTCCCATGACTAACTCGTAGTTTGTTTCACTTTGCAAACTCGGGTGCCCTCTTTTCCACACAGGCAGTCGAGTAGCTTTTTGCAGATATTTAACTCTTGAGCAAGATTTTGGATCGAAGCCTAAAGTTGTGTCCAGAGCATAGAAGTCTTCCGCTGTTTATTATATTTAAATTTATCTTCCACTGTAATTTCATTCAATGTACTTTGATATATTCTGTACTCTGATGTAACATTACTGTAATGTTTATAAAAGTCTGCTGTTATTGTTCTGATGTTGTTGTATTCCCAAAGTTAACGTACTCGGGTTTCGAACGGTCTTGGTCGACTTTGCCATCGATCGGGTCGGGCAAAAACCGAAGCCGTTACAATTGGTATCAGAGCTTTGGTTAGCTTAAATCTTTAGGGTACAACTCATTAGAGCAGAACAAAGGACTCATCAGAGATTGGATTAGTAATATCCAATAAAAATACTCATTATAGATAGGATCAGTAGTATCCTAGAATGAGAAAACTCATTAGAGATGGGGTTAGTAATGCCCTAGAATGAGTTGAGAGTGACAAGCTTAAAATTAACATATTTTGATTATATATATAATCCTCTATTAGAAAATATGAATTTTGGATATAAAAGTTATATATTTTAAAAGTTAATCAACTAATAAAATTTTGTAAACCAATGAATGAATAATGAAGAATTAAAAAAATTTAGTAGGATAATTAAAAACTTTTAAGTTCCGTTCCTTTCTGAGGACGAAAAGATTTTAAGTGGGGGAGATTGTAACAACCCAGAAAATTAGAACCAGTTTAAAATTTTATTAGGAAGTTTTGCGCGTGAATTTCTGTTTCAAGTAACATATTGTTTTCTTCATTTTGTTAAATTGAAACTAAATCTGTATAAGTTATAACGCAACGATTTATTTTAGACCATTGGTTTTATAAGTTTAATTTGGAATCTAACTTATAGATCCAAGATTCTGTGTTCATTTTAAAAAATAAAATTTTATCTTAAAGATTTATTTGAACTTTATGCTCAATTAGTTAAATGTTAAATTGGTGGTCCATGTTTTATCTTTCCTAATTAAGTGTAACACTAGACTGGATAGTTTATATATATACGTTATATTTATATATATATATATTAATTTGATTTAACATTGAACCTATTAAATGTATGTATGAAATAAATTATGTCTATTTTAAATTTAATATTGACATTAATTGTAATATTGCCATTAATTGTATTAACTTAATTAAAATATTGCTATCTAAGAATAATTATGTGTTAATTGAAATCAACGCGTTGTTTATAGAAAACTTGCATTTATCTTAAAAAGAATATTCTAATAAAATTAATGGATTTAAATTTGGAACCATGAACTAAGGAAATACATGATTTTTAGCGTGTGGATTTAGAATCCACATTTATCTGTATGCTATGTAATAGCAGTCACATTATGTTTCTTTTAATTGTGTATTAATGAAATTAATGAGAATAATTTTAATATATGGAGGCTAATGAATTTAATACTGTGACATATATGTTATAAGATTTGACTTTTTTACCTTCTGTATTTATTAGTAGTTTTCTCATTTGTCATATTTCAAAATTGCCTATAAATTGATTCTAATTCATTCATATGTACAGAGTTATCAATTAACCATATTTGCATACTATTAACTATTATGTCACACAATTGAGGAATGAACCTATTTGCTATATATATAAATAAAATAAATAAATAAAAAGTTTTTTTCCATATCTCAGCACTGTTTATATATTCACACAAATGGATGTATTTGATGCACCTTTATAATACCATAAATTAAGTTTCATTCAAGTTTTCAATCAAATCAATCTACATGCTGTCCTTTATTTATTTCGTTTACTTATGTGATATGCCTTCTTATTACACTTACCTGCATGCTAATACGGTATCAATTTATACCATGAATAATTTTGATTAATAGCATTTATGAATCAATCAATACAAATTAAAGCAAAATATAAAAGGTTTCTTTCTCCATTTTGTGTAATTTATGTATTCAGTTAATTACTTCTTTAAGGAAAAGAATCTTAAAGTTTTTTTTCCATATATATACTAGTTAGGATAAGTTTACGGTCAAAACACAAAACCCAATTCTAGAATACGTAGCCGCCGCCCTTTACATTTTCAATGGCTGAAAACGCACAAAAACAATTCGTTAATTTCTCCTAGTCTACCACAAATTAAAAAATGAAATCAAGACCAATAATCAAGAGCAAAGCAAGATCTTTCTTCCTATGGGGATGATTAAATTTCATGAAGTATTCAACATGGAAATCAAGCTCAGCCGTTAGCCGGCGTTTCTAGGACTCAAGGGAACTTCGAGTTTCACGCTATGGTGGGGGAAGGAAGGCGACGAGCAAGGCTTCGAAGTAGCAGGGTCGGATGGTGGACTCGGTGGTCTTGGGGCGTGAGATGGGGGTGACTTGAGCGTGCACTTTGGGTTTATTTCGAACGATCCAAGGAGATGGACGAAGACGGCCGGTGTTCCCTTCACTTATCAATAATTCGATGAAATTGGCGAGATTTCTATTTTATAATATAAAATAAATTATTATTGAAATGTGAAATTTTATTTATTTCATATAAAGTTCATGCTGATGTTGTGTGTATGTTTATTCAGTGTTCGTTATGATTGTGATGAATTATTGAATTGATTGGTGTGTCTCATATTTGTCAGAATATGATTGTTGAAATTAATGCTATCATGTTTGTTAAAATTAGATTAACGATAAAATTCACTTTTATCGTTAACATGAAGCTATTGTTTGTCATTAGAATTGTAAAACATGTAAGTGGACAAAAGATTTCCTTTTTATATTATCATTATAATTATAGGAAATAATAGCTGAAGAAAAGGAAAACAATTATAAAATAATTCTTTTGCTTGTCTATAGCGTTATAGAAATTGTATGCGATTACAATACTCTTTTATTTGTAATATAATAACATCACTTTGCGATAGATGTTACGTTAGAATGAAAAGGTCAATTTTGTAAAAAAAGTTTAGTTATATTTGAAATTTCATTTCCTTAGAAATGTGATATTAGGTAAGAAATAACATTTTGTATAAAATGTTGCCTTAGTATAAAGAAAACACTCCTTGTTATAAAATATTGCACTATAAAAGAAATAACAATTTTTGTTAGGAAATGAACATAGAAAAGTATGAAAAACAAATTCACTTATTTTGTTGAATAGGAAATTGTCATGTTAGTACCACCTTGAATAGTAAATGCTATTTATTAGGAAATGTAATGTTATATAGTAAATGACATTTATTAAAAAGTGAAATGTCATATTGGAAATGCCATTTATTAAGAAAGGTTTACACATAAAATAATACTTTATGTGACACTAGAATTAAAATAAATATCCCATGTTTGATAAGATAATTAGGAAATAGAGGATAGTGTTTATTTTAGAAGTGACCAAAGAAAATGTTAATTAGAATGAGGATTACATTTTTATTAGAAAATGTTAATTAGAATGTTATTAAAACAAGGATATCACTAGATTAAAGTATCATTAAATTAGAATGTTATTAAAACTAGAACGTCACTAGATTAAAATGGTCTTTAGAATACATAGTATTATGTATGTATATAAAACTCTCTTATATATGTCATTAGAGTTCAATGGAAAGGATTTGCAATAAATAAATAAATAAATAAATAAATCATTTTTATTGTAGTGTGAAACCTTAGAAAAGAATAGATAAAGACTTCATTTTTATTATGAGTTGTTTTCATTTAAAAGATTTGACAATGAAAATTATATTTTCATTGTAGATTGGTCACATTTATAAAGAGGGATTCATTAAATTATTCAAGTTAGTAGGTTAACACAAAAATCACATGTTTATGTTAAAGAGGGATTCATTAAAATATTCAAGTTAGTAGGTTAACATAAAAATCACATGTTTATGTTAAAAAGGGAATTCATTAAAATATTCAAGTTAGAATGGAATTGTGTTAACATAAAAATGAATCATTAAAGTATATAAGAAAGAATGAAATTTTGTTAACATAAGAATTTGCATTTTTAATGTAAATGAAAATGAGTCATAAATAAAAAAGGGATTCAATTAAAAAGATTCTATCTTTACTGTCAATATGTTAAGATAAGAAGATTAGATTCAGAATTAGACATTTTGGAAGGTTTATTATTATTAATATAATAATAGAGAAAGTCCCATATTTTATTAAGATTTGAAAGGGTAAGTTATAGTATTTGAAATCAAGTTATTTTGGAAATATATAATATTCCAAAATTAAGATATTTTGAAATGAGAAACAGTTTAAAATAATATTTTTAGTAGAACAATTATAATGATTAATTAAAATTGTACTCGGACGCGAGGTTAGGTCACATCTGTGGTGGAAGTCTGCCCGGAGCCGACCGGCATATCCAGCAGCCACAAATGTTGGGCCTAATGTGAGAGGTCCAAGTGCGCAAATACAAATTGGGCTAAGACACGAGGTTAAGTCCAACTTGTGGGATAAGTCTGCCCGGAACCGACCGGCCTATCCAGCATCCACAAGTTGCAGGCCTAATGTGAGAGGTCTGGCCCATATTAAAATATTAATGGTTAAATAGAAAATGGACATTATTAACACCGTCATGAGTTAAATTAGGAATTGACGTTATTTTCGCACCGTTATGTGTTAGTAATGAAATGAATATTTCACCTCCAAGTTTGTTATAAAAGAAAGTTACATTTTTAATGTAATAAGATAAGGATTAGAAAAGTTTTACATTTTCTTAATGTAAATGAGGATTAGAAGAAAATTTCATTTTTTTTATGTAATTAAGCAAGAAAACATAAAATTTCATTTTTGTGTAATTAAGTCAATCTGCATGTGAATTAGATTGAAAGTGGAAAATTTACATTTATCATGTAAATTAAGATAAAGGAGAAAAATTACATCATATGTAATCAAGTTAAAGTAGAAAGAAGTTTACATTCTTAATGTAATTAGATTATAGAAATAACTTACATTTTTAATGTAAATTAGATTAAAAAGAAAAGTTTACATTTTTTAATATGAATAAGAATTAAGATTAAGTGAAAAATTACATTTTCATGTAATTAAGATTTAAGGATAAAATCACATTTCCATGTAAAAAGAATTAGAGAAGAAAATTTCCTTGTCATGTAATTAGTTTTAATTTAAGTGAAACTTAAATTTTTATGTAAATAGATTTTCAGTGAAAATTATAACGATGGAAATTTAGTTTTAAATGAATTAGATTTCATTAAAAGATTAACAAAGTTATTAATTTGTAGAATTGAAGTTGACACCAAGATATATTGCATTTTGTTAGAAATTGAAATGACACAAAAATACTTACTTTTGTTAAATTATAAATGACGTACAAAAATATTCATTTTTGTTATAATGGAAATGAAACACAAAAAATACCTATTTTGTTGTAATTGGAATCATACACGAAATATACATTTTTGTAAAATCGAAAATTGAAAGCAAAATATACATTTTGTGTATAGGATATGTATGGTAATTGAAAATGAAAACATTGTTGTGCGTGATGTTATGTATCAAAATTGGATAAATAAGAATATTTGTGGTTAGCAAGGTACAATGTAATAAAATACATTTCATTACACATTTTAAAAATAAAGATATGAAATTGTTTTCAAATTTAGTATGCGAGAATTATTTGGAAAGTCCGAGTTTACTCTCATTCCAAATAGTGATACGACGTTCGAAGAATTGAAGACGGCGATTGAAGACCGACGATCTTCACATCGAATGGGTAACTAGTATTGAGGCTCTTGGTTGATTTGCTCCCAAGACGGGGCTAAGATGGTAGTTGTCCGGACGTAGTGTTGATTTGTACGGATTTGGCTTTCGCTCAGACCCAGAGCATAAGCTTATAAATGGAAGGTGTGTCCGACATTTTACTCCTTTATATTGTATTTATTGATTTGCTGCCGAATGTATGAATGTTTGGTGGCTGAGAATTTGTTCTCTTGCTTAACACCCTTTCATGTATTTCGGCAAAGGATTGGTAGTGTGATATGGAGTGACAATGTGGCATACTAAGATGCAATGATCAAGGTTTCTTATTGAAAAGCAGGACCTTGTGGTGACGATCAAAGCACAGCTTGAATAAGCATAACTTTGTGTATTGCGTAGCTTCGCGAGCCTCACAACCCGATTGGAGTCTAAAACGGGAGAAGGGGACGCAGGGAGAGCAACACGTTTCTTTCTAGCTAGAAGTAGCGTCAGTGTTTAAACTGGCTGATATTTTACTTATGTGGATGATGGAATGAGGCATCTCGGATGATAGGTCTTATAGGACCGGGAAACGTGTGTTCAGGAATAACTAATCCGCAACTCGTATAGTGGACCGGCCCTGCAGCTATCCAAGGGTCCACTGCGGGGGATCCTGAGACATTAGCTAGTGTGTCTCGAATCGGTAAGGAGCTCCTCCCTAGCCTTGACTCATGATGGAAACCCAATTTCCAATACGACCTCATACGGTTTTGATTGTATTACTAGTATGGAGGCATAGTATATGGTAGCTATGTTTCCTAGGATTGATACATTTACTCTGAAATGTTTTTGAAACATATATACACTAATAATAATATCAAATTCGTTTTTATCGTATCAAGCATTTTTGACCATTATAAGGTAAAATTCTAACCTCTGGTTTGTGTTGCATTGTGTGATGGGACTTGAGGCTTATGATGGTTTCATTTTTCCAAAAAGCATTGCGTTGTTTAACGGTTTACTTTAATTATGCACGACAATCCATTGGAGTAAACCCGTTCCGCGTTAGCGGCGTGGTCCTTGGATTTGCCTTATTGCTATTAGTTATATTAGTTAAGAATTCTCACACCAGTCCCATGACTGACTCGTAGTTTATTTCACTTTGCAAACTCGGGTACCCTCTTTTCCACACGGGCAGTCTGTAATGGCTGGATTTTTCAAGCTTCTGATATTTATTTTAATAAGGAGATTTAAAATATATCTGGAGTGTTCAACCAATTTTAGTGTATATAATCACCTATATATATATATATATATGAAAATATATATATGATTTATACTATAACTTAATGTATATAGGAAATATTAAATGTGAATGCCTTAACAACTTAAAAAAAAATTAGAAACACTTTTTATAACACTCTGGAGTGTAGGAATGTTAGCAACATAAAATAGATATGACAAATCCTATTTTACAACTAGCATAGGCAAGTTACCATTTTAAAAGGCAATTCCAGTGCAAACTCCATCACCTTAATAATAGATTAGGACCTTAAAGCATCATCTAATTCCCTCACTAATCTAGGCGGCTGAAATGATTTAGTAGCAAACAAATATCAGGAGAGAAATATCCATTCTCTTACACTTTGATGGCAAGTGTTGTGTAGCATTTAATGAAATCAAGCCTTGCATTAAATGCAAGCATAGGCTCATATACTTAGTAGAGACCAAAGAGAGTTTGGTAAGAAGATGTTTCGGTGAAGGATGCACTTACTTTTGCTGTAACAATTTTACACCACAAATGCAAGAGAGAGAAAGGGGGTAGGTAGAGAGTTTGTTGTAGAAAACTTTAGAGATATTTGCCTGTAAATACACGTCCAATTCCATGCATTTTCTTTTTACACAAATACAAGTTTTTGCTAAGAGTTATCATCCATTTTCAAGCAAGAATACAGGAGCTTATTTACAGGTGAGTAATCACTCACAAGTCTAGTTTCATTTGCAAGTTCTGTAAACAGTGTGTGTGTGCTTTCATAGATTATCACCAATACAAGTTCACAAGTTTATTAACACCAGTATATATGATTAGTACATCAAGTTCATGTCATCATTCAACTATGTATGCAAGTGTAAATGAAAAATATACGAGTTCATCAGCATAGTTAATCAAAGAAGACACTGCTGTTTGTTTACTGTCAAAACAACTCCTCTGTTATGTGAATCTATACCTGGTTGATCACAAATCACAAGTATACAAACATATATATATATATATGTTATACATATATACGAATATATATATATAACCTTTATAGCATGAACAAAAATCAAGTAAACATGTTTTGAATACAAGAAAACAGCAGAAGCAGTACTCTCTGTATCCACACTTTAAAATCCGAAAATCCAAACATCAGGGAATTGAATTACAGAGATTCGAATGCAATCGTGGTAGCAAATGATGATTTTTAAAAGTAGTTTCATGATTTTTAATGTCGAGATGAGGGAGAATGATCGAGATAGCCGAAAATGATATTTTGGCCAAATTCTGGCGATCGGCGAAGATGATGGTCGGGGCATGGAGCGTGGAGGAGTTGGACACATCGGAGAACATGGGAAAAATACCCCATGATTTTTCCAGTGAGTGATTCGAGCTGTCGAGCTCGATTTAGGTTTTGAGGGGGTAAATGGGTTCGACTTTTTGGCGGCGACGTGGGGGCCCCACAGGCGTGCAAGTTGGCCGAGGTTGGACGTGGAGTGACGTTGGGTCTTGGCGAAGGTGGTGGCGGCGGTGCGAGGTGCTCCGATGGTCTGAGGCGATGGGGCGAGCTCGGTTTTGGTGGAGTGCTTTTTGATGCTGTGTACTGGAAAAATGGTGGAGCATCGATTTCGAGGAGGAGGCGATAATCGGAGGTGGTGACTGGTCAGTGGCGATCAATGGCGAAGATGGAGTTTGTGGGTGGTGGTTCGGTAGTCGTACGGTGGCGGGGGTGGCCATGCACGTGCACAGCTGTGCACGTTTGCACAGTAGATCGAGAGCAAGAAAATGGAGAAGGAAGGGGGTGGCTTGGCACGATGGATTTGAGTGATCCATCAGTGGATCACCATGGTTTCAGAGCCGATCGAAATGGCTTGGCACGAGATGTTTGGCGCGTGGGTTTGGCAAGTGAACATCGGTGGTCACCCGTGGTGATCACTTGATTTTGAGATGCCGAAATTGACTTGGTAAATACAAGCGAGAACCGATTTCTAATGCAAGAATTTAATTAAATCGAATTTAATTAAATTAAATAAATATAATTATTAAATAAATAATTAATTTAAATAAAAATAGAGTTTTTATTTAATATGGCATAAACCAGTGGAAAGGTCAAGACGACAAATGAGGTCCCAGAATCGAAGTTGTTCGAAGAAGTTCGTCGAGTTAGAATTTGAGTTTTAAAAGATAATTTAATTTAAATAAATTATAAAACAATTTATTTAAGTTTAAATAAAAGAAATAAATACAACAACTTGTGTACGACGTACACAATTCAACTGATCAATGATAAAAGATATTTTTCATATCCGAGATGAACCAGAGAATTATATATTGTATATATAAACTAAATACAAAATGTGTAAACTAAATTAAAGACAGTCAAGCTGATAATAAATTATCGACTATAAAAGATATTTCGTACATCATTTCGAAGAGTCCAGAATTTACATTCCGCTTCGACTCGAATTTTACGACGTATACCGGAAATCGATAAAGATAAAGAATGCAAGCACTATTCAAAAATAGTATCTATGGTCTGTTCAATCCCAGAACAGATCCGAACAGCCGGATGTCTGACAACGTATATCGATCAGATTTTACACATCGACTTTACATAAGTGTATTATGTTGGTGGCGGAGAGATTCGTTTCTTTATCCTTATACCCAGAATATGTTTGTGGAAACAAATGAGTGATCTGTCAAATAGGACGGTGTGATATTCAAAGACGTTGAAGAATAATCCGTCAAACGTTAACGTGACTTCAAACCTCACAACCCGAGAAAGACAATAGTTGGGCTAGGCAGCATGGCTAGTTGAGTCATACCCAAGCAGGGTATATTATCACCATCTAGAGTAACTCCTGTTGTTTCTCAATCTATTTTCACTGTTGTTACCTTCGGTAATCGGTGGGTCATTCCCAACCGTGGAGGTGGTAATATATTCGTTACACTCAAGCTAAATGAGTGGACGGTCATGTGTGGCCGGGTTTGCAGGATGTTCTTGTTCAACCCCAGTGTATCCTCTCTAGAGTACACTGATCGGTGGGTGCTCCCATACCCTGTCAGTTAGAAACCAAATTCCAATAAGCGCTCGGGTTTTAGATTTTATTCTATGTACGTGAACGTGAGATGCAAGCGATTCACTAGATGATTATTTATTTGATAAATACTATCGTAAATATCAAACGTTTTGATATCAAAATACAAGGGTCATTTCCCATATGTTAGTTATGGAGTTGGGCTTAAGATTTCTAAAGTAATTGAATCTATTAATAACGGAACACCTTATTCCTTATTTCCCTGTTTACATCTTTTTAACTGTATTTACTCACACCAGTCCCCTGACTGACCTGGAGTTTATTTTCTGTGTTTTCCCTAAACTCTTGGGTACTCATAATATTTATTATGAGTAGGCAAGTAATTCAGGTAGGCAATTGGAACCTTACGAAGTTCAAGTTGCAGGACCAGTCTAGTAGTTTTATCGACACCTATGTATCCAGTTTAGATATGTATTCCCATATCATGATGTATAATTATGTTAATGTACTATGATGATGTAATATGATGATGTACTATGATGTACTATGATGTATCAGACCCTATGATGTAATGTATTTTGTATTTTTAAATTCCGCTGTGAGATTTCTGATAACTTCTTATTCTTCTATTCTATTAGTTCTATCTTTTCTATCTCATCCTCTAATTTCTTTCAAAAATGACATGGTTTTCGAGGGGTCGAAAATCGCGCCATTACAGTTGGTATCAGTGCCTATGTTCTTCGGAAACATTTAGGCTTTGAAATAGTAAGAGAGCGTATTTTTACTAAAAACTATATTTTTAATATAGGTAGATCGTAGTTACTTAGGTAATCCCTCGACATATTTTTCCAATTTAGTTAATAAAATTTCAATCCGTGTACTCAGGGAGTTGAAAATGAGTTCTCGTGGAGGAAGAGGCCGAGGAGCAAGCGGGGCAACTACGACAAACGGACACACTGTTAACCAGACCCAAGTAGATACTACTGAAGTAATCCGAGCACCAACTCAGCCTAACTTTGCTATGATATGTAAGAATTACACAACTCTGGGAGGGAAGATTTTTAGAGGTACTGAATCACTGGTCGGAGTCCAAGCATGGATTAGATCATGTGAGAAGATTTTTAAAGGACTGAGGTTGGATGACGAGCATAAGCGTCTCTTAGCTTCATGGAATCTGGAAGGAGCCGCAGCAATATGGTGGGATGCCCAGACTGCTAACACTCCTGAGGAAAACTTTACTTGGCCCATGTTCAAAGAAGATTTTGAAGGTCAGTATCTACCTGCTACTGGAAGGACAAGGATGTACCAAGACTTCATTGACTTAAAGCAGGAAAGCATGTCTGTCGCTGAGTACGAAAACCAGTTCAACGCACTTTCAATCTTTGGACCGGAGCTGATAAATACTCTTTTGAAAAAGAACGAGATGTTTGTTGCTGGTCTTAGAGATAATCTGCAAGGAAGGATGATGGGACATTTGAAGGATCCATTTATGGAACTAGTAGACCTAGCACTCAGATACGAAGCACTAGATACAAAGAAACCAGGAGCGAGGATCCAGACTGGGGAGACGAGTGGGGTGAATGTCATGAAAAGAAAGGTCAACCCAGATTGGAATGATAATCAGGGCCAAGCTAAGACGGGGCAACAGACTGTGGAAGGTAAATTTAAGAATGTGGTGTGTCACAACTGCAAGCAAAAGGGACACATTGCACGATTCTGTAAACAAAAGGGGAACCAGAAACCCCAGCAATACCCACAACAGCAACAAAACCCCAGCAATACCCGAGACAGCAACATAAACCTCAGCAATAGAATCAGAACCAGAACCAGAATCAGAGGAACGAGATGGTAGTGAAGAATCTGTGTTTCAACTGTCATCAACCAGGACACATGGTGAAAGACTGTCCATTGATGAAGAGGGCACCACAGCCTAGGGTTTTTACAATCAAAGATGAACCGTCTACTTCTCAGAATGTGAAAGGGAAGGGAGTGCTGGAAGGTACTTTACAGTTTAATGGAATTTACCTTCGTGTTTTATTTGATACCGGCGCTTCACACAGTTTTATTTCAGCCGAAACCATAGATCAGTTTGACCTTAAACCAATTATATCACCAAACCCCATTTGCGTATCAAACCCTATAGGGGGGAAACTGAGCTTAAAATGTGTTGTGAGGATATAACTCTCTTATATCTCTCGCACTCTTTTCGATTTGACTTCTATGTTCTAGATTTCAAAAGTTTCAAATTTATACTTGGATTAGACTGGTTAAGCAAGTTCCAAGCCAAGATAAAATGTGATAAAGGAATCATAACCCTTATAACTAGCTTAGAGCGAAAAGCTAGAATAACTTGTGGGAAACCGGGCATTCACACCTATAGTTTCCTATATGCTTTAGAAGCACCTCAAGAAAGTCTCGACACTTTGGAAGTAGTTAGAGAATTCAAGGACGTATTCGAGGAAGTCGGAAGTTTGCCTCCGCATCGAGAGATAGAATTCCGAATTGATTTAGTCCCAGGAGCTAGACAGATGATTCAACCAAAGAGACGGATGGCTCCCAAGGAAGTTCAGGAATTAGAGAAACAAACTCGGGATATGCTGAGCAAAGGCTTAATCCGACCAAGTTTTTCTAGTTGGGGCTCTGCGGTAGTTTTTGTAGTGAAGTCGGATGGATCTTTGCGACTGTGTGTAGACTATAGAGAGTTGAATAAAGTAACCATCCGAAATAGATATCCATTACCTAGAATTGAATTCCTTTTCGACCAATTGCACGGAGCAATGGTATTCTCCCAAATGGATTTAGCAACAGGATTTCACCAATTGAGAATCTCTGAAGATTGTATTCCTTTAACAGCATTCAGAAGCCCGGATTTCTTTTATGAGTGGTTGGTTATGCCGTTCGGACTAACCAACGCACCAGCTTTCTTCGTGGATCTGATGAACAGAGTCTTTAGGAAAATTCTTAATAAATTCGTTCTTGTTTTCATTGACGATATTTTAATCTTTTCAAAAACCGAAGAAGAGCACCGTTGTCATCTTAGAGTAGTGCTAGAAACTCTAAGAAAACACGTGTTGAAGGCGAAGTTTTCAAAATGTCACTTTTGGAAATCGGAAGTAAGATTTTTGGGGCACATAGTAAACAGAGATGGGATATCAGTAGACCCGATTAAAGTAGATGCAGTACAACTATGGAAACAACCTCAAACACCAACCGATATTCGTAGTTTCCTAGGATTGGCGGGATACTATCGAAGATTTATCCGAGACTACTCCAAAATATCGTCACATCTGACCAGGTTAACAAAGAAGGGCCAAAAGTTTATTTGGGACCCAAAGTGTGAAGAATTGTTTCAAGAACTAAAGAAACGATTAACGGAAGCACCAGTATTAGCTGTTCCCGATGGAACGAGCGGATTTGCAGTTTACACAGATGCTTGTGGAAAGGGAGTAGGAGCGGTGTTAATGCAGAAGGGACAAGTGATTGCATATGCAAGTAAGCAGTTAAAGATTCACGAGAAGAATTACGCAACTCACGACTTGGAGTTATTGGCAGTTGTTTTCACAATGAGAATGTGGAGACATTATTTGCTAGGTGAGAGATTCGAACTTTTCACCGATCATAAACCATTGAAGTATCTGTTCACTCAAAAAGATTTAAATCTAAGACAACAGCGGTGGTTGGAATTTCTTGCATCATATGACTTAGATATCATTTATACACCGGGAAAAGCGAACGTAGTGGCAGATGCCCTGGGTAGAAATGCGATATTATCACTTTTGGAAGTCACACCGACTCTCCAAGAAAGGATAATGAGTAATCAAAAAAGGGATGCTAAAATGGAGAAGATTATTCGAGGAGTCACAAACGGAAAAGAGACTGACTTCGAGTTGGACAATCAAGGAGTGTTGAGAATAAACGACAGGTTATGCGTACCTGACGTGGATGGGATAAGACAAGAGGCTTTAAAAGAATGCCATGCATCAAAGTTGAGCATCCATCCAGGAATTCATAAAATGAATCACGATATGAGACGAGTATTCTGGTGGTCAGGAATGAATAAAGATATCATTACTTTCGTAAATGAATATCTATGTTGTCAGCAAGTCAAGGGAGACCATCAAAGGACTGCTGGACTATTACGGCCATTAGAGATTCCCAACTGGAAGTGGGAAATGATATCGATGGACTTCATCGATGGTTTGCCAAGAACAAGGAGAGGCTACGAAGGGATTTGGGTAATCGTAGATCGGTTAACTAAGGGTGCACACTTTATTCCAGTAAAACCAACGTGCACTGCCATAACATTAGCCGAAGTATTCATGAGAGAGATAGTACGTCTACATGGAATTCCAACGAGCATTGTAAGCGACAGAGATACCATTTTTTACGAGTAAATTTTGGGAAGCTTTGCAAAGAGCGTTGGGAACAAAATTGAATTTTAGTACAGCTTACCATCCTCAAACGGACGGTCAGACGGAAAGAGTTAATCGTATATTGGAGGATCTTCTAAGAGCGTGTATTTTAGATTTTGGAGGGTCGTGGGAAGATCATTTACACCTAGTAGAATTTTCATATAATAACAGTTACCAGGTGAGTATACAGATGGCACCACATGAAGCATTATATGGAAGACCTTGTAAAGCGCCAGCATGTTGGGTAGAGTCCAGAAACAAATTGGTACTTGGTCCGGATATGATACGAGAAGCGACAGCGAAAGTGGAATTAGTGAAACTGAGAATGAAAGAAGCCCAGGATCGCCAGAAAAGTTATGCCGATCAAAGGCGAAGAGATTTAATATTCGAAATAGAAGATCTAGTTTTTGTGAAGATCTCACCAATGAAGGGAGTAGTAAGATTTGGAAAATATGGAAAGTTAGCACCAAGATATGTTGGACCTTTCCGCATCTTAGAAAGAATCGGTTTTCAAGCATATAAAGTTGAATTACCAGAATATATGGCGGGAATTCACAACGTATTTCACATATCACACTTGAGAAAATGCATGCACAATCCATCATTAATTCTGGAACCCTCTGTTCAGCAAGAGATAGAGATTGAGACAGACTTGACAGTGATTAGACATCCATTCAGTATTATTGACCGAGAGGGAAAGCAACTTCGCAACAAAGTATTGAGGCTACTAAAGATCCAGTGGAGCGAAAACCCGAAAGACTGTACGTGGGAGACCGAGAAGTAGATAAAGAAATTATACCCAGATTTTCCTACGGGTTAGGTATGATTTACTATGGT
Source organism: Allium sativum (assembly GCA_030737875.1). NCBI lineage: Eukaryota > Viridiplantae > Streptophyta > Magnoliopsida > Asparagales > Amaryllidaceae > Allium > Allium sativum. The sequence goes on from CM060913.1 coordinate 826,636,627, forward strand.
ATGGTTAAAATGTAAGGAAATTTCGATTTCTACATTTCTGTGAGCATTTGCATGTGTGTTTTATGGATTCAGTTTATTAGGACTTATGAACTCTCTTGTATGTTTACATCACTGATGAGTTCTATATTCTTGCTTACGTGTTAGATGGCTCCAGTGTGGAAGACCACGGCAAGAAAGAGGGTGACACCACTCCAGTTTCTTATGCTACAAGCAAAGAGACAAAGAGTATGAGATTCCGACAACAACCGAGAGAGATCACCCATCGACGACGAAGGTACACACATATCATCAGAAGGATCAGTGCTGGGCATGAACGAACCAATGGAACAAGATGGAGGACATCAAGACTTGACCGATGAGGATGAAGTGATGGAAGATGGTGGGAGTGTTGACGGTTATGGTGAAGGAGATGAGGGTGGCGAAGAAGAGGAAGAATATGAAGAAGAATATAAAGAAGAATATGAGGAAGAATATGAAGAAGAATATGAGGAAGAAGAAGACCAAGTTGTTCCGGGAACCCCAGTCATTGCTACGGGAAACCAACAAGAAGAGCAAGTAGCCCAAAGGACAGCGATATGGAATAGATTGGAACAAGTTCTCGTCGAGTTTCGCATAACAGGAGGAGGAGTACAAGTATTTGGTGAGTATGGATACCCCGTGGTGAGGCTATATTTAATACCACCTGTGGGTCTGATTTATATAGAGGATGATGAGGAGGAGACTGATGCAGAAGAAGTAGTTGAGGTCCTTAATATATCTGATGACGAGGAGGTCGTAGAGATAATATATATCTCTGACGACGAGTAGTAGGACAGAGACTGGAGGAGGATAGTTACGTATGTATATTTCGGGGCAGTTTAGAACTTGAGTAGCCAAGTCTAGTATTATTGTATGTATCGAGACTAGTGTTAGTATCGAACTAGTCGTATGTGTATGTGTACTAAAGCAACCAGTTTATGAAATATTTTCTTTTGGAAACTTTCTATCTTTCTTATGTAATTTCGGGGCGAAATTCTTTTAAGTGGGGTAGTCTGTAATGGCTGGATTTTTCAAACTTCTGATATTTATTTTAATAAGGAGATTTAAAATATATCTGGAGTGTTCAACCAATTTTAGTGTATATAATCACCTATATATATATATGAAAATATATATATGATTTATACTATAACTTAATGTATATAGGATATATTAAATGTGAATGCCTTAACAACTTAAGAAAATATTAGAAACACTTTTTATAACACTCTGGAGTGTAGGAATGTTAGCAACATAAAATAGATATGACAAATCCTATTTTACAACTAGCATAGGCAAGTTACCATTTTAAAAGGCAATTCCAGTGCAAACTCCATCACCTTAATAATAGATTAGGACCTTAAAGCATAATCTAATTCCCTCACTAATCTAGGCGGCTGAAATGATTTAGTAGCAAACAAATATCAGGAGAGAAATATCCATTCTCTTACACTTTGATGGCAAGTGTTGTGCAACATTTAATGAAATCAAGCCTTGCATTAAATGCAAGCATAGGCTCATATACTTAGTAGAGACCAAAGAGAGGTTGGTAAGAAGATGTTTCGGTGAAGGGTACACTTACTTTTGCTGTAACAATTTTACACCACAAATGCAAGAGAGAGAAAGGGGGTAGGTAGAGAGTTTGCTGTAGAAAACTTTAGAGATATTTGCCTATAAATACACGTCCAATTCCATGCATTTTCTTTTTACACAAATACAAGTTTTTGCTGAGAGTTATCATCCATTTTCAAGCAAGAATACAGGAGCTTATTTACAGGTGAGTAATCACTCACAAGTCTAGTTTCATTTGCAAGTTCTGTAAACAGTTTGTGTGTGTGCTTTCATAGATTATCACCAATGCAAGTTCACAAGTTTATTAACACCAGTATATATGATTAGTACATCAAGTTCATGTCATCATTCAACTATGTATGCAAGTGTAAATGAAAAATAAACGAGTTCATCACCATAGTTAATCAAAGAAGACACTGCTGTTTGTTTACTGTCAAAACAACTCCTCTGTTATGTGAATCTATACCTGGTTGATCACAAATCACAAGTATACAAACATATATATATGTTATACTTATGTACGAATATATATATAACCTTTATAGCATGAACAAAAATCAAGTAAACATGTTTTGAAAACAAGAAAACAGCAGAAGCAGTATTCTCTGTATCCACACTTTCAAATCCGAAAATCCAAACATCGGGGAATTGAATTACAGAGATTCAAATGCAATCGTGGTAGCAAATGATGATTTTTAAAAGTAGTTTCATGATTTTTAATGTCGAGATGAGGGAGAATGATCGAGATAGCCGAAAATGATATTTTGGCCAAATTCTGGCGATCGGCGACGTTAATGGTCGGGGTATGGAGCGTGGAGGAGCTGGACACATTGGAGAACATGGGAAAAATACCCCATGATTTTTCCAGTGAGTGATTCGAGCTGTCGAGCTCGATTTAGGTTTTGAGGGGGTAAATGGGTTCGACTTTTTGGCGGCGACGTGGGGGCCCCACAGGCGTGCGAGTTGGCCGAGGTTGGACGTGGAGTGACGTTGGGTCTTGGCGAAGGTGGTGGCGGCGGTGCGAGGTACTCCGATGGTCTGAGGCGATGGGGCGAGCTCGGTTTTGGTGGAGTGCTTTTTGATGCTGTGTACTGGAAAAATGGTGGAGCATCGATTTCGAGGAGGAGGCGATAATCGGAGGTGGTGACTGGTCAGTGGCGATCAGTGGCAAAGATGGAGTTTGTGGGTGGTGGTTCGGTAGTCGTACGGTGGCGGGGGAGGCCGTGCACGTGCACAGCTGTGCACGTTTGCACAGTAGATCGAGAGCAAGAAAATGGAGAAGGAAGGGGGTGGCTTGGCACGATGGATTTGAGTGATCCATAAGTGGATCACCATGGTTTCGGAGCTGATCGAAGTGGCTTGGCATGAGATGTTTGGCGCGTGGGTTTGGCAAGTGAACATCGGTGGTCACCCGTGGTGATCACTTGATTTTGAGATGCCGAAATTGACTTGGTAAATACAAGCGAGAACCGATTTCTAATGCAAGAATTTAATTAAATCGAATTTAATTAAATTAAATAAATAAATATAATTATTCAATAAATAATTAATTTAAATAAAAATAGAGTTTTTATTTAATATGGCATAAACCAGTGGAACGGTCAAGACGACAAATGAGGTCCCAGAATCGAAGTTGTTCGAAGAAGTTCGTCGAGTTAGAACTTGAGTTTTAAAAGATAATTTAATTTAAATAAATTATAAAACAATTTATTTAAGTTTAAATAAAAGAAATAAATACAACAACTTGTGTACGACGTACACACTTCAACTGATCAATGATTAAAGATATTTTTCATATCCGAGATGAACCAGAGAATTATATATAGTATATATAAACTAAATACAAAATGTGTAAACTAAATTAAAGACAGTCAAGCTGATAATAAATTATCGACTATAAAAGATATTTCGTACATCCTTTCGAAGAGTCCGGAATTTACATTCCACTTCGACTCGAATTTTACGACGTATACCGGAAATCGATAAAGATGAATAATGCAAGCACTATTCCAAAATAGTATCTACGGTCTGTTCAATCCCAGAACAGATCCGAATAGTCGGATGTCTGACAACGTATATCGATCAGATTTTACACATCGACTTTACATAAGTGTATTATGTTGGTGGCGGAGAGATTCGTTTGTTTAGCCTTATACCCAGAATATGTTTGTGGAAACAAATGAGTGATCTGTCAGATAGGACGGTGTGATATTCAAAGACGTTGAAGAATAATCCGTCAAACGGTAACGTGACTTCAAACCTCACAACCCGAGAAAGACAATAGTTGGGCTAGGTAGCATGGCTAGTTGGGTCATACCCAAGCAGGGTATATTATCACCATCTAGAGTAACTCCTGTTGTTTCTCAATCTATTTTCACTGCTGCTACCTTCGGTAATCGGTGGTTCATTCCCAACCGTGGAGGTGGTAATATATTCGTTACACTCAAACTAAATGAGTGGACGGTCATGTGTGGCCGGGTTTGCAGGATGTTCTTGTTGAACCCCAGTGTATCCTCTCTAGAGTACACTGATCGGTGGGTGCTCCCATACCCTGTCAGTTAGAAACCAAATTCCAATAAGTGCTCGGGTTTTAGATTTTATTCTATGTACGTGAACGTGAGATGCAAGCGATTCACTAGATGATTATTTATTTGATAAATACTATCGTAAATATCAAACGTTTTGATATCAAAATACAAGGGTCATTTCCCATATGTTAGTTATGGAGTTGGGCTTAAGATTTCTAAAGTAATTGAATCTATTAATAACGGAACACCTTATTCCTTATTTCCCTGTTTACATCTTTTTAACTGTATTTACTCACACCAGTCCCCTGACTGACCCGGAGTTTATTTTCTGTGTTTTCCCTAAACTCTTGGGTACTCATAATATTTATTATGAGTAGGCAAGTAATTCAGGTAGGCAAATGGAACCTTACGAAGTTCAAGTTGCAGGACCAGTCTAGTAGTTTTATCGACACCTATGTATCCAGTTTAGATTTGTATTCCCATATCATGATGTATAATTATGTTAATGTACTATGATGATGTAATATGATGATGTACTATGATGTATCAGACCCTATGATGTAATGTATTTTGTATTTTTAAATTCCGCTGTGAGATTTCTGATAACTTCTTTTTCTTCTATTCTATTAGTTCTATCTTTTCTATCTCATCCTCTAATTTCTTTCAAAAATGACACGGTTTTCGAGGGGTCGAAAATCGCGCCGTTACACAGTCGAATAGCATTTTGCAGATATTTATCTCTTGAGTAGGATTCTGGATCGAAGCCTAAAGCTGTGTCCAGAGCATTGAAGTCTGCCCCTGTTTATTGTATTTAAATTTATCTTCTGCTGTAATTTCATTCAATGTACTCTGATGTAACATTACTGTAGTGTTTATAAAAGTCTGCTGTTATTTAACTGATGTTTGTTGTATTCCCAAAGTTAACGTACTCGGGTTTTGAACGATCTTGGTCGATTTTGCGATCGATCGAGTCGGGCGAAAACCGGAGCCGTTACAGGGAAGCCTTACACCGCAACTCATTCTAACCTCGGGTTAGGCATGTTCATCTTTTAGCCAATTTACATATTTACCATACATTTCCAAGTCTGGATTTTTGTATGCCAATTATCCACAAGGGTAGTCAACTCAAGTTATGTCACATTTACTTGTTATTCCCAAAATTACACAATTAAGTTATACCCAATTCCCCGCGTTTCAATCGTACGTACAACAAGATTCAAACTAGGTTTCCAAATGAACCTAGTATTTATAAAATAAAACAAAAAGGGGAATAGAGAAGAAACGCAAGAATTGTCATAAGAGAATAAGCATGTAAAGGTGTACCAAACGCAAGAATCATGGTTTCAATAGATTTGTTGTACATTAACAATAAACATGAACAAACTGAGCAAGTTACATCATAGGCATAAAGATTCGATAGGACTGAGCATAAAAGGATTACTAATTTGATGTACAACAAGATAGATTCAATTGTATCACTAGTAACAGTCTCACAGGCAAAGGTAATCTCAGATTTGACAAAAGAATAATAATGAATCAGAATTGGTTATCATTACAATTAGGCATAGTTCTAGATTCGATTCATTACAGTCATGATTTCTATCATGTGTTCAAATCTGAATAATAACTGAACTTACAGTGATAGGATTAGAAAAAGTGAATTGGTTGACGTTGTAGCGATTCTAATCTCTCTTTGTTGATTGAAGCGGAAAACCTTTACTTTAATTTGAAGCTCTCCAATTTGATTTCTAGTTTGGAGAAGAAGGAGGCTAGGATAGTTCAGAGATAGACGGCATGGTGGCATCATAAAATAGGGTTATGATGTTAGGGTTAAGGTTTATGTGTGCTTATATAGATGTGAAGGTTTAATTAGAGCCTTTAGATCAACATAGGATCCATATAAACCATCCAGTCCAAGAAAATGCGTCATTAGGCCAATCAGAAGTCGCCACATAGCCCTAAAACTCAGAAAATCATCACTGTCCAGAACAGTCAGCAGGGGTTGACCCCTACAGGAGGGTCGACACCTATGTCGACACCACTATAGGGGGGTCGACACCTGTGTCGACACCCCTTAAGGGGGTCGACACCTTCTGGCGGGAATTTTCCTGCCCACTTCTTTTCATTGGTTTGAATTTCGAATTTTGATTTATTAACTATTTATTTAATTCTGATTAAACCTGAAATCTTCTAAGCTTCGTAACTTCCTCATACGGTGTCCGATTTTACGCAAACTCGGACTCTATCACAACCACAATTCAGAGACGAATGCAATGGCATAACCCATTTTACTTAATTCCCCCTTTTAAAATTAAGAATTCTTAAATTCATTATTTTTAATATTCAAAGGAAATACGGGGTGTTACATATAACTGCCAGATTTTTAAAATTAATTTCCACCAAAAGTTAGTTAAAATAACCATTTAAACTCTCCACTTCGAATTTTTTTCTTCATTCTCTTATTTCACTTCTGTAAAAGCTCTAAACCAAAATAAACAATGGCCTCCACCAATTTTAACACCCAAATTAATCTCAAATTATCCGCTGGACCATCCGAAGGTCCATCCCAACGATCTTCCCTATCACATGTCATCAAACTTGAAGAGAAAATGGAATATACTCTTCAAATGCATGTTTAAATACAAGTGATCCAAATTCGGATGAGTCAAGAACAAAATCGACAAGGAAAATGTTAAGAAGCCTCCACAAATTTGTGATGGATAATCAAGCAAACCCAATTGTCATCAAAGATGATAATGAAGCCATGGTAGAAGAGGAGGAACCAGAAGAAGAGGAGGAAGAAATGATGGAGGAAGAGGAACCTGAGGATATACAACAATAAGTCACTGACGAGGAAGATCAAGTCGTATGTGTGGGCGAAGTCTTGTTCGATCAAAATGGAAATGTGATTGAACGAAATGGGGATTTTTGTCTCCATTATCCAAATTGTCCAACCCATAAGTCTTCCATCGTCAAAAACAATTAGAATTTAGGTTTTTCTTTTTTCTTTTCCTTCCTTTGCGTAAATGAGGCATATTGCGTTTTTAATAATTTGTGTAATATCGCTTGTAAAAACTATGTTTAATATAATGCTTGTTTTGTCTAACATAGGTATTCTATTACTTTGATATATAGGCAAGAATTCAGGAGGAGTATTTTTCTTTAATTTAAGGATTATATAGATATATATAGGATTAAGGGGGAGTGCTTTGCTTTAGTATAGGAATTATTTAGATAGTTATAGGATTTAGGGGGAGTATTTTTAGAATTTCTTTTTGATAATGCCAAAGGGGGAGAAATTATAAAATATTGTTTCAGTTTATATAGGACTCATATAGACAGAGGGAGTGTTAGAAGGATCATCATCAACATGTATGTAGAGGTATGATATTGTATAAGCTAAGGTTGTCATCATCAAAAAGGGGGAGAGATTGTTGGAGAATGGAGTTTTGATGGAAACAACCTTATTTCAATATTAATTGATTATAAAATATATACTAACACCTTTATCTAGAGTATATATATACACATAAGCAGGATTTGTATACATAAATTAATATTGAAGACTGTACAGTTTCAGAGCTTTTTAGAGATTCAGAATTCAGAGATGACTCAAGACTCATGAGTAATCAAGATTTCAAGAGTTAAAAGATAAATATAGTAATAAAGTCTAGTTTATATAAGACTCTGAATAGCACTCCGGGTTCAAATTCAAATTCAAATTCAAATTCTGATTTTCAAATTCCAAATTACATTTTCAAATTCTATTCTAATTCTAATTAATTTTTCTATCTTACTGTTGGTTTTAAACTCAAGCTTTTAAGTCTATAAGTTATATATATATTTATGAAATTATATACTTTTATATACTTTATATTTATATTGTTTTAAACTTTATAATTTTATAAATATGTTTATACAGTTTATATTTATTATTTCAAATGATTTTCTACTTTATATTACTTATTTATAAGTGAAAATTAGGCTCACATTCCTAAAACCAAACTTAATTAACGTCACATCTTCCCCAAAGTTTATATACGTTTATGTTCCCTATTTTTAGGTGCTGACCTTTTTTTCGGCACTTCCGCATCCTGTTGCCATGCCCACTCCGCCTTTTTCATGTTTGGAACAAAAAAATGCTTTAGTCACTAAAAAAAGAATTTCAAAAAATAGAAAATATTCCCAGAAACATTCGCCAAAAAAAAAGTTGCATACTTCTGTGCAACTGTTGCCAAAAGTAGCATACATACATGCATATATTCATATAGTGTATTTATGTTGAAAATCTAGACCAATATACGCATACATGTATGCAACTATTACCAATTAACTACATACATGTATGCATACAAAGTTGAACTGAGAACCAAAAGTTGCATACATGAAGCAACTATTCTGTATATATGCATGCATGTATGCAACAAATTCAAAGGGGGTGAAGGCTTCTGAATATGCGCATTAATGCATGCATGTATTATGTAGAAGAGCATAAATGTGTGCAACAATGTCTGAAAACGGCGAATGTTTGAAAAAACAGGCCAAATTTGATTATATGCATAAAAGGATGCGTATAATGTTTCTTAGCTGCATATATGTACGCATTTATACTGCAGTTGGAAGCAACGCCGAAGTATAAGTATGAATGTATGCAACTATTTACAAATAGGCGCATCTTTTGATGCAAAAAGCTGTTGTTTCGTTGTTTTTGTGTTATTTTGGGTTTTGATGTGGTTTTCGATTTTTTTTCCACTTGAATTTTTTGGCACGAACGTGTTTTATTTAATAATGAATTTACGTGATTTTTTTAATATTTTTTTCATGATTCTTCAAAAAATAGGGCCTAATTTACATGAAAAGTTGGATCGGATGTGAGCCTAAGTTTGAAACTTAATAGGGACCTATGACAAACAGACCCTATTTATAACACTATGTTTTAATTCAAGAATTTCCAGAATTATATATATAGTAAAACACTTTAAATATGCTCAAAATTCAATTTTATAAAGTGATATGTCGACATACATTATTGGCCATGTCGACATATAACTGTCATTTTTTTATTTTGAAAGGAAGTGTCTTTTCACTATTTGTAACATTCCAGAAGCGTTGCAACCTTTCAAATCTTATAATTAGGGGCTGATTTCGATTTTTTCATTATTCTTATTCTCCATCTTCATCCCTTTTCTTTACACCATTAATATTTCATATTTTTATGATTTCTACACTTATACTCTGTCGAATTCAATTTTGTTTATATAAAACTTGTTCTCTTCTTGCTCTTTACTCATTACTCTCTGAATCGAAGTGCTATTGAAGAGTTATGGGGCTATTGTAATTGTTTGGGAAGTGTTTGGGAAAGGTGCATTCCTTGTAGCCTTCAAATCAAGGAAAGGAATCGATGGTAACCTTGTAGCTGGGGAAATCAAGGGAAATATACTTGATCAAGGGAGTTTGGAGTCGGTGGTAACGTTGTAGCCGTGAAATCAAGGAGTTTGTGCTTGGATATTGATATAGTAATAAAAATCTGAGCAATCAAGCATTGCGTAGGACTGGACGTAGGAGTAATCCGAACCAGTATAAAATCCCGTGTGTTCTTTCCTTTTTAGCATTATATTCTGTTTATTTTTGTGTTTGTGTTTGATTTTGTGTTTGTGATTGTTTCTGTGCCGTGTGATTCATAAAGTAGATCATATAAGTTTTAGATTTTCTTAAATTCTTTGAAAACACTATTCACCCCTCTCTATTGTTAGTTTTGCCTCAACGACCGGTTCTGCTTTCCCTAACAGTGTTAAGAGTATTTACAGTTATTGTGTTTCTACATAATGGAGATGTGCATGCTGAGGATGTAGGCGAAGATATGGATATAAAGTTATTAATGTGCTTGCAGTTATACGCAAGACCAAAGTTTATGAGAATGAGCATGAAACTATAATTATACATGCCATTTAAAGACCAAGACTGAGCAGTGAAGGTCTTATATATAATACACGAACATAAATTTTAGGGTCTTTTATCTATTATGTAGTCAAAATTGCTAATTGAAAGGAGCATGTAAATGTCAACAACTATAAATAAACAAGGTACCAAACCAAAGTGTGTGCATAGGCTGATAGATATAAACATGCAGGATATTGATATATATATATATATATATATATAACTTAATATTTTTGGTTTCACATTTTTTTTGGCAAAGCAATCCAGTTTTTAAGGTGACTGTAAACACCTTTTTATTATAACCAATAAAAAAATGAAGTATAGTATAGGTGATTTTGGTTTCCAATTAGCTAACAATCGATTTTTAAGGTGGTCCGTCCACCACTAACGGCATTTATAGTGGGTTGTCCACTGTATTTCATTCTCCATGCAGGGAGAGGTATTACAAACACTGTTACAACAAAATATAAAGCTATAAAACCGTATGAAACAACACCATCAGAAGTACGTAGGTACATTTGAAAAAAGGTACACATCTAGAATAGCCGCAAGTCGACATAACATAGGGACTAACTCATTGACATTACATCTTGAGCCACTCAAAGCATATGACAGATATAGTTGCAAAGTGTACCTCCCACATTGAACAACAAATCCATAGTTGAACCTTCCAGCATCTCAAATCAACACACAAAGTGTGTCCATAAGCTTAAGGAGATACTAAACATTGCTTGATACATCCTTAGAAGCACCTAAACTTGCACTATATACTCGAAGAATGTAATGGCAGTAAGATCCATCAAAAAGTTAGCTAAATTCAGTGCCGAAGCATCCCGTGGATAGCCACGTACGATGGCGCAAGAACCCTTCTTTACAAAAACCAAACAAGGAAACAACCAGTACCATGGCTATAACATAGCATTGGGTACCTCCAGTCACCCAAACTCATCACACGAACACTCAATACAACATACACCCAAACAAACTACAATTTATTCAGGTCGACCATACAAGACGTACACAGGTAGTCGTCAACGGCTGAAAGCCCAACAGACTCCAACCTAAAATCCAGTGATGTAAATCGTCGTATGCCCATCAAGTAAATGACATAGCACCAATTTCGTTGCATACTTGATTAATGAAAAGCATACCAAACATAGGGCAAGAAAGTCGCGAAACTACCCAAACTGACAAACAAAAATAGGAATTCCTCGTACGAAGTAGACCGTCGCCTTCTATTGCAAGTCAAAGCTATTGAATCCCAACACAGTGAGAGGATCTGCAGTGAGGTTGCCAGTACACCACGCAATGGAAAGGAAGCTATGACTGGAGTTTGGAGGAGATAAGTTGTAGGAGTTTCAAGGCGTTGGGGTAATGGGGTGATGGAGGTATAAAAAAGGTCAGATCTGAAACTGTAAACTGGGCTGGAGATCCTATCGCAGACGAAAGTAGGAGTTAAGGAAGGGAGGAGGTATGGATCGAAAGAATTAGAGAGGGTGAGCAGAAATTGAGAGGAGAAGAAAGGATAAAAGAAGAAGAAACAAAGAAAAAAGTAGGAATTACTCCTGTCACCATTAACATAGGAAACTGCAGCCGGACCTTTTTTTCGAGACTATAATCATGCTTTGGTTTCGCATTTTTTTTGGGTATATATATGTTAACTACCAAAAATATTGTTTAAATATTATCAAAATCTGACTATGAGGTGAAAATAGGGTTAACAAATAAGCATCGCTTCTATAATGCTGACCTTATGTACATTGTGCTTGCAGTATTATAGCAACAGTTCAAAATTTAACTCGTTTCTAACTTTGGTCATATTTATTTGTGTACACGTTCATTGAACATGTCTGCACACTAGAGTGTGTGTGTATATACATATATATATGGGATCAAGAGCACCCTCAAATAGCGTAGCACCCCGATAGCCCCCTAATTTCCACTATACACTCACGTTTCTCTCTCATTCCACTAACTCTCTCAACCCACTAACTTATTTAAATAAAAATGAATGATTTATATTAAGCGGAAAATGGGGTGCAACATAATAGAGGTCCCCTGGAACCTCCCTCACACACACACACACACACACACACACATATATATATATATATATATATATATATATATATATGGGTGAGCGTTCGGTTGATTTTGGAGTAAAAAAAAATTCAAACCGAATTGAAACTATAAAATTTCAAAACTAAACTAGACCTAACTAAAATAATTTCGGTTAGTTTGGTTGGTTACCGATTTAACCGAACTTGAGGGACATGTTATTTCTCAATGACTAATTCACTCAATGTAAAGCACAGATTTATGTTTGGGGAAATTTTGTTTATTAAATTTTATATTTAAAATAAAATTTGACTTATCTTTAACAAATGCTTTTGTATTTTATCACAAAACCACGAATCTAAAGTACAATAGTACCATAAAGTTATATACTACGATAAAAGTTTGGTTAAACCGATAACAAAAAAATATATTTTATAAATCGAATTCAAACCGATTTAGTTTCAAAATCGAACCGAACCGACCGAAATAAACTGATTCTGTCGGTTAATTCTGTTCTAATTGAATATATTTTTTGGCAAGGTCGACCAGTTTTTATATTCTTCCGTAACACTCCTTTATTAAAAGAAAAGAAAACGTACAAGTGATTCCAAGTGATATACAATAAGTATATCAACGATATGCCTCCACCCAGGGAAGGCAAAAAATATCATTGTAAAAGCACTAGTTACTTAACTAATTTTACAATGCCACCGACTATTGTATATGACACAACTTCCCTCCAAAGTGTGACACTGCCAGTTTGATAGTTACCATTTTCTTACAGATTTCTAAGCATCTCCTTCTTCTTACTCCTTCTTCTTACTCCGAGTAATCATAGTTTTTGATCCTGCCTTTACATTTGAGCTTATCGCCACTGGTTTAGTTGCAATATCTAGTGGTCGTTCCTTGTATCCAGGAGGGGCGGCAATATACGTGTACAGGTTCATGCTCTTGTCTATTGGTGTTGATTTAGCTCTATTGTTAACAATAGTAAGCTTCTTCTTAACTAAGTCAGCAACACCATCAAGCCTGGGTATATCCATCAGTTCAATCATATTCCTTGTTTTAAAGTCATTGAAATCTTTCATTGTTTTCTTTGTCACATGATATTGTTTGGAGTTCACTTCCCTGCTAGCATTTTCAACCTGAAGCTTATCAGATATAATCTGCATGTCTCTAGAAATTGATCAAATCAGAGACATTTTTTTTACTCATTTCCATCACATTGGTGAGCATATATCTTCATTTGCCTTTCAAGCTTATCCTGACATTTTCTATTTTCAACATTTCTATTCATTGATAGATTTGCATCCAAGTTCTCGGTATCTACAGCTGAGTCAAATGGTTGTTGCATCGCCTTACCTTCTTTATTATCACTTGTTGCAACATAAATGCTCTTACCAGTATTAACACTTAGACCCACAACTAGTGTTACTTCATCGGCACAAGTTACTCTTTCAACATCAGAGTTCCCAAATGTTTCTGTAGCCATTTCATCAGCTACACCTATCTCCCCCTCTTATAATATATCTCCTACATTACAATTAATCTTATCATTACTGTCATCACTTCCTTCTCCAAAGTTTTCAAGCACCTCAAACTTGTTAACAGTCTCACTACGACCTGTCACAACATTCTTGTGCACGACCTACTCGCTTAGACTGCTTCTTCTAAATGGTGCACTAAAAATACCTTTTTTCGATTTGTTACTTTCCTCCATTCTCCATTCTCTCTAAACTTAAATACACCTTTCCCTTCATTCTTGCTTGCCTACACATTGGTCTTACTAGATACCTTATCATCCTTTCTCAATATTGTTGCATCACTATTCCTCACTGCACTATGTTTCTTATTACTTTTTTTTAATTGTTGGATCTACATCATTCTTCTTATATTTGCAGTTCTTATTATATGCCCAAAACTTTTGCAGATAACATAAGTTTCAGGTTGCCAAAGTAATGGACGTATATAGTTTTCTCATCCCCGTCAGGCAGAGCAGTCTGAAACTCAGTAATTAGTTGAACTTCTGGGGTAACTTCGATCATACATTTTGCGTACTCCAACCTCGACATGCTCTCAGTGGATGTATCCATACACATAAACTCCCCCACACGCGATGCCAAACAACTAATTCCTATGTTAGACCATGCATACAGTGGTATATTTCTAAGTTTAATCCATATTGGAACACTCTTGATTAATCTAATGTCACTACCAATTTTAACGTCCCTTGGTTTTACAAAAAAAAGTTTATTTTGAATCACCACTGGATTTGCTCATGCTATTCTGTTTCTATCCTCTATGCTAGAAAGTAAAAAAGAAAAACATAGAGCCATTGAATTTAACCTTAGTTCCAACTTGTGGCATCTAGAGCCTCTGCAGGTGAGTTCCGACCGCGTAGAAATTCAGAGGCATGTCAAGGAAAAAACCCACTAAATAGTCTTGCCATTGTTCTTTAGCCGCATGGAGAATCTGTTCATATGGTACAATAGCATTGCCATTGAACTTGAGTTCAATCGTTGCAAGTAAAAGAACCAGCGTCCTTCGGCTTGGCAAAAAAGAGCGTGGACCATCTTTCAGATCTGACTTTTGGTGGCTTATTAGGGTTAAAAGGGGAAAGGAGAGGTCAGGAGGGTCAGGTGGTGAAGGAGTTGGGGGCGATTGAAGAGGGGGAGGCAGATTAGGTTGAGAGGAAGCGACTGAAAAAGGGGAGAAAGTTAGGCTATATGGGAAACTCGAGGTAGCTGCCATGAGAGGACACAACATTTTTGATGATTCTAACCGAATATTGCTCACCCATATATATATATATATATATATGTATGTATGTATGTATGTATGTATGTATGTATGTATGTATGTATATATGTGTGTGTGCGTGAGCGCGTGTTTTGAAGTCCACAACATTAGCACAGCGGTTAAGTACTTGCATCGTGGTAATGGTGGTGAGTGTTCGAAATTTTGAATGACATGCAAGAGCTTATCGTGTATACGTTAAAATCAGCTGCTTATGTGGTGCTCACGGACCGTGCCAGGTGCACTAGGGGGTTTACGACTCCAATAAGTTCACCTCCGAACAAATAAAAAAAACATATATTTTAAAAATGGATTCTTATTGTTAAGCACATTTTGTGCAAAAAAGACACATGTACAACGCATATTGTAACAACCCGAGGATTCTCGACTCTGAAAATAAACACAAAACCCATGTTGACTATCCAAGCATCGGAAATACCCGATCATTAATAGAAAGAAGTTAGAGGGTGAGAAATAGAAATAAAGCTAGAATAGAAGAAGAAGAAGATCACAATAGACGAAACACGAATCTCACAGCGGAACGAATAAAATATATTATAACATAACCTTGAAATACAAAACTGTATTTGTACTTACGTTCATCATCATCAGAGTACATATCATATATACCACAGTGGAAATAGCTCTATATATAACTAATGTTGAAGCCTCCTGCTCCAAGCTCCTCCACGGTTATCTGGAAAATCCCGACTACTTGACTGCCAGTACAAATTTGGGCACCCAAGAGTTTAGGGTAAAACAAAACAAAATAAACTCTGGGTCAGTTATGTGACTGGTGTGAGTAAACTCCAATCATTTCGGTTTAACTTTTTCAAAATCCTTTTCAAAGGAATGATAATTATAAGACCAATCCACACATAAACATAGATGGTTTTTACCTTACGATAGCCCAAAATGTTTCTTAAGATCAATATTTTCTGATATTATAATAATGTCTAAATCAAGTAAATAACAATCTAGCAGAACGCTTTCATCTCACGCTCTACATATATAATGTACAATCAAAAACCGTGGGCTCTTATTGGGTAATGAATTTCCAACTATGACAAGGTATGGAACCTCCTTCCGATCAGTGTACTCTAGAAGCGATACACTGGAGTTCAACAAGAACATTTTGTAACTCAACCACACATGTCCGTTCATTTCGCTTGAATGTTCCGAATATATTGTCACCTTACGGTTGGTATACCAACATAACCGTTCCCGGGAGATACAGAAGCGAAATAAGTAAAAAATGTGAATATTCTCTAGATGGTGACAATATACCCTAATCGGGTGCGATCCACTTAGCCATGCTGCCTGCCCGATTTCTATCATTTCCTAGTCGATGAGGCTTAAGGTCATAACGTATCTTTTAACAGATCACTCCTTTATTTACTTTGAATGTCACATCGTCATACCCACCAAATCTCAAATTGATTTCTCCAAAAATACCGCGGGTATAAACTTAGAGAAATGAGTTCCTCCACCACCAAACGTAAATACGTTTGAAGAGATCAACTTACGCGATCTATTAGATATACTTTGTTATTAGATATACTCTGTCATACATTCGTCCATACATGTTGTCTTGGGACTGGACAACCCGAAGGCACTATCCTGTAAATCCATCTTAGGTAATTTCTACCTAGGATTTGCCAGAACATTCCTTGCATAAACTCCGTCTTCAATTATCTTCGATATATTTGATTCAAAATGATAATGCCCATACGGAGTAGTTTTCAGATAATAAATCTGATCCCGATCTCTCTGTATTGACAATGGAAATGGTCAAAACTTTGATAGTCGGTTATTTAACTATCAAAGGAAAACATGTGTACAAACAACGGTCGTATTCCCCGATCAATCATCATTTCATTTCCCAGTTTCATTCTTAAAACCCGTTTTACTTCTCACGATTTTGTTGGAAGACGTTTCCATATATTCACAACTCTTTATATTCCCCTATTTCGAAAATACACGCTATTAACACTGGAAAACATTTCCATACCTTATTCACACATTACTATCCATCAGTCCCTAACTGTAAATTAGTAAGAGAACAATTCCCTAAGTATAAACCCCGAAGGCCGAAACTAGCATCAGATCGATACTCAGACAATTATTCAACATAACTAATCTCCAGTCAGTTTCTAATTTCCTTAACTCTATTCTTAACTTCTTATCTACACAAATCATTTCCTTTTATAACCATTTAAATCTTGCAAACCATTTGCTCTAAAATCATTATTCACTTTATAACATGATTATTATTCTTCTATAGAAATCTGGTCTCAGCTTATTAATCAAATATTGATTTAAATAAATATTATCATTATAGTTTAAAATCCCATCTATCTAGTTATTTTATAAATTCATATTCCTATCCCACTTCATAAACTCCGTTTTCAAGTCAACAATTCGTTGATTATATATTAGGTTTATAACTAGATCTTGATTTCATCTTTGATTATAAATTATTAGTTTTTAAAACCAAATATTGTTTCGCTTGTCCGACTCTGAATTATGTAATATATAATTTCTAAAAATAAGTTATTTTAATAACACTCGACAAAGTTGAATTATAATTACAAATCCACATTTCGAATGTTAAACTAAATTTAATCATTTTCTTTTAAAAATGATTCCTATTCCCTTTTCTAGTATCCCTTTTGAATTTACATTCTCAAATTTATTGTATAATAATTATCTCATCTCATTTCTAAGTATCCTTTGTAACCCAAACTTCGTGTCTTTAATGTAGTTAAAACACGTTATTATATTATTGTCCATTCGAAATTCAATCTCTATTTTAAAAATAGATTTTTCCCTTTTTAAAACTCGAATTCTTTTCCAATGTATTCGAATAGATTTTACGGCATTTTAATAGCAATTATTTCAGGTCCATGTTATTCAAACATCCCAATCACACAATAATTAATCATGGATTATTTATCACATCATATGATACAATATATGAAAAACAACAATAATTGTTGAGGAATCCAGTCGAATTCCTCCAACCCGTCTCCCTGCCACCACAGATGTTTATCAACACTAATTTCATAACAATATATGATATTAAAAATAAATAGATCAGCATTCAATCAACTGTATATATTTATAACTGTATATATTATTTCAACAATTAATTAGCAGATCATCCTAACAACCATCACGTACAGCATTCAATCATTTTTATCAATATTAAATAACATCTATAAAATTATAAAACTGGACAGAGTTAGTGAGTTTACTCACCTTGACCGTTAACCGTTAAATAACAATTTAACGTTCGATTGATTTAACCAGACGTTTTAATTTCGTAAAATTTCTAACAAGCTCTAAATGATTCCAAACTAGTTTCATCGTGTAGTCTACGTCCCCATGATTCCATCGTAACCAATGGTTTGAAATTCTGGCATCATATGAGACAAATATTCGAGTTTCAAGTTAATACACACTTTTAAATTATTAAATATATTAATTAATTTAAAATAGGCCTCACCATTACCCGGCCCAAAGTTCAATTGAAATCCCCACCGCCTTCAACTCTTTTCCTTCCCTCCTCGTTTTCTGCTGAAGCCCGCTCCTCTTTTTCATGTTTTCTTCTATAGCCATTGTGATTTCTTTTTTTTTCTTTTTTCTTTTTATATAGTTTGGGCTTTACCCAGATAACAGCCCACCACAAATTTAAAATGCCCGAACCTATGTGTAGTCTTCTTTCTCTTTAAAAATGCCATGTCTCCAGTACACGCTCGCGTGAACAAAAATGGCTATTGTCGATGCTGTTCTTACTTCCCCTACCCCCTCTCTACTCAACCATTTTCCAAACCGTCTTCCCCATTTCCTCTCCTTGCTTTTGTCACCACGCTGGTACCCGCTCGTCTCTTGGCTTTTGTGTCAAACTACTGACCCTTGGAATAAAAAGTAAACCATCAAAATCTAATACTTGCACGCAAACTACACCCCAGTCCTACCCTTCACTACTTCTCCCATATTCCTTAATCCCATATTAGCACACATATTCCATCTAAAAAGCGTAAGCTCTTGGAGCGTTTACACCATGCATCATGTTATTCTTAAGCTGCATCCTTTTTCTTATTTCACGAAGAGCTAATACGTATCCTCACCATTCCCTGTATTTTCGAACTACATGGTACCCTTTCATGGCCGTATATTCTTCCTTGAACCAAGACCACACTTCATCGCATCAAAATTCACCATTCCCATAACTTACAACCGTTCCGCCAGAAGATGCTTCAACTCCCATTTGCTACTACACAGTAGCCATCAAGTTTTCATTTTCTTTTTAATCCATTGTTTTAACACTCTGGTTTACTACGTTGATTTTGGGAGAAAAGGAGCTGGAGCACAGTTATGTGTGTGTACTTATACCCTATTCGAAACTTTATTGCTAAGAAATGTGTACAGGGTGCACGTAAAATGTGGGGAAAAGTACATCAAGGACCTACCTGAAAGACAATTCATTGAGTGTGCAGAGAGACATTTACAACTAAACTTTGTTGCTAAGGGTGTGTTCTTTGCAAGCGGAAGCGGAGAATTTGAGCGGAGAATTTGAGCGGAGTATTATAGCGGAGAATAGTAGTTAGCGGAGAATTTGTTCTTTGCGTTAAGCGGAGAATTTTAGCGGAGCATTTAAGCGGACCATTTTATTTTTATTTTGTAATTTAATTAATTAATGAATAATAAATTTATCATGTGTTTGTTATAAATAATATATATCAATAATTTACACAAATAAATAAATTAATTAAAAAATTGAAAAATTATAAGTTGCTCCAATTCAGTTCAAACCAACACCATTACGTAGAGCATTTCGATACGATCGCAACGCAAAAAACCGCGTCTTAAACGGATCTCGTATGCAAAAGTTATCAATTTTTAAAGTTGATAAAAACTTAAAATAATTAATTAAACTAAATAATTAAGCTTAATAAACCGGTTTAATTAAATTATTGTATTAATTAACTTAATTAAATCCGACGCGTCGGACGCTTCGGACGCGTCCGACGCGTCGGACCCCAACGGACCAATTTTGGTCCTTCGGCAAAACTGTCCAAAATGGACAGTTTGGAAACGGACGCGTCCGACGCGTCCGTTTCCAAAGTGTCCGTTTTGTGACAAAGAACAGGGCCTAAGTAAAAGAACACAAACAAATCCACCTCTGAAGTACAAAAGTTTTACAAAATACAATTACGTAAGGGCTATGTCTTGGTTTTTCTTTGTCATGAAGACAAACGTATGAACATATATATTATTATATTTCTTATTATTAAAAATATTACCCTTTCCATCCCTTAAACTGCATGTGCATTCTTCTTTTATTAATATAAATAAACAAACTTAGTTGCTAAGTAAAAGAGCACAAACACATCCACCTCTCGAGTACAAAAGTTATACAAAATACAAATACTTAAGGGCTATGTCTTAGTTTTTCTTTGTCATGAAGACAAACGTATGAACATATATATTATTATATTTCTTATTATTAAAAATATTACCCTTTCCATCCCTTAAACTGCATATGCATTCTTCTTTTATTAATATAAATAAACTGGAACCACTGTGTGCAGTATAAACATAAGTTTAGATGTCAATATCCTAGCGCATTATGAAAGTTATGTGACAAATTTTTAATGTACAAAAAGCTCATAGTAGTTTATATATGTTCACATAAAATAAATAAAATAAAAAGTATGTGCACCTGTGAGAAAGGTACATTAGTTAGAATGGTGTTTCTGATCAAAAATATTTATATTCTTTCCACAGTGCCTTGTACATATATCTATTTAGTGTACCCGTTACATAAAACTCTGTTCGTTTACGGATCTCTATTGACAAAAATAAAAATACCGGTGAGATGAGCAATGTGCCAAGATCCCAAAAGTATAATAATATAGACAAGTTAGCTTATTCTTTGGAACCACAAAGTGTTGGTTTATGGTGCAAAATACTTCAAATAAAAAGTTGTTTATTTTCCAAATAAAAATTACAGAAAAATTCAAAAATTTAAATTAACAACATGTCATAAAAATATTATCCAAATTCAAAATAAATAATTTATTATAATTAAATAATCTTTATGGTTTATAAACGAATACGTAGTGACTATTAGAATATTTGATATGGACATAACTTACAAACTATAAAGCAAAAACTAGAATTTTCACTTCCATTAGAATAATATAGCTCAACAGATTCGAATGTTTATTGTTTCAAAGAAATCCGACTAATAACGAATCATGTACACTCAGTTGAAGTTCAAATCGTAATATTATGAACTGCCACGACGATACGAGCTCGATTAAAATTTATATTATAATTAATACGTTCAACTGTCGTTTCAATAATATATTCATTATTAAAACTCAAATATAAACCCGATTAAATTTCTTAAATAATCCAATTCAGAACAAGTTATCAGTTCAACTATTTTGACTATTTTCGGAAATTAAATTATTATTCCACTATTTATAATAATTAAATGATCAAAATTATTTAACTCTAGTTATCGATATTCCCAAATCGATATTTAAATAATTAATTCAATTAATTATTCAATTGCTAAATATATACAGGATGTTTGTAACACGCCGTAATTTTGTTAACATTAAAGAGGATAAATTAAAGAATAATTAATTTAATATTAAGAATTAAGGGAAATTGACTACGCCATTACGTCCGTCTCGAAATTCTGGTCTAGATAGACACCTTGTTTGCATAAAACGGATAACATATGAAGAAGTTACGGATGATAAAAGTTTGAAAATCAAAACTGGTATAACTAACGCACTTGACAAGTGCACCAAGGCAATTTTGCACTGGCGCACCTGTAAAGTGCACCTAGAAAAGTTTTTGGGTATTCGGGCCTTTTACAAGTGGGAGGCGACCCGCGACCTGATTTACCCTAGGGCTTATGTGGAAGTCAGTTCCAGAGGGTTCTACAGCTATAAATACATGGCTATTTCACATATTTCTTCATTAGAAATCATGGCGGCCAAACTCTCCCGGAGTGTGAACTGAGATGGATTCGTTTTCTTCAACAACGTACAATATTTCAGTTTTGCAAATCAAATCCAGAAATTCAAGATCCATTCTCTCTATTCTCTAAACCTAACGCTGTGAGTTTCCAGTTGCTTTTAGGTTTAGATATATAAAAGTGAATTATGAAAGACTGTGATTTGGATACGTTGAAACCTTGAATCTATGATATTATCATATCTTATGCTATGTCATGATAGATCTATTTCCCTAAATCCAATTCAATTGTGATTATTCTACTATGTTACTATTGTGGATTTTGGTTTATAACTTTATTGTGGTTTGTATAAATCTGTTAATTTGGACAGTTATATCATTGGATAGATCTAATCATTTATGTAAATCATGAACATATGTCACCTTGAATTGGTTAGGATTGGATCTAAATCTTTATCTTAATTGTAACTTCTTTGACATGCTATGATGTGGATTAGTGTAGATTTATTTCTAAACTAGTAGATCTAATTTATGTGGACATTGAAACTGTTAGTCAGATCTAGAATATCACCTTGTGTTATCATGTTAGATCTATTTTACGTGATCTAATTTATCACCTTGTGTTATCATCTTAGATCTATTTTGACCTCTAGATCTGGATTATGTGACCAAATTTATCACCTTGTGTTATCATGTTAGATCTAAACCGATTGGACATCTGAATTGCTAATTTAGATCTTATTATGCTTATTGTGACATCATTGTTATGTTAGAATCAATTGACTACCAACCATTTATCAGTTTTATGTCCACCTTATTATGATTACAATTTCATGTCCATGCCAGTATGTATGTTCACCTTATTATCATACTACTTTATATTTATGCCAAGATGATCATTTTAGTTATATTCCCATTGTTTTCCCTATTATCGTTTATGACTAGGCTATTGTCTATCCTAGGCATGTTGCCAATTTCGTGAGGGCACTAGTTAAGGAACGGGGGAAAACGGGTTAAAAATGACATAATTTGAATGTGAACATTTTTGGACATGTAATTCAAATTATTGGGTAAAATAAGTATTGACACCTATAAGAGGGAAGGATTAATTATTTGGTAAATTAATTAAAAATGGAATGCATAGTAATTACAATTAGGAATTATAATTGTACTTCTAACACGAGGTTAGGTTGCATTAGTGGTGGAAGTCTGCCCGGACCCGACCGGCATATCCAACAGCCACTAACGCTGAACCTAATGTGGGAGGTCTAAGTACGTAAATATGAATCGGGCTATGACATGAGGTTAGGCCCAACTGTAGAATAAGTCTTCCCGGAGCCGACCGGCATATCCAGCATCCACATATTGTAGGCCTAATGTGGGAGGTCTGGCCCATTATTAAACAATAAATGGACATGGTAAAGAATTGGACTACTTAACCTAAGTTAATCCATAGGGATTGCATGAACTTAAATTTAATTTGGGGGTTAAGTAAGCATGGTTGAAAAAAGGGGTGGGTTAAGTAAATCTGAAGAGAGGGTGGGTAATATTCACATATAGGCCCACAAACTTAACCCATTAAGGTTATGTTATTAAAGACACCAAGTTGTATACATAACCGGAGGAAATAATAAAGTTATGTAATTAAAGACACCCTTTAGGATAAGCATAACTGGTAGAAATAAATAAGGCTATGTAATTAAAGACCCCTAGTGGTATACATAGTCAGTGAAAACCTTTTGAGGGATACAAGACAAAGGGGAGAGCTTGTATCATACTTTGTGGGACCCATTTCAGTCAGTAACCCGGATTAGGTATTAAAAAAGTACTCCGTACTAGGCGGAGAAGGGGCACGCTTACTGACTGATTGTAAGAGATCCAAACATGGAGGACGGTGTGGGCGGCGCACACCGACCGGGCCATGTGTGTGCATGAGCATGGCAGAGTGGGATAAGACGACTATGACACCTATAGATATGGTTGTGCACATGATTACAACGAGGGTTTTCCACTTTAAAAAGTGATACCTCCTACTGTGGGGCCAGCACAAGGTATCTACGAGGGTTTGGGAGCCGATCAATCAGGTTAGTAGACTAGTAGATAGGATACATTTGGACGTATACCTAAGTCTACCACCTTATAGTTGAAGGGATTATCTCTTTCTGGATATACTAGTAACGGTGCAGAGTAATCGTTAGAAGCATATATACCTTATCCTGTCTACCTTGTCACACCTGCCATTTATGTAGTGATCTCCCTTATCCACTTTATATGCCTATCATGTTACTTTTATTTATTTACTGGCTAAAAGTAACTAGACTCGCAAGACTTTATATCTGACCCTTTTGTTTCTCCTTCTTTCTTTCGTTCCCCCTCCCCCCCAAGGTTCTCAGGGAGGAAATACTCAGGCTTAGTCAAGACTCGGATATCATCTTGCTAGGAGCTACTTTTGAAGTATGGCTCAAGTTCTTGACTCTACTATGGCTTAACTCTTTCAATTAGGTAATTATGTTTTTATATTCATATGTACTCTGCTGATGCAAGACATAAGTTATTTTATTGTAATGGTTATTGTGACTTATGGTGTTGTGGACCTTGGTAATACGATTTATGTTGAAATAAAATTTTAAATTTTCGCTTCTATCCTATTTATATCTGTCTTGTAATTATTCTGTGTCTGTTTACCTATAACGCTTCACGAAACTTAATGCATTCCCTTAGTGAGTGACATTAACGGACGTGGGGTGTCACACTTGGTATCAGAGCTGAAGGTTATCAGATTAGATAAAAGTTTTTGAAAATTATTTTCAAAAAGGTTTTAAAAGAAAGCATTTTCATAAAGAAAATTCT
The DNA here is from genome assembly GCA_030737875.1 of Allium sativum. Lineage (NCBI taxonomy): Eukaryota > Viridiplantae > Streptophyta > Magnoliopsida > Asparagales > Amaryllidaceae > Allium > Allium sativum. Next base: position 826,661,391 of record CM060913.1, read on the forward strand.
ATTTTGAAAAACATTCCCCCAAAAGCCATATGTAGTATCCTTCGGTCCTTTATCTAAATTTCTTCCTTTCTCCTTTTCAGCATGTCTGGGGAACAAAACATTTCTAATATCCCAGAGGGCGTCACAATACCTGGATGGTTCTGTAGATATTTAGAGGCCACGACACCTGTCGAAGGCCAACGAGATGTTCCTCCCCCAGCTGCACCAGTCATTTCTCCTCCTCCCCTTCCAAGAGCAGATAACTTCACCAAGATCTGCAAGGACTTCCGTGCTATGGGAGGGAAGCCATTCCATGGGAATGAGACATTCGTAGAAGCTCGGAATTAGCTCAAGGAGACCAAGGATTTGTTCGTAATCTTTGAAGTAGAGAATAAAAGGAAGATTCAGTTAGCTGCTTGGCTATTGAAGGACGAAGCCTTATTTTGGTGGGAAGTCACCCAAGCTAGACGTCCGGTGGAAAATTGGGAAGATTTTAGACAGAGGTTCGAAATGAAATTTCTTTCCCAAGATGAAAGCAGCATGCAGATGGAGAGATTCTTAGCACTCAAACAAGGAAACTTGACGATGAAAGAATATGTGAACAAATTCAACTAGCTAGCAAGGTTCGGGTTAGAGTTGGTGGATACGCCGCACAAAAAGGCTTTGCGGTTTGCTAAAGGGCCGAATGAACCCCTTCATGGGTTAGCCATGTCCTATATTCCAATGAGGGCTACTTTTGAAAAACTTGTCGATATGGCCCTGATGCATGAGGAGGACAACGGAGAGAAGAAGGAGTTAAAGGCTGAGGGGACATCGCAAAATAGAAAGGTGTGGCCCAAGAAGGGGCAGCAGCAACAATAGAAGAAAGGAGGGGAAAATGATAAATGCAAGGATAAAAGAAAATGTCACCATTATGGGAAGGAAGGTCATCTGGTTAAAGACTGTAAGCGAAGGAAGAATTCTTGCTACCATTGTGGAGAGGCCGGACACTTTGCTAAAGAGTGCCCGAAGAAACGGGGATTACAGGGAAAAGGTCAAAGGGCAGGAAATTCTTGAGGGCAGGTGCATGCTCTCGCGACCAGTGCTTCTGATAGAGGTAGAAAAATTTCTGTGAAAGGTTTAGTTTCTCTTTCAAACCATCCTATTAGAACACTTTTTGATTATGGTGCCTCACATTCATTTATATCAAGTTCTGTAGTTGAATCACTGCACTTAATTACTAGTATGGTAGTGGATCCCGTAGTTGTTTCAAACCCCATTGGTGGTTCGGCTCATTTATCTATGATTTGTCGGGGTTTGAAAATATTTGTGTTAGACGTCGAGTTTGAATGCGATGCGCATGTGCTCAGTTTTATGGGATATGGGTTGATTCTAGGAATGTATTGGCTTACCACGTATTGTGCCATTCTGGATTGTGAGAAAAGGGTTGTTAGGCTTCTGACTTGTCGTGGGAGAACCCTCGAGATTTCGTGTGACCCGCAAGGGTTGGTTATACTTAGTTTCCTAGAGTCTCTTGATGCATCTATCGACGATCTGCAATCTGTTCCAGTAGTCCAAGATTTTTCCGATGTTTTTGATGAGGTTCGGGGTTTACCTCCGAGGCGCGAGATCGGCTTTCGTATATATTTGGTGGAAAATGCAAAACCAGTTGCATTGCCAGTGTGCCACATGGATCCAAGGGAAAGGAGGGAGCTGAGTTAGCAAGTAGGGGAGCTGTTTGAGAAAGAGTTTATCAGACAAAGCATATCTGAATGGGGTGCTCCAGTAGTATTCGTGACCAAGGCAGATGGTTCGCTTCGTTTGTGTGTTCACTATAGAGAGCTGAATAAACTCACTAAGAAGAATAGGCACCTGCTTCCGAGGATTGATGATTTATTTGATCATCTTGTTGGTGCCTCGGTATTTTCTCAGTTAGACTTGGCCATGGGGTTTCATTCGTTGAGGGTGGAAGAGGACAGTATAAATAAGACTGCTTTTAGGACTCCGGACGATTTGTTTGAATGGCTAGTATGCCTTTTGGGCTGACGAATGCACTCGCCTATTTTGTCGATCTGATGAGTAGGGTGTTTCGGGAGTTCCTAAATAAATTTGTTGTTGTCTTTGTCGATGATATTTTGATCTTCTCCAAAAGCAAAGAAGAGCATGCCCAACATTTGAGAGAAGTTTTGAAAACTCTTCGTGACCGTCAGCTTAAAGCAAAATTCTCCAAATGCCATTTTTGGAGAAAAGAGGTGAGATTCTTAGGGAATGTGGTATCCAAAGAAGGGATAGCTGTTGATCCCGCGAAGGTGGTTGCAGTGCAAGATTGGCAGGTTCCTAAAAATGAAACCGAGGTGAGAAGCTTTTTTTGGGTTAGCAGGTTACTAAAGGAAGTTCATTAAGGACTTCGCAAAGATATCAACCCCACTCACCAGGCCGACGAAGAAGAACTTGGCATTCTCATGGGATATAGACTGTGACGTTGCTTTCCAACGACTGAAGAGGGATCTGACAACAACCCCAGTCTTGACCTTGCCTGACGGGAATAAGGTGTTTACTGTTTACACTGATGCGTGTGGTACAGGGCTTGGTGTGGTTCTAGTGCAAGAAGGGAAAGTAGTATGTTATGGGGGTAGATAGTTGAGAGTTCATGAAAAGAACTACCCCACCCATGATCTAGAGTTAGCTGCCATAGTGTTTGCGTTAAAGATGTGGCATCATTATTTACTTGGAGAGAAGTTCAAGTTATACACCGATCATAAATCTCTCAAGTATCTGTTCTAGCAGAAGGATCTCAATTTAAGGCAACAACGGTGGATGGAGTTTCTAGATTCTTATGATTTTGAGATTTCTTATACCCCAGGCAAGGGTAATGTAGTGGCAGATGCACTAAGTAGGCAGATAGTGGCCCTGAGTCCTCCGTTTGTGGAAAGAAAGAACTTGGAGTTCATATCAGCTTTTGATTTTAGACCCTCCATCGAGATTTTGCCTGATTTGTTTGCATCCTTGGAGATACGACCACCTCTTATGGACCAGATAGGAGCTTCGCAACAAGGTGACCCACAGATTATAGACATCATAGATAAGCTCAGAAGAGGGGAGACTTCTAGTCACCTCGGTAGATATGCCATAGATGAAAAGAGGTGGTTGCGACTGGATGGAAGGCTTTTTATTCCTCAAACTGGAAGCTTGATAAAGGCAGTCCTAGAAGAAGCCCATCATTCTAAGATGACCATTCATCCAGGCAGTGATAAGATGTACAGGAACATGAAGAGGGTTTTCTTTTGGGATGGGATGAAGAAAGATGTGGCCGTATTTGTTTCTCAATGTTTAGTTTGCCAGCAAGTCAAAGCTGAGCAAAAGAAGTCCGGTGGTTGACTTCATCCTTTGGAGGTTCCTTAGTGGAAATGGGAGAGCTTCTACGGATTTCATAGATGGTTTTCCTAGATCGAAGAAAGGCAACACCAGTATCTGGGTTGTGGTAGATAGACTCACCAAGAGCGCTCACTTTATTCTAGTTAAGAGTAAGAGGATGGCATCGTGGTCGGCAGGAATTTTTGTGGGTGAGATTGTTCGTCATCATGGAGTATCTTCCAGAATCGTAAGCGATCGCGACCCCATCTTTACCAGCGAATTTTGGAGGAGCTTGCAAGAAGCATTAGGTACACAGTTGTGTTTGAGCACCGCTTATCATCCTTAGACCGATGCACAGATAGAGAGGGTGAACAGGATTCTTGAAGATTTTTTAAGGCTGTGTATTCTAGACTTCGGAGGGACTTGGGAAGAGCATTTTCCTTTAGTAGAGTTTGCCTATAATAACAGTTATCAAGCTAGCATCGGTATGGCACCCTTCGAAGCATTGTACGGACGACCCTGTAGATCACCAACTTGTTGGTGGGAGTCTACATAAAGAGTATTACTTGAACCAGATATGGTTAGGGAAACGTCCGAAAAGATTGACCTTATTCGACGGCGGATGAATATAGCTCAAGATAGGCAGACATCCTATGCAGACAAGAGAAGGACTGACCTCGAATTTGAAGTAGGAGACTTGGTTGTTATCAAAGTGTCAACTATGAGGAATGAGTTTCGCTTCGGATCAGCAGGGAAGTTGGCACCTAGGTTTGTGGGACCATTTCCCATAACCGAGAGGATTGGCCAAATGACCTATAGAGTAAAACTCCCAGACAATCTATCTGGCGTTCATGATGTTTTCCGCGTTTCCCATCTACGGAAGTGCCTGCATGACACCGCAGTAATCGTTGAGCCAAGTGTGTTGGAAGAAGTAGAAGTGAAACAGGAGGCGACAACCAGGCGAGTCCCTACATGTATTCTTGGATCGGAAGTTAGGAAGCTACGCAATAAAGAGGTCAAGTTGCTAAAGGTTCAATGGGGACACAACCCAGAGGATGCGACTTGGGAGACCGAAGACAAGATTCGTGCTTCGTACCCTTTTCTTTTCGAGGGTGTGTTCTTAACTCATTTTCCCAAATCTTTATCAGTACTTGTTTCTATCATTTGAGTATATCTTATCCGTAGTAATTTTCGACCTTTAAATAAGAATCCTATGGATGTAAACAAGTGTTTGAGACATGTTATGATTGATGGATGCAAGTGTTTGCTAGTGATTGCCTGTGGATGCATATGCACACACATTAGGCACTAGATCGGCTCAATCACTCTCAGACTGCATATAGATGTGTGTACATTTTCTTTTCTTTTATGGATGGAAATGGATGAACTAGCATATGGATGTTTCATTTGGACGAATGAGAGTGCACATATATAGAGCTTACATATTATAATAGGCTTATTTGCATACATATTGGATTTATGGCACTAACATACATTGCATTAAGGAGGTCAACTGAATCAGTAGACCGCCTGATCTTCGCATTAGTGTTGGGACATATACACACATATTTGCATATATTCATGAAAGCATTAGAAATCCTTAAGTACAATGGATGCCAGTGACTGATGGATGAGTAGATGGATGATGGATGGTAAGATATGCATTCTTCTCAACTTAGAGATTTCGAGGACGAAATCCTTTACATATGGTGGAATGTAACACCCAAAAATTTTATTAACATTAAAGAGGATAAATTAAAAAATAATTAATTTAATATTTAGAATTAAGGGAAAATGACTACGTCATTACGTCCGTCTCGAAATTCTGGTCAGGATAGACACCTAGTTTACGTAAAATGGATAACATATAAAGAAGTTACGGACGATAAAAGTTGAAAATCAAAACTGGTATAACTGGCGCACTTGACAAGTGCGCCAAGGAAAATTTGCAGTACCGCACATGTAAAGTGCGCCCAGAATTTTTTCTGGGTATTCGGGCCTTTTCCAAGTGGGAGGTGACCCACGACCTGGTTTACCCTAGGGCTTATGCGGCAGTCGGTTCCAAAGGGTTCTGCAGCTATAAATACATGGCTATTTCACATATTTCTTCATTAGAAATCATGGCGGCTAGACTCTGCCGGAGTGCGAACTGAGACGGATTCGTTTTCTTCAACAACGTACAATATTTCAGTTTTGCAAATCAAATCCAGAAATTCAAGATCCATTCTCTCTATTTTCTAAACCTAATGCTGTGAGTTTCTAGTTGCTTTTAGGTTTAGATAAATAAAAGTGAATTATGAAAGACTGTGATTTGGATATGTTGTAAACCTTGAATCTATACTATTATCATATCTTATGCTATGTCATGATAGATCTATTTCCCTAGATCCAATTCAATTGTGATTATTCTACTATGATACTATTGTGGATCTTGGTTTGTAACTTTATTGTGGTTAATATAAATCTATTAATTTGCACAGTTATATCATTGGATAGATCTAATTATTTATGTAAATAATGAACATGTCACCTTGAATTGGTTAGGATTGGATCTAAATCTTTATCTTAATTGTAACTTCTATGACATGCTATGATGTGGATTTGTGTAGATCTATTTCTAAACTAGTAGATCTAATTTATGTGGACATTGAAACTGTTAGTAAGATCTAGAATATCACCTTATGTTATCATGTTAGATCTATTTTATGTGATCTAATTTATCACCTTGTGTTATCATATTAGATCTATTTTATGTGATCTAATTTATCACCTTGTGTTATCATGTTAGATCTATTTTGACCTCTAGATCTGAATTATGTGATCTAATTTATCACCTTGTGTTATCATGTTAGATCTAAACCGATTGGACATCTAAATTGCTAATTTAAATTTTACTATGCTTATTGTGACATCATAGTTATGTTAGAATCAATAGACTGCCAACCATTCATCAGTTTTATGTCCACCTTGTTATGATGACAATTTCATGTCCATGCCAGTATGTATGTTCACCTTATTATCATACTAGTTTATGTTTATGCCAAGATGATCATTTTAGTTGTATTCCCATTATTTTCCCTATTATCGTTTATGACTAGGCTATTGTCTAGCCTAGGCATGTTGCCAATTTTGTGAGGGCGCTAGTTAAGGAATGAGGGAAAAAGGGTTAAAAATGGCATAATTTGAATATGAACATTTTTGGACATGTAATTCAAATTATTGGGTAAAATAGGATTGACACCTATAAAAGGAAATGACTAATTAATTGGTAAATTAATTAAAAATGGAATGTCTAGTAATTACAATTAGGAATTGTAATTGTACTTATGACACGAGGTTATGTTACATTAGTGGTGGAAGTCTGCCCGAACCCGATCGACATATCTAGCAGCCACTAATGTTGAATCTATTGTGGGAGGTCTAAGTACGTAAATACGAATTGGGCTATGACACGAGGTTAGGCCCAACTATGGAATAAGTCTGCCCGGACCCGATCGACATATCTAGCATCCACATGTTGTAGGCCTAATGTGGGAGGTCTGACCTATTATGAAACCATAAATGGACATGGTAAAGAATTGGACTACTTAACCTAAGTTAATCCATAAGGATTGTATGAACTTAAATTTAAGTTGGTGGTTAAGTAAACATGGTTGAAAAAAGGGGTGGGTTGAGTAAATCTGAAGAGGGGGTGGGTAATATTCACATATAGGCCCACAAACTTAACCGGTTAAGGTTATGTAATTAAAGACACCTTGTGGTATACATAACCGGAGGAAATAATAAAGTTATGTAATTAAAGACACCCTTTAGTTTAAGCATAACTAGTAGAAATAAATAAGGCTATGTAATTAAAGACATATAGTGGTATACATAGTCAGTGAAAACCTAGTGAGGGATACAAGACAAAGGGGAGAGCTTGTATCATATTGTGTGGGACCCATTTCAGTCAGTAACCCGGAGTAGGTATCAAATAAAGTACTGAAGGGATCATCTCTTTCTGGATATACTAGTAACAGTGCAGAGTAATCATTAGAAGCATATACACCTTATCTTGTCTACCTTGTCACACCTGCCATTTATGTAGTGATCTCCCTTATCCACTTTATATTCCTATCATGTTACTTTTATTTATTTACTGGCTAAAAGTAACTACACTCGCCAGACTTTATGTCTGACCCTTTTGTTTCTCTTTCTTTCTTCCGTTTCCCCCGGTTCTCAGGGAGGAAACACTCAGGCTTAGTCATGACTCAAATATCATCTTGTTAGGAGCTACTTCTGAAGTATTGCTCAAGTTCTTGACTCTACTATGGCTTAACTCTTTCAATTGGGGAATTATATTTTTATATTCTTATGTACTCTGATGATGCAAGACAGAAGTTAATTTATTGTAATGGTTTTTGTGACTTATGGTATTGTGGACTACGGTATTATGATTTATGTTGAACAAAAAATTTAAATTTCTGCTGCTATCCTATTTATATCTGTCTTTTAATTATTCTGTGTCTATTTACCTATAATGCTTCACAAAACTTAATGCATACCCTTAGTGAGTGACATTAACGGACGTGGGGTGTCACAATGTTGCACGTATACAATTTACAACGTCTCTATTGTAACACCCCACATCCGTTAAGGTCACTCACAAAGGGAATGCCTTAACTTCTACTGCAACAGAAATATTACAAGACAGACATATATAAAACAGCGGAAGGTCTTCAAATCATTTATTAAATATAATTGTTTACAATAAAATCCGATCACTTTCAAATACCCAATTACATAGCTAAAATATCTATCTTGCTCAAAAACAAAGAAGCATGAAAATAAATTGTAGTATTCCCCAATAAAGCAGCAAAGCAAGCCAAAGCCAAGAGAAATCCAAGCAGTTCATGAAAGAGCCTTGGAGCTTGGTAAGATCCAAACTAAGCTGTATTCCCACCCTGTGAACCTGGGGGAGGGGGAACGAAAGAAAAAGAGGCGAAACAAACTGGGTCAGTCATAAAGACTGAGTAAGTCCTAGTGGCTTTTAGCATAAAAACAGGTGAAGATAATATGGCATGAATAAACTGAAAGTAAACATAAGCATGATGACAAGGTAAGCTACTGGCACGATGAATCAAGTATAACATCCCATGCTTCCTATCAAGAGTATCATCACAAGGTTCCTACCAAGTATCACATTGCAAGGTTTCTATTAAGTATAACATCGCAAGATTTCTAAGCTTCACAATTCCACTATTTTCTCTGATTTCCTATATTCTCTGCACCAACTATACTAGTACCCCAATCCGTATCATCCTTTCCATGTATATGTACAGTCTCTTGCCGTATATCGTACGGGTTTCATCACGTATTTCTATACTACTTCAACGTAGTGCCACCATTCTTGAAATCGTTTGGACCACCACCCTTGTTCTGGCTTGGTTTCCTTATCATGAACTATCGCGTGTTCAACTAGGATTTATGCCACCTAGGACCACTAGGGATTATGATACCTATTGAACATTTTCTAGATTCGATTAGGGTTTATGCCACCAAGGACCACTAGGGATTATGCTACCTAACGAATTCCACGTAACGATCTATTAATCGATCGGCTCTCTACAAGTCCTAGCTCGTTCATGTGTCTGTGTCATACGGCCCAATCACGAAATGTAGTCACCTGTGCTAGGTCCACCATAGGGTGTATCAAGCCCTAGGGTGCCAACCACCGACACGAATGAAGCACGCACAGTGTAAACCTACTGGTGCCCAATGCCTTCTTTTTCAACTCTGGACTACGTGCACAACCATAGTCCGCCTGAACCTACAATGGCGCACCAACTCAGCCGTCGTTCTGGTCGCTTACAATCAGCCCAGTAATCGTGCCCCACCCTGCCTAGTTCTAGGGTACCGTGATACATCTAGTGGGTTACTGCTGAAAAGGACCGCGCAACTAGGGTTTCCGTTCAGTAGGTTAAGTGTTGTCATTTAAATTCGAGACTTAACCCATCAGTCTAGCATGTCAAGTTGGTTAAGTGTTGTCATTCAAGTTTGTGACTTAACCCGCATACGTGTCATGTCAAATTGGTTAAGTGTTGTCGTTCAAGTTCATGACTTAGCCCTACGAATCATCTGTCAAGTTGTTTAAGTATATTCAAGTGGTTCATGACTTAACCCTATCAAATCATCGTGCCAAATTAGTTAAGTATATTCAAGCGGTTCATGACTTAACCCTATTAAATCATCGTGTCAAATTTGTTAAGTATATTCAAGCGGTTCATGACTTAACCCTATCAAATCATCGTGTCAAATTGGTTAAGTATATTCAAGTGGTTCATGACTTAACCCTATCAAATCATCGTGTTAAATTGGTTAAGTATATTCAAGCGGTTCATGACTTAACCTTATCAAATCAGGTTATATTGGTTGGGTGTTATCAACCCATTCAAGTTAAACCAACTCATTTAACTTAACCCTCCCATTTGTTAGATTACATTGGTTAAGTATTTCAAGTAATTCATGGCTTAACCTGCCCATTCATGTCATGTCGGTTAAGTGTCATTAGTCTAGTCATATTTCTTAACCCACCCATTGGTCTGATTAAAAGTAATGTTGGTTAAGCCCACATTTATAAGTTTTACATGTTCTTAACTCATACCGGTTAGGTCCACATTTACATGTCATCCCACCTAACCCTCTAACCATACCCACGTCTTATTATGATTAGTATTCCTTAATTCATTCATTATGACGAACGAATCGTGACCTCTCACGTTAGACCGTGCATTTTGTGGTCACTGGATTTGCCGGGCGGTTCCGGGCAGATTTACACCACAAACTGGGTCTAACCTCGTGTCATCAACCGTTATGCCTAAAATTTGGCTTTGGACCTCTCACATTAAATTGACACTTTGTGGCTACTGGATTTGCCGGGCAGTTCCGGGCAGATTTACACTACAAACCGAGTCTAACCTCGTGTCAAAGGTTCATTAATGGTCGTATTCCACCCAAAACCTCAATATCAGTTCATGTGTTTAACATATAGGAATGTTCATGTTCCAACCACGTTCATATTTCCAGTTATACGCCAATTATCAAGTTCATAATTCACGTTTTTGTCCCAAAACGTATTCCCAAATTATTTTCAAAATTCACTATAAGGTTATGCCAAGTTATAGCCCTTTATTTACAATACAAACCAACTACCCAAAACCCAACTTAGGCGCGTTCATATTAAACTTTCTCCAAGTCATAAATTATCATATATGTTTCAACTCCAAATTTTACAAAATTAACATATGCCCAAGTTCTAGATTACATGTAAATTTTACATATGCCCAATTCGTACCAAATTTACATATGTTCAATTTATGTCGTTTTACATGTATGCCAATTTTATGCCATTTTACCATGTCAAGTTCTAGCCAAAATTACATGTATCAAGTTTCATACCCAATAAATCCAAATCATGATTCATGATGTAGTTATCCCAAACTATAATCTTTTTATTACAGTACATGTCAGTTGCCCAAGTTCATAATACATGTTTATGCCAAATTATTTACATGTTATATATACCAAATCTCATGTTACATTACATAGATGCTATTTGTGCCAAATTCCATGTATATAATATTTATGCAAATTTTTCATAACAAGATTATACCAAAATTTACAGATCACGCCCAAACTTGCAAATACAATTATAATATCCAATTTCATGTTGCCAATTATTACATCATATTCATGTAGGCAATAATCCCATAATTCCCCCGTATACATATCGTATGCAAATCGCAATTTTAGGCCAAGGTCCGAAATTGACCAAGGTTCATGAAAGAAAATAAATTTGGGGAGATAGAAATTGAATAAAAATGAGATCAGAGGAAAACATCATCATAGGCATAAATATTACAACTTGATGATAACGTCATTACGAATCAAGAAAACTACTGAATAGATCATAAAGTTGTCATGAGCATAAGGATAGACAAGTCCCAAAACACAAGATTCAAGGAGCAACAGAAATAGATCAGAATCGATAAACATACTTAAAGCCAATTCCACTTTATTCCATGGCCACATTATAATTAAATGTTTAAATCTAAAAACAACTAGAACTTACAGAGAATGGCTAGTGAATTAGGAACTGAATTTGTTGTAAAAATGTTGCGGCGTTGTTGATTTATTGTCTTGAATCATTGTTGAAGCTTTGTTCTTGAATTGATTTGAGTTTGAATGCTTAAGCTTTAATTTGGGGGCGGCGACCATGGTTCAAGAGGGAGTTCAGCAGCATAATAGTGTAAAAATTATTTGTTGTGAAGTAGGATAGGTCTAAGGTGTTTTTATAGGTGTAGTAACTAGTTTAGGCCCTTAGATTAACCCTAGAATCAATCCGGACCATCAAAACATGCCTCATGCTTCAAAAATGTGTTCTGGTTCAAAACAGGCCCACCAGGTCGACCTGTAAGGGGGGAGGTCGACACTATGGTCAACCTGGGTGGTAGGTCGACCCTATGGTCGACCTAGGGGGGGTCGACCCTATGGTCGACCCCCTGGTCCAGTGCTGCCTGAAAACTGCTGAAACTTGTACAGGCCATAACTTCTTCATCCGGACTCCGATTTTCGAAAATTCGGACTCTATTTCATGTAAAATTTCGAGACGAACACAATGGCATCACCTGTTTCCCCTGATTCTGACTTTAAAATTTAATTCTGCCTAGATTTCTTGTTTTAACAAGTTATTAAAATTTGGGTTGTTACATTCTCCCCTCCTTAAATGATTTTGTCCCCGAAATCTTCAAGTTAAGAAGAATGTGTCCTACCATCCAATCATCCATCTACTCAATCATCAATCGCATGCATCCATTGTCCTTAAGAGATTTCTAATGTTGTATGAACATATGCAGAAAGTGTGTGTATATGTTCCTTATCTAATGCAAATGATCAGGCCTGATTGATCTTCTTAATGCAAAATATGTTTAGTGCAATGAGTCCAACATGTATGCAAATAGTCCTAGTCAGATAAACACTATATGTGTGCACAAACATCCATCCATATGCATGATCCATATGATAGCACATCCAATTTCATCCATAAACAAGTATAAACACTCATGCATATGCAATATGGAAATGTGTCTGAGCCGATCTAGTGCCTAATGTGTGTTATGCAATCACGAGCAACCACTTGCAACCATCAATCATAACATGTCTAAAACACATTTTTACACCCAATTGTTCCTACCTAAAGGTATAGTCGAACGATAGAAGCAAGTAAAAACCTTGTGCCCATCAGGCAATGTCAAAACTGGAAATCTGTGTCACATATATACTGATTTGGAGAAGAACTCCCTAAGCACCAGCCCCGAAGACCGAAATCAACATCAGGCTGACACCCAAAGAATTACTCAACCCAACCAATATATATGATTCTAGGAAACTAAGCATGATGGACTCCTTTTTGGTCACAAGGAAATCCCTTCCTAAAACCAACCCATATCCTATAAAGCCCAAAAAGTTTAGTCAACCCAACGGACATCCTCAAACCCCAACATATATCACAACCAAATGAGTCATACTCCTTATGGGGTTTGCAACAGAAATAAGATTGAGAATAGGACCGAGAGGATATACATAAAAGATAGCATGCAAGTAAGCTCTACAGGAAAAGAGGGATCAAGGATATACTCTTAAAAAGAGATATGATGCGCGTATCTAGTCTTCAATCTTCTAAGTCGCATTTCCTTGAGCTTAACTCCATTGTGCTTTATCCGTCTTTAACTTCATAATTTCTTAATTCTTGTTTCCAAAATATGAGTTGGAACTCATTTCACTGTTGTCTCTCGTCCCATTTTCCCTTCTCCTCCTTCTAGTATACTCGGCTCAAACATAACTGCGTACTCATGGTTTCATGCAAGCTCTCCAAAATTCACTAGTGAATCTCGGATCTCGTTCACTTACTAGAAGGTATTCCACATAAATGAATTATCTCTTGAAAATGCAAACCATGTTGCCAAGTGTACTTACTAAGGTGATTTTATATAACTCATGCATAAGCGAAATGAACCATCCGCCTTAGTGGCGAACACTACTCGAGCGGATCGATAAATGTATCAAGAATGGACCGATAAATGTATCAAGAGATTCTAGGTAACTAAACATGGCAGAACCCTAAGGTTACACTAGACTTCGAGGGCATTACCAAGGCAAGTCGAGCGTCTAACTACCCTCTTTTCATGCTCGAGAATGGTACCATTTCTGGACAACCACTCCATCCCTAGAATCAACCCATAGCCCAAAAACATAAGCTTTACTTCTAAACTCAACACTTAGCATAGACATTCTCAAATCCAAACAAATCATGAATAAATGAGCCGATTCCCCAACAGGATTTGAGACAAAAATGGGATCCTCTACCACGCTAGTACTAAGGTGCAGAGACTCAACTATCGAAGCAGAATTAAAAGGATGCGATGTACCAAAGACAAAGTTCCCACGGTATGATAGAAAAGAAAAGCTAAACTTTTAACAGAAATGTTACCACCTCTCTTAGGTATGCTAGTAGTGAGAGCATACAATTGCCCTCTCAACGATCTTGTACTTTTCCCTTGTCCTTGTCCTATAATACTTAATTACATGTCCCTTTTTACCATACTAAAGATATTCTCTCTTGTCATGGTTTTTTTATTATTCTTCCACTTGGCCTCTTTCCTTTCACCTCTTTCCTCTTCGTGGATGAAGCCATATCAACAAGTTTCTCATCCTTAGACTTGTGTTCTTTATCCTCGTTCCTACTATCCTAGTATAGCTTGTTGAAAAGTTTCTCAAAAGCTACTTCCATCGCACGGCAACCCTACAAAGCTTGAGATAAGATTAGTCGCAAGTAAAACTACTACGGCTACAGATGGAGGTTGGATACTACTTTGCCCTCCGACATGTGTCGCATGCCTACAAACTATGGTGAAAAAGAAAGAGAGAAGAGACTCAAGGAGAGAATCAAAAGATAGTGCATATGGATTTGGGGAATATGCCTTTCGTAAAACAAAACTTTTCTTTAGAAAAATGCTTCTTTGTAAATGTTTTGAAAATAATTTCAGAAGGTTTTTAAAAGATTTTGCCCAGTCTGGTAACCTTCTGCTCTGATACCAAATGTAACACCCCACATCCGTTAAGGTCACTCACAAAAGGAATGCCTTAACTTCAATGGAGCATTATGGGTACTGGAACAGAAATATTACAAGACAGATATATATAAAACAGCAGAAGGTCTTCAAATCATTTATTAAATATAATTGTTTACAATAAAATCTCATCACTTTCAAATACCCAATTACATAGCTAAAATATCTGTCTTTCTCAAAAACATAGAAGCATGAAAATAAATTGTAGTATTCCTCAATAAAGCAGCAAAGCAAGCCATAGCCAAGAGAAATCCAAGCAGTACATGAAAGAGCCTTGGAGCTTGGTAAGATCCAAACTAAGCTGTATTCCCACCCTGTGAACCTGGGAAGGGGGGGGGGGGGACGAAAGAAAAAGAGGCAAAACAAACTGGGTCAGTCATAAAGACTAAGTAAGTCCTAGTGACATTCAGCATAAAAACAGGTGAAGATAATATGACATGAATAAACTGAAAGTAAACATAAGCATGATGACAAGGTAAGCTACTGACACGATGAATCAAGTATAACATCCCATGCTTCCTATCAAGAGTATCATCACAAGGTTCCTACCAAATATCACATTGCAAGGTTTCTATTAAGTATAGCATCGCAAGATTTCTAAGCTTCACCATTCCACTATTTTCTCTGATTTCCTATATTCTCTGCACCAACTGTACTAGTACCCAACCCGTATAATCCTTTCCATGTACATGTACAGTCCCTTACCGTATATCGTACAGGTTTCATCACGTTTTTCTATACTACTTCAACGTAGTGCCACCATTCATGAAATCATTTGGACCGCCACCCTTGTTCTGGCTTGGTTTCCTTATCATGAACTATCGCATGTTCAACTAGGATTTATGCCACCTAGGACCACTAGGGATTATGGTACCTATTGAATGTTTTCTAGATTCGATTAGGGTTTATGCCACGTAGGACCACTAGGGATTATGCTACCTAACGAATTCCACGTAACGATCTATTAATCGATCGACTCCCTACAAGTCCTAGCTCGTTCATGTGTCTATGTCATACGGCCCAATCACGAAATGTAGTCACCTATGCTAGGTCCACCATAGGGTGTATCAAGCCCTAGGGTGCCAACCACCGACACGAATGAAGCACGCACAGTGTAAACCTACTGGTGCCCAATGCCTGCCTTTTCAATTCCGGACTACGTGCACGACCATAGTCCGCTAAACCTACAATGGCGCACCAACTCAGCCGTCGTTCTGGTCGCTTACAATCAGCCCAGTAATCGTGCCCCACCCTGCCTAGTTCCAGGGTACGGTGATACATCTAGTGGGTTACTGCTGAAAAGGACCGCGCAACTAGGGTTTCCGTTCAGTAGGTTAAGTGTTGTCATCTAAATTCGAGACTTAACCCCATCAGTATAGCATGTCAAGTTGGTTAAGTGTTGTCATTCAAGTTCGTGACTTAACCCGCCTACGTGTCATGTTAAATTGGCTAAGTGTTGTCGTTCAAGTTCATGACTTAGCCCTACGAATCATCTGTCAAGTTGGTTAAGTATATTCAAGCGGTTCATGACTTAACCCTATCAAATCATCGTGCCAAATTGGTTAAGCATATTCAAGTGGTTCATGACTTAACCCTATCAAATCATCGTGTCAAATTGGTTAAGTATATTCAAGCGGTTCATGACTTAACCCTATCAAATCATCGTGTCAAGTTGGTTAAGTATATTCAAGCGGTTCATGACTGAACCCTATCAAATCATCGTGTCAAATTGGTTAAGTATATTCAAGCGGTTCATGACTTAACCTTATCAAATCAGGTTATATTGGTTGGGTGTTATCAACCCATTCAAGTTAAACCAGCCCATTTAACTTAACCCTCCCATTCGTCAGATTACATTGGTTAAGTATTTCAAGTAATTCATGGCTTAACCAGCCCATTCATGTCATGTCGGTTAAGTGTCATTAGTCTAGTCATATTTCTTAACCCACTCATTGGTCTGATTAACAGTAATGTTGGTTAAGCCTACATTTATAAGTTTTACATGTTCTTAACTCATACTGGTTAGGTCCACATTTACATGTCAAATTTCCATGTCATCCCACCTAACCCTCTAACCATACCCACGTCTTATTATGGTTAGTATTCCTTAATTCATTCATTATGACGAACGAATCGTGACCTCTCACATTAGACCGTGCATTTTGTGGTCACTGGATTTGCCGGGCAGTTCCGGGCAGATTTACACCACAAACTGGGTCTAACCTCGTGTCATCAACCGTTATGCCTAAAATTTGGCCTTCGACCTCTCACATTAGACTGACACTTTGTGGCTACTGGATTTGCCGGGCGGTTCCGGGCAGATTTACACCACAAACTGAGTCTAACCTCGTGTCAAAGGTTCATTAATGGTCGTATTCCACCCAAAACCCCAATATCAGTTCATGTGTTTAACATATAGGAAGGTTCATGTTCCAACCACGTTCATATTTCCAGTTAAACGCCAATTATAAAGTTCATAATTCACGTTTTTGTCCAAAAACGTATTCCCAAATTATTATCAAAATTCACTATAAGGTTATGCCAAGTTATAGCCATTTATTTACAATACAAGCCAACTACCCAAAACCCAACTTAGGCGCGTTCATTTTAAACTTTCTCCAAGTCATAAATTATCATATATGTTTCAACTCCAAATTTTACAAAATTAACATATG
Source organism: Allium sativum (assembly GCA_030737875.1). Lineage (NCBI taxonomy): Eukaryota > Viridiplantae > Streptophyta > Magnoliopsida > Asparagales > Amaryllidaceae > Allium > Allium sativum. The sequence continues at coordinate 826,678,546 of CM060913.1, forward strand.
CCCAAGTTATAGATTACATGTAAATTTTACATATGCCCAATTCGTACCAAATTTACATATGTTCAATTTATGTCGTTTTACATGTATGCCAATTTTATGCCATTTTACCATGTCAAGTTCTAGCCAAAATTACATGTATCAAGTTTCATACCCAATAAATCCAAATCATGATTCATGATGTAGTTATCCCAAACTATAATCTTTTTATTACAGTACATGTCAGTTGCCCGAGTTCATAATACATGTTTATGCCAAATTATTTACATGTTATATATACCAAATCTCATGTTACATTACATGGATCCTATTTGTGCCAAATTCCTTGTATATAATATTTATGCAAATTTTTCATAACAAGATTATACCATAATTTACAGATCACGCCCAAACTTGCAAATACAATGATAATATCCAATTTCATGTTGCCAATTATTACATCAAATTCATGTAGGCAATAACCCCATAATTCCTCCGTATACATATCGTACGCAAATCGCGATTTTACGCCAAGGTCCGAAATTGACCAAGGTTCATTAAAGAAAATAAATTGGGGGAGATAGAAATTGAATAAAAATGAGATCAGAGGAAAACATCATCATAGGCATAAATATTACAACTTGATGATAACGTCATTATGAATCAAGAAAACTACTGAATAGATCACAAAATTGTCATGAGCATAAAGATAGACAAGTCCCAAAACACAAGATTCAAGGAGCAATAAAAATAGATCAGAATCGATAAACATACTTAAATCCAATTCCACTTTATTCCATGGCCACATTATAATTAAATGTTTAAATCTAAAAACAACTAGAACTAACGGAGCATGGATAGTGAATTAGGAACTGAATTTGTTGTAAAAATGTTGCGGCGTTGTTGATTTATTGTCTTGAATCATTGTTGAAGCTTTGTTCTTCGAATTGATTTGAGTTTGAATGCTTAAGCTTTAATTTGGGGGCGGCGGCCATGGTTCAAGAGGGAGTTCAGCAGCATAATAGTGTAAAAATGATTTGTTGTGAATTAGGTTAGGTCTAAGGGTGTTTTTATAGGTGTAGGAACTAGTTTAGGCCCTTAGATTAACCCTAGAATCAATCCGGACCATCAAAACATGTCTCAGGCTTCAAAATTGAGTTCTGGGTCAAAACAGGCCGACCAGGTCGACCTGTAAGGGGGGAGGGCGACACTATGGTCGACCTGGGGGGTAGGTCGACCCTATGGTCGACCTGGGGGGGGGGGGGTAGGTCGACCCCCTGGTCCAGTGCTGTCTGAAAACTGCTGAAACTTGTACAGGCCATAACTTCTTCATCCGGACTCCGATTTTCGAAAACTCGGACTCTATTTCATGTAAAATTTCGAGACGAACGCAATGGCATCACTCGTTTCCCTTGATTCTGAATTTAAAATTTAATTCTGCTTAGATTTCTTGGTTTAACAAGTTATTAAAATTCGGGTTGTTACGTCATCATTTAGAACCCTCGTACAAGTCGACTTCTTCAAAATCCATAACATAATTTAATTACTTCCAAAAAAATACGTGTACAGATATACTTACTGTTCAACTAGCATGCGTTTATCGGCATGCTCGACTCCGTGGTACAATTAAATCATAATTTGGTGGAATCAAAAGTTAATTTTCATGTATTTGTAGCTAGCGCTGATTAGATATAAAAAAGGTAATAAATTATTTTACCAAATGGTTTGTACAAATATATCTGCATTCATAAAACTGTCACATGACCGCTCTTTCTTTCCATAGAATTTGGTCATGCTGGAAATCCTCACCCAAAAATATTTATTCCCACTCCTTTGCCATATTATATATATATATATATATATATATATGCATATATGCATATATGAACACGAAAAGGCATAACCTATGTAGTAAACTTTCACCATTATCTGAAAGACCTTGGTGCCAAACCCTAAAAACAACTCCATTATTTGGAAGATCAGGAAGGCCTTGCTTTAACTAAAGACTTCACTCAAATTAAGCAGAGAAGTATGCTTTCTTCCCGGACTCGATTTCCATTTAATCTTTTATTTATGAATGGATTTGTTATTTTCAATGTTTAAGTATGGATTTAATGGGTTTAAAGGATATTTACTCCCACTCCATTACACCATACAAATATTAAAAAAAACATGAAACCACAAACTTATTTTCTTTCGACTGCTTCTGTGGAAAACTAACACTCCCTCCCTGAAAAACCCCCCTGTTGCTTAATATAAGTCATTTATTTTTTCACACATTTGCTTTCTTTCTCATTTTAGTTTTCATTTAGTCATTTCTTGATGAATTTATTGTTTACAATATTCAAATATGTACTTAACAACGCTAATCAGTAATCCAAATTTTGATTTCTATTAAGTGTAGTCAACTTTATATTGACGGTATACATTTTAAAAGCAAATAAAAAATAAACTTTCTTTTTTTGGAATATTTCGACATTGAAATCCTAACATCTTTGTGGATTTTTAGTTATATTCGGTTTTTGTTCAACTACTCTCTGTCATTTTTTATAAAAAAGGATAAATGGCAGATTTGCTTTTTCTTTTTCCTCGTATTTTTGTGTATCATCTTAAAAATATTGCCTTGATACTTTTGTTGGTTTACTTCTTTTGCAAAAATCTGCTAGTCTACTTTTAATTCGAATCCCGAGGAAAATGAATATTTCTTATGACTTTGCAACACAAGCTAGAAAGGTAATTAATCTCTTGTACTCTCTGGTCTATTATGGTTTATTTGTATGCATCTGCGATTCTACAACTAAATTTTTTGTTCTGTTAATTAGAATCCCAAGAAATAATTGTGAGTTATGCATGTTTTGTTGGATTACCATGTACATAACAAATGCTAAATTTGTTAAATATTATGTCACTGACTTTCTCGAATTCCAAATTTTTTATCTAGGCTATAAAAAGATGATAAAAATAGTAGAGAACACAGAAAGTTTTGCTTTAGAGAACATATGTATAAGTACAGTTCTATGTAAAGACTTCACTCACATTCAGTAGAGAAATAGTATGCTTTCTTCCAGGATTCAGTTTCCATTTCATCTTTTATTTATTAATGGATTTTTTGTTATCAACGTTTAAGTATGGATTTAATGGGTTTAAAGGATATTTATTCCCACTCCTTTACACCATATAGATACTAAAAACAAAACAAAAAAGCCATAAATCCACAAACTTATTTTCTTTCTGCTGCTTCCCTGAAAAACTAACACTCCCTCCTTGAAATTTCCCTTGCTACTTAACAAAAGTCATTTATTTTTTTCTCATATTTTCTGTCTTCCTCATTTTGGTTTTCATTTAGTCATTTTTTGATTGATTTATTGTTTCCAATGTTCAAATATGTACTAAACAATGCTAATTATTAATCCATATTTTGATGTCTATTTAGTGTAGTCAACTTTATATTAATGGTATACATTTAAAAATCAAATAAAAAAATAAACTTTCTTTTGCTGGAATATTTCGACATTAAAATCCCAACATCTTTGGAGATTTTTAGCTATATTCAGTTTTTGTTTCAACTACTCTCTGTCATTTTTTGTAGAAAAGGATAAATGGGAGCTATGCTTTTTCTTTTTTCCCGTATTTTTGTGTATCATCTTAAAAATATTTCCCTATTACTTTTGTTGGTTTATTTCTTTTGCAGAAATATGCTAAAGTCTACTTTCAATTCTAATCTCGAGAAAAATGGATATTTCTTATAACTTTACAAACTTTGCAACTCAAGCTAGCAAGGTAATTAATCGCTTACACTCTCTTGTCAATTATAGTTCTTTGTATATATCTTCTATTGTACAACTAAATGTTTTGTTCTGTTAAGTCGAATCCCGAAGAGTAATTATGAGTTATGCATGTTTTGTTGATAAATGTTAAATTAGTTAAATATTTAGTCACTAAATTTCTCAAGTTCCAAATTTTGATCTAGGCTATAAAAAGCTAATAAATAAAGTAGAGAATGCAGAAAGTTTTGCTTTTGAGAACATATGTATAAGTACAGTTCTATGTAAAGAATTTACTTACATTCAGTAGATAATTAGTACGCTTTCTTTCTAGATTCGATTTCCATTTCGTCTTTTATTTATGAATGGGTTTGTTGTTTTCAAAGTTTAAGTATGGATTTAATGGGTTTAAAGGATATATATTCCCACTCTTTTAAACAATATAGATATTAAATAGAACAAAAAAAAACCATGAAGCCACAAACTTATTTTCTTTCTACTGCTTTCCTGAAAAACTAACACTCCCTCGCTGAAAAAAAAACCTTGCTGCTTAACAAAAGTCATTTGTTTTTTCTCACATTTGCTTTCTTCCTTATTTTAGTTTTCATTTAGTCATTTCTTGATAGGTTTATTATTTCCATTAATCAAATATGTACTTAACAGTCCTAATTAGTAATCCAAATTTTGATGTCTATTTAGTGTTGCCAACTTTATATTAACGGTATACAATTTAAAAGCAAATAAAAAAATAAACTTTCTTTTGCTGGAATATTTCGACATTGTAATCCTAAAATCTTTGCGGATTTTTTAGCTGTATTCGGTTTTTGTTTCAACTACTCTCTGTCATTTTTAATAAAAAAGGATAAATTGGAGCTATTCTTTTTGTTTTTTCCCTTACTTTCGTGTATCATCTTAAAAATATTTCCTTGTTACTTTTATTGGTTTACTTCTTTTGTAGTAATGTGCTAAAGCCTACTTTAGATTCGAATCCCAAGGAAAATGGATATTTCTTATGATTTTGCAAACTTTGCAACTCAAGCTAGCACGGTAATAATCTCTTACACTCTCTTGTCTATTATAGTTTCTTTGTATACATCTGCTATTGTACAACTAAAAGTTTTTTTTGTTAATTCGAATCTCGAGAAATAATTATGATTTATGCATGTTTTGTTGGGTCACCATATACATAATAAATGCTAAATTTTTGAAATATTTTGTAACAACCCGTATTTTCAATAACCTGTTATAACATAAATGGAGGCAGAATTAAACTATAAAATCTGAATCAAGGGAAACGGGCTATGCCATTGCGTTCGTCTCGGAAAAATACGCAAAATAGAGTCCGAGTTTTCGAAAATCGGAGTCCGTATGACCAAGATATGGCCTCGCGAAGTTTCACGAAAAATTCCCAAATTAAAGTATACTTAATTAAGTGAAATGGGTTGCGCAGAGAAATATATATATATATTGATATATATATATAATTGAAAATTAAATAAATAAATATGCAAAAATGTTCAAAACAGCGAATTGGGAGAGGGGAATAACCGAACCGGCCGATTTTTGAGGTCGACCCAAGCCCGCTGGGTCGACTAGGGGTTAATCCAGGGTGTTTGGCTGTCAACCCGTGGGCCGATTCGCTCAAATGCAGATTTTGCATTTGGATGGTTCTCATGGTTCATCTTTAATCTAAAGGCCCTAGATGGTTCCTACACTTGACTTCTTCCCCAAGACATGCTTTGATGGCTTGGATTGAATCTAGGTTTAATCCTATGGCCTAAAACACTTGCCTAATATATAAATAAGACCCTAACCTATCCTAAATCCTCATTATTCATTCATGCAACTAAACTATGGCAAAATTTTACCTCTCATGGCCTCCACTCTCTTCATAAAATTTCTAAATGGTTTCTATGAGAGATTTTCCATGCATACAAGTGTTTTCAAGCTTGTATGAATGTCATTAGCTTGCATTCAAGTCAAGTTTCTATCTTTGCATCATGAAGCAAGGGTTTTGATCATTTTGGCTCAAGGGTTTTTATGTTAGAGCTTGCATTTTGGGTCTATTTGATTACATAAGGGCTTTGTCATATCTTTTGTGCCTTCATAGCAATGTAAGCCCTTTCCCTACTCTTAGATATTAACTATGAAGTTAAATGTTCATGTTGCAAGTTTGGGTTTGATCATTGAGTATGATACATGCTATCATGTCATGCAAGTTTATGAAGTCATTATCTTGATCTTGTGAGCTAAAAGCTACAACCTTTATGTTGAAATGTTGCATTAGGCAACATGAGAACCCTCATAACCTTTATGTCAACTTGCATATGAAGTTATAACCCTTATATGATGATATATGCGAGTTACTAGTCATCATTCCATATCTTTTGTCACCATGATTCGCTTATGTGCCAAGTTTGGGTTTATGCATGTTTTGAGGCTTAAGAATGTAACATGCAAGTTAATGAACACATTTGTGCCTCATTTGCCACCATGATTAACTTGTGGCTTAATATCCATTTTTGTCATGCCTTTGCCAAGTCTCTTCTTTTAATCCATTACGTTGTCGCGAACGTATATGCGAGTGTAAAAGCGTTGGGTTATGTTATGGGTAATTTCTAATGACATGAAAATACAACTTGAAAACATGACTTGAAATATAACATGGAAGTTGACATGTAAGTATGCATAAAAACATAAGCTTGGGAATTTACCTATTAAGTTAGGTCTACCCTTTGGGAATTTACCTATTAAGTTAGGTCTACCCAAATGCTTGAAAACTTGTAACATGTTTTGGGAAACATGATGGACATGACACTTAGATAATATAAGTGTGGCCAACTTGAGGTTGGGTTGAGTTTGCAACGTAAAACTACCCAGAACCGACCGGCCTAACTAGTAGTTGCAAACAATAGGACCCAATGTGAGAAGTTGGTCATGTTGTGCTTGAACCTGAGGTTAGACCAAGTTGTGGTGTAAAGCTACCCGGAACCGACCGGCTTAACTAGTAACCACAACAAAGTCTAATGTGAGAGGTGAAGGTGCATTAAGTAATTAATGCCACATGATAGGGTTAAGTTAATTTGATTAATGACTCTTAACCAAATATGACATGGACAAATGGGTTAAGTAATTTGATTAGGCTAATGATACTTAACAAAACATGACAAGGTTGGGTAGGTTAAGTAACTTGATTTGCCTAATGACACTTAACCATTTTTATATGACTAGTGGATGAGGTTAAGTTAACCAACACTTAATCAATCCAACGCGATAACTTGGTAAGGTTAAGTAAGTTTTCTTAATGACGCTTAACCGAAAAATACGGTTAACGAATGGGGTTAAGATTAGACTCAACTAGTCTAAACATGGAAATCGGATGGGGTTAAGTTAGCCTAGACTTAATTAATCCCACTTGGTAGTTTAATGGGGTTAAGTTAAACACTTAACTAATCTAAACATGAAGAATTGATGTGGTTAAGTGACCTATACTTATCCAATCTAACTCGTTAATTTATTGTGGTTAAGTTAACCAATACTTAACCAATATAACGTGAAAACATGATAAGGCTAAGTCACGAATCGCTTGAATACACTTGACCGATTTGACTAAGTAAATTGATAGGGTCAAGTTAATATATACTTAACCAATCTAGAATGATAATTGGACGAGGTTAAGTCGTGAATTGCTTAATATACTTAACCAACTTGAGCATGGTTTGTAGGGTTAAGCCTTGAACTTGGATACTTAGCCAATTTTGACAGGATTTGTAGACGGGTTAAGTCATGAACTTAAGTGACACTTAATCCATTATGTAAACCCTAGTTCTGAGGATTAGGTGGATAACCGTAGTTAACAAGGATAACGGGAACAATGCTAAGTGGTAAACCTTGGTTGAAGAATAACTAAGTAATGATTCTTAGTCAAGGAAATTTAGACCAGTTCATAGATAGATGAGTAACCTGATACGGTAGGTCATCGTTTAAGTATACGAGTAGGAGCAAGTATCTGATTTAGATAAAGGCTCCAGCGAACTGGGTAACGAAGCAGCGGCCTCGGGGAACGTGAGGATATTCTTAGTATCCCTCTATGAGCTGCCAGGTGATTATACTAGGCTCATGAGAGGTTAAGGTCTGCGTTAGAAGAACCAAGAGTATGCCTTGGTTGCTATACGAGCGACCTAAAGACGGGGATGGATAGGGGATAGTCGACGATACACGGTCGTACCCTAGATAGCATTTCGTCAGGCTACCTACCATCTTTGGTCAAGCGTGTACGTACGGAAAGGCAGAGAACACCCAAAAGACCATAATTGCTATCTAATTATGGTTGCGGTAAGGCTTGGATGTGGGTTGGCCAGTGTTGTGTTCTCATACAGGATTTATCCTGTCTTGTCTTTCACTAGTTGAGGGAGTGGTCTCGTGGGACCATAGCCACGTATAAGAAAAACAGACCTTAGCATCTGCATCGGCAGATAAATCGAAAGCTCCCGACCGAGTCCTGTATTTCTTGATTTGCCCTGTGACAGGACTCGGATGGCACGATGTGATACATGTGCATACAGTCATGGAAAAGCGATTCACGATGAATGCGTGGGAAAAAGGGCGCGGTTGGCGGTTAGCGTAATCCCTAGTGGCCCTAGGTGGTTGAACCCAAACCGAGATACGAAAACGTGCAATAGGTAAGCATAATCCCTAGCAGCCCTAGGTAGCATAAGTCCTAGTTGTACAAACAATAATTCATGTTGGAAGACCCTAGCTAGGTTTAGGGTAACAGTCCAAACCGATCTTAAGGATCATGGAACTATGTTAAAGTAATATAGAATCTCATGGGAAAGCCCGTATGGTCTACGGCAAGGGACTGAACATTTACATGGAATAAAACATACAAGTTGAGTAACCTATATATGCGATATATTAGGTTGACATGGACCATTACACGACTTTTGAGTGAGGGTCATTCTTGGTTAACACATGACACGGTGGGGATACTAGTACGGTAGGTGCAGAGCTAAAATACAGGATAGATATCACGGCGCGTTATACGTGACAGATATCTTGGGGATATTATACTTGATAGAAACCTGACGATGTGATACCTTGTTTTATCTTGACATCGTAATTTATCATGACACCTTAGTTTATCTGAGTTCAGTAGTTCATCCTGTTATTTTGATTTAGCTTATCTATCTTGTTATCATGCTTATGTTCATCTCAGTTTCTCATGTCAGTTAACTTTACTAGTTTTTATGCTAATAGTAGATAGGGCTCACTCAGTCTTTTTGACTGACCCGTTTTGTTTCGCCTTTTTTCTTCCGTTCCCCCCCAGGTTACAGGGAGGAAATACTGTTGTTTAGTTCGGACTTCTTCTGCTTGAAGGTCATCATGGATGGCTTGGACTTTTCTTGGCTAATGGCTACTTTACTGTTTTTACTTGGGGAATAATTTATGAAAATGTCTTTATGCTTCTTTACTATTGCAAGACAGGTTTTGATGTACTCTGATGTAAAAGGCTTTAGACCTTATTTATTCATGTTATGAAAGTTTGATTTTACTTCCGCTATTTTATATGTTCTGTCTTGTGATATTTCTGTGCATGTTTACCAATAATGCCCCTCTAAAGCTAGTGCATTCCTTTGCGAGTGACCCTAGCGGAGGCGGGGTGTTACACGTGGTATCAGAGCAGAAGGTTACCAGACTGGGCAAAAGTTTTTAATGACCTTCTGAAAACTATTTGAAAAAAAACCGTTTACAAAGAAGCATTTTTCAAGAAAATTTTCTTTTAAAAGAAAAAGGCTATTCCCCAAAGGCCATTAGCACTATCCTTGTTTCCTTAATTGAGTCTCTTTTCCTTTCTTTCCTCCATCTGTAATCACAGTAGTTTTAACTGCGACTAGTCTTTTCTACCTACGAAAGTGCTTTCCATACGATGGAGGTGGTTCTCGAGAGACCAGTGGCCGCGTTATAAGAAAGGATCGTGAGAAAGAAGGATAAAGGATATTCGCTTAAGGATGAGCAACTTGTTGGTATGGCTTAGTCCTCAAAGGAGGGAGAAAGATGAACAATGAAACCCATGACGAGAGAGTACCTTTGGCATGGTAAAACGGGGCGGATAGTTAAGTATTATGGGACAAGGACAAGATCATCGGGAGGGCAGTAGTATGCTCTCATTTCTAGAGTACCTCGGAAGGAGGGTAATGATCTTGTTAAAGGTTTAGATTTTCTTCTCTATCATCCCGTTAGGACTTCGTTGTTCGTATCATTTAAGTCTGCTTCGATAGTTGAGTCTCTGCACCTTAAGTACTAGCGTAATAGAGAATCCCATTTTTGTCTCAAAGTCCTATTGGAGAATCAGTCCATTTATACATGACTTGTTTGGATTTGGGAATGTCTATGCCAAGTGTTGAGTTTGGAAATAATGCTTATGTTTATAAGCTATGGATGGATTCTAGGGATGAAGTGGTTATCCAGTAGGGGGTGCCACTCTCGGTTTTGATAGGAGGGTAGTTAGACCTTTTGACTAGCCTTGGTAATGCCCTCGAAGTATCGGGTAACCTTTTTGAGGTTCTGTCATGACTAGTTACTTAGAATCCCTTGATGCCTTTATTGGAAATTTGAAGCCCGATCGAGTGGTGTTCGCCAATAAGACGGATGGTTTACTTCATTTATGCATGGGTTATAGAGATCACCCTAGTAAGTGTGCATGATAACCTGATTGACATCTGTTTACTTTCAAGAGAAAGTTCTTCTACATGGAATGCCTTATAGTATATAAACGAGATCCAAGATTCACTAGTGAATTTTGGAAAGCTTACATGAGATCATGAGTACGCAGTCATGTTTGCGTCAAGTATTCTAGGAAAAGGATAAGTGCAAGTGGAACGAGAGGCGACGAAGAAATGAGTTCCAGCTCATGTTATGGAAACAGGAATAAGAAGCTACAAAATCGCGAAGTTAAAAGACGACTTTGATGGTCAAAGACTAGATACGCGCATGATATCTCTTTTTGGGAGTATATCCTTGATCCCTGTTTTCTGTAGAGCTTACTTGTAGGCTATCTTTTGTGGACATCCTCTCGGTCCTATTCTCCGTTACAAACCCTGTAAGGAGTTTGTCCTGTTTATCTTCTCGACCCTGTTTCAGGGAATTCTAGGTAGAACCCTATGGATGTAAACATGTATTTGAAACATGTTATGATTGATATGGTTGCAAGTGGTTGCAAGTGGTTGCTCGTGGATGCGCGAATACACATTAGATACTAGCTCGACTCGGTCACATTTCATATTGCATATGCACGAGTATTTATACTTGTTTATGGATGAAATCGAATGTATTATCATGCGGTTGTTGCATATGAATGTATGATTGTGCACGCATATAGTATCTATATGACTAGGACTATTTGCATACATGTTGGATTCATGGCACTATACATATTTTGCATTAGAAAGATTATTCAGGCCTGATCATTAGCATTAGCTAAGGAACATGTACACACACGTTTTGCATATATTCATACAGCATTAGAAATCATCTAAGGACAATGGTTGCTTGTGGATGATGTTTTGAGTAGATGGATGATGGATGGTAGGATATGTTCTTCCTAACTTGGAGATTTTGGGGACGAAATCCTAAAAGGTGGGGAGAATGTAACAACCCGTATTTTCAGTAACCTGTTATAACATAAATGGAGGCAGAATTAAACTTTAAAATCTGAATCAAGGGAAATGGGCTATGCCATTGCGTTCGTCTCGGAAAAATACGCGAAATAGAGTCCGATTTTTCGAAAATCGGAGTCCGTATGACCAAGATATGGCCTCGCGAAGTTTCACGAAAAATTCCCAAATTAAAGTATACTTAATTAAGTGAAATGGGTTGCGCAGAGAAATATATATATATATATATTGATATATATATATATATATAATTGAAAATTAAATAAATAAATATGCAAAAATGTTCAAAACAGCGAATTGGGAGAGGGGAATAACCGAACCGGCCGATTTTTGAGGTCGACCCGAGCTTGCTGGGTCGACTAAGGGTTAATCCAGGGTGTTTGGCTGTCAACCCGTGGGCCGATTCGCTCAAATGCAGATTTTGCATTTGGATGGTTCTCATGGTTCATCTTTAATCTAAAGGCCCTAGATGGTTCCTACACTTGACTTCTTCCCCAAGACATGCTTTGATGGCTTGGATTGAATCTAGGTTTAATCCTATGGCCTAAAACACTTGCCTAATCTATAAATAAGACCCTAACCTATCCTAAATCCTCATTATTCATTCATGCAACTAAACTATGGCAAAATTTTACCTCTCATGGCCTCCACTCTCTTCATAAAATTTCTAAATGGTTTCTATGGGAGATTTTCCATGCATACAAGTGTTTTCAAGCTTGTATGAGTGTCATTAGCTTGCATTCAAGTCAAGTTTCTATCTTTGCATCATAAATCAAGGGTTTTGATCATTTTGGCTCAAGGGTTTTTATGTTAGAGCTTGCATTTTGGGTCTATTTGATTGCATAAGGGCTTTGTCATATCTTTTGTGCCTTCATAGCAATGTAAGCCCTTTCCCTACTCTTAGATATTAACTATGAAGTTAAATGTTCATGTTGCAAGTTTGGGTTTGATCATTGAGTATGATACATGCTATCATGTCATGCAAGTTTATGAAGTCATTATCTTGATCTTGTGAGCTAAAAGCTACAACCATTATGTTGAAATGTTGCATTAGGCAACATGAGAACCCTCATAACCTTTATGTCAACTTGCATATGAAGTCATAACCCTTATATGATGATATATGTGAGTTACTAGTCATCATTCCATATCTTTTGTCACCATGATTCGCTTATGTGCCAAGTTTGGGTTTATGCATGTTTTGAGGCTTAAGAATGTAACATGCAAGTTAATGAACACATTTGTGCCTCATTTTCCACCATGATTAACTTGTGGCTTAATATCCATTTTTGTCATGCCTTTGCCAAGTCTCTTCTTTTAATCTATTACGTTGTCGCGAACGTATATGCGAGTTTAAAAGCGTTGGGTTATGTTATGGGTAATTTCTAATGACATGAAAATACAACTTGAAAACATGACTTGAAATATAACATGGAAGTTGACATGTAAGTATGCATAAAAACATAAGCTTGGGAATTTACCTATTAAGTTAGGTCTACCCTTTGGGAATTTACCTATTAAGTTAGGTCTACCCAAATGCTTGAAAACTTGTAACATGTTTTGGGAAACATGATGGACATGACACTTAGATAATATAAGTGTGGCCAACTCGAGGTTGGGTTGAGTTTGCAACGTAAAACTACCCAGAACCGACCGACCTAACTAGTAGTTGCAAACAATAGGACCCAATGTGAGAAGTTGGTCATGTTGTGCTTGAACCCGAGGTTAGACCAAGTTGTGGTGTAAAGCTACCCGGAACCGACCGGCTTAACTAGTAACCACAACAAAGTCTAATGTGAGAAGTGAAGGTGCATTAAGTAATTAATGCCACATGATAGGGTTAAGTTAATTTGATTAATGACTCTTAACCAAATATGACATGGACAAATGGGTTAAGTAATTTGATTAGGCTAATGATACTTAACAAAACATGACAAGGTTGGGTAGGTTAAGTAACTTGATTTGCCTAATGACACTTAACCATTTTTATATGACTAGTGGATGGGGTTAAGTTAACCAACACTTAATCAATCCAACGCGATAACTTGGTAAGGTTAAGTAAGTTTTCTTAATGACGCTTAACCAAAAAATACGGTTAACGAATGGGGTTAAGATTAGACTCAACTAGTCTAAACATGGAAATCGGATGGGGTTAAGTTAGCCTAGACTTAATTAATCCCACTTGGTAGTTTAATGGGGTTAAGTTAAACACTTAACTAATCTAAACATGATGAATTGATGTGGTTAAGTGACCTATACTTATCCAATCTAACTCGTTAATTTATTGTGGTTAAGTTAACCAATACTTAACCAATATAACGTGAAAACATGATAGGGCTAAGTCACGAATCGCTTGAATACACTTGACCGATTTGACTAAGTAAATTGATAGGGTCAAGTTAATATATACTTAACCAATCTAGAATGATAATTGGACGAGGTTAAGTCGTGAATTGCTTAATATACTTAACCAACTTGAGCATGGTTTGTAGGGTTAAGCCTTGAACTTGGATACTTAGCCAATTTTGACAGGATTTGTAGACGGGTTAAGTCATGAACTTAAGTGACACTTAATCCATTATGTAAACCCTAGTTCTGAGGATTAGGTGGATAACCGTAGTTAACAAGGATAACGGGAACAATGCTAAGTGGTAAACCTTAGTTGAAGAATAACTAAGTAATGATTCTTAGTCAAGGAAATTTAGACCAGTTCATAGATAGATGAGTAACCTGATACGGTAGGTCATTGTTTAAGTATACGAGTAGGAGCAAGTATCTGATTTAGATAAAGGCTCCAGCGAACTGGGTAACGAAGCAGCGGCTTCGGGGAACGTGAGGACATTCTTAGTATCCATCTATGAGCTGCCAGGTGATTATACTAGGCTCATGAGAGGTTAAGGTCTGCGTTAGAAGAACCAAGATTATGCCTTGGTTGCTATACGAGCGACCTAAAGACGGGGATGGATAGGGGATAGTCGACGATACACGATCGTACCCTAGATAGCATTTCGTCGGGCTACCTACCATCTTTGGTCAAGCGTGTACGTACGGAAAGGCAGAGAACACCCAAAAGACCATAATTGCTATCTAATTATGGTTGCGGTAAGGCTTGGATGTGGGTTGGCCAGTGTTGTGTTCTCATACAGGATTTATCCTGTCTTGTCTTTCACTAGTTGAGGGAGTGGTCTCGTGGGACCATAGCCACGTATAAGAAAAACAAACCTTAGCATCTGCATCGGCAGATAAATCGAAAGCTCCCGACCGAGTCCTGTATTTCTTGATTTGCCCTGTGACAGGACTCGGATGGCACGATGTGATACATGTGCATACAGTCATGGAAAAGCGATTCACGATGAATGCGTGGGAAAAAGGGCGCGGTTGGCGGTTAGCGTAATCCATAGTGGCCCTAGGTGGTTGAACCCAAACCGAGATACGAAAACGTGCAATAGGTAAGCATAATCCCTAGCAGCCCTACGTAGCATAAGTCCTAGTTGTACAAACAATAATTCATGTTGGAAGACCCTAGCTAGGTTTAGGGTAACAGTCCAAACCGATCTTAAGGATCATTGTAACACCCCGAATTTCAATTAACACTAATGGTTAGTAATTAAAGTATAATTAATCTCAGATGTGAGAATCAGGGGAAACGGGCTGCGTCATTGCGTTCGTCTCGGAAAAATACGCGAAATAGAGTCCGAGTTTGCGTAAAACGAGTACCGTATGAAAGAGATATGGACAAACGAAGTTAGGCAGAAAAACCCGAAACAGGCCAGAAATGCACTGGCGCACTTGTGAAGTGCGCCAGCACAAAAATACACTGGCGCACTTGGGAAGTGCGCCCATGTCGGGACAGGAAACCTGCACAGTTTCTAGAGAGTTCTGTGGTTGGGTGCACCAGTTTGGGGTTTGGGCTTGGTCTTAGGGCTGGTTTCTGGAAGGTTCCGAAATCTAAGGGTCCTAATCTAATTTAGGGTTAATCTAAGGGCCTAAAACACTCACCTAATCTATAAATACACCCTAATACAACTCTAATTCATACTAAAAATAGAAATGATGCCACCATGCCGCCAAAATCAAACTTGAGAGGAACCTCCACTAGTTTATGAAGAAAGTTGCAAGCTAATCAACCTCTAATCATCATCTTCTTCTTGTATAGCAACTAGTTCTACTACATAAGTTTGCTAATCTTGGTTTTGGTGAGTTTCTATCACTTTAATAACCAATTGCTAAATTTAGTAGATGAGATATGATGAGATCATGCGGTTTTGTATGCGGATTTGTGGGTTTTAAGTCATATGATATGATGTTAGTTTGCTAATCTATGTTTAATGTTAACCCTATGTTTATGCAAGTTAAGTATGTGGGTTTATGCAAGTAAAGTGATGGGTTTCATGCATGCTAAGCATTGGGTTTCATGCATGCTAAGCATTGGGTTTTATGCATGCTAAGTATTTGATTTTATGCATGCTAAGTGTTTGGTTTTATGCATGCTAAGTATTTGATTTTATGCATGCTAAGTATTTGATTTTATGCATGCTAAGTATTTGATTTTATGCATGCTAAGTGTTTGGTTTTATGCATGCTAAGTATTTGATTTTATGCATGCTAAGTATTTGATTTTACGCATGCTAAGTATTTGATTTTATGCATGCTAAGTATTTGGTTTTATGCATGCTAAGTATTTGATTTTATGCATACTAAGTGTTTGGTTTTATGCATACATTATGACATGCAAGTTTACCCTTTTTCTAAATAAGATGCATACATATGCAAGATGACACCTTTGTATGCTATGCATACATATGCATGTTTACCCTATTATGATGCAAGTTCATATGCAAGTTTGTCTCTTTTTATGATATGCATAACATATGCGAGTTTGCCTCTATGTATGACATGTTATGCAAGTTCACATGCAAGTTTATGTGCAAGTTCATATGCAAGTTTATGTGCAAGTTCATATGCAAGTTTATCTCTTTTTATGACATGCATAATGCAAGTTTGGGTTAAATGCTAGTTGGGTTTAATGTATGCTCATATATGCAAGTTGACACCTTTTGAACCCATGATAAAGTTATAAGCTATGTTGGTTAAACCTATGACATTTGTGATGAATCTTCCCTTTTATTATGTCACGTTACGAGAACGAATTACGTGGGGAACGATAGGGTTAATATGCATGTTAATAAAATGATGTGGAATGGGTATGCTTAAGAGTAACATAAATTAAATGGACATAATTAGGAATTTACCTATTGAGTTAGGTCTACCCATATTATGGAGTTGGGAATTTACCTATTGAGTTAGGTCTACCCATACTACGGAGTTGGGAATTTACCTATTGAGTTAGGTCTACCCAAATTCTGGAAAACATGATTAATTAATTAGGGATAATTAATATAAATTATGAGGGTGATTAATTAGGTGTAATTAATCGACTAAGACACGAGGTTGGACTCAGTTGTAGCGTAAAACTGCCCGGACCCAACCGGCTTAACCAGTTGCTACAAATGTTAGCCCAATGTGAGAGGTCTTAGGCACAAATTAAATACGTGATTAAAGTAAAGACACGAGGTTAGACCCTTTTTATGACGTAAGGCTGCCCGGACCCAACCGGCATATCCAGCAGTCATAAAAGACGGTCTAATGTGAGAGGTCTTTATGAGGTCATGATCTTAATTAATTAATTAAGAAACACTTAACCATATTAGCATGTAGAGGGACATGAGGGGTTAAGTGGAGGCCTTGGGTGGCAATAGAAAATAGGATTAGAATACTTAACCAAAGTGGAACATGTAATTAAAACATGGTTAAAGGGTTAAGTAAGTGCTTTGGGTGACATGTGGAAATCTAGTGGGTGCCTTGAATGGCAATTAAAATATGATTAATGACTTAACCAGAATTTATAACATGTAAGGGGACATGGTTAAAGGGTTAAGCGGGATTCACTAGAAATAACAAGCTTAGGTGGTAGCTTGTGGGGGCCCATTTCAACCAATATCCCAAACGTATCTTAGTGGGCTCGACTCTAGTCGAGTGACGGGACATGCATATTAGGCTTGACTATAAGAGGCCAAAATGGGTTAGCGGTGGCAACGCATGACCAACGGGTTTCATATGCGTGTGTGGACCCGGGCTGGTAAATAAGACGTTGTTGCATCGTGTAGATATAAGCCGTGCACCGTTAGTTTTATCAGGTTGCCACGTTGGGGAATGGTACACCCCACGGTGGGGCCAGCACGGGTATCTACGTTAGGGAGCCGATCGAATGGGGAGTAGTGTGTACACCTAGTGGATGGTAGGGCCCTGTGGCGTCTACTCAGTCACCTAGGGGTACGCGAGAACTATTAAGTTAATTTTATAAGTCTATGGGTGGGATCAACCTTTAAGTTAGGAATGACTGGTCTGGTGCAGTTTAGTAATTTACCTTTGGAAGGGTAGATGCATCTTTACGTTTCTTAGTTTATCCTAAGTCTACCAAGCTGCTTAGTGTAGCCATTCATCCCCAGACGACACCGTATATCAAGCTTATGTCTTCTCTGGTTACTTTAATGATTGTATTGTTAAAGTTATAGGACTCGCTCAGACTTATGTCTGACCCCGTTGTTTTTATCTTTTTTTCCCAACCCTCAGGTTATCAGAGTGGGCTTTGATCAGGCTGCTTTATTCTCTTTTGGAGCTTGGACCATAGATGTAGAGCTCAGCTTACCCTTTCTTTTATGGCTATCAGTTCATGTATTGGGATTATGTACTTTTATTTATCAGGATGGATATTTTGAACTTGACTCTTATTATGGTTTTGTGATGTAACCAAACATGTTTTACTTTCCGCTGCAATGAAATGATGTTTTAAAATTTTCAAGTATTACTTATATCTGTCTTGTTGTAATTTTTCTGTTCTATATTCACTTAAAATACTCCACCGATGTTATGGCATTCCCTTAGCGAGTGACCATAGCGGGTGTGGGGTGTTACACGTGGTATCAGAGCTTAAGGTTACCAGAACAGATAAATTTTTTAGAAAAACTATTTTCTAAGAATATTTTTGAAAGGAGTATTTTCAAAAACATGTCTTTTAAAAGAAAAGTTTTTGAAAGAAAAGCATAATCCCCAATAGCCATATCTATATCTTTCGAATTCTCCGTTTTGAATCTCTTCCTCTCTCGTTTTGAGTTTCCTCTCCGCGTATAGATGACCTTTCTAAGATAGATAAGAATGGAAAACCACTTCAAGGGACTTAGACGTTAGTCAGATTAGAAGTTGGTTCAAGAAGGAGGAGGACTGGTAGGTATCTATTGGATAGACGAAGGGAGGAAGGCTCAAATAGTTGTTTGGTTAATGAAAGATGAAACCTCATTAGTGGGAGGTTACGAGTGGAGAAAGGGGATGAAGAAGGCGAGTAGTTATCCTTTTGGGAGGAATAGGACACCCTATTAGGATTGTCCAAAGAGGCAAGGGCAAGGTACAGAATCTCCTAGAGGGTAGTTGTATTCCCTCACGACTAGGGTACCAAATGGGGATAGACCGTCTAGGTTGGAATTTGGATTTCTTTATTATCCGATTCGAACTTTATTTAATTCTGACGCATCGAGTTCGTTTATCTCATCATTGTTAGTTGACTCACTGCACTTAGACACCAGTTAGTAGATGATCCCTTAGTTGTTTCAAACCCAATTGGGGCTCCATGAAGTGTTTGGGTTTGAAAGTTGCTATACTTAGCGTTGAGAGTAGATGTGATGCTTTTTGGGCTTCACGAGCTATGGGTTAGTTTTGGGCATGGACTGGTTATCCAGTAGGGGTGTCGTTCTTGATTTTGAAGGGAGAGTTGTTAGGCTTATGACCCGCTTGGGTAACACTCTCGAGATCTCTTGTAATCCCATGGAATTTGTTATGCTAAGTTATCTAGAATTGCTTGACACGTCGGTCGAGAGTTTGCGATCTGTTAGAGTGGTCCGGGAATACTCGGATGTGTTTGAGGAGGTGAAGGGCTTACCTCCGGAGCGGGAGATTGACTTCCGAATATATCTGGTAGACAATCCTAAACCTGTATCTTTACCAGTGCGCCACATGGCTCCTCGCGAGAGGAGGGAACTCCATAAGCAAGTAGGGGAGTTGCTTGAGAAGGGGTCCATAAGACAAAGTATATCGGAGTGGGGTGCTCCTGTAGTTTTTGCTACGAAGGCGGATGGGTCCCTCAGACTTTGTGTAGGCTAAAGAGAACTAAATAAACTCACAAAGAAGAATAGACACCCATTGCTGAGGATTGATGATCTCTTTGATCAGTTGGTTGGCGCCTCAGTATTTTCGCAGTTGGACTCAGCCACGGGGTTTCGTCAGTTGAGAGTGGCTGAGGATAGTATAGAGAAGATTGCCTTTAGGACTCCAGATGGTTTTATGAGTGGCTGGTGATGCCATTTGGTTAGACGAACGCCTCCGCATACTTTGTTGATTTGATGAGAAGGGTGTTCAGGGAGTACCTAAATAAGTTCGTGATGATCTTGGTGGATGACATCTTGGTCTTTTCTAGGAGCGATCGTATGTGCTCAATGGGTTGAGCAAAGCCAGTTATGGGATAAACGGTGGTTTTGGAGCGAGACTGGCAAGGACATCCAGAGTTGGACAAGGGCTTAATTATTTAGCCGTTTTTACTAGTATCATCTCACGTAGGTCGTCTGAATTCGAAGGAGGTATCCCTTGGGTGTTTGTTTGATATTGGTTTAGGCCTTTGGGGCTTGCATTTGGGGGATGTCGAGTTCGACTAAGGTGGTCTGCGTGAGAGATGGATAGTTGTGACGATTTTGCATGGGAGAATATCCTGATTTTCTCTAGAAGTGGAGAAAAGCATGCCCTACATCTTAGGGAAGTGTTGGAGACTCTTTGAGCGCATTGTCTTAAGACAACAAAGGTGGATGGAATTCTTAGCATCCTATGATTTTGAGATAGCGTATACCCCTGGCAAGGGTAACGTGGTGGCAGACGCCTTGAGCAGAAAAAGGCTGTCTTTGAGTCCGTTATTCGTGGAATGGCGAAGCTTGGAGTTTAATTCTATGATTGACTTTAGACCTTCCGTTGACTTTGTACCCGGTTTGCTAGCCTCCTTGGAGATTAGGCCTACTCTTTTGGGGCTGATTGGCGAGGCACAGCGAGACGACCCACAGTTGGTTGAGTTAGTAGAGAAGCTCATAAGGGGGGGAGTCGTCCAGCCATTTGAGTAGGTACGCCCTAGATGGTAAGGGGTGGTTGCGTAGAGACGGTAGACTTTGTGTACCGCAAGACGAGGGTCTGAGGAAGGCTATACTTGATGATGCACATCGGTCAAAGATGACCATTCATCCTGGTAGGGACAAGATGTACCAAGACATGAAGAGAGTTTTCTTCTGGGCCGGTATGAAGAAAGATGTGGCCGAGTATGTGGCTAGATGCTTAGTGTGCCAACAAGTTAAAGCGGAGCAAAGGAAACCCGGTGGGTTTCTACACCCATTGGAAGTTCCGCAATGGAAGTGGGATAGTGTCTCGATGGATTTCATCGATGGGTTACCGAGATCGAGGAAGGGCAATACGGGAATTTGGGTTGTGGTAGACAGACTTACCAAGAGTGCCCATTTTATACCCGTGAAGAGTAAGAGGACCGCTCCATGGCTTGCTTCAGTCTATGTTAGAGAGATTGTTAGATTGCATGGCGTACCATCCAGCATTGTGAGTGATCAAGATCCTATCTTCACTAGTGAGTTTTGGAGAAGTTTGCAAGAGGCGGTAGGGACTCAGTTTTGTTTGAGCACCGCATATCATCCTCAGACGGACGGTCAGACCGAGAGGGTGAACCGTATCTTAGAAGATCTCTTGAGGCTTTGTATCTTGGATTTTGGAGGTACATGGGAAGAACATCTTCCTTTGGTGGAGTTCGCATACAATAACAGCTTTCAGTCTAGTATTGGCATGGCACCTTTCGAAGCTCTTTATAGAAGGCCTTGTCGATCTCCTACATGTTGGTGGGAATCTACGGATAAGATCTTGCTTGGGCCAGATATGGTTAGAGAGACTTCAGAGAAGATTGATTTGATTCGAAGAAGGATGAAGGCAGCGCAAGATAGACAGAAATCTTATGCGGATCGGAGAAGGACGGATCTTGAGTTTGAGGTTGGGGACATGGTTTTTGTCAAAGTATCTCCGTTGAGAAATGTTGTTCGCTTTGGGTCCGTTGGGAAGTTAGCACCGAGGTTTGTTGGGCCGTTTCCTATTAAGGAAAGGATTGGACGGATGGCATATAGGGTAGAGTTGCCCGACAGACTTAGTGGTGTTCATGATGTATTCCATGTATCACATTTGAGGAAGTGCTTACATGAGACCGCAGAGGTCGTAGAGCCGAGCTTGCTTAGAGATGTAGAGGTAGAGCGTGATGCGACGATTCGACGAGCTCCTACTCGCATCCTTGGGTCAGAAACTAGGAAGTTGAGGAACAGAGAAGTTCAGCTAGTTAAAGTGCAATGGGGAGAAGACGAGGGCAATGCTACTTGGGAGACGGAAGCGAAGATGCGTTCTTTGTACCCATTTCTTTTTGAGAGTATGTCTTTTAACCTCCTTTATCGCTTGTCTAGTACTTATCTTATCTTTAGTATATCCTCTCGCTAGTACCTATGACCTTTAGATAGTGTAAAACCTATGGTTGAAACATGTGTTTGAAACATGTTATGGTTGATGGATGCATGTGGATGCAATTGTTTGCTAGTGGTTGCTCGTGGATGCATATACACACACATTAGGCACTAGATCGGCTCAGTCACTTCATGTTGCATATCGCATAAATGGATGTCGTAGTTAGATTGATGGATGTATCATGGCTGTGTTATCATGTGGATGATGCATTTTTGTGTATGGTTGTGCACGCATATAGAAATTGTATGTGTCAATAGGGTTTCGCATACATATTGGATGCATGGCACTATCATGGTTTGCATTAAGGAGGTCGACTGAATCAGTAGATCGCCTGATTTTGCATTAGTATACGGACATATACACACACTTTCTGCATATGTTCATACATCATTAGAAGTTTCTAAGGATAATGGTTGCTTGTGGTTGATGGTTTAGTAGATGGTTGTTTGGTTGGTAGGATACGTTCTTCTTGACTTAGAGATTTCGAGGACGAAATCCTTTAAGTAGGGGAGAATGTAACACCCCGAATTTCAATTAACACTAATGGTTAGTAATTAAAGTATAATTAATCTCAGATGTGAGAATCAGGGGAAACGGGCTGCGTCATTGCGTTCGTCTCGGAAAAATACGCGAAATAGAGTCCGAGTTTGCGTAAAACGAGTACCGTATGAAAGAGATATGGACGAACGAAGTTAGGCAGAAAAACCCGAAACAGGCCAGAAATGCACTGGCGCACTTGTGAAGTGCGCCAGCACAAAAATACACTGGCGCACTTGGGAAGTGCGCCCATGTCGGGACAGGAAACCTGCACAGTTTCTAGAGAGTTCTGTGGTTGGGTGCACCAGTTTGGGGTTTGGGCTTGGTCTTAGGGCTGGTTTCTGGAAGGTTCCGAAATCTAAGGGTCCTAATCTAATTTAGGGTTAATCTAAGGGCCTAAAACACTCACCTAATCTATAAATACACCCTAATACTACCCTAATTCATACTAAAAATAGAAATGATGCAACCATGCCGCCAAAATCAAACTTGAGAGGAACCTCCACTAGTTTATGAAGAAAGTTGCAAGCTAATCAACCTCTAATCATCATCTTCTTCTTGTATAGCAACTAGTTCTACTACATAAGTTTGCTAATCTTGGTTTTGGTGAGTTTCTATCACTTTAATAACCAATTGCGAAATTAAGTAGATGAGATATGATGAGATCATGCGGTTTTGTATGCGGATTTGTGGGTTTTAAGTCATATGATATGATGTTAGTTTGCTAATCTATGTTTAATGTTAACCCTATGTTTATGCAAGTTAAGTATGTGGGTTTATGCAAGTTAAGTGATGGGTTTCATGCATGCTAAGCATTGGGTTTCATGCATGCTAAGCATTGGGTTTTATGCATGCTAAGGATTTGATTTTATGCATGCTAAGTGTTTGGTTTTATGCATGCTAAGTATTTGATTTTATGCATGCTAAGTATTTGATTTTATGCATGCTAAGTATTTGATTTTATGCATGTTAAGTGTTTGGTTTTATGCATGCTAAGTATTTGATTTTATGCATGCTAAGTATTTGATTTTATGCATGCTAAGTATTTGATTTTATGCATGCTAAGTGTTTGGTTTTATGCATGCTAAGTATTTGATTTTATGCATGCTAAGTGTTTGGTTTTATGCATACATTATGACATGCAAGTTTACCCTTTTTCTAAATAAGATGCATACATATGCAAGATGACACCTTTGTATGCTATGCATACATATGCATGTTTACCCTATTATGATGCAAGTTCATATGCAAGTTTGTCTCTTTTAATGATATGCATAACATATGCGAGTTTGCCTCTATGTATGACATGTTATGCAAGTTCACATGCAAGTTTATGTGCAAGTTCATATGCAAGTTTATGTGCAAGTTCATATGCAAGTTTGTCTCTTTTTATGACATGCATAATGCAAGTTTGGGTTAAATGCTAGTTGGGTTTAATGTATGCTCATATATGCAAGTTGACACCTTTTGAACCCATGATAAAGTTATAAGCTATGTTGGTTAAACCCATGACATTTGTGATGAATCTTCCCTTTTATTATGTCACGTTACGAGAACGAATTACGTGGGGAACGATGGGGTTAATATGCATGTTAATAAAATGATGTGGAATGGGTATGCTTAAGAGTAACATAAATTAAATGGACATAATTGGGAATTTACCTATTGAGTTAGGTCTACCCATATTATGGAGTTGGGAATTTACCTATTGAGTTAGGTCTACCCATACTACGGAGTTGGGAATTTACCTATTGAGTTAGGTCTACCCAAATTCTGGAAAACATGATTAATTAATTAGGGATAATTAATATAAATTATGAGGGTGATTAATTAGGTGTAATTAATCGACGAAGACACGAGGTTGGACTCAGTTGTAGCGTAAAACTGCCCGGACCCAACCGGCTTAACCAGTTGCTACAAATGTTAGCCCAATGTGAGAGGTCTTAGGCACAAATTAAATACGTGATTAAAGTAAAGACACGAGGTTAAACCCTTTTTATGACGTAAGGCTGCCCGGACCCAACCGGCATATCCAGCAGTCATAAAAGACGGTCTAATGTGAGAGGTCTTTATGAGGTCATGATCTTAATTAATTAATTAAGAAACACTTAACCATATTAGCATGTAGAGGGACATGAGGGGTTAAGTGGAGGCCTTGGGTGGCAATAGAAAATACGATTA
Organism: Allium sativum; assembly: GCA_030737875.1. Taxonomy (NCBI): domain Eukaryota; kingdom Viridiplantae; phylum Streptophyta; class Magnoliopsida; order Asparagales; family Amaryllidaceae; genus Allium; species Allium sativum. The sequence continues at coordinate 826,703,333 of CM060913.1, forward strand.
GAATACTTAACCAAAGTGGAACATGTAATTAAAACATGGTTAAAGGGTTAAGTAAGTGCTTTGGGTGGCATGTGGAAATCTAGTGGGTGCCTTGAATGGAGATTAAAATATGATTAATGACTTAACCCGAATTTATAACATGTAAGGGGACATGGTTAAAGGGTTAAGCGGGATTCACTAGAAATAACAAGCTTAGGTGGTAGCTTGTGGGGGCCCATTTCAACCAATATCCCAAACGTATCTTAGTGGGCTCGACTCTAGTCGAGTGACGGGACACGCATATTGGGCTTGACTATAAGAGGCCAAAATGGGTTAGCGGTGGCAACGCATGACCAACGGGTTTCATATGCATGTGTGGACCCGGGCTGGTAAATAAGACGTTGTTGCCTCGTGTAGATATAAGCCGTGCACCGTTAGTTTTATCAGGTTGCCACGTTGGGGAATGGTACACCCCACGGTGGGGCCAGCACGGGTATCTACGTTAGGGAGCCGATCGAATGGGGAGTAGTGTGTACACCTAGTGGATGGTAGGGCCCTGTGGCGTCTACTCAGTCACCTAGGGGTACGCGAGAACTATTAAGTTAATTTTATAAGTCTATGGGTGGGATCAACCTTTAAGTTAGGAATGACTGGTGTGGTGCAGTTTAGTAATTTACCTTTGGAAGGGTAGACGCGTCTTTACGTTTCTTAGTTTATCCTAAGTCTACCAAGCTGCTTAGTGTAGCCATTCATCCCCAGACGACACCGTATATCAAGCTTATGTCTTCTCTGGTTACTTTAATGATTGTATTGTTAAAGTTATAGGACTCGCTCAGACATATGTCTGACCCCGTTGTTTTTATCTTTTTTTCCCAACCCTCAGGTTATCAGAGTGGACTTTGATCAGGCTGCTTTATTCTCTTTTGGAGCTTGGACCATAGATGTAGAGCTCAGCTTACCCTTTCTTTTATGGCTATCAGTTCATGTATTGGGATTATGTACTTTTATTTATCAGGATGGATATTTTGTACTTGACTCTTATTATGGTTTTGTGATGTAACCAAACATGTTTTACTTTCCGCTGCAATGAAATGATGTTTTAAAATTTTCAAGTATTACTTATATCTGTCTTGTTGTAATTTTTCTGTTCTATATTCACTTAAAATACTCCACCGATGTTATGGCATTCCCTTAGCGAGTGACCATAGCGGGTGTGGGGTGTTACACGTGGTATCAGAGCTTAAGGTTACCAGAACAGATAAATTTTTTAGAAAAACTATTTTCTAAGAATATTTTTGAAAGGAGTATTTTCAAAAACATGTCTTTTAAAAGAAAAGTTTTTGAAAGAAAAGCATAATCCCCAATAGCCATATCTATATCTTTCGAATTCTCCGTTTTGAATCTCTTCCTCTCACGTTTTGAGTTTCCTCTCCGCGTATAGATGACCTTTCTAAGATAGATAAGAATGGAAAACCACTTCAAGGGACTTAGACGTTAGTCAGATTAGAAGTTGGTTCAAGAAGGAGGAGGACTAGTAGGTATCTATTGGATAGACGAAGGGAGGAAGGCTCAAATAGTTGTTTGGTTAATGAAGGATGAAACCTCATTGGTGGGAGGTTACGAGTGGAGAAAGGGGATGAAGAAGGCGAGTAGTTATCCTTTTGGGAGGAATAGGACACCTTATTAGGATTGTCCAAAGAGGCAAGGGCAAGGTACGGAATCTCCTAGAGGGTAGTTGTATTCCCTCACGACTAGGGTACCAAATGGGGATAGACCGTATAGGTTGGAATTTGGATTTCTTTATTATCCGATTCGAACTTTATTTAATTCTGACGCATCGAGTTCGTTTATCTCATCATTGTTAGTTGAGTCACTGCACTTAGACACCAGTTAGTAGACGATCCCTTAGTTGTTTCAAACCCAATTGGGGCTCCATGAAGTGTTTGGGTTTGAAAGTTGCTATACTTAGCGTTGAGAGTAGATGTGATGCTTTTTGGGCTTCACGAGCTATGGGTTAGTTTTGGGCATGGACTGGTTATCCAGTAGGGGTGCCGTTCTTGATTTTGAAGGGAGAGTTGTTAGGCTTATGACCTGCTTGGGTAACACTCTCGAGATCTCTTGTAATCCCATGGAATCTGTTATGCTAAGTTATCTAGAATTGCTTGACACGTCGGTCGAGAGTTTGCGATCTGTTAGAGTGGTCCGGGAATACTCGGATGTGTTTGAGGAGGTGAAGGGCTTACCTCCGGAGCGGGAGATTGACTTCCGAATATATCTGGTAGACAATGCTAAACCTGTATCTTTACCAGTGCGCCACATGGCTCCTCGCGAGAGGAGGGAACTCCATAAGCAAGTAGGGGAGTTGCTTGAGAAGGGGTCCATAAGACAAAGTATATCGGAGTGGGGTGCTCCAGTAGTTTTTGCTACGAAGGCGGATGGGTCCCTCAGACTTTGTGTAGGCTAAAGAGAACTAAATAAACTCACAAAGAAGAATAGACACCCATTACCGAGGATTGATGATCTCTTTGATCAGTTGGTTGGCGCCTCAGTATTTTCGCAGTTGGACTCAGCCACGGGGTTTCGTCAGTTGAGAGTGGCTGAGGATAGTATAGAGAAGATTGCCTTTAGGACTCCGGATGGTTTTATGAGTGGCTGGTGATGCCATTTGGTTAGACGAACGCCTCCGCATACTTTGTTGATTTGATGAGAAGGGTGTTCAGGGAGTACCTAAATAAGTTCGTGATGATCTTGGTGGATGACATCTTGGTCTTTTCTAGGAGCGAAATAAGTTTTCGTATGTGCTCAATGGGTTGAGCAAAGCCAGGTATGGGATAAACGGTGGTTTTGGAGCGAGACTGGCAAGGACATCCAGAGTTGTACAAGGGCTTAATTATTTAGCCGTTTTTACTAGTATCATCTCACGTAGGTCGTCTGAATTCGAAGGAGGTATCCCTTGGGTGTTTGTCTGATATTGGTTTAGGCCTTTGGGGCTTGCATTTGGGGGATGTCGAGTTCGACTAAGGTGGTCTGCGTGAGAGATGGATAGTTGTGACGATTTTGCATGGGAGAATATCCTGATTTTCTCTAGAAGTTGAGAAAAGCATGCCCTACATCTTAGGGAAGTGTTGGAGACTCTTTGAGCGCATTGTCTTAAGACAACAAAGGTGGATGGAATTCTTAGCATCCTATGAGTTTGAGATAGCGTATACCCCTGGCAAGGGTAACGCGGTGGCAGACGCCTTGAGCAGAAAAAGGCTGTCTTTGAGTCCATTGTTCGTGGAATGGAGAAGCTTGGAGTTTAATTCTATGATTGACTTTAGACCTTCCGTTGACTTTGTACCCGGTTTGCTAGCCTCCTTAGAGGTTAGGCCTACTCTTTTGGGGCGGATTGGCGAGGCACAGCGAGACGACCCACAGTTGGTTGAGTTAGTAGAGAAGCTCATAAGGGGGGGAGTCGTCCAGCCATTTGAGTTGGTACAGCCTAGATGGTAAGGGGTGGTTGCGTAGAGACGGTAGACTTTGTGTACCGCAAGACGAGGGTCTGAGGAAGGCTATACTTGATGATGCACATCGGTCAAAGATGACCATTCATCCTGGTAGGGACAAGATGTACCAAGACATGAAGAGAGTTTTCTTCTGGGCCGGTATGAAGAAAGATGTGGCCGAGTATGTGGCTAGATGCTTAGTGTGCCAACAAGTTAAAGTGGAGCAAAGGAAACCCGGTGGGTTGCTACACCCATTGGAAGTTCCGCAATGGAAGTGGGATAGTGTCTCGATGGATTTCATCGATGGGTTACCGAGATCGAGGAAGGGCAATATGGGAATTTGGGTTGTGGTAGACAGACTTACCAAGAGTGCCCATTTTATACCCGTGAAGAGTAAGAGGACCGCTCCATGGCTTGCTTCAGTCTATGTTAGAGAGATTGTTAGATTGCATGGCGTACCATCCAGCATTGTGAGTGATCGAGATCCTATCTTCACTAGTGAGTTTTGGAGAAGTTTGCAAGAGGCGGTAGGGACTCAGTTGTGTTTGAGCACCGCATATCATCCTCAGACGGACGGTCAGACCGAGAGGGTTAACCGTATCTTAGAAGATCTCTTGAGGCTTTGTATCTTGGATTTTGGAGGTACATGGGAAGAACATCTTCCTTTGGTGGAGTTCGCATACAATAACAGCTTTCAGTCTAGTATTGGCATGGCACCTTTCGAAGCTCTTTATGGAAGGCCTTGTCGATCTCCTACATGTTGGTGGGAATCTACGGATAAGATCTTGCTTGGGCCAGATATGGTTAGAGAGACTTCAGAGAGGATTGATTTGATTCGAAGAAGGATGAAGGCAGCGCAAGATAGACAGAAATCTTATGCGGATCAGAGAAGGACGGATCTTGAGTTTGAGGTTGGGGACATGGTTTTTGTCAAAGTATCTCCGTTGAGAAATGTTGTTCGCTTTGGGTCCGTTGGGAAGTTAGCATCGAGGTTTGTTGGGCCGTTTCCTATTAAGGAAAGGATTGGACGGATGGCATATAGGGTGGAGTTGCCCGACAGACTTAGTGGTGTTCATGATGTATTCCATGTATCACATTTGAGGAAGTGCTTACATGAGACCACAGAGGTCGTAGAGCCGAGCTTTCTTAGAGATGTAGAGGTAGAGCGTGATGCGACGATTCGACGAGCTCCTACTCGCATCCTTGGGTCAGAAACTAGGAAGTTGAGGAACAGAGAAGTTCAGCTAGTTAAAGTGCAATGGGGAGAAGACGAGGGCAATGCTACTTGGGAGACGGAAGCGAAGATGCGTTCTTTGTACCCATTTCTTTTTGAGAGTATGTCTTTTAACTTCTCCTTTATCGCTTGTCTAGTACTTATCTTATCTTTAGTATATCCTCTCGCTAGTACCTATGACCTTTAGATAGGGTAAAACCTATGGTTGAAACATGTGTTTGAAACATGTTATGGTTGATGGATGCATGTGGATGCAATTGTTTGCTAGTGGTTGCTCGTGGATGCATATACACACACATTAGGCACTAGATCGGCTCAGTCACTTCATGTTGCATATCGCATAAATGGATGTGGTAGTTAGATTGATGGATGTATCATGGCTGTGTTATCATGTGGATGATGCATTTTTGTGTATGGTTGTGCACGCATATAGAAATTGTATGTGTCAATAGGGTTTCGCATACATATTGGATGCATGGCACTATCATGGTTTGCATTAAGGAGGTCGACTGAATCAGTAGACCGCCTGATTTTGCATTAGTATACGGACATATACACACACTTTCTGCATATGTTCATACATCATTAGAAGTTTCTAAGGATAATGGTTGCTTGTGGTTGATGGTTTAGTGGATGGTTGTTTGGTTGGTAGGATACGTTATTCTTGACTTAGAGATTTCGAGGACGAAATCCTTTAAGTAGGGGAGAATGTAACACCCCGAATTTCAATTAACACTAATGGTTAGTAATTAAAGTATAATTAATCTCAGATGTGAGAATAAGGGGAAACGGGCTTCGTCATTGCGTTCGTCTCGGAAAAATACGCGAAATAGAGTCCGAGTTTGCGTAAAACGAGTACCGTATGAAAGAGATATGGACGAAAGAAGTTAGGCAGAAAAACCCGAAACATGCCAGAAATGCACTGGCGCACTTGTGAAGTGCGCCAGCACAAAAATACACTGGCGCACTTGGGAAGTGCGCCCATGTCGGGACAGGAAACCTGCACAGTTTCTAGAGAGTTCTGTGGTTGGGTGCACCAGTTTGGGGTTTGGGCTTGGTCTTAGGGCTGGTTTCTGGAAGGTTCCGAAATCTAAGGGTCCTAATCTAATTTAGGGTTAATCTAAGGGCCTAAAACACTCACCTAATCTATAAATACACCCTAATACTACCCTAATTCATACTAAAAATAGAAATGATGCCACCATGCCGCCAAAATCAAACTTGAGAGGAACCTCCACTAGTTTATGAAGAAAGTTGCAAGCTAATCAACCTCTAATCATCATCTTCTTCTTGTATAGCAACTAGTTCTACTACATAAGTTTGCTAATCTTGGTTTTGGTGAGTTTCTATCACTTTAATAACCAAATGCGAAATTAAGTAGATGAGATATGATGAGATCATGCGGTTTGGTATGCGGATTTGTGGGTTTTAAGTCATATGATATGATGTTAGTTTGCTAATCTATGTTTAATGTTAACCCTATGTTTATGCAAGTTAAGTATGTGGGTTTATGCGAGTTAAGTGATGGGTTTCATGCATGCTAAGCATTGGGTTTCATGCATGCTAAGCATTGGGTTTTATGCATGCTAAGGATTTGATTTTATGCATGCTAAGTGTTTGGTTTTATGCATGCTAAGTATTTGATTTTATGCATGCTAAGTATTTGATTTTATGCATGCTAAGTATTTGATTTTATGCATGCTAAGTGTTTGGTTTTATGCATGCTAAGTATTTGATTTTATGCATGCTAAGTATTTGATTTTATGCATGCTAAGTATTTGATTTTATGCATGCTAAGTGTTTGGTTTTATGCATGCTAAGTATTTGATTTTATGCATGCTAAGTGTTTGGTTTTATGCATACATTATGACATGCAAGTTTACCCTTTTTCTAAATAAGATGCATACATATGCAAGATGACACCTTTGTATGCTATGCATACATATGCATGTTTACCCTATTATGATGCAAGTTCATATGCAAGTTTGTCTCTTTTAATGATATGCATAACATATGCGAGTTTGCCTCTATGTATGACATGTTATGCAAGTTCACATGCAAGTTTATGTGCAAGTTCATATGCAAGTTTATGTGCAAGTTCATATGCAAGTTTGTCTCTTTTTATGACATGCATAATGCAAGTTTGGGTTAAATGCTAGTTGGGTTTAATGTATGCTCATATATGCAAGTTGACACCTTTTGAACCCATGACAAAGTTATAAGCTATGTTGGTTAAACCCATGACATTTGTGATGAATCTTCCCTTTTATTATGTCACGTTACGAGAACGAATTACGTGGGGAACGATGGGGTTAATATGCATGTTAATAAAATGATGTGGAATGGGTATGCTTAAGAGTAACATAAATTAAATGGACATAATTGGGAATTTACCTATTGAGTAAGGTCTACCCATATTATGGAGTTGGGAATTTACCTATTGAGTTAGGTCTACCCATACTACGGAGTTGGGAATTTACCTATTGAGTTAGGTCTACCCAAATTCTGGAAAACATGATTAATTAATTAGGGATAATTAATATAAATTATAAGGGTGATTAATTAGGTGTAATTAATCGACTAAGACACGAGGTTAGACTCAGTTGTAGCGTAAAACTGCCCGGACCCAACCGGCTTAACCAGTTGCTACAAATGTTAGCCCAATGTGAGAGGTCTTAGGCACAAATTGAATACGTGATTAAAGTAAAGACACGAGGTTAGACCCTTTTTATGACGTAAGGCTGCCCGGACCCAACCGGCATATCCAGCAGTCATAAAAGACGGTCTAATGTGAGAGGTCTTTATGAGGTCATGATCTTAATTAATTAATTAAGAAACACTTAACCATATTAGCATGTAGAGGGACATGAGGGGTTAAGTGGAGGCCTTGGGTGGCAATAGAAAATACGATTAGAATACTTAACCAAAGTGGAACATGTAATTAAAACATGGTTAAAGGGTTAAGTAAGTGCTTTGGGTGGCATGTGGAAATCTAGTGGGTGCCTTGAATGGCAATTAAAATATGATTAATGACTTAACCAGAATTTATAACATGTAAGGGGACATGGTTAAAGGGTTAAGCGGGATTCACTAGAAATAACAAGCTTAGGTGGTAGCTTGTGGGGGCCCATTTCAACCAATATCCCAAACGTATCTTAGTGGGCTCGACTCTAGTCGAGTGACGGGACACACATATTGGGCTTGACTATAAGAGGCCAAAATGGGTTAGCGGTGGCAACGCATAACCAACGGGTTTCATATGCGTGTGTGGACTCGGGCTGGTAAATAAGACGCTGTTGCATCGTGTAGATATAAGCCGTGCACCGTTAGTTTTATCAGGTTGCCACGTTGGGGAATGGTACACCCAACGGTGGGGCCAGCACGGGTATCTACGTTAGGGAGCCGATCGAATGGGGAGTAGTGTGTACACCTAGTGGATGGTAGGGCCCTGTGGCGTCTACTCAGTCACCTAGGGGTACGCGAGAACTATTAAGTTAATTTTATAAGTCTATGGGTGGGATCAACCTTTAAGTTAGGAATGACTGGTGTGGTGCAGTTTAGTAATTTACCTTTGGAAGGGTAGATGCGTCTTTACGTTTCTTAGTTTATCCTAAGTCTACCAAGCTGCTTAGTGTAGCCATTCATCCCCAGATGACACCGTATATCAAGCTTATGTCTTCTCTGGTTACTTTAATGATTGTATTGTTAAAGTTATAGGACTCGCTCAGACTTATGTCTGACCCCGTTGTTTTTATCTTTTTTTCCCAACCCTCAGGTTATCAGAGTGGGCTTTGATCAGGCTGCTTTATTCTCTTTTGGAGCTTGGACCATAGATGTAGAGCTCAGCTTACCCTTTCTTTTATGGCTATCAGTTCATGTATTGGGATTATGTACTTTTATTTATCAGGATGGATATTTTGTACTTGACTCTTATTATGGTTTTGTGATGTAACCAAACATGTTTTACTTTCCGCTGCAATGAAATGATGTTTTAAAATTTTCAAGTATTACTTATATCTGTCTTGTTGTAATTTTTCTGTTCTATATTCACTTAAAATACTCCACCGATATTATGGCATTCCCTTAGCGAGTGACCATAGAGGGTGTGGGGTGTTACAATCATGGAACTATGTTAAAGTAATATAATCTCATGGGAAAGCCCGTATGGTCTACGGCAAGGGACTGAACATTTACATGGAATAAAACATACAAGTTGAGTAACCTATATATGCGATATATTAGGTTGACATGGACCATTACACGACTTTTGAGTGAGGGTCATTCTTGGTTAACACATGACACGGTGGGGATACTAGTACGGTAGGTGCAGAGCTAAAATACAGGATAGATATCACGGGGCGTTATACGTGACAGATATCTTGGGGATATTATACTTGATAGAAATTTGACGATGTGATACCTTGTTTTATCTTGACATCGTAATTTATCATGACACCTTAGTTTATCTGAGTTCAGTAGTTCATCCTGTTATTTTGATTTAGCTTATCTATCTTGTTATCATGCTTATGTTCATCTCAGTTTCTCATGTCAGTTAACTTTACTAGTTTTTATGCTAATAGTAGATAGGGCTTACTCAGTCTTTTTGACTGACCCGTTTTGTTTCGCCTCTTTTCTTCCGTTCCCCCCCAGGTTACAGGGAGGAAATACTGTTGTTTAGTTCGGACTTCTTCTGCTTGAAGGTCATCATGGATGGCTTGGACTTTTCTTGGCTAATGGCTACTTTACTGTTTTTACTTGGGGAATAATTTATGAAAATGTCTTTATGCTTCTTTACTATTGCAAGACAGGTTTTGATGTACTCTGATGTAAAAGGCTTTAGACCTTATTTATTCATGTTATGAAAGTTTGATTTTACTTCCGCTATTTTATATGTTCTGTCTTGTGATATTTCTGTGCATGTTTACCAATAATGCCCCTCTAAAGCTAGTGCATTCCTTTGCGAGTGACCCTAGCGGAGGCGGGGTGTTACATATTTTGTCACCAACTTTCTCGAATTTCAAATTTTGATCTAGTCTATAAAACAGTGATAAAAATAATAGAGAATGCAGAAAATTAAGTTTTTGAGAACATATGTATAAGTACAGCGAAACGACCCGAACTTCCCCGTAAAGGAAAGCCCGGATTGAGTTGAGAATATGACAAATCAAAACGCAAACAGTAGAATATTTCATTGCTTATTTCAACAATTTACATCAAAGTACAAGAATATACAGAGTATGAACAAATAATATACATTGGATAAATATCAGTAATTTACAAATACATTACAAAGCAGTGGAAAATAAAACAAAACACAACTGAAAGAAATATACGGATACAGAGCGTTCCGAATATAGCTCCAGTAGTAAACCAGGATCCTGTGAATACAAATCTGCAAAATCAAAACTACTAGCCGCCCATGTGGAAAATAGGGGCACCCAGAGTTTAGGTTAAAACAATAAACCCCAGGTCAGTCATGTGACTGGTGTAAGAACTAAAACAGTTATTAATCTTTATTTTAAAGTCAGGTAAATCAAGGGACCACACCGTATAACACGGAACAGGTTTCCTCCCAAAAATACCAGTGCAAAAAACAAACAGCGCAATGCTAACTAAAGAACAATGAAGCTATTATAAGACCCAGGTCCCATCACACAATTCAACGCAAGCCGGAGGATAGGGTTTTACCTTATAATAGCCAAATAATGCTTGATACGTGAAATTTAATCTTTTATTATTATTATAAGTGAAGAAAACAACTTCAAATATAAATGCATCAATCATAGACGACATAGCATTCCATGCTACTATGTCGCCATACTAGTTCTACAATTAAAACCGATGATGTCGTATTGGAATTTGGATTTCCAACATGAACCAAGGCAAGGGATCATCCTTACCGAATTCAAGATTCTCTAGCCCGAGCCTCAGGCTAGAGTCGCAACTACACGTAGGAGCCACTGGGCCGGTCCACACGAAGTGGATTAAAATGCCCGAACAATACGTGTCCCCGTCCTATGGGGCGTAAACTGGTCATATATCGACCTAACCATCTATCGGCACCATAGTGACCGATATAACCGAGGCGCCTCGCTATCCATCATCCACATAAGTAAAACGTCAGGGCTGGCAAAACCCTGACACCACTCCTAGCTAGAAGGAAACGCATGTCCTCCCTGGATCCTCTCCCGTTTCTGGTTCACACCAGGGTGTGAGGCTCGCGAATTAACGCTATACACAAAGCAACGCAATATTAAAACTGTGCTTTGATCATCAACCACAAGACTCTGCTTTTCAATAGAAGCCTTGATCATTTGCCACTCAAGCATGCCACACAGGCAATTCACGCCATGTGACTGATGTCTATCGATATATAACATCTGAGCTCGTATGTCTCAGAGAAGGGTGTTAAGCAAGAGAATAAATTCTCCACCACCAAACAGATGTATATTTAATAGAGATCAATCAACACAGAATAAAATCCAATGTCAGAAACACGGCCCACTTACAAGTTCGTTCTGGGTCTGAACGAAATCGGAGGCACCTTATTCCTCATCCCATATGTCCAATACAGGAGAGAGGCCCTCGCATATCCGTTGATCTCCAAGTACGTCTGGACGATCACCACTTATTACCTCGTCTTGGGTGTACAGCCCAATCAAGACATTTGTAATCATCCAAACAATGTGAAGACCTCCGATCTTCAACCACCGTCTTCATCTTCGACTAGTCGTCGTATCAGTTATTCGGAATGGGATAAACCCGGTCTTTCCGAATAACTCGCGTATTTTATAAACAATTGTTACACAAACACAACATACGCCTTATTCCAATCCAGAATATTCTTTTCACAATTTTAAACCATATTAAGATTTATCCAAACTAGTCGGGATTAGCGAACCTTACCGAAATAATCATTTATTATATTTTCCAATCCCAACCTATTCATCCCATGGAGCAAAACTGGTAATACTCCATATCTAACACCACAATGTTACCAATAAATATTAATTACCATTTCGCGTTCAAATCAAATATAATTAAAGATTGTAACTATTGTTGGAGCAAAGCTGGTGATACTCCGTTCTCGATCATTTCTCAGATTTGATAATTTAAATTATCAGATCCTCATTTCAATCTAATTAAAGATTCCTTAAAACTATACTTAGTTTTAATCCTCCCAAAAATCAATATTAATGATTATTTAACTTTGGGAAATCATATCCTGTCTTTAACTGGGTTAAAGAACGAATGTAATTTAAAACACAGTTCACGATAAACCCAAAATCACATTCCATTTATTATGGAATCTTCATGGAAAACAGATCAATATATAATCGATATCAATTTCCGTATCCGACTAATAATATAAACGTAATAGCGACAAAGCCTTTTAAATTCCATATATATTAACGGTCTTCCTCCACAGAAGTTCATTTCGATTATTACCAAATCGAATTCCATTCCACTCCAATTTAATATATTAAATTGGAAAAATTTACTTTGGAAAATTTCCATTAAATCATGATAGCAAGATTTATAAATTCCAAATCACATTACACTGCAAATCGGGTTAAAGAACGAATGTCGTTTAAAACACAGTTCACAATAAACCCAATTCACACTCCATTTTATGGAATCTTCACGGAAAACAGATCAATATATAATTGATATCAATTTCCATATCCAACTAATAATATAAATGGAATTGCGACAAAGCCTTTTAAATTCCATATATATTAACAGTCTTCCTCCACAGAAGTTCATTTCAATTATTACTAAATCGAATTCCATTCCATTCCAATTTAATATATTAAATTGGAAAACTTTACTTTAGAAAATTTCCATTAAATCTTAATAGCAAGATTTATAAATCCCAAATCATATTACACTGTAAATCGGATTAAAGAACGAATGTCGTTTAAAACACAGTTCATAATAAACCCAATTCACATTCCATTTTATGGAATCTTCACGGAAAACAGATCAATATATAATCGATATCAATTTCCGTATCCGGCTAATAATATAAATGGAATAGCGACAAAACCTTTTAAATTCCATAGATATTAATAGTCTTCCTACACAAAAGTTCATTTCGATTATTACCAAATCGGATTCCATTCCATTCAAAATTAATATATTAAATTGGAAAACTTTACTTTGGAAAATTTCCATTAAATCTTGATAGCAAGATTTATAAATTCCAAATCACATTACATTGTAAATGGGTTAAAGAACAAATGTCGTTTAAAACACAGTTCACAATAAACCCAATTCACATTCCATTTTATTCCAATTAAATGTTAATTAAATGGAAACTCTAATAATCTTAATCGAAAGATTTATTCTTTTCACACGAGGTTCAAGAACAGTGTTATTTAAGACACCATTCATGACAAACCCAAAATCCAATTCAATTCAATTCCAATTAAATATTAATTAATTGGTAGACTCCTTTAAATCTTAATTAAAAGATTTAATCTTTTCTCAACTGGGTTTAAGAACTGTGTTAATAAAGACACCATTCACGACAAACCCAAAATCCCATTTGATATTAAATACAAGGCTCTAAATAGAAAATATATCATCTTATATTCAATATCAAATTCTAAAATCAACAAATATCGTATTGGAATAACGATATATATATCTTCCAAATTCCTCCACAATATCCGTATAATCACGGAATCCAATATCGAAAAATTCCCGAAGATAATTTCGATTCAAATCCATTCCAATTCATATATTGGAAATTCTGGTTATTTTTAAAACCACTTCAAATCCAATTCATTTATTTAAAAATATTGGATTATAATTCTAGTTCATAACTAGTTCATTTCAATAAAAATATATTTTTATCTTTTCAAATATGGAATTTTTCAGCACAATTCTTTCCAAATCATTTATTATGATTTTACACAAATTATTAATATTATTAATAATTTTATCAAGGCCCTTTCAGTCGATTTCTATTAACGGTCATCGAACTGCACTTACAATGACCTTTTCCAAATTTGATTTGGACATAATTTCAAATCCAACCATTAGGTTTCAAAACTTTAATATTGTTGGAAAGCTCTTTCCGATACGAACCCAACGGTCCAGTTTTAGGAGAATCCGATGGTCGGATCTCCTGTAACATCAATTCGAAGTCAGTGGTCGAAATTCATAAACAATCGCTGTGCGGCGCGTTCTATTCAGGCCATTTAATATATATAATATATAAATTATATATATTTTTTCGATTTCCATTTAAAACGTATTGTATAAATTGTTTTAAATTCGTTTTAAAAACGATTCCAACTTCATTTTCAATTTTAAATCAAAATTGAGTATTCTTTATCATTATAATATACAAATGATAATATTTTCAAAATATTAGATTTTGAAATCAATTCCCTTTCGATATTCATTATAAAAATGAATAAAATCGATATAAATATCGTTCACGTCAAAATGGCATATATCCAATCAATACGGCTTTATTTATTTCAATAGTTTCGTGTCCATCCAAAATCGGACATCAAAGTCACATTTTGATTCATTTCTGAATATTATTTTAAAATACTCCTTATTTTAAAATATTCGTAATTTTGAAATATTCTTTATTTATTTTATTCAACACATGAATATGTTTAATCCTTTTCTGAATATTGTTTTAAAATATTCATTATTTTCCAAATTGGAACGAGACCCAATCAATTACCATATAATGTTAATTATATGGATTCCATACAACACATGTATATAATAACAATGATACACAATCAACCATCATCCAGAGTGCAATTTACAACTGTACAAGCATAAATATAAGTAATTAACGCTTACTACAGTCTGTCAACCAATCAATCGACATACAACTAAACAATTGGGATTAGTGTACGTCTAATATCATACCAATACCCGTGTGGGGTTTCAATCAACAAACATTGATTTTATTTGTGCAGTTGGGTGATGTGTAAAATTTATCGACCCAATCCATATCAGTCAAATGGGTGTACATAAACAAATCGTCTGATTTGCAAATGAATATTTATTTTCATTCATATACTCATTAAAAAAAATATCTTTAACTATGGAATATTTGTTTTCATTCCACATCACAATCACAAACAATTAACAAAACACAATACAATCATACAAGTCGTCCATGGTTTGTGGATGACGGGGAGCAGTTCATATATGCAGTTATAAAAATAAATAACTGTATAAGAAATTTTAATGAGGAGTTCTCACCAAGAAGCTAAACCAAACGTCGCGACTCTTCATATGTAGAAAATCTTCGCTATGTTTCCAACGAGATCTGTTTGACCCGGTATATGTTAAAAATCACATTTTTAAACGTCGATCTTGATAAATAAAAATCACATTTTTATTTCAAAGTTATTTGCATAAAAATCATACTTTAAACTTGTTATTCATATGATAAAAATTATATTTTTATCCTGGATTATGATATATTAAAAATCATATTTTTATTTTCGCTACTTCATTATAAAAATCAAATCTTTATCCTTATGTTATACATATAATAAAAATCGTATTTTTATAAATTCTCCTTCATTGTAAAAATCATATCTTTATGTTATAAAAAATTCTAACTTTTCTTGAATAAAAATCTTAACTTTTCATATCTAAAAATATAATCTTTTCATTTTCTAAAAATATAATCTTTCCATTAGCTAAAAATATAATCTTTATGTTGTTAAAAATCAAATTTTTCGTTATATAAAAAAAATCTAAACTTTAATTAAATTAAAAGCATATACCTCTCATTCTTGTTAAAAAACTGAACGGCGCCTAACCCATTCTTCGATCCCTCTTCATCAACCGTCGAAACCAGATCCGAGCCACCCCTTCGACGCTATGCAGGTAGATGGCGGCTTTTTGTGATTGGTGGAGGAGCTGCTCTCGTAGGATGTAGGTTTCAGGTGGAGCAATTTCAGTCGAAGGGGGGGGGGGGTTGCTGCGTTCGGGTCTGCGGAGGCACGATTAGGTACGGTGGCGGAGAGGGGTGCGGTGGCGGCTTAGGACTAGGGCGTGGGGTTTGACGGCAACTGGGCGGTGGTAGTCGATCGGTGGAGTGAAGGAGGGGGTGACGCGATGGTGCGGCGGCGTCCTTGTGGAGGGAGGCGCGTGCCTCGAGCGGCGGCGGATGAGGGTAGATCGACGGAAATCTGAAAGGGACTAGGTTTTTTTTATTTTTTTCTTTTGAATCGATCGGGTAAAGTGAAATTGGGGGGGGGGGGGGTGGGTGTTGACCGGTCATGTAGGGGAAAAAAGGCCTAGCCCATTTTATTTAAATATTTATATTTTATCCAATAAAGTGCAATTTTCGTTCTGACAACGAATCCAACCCAACGACTGTCGCCCCTAGCTAATTACCCCCATTCCGCAAACAATGGGATATATTTCATTAGCCAATTCTATCGTTTCGATCAGTTTTGATTTAAATTAAAATATAATTCAATATATATTAAATTTGAACGCACAATTTAATTTACTAGGGCCACATACTGACTCTAAAAATTCCTGAAAAATAAATCTAGCTATTTTTTGATGATACGGTCCTAACAAAACTAATTTCGTCGAATTTGGAGACCATTTGAAAAACGGTCATTTTCCAGTCGATTAAATTCAACTGAAATTACCAAACATGTTTTCTTTTGCCACGCTCACATATTGATTTCAAAAATTATGAAAATTGGAATCTAGCAATAATTAGACGTTCCGAATCCAAAAAAGTGGTTTCGTCGAAAACGGAGGTCGTTTGCAAAATGGATATTTTTAAGGGCTTTATATATATATATTAAAATATATATAAATTACACAGCGACTTTTCTGAATTTTAAACTAGACATAACTTTAATCCTATAAGACGAAATCTCAGTTTCTTACTTCGTTAGAAAGATATTGTTAATCAGATTCCAATATTTCTGGTTTCGTCCAATTCTGACTTATATTGAATTCTATATAATCAATTGAAATTTGAAATCGAATTTTCGAACTGCCGTGCCATTTCAGGATCGTTAGATAATTAAAATAAAATTATTCGTTCTAACTTCGTCGAAAATAAAGTTTTAGTCGTTATTATTTAAAATAAATCATTTTAAATATTCAAAATTCATTAAAATTGCCAAAATAATTTTTTTAAATCAGTTCTGATTTTCCGGGTTGTTACAATCTCCCCTACTTAAAATCTTTCATCCTCGAAAAGGAAAGAAGCTGAAAGTTGTTAAACTAATCAACTCAACTTTCATTCTGGCTTTCATTCTTCAACTTTTCAGTTTCTATGAATTTCTAATTTTTCAAAAATTTGGCTAACACCCTAAATTTTCGAAAAATTTCGTCATAACCTCCTTTGTATGGGGAGACATTTAAAATCGTAACTAGCCTCACAGGGCCCTCACCAATCCAAAGGAAAAAGAAAATGCCAAGCAGCCAGCCTAAGGCTCATAAACTCTTTAAAAGAAAAAAAAAATGCCAAGCGGCTAGCTTTAGGCTCATAAACTCTTTAAAAGAAAAGAAAATTGCCAAGCGGCCAGTCTTAAGCTCATAAACTCTTTAAAAGAAAGGAAAATTGCCAAGCGGCCAGCCTTAGGCTCATAAACTCTTTAAAACAAAAGAAAATTGCCAAGCGGCCAGCCTTAGGCTCATAAACTCTTTAAAAGAAAAGAAAATTGCCAAGCGGCCAGCCTTAGGCTCATAAACTCTTTAAAAGAAAAGAAAATTAGTAAACATGTACCTATTTGTCAGGCATAAAATTTTATTTCTCTTCTTAGCAGTTTATCCATAACCTATTCAACAATGTGTATATACATGTATGCATTTCTAAACAATTTCCAACTCAGTACAATAATTGATTCAATTTGGCTTAATTTACCATTCATTCCCATATTGGTATTATCAATTCAATATTTTATTAATCAAATCAATAATCAAACAACACAACTAGCAATCAATTAGTTGGTTAACGTTTCAAATTCATAATTTTTATATACTCAAAAATCATGTTTTTGATGCCAAATCACAACAATATATCCTATCTAGTTTTGGTTCTCACACCAGTCAATTGGAAATATATAGATATCCCACTTTCGAAACTCGAACATAGATACTGATGATAGTGCATTAATCACCAGGATATTCTCCGGGCGACTCGAGTGTGATTCTATATCTATCTAGTATATTTGAGACTTCGAATACACGTTAATTACGCATATATTCAAACTCTCCATATACTCGATTGTCCAAAATCAATCTAAAATAAAGTATTCAAATACGAATAATATGGTTTAAATTTTCAAAACAATTTTTTTTTTGAAAATAACACTCTTTGAACTCATTCTAGGATACTACTGATCCCATCTCTAACGAGTCATTCTCACTGGATATTACTAATCCAATCTCTGATGAATTCTTTCGTTCGGTTCCAATGTGTCTTGTCCTCGAGTTCTGTAAACCAAAGCTCTAATACCAAAATGAAACGACCCGAACTTCCCCGTAAAGGAAAGCCCGGATTGAGTTGAGAACACGACAAATTAGAACGCAAACAGTAGAACATTTCATTGCTTATTACAACAATTTACATCAGAGTACAAGAATATACAGAGTATGAACAAATAATATACATTGGATAAACATCAGAGATTTACAAATACATTACATAGCAGCGGAAAATAATACAAAACACAACTGAAAGAAATATATAGATACAGAGCATTATGAATATAGCTCCAGCTGTAAACTAGGATCCTATGAATATAAATCTGCAAAACCAAAACTACTAGCTGCCCGTGTGGAAAATAGGGGCACCCAGAGTTTAGGTTAAAACAATAAACTCCAGGTCAGTTATGTGACTGGTGTGAGAACTAAAACAGTTATTAATCTTTATTTTAAAGTTAGGCAAATCAAGGGACCACGCCGTATAACACGGAACGGGTTTCCTCACCAGTGCATAAAACAAACAGCGCAATGCTAAATAAAGAACAATGAAGCTATTATAAGACCAAGGTCCCATCACACAATGCAAAGCAAGCCAGAGGATAGGATATTACCTTGTAATAGCCAAATAATGCTTGATATGCGAAATTTAATTTTTTATTATTATTATAAGTGAAGAAAACAACTTCAAATATAAATATATCAATCATAGATGGCATACCATCCCATGCTACTATGTCGCCATACTAGTTCAACAATTAAAACTGCATGATGTCGTATTGAAAGTTGGATTTCGATCATGAACCAAGGCAAGGGATCGTCCTTACCGAATTCGAGACTCTCTAGCCCGAGCCTCAGGCTACAGTCGCAACTGCACCTAGGAGCCAAAGGGCCGGTCCACACGAAGTGGATTAAAATGCCTGAACAATACGTTTCCCCGCCCTATGGGGCGTAAAATGGTTATATATTGACCAAACCATCCATCGGCACCATAGTGACCGATATAACCGAGGCGCCTCGCTATCCATCATCCACATAAGTAAATCGCCAGGGCTTGCAAAACCCTGACACCACTCCTAGCTGGAAGGAAACGTATGTCCTCCCTGGATCCTCTCTTGTTTCTGGTTCACACCGGGGTGTGAGGCTCGCGAATTAACGCTATACACAAATTGGCGCTATATTAAGGCTATGCTTCGATCATCAACCACAAGACTCTGCTTTTCAACAGAAGCCTTGATCATTTGCCACTCAGATATGCCACACAGGCAATTCACGCCATCCGACTGATGTCTATCGATATATAACTTTTGAGCTCGTACGTCTCAGAGAAGGGTGTTAAGCAAGAGAATAAATTCTCCGCCACCAAACAGATGTATATTTAATAGAGATCAATCAACACAGAATAAAATCCAATGTCAGACACACAGTCCATTTACAAGTTCGTTCTGGGTCTGAACGAAACCGGAGGCACCTTATTCCTCATTCCATATGTCCAATACAGGAGAGAGGCCCTCGCATATCCGTTGATCTCCAAGTACGTCTGGACGATCACCACTTATTACCTTGTCTTGGGTGTACAGCCCAATCAAGAAATTAGTAATCATCCAAACGATGTGAAGGCCTCCGGTCTTTAACCACCGTCTTCATCTTCGACTAATCGTCATATCAGTTATTCAGAATGGGATAAACCCGGTCTTTCCGAATAACTCGCGTATTTTATAAACAAGTGTTACACAAACACAACATACGCCTCATTCCAATCAAGAATATTCTTTTATTCAAATATTCTTTTCACAATTTTAAACCATATTAAGGTTTATCCAAACCAGTCGGGATTAGCGAACCTTACCGAAGTAATCATTTATTATCTTTCCCAATCCCAACCTATTCATCCCATGGAGAAAAACTGGTAATACTCCATATCTAACACCACAGTGTTACTGGTAAATATTAATTACCATTTCACGTTCAAATCTAATTAAAGATTTTAACTCTCGCTTGGAGCAAAACTGGTGATACTCCATTCTCGATCATTTCTCAGATTTGATAATTTAAATTATCAAATCCTCATTTCAATCGAATTAAAGATTCCTTAAAACTCCACTTAGTTTTAATCCTCCCAAAAATCAATATTAAAGATTATTTAACTTAGGGAAATCATATCTTATCTTTAACTGGGTTAAAGAACAAATGTAATTTAAAACACAGTTCACAATAAACCCAAAATCAATTCCATTAATTATGGAATCTTCTAGGAAAATAGATCAATATATAGTCAATATCAATTTCCGTATCCGACTAATAATATAAATGGAAAAGAGACAAAGCCATTTAAATTCCATATATATTAACAGTCTCCCTCCACAGAAGTTCATTTCGATTATTACCAAATCGAATTCCATTCCATTCCAATTTAATATATTAAATTGAAAAACTTTACTTTGGAAATTTTCCATTATATCTTGATAGCAAAATTTATAAATTCCAAATCACATTACACTGTAAATTGGGTTAAAGAACGAATGTCGTTTAAAACACAGTTCACAATAAACCCAATTCACATTCCATTTTATGGAATCTTCACGGAAAACAGATCAACATATAATCAATATCAATTTCTGTATCCGACTAATAATATGAATGGAACAGCGACAAAGCCTTTTAAATTCCATATATATTAACAGTCTTCCTCCATAGAAGTTCATTTCGATTATTACCAAATCGAATTCCATTCCATTCTAATTTAATATATTAAATTGGAAAACTTTACTTTAGAAAATTTCCATTAAATCTTGATAGCAAGATTTATAAATTCCAAATCACATTACACTGTAAATCGGGTTAAAGAACGAATGTCGTTTAAAACATAGTTCACAATAAACCCAATTCACATTCCATTTTATGGAATCTTCACGGAAAATAGGTCAATATATAATCAATATCAATTTCCACATCCGACTAATAATATAAATGGAAAATCGACAAAGCCTTTTAAATTCCATATATATTAACAGTCTTCCTCCACAGAAGTTCATTTCGATTGTTACCAAATCGAATTCCATTCCATTCCAATTTAATATATTAAATTGGAAAACTTTACTTTGGAAAATTTCCATTAAATCTTGATGGCAAGATTTATAAATTCTAAATCACATTACACTGTAAATCAGGTTAAAGAATGAATGTCGTTTAAAACACAGTTCACAATAACCCAATTCACATTCCGTTTTATTCCAATTAAATGTTAATAAACTGGAAACTATAATAATCTTAATCGAAAGATTTATTGTTTTCACACGAGGTTCAAGAATAGTGTTATTTAAGACACCATTCACGACAAACCCAAAATTCAATTCAACTCCAATTAAATATTTATTAATTGGTTGACTCCTTTAAATCTTAATTAAAAGATTTAATCTTTTCTCAACTAGGTTTAGGAACAGTATTAATAAAGACACCATTCACGACAAACCTAAAATCCCATTTGATAATAAATACAAGGCTCTGAATAGAAAATATATTGGCTTATATTCAATATTAAATTCTGAAATCAACAAATATCGTATTGGAATAACGATATATATATATCTTCCAAATTCCTCCACAATATCTGTATAATCACGTAATCCAATACCGAAATATTCCGAAGATAATTTCGATTCAAATCCATTCCAATTCATATATTGGAAATTATGGTTATTTTTAAAACCACTTCAAATCCAATTTATTTATTTAAAAATATTGGATTATAGTTCTAGTTCATAACTAGTTCATTTCGATAAAAATATATTTTTATCTTTCAGATATGGAATATTTCATCCCAATTCTTTCCAAATCATATATTATGATTTTGCATAAATTATTAATATTTTTAATAATTTTATCAAGGCCTTTTTTGTCGATTTCCATAAACGGTCATCGAACTACACTCACACCGACCTTTTCCAAATTTGATTTGGACATAATTCCGAATCCAACCATTAGATTTCAAATCTTTTTTATTCCTTGGAAAGCCCTTTCCGATACGAACCCAACGGTTCCGGTTTTAGGAGAATCCGATGGTTGGATCTCCCGTAACATCAATTCGAAGTCAATGGTCGAAATCCGCGAATGGTCGCTGCGCCGCGCGTTCTATTCAGGCCATTTAATATATATATATAATATAAAATATTATATATATTTCATCGATTTCCATTTAAAATGTATTTTATAAATCGTTTTAAATTCATTTTAAAAACGATTCCAACTTCATTTTCAATTTTAAATCAAAATTGAATATTCTTTATCATTATAATATATAAATGATAATATTTTCAAAATATCAGATTTTGAAATCAATTCCCTTTCGATATTCATTATAAAAATGAATAAAATTGATATAAATATCATTAGCGTCAAATTGGCGCATATCTAATCAATATGGCTTTATTTATTTTAATAATTTCGTGTCCATCCAAAATCGACATCAAAGTCACATTTTGATTCATTTTTGAATGTTATTTTAAAATATTCCTTATTTTAAAATATTCGTGATTTTAAAATATTCTTTATTTATTTTATTCAACACATGAATATGTTTAATCCTTTTCTGAATATTGTTTTAAAATATTCATTATTTTCTAAATTGGAACGAGACCCAATCAATTACCATATAATGTTAATTATATGGATTTCATACAACACGTGTATATAACAACAACAATGATACACAATCAACCATCATCCAGAGTGCAATTTGCTACTGTATAAGCATCAAATATAAATAATTAATGCTTACAATGGTCTGTCAACCAATCGATCGACATACAACTAAACAATTGGGATTAGTGTACGTCTAATATCATCCCAATACCTGTGTGGGGTTTCAATCAACAAACACTGATTTTATTTGTGCAGTTGGACGATGTGTAAAATTTATCGACCCAATCCATATCAGTCAAATGGGTGTACATAAACAAATCGTCTGATTTGTAAATGAATATTTATTTTCATTCATATACTCGTTAAAAATTATATCTTTAACTATAGAATATTTATTTTCATTATACATCACAATCACAAACAATTACCACAACACATACAATCAAACAAGTCGTCCATGGTCTGTGGACAACGGGGAGCAGTTCATATATGCAGTTATAAAAATAAATAACTATATAAGAAATTTTAGTGAGGAGTTCTCACCAAGAAGCTAAACCAAACGCTACGACTCTTCATATGTAGAAAATCTTCGCCGTGTTTTCAACGAGATATGTTTCGCGCGGTATATGTTAAAAATCACATTTTTAAACATCAATCTTGATAAATAAAAATTACATTTTTATTTCAAAGTTATATGCATAAAAATCATATTTTAAACTTGTTATTCATATGATAAAAATTATTTTTTTATCCTATATTATGATATATAAAAAATCATATTTTTATTTTCACTACTTCATTATAAAAATCAAATCTTTATCCTTATGTTATACATATAATAAAAATCGTATTTTTATAAATTCTCCTTCATTGTAATAATCACATCTTTATGTTATAAAAAATACTAACTTTTCTTAAATAAAAATCTTAACTTTTCATATCTAAAAATATAATCTTTTCATTTGCTAAAAATATAATCTTTTCATTAGCTAAAAATATAATCTTTATGTTGTTAAAAATCATACTTTTCGTTATATAAAAAAAAATCTAAACTTTAATTAAATTAAAAGCATATACCTCTCTTTCTCGTTTAAAAACTAAATGGTGCCTAACCCATTCTTCGATCCCTCTTCATCAACTGCCGAAACCAGACATGAGCCATCCCTTCAACGCTACGCAGGTAAGTGGCGGCTGTTTGTGATTGGCGGAGGAGCTGCTCTCGTGGGATGTAGGTTTCGGGTGGAGCAATTTCAGTCGCGGGGTGGGGGTGGGGGGTTTGCTGTGTTCGGGTCTGCGGAAGCACGATTGGGTACGACGGAAAGAGGGGTACGGTGGCGGCTTACGACTAGGGTGTGGGGTTTGACGGCAACTAGGGGCGGTGGTAGTCGATCAACGGAGTGGAGGAAGGGGTGACGCGATGGTACGGCGACATCCTTGGGGAGGGAGGCGCGCGCCTCGAGCGGCGGCGGATGGGGGTAGATCGGCAGAAATCTGAAAGGGGCGGGTTTATTTTTCTTCTGAATCGATCGTGTAAAGTAAAATGGGGGGGGGGGTGTTGACCGGGCATGTAGGGGAAAAAAAGGCCTAGCCCATTTTGTTTAAATATTTATATTTAATCCAATAAAGTGCAATTTTCGTTCTGACTCCAAATCGAACCCAACGATTGTTGCCCCTACTAGTCACCCCCATTCCGAACACAATGGGATATATTTCGTCAGCCAATTCTATCGTTTCGATCAGTTTTGATTTAAATTAAAATATAATTCAATATACATGAATTTTTTCGCACATTTTAATTTACTGGGGCTACATGCTAACTCTAAAAATTCTAGAAAAATAAATCTAGCTGTATTGATGATACGGTCCTAACAAAACTAACTTCATCGAATTTGGACACTGTTTGAAAAACGGTCATTTTCCAGTCGATTAAATTCAACTGAAATTACCAAACACGGTTTCTTTTGCCACACTCACATATTGATTTCAAAAATTATGAAAATTGGAATCTAGCAATAATTAGACATTCTGAATCCAACAAAAGTGGTTTCGTAGAAAACGGAGGTCGTTTGCAAAATGGTTATTTTTAAGGGCTTTATATAAATTAATATATATATAAATTCCACAGCGACTTTTCTGAATTTTAAACTGAAGATAACTATAATTTTATAAGATGAAATCTCAGTTTCTTGCCTCTATTAGAAAGATATTGTTAATCAAATTCCAATACTTCTGGTTTCGTCCAATTCTGACTTATATTGAATTCTGTACAATCAATTGAAATTTGAAATCGAATTTTCGAACTGCCACGCCATTTCATGCTCGTTATATAATTAGAATAAAATTATTCATTTTAACTTCATCGAAAATAAATTTTTAGTCGTTATTATTTAAAATAAATCATTTTAAATATTCAAAATTCATTAAAATTGCCAAAATAAAAATTTTAAATCGGTTCTAATTTCCCGGGTTGTTGCATATAGTTTTGTGTAAAGACTTCACTCGCATTCAGTAGAGAATTAGTACGCCTTCTTTCCAGATTCGGTTTCCGTTTCATCTTTTATTCATGAATGGATTTGATGTTTTCAACATTTAAGTATGGATTTAATGGGTTTGAAGGATATTTATTCCCACTCCTTTACACCATATAGATATTAAAAAAAACGCGAAGCCACAAACTTATTTTCTTTACGCTGCTTCCCTGAAAAACAAACACTCCCTCCCTGAAAAACCCCCTTGCTACTTATCAAAAGTCATTTAATTTTTCTCACATTTGCTTTCTTCCTCGTTTTTGTTTTCATTAAGTCATTTCTTGATGGATTTATTGTTTCTAATATTCAAATATGTACTTAACAATGCTAATCAGTAATCTAAATTTTGATGTATATTAAGTGTAGTCAACTTTATATTAGCGGTATACACTTTTAAAGCAAATAAAAAATAAACTTTCTTGTGTTGGAATATTTCGAATTGAAATCCTAACATTTTTTTTGATTTTTTTAGCTATATTCAATTTTTGTTTCAACTACTCTATGATTTTTTATAAAAAAAAAAAGAATAAATGGGAGCTATGCATTTTCTTATTTCCCGTATTTTTGTGTATCATCTCAAAAATATTGTCTTGTTACTTTTATTGATTTACTTCTTTTACGGAAATCTGTTAAAGTCTACTTTTAATTCGACACCCAAGGAAAATCGATATTTCTTATGACTTTGCAACTCAAGATAGCAAGGTAATTAATCTTTTACACTCTCCTGTCTATTATAGTTTCTTTCTATACATCTGCTATTGTACAACTAAACGTTTTGTTCTGTTAATTCGAATCCTGAGAAATAATTGTGAGTTATTCAGGTTTTATTGGGTCGCATGTACATATTAAATGCTAAATTTGTAAAATCATATCACTGACTTTCTCGAATTCTAGATTTTGATCTAGGCTATAAAAAGCTGATAAGTATAGTAGAGAACGCAGAAAGATTTTCTTTTTAGAACTTATGTTTAAATACAGTTCTATGCAAATACTTCACTCACATTCAACAGAGAATTAGTACTCTTTCTTCCCGGATTTGGTTTCCATTTCATCTGTTTTTATTAATAGATTTGTTGTCTTCAACGTTTAGGTACGAATTTAATGGAATTAAAGGATATTTATTCCCACTCCTTTACACCATATAGATATTAAAAACAAAAAAGCCATGAAGCCACAAACTTATTTTCTTTCTGCTGCTTCCTTGAAAAACTAACATCCCCTCCATTAAAAACCCTCTTGCTGCTTAACAAAAGTCATTTATTTTTTTTGCATTAGCTTTCTTCCTCATTTTAGTTTCTATTTAGTCATTTCTTGATGGATTTATTGTTTCAAATATTCAAATATGTAGTTAACAATGCTAATTAGTAATCTAAATTTTGATGTCTATTTAGTGTAGTCAACTTTATATTAAAGGTATACATTTTAAAAAGCAAATAAAATAAATAAACTTTCTTTTGTTGGAATATTTCGACATTGAAATCCTAACATCTTTGTGGATTTTTTGTTATATTCAGTTTTTGATTCAACTATTCTCTATCATTTTTTATAAAAAAGGTAAATGAGAGCTATTTTTCCTTTTTTCCCATATTTTCGTGTATCATCTTAAAAATATTGCCTTGTTACTTTTGTTGGTTTACTTCTTTTGCAGAAATATGCTAAAGTCTACATTTAATTTGAATCCCGAGGAAAATAGATATTTCTTATGACTTTGCAACTCAAGCTAGCAAGGTAATTAATCTCTCACACCCTCTTGTCAATTATTGTTTCTTTGTATACATCTACCATTGTACGAATAAATGTTTTGTCTGTTAATTCAAATACCGAGAAATAATTATGAGTTATGCATGTTTTGTTGGATCACCATGTATGTAATAAATGCAAAATTTGTTAAACATCTTGTGTGACGGCCCGCCCCGCACCAGCCGACATTTCCCTCGAAATGCGCTGTGCCGATGTCCAACTAGCATGGGATGGTCGTTAAAGGTAAAGGATAAATAACGAAGAACTAACAAAGAACCTGTAGACTGTCTCCCAGCGCATGGAATAAAATATAATAATAACATACTTTAACATAAAACAGGCGAGACAGTGCATAAGCTGAAAACTAAACATCATAGCAGTGTAAAATCCAAAATATAGCTAATTACAACTTCAACATACTGTCTCTAAAGCAAAGAAAAAGGTGCACTACTAATGCCCAAAGTAGTGACCAGCATCGACACATGGAGAATATCTATATATATCATACGTGGAAGCCTCATGCTCATCTCCGGTACAACTACTCATGCATAATCACCTGACATGTCTCTAGTCTGCCCGTTAAGAGCACCAAGAGTAATAAGAAGAGACATAAAACTCTGGGTCAGACAAAAGTCTGGTTTGAGCGATAAGCATCAAAACAGAACAATAACAGGTATACTAAACCATACCTAAACCTGGACCTGCAACCAAAGAGTTAGCACTACATACTGTACAATACTCCAAGGTGCCACTAACATATGGTATAAAGAATACGGGGGTGGGGGTGTGCATGACATAGTGATGACAAACAACTAATCATAGCAACCATCCTCACATCTCTCACTCAGTGTGTAAAGCATACGATATCCACCGCTTTGATCACCCAAATCCTTGCTATGATCACTCTGCCCCATGGAGTCATAATGATACCACTGCACTGATCCATAACCACTAATCCTTTGCTATGTCCACTCTGCCCCATGGAGTCATGATGGCTCCACTACACTGGCTCATAGCCTTGCTACGATCACTCTGCCCCATAAAGTCATGACAACTTCACTGCACTGATCAATAGCCAATATCCGTCTTTCCGTGGTGAGTCAAAGTTATAGACGTCGATAACTCCTTAGCACACATCCCGCAGCAAAGCCCAACTCATGAAATTCACTCATTGATTTCCAATTGGATCCTGAGTTCTACTTCCCATTTGGATTACCTTTGCATCTCGGGTTTTGGTCTTCTCCGGATCGGTTCAGTCCTTCTCCACTTCCTCGGTTCGGTTCGGTTCGGTTCGGTTCGGTCGTGATGCTCATCTGGTACGGGTCATGACACTCCATTCGGTTCGGATCGTGATCACCCACCTGGTTCGAGTCGTGACGCGCCTCCCAGATCGGATCGGCCTCCCTTTGGTTCAAGCTGAGCTTCGGTTAGTGAGACCCATTCGGATCGGGTCGAATTCCTTCATTTGTTCGGATCGGCTCGTGGACTCCCCCTCATGGCGGTTCGGGTCGTGGAGCTCTCCATATGAGTGGATCGGTTCGGTGCCTCCATTCACGAGCGGTTTGGATCGGTCTCCATCACTGCGGGCAGGTCGGGTTGGAGAGGGCAGGGACGATCCGATTCGGTTCCTGCATATTTTCTGTAACTTTTCCAGCGACCAGTTTATGCCATTCGACGGCGTTTTCGGCCAATCTAACTTTTCTAAACAATCACAAATCATTCCAAACGGTCATAGAAACATATAGAATTGACCACAAATACCAAAATAACAACTTGATAGGTTAAAACGGATCAAACATAACCAAAACCTCATATTTTCCCTTAAGCATGTTTAAACAAAGCTAATTATAGGATTAACAAAACTTAACCTAATTATCCAAATTTCTAACAGAGGTCTAAAACAATATTTCGTAATTTATAAATATTTTTCCAGAATTTAATCATGTTTAAATTCGCTAATTAACACTAATTACCCTTAATTAACCATAATTAGTGAGGAACTATGCAAATCACTCACCTTTACCACAAATAAACTGTAGATCTGAAATGATTCTCTGTTTGGCGCTGTTCCCAAGGCTATACAGCAGTTCTAACCTTGCTTTGGTGCTATTTCCCTTTGATTTGATGGTACTAAGCTTAATCCTTGATTAAACGGCGATTAGAGAATATTCTAGATGTTGGAGGCCATTGTTAGGGTTCCTAGGAGCCAAATGGCGGCTAGAAAACTAAAATGAAATGAAAACCTAGCTCATTTCAGCCTCCCCATAACCCTAATCCCGAAATGGGTTATGAGCCCATTCATTAATCACCTCATTTGGGGTGGTTAAGCAGTTTTTCATCTTCCAAACCTTATTTCAGCCATATCTCCCAAACGGTAAGTCCCTTTTTCACATGTGACCACTCTACAGATAGGTAAACCATCATCTGGATCTAATGGAAGTGGTTTCAGGTCAAAACTCCTTTCCAATCAAAAGTTATGACCGAAACAAGATCAACTAGGGGCAAAACGGTCATTTCAAAATCGGTAAAAATCATGAGCATGGGAAATTACCCCACTTGTCGTCTCCCAAAGTTACTTGACCATACGACTTCGTATGTGAAAGAAATAAATATTCTACGATCCTTCGATGCGTAGAATGCGGGTCGTTACATTCTCCCCCCCTTAAGAAATTTTGTCCCCGAAATTCCTTAACCCAAAACATACAAAGGATCCCGTATGTCTACCAATCATTAACAAAACAATAAAGCATACCAAACAACACAACAAGCCTATCCTAGCATGCGGTTTACTAATAAGGGAGTACTATACCGATATAAAAACCTTACCAAGCAAAGAGTTCTGGATACTTCCTCCTTATGTTCTCCTTTGTTTCCCAAGTACAGTCTTCCTCATCACTACCCCACTGAACTTTGACTAATTTCACCACCTTCCTTCGGAGCTACTTCGTATCGTTCCCAACAATACGCATAGGCCTGTGGTTCCCAACCGCCTCGGGTTCATCCTCGATATCGTCCAACTGATCTGGTGTAATAGTCACACTAGGGTCGTGGACAAACTTCCTTAACTGGGAAACATGAAATACGTTGTGAACTTGCTGTCTTGTCTGGTAATTCAACTTTATACGCCAAATTCCCAACTTGCTCGAGAACTGGGAATGGGCCAACAAATCTCGGTGTTAACTTGCCTCTCCTGCCAAATCAAATCACGCTCTTTAGCGCAGAAACCTTGACAAACACCAAGTCACCAATGGAGAACTTTAAATCTCTTCTCCTCTTATCAGCATAACTCTTCTGCCTATCTTGGGCAGCCTTCATTCGCTGTTGAATAATCTTGATCTTGTCTGAAGTTTCTCTTATCACATCTGGTCCAAGCACAAACTTCTCACTAGTTTCTAACCAACATGATGGTGTGTTACACGGTCTTCCATACAAAGCTTCAAATGGAGCCATACCAATACTGGATTAATAACTGTTATTATAGACAAACTCTACTAGATGTAAATAGTCATCCCATGATCCACCAAAATCCAATACACAGGCTCGCAAAAGATCTTCTAACACTCGATTTGTCCTCTTTGCCTGTCCATCGGTTTGAGGATGATACGCGGTACTGAGATGTAATTCTGATCCTAACGCTTCTTGTAAGCTCTTCCAAAATCCACTAGTGAATAACGGATCTCAGTCACTCACAATGCCTTTGGGTATTCCATGAAATCTCACTACCCATTCATATACAGTTCAGCTAATTTAGTTGTCGTTCTACTTGACTTGATAGGTATAAAACTAGCACTTTTGGTCAACCGGTCCACAATCACCCAAATGCTATCATGGCCCGATCTAGTCCTTGGTAACACATCAATGAAATCCATTGATACTTGTTCCCATTTCCATTCTGGAATTTCTAATGGTTGTAACAAGCCACTAGGCTTCTTTTGCTCAGCTTTTACTAGCTGGCAGTTCATGCATTTCGATATAAACTTCCCAACGCCTCTTTTCATCCCTTCTCAGTAGTAGGTCTGCTTCATGTCTCGATACATTTTATTACCATCGGGGTGTATGGTCAGCTTTGAGTGATGACATTCTCTAAGCAAGTCATCTCTCAATCCATTGACATTGGGCACAACTAATCTTCCATTCTTTCTAAGCCATCCATCTCGATCAAGCCCATATTTGTTCATCTCTTCGTCGATTCCCATCTCTAACTTTGAGATGATTTCCAATAGGTTAGTATCATCCCTCTTACTGGAACCAATCCGCTCAATCAAAGTGGGTCTGATCGTCAAACTGGCTAACATTTCTGGATCCAATTCACACTTTGGTCTGAAATCATACCCAGCGATGTACTCCAGTTGCTTCCATTCTAGAAACATAGCCCCTAAACTGGCATGTCTTCTACTCAATGCATCAGCTACCACATTTACCTTTCCTGGTGTATATGCGATATCGAAATCATAGGAAGCCAAGAATTCTAACCACCTTTGCTGATGAAGTTTAAATCCTTCTGAGAGAAAAGATACTTTAATGATTTATGATCAGTGAACAACTCGAATCTTTCTCCCAAGAGATAGTGTCTCCAAATCTTCAATGCGAATACTATCGCTGCCAATTCCAAATCATGGGTAGGATATCTTTTCTCGTGCAGTTTCAGTTGCCGACTTGCATAAGCTACAACCCTACCTCCTTGCATCAGCACAGCACCTAGTCTGGTACCACATGAATCTGTGTACACCGTCATCTCTTCATTCCCTTTAGGAATGACTAACACTGGTGCATGCGTCAACTTTTCCTTTAGACTCTTGAAGGCATTTTCACACCTTTCGTCCCAACTGAAAGCTTTATTCTTCTTGGTCAACTGAGTCAACGGTGTCGCTATCTTGGAGAAGTCTTGGATAAACTTACGATAATATCCAGCTAACCCCAAGAAACTGCTTATATCTGTTGCATTCTTGGGCGTATAACAATCTTATACCGTAGCCACCTTCGCAGGGTCCACGACAATACCATTCTCCGAAACAACATAGCCCAAGAATCTCACTTCCCTCCTCCAAAAGTGACACTTAGAGAACTTTGCTTTCAATTGGTGTTTTCTCAACACCTCCATTACTATCCTTAAATGTTCCTTGTGTTCTTCCTCTGTCTACGAGTAAACCAAGATATCGTCCACGAACACAAGAACAAACTTATTCAACTGATCTCTGAAAACTCTATTCATAAGATCCACAAAATATGCCGGTGCATTGGTCAGCCCAAATGGCATAACCAACCACTTGTAGAATCCCGATGGCGTCCGAAATGTCGTTTTAGCTATACTCTCAGCTGAGGAAAACCTGTTGCTGGATCCAACTGGGAGAACACTCTCGCGCCACTCAACTGATCAAACAAATCATCTATCCACGGTAGATGATACTTATTCTTCCTCGTCACCTTATTCAACTCACGGTAGTCCACACACAATCGAAGGGAACCATCTGCCTTGGTAGCAAACACAACGTGTGCTCCCCACTCAAAAACACTTCTTCTGATAATATAACGACCCATATTTTCTGGATAATTATTTAATTTGATTTATTATTTAAAATATTTGGTTTGAATTTAAATATTTGAATTTAACGATTTTATTTTGAATATGTTATTTAAATAAATAATAAAATAATATTTTAATTTCCAAACGGTCGGAAAATGCTATGTTTACAAGATAATGTGAATAGGCAGTTTAAAATGGTTTTATATTCGTTTATATTGAATTATATTAGTACATTTGTTTATTAAACGACGCCAGAATGTTTAGTTTATAATTTAATTATAAAACGAGCTGCAGCGGCGCGGTAGTTCATAATATTGTGGTTTGAACTTTAATTGGCTGTACAGGATCCAATATAAGTCGGATTTTCTCGAAACAAGAAATGTTCGAATCTGTTGGATAATATTTTTCTAATAGAAGAGAAAAATCGAGTTTTTGTGTTGTAGATTTTGTTTTATGTCCAAATCAAATTTTGAAATAGTCGCTATGGAATTTCGTTTATATATTATATCGATTTATTATTTCAAATAAAAGTTTTTTATTTTTTAAATATCGTTTTGGCTTGGATTTCAGCCCGGGTTATTTTATTATGGTAGTATATGAAATTCTGGTCGTGTATGGCCAATTATAATATTTTATTAATATTATATTGAGATATTTTAAAATTGATTCATTTTAATGTAAATTGGACCTTTAAAAAGGGACTTTATTCAAACGACCTATGTTTTCGATGAAACAAATTTTATTGGGACCGCAACAGCAAATTATTGCTAGATTTCAAGTTGCACGCAAATCGGAGTTATTCTGTGAGCGTGGCAAAATTAAATACAAATAAAAACGACTATTTGGACGTGAACGAGCGCCATTTGCAAACAGACACGGAATTCGACGAAACAAGTTTCATTGGACTGTAACGTCAAGTAATACTATGACGTCAATTTCCGTTGCGAACGAAGTTTGTATGTGAGCGTAAGAGCGAATAAACAACGTTGAGATATTGCGATAGACACGAATAAATGTCTTTAGTCGTCATCACACGTCACATCAACTTAAAATAATATAATTTCATTTTTAAATACACCTATACACTCAGCCTAAATCAGAATTCCTCCACCCAACTCATTTTCCCGTCCAACATTTTGCAAAAAAGTCCAATTTTGCAGAATAGTTTATATCTTCGATTCTATCACTAATTACCTAGGGTGGTCTGAAGCAAAGTGGTAGATTGGGTCAATATCTACCTGCTATAAAAAGTCGGGGGTGACTAGATGATTGTGGTGGCCGAAAATCGCAAATTTCCGTGAAAATCACTTCTGTTCTTTGCTGATTTGGAGGAAGTGGAGACGATTTCAAGTTCCGGGCTTGGGGAAGCGTGTTAAGGGGACGAAGGGATTTCCAACGGTGGTGGTGTGGTGTTGAATGGTCGACGGTGGTCGGAGAAATCAATAGTTTAACGGAGCGGAGTATTTTTCGAAGCAGAAAACGGATTCAGTGATTTTCCGGCGTCGACGATCGGTTTCAGGTGGTGGACAATGAAGCAAAATGGAAGTGGCGAGTGTGCTCTCTCGATTGGCGAAAGGCTTGACAGTTCTGATGATCTCTAGACGGAGAATTTGGGGATAAGGCCGATTCAGTTCATCTAGGGATTCATGGCGGAGGAAGGCTGGTGGGGCGTCGCCACTTCAGGCGGAGGTGGCTCGTGGAACGGCGAGTCGGAATAAGGGGTTGTGGCGGTCTCCGGTGGGTCAGTTAACATCGGAGGTGGAGCATTGGCCTCGTATTTCCTGTTGGAGCTAAAACGAAAGCACGATGTCGGGTTCCTAAAGGGTACGAAGAGAAAAGCGCGTGGTCCAGGATTGGATGTGCTGACGTGGATGATTAAGGGAATGTAAGTGGCTAATTTCAGAGTTAACGGTTAAGCACGGTTTTTTTAAAGGTATAAAGTTAATTTAAATAATTAATATTAATAGTTAAGGATGTTTAATTTAAATCATTAACTTATAAATGGTATTACTTTTGCATACGTTAACGGATTTCAGCAAAACTGGATTCATCAGGATCGTGGCAACGAGCACTACGCGTACAAACTGGTTGGGTTGCAAACGGAGACAGTTGGAATTTCATGTGATTATTAAACGACCGTTTAAAATTATATGAAACAAACGCATCAACCGTTAACCGTATTTACCGGTGAGTTAATTCTCACACTTTTCTGGACTACTATAATGTAATAAATCCATATAATACCACTATTGGTTGATTGGCTGCATTGGTTGTTTAAGTTGATTAACTGGTTGCTATTAGTTTATTATTGTCATTAATTTATTTATTTAAATTATATACTATCATGAAATGTTATAACAATCTGTGATGCAGGGAAGGACAGGTTAGAGGGATCCGACCGGATTCCTCAAAATATCATGTGTAGTGTTTATTTTTATATTATTCACACATGAATTGATTAAACCCCAAATTGACATTGAATCTGTCTGAATGTTGATGGTTGAATGGATGTGATGGTTGTGGTAATTTTTATCAACCGACAGTATTAATTAGCTGGTTGGCAGTGATGGCCTAAATATATTGATTTATGACATTGTTTTGCTGATAAGAAAATTGATGGAGTTTAAATTTATTTTATTAATTAATTAAAGAATTCAAGTTATTTATATGAGTTGAATAAAAATGATGTTTAATAAATATATTTTTAATTAAAATCATGTGATTATTAGAAGTTTATATAATGAATTTTTACGCAGTTTTACGAACAGAAGGCAGGAGCTACTATACGGATTACTAAAATTGAATAATTGTTTTACATAACAGTTAAAGTGATGTTTTAAATAAATTAATTAAATTATTAATTAATGTAAGAGAGAAAAATGAAAAGGGATTAATAATTATCCTTATATGTTTAAAATCATGTTTCAATAGAGATTATTCATGTTTGATAATAAGAATTGGATGTTATTCATGAACCGCAGTCAGAAACTAACCGATGAGTTAGTGAAAAGGGAATAATTGTTTTATAAGACAATTAACTGATGGTTTAAACTAATTAAGTTATTTAATTAATTTAAGGAGGAAATGATAACAGGAAATCAGTTAACAGTTAACTGATACGGACGGTTGGCAAAAATCAACTGTTTTAAGTTAAAATGGACAGTTGGGTTAATTTGATTTAAATTAACCTCATCAATGGTTTTCAAAATATTCGAATGGGTTAGAAGTTGGTTAATCTTTGATTAACTATAATATTAAGTGATTATTGAATTGTTTATTTATTTATAAAGTTAATTATTATTTAATAACCTTTGTAAATCATTTAATTATTCTACTTTTAATTAATAATGAAGTTAATTAAGTAATGATTAATTATTGAAAGTAGACTGTTTTTCTTTGGTTAATAATGAAGTTAATTATTATAATAATTCAAGCTAGTTCCAATTATTGTCATTTTCTTTCAAAAAGGAAATCAAATTATAATAAGATTTTAACTAAGTAAATGTTACAAAAGGACTGGGATATAAACCCCAGAATAATATAAACATAAGTTGATAAAGGACCGACGTGCCAGAATGATATTAAAGAGAAGCTTTCAAATATAATTAAAGCGATGACTTTTAAGTGGGATTAAATTAAGAGGTAAATAAGTGGCGATCGGATTTGATTAAAAGTTAGTAAGGATTTATAATCCAAATTTTCAAACAAGGCTTGTAAGTAGGCTTTGTAAACTCATACAACGGTTTCAATAAGATTTTGTTTAAGTAAAATAAGCAGGGATAAATTAAGACTTAAAGGGGGTTCGGTAAAGTGATTATAAGGAAGTTTACCAAGGTGAGGAATCGTTGTAAAACCATATGGGAATCAATTGGGTTTAATGAAGGTTTACCAAATCAAGGAAATGGGATTAGCAGGTCAAGTGGGTTTCAAATAAAAGAAAATGATTTATGAATCCCAACTAAATGGAAATGGAAATGATGTATCATAATTGGGAATTACAAGCTTGTATTCATCGTGAGATAAGAACATTGTCGATCAAGGTATGAGAGGTAATTAGAATACCCCAACTTGAATGGCTTCGCTATTATCGAGAGATAATATTGTTTGTAATGGGTTGGAAAATGATTACCGAGTTATTCGCGATTAATAAAATTTATCTTCATTTAAATAAACTTTTAAAAGGAATTAACTACGCTAGATTTAGTTAATCGGAAATATAATTACTTTTATTTAATTATAAGTAAAGCGAGTATTTTTCAATTGGAATTCTTTTCTGAAACGAGATAAAGTTATGGAATGAATTAGTTGGAAAGGATTTGAATTTAATTCAAATCATATAAGCGAAGTTGTAAAAAGGGGTTTTATGTAAAACGATGATTTTTAAAAATAAGCGCACACCTAAGGGCTGAATTAAGTAAAATGGTTTAATCGAAATAAAGGAAAGATTTTGGTAATAAATCATACGTCGTTGGATTAAATAGGACTATAATGATATGCCAAATGAAATGGAAAGTGGAATTGTAGAACTACAACAATGATTTCAAATCAAGAAAAATTGAAAAAGGGAGTTTGAGTAAATTAAATAGTGTTTCCACGATAAAGGAAATAAAAGATGATTTTTAAATATGGTAATATTTCCAAACAAAGGTAATAAAATGAAAAGTTGATAAAAGAGCGTGAGTAATGTTTTCAAAGTAACGAACCAAAAGAGTTTTTGATAAGGTTAAATTCATGGAATCGATTACAAGAGTCGAGGGAATAGAGAAAATGAAATATTTCATAAAAAGGACTTGAGCTGCCAATTCACCTAGATAAACTGTTATTATTTGATAGTTGAATAACCGACTATCAAAATCTACCTTTTATCGATTGTTGGTACGGAAAGACCGGGATCGAATATATATTCGAAAACCATTCCGACCAGCAAATACGTAACGTTGGAAAATCAAAAGATGGTCGAGATGGAGCATTGAAGACCATTGATCTTCATGAGCGGAAGAACTACTCGTTAAATTTCTCTGGCTAGCTACCAGAGTTATGATGACTTGTGATTCTGTCGTGATTGGAATCTTCGGATTGCAAGGACTTCTTGCTACTGATCCTTGGGGGTGACTCCTATATAGGATGCGGTAGGAGAGTGCCTTCAGTTCATCCTGATCCTGGACGACTTGTGTGGATGAGTGTCTGACAGAGTATTTCCTTAAAATTCATGTACGTTGATTTTTACAAATATACCAAGTTTGGTGGCGGAGAAATTCTCTTGCTTAACACCCAAAGTATATTTGTGGACGTCAATTAGTGATTTGATAGATCTGACGATGTGGCATTCAAAGATGTGCTGACTATTGAGATAAACGTAACCTCAAGCCTCATCAATCGGGAATGGCACAAAATCCGGTAGGCAGCATGGCTATGTGGGTCGCACCCATTAAAAGGGTATATCATTAGCCAATCTGGAGAAATCAAATGCCTTTGGTTGTTCCTTTTTATTTATACATGTATGCTATCGGTTCGGTTGGCTTGCCCCCAACCGTGGTAATGATATATTCGGCACTCTCAAGCGAAATGAGGGGCCGGTCATGTGTGAGCCGGGTTGCAAGACATTCTTGTTGAACCCCTATGTATTCATCTGCGGAGGTACATTATCGAAAGGTGGTCCCATACCTTGCCATAGTTGGAATCCATTCTCCAATAAGAGCCTGCAGTTTTTGATTTGTATATTATATATGTAGAGTGTGAGATGCAAGCGTTCTGCTAGATTATTATTTATTTGTGATTTGGTAGACATTATTATAATATCAGAAAAGATATTGATTTCAGAAATGTTTTGGGTTATAGTAAGGTAAAAACCGTCTGTATTTATGTGTGGGTTGGTCTTACTATTATCCTTTTATTTCAAAAAGGATTTTTCAAAGTTAAACAAGTTGTTTGGGCTGTGAATTTATCACTGAAAGTATTCCAGACTGATCCGGGTGAATTTTGCTTTGATTTAAATTGTGCTCGGGTCAGACCGAGTATATTTCCAGGTTTGGTTTCACTCAAAGTTTCAGAAGCTGGAAGCAGGAGGCTTCACCGTTAGTTATACAAAGTTTATTTCCGTTGTGATTGATGTATGTTGTACTCTGATAAATGGTATGTATATATACAGTTTCTTTTATAAAGAGATTTGTTATATTATATTTATTCGTTCCGCTGTGAGATTCTGATGTGTTCTTCTTCTTTATTCTATTCTAATATTTCTTTCTTTCTACTTATCATCCTCTAACTTCTTTCTATTTACAGTCTGGAGTTCGATACTTGGATATTCGACAAGTAATACGGGATTATGTATTGTTGTTGAAAATTCGAGCATCGAATTTTTTTTGTCGGGCCGTTACAGTTGGTATCAGAGCTATTGGTTTAGTGATAACCTTGGCTCTGTGGTGTAACTCAATAGAGATGGGGTTAGTAATACCCTAGATTGAGTTTGAATGAATATATATGAGAGCGCATATTTGTAATTTATTATAAAATTATTTTTATATGATTTTGCTTGGATCATATTTTTATATAGATATATTTTTCTCAAGTGATTATAATATGGATTTGTTTGAGTAACTTGAATAAGAATTCAAATTGGAATATTGAACTGGAATAGATTTATTAATAAAAAAGAGATTTCACTTGTGAAATCGAGTAAATGATAATTGGATGGGGATTAATCCAATATCAATCAATTGATGTGAAACCAAGGTGAAACCAAATGAGAAATATTTATATGAATCAAAATGGTTTGGTCGAATTGTTATGCCTTGTTTGTTTGTTATATATTGGATGGTTTATATAGAATTCGTCAATAGTTGATCGAAAATCAATCTAGAAT
The DNA here is from genome assembly GCA_030737875.1 of Allium sativum. Lineage (NCBI taxonomy): Eukaryota > Viridiplantae > Streptophyta > Magnoliopsida > Asparagales > Amaryllidaceae > Allium > Allium sativum. The sequence goes on from CM060913.1 coordinate 826,742,775, forward strand.
AAATGAATTGAAACTATTGAGATGGATCAAAGTATAATGTGGAAATCAAGGAATTGTTGGTTGAAATATATGGCATGGATATAGATTTGAACATTGGTTGGAAACCAATCTGAAATAAATAAGTTGGATAAATTAAACCAAGATTAATTAATTTGAATGGATATATAAATAAATACTGGATTGTTAAGACTTAGGTATAATTAAATCCATCAGAGTTGAATAAAGTGGTATGATTATTTCCAATTATTGGAATGAATGATATGGATATTTGAATCTGACTGACATTTGTTTTAAAGACTAATGAATTTCATTGAAGTTGAGAACAGGTACAGAGTTAATCCAAGAAAATTCCGGAGTAAACTGAATCTAGTTTGGCATGTTAATTCCGCCAGCCCGAGAATAATTTATCGCTTATCGCATAATAACGCTCGCAAAAAGGTACGCCTACGCAAAATATAAAATTTTGGTTTTTATTTGGGTTTTGAGTTTGGATTTTGCCAACTGTGTTGGTCGATGTATACATATTTCTTGAACCGGCGATATTGCAGATGTCCCTCCGTACAGGGGAGACTCTACCAAATTTTTTCCAAAATTTAAGGTGTTAGAATTTTTTTTGAGATTTTTGGAAAATTTTGTTATTTGAAATAAATTGGGTTTAATACCAATTGGGTTAGATTTGAAAATAAAACCAAGTTTTAATTAAATATTTTTGTAATGATGATGGGTTTGCAGCATTTCTTCTACCTTAGCAATTTCGGGGACGAAATTCTTTTAAGGGGGAAGGAATGTAACGACACGTATTTTCTAGCTAATTATATAATTTATTTTATTATTTAAAATATTTGTTTTGAATTTAAATAGTTGAATTTAACGATTTTATTTTGAATATGTTATTTAAATAAATAATAAAATAATATTTTAATTTCCAAATGGTCGGAAAATGCTGTGTTTGCAAGATAATTTGAATAGGCAGTTTAAAATGGTTTTATATTGAATTATATTAATACGTTTGTTTATTAAACGACGCCAGAATGTTTTGTTTAAAATTTAATTATAAAATGAGCTGCAGCGGCGTGGTATTTCGTAGTATTGCGGTTTGAACTTTAATTTGATGTACAGGATCCAATATAAGTCGGATTTTATCGAAACAAGAAACGTTCGAATCTGTTGGATAATATTTTTCTCATGGAAGAGAAAAATCGAGTTTTGGTGTTGTAGATTTTGTTTTATGTCCAAATCAAATTTTGAAATAGTCGCTATGGAATTTCGTTTATATATTATATCGATTTATTATATAAAATAAAAGATTTTTATTTTTTAAATATCGTTTTGGCTTGGATTTCAGCCCGGTTATTTTATTATGATAGTATATGAAATTCTGGTCGTGTATGGCCAATTATAATACTTTATTAAAATTATATTGAGATATTTTAAAATTGATTTATTTTAATGTAAATTGGACCTTTAAAAAGAGACTTTATTCAAACGACCTATGTTTTCGACGAAACAAATTTTATTGGGACCGCAACAGCAAATTATTGCTAGATTTCAAGTTGCATACAAATCGGAGTTATTCTGTGAGCGTGGCAAAATTAAATACAAATAAAAACGACCATTCGGACGTGAACGAGCGCCATTTGAGCAAACAGACACAGAATTCGATGAAACAAGTTTCATTAGGACCGTAACGTCAAGTAATACTATTAAGTCAATTTTTGTTGCGAACGAAGTTTGTATGTGAGCGTAGGAGCGAATAAACAGCGTTGAGATATTGCGATAGACACGAATAAATATCATTAGTCGTCATCACACGTCACATCAACTTAAAATAATATTATTTCATTTATAAATACACCTATACACTCAGCCTAAATCAGAATTCCTCCACCCAACTCATTTTCCCGTCCAACATTTTGCAAAAAAGTCCAGTTTTACAGAATAATTTATATCTTCGATTCTATCACGAATTACCTAGGGTAGTCTAAAGTAAAGTGGTAGATCGGGTCGATATCTACCTACTGTAAAAAGTTGGGGGTGATCAGATGACTGTGGTGGCCGAAAATTGCCAATTTCTGTGAAAAACCACTTCCGTTCTTTGCTGATTTGGAGAAAGTGGAGACGATTTCAAGTTCCGGGCTTGGGGAGCGTGTTAAGGGGACGAAGGGCTTTCGAACGGTGTAGGTGTGATGTTGAATGGTCGATGGTGGTCGGAGAAATCAGTAGTTGAACGGAGGGGAGTATTTTCGAAGCAGAAAACGGATTCAGTGATTTTCCGGCGTCGACGATCGGTTTCAGGTGGTGGACGATGAAGCAAAATGGAAGAGGCGAGGGTGCTCTCGATTGGCTGCAGGCTCGACGGTTCTGATGATCTCTGAACGGAGAATTTGGGGATAAGGCTGATTCCGTTCATCTAGGGATTCACGGTGGAGGAAGGCTGGTGGGGCGTCGCCACTTCAGGCGGAGGTGGCTCGTGGAACGACGAGTCGGAATAAGGGGTTGTGGCGGTCTCCGGTGGGCTGAGTCGACGTCGAAGGTGGAGCATTGGCCTCGTGTTTCCTGTTGGAGCTGAAACGAAAGCACGATGTCGGGTTCCTGAAGGGTACGAAGAGGAAAGCGCGTGGTCCAGGATTGGATGTGCTGACGTGGATGATTAACGGAATGTTAGTGGCTAATTTCAGAGTTGACGGTTAAGCACAGTTTTTTTTAAAGGTATAAAGTTAATTTAAATAATTAATATTAATAGTTAAGGATGTTTAATTTAAATCACTAACTTATAAATGGTATAATTTTTGCATACTTTAATGGATTTCAGCGAAACTGGATTCATCGGGATCGTGGCGACGAGCACTACGCGTACAAACTGGTTGGGTTGCAAACGGAGACGTTCGGAATTTCATGTGATTTTTAAACGACCGTTTAAAATTAAATGAAACAAACACATCAACCGTCAACCGTATTTACTGGTGAGTTAATTCTCACACTTTTCTGGACTACTATTATGTGATAAATCCATATAATACCATTAACAATATATATTGGTTGATTGGCTGCATTGGTTGTTTATGGTTGATTAACTGGTTGCTATTAGTTATATTATTGTCGTTAATTTATTTATTTAAATTATATTCTATCATGAAATGTTATAATAATCTGTGATGCAGGGACGGACAAGTTGGAGGGATCCGACCGGATTCCTCAAAATATCATGTGTAGTGTTTATTTTTATATTGTTTACACATGAACTGATTAAACCCCAAATTGACATTGAACTTGTCTGAATGTTGATGGTCTAATGGATGTGATGGTTGTGGTAATATTTATCAACCGATAGTATTAATTAACTGGTTGGCAGTGATGGTCTAAATCTATTGATTTATGACATTGTTTTGCTGATAAGCAAATTGACAGAGTTTAAATTTATTTTATTAATTAATTAAAGAATTCAAGTTATTTATATGAGTTAAATAAAAATGATGTTTAATAAATATATTTATAATTAAAATCATGTGATTATTGGAAGTTTATATAATGAATTTTTACGCAGTTTTATGAACAGAAGGCAAGAGCTACTATACGGATTACTAAAATTGAATAATTGTTTTATATAACAGTTAAAGTGATGTTTTAAATAAATTAATTAAATTATTAATTAATGTAAGAGAGAAAAATGAAAAGGGGTTTATAATTATCCTTATACGTTTAAAATCATGTTTCAATAGAGATTATTCATATTTGATAATAAGAATTGGATGTTATTCATGAACCGCAGTCAAAAACTAACCGATGAGTTAGTAGAAAGGGAATAATTGTTTTATAAGACAATTAACTGATGGTTTAAATTAATTAAGTTATTTAATTAATTTAAGGAGGAAATGATAACAGGAAATCAGTTAACAGTTAAATGATACGGACGGTTGGCGAAAATCAACTATTTTAAGTTGAAATGGACAGTTGGGTTAATTTGATTTAAATTAACCTAATCAATGGTTTTCAAAATATTCGAATGGGTTAGAAGTTAGTTAGTCTTTGATTAACTATAATTTTAAGTGATTATTGAATTGTTTATTTATTTATAAAGTTAATTATTATTTAATAACCTTTGTAAATCACTTACTTATTCTACTTTTAATTAATAATGAAGTTAATTAAGGAATGATTAATTATTGAAAATAGATTGTTTTTATTTGGTTAATAATGAAGTTAATTATTATAATAATTAAAGCTAGTTCCAATTGGCATTTTCTTTCAAAAAGGAAATCAAATTATAATAAGATTTTAACTAAGTAAATGTTACCAAAGGACTTGGTTATAAACCCCAGAACATTATAAATATAAGTTGATAAAGGACCGACTTGCCAGAATGATATTAAAGAGAAGCTTTAAATATATAATTAAAGCGATTACTTTTAAGTGGGATTCAATTAAGAGGCAAATAAGTGGCGATAGGATTTGATTAAAAGTTAGTAAGGATTTATAATCCAAATTTACAAACAAGGTTTGTAAGTAGGCTTTGTAAATTTATACAACGGTTTCAATAAGATTTAGTTAAGTAAAATAAGCAGGGATAAATTAAAACTTAAAGGGGGTTCGGTAAAGTGATTATAAGGAAGTTTACCAAGGTGAGTGTGGCGGCAAGGAATTTCGCTCGGTCCGAACTAGTCGCTAAACCGACCCAGACCGTTCGAAATGCCCTATCGTTTGAGAACAGGACAAATCAGAACGCATATAAAAGAACATTTCACTGTATATTACAACAATGCATCAGATTACTAGAATATACAAAGTATAAATGAATATTACACAGAAATATCAGAGATTTAAATTACATTTAAATACATAGCAGCGGAAAATAATACAATACACAACTAGAAGAGATATACGGATACAAAGCTTTCCGGATATCGTTCCAGCTGTAAACCAGGGTCCTGTGAATATAAATCTGCAAAAACCAAAACTACTAGCTGCCCGTGTCAAAATAAGGGCACCCAGAGTTTAGGTTAAAACAATAAACTCCAGGTCAGTCATGTGACTGGTGTGAGAACTAAAACAGTTAATCTTTCTTTTTAAAGTTAGGTAAATCAAGGGACCACGCCGTATAACACGGAACGGGTTTCCTCCCAAGAATACCAGTGCATAAAACAAACAGCGCAATGCTAAATAAAGAAAAATGAAGCTGTTATAAGACCCAGGTCCCATCACACAATGCAACGCAGCCGAGGATAGGGTTTTCCCTTATAACAGCCAAAGAATGCTTGATACGTTTAAAACAAATCATTTGATACTGTATTAAGTGCATAGTGTATAAAACAACTTCAAATCATAAGTATCAATCATAGGCGGCATGAGCGCCCCATCCCACTATGTCACCATACTAGGTTCTACAATTAAAACCGCAAATGTCACGTATTTGGAAATTGGATTTCCGTCTATGAACCGAGGCAAAAGATAGTCCTCAACCGATTCGAGACTGCCTAGTCCGAGCCTCAGGAACAGCCGCAACTGCCCCATGGAGCGACAGGGCCGGTCCACCGATGTGGATTATTATGCCTGAACACTACGTTTCCCCGCCCTTTGGGGCGTAAATGAGCCAACTAAATGACTCCATCGGTTCGAGAACGACCGATCAATCCGAGGCGCCTCGCAACAGCAACAACCACATAAGTCAAACTCGTCAGGGCGTGTAAAACCACTGACGCCACTTCTAACTAGGAAGAAACGCATGCCCTCCCTGAGGTCCTCTCCCGTTTTTGGTTCACAACCGGGGTGCGAGGCTCGCGAATTCACGTTACACAAAGCTATGCCACACAGGCTTTGCTTTGATCATCACCACAAGACTTTGCTTTTCAACAGAAGCCTCGATCAATTGCCACTTAGGCATGCCACACAGGCAATTCACTCCATGCGTTTGATATCCATCAATATATAACCCCTGAGCTCGTACGTCTCAGAGAAGGGCGTTAAGCAAGAGAATAAATTCTCCGCCGCCAAACAGATATATATTTAATAGAAATCAATCACACAGACTAAAATCCAATGTCAGACACACAGTCCATTTACAAGTCCGTTCTGGGTCTGATCGAAACCGGAGGCACCTAGTACCCCGCATATCCATCGATCTCCAAGTACGTCTGGACGATCACTAACTATTTCCATCTTCTTGGGTGTACAGCCCAATCAAGATCATCAGTAATTACCCAACCGACGTGAAGACCTCCGGTCTTCGACCATCGTCTTCATCTTCGACTTATCGTCGTATCAGTTATTCAGAATGGGATAAACCCGGTCTTTCCGAATAACTCGCGTATATTTTAAATAAGTGTTACACAAACACAACATACGCCTCATTCCAATTCATTAGTCACTAACCGTAAATTAATCAAGAGAATAATTCCCCAAATATTAACCCCGAAGGCCGAAACCAACATCAGATCAATATCCAGAAAACCATTCTACTTGGCTAGCCGACAGTTAGTTTCTAAATTTCACATTCATAGGGAAAGGTTCCCATTAATTTTATCCAAGATAAACTCCTTGAATTTATTCTTTAATCGTCTTTTGAATTTCGATTCAACTAGTCGGGATTAACGAACCTTACCGAAGTAATCATTTGTTTTAATTTCCCAATCCCAACCTATTCATCCCATGAAGTAAAACTGGTAATACTTCATATCTAACACCACGGTGTTATCGGTAAATTCAATTACCATTTCACGTTCAAATCTAATTAAAGATTTAACTATCGCCTGGAGTAAAACTGGTGATACTCCATTATCGATTATTTCAATCTAATTAAAGATTCATTAAAACTCCACTTAGTTTTAATCGTTAACTGGGTTAAAGAATCAGTGTCATTTAAAACACGGTTCACGGTAAACCCAAAATATCATTCCATTAATTATCGGGTTAAAGAACAAGTGTTATTTAAAACACTGTCCACGATAAACCCAAAAATCAATATCAATTCTATTCCAATTAAATATTGTTTAATTGGCACGCTTCATTAAATCTAAATAAAAAGATTTAATCTTTTCTCAACTGGGTTCAAGAACAGGGTTAGTGAAGACACCATTCACGACAAACCCAAATCACATTCGATATTCAATACAAGGCTCTGAATAGAAAATATATCGGCTTATATTCAATATCGAATTCTACGACTAACAAATGTCGTATTGGAAATAACGATATAAATATGTATCTTTCAAATTTCCATAACAACACCTGTATAATCACGAATTCCAACATCGAAATATTCCGAAGACAATTTCGATTCAAATCCACTCCAATGCAATCATTGGATATTCTGGTTATTTTTAAAACCCTTTTCAAATTCAATTTATTTATTTAAAAATAAATAGAATTATAATTCTAGTTCAAAACTAGTTCATTTCGATAAAAAAATCTATTTTTATCCTTTCAAATATGGAGTTTTTCATCCCAATTCTTTCTAAATCATTTCTTATGATTTTACACAAATTATTACTATTTTTAATAATTTTATCAAGGCCCGTACAGTCGATTTCCATCAATGGCCATCGAACTGCACTTACAGCGACCTTTTTCGAATTTGATTTGGACGTATCTCCAAATCCAACCGTTAGATTTTGAATTTCTAATATTCGTTAGAAAGCTCTTTTCGATACGAACCCAACGGTTCCGGTTTTAGGAGAATCCGACGGTCGGATCTCCCGTAATGTCCGTTTGAAATGAATGGTCGAAATTCACGAACTGCCGCGGCGCGGAGCGTTCTATTCAGGCCATTATATTATATATATATATATAATATATTTTGTCGATTTCTATTTAAAACGAATTATATAAATAGTTTTGAATTCGTTTCAAAAACATTTTCAACTTCCTTTTCAATTCAAATCAAAATTGAATTCTTCTTTATAGATTCGTTTTAAAATTCATTTCTATTCAATTCAAATTTCTATAAAAATGATATTTTTATTTTTCTAACATATTTTAGAAAATTTCGGCGGCATAACGGCACGATACTAGAAACGGGACAAGGCCTAGCCTAATCCCCGGTCTAGTGAAGGCCCACGCCATTCACACATCAATCAAATCAATTTCATCTCACCAAACAATTCAATTCAAACAAATAATTCAACTAATCTATGCAATCAAACAATTTAACAAACAAGCCATCCATGGTCTGTGGATGACGGGTGTCGGGTGCTACTAAGCACCGTCTGCATCCTAGTATATATATATAACTAGAAAAGAAATTGAAAGGTGAGAAATTCTCACAGATAGCTATCCAACTTCACGGCAACTCTAATGCAGGAAATCTTGTCGTTTTCGCCTTCCGTCACTTTCGCTGCTCGCTTTCACTACATATGTAAAAATCATATTTTTACTTCGCTATTCAATATATAAAAATCATATTTTTACTTCGAAGTTCCATATATAAAAATCATATTTTTACTTCGAAGTTCCATATATAAAAATCCTATTTTTAGTTCAAAGTTCAATATATAAAAATCGAATTTTTAGTTCAAAGTTCAATATATAAAAATCGAATTTTTAGTTCAAAGTTCAATATATAAAAATCGAATTTTTAGTTCAAAGTTCAATATATAAAAATCCTATTTTTAGTTCAAAGTTCAATATATAAAAATCGAATTTTTAGTTCAAAGTTCAATATATAAAAATCGAATTTTTAGTTCAAAGTTCAATATATAAAAATCGAATTTTTAGTTCAAAGTTCAATATATAAAAATCGAATTTTTAGTTCAAAGTTCAATATATAAAAATCGAATTTTTAGTTCAAAGTTCAATATATAAAAATCGAATTTTTAGTTCAAAGTTCAATATATAAAAATCGAATTTTTAGTTCAAAGTTCAATATATAAAAATCCTATTTTTAGTTCAAAGTTCAATATATAAAAATCCTATTTTTATATTTTCAAAACATCGCTATAAATTTCTTATTTTAAAATTACTGTAAATTTCAAATTTTTTTAAAAACACTGCTATTTTTATTCTAAATACACTACTTTTCCCTATTTTTAAAACTTTGCAAATTCAAATTCTATTTATATTTTATATGCATTTTCAAAATAAATTCTTTAACAAATTCTATTTATATTTTCATTTTAAAGACCCTATATTTTCAGATTTAAAAACTATATATTTTCAGATTTAAAAACTATATATTTTTAGCTTTATAAACTATATATTTTCAGCTTTATAAACTATATATTTTCAGCTTTATAAACTATATATTTTCAGCTTTATAAACTATATTTTCAGCTTTAAAAACTGAATTTAAATACTTAAGAGAACAATTAAGAATAAAACCTTTTCTTCCCAGACTAACCATAGCCGACGTCCTCTTATTGGAGCTCGCCCCTTAGGGTTCCTCCTTGCCACGTCATCGCTGCACCGGAGGGCGATCGCCGGAGCTGGCATCGACGGTGGGGGTTTCGAGATTGAAGAAGGAGAGAGGAGGAGGGGTAGAGGGGGAGGACGGCGCTGGATCTGGTGGGGCGCACGCCTCAGGTGGTGGCTGGAGGGTTCCGCCGCGCCTCCTTTCCCCTTTCTTTTTTTTTTATTTCGATTCTCAGATGAATGATCGGGGGGGGGGGGGGCAGAAGGTTTTAAGGGGGGAGGAAGAGATATTTTTTTTTATTTTAATTTAATTATTTAATTCAATTTAAAGTTGACTTTCCGTTTTAACTCGAAATCAAGCCCACCGACTGTCGCCCCTAGCTAATTACCCCCATTCCGAACACAATGGGATATGTATCTCAAGTTGATTCGATCGTTTGAATCAGTTTCCGTTAAATTTACATTTAAATCTATATATTGAATTTTAAACGCGCATTTCAAATTACTGAGGTCACATACGAACTTTAAAAATTCCAGAAAAATATTTTCTAGCTTCGTATTGACGATACGGTCCTAACAAAACTAGTTTCGTCGAATTCTGAGACCGTTGGAAAAATGGCCAATTTACAGTCGATTTAAAATCAACTGAAATGGTCAAAACACGTTTTCCTTCGCCACGCTCACATATTGATTCGAAAAATTATGAAATTTGGAATCTAGCAATAACTTGACATCCCGGACCTAACAAAACTGGTTTCGTCGAAATCCGAGGTCGTTTGCAAAATGTCCATTTTTAAGGGCCTGAATTCCATAGCGACTATTCAGAATTTTCAATTGGACTTATCTTTTGATTCCCGATATGAAATCTTGATTTTTCGGATTCGTTGGAAAGATATTTACTATTAGATTCCATTATTTTTGGTTTCACTAAATCCGTATTGTTTTGCACCCGGTACATTCAATTGAAGTTTGAAATCGAATTATCGAACTACCGCGCCATTTTCAATTCTATTTATAATTATATATGAATATTTATATTCTAACGACGACGCGTGTAATATATACGTTCAAATTCTATTCAAAATAAATTTCTCGACGATATTATTTAAAATAATTCATTTTAAATAATCAAAATTCGTTAAAATTGCCAAAATAAAAATTTCAAACTGGCTCGCATTTTACGGGTTGTTACAATCTCCCCCACTTAAAACTTTTCGTCCCCGAAAAAGAACAAAGTCGAAAGTGGTTTGATAATTCGACTCTACGTTCGATCTGGCTTCCATTCTCCAACCTTTCAGTTTCTGAGAATTCTCAAAAATTTCAAAATTTTGGCTAACTCCCTAAATTTTCGAAAAATTTCGCAATAACCTCCCCTGCAATGGGAGCATCGGGGAATTTCAAATAGCTTCCCCGGTCCTTCAGATCTCAAAAAGAAAAAGAAAAAGCCAAGCGGCTAGCCAATAGGCTCACAAAATCATCATCACCCAAACAAAACAGGAAATTATGTAGTAAACATGTACCTATTTGTCGGGCAAACAAAATTTATTCTCTGGCTCTAGCCTCCTTGCTATGACCTGTTCAATGATATATATGTATATGCAAGAAAATGCGACCAATTTTCAATATAATTCAATAATCGGTTCAATTAGGCTAAATGGCTAAAAATTAGCAAACAAATGAACCAACAACACAAACATCAATCAATTAGTGAATTAGAGTTTCAAATTCATAATTTTGATACATATACAAAAATCAGATTTTTGGTGCCAAATCACAACAATAGATCCTATATAGTTTTGGTTCTCACACCAGTCAATAGGAAGCATATAGAAATCTCCCTTTCGTCACTCGAACATAAATTCTGATGCATCAATCATCAGAGTTCTCTCCGGGCGACTTAGAAGGTGATTCTATATCCACCCAGTATATCAAAACTTCGAATACACGCGGATCAGACGAATACGCAAAATCTATATATACTGGATTGTCCAAATTCATTAAAATAAATAATCAAATACGAATAGTTGATTTAAATTTTCAAAACAAAATTTGTTTTCACTTTAAAAATATGCTCTTTACACTCGTTCTAGGATACTACTGATCCCATCTCTAACGAGTCATTCTAATTGGATATTACTAACCCAATATCTGATGAATTCTTTCGTATGGTTCTAATGTGCCTTGTTCTCTGAGCTTTGTAAACCAAAGCTCTGATACCAACTGTGGCGGCAAGGAATTTCGCTCGGTCCGAACCAGTCACTAAACCGACCCAGACCGTTCGAAATGCCCTATCGTTTGAGAACAGGACAAATCAGAATGCATATAAAAGAACATTTCACTGTATATTACAACAATGCATCAGATTACAAGAATATACAGAGTATAAATGAATATTACACAGAAATATCAGAGATTTAAATTACATTTAAATACATAGCAGCGGAAAATAATACAATACACAACTAGAAGAGATATACGGATACAAAGCTTTCCGGATATCGTTCCAGCTGTAAACCAGGGTCCTGTGAATATAAATCTGCAAAAACCAAAACTACTAGCTGCCCGTGTCAAAATAAGGGCACCCAGAGTTTAGGTTAAAACAATAAACTCCAGGTCAGTCATGTGACTGGTGTGAGAACTAAAACAGTTAATCTTTCTTTTTAAAGTTAGGTAAATCAAGGGACCACGCCGTATAACACGGAACGGGTTTCCTCCCAAGAATACCAGTGCATAAAACAAACAGCGCAATGCTAAATAAAGAAAAATGAAGCTGTTATAAGACCCAGGTCCCATCACACAATGCAACGCAGCCGAGGATAGGGTTTTCCCTTATAACAGCCAAAGAATGCTTGATACGTTTAAAACAAATCATTTGATACTGTATTAAGTGCATAGTGTATAAAACAACTTCAAATCATAAGTATCAATCATAGGCGGCATGAGCGCCCCATCCCACTATGTCACCATACTAGGTTCTACAATTAAAACCGCAAATGTCACGTATTTGGAAATTGGATTTCCGTCTATGAACCGAGGCAAAAGATAGTCCTCAACCGATTCGAGACTGCCTAGTCCGAGCCTCAGGAACAGCCGCAACTGCCCCATGGAGCGACAGGGCCGGTCCACCGATGTGGATTATTATGCCTGAACACTACGTTTCCCCGCCCTTTGGGGCGTAAATGAGCCAACTAAATGACTCCATCGGTTCAAGAACGACCGATCAATCCGAGGCGCCTCGCAACAGCAACAACCACATAAGTCAAACTCGTCAGGGCGTGTAAAACCACTGACGCCACTTCTAACTAGGAAGAAACGCATGCCCTCCCTGAGGTCCTCTCCCGTTTTTGGTTCACAACCGGGGTGCGAGGCTCGCGAATTCACGTTACACAAAGCTGTGCCACACAGGCTTTGCTTTGATCATCACCACAAGACTTTGCTTTTCAACAAAAGCCTCGATCAATTGCCACTTAGGCATGCCACACAGGCAATTCACTCCATGCGTTTGATATCCATCAATATATAACCCCTGAGCTCGTACGTCTCAGAGAAGGGCGTTAAGCAAGAGAATAAATTCTCCGCCGCCAAACAGATATATATTTAATAGAAATCAATCACACAGACTAAAATCCAATGTCAGACACACAGTCCATTTACAAGTCCGTTCTGGGTCTGAACGAAACCTGAGGCACCTAGTACCCCGCATATCCATCGATCTCCAAGTACGTCTGGACGATCACTAACTATTTCCATCTTCTTGGGTGTACAGCCCAATCAAGATCATCAGTAATTACCCAACCGACGTGAAGATCTCCGGTCTTCGACCATCGTCTTCATCTTCGACTTATCGTCGTATCAGTTATTCAGAATGGGATAAACCCGGTCTTTCCGAATAACTCGCGTATATTTTAAATAAGTGTTACACAAACACAACATACGCCTCATTCCAATTCATTAGTCACTAACCGTAAATTAATCAAGAGAATAATTCCCCAAATATTAACCTCGAAGGCCGAAACCAACATCAGATCAATATCCAGAAAACCATTCTACTTGGCTAGCCGACAGTTAGTTTCTAAATTTCACATTCATAGGGAAAGGTTCCCATTAATTTTATCCAAGATAAACTCCTTGAATTTATTCTTTAATCGTCTTTTGAATTTCGATTCAACTAGTCGGGATTAACGAACCTTACCGAAGTAATCATTTGTTTTAATTTCCCAATCCCAACCTATTCATCCCATGAAGTAAAACTGGTAATACTTCATATCTAACACCACGGTGTTATCGGTAAATTCAATTACCATTTCACGTTCAAATCTAATTAAAGATTTAACTATCGCCTGGAGTAAAACTGGTGATACTCCATTCTCGATTATTTCAATCTAATTAAAGATTCATTAAAACTCCACTTAGTTTTAATCGTTAACTGGGTTAAAGAATCAGTGTCATTTAAAACACGGTTCACGGTAAACCCAAAATATCATTCCATTAATTATCGGGTTAAAGAACAAGTGTTATTTAAAACACTGTCCACGATAAACCCAAAAATCAATATCAATTCTATTCCAATTAAATATTGTTTAATTGGCACGCTTCATTAAATCTAAATAAAAAGATTTAATCTTTTCTCAACTGGGTTCAAGAACAGGGTTAGTGAAGACACCATTCACGACAAACCCAAATCACATTCGATATTCAATACAAGGCTCTGAATAGAAAATATATCGGCTTATATTCAATATCGAATTCTACGACTAACAAATGTCGTATTGGAAATAACGATATAAATATGTATCTTTCAAATTTCCATAACAACACCTGTATAATCACGAATTCCAACATCGAAATATTCCGAAGACAATTTCGATTCAAATCCACTCCAATGCAATCATTGGATATTCTGGTTATTTTTAAAACCCTTTTCAAATTCAATTTATTTATTTAAAAATAAATAGAATTATAATTCTAGTTCAAAACTAGTTCATTTCGATAAAAAATCTATTTTTATCCTTTCAAATATGGAGTTTTTCATCCCAATTCTTTCTAAATCATTTCTTATGATTTTACACAAATTATTACTATTTTTAATAATTTTATCAAGGCCCGTACAGTCGATTTCCATCAATGGCCATCGAACTGCACTTACAGCGACCTTTTTCGAATTTGATTTGGACGTATCTCCAAATCCAACCGTTAGATTTTGAATTTCTAATATTCGTTAGAAAGCTCTTTTCGATACGAACCCAACGGTTCCGGCTTTAGGAGAATCCGACGGTCGGATCTCCCGTAATGTCCGTTTGAAATGAATGGTCGAAATTCACGAACTGCCGCGGCGCGGAGCGTTCTATTCAGGCCATTATATTATATATATATATATAATATATTTCGTCGATTTCTATTTAAAACGAATTATATAAATAGTTTTGAATTCGTTTCAAAAACATTTTCAACTTCCTTTTCAATTCAAATCAAAATTGAATTCTTCTTTATAGATTCGTTTTAAAATTCATTTCTATTCAATTCAAATTTCTATAAAAATGATATTTTTATTTTTCTAACATATTTTAGAAAATTTCGGCGGCATAACGGCACGATACTAGAAACGGGACAAGGCCTAGCCTAATCCCCGGTCTAGTGAAGGCCCACGCCATTCACACATCAATCAAATCAATTTCATCTCACCAAACAATTCAATTCAAACAAATAATTCAACTAATCTATGCAATCAAACAATTTAACAAACAAGCCATCCATGGTCTGTGGATGACGGGTGTCGGGTGCTACTAAGCACCGTCTGCATCCTAGTATATATATATAACTAGAAAAGAAATTGAAAGGTGAGAAATTCTCACAGATAGCTATCCAACTTCACGGCAACTCTAATGCAGGAAATCTTGTCGTTTTCGCCTTCCGTCACTTTCGCTGCTCGCTTTCACTACATATGTAAAAATCATATTTTTACTTCGCTATTCAATATATAAAAATCATATTTTTACTTCGAAGTTCCATATATAAAAATCATATTTTTACTTCGAAGTTCCATATATAAAAATCCTATTTTTAGTTCAAAGTTCAATATATAAAAATCGAATTTTTAGTTCAAAGTTCAATATATAAAAATCGAATTTTTAGTTCAAAGTTCAATATATAAAAATCGAATTTTTAGTTCAAAGTTCAATATATAAAAATCCTATTTTTAGTTCAAAGTTCAATATATAAAAATCGAATTTTTAGTTCAAAGTTCAATATATAAAAATCGAATTTTTAGTTCAAAGTTCAATATATAAAAATCGAATTTTTAGTTCAAAGTTCAATATATAAAAATCGAATTTTTAGTTCAAAGTTCAATATATAAAAATCGAATTTTTAGTTCAAAGTTCAATATATAAAAATCGAATTTTTAGTTCAAAGTTCAATATATAAAAATCGAATTTTTAGTTCAAAGTTCAATATATAAAAATCCTATTTTTAGTTCAAAGTTCAATATATAAAAATCCTATTTTTATATTTTCAAAACATCGCTATAAATTTCTTATTTTAAAATTACTGTAAATTTCAAATTTTTTTAAAAACACTGCTATTTTTATTCTAAATACACTACTTTTCCCTATTTTTAAAACTTTGCAAATTCAAATTCTATTTATATTCTATATACATTTTCAAAATAAATTCTTTTACAAATTCTATTTATATTTTCATTTTAAAGACCCTATATTTTCAGATTTAAAAACTATATATTTTCAGATTTAAAAACTATATATTTTCAGCTTTATAAACTATATATTTTCAGCTTTATAAACTATATATTTTCAGCTTTATAAACTATATATTTTCAGCTTTATAAACTATATATTTTCAGCTTTATAAACTATATTTTCAGCTTTAAAAACTGAATTTAAATACTTAAGAGAACAATTAAGAATAAAACCTTTTCTTCCCAGACTAACCATAGCCGACGTCCTCTTATTGGAGCTCGCCCCTTAGGGTTCCTCCTTGCCACGTCATCGCTGCACCGGAGGGCGATCGCCGGAGCTGGCATCGACGGTGGGGGTTTCGAGATTGAAGAAGGAGAGAGGAGGAGAGGTAGAGGGGGAGGACGGCGCTGGATCTGGTGGGGCGCACGCCTCCGGTGGTGGCTGGTGGGTTCCGCCGCGCCTCCTTTCCCCTTTCTTTCTTTTTTTTATTTCGATTCTCAGTTGAATGATCGGGGGGGGGGGGGGGGGCAGAAGGTTTTAAGGGGGGAGGAAGAGATATATTTTTTTTATTTTAATTTAATTATTTAATTCAATTTAAAGTTGATTTTCCGTTTTAACTCGAAATCAAGCCCACCGACTGTCGCCCCTAGCTAATTACCCCCATTCCGAACACAATGGGATATGTATCTCAAGTTGATTCGATCGTTTGAATCAGTTTCCGTTAAATTTACATTTAAATCTATATATTGAATTTTAAACGCGCATTTCAAATTACCAAGGTCACATACGAACTTTAAAAATTCCAGAAAAATATTTTCTAGCTTCGTATTGACGATACGGTCCTAACAAAACTAGTTTCGTCGAATTCTGAGACCGTTGGAAAAATGGCCAATTTTCAGTCGATTTAAAATCAACTGAAATGGTCAAAACACGTTTTCCTTCGCCACGCTCACATATTGATTCGAAAAATTATGAAATTTGGAATCTAGCAATAACTTGACATCCCGGACCTAACAAAACTGGTTTCGTCGAAATCCGAGGTCGTTTGCAAAATGTCCATTTTTAAGGGCCTGAATTCCATAGCGACTATTCAGAATTTTCAATTGGACTTATCTTTTGATTCCCGATATGAAATCTTGATTTATCGGATTCGTTGGAAAGATATTCACTATTAGATTCCATTATTTTTGGTTTCACTAAATCCGTATTGTTTTGCACCCGGTACATTCAATTGAAGTTTGAAATCGAATTATCGAACTACCGCGCCATTTTCAATTCTATTTATAATTATATATGAATATTTATATTCTAACGACGACGCGTATAATATATACGTTCGAATTCTATTCAAAATAAATTTCTCGACGATATTATTTAAAATAATTCATTTTAAATAATCAAAATTCGTTAAAATTGCCAAAATAAAAATTTCAAACTGGCTCGCATTTTACGGGTTGTTACAGTGAGGAATCGTTGTAAAACCATATGGGAATCAATTGGGTTTAGTGAAGGTTTACCAAATCAAGGAAATGGGATTAGCAGGTCAAGTGGGTTTCAAATAAAAGAAAATGATTTATGATTCTCAACTAAATGGAAATGATGTATCAGAATTGGGAATTACAAGCTTGTATTTATCTTGAGATAAGAACATTGTCGATCAAGGTCTGAGAGGTAATTAGAATACCCCAACTTGAACGGCTTCGCTATTATCGAGAGATAATATTTGTTTGTAATGGGTTGGAAAATGATTACCGAGTTATTCGCGATTAATAAAATTTATCTTCATTTAAATAACCTTTTAAAAGGAATTAACTACGCTAGATTTAGTTAATTGAAAATATAATTACTTTTATTTAATTATAACTAAAGCGAGTATTTTTCAATTGGAATTCTTTTCTGAAACGAGATAAATTTATGGAATGAATTAGTTGCAAAGGATTTGAATTTAATTCAAATCATATAAACGAAGTTGTAAAAAGGGGTTTTACGCAAAACGATGATTTTTAAAAATAAGTGCACACCTAAAGGCTGAATTAAGTAAAATGGTTTAATCGAAATAAAGGAAATATTTTGGTAATAAATCATATATCGTTGGATTAAATAGGACTATAACAATATTCCAAATGAAATGGAAAGTGGAATTATAGAACAACAACAATGATTTCAAATCAAAGAAAAATTGAAAAAGGGAGTTTGAGTAAATTAAATAGTGTTTCCACGATAAAGGAAATAAAAGATGATTTTTAAATATGGTAATATTTCCAAAAAAAGGAAATAAAAAGAAAAGTTGATAAAAAGAGCGTGAGTAATGTTTTCAAAGTAACGAAACCAAAAGAGTTTTTGATAAGGTTAAATTCATGGAATCGATTACAAGAGTCGAGGGAATAGAGAAAATGAAATATTTCATATAAAGGACCTGAGCTGCCAATTCACATAAATACACTGTTATTATTTGATAGTTGAATAACTGATTATCAAAATCTACCTTTTACGATTGTTGGTACGGAAAGACCGGGATCGAATATATATTTGAAAACCATTCCGACCAGCAAATACGTAATGTTGAAAAATCAAAAGATGGTCGAGATGGAGCATTGAAGACCATTGGTCTTCATGAGCGGAAGAACTACTCGTTAAATTTCTCTGGTTAGCTACTAGAGTTATGATCACTTGTGATTCTGTCGTGATTGGAATCTTCAGATTGCAAGGACTTCTCGCTACTGATCCTTGGGGTGACTCCTATATAGGATGCGGGAGGAGCGTGCCTTCGGTTCATCCTGATCCTGGATGACTTATATGGACGAGTGTCTGGCAGAGTATTTCCTTAAAAGTCATGTACGTTGATTTTTACAATTATACCAAGTTTGGTGGCGGAGAAATTCTCTTGCTTAACACCCAGAGTATATTTATGGACGTCAATTAGTGATTTGACGGATCTAACGATGTGGTATTCAAAGATGTGCTGACTATTGAGATAAACGTAACATCAAGCCTCATCAACCGGGAATGGCACAAAATCGGGAGGCAACATGGCTATGTGGGTTGCACCCATTAAAAGGGTATATCATTACCTGATCTGGAGAAATCAAATGCCTTCGGTTGTTCCTTTTTATTTATACATGTATGCTATCAGTTCGGTTGGCTGGCCCCCAACCGTGGTAATGATATATTCGGCACTCTCAAGAAAAATGAGGGGCCGGTCATTCGTGAGCCGGGTTGCAAGATGTTCTTGTTGAACCCCAATGTATTCATCTCCAGAGGTACATTGTCGGAAGATGGTCTCATACCTTGCTATAGTTGGAATCCATTCTCCAATAAGAGCCTGCGGTTTTTGATTTGTATACCATATATGTAGAGCATGAGATGCAAGCGTTCTGCTATATTATTATTTATTCGTGATTTGGTAGACATTATAATATCAGAAAAGATATTGATTTCAGAAATGTTTTGGGTTATAGTAAGGTAAAAACCGTCCATGTTTATGTGTGGGTTGGTCTTACTATTATCCTTTTATTTCAAAAAGGATTTTTCAAAGTTAAACAAGTTGTTTGGGCTGTGAATTTATTACTGAAAGTATTCCAGACTGATCCGGGTGAATTTTGCTTTGCTTCAAATTATGCTCGGGTCATACCGAGTATACTTCCATGTTAGGTTTCGCTTGGAGTTTCAGAAGCTGGAAGCAGGAGGCTTCACTGTTAGTTATACAAAGTTTATTTCCGCTGTGATTGATGTATGTTGTACTTTGATAAATGGTATGTATATATACAGTTTCTTTTATAAAGGGATTTGTTATATTATATTTATTCGTTCCGCTGTGAGATTCTGATGTGTTCTTCTTCTTTATTCTATTCTAATATTTCTTTCTTTCTACTTCTCATCCTCTAACTTTTTCTATTAGTAGTATGGAGTTCGATACTTGGATTTTCGACAAGTAATACAGGATTATGTATTGTTGTTGAAAATTCGAGCATCGAAATTTTTTTGCCGGGCCGTTATAGATAAACCCCTTCTTCAAAAGATCGCTCATTTGCACCCCGAGCTCTCGCTGCTCCCTTGGTGCCATACGACAAAGTGGCATCGCTATAGGTCTGGCATCTTTCACCAAATTAATACGGAACTCAATTTCTCGGTGTGGTGGAAGTTCGGTCACTTCCTCGAAGACGTCCGGATACTGGCCAACAACGGGAATTCCTGCTAACTCGTCCTGCAGGATGTCGAGGGAATTTAGAAAACTAGCCATCACGTCATCATTAGGTAGACCACCAAACACTACCCTCCGCCCATCATCCGCCCTAATAGTCACCGAAAATCCCTCACAGTCTACCACCACCCCATATCTTTGGAGCCAATCGACTCCCAAAATAATGACAAACCCCATAAAGCCCAAATCAAAGCAATCACAAACAAACATGCATCCATGACTCGATAAGACCACATTACGACAAATCATGCTAAGGCTAGTCGAACCACCAATCGGGTTCGTCACTACGAAAGGTCTATCGACAATCTCGGGCTCCAATTCAAACCTATCTACTAGGTCACTAGATAATTCCAACCTATCTACCAGGTCACTAGATATGAAGGACCTGGAAGCTCCGACATCAAACAGTACTCGAACAGGAACATCATAAACAGAAAGCATACCTTGAATGACGACATTCTTTCCCTTCTCCGCCGCAGTTGGGGCATTCGACGAAGAAGGAACGACATTAAGAGTGTATGCTTTCACAATCTGCTTTTCTTTAGGGGATTGCGAACACTTATCCTTGTGATGTCCCACTTGGCCACAGTTGAAGCACTTCCTATCCGCTGGCTTAGCCCGACACTCTTTGGCATAGTGGCCCTTCTTACCACAGCTGAAGCACTCAACATCTTTCTTACTCTTTTTCTGGCCATCCTTAGCCTGATTCTGCTTCCTCTTATTCTGCGAGTTATTCTTGCCTACACCGTCTGCTTGCGGTTTTGGCTCCCCTGAAGATACAACAGCAACTTCAGTTTTGGGCTTAGGATAAAGGCTCTCTGACCTCAATGCTTTCCCAACAATCGATTCAAATGTCTCATCAATGTGGTTTATAAGCCTTTCCCCCAAGTATTGAGCTAAGCCTATTATGAACTTTTCATTCTTTTTCTCGGGAGTGTCAATGAGGGATAATCCATATTTCGATAAAGTATCGAACTCTGCAATATAATCCGAGACCGCTCTACCATTCTGCTTAAGTTCTAAGAACTTCCTAAACAATTCTGATTTCTGAGCAGCTGGGATAAACTTATCGCTAAAGCGGGTCTTGAACTGATCCCAAGTAACATGATCCTTGGGTGTAGCTGCCTTCATAGCATTCCACCAATTCATTGTCCGTCCTTGCAGCTGACGAGATGCTAGCTTTCTCTTCATCGCATCCTCGATACCCAAGTCTGTGAAGATACGCTCACAACTATCCAACCAATCTTGAACATCCGTAGCCGATTCCGTTCCGTGGAACGGTTTCCCACCAAGACTAGTGTAGTCCTTACAGAGCTTGGCGAAATCGGCCCTAGGTGCCTGCACCGCTGCACCACCACCATTAGCAGCATTAGGAACTGCTCCTTGCACATCTCTGAGCATTTCTCTCATGAAGTCAGTAAACATCGTCCTCATATCAGGAGCATTCCCATTATTAGCTCCTCTACCCGTACCCCTAGTATATCGACTCATCGTTCAATCTGTAAAGAGAAACGATTAACCATCTTCTTTGTGGTGTTAGTGTAGTACGACTTCATCCTTAGCTATACTAATAGTATATATATATATAAAAAACTTTTGAAAACTAAAATAATCACAAATACGCGCTCTCATATACGTATACTATCTCTCCCTGGTGTCTTTCCCTAGGTTAACTACGCAACCTAGAGCTCTAATACCAAATGTGACGGCCCGCCCCACACTAGCCGACATTTCCCTCGAAATGCGTTGTGCCGATGTCCAACTAGCACGGGACGGTCGTCAAAGGAAAAGGATACATAACGAAGAACTAACAAAGAACCTGTAGAATGTCTCACAGCATATGGAATAAAATATAATAACAACATACTTTAACATGAAACAGGCGAGACAGTGCATAAGCTGAAAACTAAACATCATAGCAGCTGAAAATCCAAAATACAGCTTATTATAACTTCAACATATTGTCTCTAAAGCAAAGAAAAAGGTGCACTACTAATGCCCAAAGTGGTGACCAGCATCGACACAGGGAGAGTATATATATATATATATATATATATATATATATATATATATATATATCATACGTGGAAGCCTCCTGCTCGTCTCCGGTATAGCTACTCATGCATAATCACCTGACCTGTCTCTAGTCTGCCTTTAAGAGCACCTAGAGTAATAAGAAGAGACATAAAACTCTAGGTCAGAAAAAAGTATGGCATGAGCGATAATCATCAAAACAGAACAATAGCAGGTATGCTAAACCATACCTGAACCTGGACCTGCAACCAAAGAGTTAGCACTACATACTGTACAATACTCTAAGGTGCCACTAACATATGGTATAAAGAATACGGGGGTGGGGGTGTGCATGACATAATGATGACAAACAATCAATCATAGCAACCATCCTCACATATCTCACTCGATGTGTAAAGCATATGATATCCACCGCTTTGATCACCCAAATCCTTGCTATGATCAGTCTGCCCCATGGAGTCATAATGACACCACTGCACTGATCCATAGCCACTAGTCCTTTGCTATGTCGACTCTGCCCCATGGAGTCATGATGGCTCCACTGCACTGGCTCATAGCCTTGCTACGATCTCGCTGCTCCATGAAGTCATGACAACTTCACCGCACTGATCCGTAGCCAATATCCGTCTTTCTGTTGAGAGTCAAAGCTATAGACATCGATAACTCCTTAGAACACGTCCCGTAGCAAAGCCCAACTCATGAAGTTGACTCGTTGGTTCCCAACTGGATCCTGAGTTCTACTTCCCATTTGGAGTACCTTTGCATCTCGGGTTTTGGTCTTCTCCGGATCGGTTCAGTCCTTCTCCACTTCCTCGGTTCGGTTCGGTTCGGTCGTGAGGCTCATCTGGTACGGGTCGTGACACTCCATTCGGTTCGGATCGTGATCACCCACCTAGTTCGAGTCATGACGCGCCTCCCTGATCGGATCAACCTCCCTTTGGCTCGATCTGAGCTTCGGTTCGTGAGACCCATTCGGATCGGGTCGAATTCCTTCATTTGTTCGGATCGGCTCGTGGACTCCCCCTCATGGCGGTTCGGGTCGTGGAGCTCTCCAGATGAGTGGATCGGTTCGGTGCCTCCATTCACGAGCCGTTCAGATCGGTCTCCATCACTGTGGGCGGGTCTGGTCGGAGAGGGCAGGGACGATCCGTTCCGGTTCTTGCTTATTTTCTGTAACTTTTCCAGCGACCTGTTTAAGCCATTCGACGGTGTTTTCGACCAATCTAACTTTTCTAAACAATCACAAATCATTCCAAATGGTCATAGCAACATATAGAATTGACCACAAACACCAAAACTACAACTTGGTAGGTTAAAACGGATCAAACATAGCCAAAACCCCATATTTTCCCTTAAGCATGTTTAAGCAAAGCTAATGATAGGATTAACAAAACTTAACCAAATTATCCCAAATTTCTAACAGAGGACTAAAACAATATTTCGAAATTTATAAATATTTTTCCAAAATTTAATCATGTTTAAATTCACTAATTAACACTAATTACCCTTAATTAACCATAATTAGTGAGGAACTATGCAAATCACTCACCTTTACCACAAATAAACTGTAGATCTGAAATGATTCTCTGTTTGGCGCTGTTCCCAAGGCTATACAGCAGTTCTAACCTTTCTTTGGTGCTATTTCCCTTTGATTTGATGTTGCTAAGCGTAATCCTTGATTAAACGGTGATTAGAGATGATTCTAGATGTTGGAGGTCATTGTTAGGGTTCCTAGGAGGCAAATGGCGGCTACAAAATTGAAATGAAATGAAAACCTAGCTCATTTCAGCCTCCCCATAACCCTAATCCCGAAATGGGTTATGGGCCCAATCACTAATCACCTCATTTGGCCTGGCTAAGCAGTTTTTCATCTTCCAAACCTTATTTTAGCCATATCTCCCAAATGGTATGTCCGTTTTTCACATGTGACCACTCTACGGAAAGGTAAACCATCATCCGGATCTAATGGAAGTGTTTTCAAGTAAAAATTCCTTTTCAATCAAAAGTTATGGCCGAAACAAGATCAGCTAGGGGCAAAACGGTCATTTAAAAATTGAAAAAAATCATGAACATGGTAAATGACCCCAATAGTCGTCTCCCAAAGTTACTTGACCATACGACTTCGTATGTGAAAGAAATAAATATTCTACGATCCTTCGATGCGTAGAATGCGGGTCGTTACATCTTGTCATTGACTTTGTCGAATTCCAAATTTATATATAGGCCATAAAAAGTTGAGAAATATAGTAGAAAATGCAGAAAGTTTCGCTTTTGTGAACATATGTATAAGTACAGCTCTGTGTAAAGAATTCACTCACAATCAGCAGAGAAGTAGCACGCTTTCTTCCAGGATTCGGTTTCCATTTCGTCTTTTATTTATGAACGAATTTGTTGTTTTCAATGTTTAAGTATGGATTTAATGGGTTTAAAGAATATTTATTCCCACTCCTTTAGACCATATAAATATTTTTAAGAAGGACAAATTTTCAAAATAGGATAACTTTTAGAACATATAGCAGATATAGGTTAGTGTTAAAAGTATTAGCATAAATAGGCCAGTTTTTGCCAACTCAACGATGAGGTGGCAATGAGTTAAAAAATAACTGGGGGTGCACTTGTCAAGTGCGCCCCTTGAAATTAACAAGGGCGTGCTTGATAATTGCTCCCTTGTTTATATGTATGGGCGCGCTTGACAAGCACGCCCATTATAAAATAGTGAAGGCGCACCTGCTATATGCGCCTCTACTATCTACTGCTTAACAGCAGCCTACCTACTTCTACCCTGTTGTGAAACACAATAGTATTTCTTTCAATTTGAACATTTATATTGAATCAACTTCAAACATACGCTAACCCAATGAAAATATAAACAAATATATGTACCAACTTCAAACATAAATACGTGAAAACAACGTTAATATTCGATTACAAACATAAATACTAGTCCAAATAAAATCTGATTACAAACATATACACTAACCCAAATAAAATTCGATAACAAATCCAAAGTGCACATGGTTCGCACAACACTAAAAAAACGTTCATGGTGAAGTTTAATCTTGAGTAGGGGAGGTTAAGAAGGTTCCGCCACCTACGATTGAGCCGGGTCATGTTGAGGTGGAGCTTGAGAAGGATAATTTCTTCTTTTAGTTCCTTGCTCTCCTGGGCATCGTAGTGCACATCTAAAGAGTAATGTGTCAATGAGTTTCTTCAAGCTAATACATCGTGGTTGGACGTCGGCCTTCGGTACTCGACCATCTCCAATATCCTCCAATCCTCTACCAATTGTCTCTAGCACATCCACCCACAAATTTTGTTATTTATAATCACATATTGAAAATTTTAAGTCAGCAAAGTAAAAGACGTACAACATCTCGCTCAAGCGAGGCAAGAGCAGTGTATGCTCGTTCGTGAGGAGTTCGATCCGCGATAATGAATCTTCGAGTGATCGACCAATACCAACTCATGTATGCTGAAATAGGAGTGCTAGGAATTTGTTGACGAATGATACGGTTGTGTCTATCGTTCCATTGAATGATAGCAAAACCCAAATTTGGCTTTGGTTCGCAAGGCTCAGAGACGTGTTGTTGAAGACCAAATTGTCGCATCACTCGATCGGGATTATACATCTCAACAGTTCGCATGTTTATGATCGGTGTCTTGCAAAGCCAACAAGGCATGCCACTTAGACATATCTGAGGTAGATCAACTAGCACATCCTGTGTGTAGGGATTCTATACAATAGCTTCATCTATTAGCATGTCAAGCTGGTCACGATAGTAAGTGGCAACCTGCTTTGGAGACTCAATCCAACTACTATTTCCAAGCCACCTACGATATAAATTAATGTATATAAAGTATGTAAATGTAAATAATATAGAACGAGCATAAGCACCATTATTGAACATCGTGTAAATGTAAATAAACTACCTTGCACTATAAGCTAATGACCTGTCGATCTGCGCAGATAGAGTTACGTTTGGACGACGGATAGGAAGACGTGTCCATGACCAAAGCTGTAAAATATAAAAATAAATAAATATGATAGGATTGTATATTACAAGTGGCCATTAACAATTATACATACTAATATTTAGCTATAGAAGAGAAAGACATCCGGCTATCGATTTGGATTTACCGAGCGCAGCATTTGTTAATTCAGTGTATAATGTTGTCAATATTGCATTACCCTAAAAATATCGTGCACAATCTTCCAAATTTCTCACAAATCATAGCCAAAAAAGATTTAGTCGTCATTTAGAATGATCGGGACATAGACAACAAGATATCAAGTGCAGAATAACGGCTCTCGCATGATATTCAACTTCTTCATCTAATGCATCTTGTGATGGTTCATTTTGAAACATATGTCGAAGCCAAGTCAACTTAATTGTTGCACCTCTTATCTCATTTCGATTTGGGACCACGCCCAAACACTGATAACAAATATCTTTATAATTACTAAGATGTGTAGCAGTAACATGATTTCCTTCCACTATAACACCCAAAAGACAGCTAACATTTTGCAACGTGATAGTAATTTCACCGGTGGGAAGATGGAATGCGGAAGTCTCCAGTCTCCACCTATTTACCAATGAAGTAACAAGTGCATGATCTATCTTAAAAAACCCTAATCTGGATATTTCTCTAAATCCAACACTTTGTAGCGCAAGTTGAACTCTAGATGTATTTGAAGTAATCAACCCTAACTTACTAGAATGATCTTGACAATCAATTGGCTCGTCGGCATCGTCGCTCTACAAATTCAAAACGAGATGAAAGTAATTAGCTAGTGCATGAAAAATGAAAAAGTATTGAGTTCATTCATGTGACGACCGCCCATAGCCCCTGCACTAAACAAGAGGGGAAGTGCGCTAGAGGGTGTGCCAGGCAGCTATAGATGATCATCAAGGTAGGTAAACACTAGCAGAACCTGTCGTCAATCTCACAGCGCAAGGATAAAATATAATAGAGCATATAAAATAGGTAATATTAGTGTTAGATCCAAAAATGGCTCTAACACCCAATCTAACAATGATTTCTAATAAAATGAAATAAAAAGGAAAGAAAACACACAATTTATAGTGGTTCGGCTTTAAAGAGCCTACGTCCACTTTCTACTCTTTGGATTGATGATTTGAATGCAAATACAACAGTGATTCTCACTCAATTTCACTCATACAATGTATGGATTCCCTCAATCTCTTCTGAAATCTATTTTAAAAGATGATTATAATTTGAATATAATGATGAAAATCAGTCTACAAGAGAGTTTAAGTTCTAGAAACGCCAAAAGATCCCTCCAAATGGCCTTTGATGGTCTATTTATAGGTGGAAAACGAAAACGCCTCTGGAATGGCTTCGGTTTTGGTCCACGTGGCTCCCATCCCACAAGTGTCGGGTTCGGATTTCCTCTAGTGGTTACAACGCATCAAGTTAGTGGGTGAACATAGGGAGAACTGATGAGCAACTACTCCGAGTATTCAGGGAATGTGGGTTATAACTGCTACAGATTTGATTTCGGATCGGATGTGCTGAAGATTGGGGGAGCGGGTCGAGCTACTCCGAACCGATCCGGTTCAGCCTGCAATTTTTCCTTCTCTGTTCTGCATTGTTCTACCTTGGTCAAGAAATTCCGATATGATCCGATCTTTGAGGGAATGTTCTTCACTAATTGATCTTCCTACTTTGTGTAGCCTAGTTCACAAAGTAGGCTGACATTTTGCCCCCTCGAATGATGCTTCTATTGAAGATAGAGGGTGCTTCGACATTACCTATCTATTGGTTCCTAAATTTGGATCATTGAGTAGTCGCTTCCATTTGCTCGCAGGGTTGTGTCGCTTCATAAAGTTACATCTCTTGTTGTCCATATATACACGAGATAATGCACAAATCACTTCTGTTGTTCAAAATAACTCCGAGAAATTTGCTTGAAGTCTTAGTAGCTTTTTCAGGTATGCTCATATAATGCACCTTCACAAATTCTTTTCCCTTCCTTGAATTCTTTTCATATGCTGAACTGGAATCATCTGATGTGCTTCGGATCGAATTGAGTTTATCCGACCAGGGGCATGTTTCCAATCTCTCCGCATTACCGGGCTTTGAGAACATTCACGGGCTTGGTCTTTTATGTTGAGTGGATCGGTCTTCAGCACTGGGGGACCCACCAGAAATACGAAGAGCCCACTATTTTCATATATATTTACAAATTTCCTCTTCCTTCTTTCGTTCGTCCTCATCTTTTGCCCCATCAGCCCAATGAAAAAAAAAACCTAATTCCCAAATTTCTAGAATTCCTTTCAACCATAAAATCAGATTAATAGGTAAGTCGATTATTCTGGTTAACTCCAATTTAACTGATTCCAACTCGAATTTTAGAAGTAATTTGAGTGAATTTATGCTCAATGTTATTCCAAGCCTGGCGAGGTGCCTCTCATCTCCTCGCCGTCGTTGTTGGTGGTCTCGTCATCACCTCGAGGCGTTGGCGGATGGCATTTGACCTGGTTGTGAGCATATTGGTATATGGGTGCTTTGTCATAATGGACTTCTCAAAGATGAATCGGTCTTTGGAAGGAGATGGGTTCGGTGCTAATGGAGAAAGTTGAGAAGTTGTAAAAGAAGAAGAGGAAGAAGAATAGTATCGGTTTGAAGTGGGAGGCAAAAGAGATAGGAGAAAGGGATCCAACCGAATCAAGTCAGAAGGTGGAGCATGCGTACAGAGAAAACATAAGTTCAACATAGGCTCTCAGATCGGAACGGATCAATGGAAAGTGTTGGCCTTTAATGTTTTATATGACTGTATCCGAACCGAGGTGCTTAGAGCATCAATTTCTGATCCGAACTGACTTGTCCATAAGGCATAAACTATTATTCCGAACCACATGAGGCCTTAACTTCTGATCCTAATTCTTTGACTAACGGATGTCCGATCCGAACTGATCATATAGCCCAGAGCATAAACACAATTAATGCAATCTAACCGAAATTGAGTATTATTTTCCAATTCAGGGATAGTTAGGATAAAGCCCCTCTCGCTGGACTTTTTGGACTGTTCATACATACACAATTGCATTGTCCATCTTCGGCTGCATTTCTTTACTCAACTATTTCATGTTATTGAATTCACACTTGTACATTTTAGCTTACACACACGCACAGGGGGACACGAGCAACTTTACTCTAACTCCCATTCTTACTTCTTAGATTGCTTAGCAACCATGGCAGAAAGATGCTCGTCTAGATTAGCGGAAAGGAGAGATGATGCAAGATCATCTGAAAATCCACTTGTCAAGGATGTATCTTCCACCTAAGATTCAGGATGGAATAGTAAAGGCCCACACTATGAGATGGAAGTTCATAATAGTGAAGCATCTTCTGGAGGTGATGTCTCTCTCGGTGAGGAAGAAGAAGAAGGGGTAGGAGATAGGCGTGCCCTCAACGAATCTAGGGATGTAGTTATCTTGGAATCACCTAAAGACTCGGTTCAATCGACCATTGATAATGACAGACGTTCCAGGATATGCTTAAAACACGGGATTCTTCGAAGAGAAGCTGAGGTGCCATCTAAAATAGATCATCCTCATAATCCACCGGAAGGGTATATGGCCATCACCAGACTAATGTGTCTTGTTGAAGCAATACCTCCATTCCCACCATTTATCGTCGATTTTTTGAGACAACTAAGGATTGCTCCCATGCGGCTTCTTCCCAACTCTTGCGCCTATTTGTACACTCTGTATATAGCTTATAAGGAAATTCTTGATGAAGAGTTGACTTTTGAAGATGTTCATTTCTTTTACAACTTCAAGCATCGAAACAACGACACCCCGTCCTTTGTATATTTTGAATCGGTGCCGAAAAGTAAAATTATCACCGTCCCGTTTAGTAGTAATGCTGGGGATCCAAAACCCGAATGGTTTTACATCAAGCCACAGCCCGGGTGTGCCGGAAGATGGATTAAATCATGTAGGGACTTAGATTTTTTTTCGAGTTTCAGTTACAACTTTTATTTTACATTTATTAAGCGCTGCTTGTTTTCTCTTTGCAGTTCCTAATCCTCCACACGAGAAGCTTCCAATACAATTCGATCGTTTGAATCGATTATGGTGACCAAAAATTCTTGACCATCAAGGATTGTTTGATAGATTAATATCTGCATCGGCACCGTCTTCTTGCCATAATCCATAGCATAGGATATAGAGAAGGCCCTTACGTGTACATACCCCCAGTTGATATTATTCCTGAGGCGGGAGATAGCTGATCCAACGGTACCCCTTAAGGACTCTCCTTCTCCTCCTTCGACTCAGGATGACGAACTGGTGAACATAGTCAAAAAGGACAGAGATAAATATATCACTCTTGAAGACGTAGCTACCCCTGAGAGGCCAATCTCTCCAAAGGAGTTACCATTAGTCATTCCTTTAGGAGATTAGACTACAGTTAATGACCCTATATATTGGTTTTTAGCAGATCTTCCCTTGCCCGAGACCTTTTATACTGCAGATGATTTTGCAACTAATCCTCTTACTCTCACTTCTGAGGAAGAAGTTACTCCCGTGAAGTCCAGGGAGACTACACATACCGGCCTCAGTCCGTGCTCTGGTCTGTTTGGGGGGGGGGAATTACCACTTTAGGAAATACACTACACTCTAGTACTGCACGTCACAACACTTGAGTTTTATGTTGATGTTGACTCTAATATTCCTTCATTTATTCTTATAGGTCAAATGGTGAGGCAGCGATATCATATGTGAGATGTTCGTTTGAGTATGCCCCCAATGGATCTCGACGAGAGGCATGATCGTCATGAGAGTAGGGGCAGAGATGACAGGAGGGATCGACCTCCAAGGCCTTACCGGTCTTCCCGTTCTCTATCTCCACACCACAAAGACTCAGATAAATGCAAAAATCAGCCTTTACATCATGAGAAGGATAAGTACAATGCTAAGCCTCCTGCTCCATCTAAGGGCAAGTCTCCTCAAGATGGTTCCTCAAAAAGGGTTCCTGATCCAAAGGAGAAACAACTAGAATCGGGAAAGGACGCAGGAAAGAGCCGACCCACCGCGAAACTATCTCGTCATACTGTTGACATAACCACCACAAGACCGGTTATTCTTAATGACCAGAACCATGCCAGACTGGAATTTCTGAGGCAGCAATTTCCTGAACACCATTTCGGGCATATGCACTTTGTCCCAAAACTTGTACCGGTAAAACCTGATTGGGTCAATGATGTCAAGGATACTATAGAGTTTGTAGATGAGAAATATAGGGAGATGAAAAAGTATGCAAATACTCTCTCCAAAATTATGAGCGAACTGGTGGCATACGTAAAAACTATGGCTAATGCAGCCGAATATGATGCAAGGGCTATTGAAAATTCTGAGAGAGACCTGGCGGATGCCCAAGCTAAACTTGCACTCGCACAACGTGACGTAGATAACCATAAGGGGCAACTAGAAGAATTACAAAAGCGCTATCACTCCGAGCTTGAGTCCCATAGTCAAGAGAGGATTGATTTGAAGAAGAGGGTTGAGGATGCCAAATCTGAGAGTACTCGTCTCGCCCAAGAGAAAGCAGATTTAGCCAAAAAGAACGCAGAGCTCGAGGCTAAGTTACTGGAAGCTCAAACAAGGGCGGATCTTGATGAAGGAAATGTAAATACGGCTTTGCAGCAAGTTGAGGAAGTCAACAAACAGCTGAAAGACGCTCAAAGGGAGCTGGACGAGAGCGGTGAAACTATGGTTGGATTTTTTGCTTAGGTGATTCGTTACCGAAATCTTGCTTGGCTTAAGGACTATCCTCTTCCCCTCGTGTATGCATGGGATCAGTTGGTTGAGTGGGAGAAAGCAGAAATTGGAGTTGACTCATTGACAAGGACAAGCTGATGGAGAAGTACTTAAGGGGTAAAGAAACAACCCGCTTAGCTAAAGGGCGGAAACTTATTGTCGCTGCTATGGAGGAGGAAAGACGACAAGCCAAGGGAAAGGATACTATTGAAACTGGTTCTTCTTCTGCCACAGTTGAATTTGCTGTAGTAGAGGGGTATGATCCAGAAAGGCCAGAGATCCCCCAGGCTTCTTCCATACCTTCTACTACTGGTTTGACTCCCGAAGTCCCTGCTGCTCAAGTTGAGAAATCTGCTAAGGGTATTTCTATTTTTTCACCTCAATTTGCCAAAGCTATCTTGACCTTTCGTCACATTATTGGACAAACAATTGAAAGTACCCACATTTTCTCTTGAGTTAATAACTATTACTTCTCGTCCTGTAGGTACCAAGTCAACTGATAAAATCGGTGACTCACAGAAGACGACCCTAGGTGAAGGGTCTACTGGAGAAACTAGGGAGAAGTGGGATGAAGTCACTGTCTTCGAATCTAGAAGAGGAGTCGAGGACAAGAAAGAGGAGATTACCGACAAAGCTCCCATGCACCCATCACCGAGAATTCTGACCACGGGGAGACGATAGATGCTCTGATAGAAGATGATGGTGATGAGGGACATGAAGAGTAGGATGTTGTTGTTGTGGGTGGAGCCTCAGGGAACACCAATGACATGACTTTGGCCGAGATAAAGGCCAAACAGGACAAGCGCATATAGGTGAAAGTCGAAGAAACAAACCCCAAAAGTCTCAAGCCTCTCACTGTGGTGCCTCCTGGATCAAGGTTAGTTGTCAAACTTTCAACTAGATCAATTACGGAGGAACTTGCTAAAAAATCTTCTGTTGATCCCAGTGCTCCAATTTCTGGGAAGAAATCCATGGACTCCAGCACCTCAATTTCGGAGAAGAAGAAGCAAAAACGTATCATTAGTGAAGCTGACAAAGAGGAGAAAGAAAAGCTTAAGTCTACCAAGAAAGAAAAGTCTATTCCAAAGCCCAAATGAATAGTGGCTTTGTCCTTTGTCATTTTATCTCCTGGTCAGCTGTTGCTGTGGCGAGCGCGACCCTCGCATCCTTTGTCTAAATTTCCTGTGTAAATCCACATACTTGTGAATAAAGTAATTTATTTCCTACAATGTCAAATGTCTGCAAATTCATTATTTAAGTCAAAATTTTGATAAACAACATGTCATATTATAATTGTACAATAAAGCCATCATTACTAAACAGTAGACAATATAAATTAGGGACATGTGTGTTATGCCCCCAATTAATCTCGAACAGAATGACTAGCCAAGGCTTGTTCGAGATTGATTAATCTTGGCATTTAGTTTCCACCGACTCTCTGGCGGGGCACACTTTCCTTTGTCATTGATGCTTGTCCTCTTAGCATCTTTATACTCTCATGTCTCATAACCAGGTTAGAGTAACATTGCACCTTCACGCCTAAAGGGACGTTGTCTTCCCATCCTTTATACTCTCTCTCGTTTCCTGAGAGTTAGAGTTAGGAACGTTGTCTTCCCATTCCTTCCATCTTGTTTTGCAAACGGTTGTTTCGTTTTCTCCTGCACGTGAATTGCTCTCGAAATTTTTTATATTAATTTAATGTTTAGCATTTTCATAATTAGAACAGAACAATCACAGAACATAAGAATAGTGCAGGAAAATAAATGACACACGATGTTTTTATAGTGGTTCAGCTAAGTCGTAGTCTACATCCACTTTATAATCCTTTGTTCATATAAACAGACTTTTCAAGGGAAGTCGTGCCTCTTTACATAGTTCATAAGAAACAAAAGAAATCAATACATATTTAACTCAGATATCGCCGCAAATGTTGAGCACTCCAAGCTCTAGGAATCTCTTCGCCATCCACGGTCGTTAGCTTGAAGGTACCCTTATCAAGCTTCCATTGGATGGCATAATGTAACACCCCACCTCTGCTAGGGTCACCCACAAAGGGAACGCACTAGTTTTGGAGGAGCGTTATCGAGGTAAACAAACACAGAAATATTACAAGACAGAACATAAGTAAAACAACGGAAGAATCAAAAGCTAAATTTCATTACTTTCAAAAAGAGTCAAAGACTTTTACATCCAAAGTACCAACTATCATTTTCCATTACAACAAGTTCTGCCTTGAATAAATAAAGAATCATAAACTTTAAAACAACAAAAGTAACTTAATTCCCCAAAGGTAGCAGAAATGCATCCATAGCATAGCTCAAGACCAAACCGTACATGAGCTGAACCGAAGGCAAGCAAAATCCAAGCTAAGTGCTATTGTTTCCTCCCTGAGAACCTGGGGGGGGGGAAACGAAAGAAAAAGAGCCGAAAGAAAATGGGTCAGTCATAAAGACTGGTAAGTCCAAGTGACTTTCAGCATAAAAACAGATAAAGGTAACATAACATGTATAAACTGAAAGTAATCATAAGGATGCTGTCAAGATTGGCAAGATAGACTAAGATAGCATGATAATTCAAGTGTAAATTAAGTATAGCATCACGTGTCCAAGGTTCGCTGCACCCATGTATTATATTAATCATTAAATGATCCCTTGGCCCAATATCATGAAATGACCCATTTCTAGGTCCAACGAAACGATCCACTAGTCGATCGCCTCCCTACAGGTTCTAGCTCGTCATGTGTCTGTGTCATACGGCCTTATCACGAATGTAGTCACCTGTGCTAGGTCCACCATAGGGTGTATCAAGCCCTAAGGTGACAACCACCGACACGAATCAAGATTGCACAGATAATCCTACTGATGCCCAATGCCTGCTTTTTCAACTCCGGACCACGTGCACGACCATAGCCCGCCTGAACCTACATTGGCGCACCAACACAGCCGTCGTTCTGGTTGCTTACAATCAGCCCAGTAATCGTTCCCCACCCTGCCTAGTTCCAGGGTACTGTGATACATCTAGTGGGTTACTGCTGAAATGGACCGCGTAACTAGGGTTTCCGTCCAATAGGTTAAGTGTTGTCATTTAAATTCGTGACTTAACCCTTATCAGTCTAGCATGTCAAGTTGGTTAAGTGTTGTCATTCAAGTTCGTGACTTAACCCTACAATTCACGTGTCAAGTTGGTTAGGTGTTGTCGTTCAAGTTCATGACCTAACCCTACCAATCATGTTTCAAGTTGGTTAAGTGTTGTCTTTCATGTTCATGACTTAACCCGCCTAAGAATCATGTATCAAGTTGGTTAAGTGCTGTCTCCCATGTTCATGACATAACCCTATCATGTGGCATTAATTTCATTAATGCACCCCAACCTCTCACATCAGACCTGTTGTTGTGGTCACTGGATATGCCGGGCGGTTCCGGGCAGAATTACACCACAACTCTGTCTGACCTCGGGTTCACAAATGCGATATGGCCAACTACCCACATTGGATCCTATTATTTGTAGTAACTGGATTTGTCGGGCGGTTCCGAGAAGGATTACACTGCAAACTCAACCCAACCTCGACTTGGCCATTTTCAAGTTCATTCTAGTGTCATGTCCATGTTCAAGATTCATGTCAAGTTCGTGTCAAGTTTTCAAGGCAAGTTTCATGTCAAGTTTCCTATAATTACCAATTTTTCCCAACGTTAGCCCGTCTAAATATTAGGCTAACTATCTTAGCCTAATTTTCCGTCCACATGGTTTTTGACATATAATATTAGGCTAAAAACTTAGCCTAATTTAATGTACACAAAATTGGTATAAAGCAATTCATTAACATAAGCATGACATAGGCGTAAACTTGGCATCATCAACATAGTCAATATGAACATCATAGGTGTGAACTTGCAAAATAATCAACATGAATATCATAGTTGTGATCTTGCAGCGTAGACTGAACCAACATTTATATATGTGAATTTGCAACATAGACTAAATCAACTTACATATATGTGAACTTGCAAATCAATCATGAACATATGAATAAGTGTGAACTTGAAATATGACATAGGTTTAACATATATACATAAACATGTAGATCTAACATTTGGTCACATATGTGATATGATTTCACAACCTAAAACTTGCATAACATGATAAACTACACAACTTGTCATAACGGGTTATACTCCAAGTTCATATTCATATGAATAAACTTATTCATTTATTCCCAATTCAACATGATGATAGAATAGAACCACAGGCATAGATCAACATAATAAACATTGTTCTATTATCAATTTATTTCCAAGGCATGACCTAACTGAATAAATTGATTAAAACATCGCAGGCATAACATTATGAACATGAAAAGGTTTGAATAATAATCTAGATTCAAGAACATAGATAGATCTAACTTAAATAGAAAAATCCCCAAAATCAAGACAAATAAAGAAAATAGGTCTGAATAGAAAATCAAGCTTAGATCCAATTTCATAGTCATAATTCTAGGCAATAACCTCATGGTCATGAATCATAGGTGATTAGTCATAATTGTCCTTGTCATAGTCATAGGCAATAGTCTTATGTACACCATCATAGGCATATGCATAGTCTTATGTTCACAGTCATAGGCATAGGCATAGTCTGACGTTCACAGTCATAAGCATAGTCTTATCTTCATAGTCATAGGCATAATCTTATGTTCACCGTCTTAGTCTTAGGCCATTAACAATAGTTTCAACGTCGTAGGCAATATTCCCAATAGTCAAGATCCCAGAAGAAAACAAGAATAAATATGAATCATACATAAATCAATTCCAATTTATAACATGCCCATATTAGATTTATAGTTTTTATCTAAATGTAACTAGAACTTACAGATCGTGGTCTAAGAAATTTAGATGCAGAAGTCAAGTCTAGAAATTTGTCGTAGAACGTTGCGGTGTCGCTGATCTATTCTCTTGAATTGTTATAGAAGCGTTGATCTTTGATTTGAATCGAGTTTAAATGCTTAAGCTTTAATTTGGAGGCGGCGACCATGGTTCAAGAGGTGAATTAGCAGCATAGCAGTGTAAGAATGATTTGTATGAATTAGGCTTGGTCTTAGGATGTATTTATAGGGGTAGCAACTAGTTTAGGCCCTTAGATTAACCCTAGAATCAATCCGGACCATCAAAACACGTCTCAGGCTTCAAAAATGGGTTCTGGGTCAAAACAGGCCGACCAGGTCGACCTATAAGGGGGGAGGTCGACCACATGGTCGACCTGGGGGGTAGGTCGACCCTAAGGTCGACCACATGGTCGACCTGGCCCCCAGGTCGACCTGCCTGGTCCTGTGCTGCCCGAAACTTGCTGAATCTTCTACAGGCCATAACTTCTTCATCCGGACTTCGATTTTCGAAAACTTGGGCTCGATTTCATGTAGAATTTCGAGATGAACGCAATGGCACAACCCGTTTCCCTTGATTCTTATTTTAAAAATTAATTCTGCCTTGATTTATGGTTTTAACACGTTTTAAAAATTCGGGTTGTTACATTCTTCCCTCCTTAAAGGATTTCGTCCCCGAAATCTTCAAGTTAAGAAGAATGCATCCTATCATCCAATCGACCATCTACTCAACCATCATCCACGAGCAACCATTGTCCTTAAAAGATTTCTAATGCTATATGAACATATGCAAAAAGTGTGTGTATATGTTCCTTATATAATGTAGATGATCAGGCCTGATTGATCTTCTTAATGCAAAATATGTTTAGTGTCATGAATCCAACATGTATGCAAATAGTCCTAGTCATATAAACACTATTTGTGTGCACAAACATCCATCCATATGCAACATCCACATGATAACAAATTCAATTTCATCCATAAACAAGTATAAACACTCATGCATATGCAATATGAAAAATGTGTCTGAGCCGATCTAGTGCCTAATGTGTGTTATGCAACCACGAGCAACGACTTGCAACCACTTGCAACCATTTGCAAACATCAACCATAACATGTTTCAATCACATGTTTACATCCAAAAAGGGTTCTGCCTAAGGTTCTCAAGATAGGATTGAGAAGATAAGCAAGATAAAACAAAGCATCTAGGAGAAGAAGTTAAAGATGTACCCCCAGAAGGTCCTGCTTGTGGGGCTTGCCCTTGCTTCTTAGGGCAGTCCTTGCTAATGTGTCCAATCTCACCACATTGAAAGCATGCACCTATCTTCTTCTTCCTTCTTTTACAATCCTTGATAACATGCCCAACTATACCACAGAAGTTGCACTTCCTCTTATCACGTGACTTGTTATTATTGTTGTCGTTGTTCTCGCCTCCCTTCTGGAAGTCTTTCTTCTCGTTCCGAGACTCACCCGCCTTAACTTCTTTCTTATCACTCATACCTTTCCTATGTAACATGTTAACAAGCCTTAGGAAAACTATCTCCATCATACGGAAAACCCTCTATGAAGCTAGAAAGAAGAATAGCCACAGGTGAAACTACAACAACTACAGATGGAGAAAAGAAAGGAAAAACAAGGAAACAAAGGATAGTGCTAATGGATTTTGGGGAATAGCTTTTAAATAAAACAAGACTTTTCTTGAAAAATGCTTCTTTGTAAACGGGTTTGAAAATAGTTTTAGAAGGTTTTTAAAAGCTTTTGCCCAGTCTGGTAACCTTCTGCTCTGATACCAAGTGTAACACCCCACCACCGCTAGGGTCACTCACAAAGGGAATGCACTAGTTTTGGAGGAGCGTTATCGAGGTAAACAAACATAGAAATATTACAAGACAGAACATAAGTAAAACAGCGGAAGAATCAAAAGCTAAATTTCATTACTTTCAAAATGAGTCAAAGACTTTTACATCCAAAGTACCAACTATCATTTTCCATTACAATGAGTTCTTCCTTGAATAAATAAAGAAGCATAAACTTTAAAACAAAAAAAGTAACTTAATTCCCCAAAGGTAGCAGAAATGCATCCATAGCATAGCTCAAGACCAAACTGTACATGAGCTGAACCGAAGGCAAGCGAAATCCAAGCTAAGTGATAGAGTTTCCTCCCTGAGAACCTGAGAGGGGGGAATGAAAGAAAAAGAGGCGAAAGAAAACGGGTCAGTCATAAAGACTGGTAAGTCCAAGTGACTTTCAGCATAAAAACAGATAAAGGTAACATAACATGTATAAACTGAAAGTAATCATAAGGATGCTGTCAAGATTGGCAAGATAGACTAAGATAGCATGATAATTCAAGTGTAAATCAAGTATAGCATCACATGTCCAAGGTTCGCTGCACCCATGTCTTATATTAATAATTAAATGATCCCTTGGCCCAATATCATGAAATGACCCATTTCTAGGTCCAACGAAACGATCCACTAGTCGATCGCCTCCCTACAGGTTCTAGCTTGTCATGTGTCTGTGTCATACGGCCCTATCACGAATGTAGTCACCTGTGCTAGGTCTACCATAGGGTGTATCAAGCCCTAGGGTGACAACCACCGACACGAATCAAGAATGCACAGATAATCCTACTACTGCCCAATGCCTGCTTTTTCAACTCCGGACCACGTGCACGACCATAGCCCGCCTAAACCTACACTGGCGCACCAATACAGCCGTCATTCTGGTCTCTTACAATCATCCTAGTAATCGTGCCCCACCCTGCCGAGTTCCAGGGTACTGTGATACATCTAGTGGGTTACTGCTGAAATGGACCGCGTAACTAGGGTTTCCGTCCAATAGGTTAAGTGTTGTCATTTAAATTCGTGACTTAACCCTTATCATTCTAGCATGTCAAGTTGGTTAAGTGTTGTCATTCAAGTTCGTGACTTAACCCTAAAATTCACGTGTCAAGTTGGTTAGGTGTTGTCGTTCAAGTTCATGACCTAACCCTACCAATCATGTTTCAAGTTGGTTAAGTGTTGTCTTTCATGTTCATGACTTAACCCGCCTACGAATCATGTATCAAGTTGGTTAAGTGTTGTCTTCCATGTTCATGACTTAACCCTATCATGTGGCATTAATTTCATTAATGCACCCCAACCTCTCACATCAGACCTGTTGTTGTGGTCACTGGATATGCCGGGCGGTTCCGGGCAGAATTACACCACAACTCTGTCTGACCTCGGGTTCACAAGTGCGATATGACCAACTACCCACATTGGATCCTATTATTTGCAGTAACTGGATTTGCCGGGCGGTTTCGGGCAGGATTACACTGCAAACTCAACCCAACCTCGAGTTGGCCATTTTCAAGTTCATTCTAGTGTCATGTCTATGTTCAAGATTCATGTCAAGTTCGTGTCAAGTTTTCAAGGCAAGTTTCATGTCAAGTTTCCTATAATTACCAATTTTTTCCAAAGTTACCCCGTATAAATATTAGGCTAACAATCTTAGCTTAATTTTCCGTCCGCATGGTTTTTGACATATAATATTAGGTTAAAAACTTAGCCTAATTTAACGTACACAAAATTGGCATAAAGCAATTCATTAACATAAGCATGACATAGGCGTAAACTTGGCATCATCGGCATAGTCAATATGAACATCATAGGTGTGAACTTGCAAAATAATCAACATGAATATCATAGGAGTGATCTTGCAGCGTAGACTGAACCAACATACATATATGTGAATTTGCAACATAGACTGTATCACCTTACATATATGTGAACTTGCAAATCAATCACGAACATATGAATAAGTGTGAACTTGAAATATGACATAGGTTTAAAATATATACATAAACATGTAGATCTAACATTTGGTCACATATGTGATATGATTACACAACCTAAAACTTGCATAGCATGATAAACTACACAACTTGTCATAACGGGTTATACTCCAAGTTCATATACATATGAATAGACTTATTCATTAATTCCCAATTCAACATGATGATAGAATAGAACCACAGGCATAGATCAACATAATAAACATTGCTCTATTATCAATTTATTTCCAAGGCATGACCTAACTGAATAAATTGATTAAAACATCGCAGGCTTAACATTATAAACATGAAAAGGTTTGAATAATAATCTAGATTCAAGAACACGGATAGATCTAACTTAAATAGAAAAATCCCCAAAATCAAGACAAATAAAGAAAATAGGTCTGAATAGAAAATCAAGCTTAGATCCAATTTCATAGTCATAATTCTAGGCAATAACCTCATGATCATGAATCATAGGTGATTAGTCATAATTGTCCTTGTCATAGGCAATAGTCTTATGTTCACCGTCATAGGCATAGGCATAGTCTAATGTTCACAGTCATAGGCATAGGCATAGTCCTATGTTCACAGTCATAAGCGTAGTCCTATGTTCATAGTCATAGGCATAGGCATAATCTTATGTTCATCGTCTTAGTCTTAGGCCATTAACAATAGTTTCAACGTCGTAGGCAATATTCCCAATAGTCAAGATCCAAGAAGAAAACAAGAATAGATATGAATCATACATAAATCAATTCCAATTTATAACATGCCCATATTAGATTTATAGTTTTTATCTAAAAGTAACTGGAACTTACAATCATGGTCTAAGAAATTTAGATGCAGAAGTCAAGTCTAGAAATTTGTCGTAGAACGTTGCAGTGTCGCTGATCTATTCTCTTGAATTGTTATAGAAGCGTTGATCTTTGATTTGAATCGAGTTTGAATGCTTAAGCTTTAATTTGGAGGCGGCGGCCATGGTTCAAGAGGTGAATTAGCAGCATAGCAGTGTAAGAATGATTTGTATGAATTAGGCTAGGTCTTAGGATGTATTTATAGGGGTAGCAACTAGTTTAGGCCCTAAGATTAACCCTAGAATCAATCCGGACCATCAAAACACGTCTCAGGCTTCAAAAATGGGTTCTGGGTCAAAACAGGCCAACCAGGTCGACCTGTAAGAGGGGGAGGTCGACCACGTGGTCGACCTAGGTGGTAGGTCGACCACATGGTCGACCTGGCCCCCAGGTCGACCTGCCTGGTCCTGTGCTGCCCGAAACTTGTTGAATCTTCTACAGGCCATAACTTCTTCATCCGGACTCCGATTTTCGAAAACTTGGGC
The DNA here is from genome assembly GCA_030737875.1 of Allium sativum. Taxonomy (NCBI): domain Eukaryota; kingdom Viridiplantae; phylum Streptophyta; class Magnoliopsida; order Asparagales; family Amaryllidaceae; genus Allium; species Allium sativum. Next base: position 826,784,864 of record CM060913.1, read on the forward strand.
TCAATTTCATGTAGAATTTCGAGACGAACGCAATGGCTCAACACATTTCCCTTGATTCTTATTTTAAAAATTAATTCTGCCTTGATTTATGGTTTTAACACGTTATAAAAATTCGGGTTGTTACACATAAGGTTCTTCCCACTTTGGACCCAATTGTGTTGGAGGCAGGAAGACTCGTTTCAACACTATGTCCCCTAGTTCGAAGGTCCTAGTATGAATGTTTTTGTCATAATAATGTGCCACTTGGCGTCGATGTCTTGAAGCACGCAAGTCTGCTTCGTCTCTTTTTTCTTCAACCATGTCGAGGGATTCTAGTAGGAGTGCTCTATTCGTCACTGGATCGTAGTATGTTACCCTATGAAAAGGGCTTCGAGCTCCACCGGGATTACTGCCTCTGATCCGAAAGTGGGTGAAAAAGGAGTATGGCCAGTTGCCGTCTTAAAGGTTGTTATGTAGGCCCACAAAGCTAGTGGTAACTCATCCACCCACTTGTCTTTGGCTCGCTCCAACCGCTTCTTAAGAATAGATTTAATAACTTTATTTATCGCTTCAACCTGTCCATTTGACTGCGGGTGAGCTACAGCTGTATACCTTTTATCAATCTTGTATTTCTAAATTCAGCACTGTCGAATTGGATTCCATTATCAGTTATGATGGTTTTCGGTATCCCAAATCGGCAAATAATGTTTCTGACCACAAAACTTATCACCTTCCTTGCTGTAATTGTGGTTAAGGGTTCGGCTTCCACCCAGTTTGTGAAATAATCCACGGCGACGATTGCATACTTTGCTCCTCCTTTGGCGATGGGAAAAACTCCAATAATATCAATTTCCCACATGGCAAATGGCCATGGGCTTACCATTGACTTAAGCTGAGTCGGAGGTGCTCTGGGAATTTTAGCGAAACTTTGGCATTTGTCGCAGCATCGTGAGTAATCAGCCGCATCTTTATTTACGGTAGGCTAAAAATATCCATACCGTAATACTTTCTTTGCTAAGGTTTGACCCCCAGTATGGTCCCCACACTCACCTTCATGTACTTCTTAAAGTACATGCTTGATGTCGTCGTGTGCTATATATCGTAATAGGGGCATAGAAAACCCTTGGCGATAAAGGACGTCGTCCTGTAAAACGTATCTCGCAGCTTTACGTGTTATAGCTTGTCTTTCGCTCTTCTTCGATGGGAGAATTCCGCTCTTGAGGAAGTTCTTTATTGGTGTCACCCATGACTCACTCTCTGGCTTAGTTTCCAAGGCTAGTTCAATTTCCATTAAGTCGAAGCTTGGCGAGTCTAGTATCTCTATCGGAACCATCTCTGTTTCCTCTGGGTTGTCAGAACTCGCTAGCTTTGCCAGTCGATCCAAATTCTGATTTTCCGCTCTTGGAATGTGTGTTATATTGTAATGTTCCAAGTTATCTAGTAGCTCTTCCACTTTTCCAAGATAAATAACAAGCCGAGGCCCCTTGGTCACAAATTCCTTCCGAACTTGGCAGACAACTATCTTGGAGTCACAGAATATGTCCAGTGTTCTTACTCCTAAATCCTTAGTGAGCTTCAGCCCGACAATCAGAGCCTCATACTCGGAATCATTATTAGTGGCAGAAAACACCAATCGCAGGGCATAGTAAATGGATCATCCTTCAGGAGTGACTAAAACAATTCCGGCGCCGGATCTTCGATCATTTTTAGCCCCGTCCGTATATAGCTTCCACGGACTAAGCTCTAACTTGTATTCAGAAGCAACAACCTTTTCATCCACCGTTTCTTCTGTGGGGATCGTAAATTCTGCTACGAAATCGGCTAAGGCCTGGCCTCTTATTGACCTCCATGGTAGAAAATTCAAATCGAATTGGCTCAGCTCGATATTCCACTTAAGTAATCGCCCCGATGCTTCGGGTCTTTGTAACACTTGCCTTAAAGGTTGATCGATGTATACAACTATCGGATGTGCTTGAAAGTAATGACGGAGCTTTCGGGAAGCAATCAGGAGGCTATAAGCAAGCTTTTCTATTCTTGGATGATTACGCTCTGCAGCGGCTAGCTTCTTAGTTACGTAGTATACAGGCCTCTGGACCTTGTCTTCTTCACGCACCAATGCCGTGCTGACAACAACAGACGACACCGCCAAATAGACGAACAAATCCTCATGTTTCACAGGTTTTGACAATATCAGAGTCTTCTCTAATAAGTATAATAGATTCTGGAAAGCCTCCACACAATCGGGAGTCCACTCGAAGTTACGTTTCCCCTGTTTTATCATATCGAAGAGAGGGATACACTTATTTGTGGCTTTGGAAATAAGCCTTCTTAATGCGGCATCTTTTCCTGCCAGGCTTTGAACGTCCTTAATCTTTCGTGGTTCTTCGATATTCCTTATTGCTGCTATCCGACTAGGATTTATCTCAATCCCTCGAGAACTCGTGATGAACCTGAGGAATTTCCCAGATGCGACCCCAAACGAACATTTTAGAGGGTTCAATTTCATCCCATACCTTCGTAGAATGCCAAACATCTCTGCTAAGTCTTTTGTATGATCGGAAGACTGTCTAGACTTCACAAGCATGTCGTCCACATAGACTTCCATGGTTTTTCCGATTTGATTATAGAACATGCGGTTGACCAAGCGCTGATATGTGGATCCTGCATTATTTAATCCAAATGGCATTACCACATAGCAATATAACCCCAAGTCTGTGATGAAACTTGTGTGCTCCTGATCTGGTATATGCATGGGAATTTGATTGTATCCCGAATAGGCATCCATGAAGGATAGGAGCTCGTGCCCGGCCATTGAATCCACTAGTTGATCAATCTTGGGAAGAGGAAAGCTATCTTTCGGACAAGCCTTGTTCAAGTCGGAGAAGTAAATGCACGTAAGCCACTTCCCGTTAGATTTTTTGACCAGGACAGGATTCGATATCCAGTCGAGATATTTCGAGTCCTTGATGAATCCATTATCCTTTAATTTTTTCAATTCTTCCTTCAAGGCTGCTGACCGCTCCGGGCCTAACATCCGCCTCTTCTGCTTGACCGGTGGGTGTTTTAGGTTGATACTCAAAGAATGGCTCATAATAGTAGGCGATACACCACAAATGTCAGTGTGAGTCCAGGCAAACACATCCAGATTTGCCTTCAAAAGTCAGCCAACTCTTTCGCTCGAATTGGATCTAGCTGTGATCCAATCTTCAATACTTTTGTCGAATCCGCATCATCAATGGAGATGTCCACTGTCGTTTCATTGTGCATCTCCGGGCAACTCTCTTGAGGCTGGACCCCTTAATTGCTATTCTGAATTTTCCTTCGAAGGGAGAGAAGTACCTTGGGGTTCTATATTCAACCCCTTCAATAGCATCTTCAACTCTTTCATGTAGCAAGCTCCTCCTGTAGCTTGATCAGCTTTCATCACCCCTACACCTGCGTCAGTTGAGAATTCAAGCAGTAAGCACCAAGGTGCAATACATGCCCTAAACTCTGCGAGCGCCGGTCGGCCCAGGAAGGCATTGTAGGACGACTCAACATCCAAAACTACAAATGGTAGGATTATCAATCTCTGGCGATCTCCTTGTCCTGACGTAACTGGTAATTCTACATATCCGATCGGAGCCGTCGATGCCCCATTGAAGCCCCGTATCCATCCTTCGTAGGGCTTTAAGTCTTTCGCTTCGAGCCTCATTTGTTCAAAGGCTTTCTTAAAGAGGATATTAACCGAGCTTCCGTTATCCACCAACACATTATGGACTAAAGCGGGGCCGATGGTTGTGGGTGATTGAATTTCGGTATCATCTCTACCACGGAATATGACTTCGTCTGACATCGTCCTTTGTTTTTCACTAGAGTGATGTCTTTGAGGTTACTGCGTTCTCCTACTTCAAAGTGCTTGGCGGCATTAACGTACCGATCCAGTACTTTGAAACTATGGCTACCTAGATGGGGCCCGCTTATAATGGTATTGATAACGATCCCTTTACCTTTCTGTTGGGCTGTGGGTTTGGAAGTAGGCTGATTTTGGTTCGGGGCTTGCCCTCCTTTCCCCCTGTCCCATGGGGCAACATTGTACTCGTCTAGCTTCCCTTCCCGCAGCAATTTCTCAACTACATCTCTCGAATGATGGCATTCATTGGTAGAATGACCGTGGGTTCCATAAAACAAATAAAACTTTCCCGTAGCGATCTCTTTTTCGGTTGAGTCTCTGGGTGGTGGCTTTTTATATTGCAATACGTTGTATGTATCCAGATAAATGTTTTCCAATGTGTCACTTAACGGCGAATAGTTCTCAAAAGTTTGGAATCGAGGTCTTTTGCTGGCGTTGTTCCCTCGACTTCTATTCCTACTATTGCCGTTGCCATTTCTGTTGTTATTACCTTCGTTCTTGTTGCCGATGTTCACCTCGACTCTTCTTGAGCTATAGCCAGACTGCTTTACTGCAACATTGCTTTGAATATCTTCCTTAGAAGCCCCTTCCGATTTTCTTTTTCTATTTGCATGGGCTTCCTCTCGTCGCAAGCGAATGTTGGCTTTTCCGTAGAACAATTCCCTAGTAGGGGCCAGTTTTCCAGAGAAGTAATCCCCGAATTCTGTTTCAGGATCATCTCCTTCTAGTAAGGCCATCAAAATGGTAGGTTCATGAGGGTCGCTGACTTCGGTAACAGCCAGGTTGAAACGGTCTAAATATGACTTTAAAGATTAACCTGGAGCCTGTTTAATCCTTGATAATTCAATGATGCTTTTAGATTTTCGAGCATGAAGCCGAAACTGGTTCATAAAGCGCTCACTTAGTTCTTTAAAGGTTGATATCGACCGAGGTGGGAGTTGGGTGAACCACATCAGTGCCACGTCTTCTAGATAAATCGGGAAGGCTTTGCATTTTACAGCGTCCGGAGCTGCTGCGGCATTCATGAACCATGCATATCTCATCAGATGTTGTCCTGGGTCGGTTCTCCCTGAATACCTAACCAATTATGGTAAGTTAAATCGCCGAGGGAATTGGAAGTCCAGTATGTCATCCGTAAAGGGGGTGAGACTTCGTTCAATGCCGCAGTCCTCATTGGTGTAGCGTCGGCTTTTAGACATGATTTGGCGCACCATCGCCCATACATCAGCATTTTTTAATGTAGGATCGGGCTCTCTGGCCCTGATGCTCGGATTACCCCTGCGCTCCTGATTAGGGGATGTCCTCCTGTTTCTAGCGGCAGTTGCTCTACTTTGTTCCCTCCACTCCCGGTCATTCACGGGAGAAAGGGGTTGGGGAAGCTATCCTTGCGTAGGATTGATAATATTAGGATCCCTGGGTAGAACGTGGGATCCACGCATGGGCAGCAACATAGGTTCTCTCAGGCTCGGGTCGTCAGGTCCTAACACACGAGCAGCATCTTCACGGGATCCCAAAGATCCAAAGTTCAACTTATCAAGATTTTAAGGTCACTCAAGTGGCCATCTTTCACGAGGGTGTTCTTCATCCGAAGAGGATGACTGGTCTGCTGCAAGGCGACGAGTTGGAGAGGGTGTCTTCTTCCTACGAAGCCCATTGATTTCCCTACTCATAGTGATCATGTTCTCTAGCATATGAAGACGGACACACTTGTGAGCTTCCAAAGCATCCCTATTACTTCTAAGCATATCAAGGAGGCATGAAAAGTCTCTGTGTGTAAATGGTGCAGATTGAACAGGTTTTTCACTAGTTGTCGCGGCCGGTATCGAAGCATTGGTGGGTGCTCGAGTAGAGGTACCAGCTTCAGCCATGCTCGGATCGGATCGGAGTAGGGAAGTAGAATCGGTTCGGTTCGGTTCGGAGGGGGCTTCGAGAAGCATCAGCATCTCTACTTCGGTTCGGGGTCGAGACATCCATTTGGTTCGGGACTACCGAATCGGATCGACCTGCATCAGCACTCTGCCCCCGTGACCTCGTTACAATCATGGCTTGCGAATCTTCGTTAGCTTCATTCTCCCAAGCTCCTTGCACTTCTTTTCCTTTTACTTTAGCCATAATGTCCAATTCTTCAGTGATTAATCAGCAAATACTTGAAAATGTCAGAAACAGAGGATTAACTTCTTTGAACTTGAGGGTCCAAATAGTAGAACAATAATCCCAATAAGCGGAGAATTCAAAGATTTCTCAGTGAAAGCACCAAAATGTTAGATCCAAAAATGGCCCTAACACCCAATCTAACAATGATTTCTAATAAAATAAAATAAAAAGGAAATAAAACACACAATTTATAGTGGTTCGGCTTTAAAGAGCCTACTCCACTTTCTACTCTTAGGATTGATGATTTGAATGCAAATACAATAGTGATTCTCACTCAATTTCACTCATACAATGTATGGATTCACTCAATCCCTTCTGAAATCTATTTTAAAAGATGATTATAATTTGAATATAATGATGAAAATCGGTCTAGAAGAGAGTTTAAGTTCTAGAAATGCCAAAAGATCCCTCCGAATGGCCTTTGATGGTCTATTTATAGATGGAAAAACGCCTCCGGAATGGCTTCGGTTAGGGTCCACATGGCGCCCATCCCACAAGTGTCGGGTTCGGATTTCCTCTAGTGGTGATAGCGCATCGAGTTAGTGGGTGAATGTGGGGATAACTGATGAGAAACTACTCTGAGTATTTAGGGAACGTGGGTTATAACCGCTATAGATTTGATTCCGGATCCGATGTGCTAAAGATTGGGGGAGCGGGTCGACCTACTCCAAACCGATCTGGTTCAGCTTGCAATTTTTTCCTTCTCTGTTCTGCATTGTTCTGCCTTGGTCAAGAAATTCCGATCTGATCTTTGAGGGAATGTTCTTCACTAACCGATCTTCCTACTTTGTGTAGCCTAGTTCACAAAGTAGGCTAACAATTACTGAAGCATATTTGTGCAGAAATCTCAAATTTTCAAAACAACAAGAAAATATATCCTTACACCAGGATTGCAACATATGTATGTACAAATTTGCCTCAATACAACACTCAGAGTAGAATAACAAACAGCAGAAACCCAAATATTATATAGTAAGAGAGATAGTATGCCAGCCTCCTGCTCGTATCTGAACTGCTACGTCATCCTTACTAAGCTATCACCTGCCACCTAGTCTGCCCACCCAAAATTGGATGAACAACTTAAGGTAATAAGAGGGAAACATAGAACCTTGAGTCAAACAATAGGCTTAGTGAGCGATAAAACAGCTAACGGGCTTCAACAACAAAGTATATGAGAATGGGTAAATAAACTAACTAATTTACACACAACTCCAGAGATGAACACAACTTCCATCTTCCTCACATCGAACAGTGATTGCCTTTACAATCCATAACATCCAAGATAACAACAATTCGTCCATGGAAATCTGAACAACCATTATTAACATTCGTAGCATCCAGATCACATAGGTCTCACACAGACAATCTAATCGAGTTTAACATCCCTCAAGTACTCTCCCCAGAGGCCTAAACAAATATCAGTCAAGCACTCAAGGAACATCTCTCTTGACTTTGGATAATCCGCGTGAGATAGTACAAACAGAACAACCAATCATCCATGATTGACTCTGGTTATCACCTCCAATCCTGCTTTGAAACCACCGTTAATCGTATGATGACCAACCTTGCCATATGTCAAGGGCTAATGGTAACCCCGGTTGTAGCAAAAGCCCCATATGCCTTGCAACTGATATGTACCTAGGCCTTTCCAACCGATACCCAGGGAAGTCGACCTACATCTTGTCTTTTCGGTGCCCTATTATACCCCTTCTTTCATCCTGTTAGAACGTACAACAACGATAATTCCTCGACCTTCAGTATCTCCAGCCATCTTCACTTGCGACTATTCATAAGCTCGGAACACTTTGGAGCAACAATTACTTCACACGAGCTCAATACATCCTTGGGTCGTTCTTTCACATGAACTCAATACATCCTTGAGTCATTTCCACATTCGTTGTATACAACCAACAACGAACAAATCACATCACTTCGAACATCCTCATCTGGACTCTCGTCGAAGCCACCATCACCATCGAACCAAACAACTTGATTATAAGGTTCAATATAGTCTATAACATTATCATCCCACTCAGGACACCTTTGAGTTGTCATACCATTCGTTGTTCTACATTGATTAACGAACACCTTCAACACTTAAAACTTTCCTACTTGATTCCACTTCGAAGTCACATCCGACCAATCCTCCCGTCTGACTGATCCTTCCGGACCGATCTCCTTAGACCGATCTCCTTGGACCGATCTCCCTGGACCGATCTCCCTAGACCGATCTCCCTAGACCGTTCTCCCTGGACCTATCTGCCTGGACTGATCTCCCTAGACCGATCTCCCTGGACCGATCTCCCTATAACGATCTCCCCAGATCGATCTTCCTGGACTGATCTCCCTTTTTGCTCGCTCGACCAATGTCCTTTTTTGCTCGCTCGACCGATCTCCCTTTTTGCTGGCTCGACCGATCTCCCTTGGCTCGCTCGACCGATCTCCCTCTTGGCTCGCTCAAATGATCTCCCTTTCCTATCTTTCTTTTCAAGAAAACCACCCTACGGTGCGCGACCGACCATGGATGCACGACCCAAAACCTGCACTTCCCAAATGTGACTCCAATTTCAACCAAAACTTCGCCAATTGACACAATCGACGAAACCATCTCATACAATTCATTCAACACAATCATGAATATGTTATGAAACCACTAACATCACCAATTTGTCCATTTCATCTATAATTATGTGAAATCCACCAAAATCATCATAAATGTAAATATGGACAAAACAATAGATCCAGCTTGCATATACAGATGAAATAGCATTGAAATCATTAAATTAAACTTGCTAAAATAGATCATAGGGTGATTCATGAAAATGAACTCAAAATGGCTTAGATCTATGATAATACACTTAAATATGATGAAAAACATGATCAAACATTTATATACTTCATTGCATCCATGTGAGAGATGTAAATCACTCACCAATTTGCCAAAAGAAGCTAAAATTTATGAAATAAGAATCCGGAAGCAAGCACCTTGCACCAAATCCCTTGATCCGATGAATCCTTGCTCCAATTGATTTAGATCTAGCCTTTAATGGTCTATATCTATGATTTCCCTCCTTGGATTTTGATTTTTAATGGTGGAAAGGTGTTAGAGGAAGAAGTAGCTCAAGGCCACCTAATGAGAGAATGGGGAAGCAAACTATTTTCCATAACTCTCACCCTCTATTTATAGTTTCCATCAGCCCACTACTTGGGCCTTCTCAAATAAGCCAAATATGGCTCAAAATCCTGAACAGCCAATGGAAAAACATTAAAATAGTGATTCCTCCCAAACCGCTAAGCCAAATCTTCAATGCAACCACTCTATGGAAAGGCAATCATCAATTCCTTTCCAATGGCACAGGTCTCACCCTCTAATTCGACCTGAGTCAAAAATTGTTCCCTATATACGACTAACAGGGGTAAAATGGTCACAAACAAAATTGGTAAAATTTATGGACATGTCTCACATCCCCATAAGCAACATATCAAAAAATGAGAATGATCCAACCCTCAGGGAATAAAATAAAATTATTTTTATGATCTTTCGATACGCAAAATGCGGGTTGTTACATTCTCCTCCCTCCCCCCTAAGAATTTCACCCTCGAAATTCCAAGCAAACACAAACAATCAAAACAATTCCGCATGCCTGTCATCCATAAGTAACCAATTCTATCATCCAGACTAGCAGCCATCAAACCATGCATCCATATCCTTATCCTAGCACGTGGAATTCTGACAACAACAACAAAGATAACAATAGTAACAACAAGTAATAATGGCGTGATATCAATGGGTCGTACGGACGAAGAGTTTTGGATGGGTCATCTTTATACTCTCCTCTGTCTCCATGTACCATCTTTCCCCCAAGCTGTTTCATGTCATTTGCCACAATATGAAGTGGCTTACGAGGTCTCGCAACCGCGACCTCAACTTCTAGGTTGTTGTATTGTTCCGGAGATACTACCACAACTTAATCATGCACACTTTCGTAAAAACGATTCACGAAAAGCATTATGCACACACGACATCTTCTCGAGTAACTCTAATCTACATACGAGCTTTCCAATTAGCTCGGTTATCAGAAACGGTCCAACAAACCTAGGAGCCAACTTTTCTTTACTTCCAAATCAAACCATATGCTTCAATGGCGAAATCTTCATGAAAACCATGTCACAACCATCGAATTCCAAGTCCTTACGATGCTTATCGGTGTAACTCTTCTGACGATCTTCGGCTGCCAAACGATATCGATACAATACAATATTTCTCTTATCATCTCTGGCCTAAGAATCAAATTATCTCCAGTTTCTCGCCAACATGACGGAGAATTGCACAATCTACCATACAACGCCCCGTATGGTGCCATCCCAATGCTATACTGGTAGCCATTATTATATGCAAACTCAACTAGATGCAGATGGTCCTCCCATGATCCCTCAAAATCCAACACACAAGCTCTTAGGAGATCTTCCAAAACTCGGTTGACCCTCTCGGTTTTGCCATCAATTTGGGGAGATAAGCCATACTTAAACACAACTCAACTCCCAAAGCTTCTTGCAGACTCTTCCAAATTCCACTCGTAAATAATGGATCTCGATCACCTATATACTCTTTGGGATACCATAGAATCGAACTATCCATTTCACATAAAGTTCAGCCAATTTCGATGTCGTCCTAGTTGATTTGACAGGAATGAACCTTGCACTTTTGGTCAAGCGATCCACGATGACCCAAATCCCTTTGTTTCCTGTCCTCGTTCTAGGAAGTCCATCGATATCTGCGCCCACTTCCATGTAGGAACCTCCAATGGTTGAAGAAAACCACTTGGCTTCTTCTGTTCAGCTTTCACTAACTGACAGTTCATGCACTTAGAAATGAATTTTCCAATATCTCGTTTCATCCCTTCCCAGTAGTAGACTCGCTTCATGTTCTGATACATCTTATTGCCACTGGGATGAATCATCAACTTCGAGTAATGACATTCTCTCCGAACCTCATCCCTCAATCTGTCGATATCAGGAATAACTAATCTCCCTTGCGTTCAAAGCCAACCTTCTCGATCGATTACGAACTCTTTATCTTCTGGTTCCAATTTCTAGATAAACTCGACAAGCCTAACATATCGCTTTTGGCTCTCACCAATCCTTTCGATAAGAGTAGGTCATATTGATAAGTTTGCCAACATTTCTGGTTCTAACTCATACCTTGGCCTAAAATCAAACCTTGCCAAATACTCGAGGCTCTTCCATTCTGAAAACATCACTCCCAAACTTGTGTGTCTTCGACTTAACATATCTGCAACGGTGTTACCCTCGCCTGGAGTGTAGGCTATTCCAAAATCATATGATGCTAGGAACTCTAACCATCGTTGTTGTCGAAGAAGCAAATCCTTTTGGGAGGAAAAGATACTTCAACGACTTATGATCCGTAAGCAACTCGAATCGAGATCATAACAGTTAATGTTTCTGTATATTCAGAGGAAACATAATCGCTGCCAACTCCAAATCACGAGTTGGATAATTCCTTTCATGCAGCTTTGGTTGTCAACTTGTGTAGGCCACAACCTTATCCTTCACCGCTTTCAATTAGTGAAATCCCTTTGCCAAGTTCATCTTGAGAAAACACTTTGGTCTTATAAAGTAGATCAAACAAGTCATCTATCCTCGGCAGTGGATACTTGTTCTTCTTCGTTGCCTTATTCCGCTCATAATTTACGAGCCATCAGCCTTGGCTGCAAACATAACCGGTGCATCTCATTTGAATATACTTCTCCAAATGAATCCTTTTTCCTAGAAGGTCACGAACTTACACCTTTAACTCTCGCTGTTCCTTAGGCGCCATCTTCCTAAGAGGCATAACGATAGGTCTAGCACCCTCGACCAAATTGATTCTGAACTCAATCTCACGATGCGGCTACACGCTATTGACTTCTGCATGGACATTATCTAACCCACTTACGATTAGCTCCAATGAAAAATCTTCCCGTGGAATCGCAGGCGAATATAAATAACTCACGAAGACACCAACTTCGACCTTCACTGAATCACAACCATTCTCCCTTCCACATTCTCGACTGTCATCTACAGCTTTTCGCAATCCACCTTTGCCGCATACCCCTTAAGCCAATCCAAACCCCAAAACAATACCAAACCCAGCGAAAGTCACAACAAAACGATCATTCATAGAACAACAATCATGACTATATAAACTGGACCACAACAAGTTTTACAAAGAGCAGATAAACCCCATACTGGACCAGTTACAGCGAACGGTTTATTACAACTCCAAGTTCCAAACTTATTTGACATACAATCCTATCATAAGTAAAAGAAAGCAATGCTCTAGTACCAAATAGAACTCACCAACTCCCTCTGTTTCTTAGCAGAATCAACCCTGGGTTAATGTACAGGAACACTACGCCATATTGCCGCTTCTGGAATGGGCATTCTAAGTAGGACAGTAGCCAACATGGCCCCCAAACATAACTAGAAATTCGGGTATAACAACGAAAGCTTCCACATGGTTGCCATCGCTTGCCCCTCCTGTCGTAGGCTCATCCTCGGTAGTGTTTCCTAAAGTTTGACGGTTCATTCTAAAACTAAAAATAGAATGATTAGTCCACATATGAGATAACAATGGGAATGAAATCCGAACCCTATTATACTATACACTACTATATAGTATACATCCAATTAAAATGTACAAATACATATCTCTTACGTAATTACGTCTTAGTACTTTGGCTAAAATCGATAACCATAGCTCTAATACCAAATGTGACGACCGCCCATAACCCCTTCTGTAACATCCCACATTTTTAAATCAAGCTAATAAAATAAGTATAACTTAATTAAATATTTAGGATTGAGTAAAACAGACTGCATCATTGCGTCCGTCTCGAAATTCTATTCAAGATAGACACCTGGTTTGCATAAAATGGACACCATATGAAGAAGTTACGAGCACTAGAAGTTTGTACGCATATGAGGAACTTGTATGTATATATATTAAATAAATATATCCAAAAAATTCGGAAATCAGTTCGAAAATAAAAATTCACGATTGATCGGGAAATCTGGAGGGAAAATGACCCATTGGGGGTCGACCAACCAATAGGGCGTCGACCCAACCGCGGATCTGGAATTTTCATCTCATGTGGTCGGTTTTGATATTTTTGATTTAGATCTAAGGGTCGTGGTTTCTCTGATACACCTATAAATAAGACCCTAGAGCTAACCCTAAACCTCATATTTTTGAGGCTACGCTGAAGCTCCACCATTCCTTTCCCTATCCTCAAATCTATTTAGAAAATTAAGATTTTTAGTTTAGGAGAAATTCTGAATCCAAATATGAAGGAAAGGAACGTGTGTTTGTAAATAGGTGTTCAGATCTCTTATCAAAGTGAGATAATTTTCTAGATCTGGTCTATTTCAATTCTCTTTTCTTTCTCTCCATTTTCTTTTAGTAAAAATAGTCAATCATGGTCGTTAGGTTCTGAATCCAATTAGGGGAAAACCATGGAAGATTAGATCTGGACCAGATCCAGGATTTGGAAAGCTTACGAGGAGAGTGGGTTTAAGCTATAACATTTTAGATAAGAATATGTTATTGTTGATGGGCCTTCGGGCATCCCATCAAGGCGAAATGATGAGGAAGGAATGCTGCTGAAGCGTTCAGTGTGGACCGAGCTGTGAGGCCCAACGACAGGGCTCTCTTCCCTTGATGCAGCCCTGAGGAGTTCGGCATGACCAGGCATGATTAGCCTTGCCATCCTTAGATAAGATCCGGAAAACCGGCCTGAGGATCAGATCGCCCCAGATTTTTTCCTTTTAAAGTATTCAAGCTGGAAGGGTTCGATACCAATTGACACCTATAATTCCCGGAGAATACCAACTCTTTAGGAAAAACTGACTCATTCAATATCATCTATCTTTTTGGATCTCACGGCACATGCTCAAGGCAACTTGATATTATATCATCTATAAATACTCCTTTCCAATTCAGAGAGAGGGGGCCATCTTCAATTTTCTGATCAAAGAGAAACAATAGCAGAAGCAATTTATAGTTTTAATTCTTTCGTTCTACCATTGTAAACATTTCCTTAGCTGCTAAAGCGATCTATAAAAGTTTATAAAGTGGACGTAGGCTCTTTAAGGCCAAACCACTATAAATCTGTGTGTGAATTCTTTCTGTTTGCATTCCCTATATTTATTAATCTTCATTTTAATCTCTACACAAGTCTCTCTTTTTGGTGTTGTGCCAATTTTTGGTGTCAACATTTTGGTTCATTGAGAATTTTATTTCTCAGCTTAGTTCAGATTTTTTGCTCTACTTTTGGATCACCAAGTCCAAGACAGAAATCTCATCCTCATCCCTGTATTGTCGAATTATGGTTGGAAAAAAAGCTTGCAACATTGAAAGCAACCGCAAGCAGGAACCTCCGCAGAGGCAGCTGGCGGATCTACTGCCCCTGAAATTGCTCAGGATCAACCTGCCTTACTTTCCATGATATATCCAGCTCCCTCATCAACCTTTGCTACTCGTGATGAGTTTACGGCTGTGTTGAATCAACTTTGGAAGACGACAAAGGCTCTAAAGACCCTTGCTCGAGAGAATGACGCTATGCGACAAGATATGACTCGAATAACAAGACAATGGGAGGAGCTCAGGAACCAAACTCAAGAAGTCAGGGAACATCCGCTTCCTCCCCCTCAGCTGGATCACGTGTCAGAAGACTCTTCGTTGTCTGGACGGATCCGGCGTCGGTTATAAAGAGCAGAAAATGTACGGCAGTTGCGTCTCGAGGAATATCTAGACCAGTGGGAGGCGAATGAACAAACCGAGGCCGACCCAGCCGACGTGGAAATTATCGATCCTACGGCCCAGCAGGACCAAGGAGTTGCTCCTCAACCGCAGAATGCTGCCCGAAGGAATCGAGCCCCTATTCTGCCTCCCCGTAATCTTGTGATTGACTGAGATACCCGGGGAGGAAGGGATAGGGACCGGGCATTGGGTCAGGCAACATACCCTGGCAAAAGAGCCAGGGGAGCCCGTTTGAACGATGAAGCCAACCCGGACCTAGTCGTCCCACCAAACCTGACTGCAATGGTGCGATAGATTTTGAACGACAGTCGCGGACATAGGATTAAAGACTGAGGAGTTGATTGAAGCCACTCGCCCTTCACCGACAACATCTTACAAAGCTGAGTTCCCTCGGAGATTTAATATGCCCCAGATGAATCAATACGACGGCACGTCTGACCCGAAATAGCATCTGATGAGGTATTCTTAGCACATGGAGGTAGCCGTGGCCCACGACACTATCAAGTGCAAAGCCTTCCCAATCTTCCTGAGTTGGATGGCGCTTATGTGGTTCATGCGTTTGCCCATGGAATCTGTCCTAAGCTTTAAAGATTTGAGTGAAAAGTTCCTGACTCAATTTCGCCTTCATGCTACCAAGTCAAAGCATGTAATGGCACTCTCGGCAGTTAAACAAGGAAAGGGAGAATCCCTGAGAAATTACCTTTATCGATTTAACCGGGCGGCCACCGAGATCAGTAACCCCAACCATGAAACTGTTCTAATGGCCCTGGTCGATGGCATCGACAAACGAACTGAATTTGGGAAATACTTGATTGGGAAGCCGCCAACAATAATTGAGGCTTTCTATGAGAAAGCCCACATTCGATTACAGCAGAAGGATGCGCATTTGGAGGAGGAAGATGGGCCGAGAAATGCATCTATTCCATCGACTCAGTACAACATCGCAGTCAAACAGTTTGGTGATAGCTCAGGGAAAGTGGAAGTAAACATCGAAAACAACGATAAGCGAAACAGCGTGGGACAAAGAGAATCCGGTGGAAGCTCAGGACAGAGGGGGAACCAACGAAAGCGACCATGGTTCCAGGCGTTCGAAACTTACACTGCCCTGAATGACATGCTAGAAAACATCTACCTTGATACCAATAACACGGTCCATTATAAGAAACCTCCTCCTCGCGAGCCCACGGAGAGGGAGCGAGTGACTGGAAAGTATTGCTTGTTCCATGACATCTATGGGCATACGACAAATGAGTGTCGGCGTCTTAGAGACATCATAGAAAAGATGATTCGGGAAGGAAAGTTTGACGAATATAAGACGACCCCAAGAGAAAGGGGGCAAGGGGCTTCAACTCCCAGGCAAAGTCAGGCCGCTCCTCGAGCTTCTGCACAAGATAAGGGGAAAGGAATGGTTGTCAATGCCACAATAGGGGGTCCACACCCCACCGGTTTTAGTATCAAGGCTATGGAGCAATATGTGAATTCTGTGAAACACCTTGATGTTGCCAAAGCTAGTGTCCCCGAAAGGGTGAACTCCATGAAGCAAAGGAAGACCAAGACAGAAGATGTTGTCTTCCGTGGAAGAGAAGCGATAGGTGTCGAGGCTCCGACAGTCGATCCCATGGTAATCAACGCAACTATAGGCCCGTCAATAGTAAGAAAGGTGTTGATCGACAATGGAAATTCGGTCAATATATTGCTTAAACAAACCTATGAGCAAATGAAGCTAGAGCTGGAAGACTTGGAGCCTTGTTCTGGTGAGATATAGGGTTTTAATGGATCTTCCACCGAGCCCATTGGAGTAATCAAATTGCTCGTGGAATTAGGAGATGGGGATCGAAGGAGAGTAAGGCCCCTACTATTCTTCGTAAGGATATCAATTCTCGATATAATGCGTTCTTAGGACGACCAGCGCTAATGGAGTTTAGGGCCTATATCGCCCTATGGTGCCTGCTATTGAAATTCCCAACTGATGGAGGAATTGGTATGTTACGAGGAGACCAGGTATATGGGAGAGCTTGTTACTTGGCGGAATGGAAGGATCTCCAGAATAAGGGCAGTATAAAGCCAACAGTCGAGTCTCCTACTACGAAAGATATGAGAGCATAGCAACTACTGAAAACGTCCTGGTCGTGACCGTCCATCTGTAAAGTCGAAGATATCGACCCAAGAGAGGATGAAGAACCATGATGTAGAAAGACTGCACCGAATGAGGCAACGATGGAAATTCCGGTTGATAAAAATGACCTCACCAGGGTCCTAAAAATCGGATCCCATCTAGACTCCTTCCGGACGAAGGAATTGACTAACTTCCTTCGGGCAAACCTAGACGTGTTTGCCTGGACCCACGCTGACATGTGTGGGATCTCATCCTCCATTATCACTCACTCCATCAGCATTGACCCAAAGTATACTCCGGTTAAACAAAAAAGACGGATGCTCGGTCCTGAAAGGTCGATGGCCTTGAAAGAGGAGATTGGTAAATTACAAGCTAATGGGTTCATTCGAGACTCGATATATCCCAACTGGATAGCCAACCCAGTACTTGTGAAAAAGGCTAATGGGAAGTGGAGAACTTGCATTGATTTATTTGACTTAAACAAGGCATGTCCTAAGGATAACTTCCCACTACCTAGGATTGATCAGTTGGTCGACTCGACCGCTGGGCATGAGCTGCTCTCGTTTATGGATGCGTACTCAGGGTACAACCAGATCGCTATGCATATACCGGACAAAGAGCATACTAGCTTCATCACTGAGCTTGGACTGTATTATTATGTGGTAATGCCCTTTGGCCTAAAAAATGCTGGAGCAACCTATCAACTGCTGGTCAACCGAATGTTCCGCGACCAGATAGGGAAAACGATGGAGGTATATGTGGATGACAAGTTAGTAAAATCGAGACAATCATCCGAGCATGTGAATGATCTCTTAAGGATGTTTAACATCCTCCGGAAGTACGGTATGAAACTAAATCCTTTGAAGTGTTCCTTTGGAGCAGCTTCGGGCAAGTTCCTGGGTTATATTATGACTTCTCGAGGAATCGAGATTAATCCCTACCAAATTTCGGCCCTCGAAAGAATTCAAGAGCCTAAACGGGTCAAGGATGTCCAAAGCTTGGTGGGTAAGATAGCAGCTATGGGTCGATTCATTTCAAAGGCGACTAATAAATGTATACCCTTCTTTGAGTTAATTAAAAGAGGGAAGCGAAACTTTGCTTGGACGCCCGACTGTGTCGAAGCTTTCCAAGGTTTACTCGATCACTTAGAGAAACCACCCATCCTCTCTAAGCCCTCAGATCACGAAGACCTATTCGTTTATTTAGCGGTATCTGCACATGCGATCAGCTCGATCCTGACTCGAGAAGAAGAGCGGATACAACGACCACTCTATTATGTAAGCAAAAAATTGACAGGTGCCGAGCGCAATTATCCAAAGATTGAGAAGCTTGCTTATAGTTCATTGATCGTGTCAAGGTAACTCTGACATTATTTTCAAGCCCATCCAGTTAGATATTTACCGACCAACCCCTTCGGCAAGTTTTGCAGCGACCGGAAGCCAGTGGGAGACTGTTAAAATTGAACATCGAATTAAGTCAGTTCGAATTAACTTTTGTGCCGCGAAAGTCCATCCGAGGGCAGACCTTAGATGACTTTATAGCAGAATTCACTGCTCCGGATGAAGACCGGAATGATAATCCCGAGCCTTTATGGGTCAAACCTGAACCGATCGCTTAGAAGCTATATACAGACGGATCTCAAAATGAGCGTCGGTCGGGGGCCGGTATAGTACTACTTTCCCCTGAAGGACAATCGATTTACTATGCCTTGAGGCTTGAGTTTCTTGCGACGAACAATGATTCTGAGTACGAAGCCCTGATCGCCGGGATAAGGTCGCGAAGGACCTAAATATAGCGTCGCTCGATATTTTTTGTGATTCACAACTTGTGGTACGACAAGTTTGTAAGGAATATCTTACCAAAGGAGAGTGGCTAAGTTCTTATCTTAAACAAGTTGAGAAATTATTGCAAAATTTTGGCCGATACAGCATTTCACACATTCCTCGAAAAGAGAATCAGAAGGCGGATAGGTTGGCTAAATTTACTAGCTTAGACCACCCTGGTAAAATGGAGTTAGTCCCCATAGAAACCCTAAGCATGTCGAGCCTCGAGCAAAAGGAGATCGATCAGGTCGACACTGAACCCGAGAAAGTGTCATAGATGACCCCCATCAAGAATTTTCTCCTCCATGGCACATTACCTGAAAGAAAGAATGAAAGATGAGCTTTGGTGCAGTAATCTTCCAGATATGTGATCCAGTAAGGCCAGCTGTACAGAAGGGGGTTCTCCGTTCCTATGTTTCGGTGTGTGGCCAACGATGATATCAAGAAGATACTAAAGGAAGTGCATAAAGGAGATTGTGGGGCGCACACCGGGGGGCAAACTTTGGCTAGGAAGATACTGCGCTATGGATACTTTTGGCCAACTGTTAATAAAATGCCGCAAATTACACTAAAAGATGTGACAAATGTCAGAGGTTCATACAGATTCCGCGAGCACCCCCCACCCCCACCCCGACGGAGATCACTCAAATGGCTGGCCCCTGTCCATTCACTATTTGGGGAATAAACGTTATCAGAACCTTTCCCATTTCGAAGGGAGGTGCTAGATATGCAATAGTAACGGTGGATTACTTCAGAAAATGGGCAAAAGCCGAGTAGATGACCATGATAACGACTAAGAAGGTTATCAACTTTATTGTTAGAAACATTATATGCTGGTATGGGGTCCCTTGAACCATCATCACTGACAACGGGACTCGGTTCAATAGCTCAGAGTTCAGAGATTTTTGTGAGAAATATCATATTGAGAAAAAATATACCGCGGTTGCACATCCCCAGTCCAATGGACAGGTCAAGGCGGTTAACAAAATCACCAAGACCATTCTAAAAAAGAGACTAGAACGAGCAAAAGGAAAATGGGTTGATGAATTGCCACTAGCCTTATGGGCTTATCGAACCACCCATAAAACCGCAACAGGTCATACCCCTTTCACCCTATCCTATGGTTTGGAGGCAGTTCTCCCAATAGAGCTTGAAGTCCCGTCACATCGAACGACTTACTACAACACTTTATCTAATAAAGCACTTCTCTTGACGTCGTTGGACACGGTTGATGAAAAAAGGGAAGAGGTAAACCTTCGTGCAACGGCCCATAGACATAGGGTCGCACGATATTACAACAAAAAGGTTCGGCCGAAGACTTTTGAAATAGGCGACCTTGTTTTGAAGTGGATCTTCCCGGTTCCGTTCATATGGGCCCTCGATGGGAAGGACCCTACGTCATTCAATGAAAACTGGACAATGGGAGTTTTAGATTATCGACCATTGATGGCGAGCTTTTCCTAAGAGCATGAAACGCAGAGCATTTACGACTTTATCTTTCTTAGATTTTCCAAACATTTTTATTTCCCTATTTGTTTTAGCATTGTAATAAGCAATAATTTGTCGTTTGAAGTAGTTTATAAATAAAAGCTCCGTCCTTGCTCTAATTATTTGTTGTAAACTTGGACTGATCGATTAGTTTCTGGCCCCTTCTTTAAAGACTATAAGTAAGGGTGACGCCAACTGAACACTATAACTAATCATATGGACGCAACTCTAATCCTCACAACTTGAGGATGAGTATAAACGACGAAAGAGCGTGAAAGGTGCACCCTGACTAAAGACCGCTCGAATCTTGATAGAACTCCCCTCTCTTCCCGACTAAAGGGGGTGAGTATAAAGGACTGAAAGTGTAACCCGGTCAATGACACTCAACCCCTAATCAGGGTTGGATCTGCATGAGCACGACTAAATGGTTCGTTGTTCCAAATGGCTCCCCTGACACCAGGGACGAGAAAGCCGACAAACGACTCTGGTTAGGGTAACATCTAAATAACCCTCGAAGCTAAGATAAGATGAGAATTTTGAATGATATTTTTGCACACAAGTGACACGAATATTTGTAGAACACATGAAATATCATTCGTGTTATCATGATTACAAAATGTTGTTGCATGACAGGTACATTTCAAGCTTTATCTTCAAGATACGAAGTTCAATAATTACAAAGATGCGAAGACCGCATTTCGCATAAGACTTCCCGAAAGACTAAAAAAATTACAACTAAAGCTCGACATCTCCCCACGCTCGAGCATCTCAGCTGGCTCTTTCTTCTTATCAATCTTCATTGCCCTCCCGGAACTCAGCGAGCATTGAATTCCCCCAAGCGTGCTCCCAAAGGAACGAGAGATTAAAGTCAGGGCTTGTGTGTTAATAGAATCTGGAAATGGAGGAACTTCAACCGAAGAAAGGATAGTAGGGGGAATAGCTCGAACAGGCTGAATGTTCATAACATCTTCGGACGGTTCAGGTTTTATGGCAGAAATTTGCATCTCCATTCGAGCTTGAACCTCTGCCATAGGAGGGCGATCACCTTTTCTCAATTCTGAGACTATTTCGATATCGTCATCAGCTGATGGCCCTATGTTAATTTTCCCTGCCTTCGACCCTCTAATTGTATCCCTGTCGCCTTCACTCTCATCAGTGGCGGCATCCACTTCTACACTTTCGTTTGCTCCGGCAATGCCTAAAAGAAGGAAGGGGAGAAGGTAATGGGTAGATCAAGGTGAGATAGATAGGCTTAAAATTAATAAGTAACCGTACCTTTGGCATCAGGCTCGGTTGGTTTCTCTTTAGCAACTCCAATTAGGCTAGGCGGAAGAGCGAATGACGGTCCTCTCTTAATGTTAGCGGTGGCGGACGTCTCAACCTGGCTGCTGTCAATTTCCTCCACAGGGACCGACTTCCCTTTTAACCTATAATGCTCTGCCGCCATTGCAACCTCTTCCTGCCTTCTCCGTTCAACCAGCACTGCCCGTTCTTTCTCGTTCAAAAGTTCTTCATCTACTGGTTGTCCTCGCGCTTTTCTCTTTTCCTCACCCAGGATTATTCCCCATATATCAGCTAAAAGCATGGAATACTTCGGCATCCAGGATAGATCCCTGCGACGAAGGAATTTAGCGAAAAACTCGAGAACCTAACGAGCGTGCCCCTTGTGTAACTCGGTTATTTCTTGAGCATGCTTTGACTTGACCACTTGGATGTCAATGTCGTGTTGGAGTTTCAGGTTGCGGGCTGACTCGATCGCTGCAGCATCATTCTGTCCGGCCAGTCCTTTAGCCAATTCGGACGAATGAAGTATGGCCTTGAGATTCTGCACTTCCAAATTCAGTCGAACCATGTCAGCCCTTAAAGATTCGATTTCACCTTTCATGGAGTCGCACTCCCGACTGCCCCGCTTGACCTGAGCATCCAAATCCTTTATTATCCTTTCGTGCTCCGCTTTGTCAACAGCCGCCTGTAGATCCAGGCCCTTAACCTTCTTCTCAAGAGAACCGAAAGCCTTCCTGTCCTTCACCACATCCCTTTTCAAACTGGTAATCTCGGTAATTTTTTCTTTCAGTACTCCACTTACTTTCCTAGCGTACTCATGCAATATGTCGTATTGAGAAAGGACATGATCAAGGTTTTTGCGAATACGGCGATAGAAACCACCCGACAGTAGTTGTAACTCGGGGGTAGGTTCAATCCCCGCAAATACGAAATCAGGAAAATCCCTTTCCAATTCTATGATTTGATCGTCGGAAGGAGGCCCGAGCAAAGATCTAGGTCAAGTTAGTGCCTCCCGGGAAAGTTTGGATTTCGACCCTTCTTTAAGGCCCTTTTTACGAAGACATGGGGAAACTCGAAGCTTAGAGGATTCATTCACTTTTTTCTTTTTGAGCGTACCTCCCAGCTCTTCTATATCTTTCGATATTCTAACATGTTTCTCTAAGCTTCTCTTCTTCTGCCTGCTTCGATCTCGGGCCAACTCTTTCTTTTTCTATGCTTTCTCGTCATCTTTTTCTAGCTTGTTGCTCTCACTTTTCTCCCTTCCTCCCTCTTTGCATTTTTTCATATTTCTATCTTTCTCCCTCCAGCTGTTGTCAACTGCCATGTCGTTGCCTTTCTCGAAGTGTTGTAAAATGGGCTCGTCTGATTTAACATCTGCTGGAAGGGAGGCGAAAAGATTGCTACAAAACTCCTCGTCAATATCTTCTAAAAAGAAAGGATGAATAGCACTTAAAACAATGCACGTTTGAGTTGAATGTGAAGAACATAATGTTGTGATGTGCAACATGAGCGTTATATGACAAATCATTCAAAATGATCCTAAAGCTGAAAGCGAAGTCATACCTCTGATGTTTTCTTGCCCGATTGACATCCCTTCAGACTGGTTGTCAAAAAATCGATTCAGATCTAAACACCGCGGTGAAAGGATGAGACAGGGCATCTGCAGTGACTTTAACCCTGGAGGAGGTGACGCGACATGCTCTCCTTGAAGAATACAAGCCTAAGGGGAATCCTTATCGACTAAAGGACCCCTGAAGTAGTTTTTAATGGGGATTTCCCAGGTTGGCTCTTCTTTTTCCTTCGGAGATTTGTCAACAGGAACTCCTTCCCTTCCTTGGCATTCGAGCTTCTGGCGTTTGGCTTCTCGACTATCGGCCTCTCTAACCCGTGTCTTAGACGCAGACTTCTTTGACATAAAATTATTCTTTTCCTTGAGTAAAGGGCGGGCAGAGGATTCCCCGAATAAGGAAGTTGACTTGTCATCCTCTGACTTTCTTTTTGATGGAGTCGTTTCATTCTGACTAGGGGCAATCGACCCGACTCCTTCCTTGTAGGGCACGATGGACCTGTTTTCGTCTAGGAGAGCATATTGATGAAGGTGTTGGTCGGACAAACAATCCCAAAACCGGCAATGCTTGATATCTAAACTGATGAGTTGCCTGTCTCTTTTCTCAAACACCTCCCACTCGGACATTGCGGGATAATCTCCTATTAAAGAAGAAGGGATCGAACGTATAAAAAAAAGGGGAACGAGAGAGGAATCTTGAGGAGAAGGAGAGAAAAAAAGTTTCATCACACACGTTTGAATTAACAAATAGACTTAGTACAATGAAGCCAATATCGGGCGCATCCCGGTTGTTCTTTGATCCAAAACCACTCCCGCTTTGGATCACCCACTTTGCTGGGAATATCCTCAATAATCTTCCAACCCCGAGCTAACTCAAAATAAAGAAGAGAAGGATATTGTTTATCGTTATGCTTGCAACGGAAAAAGAAAGTCAGGTCCTCAAAGGTTTGGGGGTAACCTAAATATCTCATGAAGAAGTACAAAGATAGCAGGCTGTCGTAGGCCATCGGATGAAATTGCATTGGGGCTAAGTTCATGCATCATAAGAAGTCGACGATGAATGGATGAAAAGGGGGAATGGCTCCTACGTTACACATCGGAAGGGACATCGCCATGTAGCCTGTCGGAGGATTGTGAGGTCGACCAGTGTCCTATGGAAGAAGAACGTCTATAAAGGGAATCTTGTGTTTAGCTGTTAAGTTCCCTAACCGTGTGCGAGTTATTCCAGACTCTAAGGCGTCTAGAGGGTTCTTCAAAATTTCAGCTTCTAAATGCATGTTAGGTGCCATTAGAATTCGGTCCGCTACATTCAATTCGACCGCTACTTCCGCAAGACTCAGGTCCCTTGTCGTTCGATTCTGGGGACTATTGTTTAAGTTTGGACCCGAATTGACCGAGGATCCGGAAATGCTATCAACCTGGGTAGAAGAAGACAAGTTCTTAACTGATTCCTGTTTAGGGTCGCCCCGTAACTCGACCATGGTTGATCAAGGCGCTATTGATTTGAAATAAAAGAAGAGTTAGATTCAATAAGGAATTAACCTCGTCCAAACCATAGAAAATTGGAAAACTTCATCCCCCATATGGACTAATCGAATCACCAGGACCAAATCGAACCCACGATCGTATTCACCAGAAGCCACTGTAACGCCTTTGATAAGGCGAGCCGGCATCGGTGACCCTGACCATGGATCTCATAGGATTCAGGTTAAGACGAAGTAAGGAAAAAGGAATCTAATGCCAAAACAACATTGATATGATGAAAATGACATAAAGAAAAGATCTTTTACCTGAGAAAGATGGGTTAATACGAAGGCGATGAACAATCTCCAATCTTTCATTTTAAGCAGTAATATTCTACAGTAGAAGAGAAGAGAAGAGAAGAGAAGAGAAGAGGGGAATGGGATAAGAAAGATTTTCCCTTGTTATATGGTGTGGTAAATAGACTATTCAAACTCGGTTGATATAACCCTTAGATTAGACATGACTGACGTGTGAAGCGGATGGTAACTCAAGGGTTAGCCAATAAGGTGAATACCGAGTAAAACGTCATCATTGTTTGAGCCGTTTGAGGTCCCCGAAGCAATTTGCGGATCTGTTGCAGATTTCAAGGTCCATCGGATGGACTACTCGGCCCAGCTTCTGAGAATCTGATTTTGATAAAAAAGTTTGTTCAGGCCACATGTTTTCAAAGTATGTTCCGTTTCCAATGCACCATACTTTGGGGGGCAAAATGTTGATGGGTCTTTCAGGCAGCCCATCAAGGCGAAATGACGAGGCAAGAATGCTACTGAAGCATTCGGTATGGACCGAGCTGTGAGGCCTAACGACAGGGCTCTCTTCCCTTGATGCGGCCATGAGGAGTTCGGCGTAGCCAGGCATGATTAGCCTTGCCATCCTCAGATAAGATCCGGACAACTGGCCTAAGGACTAGCTCGCCCCAGATTTTTCCTTTTAAATTACCCAAGTTAGAAGGGTTCGATACCAATTGACACCTATAATTCGCGGAGAATACCAACTCTTCAAGAATAACCGACTCATTCAATATCAGCTATCTTTGTGGATCTCATGGCACGTGCTTACCAACTCTTTAGGAAAAACCGACTCATTCAATATCAGCTATCTTTTTGGATCTCACGACACGTGCTCAAGGCAGCTTGATATTATCTCATCTATAAATACTCCTTTCCAATTCAAAGAGACGGGGCCATCTTCAATTTTCTGATCAAAGAGAAACAATAGTAGAAGCTGTTTATAGTTTTAATTCTTTCATTCTTCCATTGTAAACATTTCCTTGGTTGCTGAAATGATCTATAAAAGTTTATAAAGTGGACGTAGGCTCTTTAACGCCGAACCACTATAAATCTGTGTGTGAATTCTTTTTGTTTTGCATTCCCTATATTTGTTAATCTTCATTTTAATCTCTATACAAGTCTCTCTTTTTGGTGTTGTGCCAATTTTTGGTGTCAACAATTATTGTTTACCGTTCCCCATTTTGTATAATCGAATTTGCCAGAATAATGAAGAATTACTGTTATAACAAGTTGATGTGTCAATATGGATAATTCATATGTTGAATCAGTTAAAGTGTTGTTATGATTACATGTTGAAAACCAAACTTGTTAGAATATGGTTAATGACTACTGTTATTATAATCACATGATTCACTTGTGGTATATTATTGAGTAAATGACATGCTTAACTTGTTGGATTTGAATAATTACCGATTAAATGTTTACATGTCAAAATAGAATTAAACACATGTTAAAAAGGACATGCGACAAAATATAGGCATAATTGGACGACATTTAAATTAGATTATTGTAAACTAGATTACAGTAAAAAGGATAATATGCCTAAATTCACATGAATAGGAATAATTGTTAAAGAACAAACACGCCTAGATTTACAGTAATTTGACACTGTAACGCTCTTAGACACGAGGTTAGATTGCACTTGTGATAGAAGTCTGCCCGGAACCGCCTGGCATATCCAACATTCACAAGTGGTAAATCTAATGTGAGGGGTCTAAGTGCATAATTAAAACATGCAATGGTACTAAAACATGAGGTTAAGTCAACCTGTGGTAGAAGTCTGCCCGGACCCTCCCGGCAAATCCAGCATCTACAAGTATAAACTTAATGTGAGATGTAAACACCCCACCTCTGTTAAAGTCACTCACAAAGGGAATGCATTACTTTGGTGGAGTATTATAGGTAAAAGATACAGGTAATTTACAAGACAGACAATATAAACAGCGGAAAGATTAAATTTTATTTCATAAGCACGTGATCCATTCAAAACATTACAACAACTGTCTTAAAAACCAACTTCCAAAATCATTACAATAAAGCCTCTGTCTTGACTAAAACATAAAGAAGCATAAACAATAATAAAGCAGCATAAATCCCCAATTAAGAGTGTAACCACAGCCATAGCCCAAGGAAAGAGAATCCAAGCAATACGTCTACGTTCTTCAAGCTGGAAAAGGTCTGAACTAAGTTGAAGTATTCCCTCCCTGCGGACCTGGTGGGGGAGGACGGAAGACAAGAAGACGAAAGAAAACGGGCCAGACATAAGCCTGGTAAGTCCAGTGATTATTTAGCATGTAAACAAGTAAAAGGATCATGACATGAATAAACTGAACCTAGAATAATACCCTAGAAATAATCTAACGATAAATGGGGCAAGATAAACTGAATATATTATCGCACTCATTTTATTTCTCTGCACCTACTAACAAGTGTTTCGACTAGCACCATGTGTTCATGATAAAATGGTCCCTTTTATCGATCGACTCCTACTCGCATGCATTTATGACTGTGTCATTCGGCCTCGCTTGATTGTAGATACATATCCTAGTCCCACCATGAGGTGTATCAATTCCTATGGTGGCAACCCAACACAATTCAAGATGCACAGTGTATAACTACTGATGCCCAGTGCCTGATTTGTCCTTGCCGGAGTACATGCACACCTATACTCCGTCAGAATCTACACTGCTGCACCACCCGCCGTTGTTTCGACCGCTTATAATCAGCCCAGTAATCATGCCCCACCCTACCTAGTTTAGGGTACCATGATACATCTATGTGGGTTACTGCTGAAATGGGTCCCCGTGCCTTAATTAACTTAACCCTACCATTCTTAGCCTGCCTTAGCTTTAATTCATTCATTAAAGCACGAACCTCTCACATTATATCTATATTGTTGCGGTCGCTGGATGTGCCGTGCGGTCTGGGCAGTCTTACACCGCGACTCAATCTAACCTCGGGTAATTGGGCTTAATGTGCCAACCTCTCACATTAGATATGTATTGTTACGTTTGCTGGATGTGTCGGGCTATTTCAGGCAGTCTTACACCGTAACTCAATCTAACCTCGGGTTAGGCATATTTGTCTTTTCATTAATTTACATATTTACCATTTTTGCTTATTTGTAAATTAGTTGTCAATTCAAGTCATGTCCCATTTACCCTCTAAATCATGTCCATAATTCTTAGGAATACTAATTATACCATTTTCATGCCATTAATCATTTTCATGATTATAAACCAACCTATGCCAATAGCAAGTAATTTGATATTTTTCCCAATGTATCCCCCGTTATTCGTTCGCATAAATTACATGGAACGTTAGGCTCGCAAATTAGCCTAACTCGTAAAAAAGAGGGAAAAGTAAAGGGACATGTAACATTCCAACGGCATAAAATAGTATAGATCAACTAAGCATGTGTGACATAAATTTGGCATAATACTACACAAATTTAAATAAGCATGTAAGTGTGAACTTGCATTTGAGTTGGATCAAATTCACATAGATCTAAACGTATAGGCATGTAGATCTAGACATATAAGCATATATGAACATGACTTAGCTTTTGATCTTGCATATAACATGTCATAAAAGAATCATCAAATCTATATACGACATGATAGGTTCATCATCAAATTAATATATAACATGATAGGTTCATCACCAAATTAATATACAACATGATAGGTTCATCACCAAATTAAGATACAACATGATAGGTTCATTGCCAAATTAAGATACAACATGATAGATTCATCACCAAATTAAGATACAACATGATAGATTGTATCAATCACAATAACCTCGTAGGCATAAGTAATTTCAGAATCAGAATACGATTATCTTACAACTAGGCACAGTTCTAGTTTCTCTTTATTACAAGTCATGACTTTTATTTGTTCAAATCTAAAGAATAACTGAACTTACAAACAAAAGAACAAATCTTGTTTTCTGGGATCTGTTTTCTGAAACTGAAAAATCCATCCTTTGATGTAGACTACTGGTTCTCTAGTTTTGATTTGATTTGGGACTTCCTTACTTGCTTTATAGTTTAGAGAAAAATGGAGGCTACGGTAGTTTGTCCATGGACAGCATGACAGCTACAAAGAACAATTGTATGTGGTTTTAGGGTTGAGGGTTGGGGTTATTTATATAGAAGTTTAGATTATTGAGAACCGTTAGATCATACTAGGAGAAATCAGAGCCATCCAGACCAAATAGAGCCAACTGGAAGTCGCCACATATGCCCTAATGACTCAAAAAACGTCACTGGACAAAACAGTCCAGATCTGGCCGAGGGGGTCGACCCCTACATGGGGGGTCGACACCCCTCTTGGGGGGTCGACACCTATGTCGACCCCCCCGGGGGGTGTCGACCCCCATGAGCGGGAATTTTCCCACCCAGCCGCTTCTCTCGGAATTTTTGAATTTGAACTGCCTTTTGATTTAACTATTATTTATATTTAATTTGCGTTTAAACTTGAAATCTTCTGAACTCCATAACTTCTTCATACGGAGTCCGATTCACGCAAACTCGGACTTTATCTCAAGTAGAATTCCGAGACGAACGCAATGGAGAAACCCGTTTCCCCTAATTTCCACTTTTAAAATTAAGAATTCTATAATTCGTTACTTTACTGTTCACAAAAAATATGGGGTGTTACATTCGCCCCTCCTTAAAGGATTTTGTCTCCGAAATCTTCAAGTCAAGAAGAATGTATATCCTACCATCCAATCGTCCATCTACTCAATCATCAAGCATAGGCATCCATTGTCCTTAAACAGATTTCTAATGCTTTCAGGACTATATGCATAGTGTGTGTATATGTCCTTATCTAATGCAAAATCAGGCGGTTTACTGATTCAGTTGACCTCCTTAATGCAAATCACGATAGTGCCATGAGTCCATTATGTATGCAGTTATTCCTAATCGTACTTTCTACATGAGTGCACAATCATTCAACCAAATGCAATGCCTATATGATAACACATCAAGTTTCAATCCATATACAAATACATATATGTATATGCAATATAAAAGTGACTGAACTGATCTAGTACCTAATGTGTGTGTGTGTATATGCATCCACGAGCGACCACTAGCAACCACTTACAACCATCAACCATAACATGTTTCAAATACATGTTTACATCCATTGGTTTCTACCTAAGGATCAAGAATAGGACCGAGGATATATAATTAAAAGATAGATATAAGTATGCATAAACTTATGGAAAAGAGATCAAGGATGTACTCTCAAAAAGAAAAGGGTAGGCTGCGCCTATCTTGTCCTCGGTCTCCCAAGTCGCATCTTCCTCAGCGTTACTCCATTGAACTTTAACAAGCTTGACTTCACGGTTGCATAGCTTTTTGACTTCTTTCCCTAAGATACGACTTGGAACTCTCCTTACTGTCGCTTCTCGCTCCACTTCTACTTCCTCTAGTTTGCTTGGCTCCACAACTTCCGCAGACTCATGTAAGCACTTTCGTAGATGAGAGACATGAAAACATTATGAACTCCAGCCAATCTTTCGGGAAGCTCTACTCTATAAGCCATCTTCCCAATCCTCTCAATGATAGGAAATGGCCCTACAAATCTTGGTGCCAATTTTCCTGTAGACCCAAAGCGAACGACATTCCTCAAAGGAGATACTCTAAGGAAAACCCTGTCTCCAACCTCAAACTCAAAGTCGGTCCTTCTTTTATCAGCGTAGGACTTCTATCTATCTTGTGCAATCTTCATTCGTCTTCGTATTAAGTCCACCTTCTCTGAAGTTTCTCTAATCATGTCTAACCCAAGTACGAGCTTGTCTGTAGACTCCTACTAATAAGTTGGTGATCGGCATGGCCTTCCATATAAAGCCTCGAAGGGTGCCATGCCTATGGTGGCTTGGTAGCTATTGTTGTAGGCGAACTCCACCAAAGGAAGATGATCCTCCCATGTCCCTCCAAAATCAAGAATGCACAATCTCAATAGGTCCTCTAATACTCTGTTCACCCTTTCTGTCTGACCATCGGTTGGAGGGTGATAGGCAGTACTTAAGCACAGCTGTGTGCCTACAGCTTCCTGCAAACTCTTCCAAAACTCGCTCGTAAAGATAGGATCTCGATCACTTATTATGCTAGAGGGTATTCCATACAGTCGAACTACCTCTTTAAGATAAATGGATGCTAACGATGAGGCAGTCCTCCTACTCTTAATAGGTATAAAGTGAGCGCTTTTAGTGAGCCTGTCCACTAATACCCAAATATTGGTATTGCCCCTTCTTGATCTAGGCAACCCATCAATAAAGTCCATCTAAATGCTATCTCATTTTCACTGTGGGACTTCTAAAGGATAAAGCAGACCACTAGGCTTCTTCTGCTCCGCTTTGACTTGCTGGCATATCAAGCATTTAGAGACAAACTCAGCTACATCCTTCTTCATGCCATTCCAAAAGAAAACCCTTTTTATGTCTTTATACATATTGTCCCCACCTGGGTGTATGGTCAATTTAGAATGGTGTGCTTCTTCGAGAATGATTTTCACCAAATCTCTTGCTTGTGGAACGCATAGTCTTCCATCCCGGCTCAACCAACTCTTGTCATCGATGGAGTATCTATTGAGGGTCTCACCTCTAATTAGCTTATCCATCACATCAACTAGCTGAGGGTCTTCACATTGCGCGGTTCCTATTGAGTCCAAAAGCGTAGGCCGCACCTCTAGTATTGCTAACAAGCCAAGCACAAACTCAAAGGAGGGTCTAAAGTCAAAGTTTGCTATGTACTCCAAGCTTTGCCTTTCTACAAAGAGAGGACTTAAGGTCATCTTTTTCCTACTCAAGGAATCTGCCACCACATTGCCCTTGCCAGGGGTATAAGCAATCTCAAAATCGTTTGAGGCAAGAAACTCCATCCACCTTTGTTGTCTTAAGTTAAGATCTTTCTGTGAGAAAAGGTACTTTAACAATTTATGGTCAGTAAACAATTCAAACCTTTCTCTTAGTAGGTAATGATGCCATGACTTTAGAGTGAAAACAATGGCAGCTAGTTCTAAATCATGAGTTGGGTAGTTTTTCTCATGTACCTTCAATTGCCTTCCTCCATAACAAACTACTTTGCCCTCTTGCATCAAGACAACACCCAATACTGTTCTGCATGCATCTGTGTATACTGTAAACATCTTGCTCCCATCAGGAAATGTCAGAACCGGGGCTGTTGTCAGAGCCCTTTTTAGTCGTTGGAAAGCAACATCACAATCCAAGTCCCAAGCGAAAGTTAGGTTCTTCTTCGTCAATCCAGCAAGGGGGGCTGAGATCTTTGCAAAGTCTTTAATGAACTTTCGGTAAAAGCCCGCTAGTCCAAGAAAGCTTCGAACTTTGGTTGCATTCCGGGGGACCTTCCAATCTTGCACCGCAACTATTTTTGCGGGATCCACAGCTATCCCCTCTTTGGACACCACATGTCCAAGAAACCTTACTTCTCTCCAAAAATGGCAATTAGAGAATTTTGCTTTCAGCTGATGTGCACGAAGAGTATCCATGACTTCCCTTAAATGCAAAGCATGCTCTTCCTCATTTTTCGAGAAGATCAAAATGTCATCCACGAAGACCACTACAAATTTATTTAGGAATTCCCTAAACACCCGACTCATCAAGTCAACGAAATAGGCAGGTGCATTTGTCAAGCCGAAAGGCATGACAAGCCATTCAAAGAAACCATCCGGGGTCCTGAATGCAGTCTTATCAGTGCTGTCCTCAGCCACTCTTAGCTGATGAAACCCGGTAGCCATATCTAGTTGGGAGAAAACCGATGCACCTACAAGCTGATTGAACAAGTCGTCTATTCTGGGAAGTGGGTGCCTAATCTTCTTGGTCAGCTTGTTTAGCTCCCTATAGTCAACGCATAGGTGAAGTGAACAATCTGCTTTGGCTGCAAACACCACTGGAGCACCCCATTCAGAAATACTTCGCCTTATAATCTCCTTTTCAAGCAACTCTTTAACTTGCTTGCTGAGCTCTTTCCTTTCCCTTGGAGCCATGTGTCTAACGGGTAGAGCAACGGGTTTTGCATTATCAACAAGGTATATGCGGAAGTCTATCTCTCGCTTTGGACGTAAACCCTTCACCTCTTCTAAGACATCCGAGTATTCATAGACTACTCTAACATATTTCAGGTTTTCAACAGACGCATCAAGAGATTCTAGGTAGCTAAGCATAACAGAGTTCATGGGATTACAAGAGATTTCGAGAGTGTTACTGAGGTGAGTCAAAAGTCTAACCACTCTCTTGTCACAATCGAGGACGACACCATTACTGGATAGCCAATCCATGCCTAGAATCAACGATAACCCATGAAGCCCAAAACATAGGCATTACATCTAAACCCAACGCTTAGTATAGAAATTTACAAATCCAAACAAATCATTGATAAATAAGCGGAACCCCCAATTGGATTTGAAACAACCAAGGGATCCTCTACTATATTGGTGTCTAGGTGCAGAGATTCAACTAAGCAGTAGATATAAAAGAGTGCGATGCGCCAGAATCAAAGAGAGTACGAACAGGGTGATCAAAAAGATAAACTAAACTCTCAACAGAAATATTTCTACCTCGTTCTTGCGGAGGTGTTATGGGAGCGTGAATCTGCCCTCCAGAAGTAGATCCAGTCCTCTGCCCTTGCCCTTGCTTTCTTGGGCAGTTCTTAGCCATGTGCCCTGTTTCGCCGCACTGAAAACAACCACCCATCTTCTTCTTCTTCTTTCTGCAGTCCTTAATCAGATGTCCAGGTATTCCACAAAAATTACACTTCCTCTTGTCATGGGGTTTGTTATTCTTCCCACCCTTCTTGGAATCCATCTTCTTGTTCTGTGATCCCTCCACTTTCTTGTCTTGAGGTACTTCCACCTTTGTCTCTTTCTTGCCATCCTTATCTTCCTCCTGTAACAGTGTCATGTCCACTAGTCTCTCATAAGTCGCACCCATATGTATATGGGTCATAGCTAGGCTGTGCAGTTGCTCGTTCAATCCTTTAACGAAACGGAGAGCCTTCTTATGTGGAGTGTTTACTAACTCCAATCCGAATCTAGCCAGCTGGTTGAATTGGTTGACGTATTCCCTAACTGATAGGCTTCCATGTTTGAGTGCTAAGAACTTCTCCATCTATAGGCTTCGTTCAGCTTGCGAGAGGAACTTCATTTCAAATATCATTCTGAAATCCTCCCAAGTCTCAACGGGTCTCTCAGCATTAGTAACTTCCCATCAATAAGAGGCTTCGTCCTTAAGTAACCACACTGCCAATTGTATCTTCTGCCCATTATCCACTTCGAAGATAACAAACAAATCTTCTGTTTCCTTAAGCCAGTTTCTTGCTTCCACAAATGATTCAGTCCCATTAAAGTTCTTTCCACCCATGGCTCGAAAGTCTCTACATATCTTCGAGAAAGCATTTGCACAAGGAGGAGGAGGAACAGCTGCAACTGGGGGAGGAGGAACGTCTGTTGGGCCTGCATCATTAGCCCTAGCCTCCAGGTACCTTCTGAACCAACCAGGTACCGGTACGCCCTCAGGAAGATTAAGATCCCCAGACATGCTGAAACGAAAAGAAAAGGTTCAAAACAAAGGATAGAGAGATAGTGCATATGGCTTTGGGGATTATGCTTTTTAAAATAAAACAACACTTTTCTTGAAAATTCTTCTTTAAACTTCTTTTTGAAAAATAGTTTTCAAAACTTTTATCTGATCTGGTAAACCTTTGCTCTGATACCAAGTGTAAACACCCCACCTCCATTAAGGTCACTCACAAAGGGAATGCATTAACTTTGGTGGAGTATTATAGGTAAAAGATATAGGTAATTTACAAGATAGACAATAAAAATAGTGGAAAGATTAAATTTTATTTCATAAGCACGTGGTCCATTCAAAACATTACAACAACTATCTTAAAAACCAACTTCCAAAATCATTACAATAAAGCCTTTGTCTTGACTAAAGCATAAAGAAGCATAAACAATAATAAAGCAGCATAAATCCCCAATTAAGAGTGCAACCACATCCATATCCCAAGGAAAGAGAATCCAAGAAATACGTCTACTTTCCTCAAGCTGGAAAAGGTCTGGACTAAGTTGAAGTATTCCCTCCCTGCGGACCTAGTGGGGGGGGAACAGAAGACAAGAAGACGAAAGAAAACGGGTCAGATATAAGCCTGGTAAGTCCAGTAATTATTTAGCATGTAAACAGGTAAAAGGATCATGACATGAATAAACTGAACCTAGAACAATAACCTAGAAATAAGATAACGATAAATGGGGCAAGATAAACTGAATATACTATCGCACTCATTTCTATTTCTCTGCACCTACTAACAAGTGTTTCAACTAGCACCATGTGTTCATGATAAAATGATCCTTTTTATCGATCGGCTCCTACTCGCATGCATTTGTGACTTGTGTCATTCGGCCACGCTTGATTGTAGATACTTTTGTTGGTCCCACCATGGGGTGTATCAATTCCTATGGTGGCAACCCGACAGAATTCAAGATGCACAGTGTATAACTACTGATGCCCAGTGCCTGATTTGTCCATGCCGGAGTACGTGCACGCCTATACTCCGTCGGAACCTACACTGCTACACCACCCGCCGTTGTTTTGACCGCTTATAATCAGCCCAGTAATCGTGCCCCACCCTGCCAAGTTTAGGGTACCATGATACATCTATGTGGGTTACTGCTGAAATGGGTCCCCGTTACTAGGGTTTCCTAATCAACATGTTAAAATGGTTAAGTGCTCTCAAATTAAACTAACCCCACCCATCAGTTTAGTTAACATGTTGTATTGGTTAAGTGTTGCCTAAATTAACTTAACCCTACCATTCTTAGTCTGCCTTAGCTTTAATTCATTCATTAAAGCACGAACCTCCCACATTATATCTATATTGTTGCGGTCGCTGGATGTGCCGGGCAGTTACGGGCAGTCTTACACCGCAGCTCAATCTAACCTCGGGTTTTTGGGCTTAATGCGCCAACCTCTCACATTAGATCTGTATTGTTACGATTGCTGGATGTGCCGGGCGGTTCCGGGCAGTCTTACACCGTAACTCAATCTAACCTCGGGTTAGGCATATTCGTTTTTTCATTAATTTACATACTTACCATTTTTGTTTATATGTAAATTATCCACAAATGTTGTCAATTCAAGTCATGTCCCATTTACCCTATAAATCATGTCCATAATTCTTAGTTACTAATTATACCATTTTCATGCCATTAATCATTTTCATGATTATAAGCCAACCTATGCCAATAGCATGTAATTTGATATTTTGTCAAATGTATCCTCCATTATTCGTTCGCATAAATTACATGGACTGTTAGGCTTGCAAATTAGCCTAACTCATAAAAAAGAGGGAAAAGCAAAGGGACATGTAACATTCCAACGACATAAAACAGTATAGATCAGCTAAGCATGTGTGATATAAATTTGGCATAGTACTACACAAATTTAATTAAGCATGTAAGTGTGAACTTGCATTTGAGTTGGATCAAATTAACATATATCTAAACATATAGGCATGTAGATCTAGACAATAAGCATATATGAACATAACTTAGCTTATGATCTGGCATATAACATGTCATAAAAGAATAACCAAATCTATATACGACATGATAGGTTCATCACCAAATTAATATATAACATGATAGGTTCATCACCAAATTAGTATACAACATGATAGGTTCATCACCAAATTAAGATACAACATGATAGGTTCATCACCAAATTAAGATACAACATGATAGATTCATCACCAAATTAAGATACAACATGATAGATTGTATTAATCACAATAACCTCATATGCATAAGTAATTTTAGAATCAGAATACGATTATCTTACAACTAGGCACAGTTCTAGTTTCTCTTCATTACAAGTCATGACTTTTATTTATTCAAATCTAAAGAATAACTGAACTTACAAACAAAAGAACAAATCTTGTTTTCTGGGATCTGTTTTCTGAAACTGAAAAGCTATCCTTTGATGTAGACTACTGGTTCTTTAGTTTTGATTTGATTTGGGACTTCCTTACTTGCTTTCTAGTTTGGAGAAAAATGGAGGCTACGCTAGTTTGGCCATGGACAGCATGACGTCTACAGAGAACAATTTTATGTGGTTTTACGGTTGAGGGTTGGGGTTGTTTATATAGAAGTTTAGATTAATGAGAGCCGTTAGATCATCCTAGGAGAAATCAGAGCCATCCAGACCAAATAGAGCCAACCGGAAGTCGCCACATATGCCCTAATGACTCATAAAACGTCACTGGACAAAACAGTCCAGATTTGGTCGAGGGGGTCGATCCTTATAGGGGGTCGACACCCCAGTCGACACCCCTCTTGGGGGGTCGACACCTATGTCGACCCCCCTGGGGGGAGTCGACCCCTATGGGCAGGAATTTTCCTGCCCAGCCGCTTCTCTCGAAATTTTTGAATTTGAACTGCCTTTTGATTTAATTATTATTTATATTTAATTTCTGTTTAAACTTGAAATCTTCTGAACTCCATAACTTCTTCATACGGAGTCTGATTCACGCAAACTCGGACTCTATATCAAGCAGAATTCCGAGACGAACGCAATGGAGAAACCCGTTTCCCCTAATTTCCACTTTTGAATTAAGTATTCTTTAATTCGTTACTTTACTGTTCATAGAAAATACGGGTCGTTACATGAGAGGTCTGGTGCATATATATATATATATATATATATATGTGTGTGTGTGTGTGTGTGTGTGTGTGTAACACCATATATGAATAATTGGCAATGATGGCAATTAAATGTCTAACTTAGAAAATAAAAAAGGAAGGGATGTAATGGACTGAGTTAGGGTGATGCGAAGGAAAAATGATGTATTTCCCTAAATGACCTATTATGAGAACGTGGTTGCAAGTAAGCCACAACCAACAAAGTAAGGAAAAGGAAAGAAATTACTTGCCACCACGGATTTAGATGGGAATACGTTATGAAAATAAATAACTGATTCCTTTTATACATTAAACTGATAAGGTGCATGAAGTATATTCCTTAATTAAAATAAGGAACAAATATTACAGTGAATGAAGAATGATGGAATACAACAGTAAAAGAATATGGTTTTAAATGGTGAATGATAATCACCTATTATAAGTAATTAACATTAATGAAAATGTTGTATAATAGGTAGACTTGTCCAAGGGATAAGTGAAGATTATAAGTTAGGTTATAATAACCTAGCAAGGAAATGGGATAACTGGTGAAATGAGATAAGGGACACTTAATTGTAAATTAAGTAATCGGTAAATGGAGAAAGCCAGAAACCGGTTGAAAAAAGGGGGAAATATTTGGAATATAAGAAGTTGTACTTAATTATAAATTAAATAATCTGTAAACTTAGAAGTCTGAAACCCGCCGATATGAATAACATGTTTAGACTTGTCCTACGGACAAGAGGAAATTATAACATAAGTTGTAATAAATGGGTAGAGAAACTTGTTAATGGACCTTAGTTAAGAGAACTAAGTTAATAAGTAAAAAATGATAAGTTGTAGTGACGGTGTAAATTGAATTTATGATTGAATGTGAAAGGATGAGGAAACTTATAAAATAAAATAAGCTATATTTAATCATAAATGGTAAGTGACATGTTAATTAGAAAGCATTTGAATTGGGATATAGTTAATTACATATTAAGTGGAACATGTTATTATAATGATGAAATCAAGCAAGAATATAAAAGAGATTGTGTGTAACGACCCGGGTTTTCGCGATCCTGGTTGTCGACATAAACTTAATATTGACTACCCAAGCATCGGAAATACCGGATAGTCCATGAAAGAAATTAGAGGGTGAGAATAGATAAGATATAAACTTAGAATAGAAGAAGAAGAAGAAGAAGAACATAGAACATTAGAGTAAACACGAATCTCACAGCGGAACAAATAAAATATAGTATACAACATAACTTTGAAATACAAATCTGTATTTGTATATTAGAGTACAATACTTACATCATAGCGGAAATAAACACTAGCTATATAATCCTGAAGCCTCCTGCTCCCTCTCTTCTCATATATCTGTAAAAATCCTGACTACTTGACCGCCCGTACAAAATTGGGCACCCAAGAGTTTAGGGAAAACAAAACAAAATAAACTTTAGGTCAGTCATGGGACTGGTGTGAGTAAAACCATTTAAAACAGTTTGAGCAATTAAACGATATCTCATAAGACCACGCCGTATAACGGAACGGGTTTTTCCCTTATGAGAATCCAAAGCACTTGGTTCAACATTCAAAAACATTTTGAAAGGAACGATAATCTTTATATCAAACTCATTTGATATTATATTAATGTCTATCAACCACAATAACCATCTAGCATAACGCTTTCATCTCACATTCCACATATATAATATATAATCAAAAATCGCGGGCGCTTATTGGGTAATGAATTCCAACTGGCAAGGTATGGGACCACCTTCCGACAGTGTATCTCTAGAGAGGAATACACCGGGATCAACAAGAACATCTTGTAACCCAGGCTAAACATGACCGGTTACTCATTTCGCTTGAGTGTACCGAATGCATTATCACCAACGGTTGGGATCAGCAACCGTTTCCTGAAAGGGAAAGCATCGAAATAAATTATAGAAGTAAATGGAATTTCTCTAGATCAGGTGACAATACACCCTAATTGGCAGCTAACCACTTAGCCATGCGACCTACCCGATTTTACACCAATTCCGGTTGTGAGGCTAGAGGCCATAACGTATCCTTTACAAACCACATCTTCATTCACTTTGAATGTCACATCGTCATACCCGCTAAATCACAAATTGATTTCTCCAAACATATCACGGGTAAACAGCTAAGAGAAACGAATTCCTCCGCCACTAAACGTTAATACGTTTGAAGAGGTCAACTTACGCGATTTATTAAATATACTCCATCAGACATTTTTCCATATAGGTCGTCCTGGGACTGGACGGACCAAAAGGACTATTCTATAAACAGGACAACCCTTGCATAACTCCATCTTCAATTATCTTCATCCTATTTGATCGCAACGCTAACGCCCATACAGAGTGGTTTTCAGATAATGAATCTAATCCCGGTCTCTCCGTATTGACGACGGAAAAATGGTCAAAAACTTTGATAGTCGGTGATTTAACTATCAAAGAAAAACATGTGTACAAACAGCGGTCGTATTCCCAAATGGAAATCTTACCGATCAATCATCATTTCATTTCCCAATTTCCCTTTTATCGTTTCCATATATTCATAAATTCCTTATTTTCTAAAATTAGAAAATATACGTTATTAACTTTGGAAAACGTTTCCATTTCTGATTCACGCATCAATATCTTCCCACCTCTATCAGTCTCTAACTGTAAACTAGTAAGAGAACAACTTCCCAAATATAAACCCGAAGGCCGAAACCAACATCAAATCAACACACAGAAAGCTATTCAACTCGACTGATTTCCAGTCAGTTTCTAATTTTAGTAATTCCATTTAAAATACTAATTCAAACCCCAAATTCCTTTATAAAATTTTATTTGCAAAATATTTACTTTAATTTAATTTTTCACCTAGAATGTGAATAATATTTCTTTATATAATCAAAACAGTAATATTTCTTTATATAATCAAAACAGTTTGATTTCGTATCTAAAAACAATATCTCAAACCCAAATTCTATTTATATTTTTATTTGTAGAATTATTCATAAAAATCTTATTTATAACCCCCTTTATATAATTCTATTTATTCTATACACAGCATTTTATATAATTCTAATCATTTCCCATTTATCTCCTTAATTATATTTTTCCAATATTTGTTATCCAAATATTACCTTTTATAATATCCTATTTATTTCATATATAAATATTTCATTTTCAACATTCACTTTGAAATTCTCCTTTTTACATTCCAATATTTCATATGGTATTTAAAATACCAAATAACATGACCAGTGTCATCATAATCAATCACAAATTATATATCACATCATATATCACAATATATGAAAACAAACAGTATTATAATATTGAGGAATCCAGTTAGATCCCTCTAACTTGTTTCCCTGCATCACAGATCTTAAACAACATAAATAACGTTGATTTCATTTCAATATGAAATATTCTGATAAACAGAATCAATATTTGATTAACGATTTATATATATGTCGTTATCTATAATTTCAACCAATACATCAGCAATTCAACCAAACAATCAACACAGAACAATCAATCATCATTTATCAATACTAGATTATATTTATAAAAATATAAACTGTACAGAATTAGTGAGATTTACTCATATTGGAAGATCATCATTAAATAACGATAATTGTCGGTTGATTCAGGCAGACAATTTATTTCGCTATAAAATGTAACGAGCTCCAATTCACTCCCAGTCAGTTCCATTGTGTAGTGTCCGTCCATAGATCCTAAAGGATCCTGTTTTGTTTGATTTTGTTTATGTATGAATTAGATATGATATAAACAAGTTAATATACATTCGTTAATTGAATAAAAGATAAATTAACTGGCTCTTGGGCCATAACCATTATTTCGGCAGCCCATTTACTTTCTGAAGACCCAGACCCGCAAAAGATATTTTCCTCCTTCTTCACCGAAGACAAACCCGTAACATCCTCATGGCCATTTTCGATGCTTTATCCACCGAAATGCTCCTCCTCCTCTCAACCATTCTAGAAACCGTTGTTGCCATTCTTCTTCTCGAACTCACCTCTATCAACTCATCCCCGTTTCACTCATCTCGCACCCCAATATTCTGCCGCGATCTTGAGCTCCAAAGCTCGGCTAAGGGGAGGTATCGACAGCTATATGCACCGAAAACTCCAGAAATCCGCATGCAAGTGCGGTTTTACTTCCTTAATCCAAAAACAAACTTCATTCCAACCAACGTTGTTCTGATCTCCATGATTTGGTAACCCTAGGCTGCTGCGCCTATTTTCCGAGCTCGTGATCATGCTGCGAGTTGGATGAAACATACACGAAGTCGAAGAGGGTGATTACCCGAACCCAAATATATAAATTATGTGATTTATAAGAACTTATTTGATTTTTAATGATTTTAGGAAGTCATGATTTTTTTTATTTTTTTTGAGGAGGAATACTGCGGCTATGGACATCGTCGACCATCGGGAAAATGTTTTTGTTAGGGTTAAGGGATTGGTGGATATTTATAGATAATAAATATTGATTTTTTATTCAATTTTAATATTCTATTTTAATCTATCGCTATTTGTATTCATCTTTAAAAATCCCTATAATCACATATGATATCCCAAAATCATGAAAATGGACATACAACTAGAGTTCGACATTACAAACCCAACGAAACTAGTTTCGTCGAATTCCGACTCCATTTGCTCACATAGCGTATTTTTAAAGGTTAAATTATCAACTGTTTTTTACATTACGGAAATTGAAATCTAATAATAATTTGATATTACGGATCTAACAAAATAGGTTTCATCGGAAACGGAGATCGTTTGCAAAACTGGCTATTTTTTAGGCTTTAAATAAACCAATATAAATATAAATATATTTAAAAATAATTAAATTAAATATTAATATATTAATATTATTGTATATATATTCACATACGATATCATATAACCCTAACATAAATATATCAGGATTTATAACTCGATATTTCAAAATTCCAGATTATATCGATATTCAATTTATATTAAAATCCTTTTATAATATCAATAAATCGATATAAATTATAAAGGAATTCCATAGCGACTTTTCTTAAATTTGATTTGGACATAAATCACAATCTACACGACGAAATCTCGATTTTTCTTTTCCATTAGAAAAATATACTTCACCAGCTCCGAACTTTTCTTGTTTCACAGAAATCCGGCTTAAAACGGATTTTGTATATTCATTTAAAGTTCGAATCGCCAAATAACGAACTGCTGCGCCATTTCGAGCTCGATTCTAATTGTATTATTATTATACGTTCAAACTTCGTTTAAATAATATATTCATTAATATAATTCAACTCTAAACTGAATTATATATTTTAAATTGTCCGATTCACACAATATTGTCAATTCCACTATTTCCGACTATTTTGGAAATAAATATATTCTTCTATTATTTATATTAATTAAATATTATTTAATTAAACAACCATTAAATTTTCTAAACCATTATTTAAATAATTAAATAATTTAATTATTATACTGTAAAAATACGGGACATTACATTCTTCCCCCCTTGAAATAATTTCGTCCTCGAAATTGCTAAGGTAGAAAACAAACCCTATTAACTGGGTTAAAAATTTATTTGTTTACCATTAACTTCAATTTTAACTGAATCAAGTAATTTTTGTTTAGATATTAATTTATTCCAATTACTAAAATTTTCAAAAATTCTGAAAATTTTCTAACACCTTAAAATTTCGGAAATTTTTTGCCAACACCTCCTTTGTACGGGTCAATCGGTACAACTACAACTCGCCTCTCTAGGCCTTCCCCAACCCAAAAGAAAATCATAACGCCAAACAGGCTCATAAACTCACCAAACTCTTATACAAATAAACTTGTACCTTTTTGTCAGGCATATCATTATATCATTTCCATCTGCTGCCAGTTCTGCATATACCAATATCATCCCGATAAATCTCCAATCAGTTTTTATCCTCAAACCCAACCATTTTCTTATACCTAAGTAGAATTTCATTTCAAACTAAAGTTCCATTCTCGATTTTCAATTTCTTAACTTATCAATCCAATACACTTTCGGATTCCTATTTAATTTGGTTTCAATTCAAACAATTCCTTCCTGGGAGTTTTAAACCACTTAGTTTTTTTTTAATAACCAAATATTTCTTTATGGAATTCAAACCAACTTGCTTTTCTCAAAACAATTCAAAAACAAAATCTTTGGTAGTAATTCGTCACTTAGCAATTCGAAAATGAACACCGATGATGTCATGATCATCATCGGAATTTATTTTCCAGCGATCAAAGTGAGTCCAATACTATATCACTTTCAAAACCATATCTAAACACTTCCATTTTGAAATTCATTTCAAAATACCATTTACAATGCTTTTAAACAATTTAAAATCTCCTATGATTTTAAAATTCTCATATATTTAATCCAAATTCATTTACAAACACTTTTCCAACTTTCTAGAGTTATAATTTCAATTCTGATTTAATTCATCTGATTCCATATACTACACTTATATAAATTCTGATTGGTTATTTACATAACCATTTTAATTCATAATCTTACTCGATTATAATAACAACCAATATATCCAATATATTATAATAATTCCAATATAAATATTTTATATCAAAATATAATTTGGGCAAAATTATTTCGTTTACCCTCTTTTCAAAACATATCATGTCGGTTCATCGTATTCAAGCGTTTATAAACCCCTACCGATATAGTGGATCAAACTGATCGACCAGAATTCATAAACAACTCAACCAATAAAACTCCACAATATAAAACCATTTCTATGTCAAAAAACAAATACGCGCTCATATATATACAATCAAACTCAATCTAGGGTATAACTAACCCCATCTC
Source organism: Allium sativum (assembly GCA_030737875.1). Taxonomy (NCBI): domain Eukaryota; kingdom Viridiplantae; phylum Streptophyta; class Magnoliopsida; order Asparagales; family Amaryllidaceae; genus Allium; species Allium sativum. The sequence goes on from CM060913.1 coordinate 826,829,402, forward strand.
TACTGAGTCACACCACAGAGCCAAGGTAATCACTTAACCTTTAGCTTTGATACCACTGTAACGACCCAGGTTTTCGCGATCCTGGTTATTGAGATAAACTCAATATCGACTATCTAAGCATCGGAAATACCGGATAGTCCATGAAAGAAATTAGAGGGTGAGAACAGATAAGATAGAAACTTAGAATAGAAGAAGAAGAACATACAACATCAGAGTAAACACGAATCTCACAACGGAACGAATAAAATATAGTATACAACATAACTTTGAAATACAAATCTGTATTTATATACTAGAGTACAATACTTACATCACAACGAAAATAAATGCTAACTATATAATCATGAAGCCTCCTGCTCCCTCTCTTCTCGTATATCTGTAAAAATCTTGACTACTTGACTGCCTATACAAAATTGGGCACCCAAGAGTTTAGGGAAAACAAAACAAAATAAACTCTGGGCTAGTCATAGGACTGGTGTGAGTAAAACCATTTAAAATAGTTTGAGCAATTAAACGATATCTCATAAGATCATGCCGTATAACGGAACGGGTTTTTCCCTTATGAGAATCCAAAACACTTGGTCCAACATTCAAAAACATTTTGAAAGGAACGATAATCTTTATATCAAACTCATTTGATATTATAATAATGTCTATCAACCACAATAATAACCATCTACAAATCACAAATTGATTTCTCCAAACATATCACGGGTAAACAGCTAAGAGAAACGAATTCCTCCGCCACCAAACGTAAATACGTTGGAAGAGATCAACTTACGCGATCTATTAAATATACTCCGTCATACATTCTTCCATACAGGTTGTCTTGGGACTGGACAGACTGAAGGCACTATTCTGTAAATAGGACAACCCTTGCATAACTCCATCTTCAATTATCTTCATCATATTTGATCGCAACCTAACGCCCATACAGAGTGGCTTTCAGATAATGAATCTGATCTCGGTCTCTCCGTATTGAAGACGGAAAAATGGTCAAAAACTTTGATAGTCGGTGATTTAACTATCAAAGAAAAACATCTGTACAAACAACGGTCATATTCCCAAATAGAAATCTTACAGATCAATAATCATTTCATTTCCCAATTTCCCATTTATCGTTTTCATATATTCATAAATTCCTTATTTTCTAATATTAGAAAATATACGTTATTAACTTTGGAAAATGTTTCCATTTCTGATTCATGCATCAATATCTTCCCTCCTCTATCAGTCTCTAACAGTAAACTAGTAAGAGAACAACTTCCCAAATATAAACCCCGAAGGCCGAAACCAACATCAGATCAACACACAGAAAGCTATTCAACTCGACTAATTTCCAGTCAGTTTCTAATTTCAGTAATTCCATTTAAATTCCTAATTCAAACCCCAAATTCCTTTGTAATATTTTATTTGAAAAATATTTATTTTAATATAATTTTTCACCTAGAATGTGAATAATATTTCTTTATATAATCAAAACAGTTTGATTTCGTATTTAAAAACAATATATCAAACCCAAATTCTATTTTTATTTTTATTTGTAGAATTATTCATAAAAATCTTATTTATAACTCCCTTTATATAATTCTATTTATTCTATACAAAGCCTTTTATATAATTCTATTCATTTCCCATTTATCTCCTTAATTATATTTTTCTAATATTTGTTATCCAAATATTACCTTTTATAATATCCTATTTATTTCATATATAAATATTTCATTTTCAATATTCACTTTAAAATTTTCCTTTTTACATTCCAGTATTTCATATGCTATTTAAAATACCAAATAACATGACCAGTGTCATCATAATCAATCACAGATTATATATCACATCATATATCACAATATATGAAAAAAAACAGTATTATAATATTGAGGAATCCAGCTGGATCCCTTCAACCTGTTTCCCTGCATCACTGATATTAAACAACATAAATAACATTGATTTCATTTCAATATAAAATATTCTGATAAACATAAACAATATTTGATTAACGGAGTGTGTGTATATATATATATATATATATCGTTATCAATAATTTCAACCAATACATCAGCAATTCAACCAAACAATCAACACACACCAATCAATCATCATTTATCAATACTAGATTATATTTATAAAAATACAAACTGTACAGAATTAGTGAGATTTACTCACATTGGACGATCATCATTAAATAACGATAATTTTTGGTTGATTCAGACAGACAATTTATTTTGCTATAAATTGTAACGTGCTCCAATTCACTCCCAGTTAGTTTCATTGTGTAGTGTCTGTTCATACGATCCCAGCGGATCCTGTTTTGTTCGATTTCGTTTACGTATGAATTAGATATGATATAAACAAGTTAATATACATTCATTAATTAAATAAAAGTTAAATTAATTGGCTCTTGGGCCTTAACCTTTATTTCGGCGGCCCGTTTACTTTCTGAAGACCCAGACCCGCAAAAGATATTTTCCTCCTTCTTCCCCGAAGACAAACCCGTAACATCCTCTTGGCCATTTTCGATGCTTTCTCCACCGAACTACTCCTCCTCCTCTCAACCATTCTAGAAATCGTTGTTGCCATTCTTCTTCTCGACCTCACCACTATCAACTCATCCCCGTTTCACTCATCTCGAACCCCAATATTCTTCCGTGATCTTGAGCTCTAAAGCTCGGCTACAGGGAAGGTATCGACAGCTATATGCACCGAAAACTCCAGAAATCTGCAAACAAGTGCGGTTTTACTTCCTCAATCCAAAAACAAACTTCATTCCAACCAACTTTTTCTGATCTCCACGATTTGGTTACCCTAGGTTACTGCGCCTATTTTCCGAGCTCGCGATCATGCTGCCAGTTTGATGAAACATACACGAAGTCGAAGAGGGTGATTACCCGAATCCAAATATGTAAATTATGTGACTTATAAGAACTTATTTGATTTTTACTGATTTTAGGAAGTCACGATTTTTTTTTGTTTGAGGAGGAATACTGTGGCTATGGACATCGTTGACTATCGGGAAAATGTTTTTGTTAGGGTTAAGGGATTGGTGGATATTTATAGATAATAAATATTAAATTTTTTATTCGATTTTAATATTCTATTTTAATCTATTGCTATTTATATTCATCTTTAAAAATACCTATAATCACATATGATATCCAAAAATCATGAAAATGGATATACAACTAGAGTTTGACATTACGGACCCAACGAAACTAGTTTCGTCGAATTCTGACTCTGTTTGCTCACACAGTGTATTTTTAAAGGTCAAATTATCAACTGTTTTTCAAATTAAAAATTCGTACGGCAACATATTGATCCCAAAAATCACGGGAATTGAAATCTAACAATAATTTGATATTACGGATCTAACAAAATTGGTTTCATCCGAAATGGAGGTCGTTTGCAAAACTGGCTATTTTTAAAGCTTTAAATAAACCAATTTAAATATAAATATATTTAAAAATAATTAAATTAAATATTAATAAATTAATATTATCGTATATATATTCACATAGGTTATCATATAACCCCAAAATAAATATATCAGGATTTATAACTCGATATTTCAAAATTCCAGATTATATCGATATTCAATTTATATTGAAATCCTTTTATAATATAAATAAATCGATATAAATTATAAAGGAATTCCATAGTGACTTTTCTAAAATTTGATTTGGACACAACTCACAATCTACACGACGAAATCTCGATTTTTCTCTTTCATTAGAAAAATATACTTCACCAGCTCCGAATGTTTCTTATTTCACAGAAATCTGGCATAAAACGGATTTTGTATATTCATTTAAAATTCGAATCACCAAATTACGAACTGCCGCGCCACTTCGAGCTCGATTATAATTATATTATAATTATACGTTCAAACTTTGTTTGAATGATATATTCGTTAATATATTTCAACTCTAAACTGAATTATATATTTTAAATTGTACAATTCACACAATATTGTCAATTCCACTATTTTCGACTATTTCGAAAATAAATATATTCTTATATTATTTATATTAATTAAATATTAAATATTATTTAATTAAACAACCATTAAATTTTTTAAGCCATTATATAAATAATTAAATTAATTAATTATTATACCGTAAAAATACGGGACATTACATTGTGGATTGCAGACCTTGGGCCACAATCTAGAGAATATCATGTTGTGGGCTTATTAATAAACTTAATGGGTTAAGTTATATATCTAGAATTAATAAGCAAGAGGAACTTGGTAACTTAATTAAGAATTCAATGTGAATAGGAACAACCAAGTTAAATGGAAACCTAATGAGGTAAGGCAAGCGCGTAAAAGAATGTTTAACATAGGGTCTAACGACATATTAAAGTAAGGTGCTTGGACTAGTCCGAACGTTTGAGGGTGAATAACCTAACGGGGTAGATCATCATGGTGTTATAAGGCACGAGGGGAGCGCACATTCATTTGATTGTTCTGACAGCTCTGAACGACTGGAAGGGGAAGCACGCGGCTTCCTGAGATACATAAGGTGCTCCTAGTAGTCCTCTATGCGGGGGAAAATGCTTAGGCTGTGCTCGCAGTGGTTGGGTCTACGCGTAACTACTAGGTGGGTGGGCCTTGACTACAAAAGTAGCTATGCAGTCAGAATGCTGTGATGCGGTGACACTAGGGTGATTCGGTGGTTGCCACAACATGGAGGCGAAGGTTCACGCCCAACAAGGATAGTAGATCGTCGGATACCCGTCATCGGCAGCCCGTGGGATGCGGAAAGACTAGAGCTAAAACCAATAGACCATTGACCCTTCACTATCGGGGTACGGTGGTTGAGGGAAGATGCCAAGTGGATGTTTAGATTGTTTTTTTAGGGGCAATCGTTTAGCTCTTGTAGGCTTTACTAGTTGAGGGAGGGGCCGAGGTGGGGCCATAGCCACCGTGAAAACAAACCATGTGAATATTTGTATATCGAGGCTCTAAAAGACGGGCCTGTACAAATATGGAAAAGCTCCCGACCGAGTTCCCTGTTTCTTATATCGCCCTGCCACGGAACTCGGTGCACATTAGAGGACGTGTGCTTAAGGCATCGAGCTAAAATTGAAGATACGTATGTGGGATAGTCTAGATACATGCATGTCGGCTCTGGGTGGTGTATTGTAGACTTGAGGGCATTACTCCAGTACGAATTCTGATTCGATCGACGATGGCAGTCTGTACACTTACATAGCGTAGTAATGACAGATATATGCGGAATGTAACATTGTTATGTGGAGATCCGTACGTCACTCCGGCGTAGGATGAGGGACTGCGTTCCCTGACATTATGTTAGAGACCGTGTGAGTGGGGTACCGTGGGGTGTACCTCAGTATTAAGGGGTAGCTACATATATAATGTATTAGGTTAATCCACTGGGAAGTAAATGGGTACGACGTGTGTGTAAGCCTTGAGTGTTGTTAACCCAAGTAACCTAATAAATAAGAAAATATGACTAAATGGTATATGTAGTGTTATCCAAAGTGTATAATTTAAATCCAGTCACCAGAACTTGTGTTCTGACCCCCTCCTCATAACATACTCGCATGTTTGATTTGTGGCAGAGACATGATAGCCTTGGGTACTGGTTAGGCAATATTATTAATATGGTAAGGTTATATTTTTATTATGTTATATTTTGTCCATTTCGCTGTGAGATATTTTATGAGCTCTGACATGTTTTATGTCTCTATCTTTTCTACAAGATACCAGAGCACAACAACTTGAGTTTCGATAGATTGAAATTTTGAAAAAAATTCGGTCTATCGGAATTCGGGATGTTACATCTGGTATCAGAGCGAGGCTTAGGATTCATGTATAAATAGTGAATGAACGTATTTGTATTTTTAAAAATATAAATATATTATATATATATATCTAGATCTAGATCTAGATAGAAACCCACTAAATAGAAAGAGTATAAAGTGGTAAGAAATGGGATGTTTGCTTTGTACACTAAAGGAATATGGAAATTTGAGACCCTTAGGTAATTTGGGTGGAGAGTGTACAATGTACTTTGTATGGAAGGAAAGTGAATCCCATTTGATTAGTATTTTGGATTAGTGGTCTTGAATACCTTATAAATTGGAAAAGGTTGAAAACAAAAAAAAGGATTAGGAATATACATAGTTGAGAGAATTGACCTTGTGGAGTGTCTAGGAAAGCCTAGAAAATTGGAAACCCGCTTTGAGTCTAACCCCATTGTTAAATTTTAAGAACTTGAAATCATAAAAGTTTTGGGAAAATGGTTTATGGTGTTTTCAAGTTTTAATCTTAAAGGTTATAGTTTTAAATATGTAAAATATACATATGGGTTTTGAATTAAAATGGGGTATATTTTTTAAATAGTGACTTTTTTCGAAAACTTTATCTAAGGTAAAATTCTCTTAGTAAAAGGTGCATATTATGGAGCATGTATAGCTCGCTAGTTTTCTTGTTATATTTCATACAAGCATCTTTAATAAAGGAAATTTTGAAGTCTCTATTCTTATGATAATCCTTTTTGATAAATTATGTTAGGTGGACAAAATAGTCATAGGAATTAAGAATAAAGTGGATGTTTGCACCTTGTAGTAAGAACCTGAACCAACCTTATAGGTAAAGTCATAAACCTAATTGAGGAATTGTTGTCCTTATCTACTCCAGTTTTTGTGATTTAAAAGAAAAATGATTTACATTTTTGATGACATGTCTTATGGTTTGGAAAAAGTAAGTTTTCATGAGGAAATTAAAGTTTCGACACTTTTGAGTTTTTGGAAGAAAGAGTTAAATGGAAAGGGCCAAACCGTATTTTAAAAATATGGTGTAGGTAAGGATCAGTGTTTAGGAAGGAGGGAAAAAGTTATGAGGCTATGAAGTAAATAGCGTGAATTATCTTGGAATAATATTAAGTTCCCGTAGAATGCGTAAGCATTGAAAATCCTAGGATGTTGCTTGAAATAATTATCGGTACACAGCTAGGACTAGTGGCGACCACTGTATAGTAAAAAGGGCAAGTAAGTTTTTAGATAATGTTGCTAATTCTCACGTTAGGGGTAAAACCCGTTATTACAATTCTGTTGGGATCTTTCCATTATTTTTTTCTTACTGGGTAATTAGGGTAACACCTGAGCCCGTTGTGGATACCATAGTTTGCACTTTTCTGTCTGAGGGGAACATACTCCCAAGATTCTTGGCCCTTAGTAGTAGCTATGTAGGGTGTATGTTCTCCTGTTTTAATTGAAAGACTAGAAGACTTATTTAAATTTAAACTTATATCAGATGATTAAATATGCTAAGAAAAGAGAAATGGTACAACTAATAATGAAACAGAAAAGTCAGTAAAGCAAAAAAAATGGAAAATTATGAGAAAAGATGGATAAGAAAATAAAAATTTCCAAGATAATATGAAAAGAAAATCAGTAACAAAGAAAATTTTCTTATGTGGGTTGTGCTTGGATAGGAAAAATAAGGGAATCTTTATAAATAGTTACATAAAATCCAAGTATGGTTAGAAAAAGGTTGAAAAAAACAATGGAAGATGCGAATTTTTCTGTTTTCCACCTTTTTGTAACATAAGAAATCGAATTTAGAAAATTAGATTTTTACGAAATTCGAAAAATAAAGTTGGTTGGTAGGATTTTGGATGCAACGATTGGATGAATTACGCTCTTAATCAGTACGAGTGTGGGAAAACTTGGATGAAAATATATTTTTATTTTTAAAATATTGCATTCATGTAGAACTGCCAGTATATCTAGGAGGTGAGCATCATGTTTTAAAAGGATTTTTGAAAAATTTGCATATATATAGGAGGTACTGCTTAGGCATACATGCATTATTATGTTGTATTTCACTTTGCGTAAGTGAACAATGTTTGCAAAATTGGATGCACACATGGTGGATGTATATTATGCGAGGGGTTAATTGATTTTACCCTCATCAAATTTCGGGGATGAAATTTTCTAAGGGTAGGAGAATGTAACACCTTGCATTTTTAACTCAAGATAATAAAATAAGGATAACTTATTTAAATATTCAGAATTACGTAAAAAGGACTGTGCCATTGCGTCCATCTCGAAATTCTGGTCAAGATAAACACCTGGTTTGCGTAAAACGGACAACTATGAAGTTATGAGCATTAGGAGTCTGTATACATATAAGGAACTTATATGTATATATATTAAATAAATATATCCAAAAAATTCGAAAATCAGTTCAAAAATCAAAATTCACGATCGAGCGGGAAATCTGGAGGGAAAATGTCCCGTTGGGGGTCGACCAGGGGGGTCGACCCACCCCAAGGGGGGTCGACCCCACCACGGATCTGGAATTTTCTTCTGACGTGGTCGGTTTTGATATTTTTGATTTAGATCTAAGGGTCCTGGTTTCTTTGATAGACTTATAAATAAGACCCTGGAGCTAACCCTAAACCTCATATTTCTGAGGCTACGCTGAAGCTCCGCCATTCCTTTCCCTATCCTCAAATCTATTCAGAAAATTAAGATTTCTAGTTTTGGAAAAATTCTGAATCCAGATCTGAACGAAAGGAATGTGTGTTTGTAAAGAGGTGTTCAGATCTCTTATCAAAGTGAGGTAATTTTCTAGATCTGGTCTATTTCAATTCTCTTTTCTTTCTCTCCTTTTTCTTTTATTAAAAATAGTCAATCCATGGTTATTTGGTTCTGAATCTAATTAGGGGAAAACCATGGAAGATTAGATCTGGACCAGATCTAGGATTTGTAAAGCTTATGAGGTGAGTGGGTTTAAGCTATATCATTTAGAAAATAATATGTTATCGTTTACCATTCCCCATTTTGTATAATCGAATTTGCTAGAATAATTAAGAATTACTATTATAACAAGTTGTTGTGTTGATATGAATAATTCATATGTTGAATCAGTTAAAGTGTTGGAATGATTACATGTTGAAAAACAAACTTGTCAGAATATGGGTAATGACTACTGTTGTTATAATCACATGATTCACTTGTGGTATATTATTGAGTAAATGACATGCTTAACTTGTTGGATTTGAATAATTACCCAATTAAATGTTTACATGTCAAAATAGAATTAAACACATGTTAAAAAGGACATATGACAAAATATAGGCATAATTGGACGACATGTAAATTAGATTATGGTAAACTAGATTACAGTAAAAAGGATAATATGCCTAAAATTCACATGAATAGGAATAATTGTTAAAGAACGAACATGCCTAGATTTATAGTAATTTGACACTGTAACGCTCTTAGACACGAGGTTAGATTGCACTTCTGATAGAAGTCTTCCCGGAACCGCCCGGCATATCCAGCATTCACAAGTGGTAAATATAATGTGAGGGGTCTAAGTGCATAATTAAAACATGCAATGGTACTAAGACACGAGGTTAAGTCAACTTGTGGTAGAAGTCTGCCCGGACCCGCTCGGCAAATCCAGCATCCACAAGTATAGACTTAATGTGAGTGGTCTGGTGCATAAATATATATATATATATAAGATATATGTATCTAACCAAATATGAATAAATGGCAATGATGGTAATTAAATGTCTAGAAAATAAGAAAGGAAGGGATGTAATGGATTGAGTTAGGGTGATGCGAAGGAAAAGTGATGTATTTCCCTAAATGACCTATTTTTTAGAACATGGTTGCAAGTAAGCCACAATCAATAAAGTAAGGAAAAGGAGAGAAACACTTGCCACCATGGATTTAGAATGAAATACATTATGAAAATAAATCACCGATACCTTCTATACATCATACTGTTAAGGTGCATGAAGTGTTTTCCTTAATCAAAATTAGAAACATATATTACAGTGAATGAAGAATACTGGAATACAACAGTAAAAGAAAATGGTTTCAAATGGGTAATGATAATCACTTATTATAAATAATTAACATTAATGAAAATGTTGTATAATAGGTAGACTTGTCCTAGGGATAAGTGAAGATTTTAACTTAGGTTATAATAAACTAATAAGGAAATGGGATAACTGGTGAAATGAGATAAGGGACACTTAATTGTAAATTAAGTAATCAGTATATAGGGAAAGCTGGAAACCAGTTGAAAAAAGGGAAAATATTTGGAATATAAGAATTTGTACTTAATTATAAATTAAGTAATCTGTAAACTTGGAAGTCTGAAACCCGCCGATAAGAATAACAAGTTTAGACTTGTCCTAGGGACAAGAGGAAATTATAACATAAGTTATAATAAATGGGTAGAGAAACTTATTAATGGGCCTTAGTTATGAGAACTAAGTTAATAAGTAAACAACGATAAGTTATAGTGACGGTGTAAATTGAATTCATGATTAAATGTGAAAGGATGAGGAAACTTATAAAATGAAATAAGTTATATTTAATCATAAATGGTAAGTGACATATTAATTAAAAAACATGTGAATTGGGATTAATTAATTACGTATTAAGTAGAACATGTTATTGTAATGATGAAATAGAGCAAGAATATAAAAGAGATTGTGGATTACAGACCTTAGGCTACAATCTAGAGAATAACATGTTGTGGGCTTATTAATAAACTTAATGGGTTAAGTTATATAACTGGAATTAATAAGCAAGAGGAACTTGGTAACTTGATTAAGAATTCAATGTGAATGGGAATAACCAAGTTAAATGGAAATATGATGAGGTAAGGAAAGCGCGTAAAAGAATGTTTAGACATAGGGTCTAACAACATATTAAAGGGTGACGCTTGGACAAGTCCCCACGTTTGAGGGTGAATAACCCAACGGGGTAGATCATCGTGGTGTTATAAGGCACGAAGAAAGCGCACATTCATCTGATTGTTCTGACATCTCCGAGGGATTGGAAGGGAAAGCACGCGGCTTCCAGAGATACGTAAGGTGCTCCTAGTAGTCCTCTGTGCAGTGGCAGATGCTTAGGATGTGCTCACAGGGGTTGGGTCTATGTGTAACTACTAGGTGGGTGGGCCTTGACTGCAAAAGTAGCTATGCAGTCAGAATGCAATGATGCGGTGACACTATGGTGATTCGGCAGTTTCCTCAACGGGGAGGCGAAGGGTAACGACCAACAAGGATAGTAGATCATCGGATACCCGTCATCGGCAACCAATGGGATGCAGAAAGACAAGAGCAAAAACCAATAGACCATTCACCCTTCACTATCGGGGTACGGTGGTTGAGAGAAGATGCCAAATGGATGCTTAGATTGTTTCTTTAAGGGCAGTCGTTTAGCTCTTGTAGTCTTTACTAGTTGAGGGAGGGGACGAGGTGGGGCCATAGCCATCGTGAAAACAAACCTTAGGAATATCTGTATATAGAGGCTCTTAAAGACGGGCTTGTATAGATATGGAAAAGCTCCAGGCGGAGTTCCGTGTTTCTTGTATCGCCCTGCCACGGAACTGGTGCACATTAGAGGACGTGTAGTTAGGCATCGAGCTACAATTGAAGATACATATGTGGGATAGTCTAGATACATGCATGTCGGCTCTGGGTGGTGTATCGTATACTTGAGGGCACTACTCCAGTATGAATTCCGATTCGATCGACGATGGCAGTCTATACGCTTACGTAGCGTAGTAATGACAGATATATGTGGAATGTAACATTGTTATGTGGAGATCCATACGTCACTCCAACGTAGGATGAGGGACTACATTCGCTAACATTATGTTAGAGACCGTGTGAGTGGGGTACCATGGGGTGTACCTCAGTATTGAGGGGTAGGTACATATATACTGTATTAGGTTAATCCACTGGGAAGTAAATGGTTACGACGTGTGTGTAAGCCTTGAGTGTTGTTAACCCAAGTAAGCTAATAAATTAGAAAATATGACTGAATGGTATATGTAGTGTTATCCAAAGTGTATAATTTAAATCCAGTCACCAGAACTAGTGTTCTGACCCCCTCCTCATAACATACTCGCATGTTAGATTTGTGGCAGAGACATGATAGCCTTGGGTACTGGTTAGGCACTATTATTAATACGGTAAGGCTATATTTTGATTATATTATATTTTGTCCATTCCACTGTGAGATATTTTCTGAGCTCTGACATGTTTTATATCTCTATCTTTTCTGCAAGATACCAGAGCACAACAACTTGAGATTCGATAGATTGGAATTTTAAAAAAATGGGTCTGTCGGAATTCGGGTTGTTACACCTGCACTAAACAAGAGGAGAAGTGCGCTGGAAGGTGTGCCAGGCAGCTATAGATGATCATTGAGGTAGGTAAACACAAGCAGAACCTGTCATCAATCTCACAGCGCAAGGATAAAATATAATAGAACATATACAACATGTAATATTAGTCAAGCATATTTGAGCAGAAATCTCAAATTTTCAAAACAACAAGAAAATATATCCTTACACTAGGATTGCAACATATGTATGTACAAATTTGCCTCACTACAGCACTCAGAGTAGAATAACAAACAACGGAAACCCAAATATTATATAGTAAGAGAGATAGTATGTCAGCCTCGTGCTCGTCTCCGAACTGCTATATCGTCTTTACTAAGCTATCACTTGTCACCTGCCACCTAGTCTGCATATCTAAAATTGGATGAACAGCCTAAGGTAATAATAGGGAAACATAAAACCTTGAGTCAGACAATATTCTTAGTGACGATAAAACAGATAACAAACTTCAACAATAAAATATATGAGAATGGGTAAATAAACTAACTAATTTACCCGCAACATTAGAGAAGAACGCAACTTCCATCTTCCCCACATCGGACAGTGATAGCCTTTACAATCCATAACATCCAAGGTAACAACAATTTGTCCGTGGAAACCAAAACAACCACTAATAGCATTCATAACATCCAGATTACATACGTCTCACACAGACAATCCTAATCGAGTTTAACATCACTCAAGTACTCTCTCCAGAGACCTATACCAATATTAGTCAAGCACTCAAGGAACATCTCCCTCGACTTTGGATAATCCACGTGAGATGGTACAAACAGAACAACCAATCGTCCATGACTGACTCTGGCTATCTCCTCCAATCCTGCTTCGAAGCTACCATTAATCGTATGACGGCCAACCTTGCCACATGTCAAGGGCTAATGGTAACCCCGGTTCTAGCAAAAAAAATCATTGCCTTGCAACCAATACGTACCTAGGCCTTTTCAACCGATACCCCGGGTACTCGACCTACATTCGGTCTTTTAGGTGCCCCTATTATATCCCTACTTTGAGCCTGCTAAAACCTACAACAACGATAATTCCTCGACCTTCAATATCTCTAGCCATCTTCACTTGTGACTATTCATAGGCTCAGAACACTTTGGAGCAACCATTTCTTCACATGAGATCAATACATCCTTGAGTCTCTCTTTCATATGAACTCAATACATCCTAGAGTCATTTCCACGTTCGTTGTATACAACCAACAACGAACAAATCACATCACTTTGAACATCCTCAACTGGACTCTTGTCGAAGCCACCATAATCATTGAACCAAACAACTTCAACATAAGGTTCAATATAGTCTATAACATTATCACCCCACTCAGGACACCTTTGAGTTGTCATACCATTCGTTGTTCTACACCGATTAACGAACACCTTCAACACTTCGAACATTTGTAACGACCCGGAAAATCTGAACCAATTTAAGATTTTTAAATTGGCTAAAATAATGGAATTTAAATATTTAAAATAAATATTTTAAATAATAGCGATGAAAAGTGAGTTTGAATCGACAATTGAAAACGAATATAATTAATTCTAATTATAAACAAGGCCTGAAATGGCGCTGCAGTTTCAAAAATCGAATTTAAACTATGTCGGACTGTACCGGGTGCAAAACAAAACGGATTTGAGTGAAACCAAAAATATTTAAATCTGTTAGTGAATACCTTTCTAACAAATCTGAAAAATCGAAGTTTCATAGCAGAAAGCAAAAGTTATGGCCAAATGAATTTTTAGAAAGGTCGCTATGGAATTTATATAGCCCGTGAAATTGGCCATTTTACATACGACCTCGGAATTCGACGAAACAACTTTTGTTGGATCCGGGATGTGAAGTTATTGCTAGGTTTCAAATTTCATAATTTTTGAAGCTAGTATGTGAGCGTGGCAAAGGAAAACGTGTTTTGGTCAATTACAGTTAAATTGGATCGACCAGAAATGGGCCTTTTTGCAAACAGTCTCAGAATTCGATGAAACTAGTTTTTTTGGGACCGTATCATCAAAAACTAGCCAGATTTATTTTTCTGGAATTTTTCGAATCAGTTTATGGCCCTGGAAAATTGAAATGCACGTTCAAATCGAATATTGAATGTTTTATATTTTAATTTGAAGGAAAACTGACTGAAACCGTCGAATGAGCCTACGAAACATATCCCATTGTGTTCGGAATGGGGGTAGAACACTAGGGACGATAGTCGTTGGGTTTGGATTCGTTTTCGTGTGTGAAAGGGGGTATTTTCGAAAATTAAAAATTTATAAATATAAAAAAATTATCTCATTGGCCAGTTATTTTTTACTCTCTCTCTCCCCGATTGGTACTGCGCGCGACGGAAGGCAGGTCACCACATTCTCTCTTCGATTTCTCCCTCGTTTCACAATGAAATCGAGTGATTCTTAATTCATTTCAAAGCTCTTCGTCTCCTCTTTAAATCCATCTAAGGTTTGTTAGTTATCATCAAGTGAGGAGGGAGGTACGAGTCCTCAAAGTCAGTGACTTCGGAGCGCCACCGAGCCTTCATGGCGCCACCGAACTGAGCGAGACCGCCGGCGCCGGGAAGGTGTTTCGAAGCTCTTCGATGTTGTGTGAGCCGATTCTCCTATCGCGCAACAGTTTGATCGAAAGATCAAAACCTAGTTTTGAACAATCGTGAAAGGTGGGTCCTTTATTACATCTGAACTTTGAAAAATCATATCTTTTTTGTTTCTTGACGAAATTCGATGAAACAGGAAACATCGTGACCGTATGGACGTCTTCTACATTTTAGAAGAGACCGCATATTTTTCTGAGCCTTCTGCTATTTTTGGTGGAGTGGAACCCAATGTGAGATTTCTAATTTATAAACGATATGGAAAACGACGATGTATAAATTATATAGTCGATGTATGAGTTATATAAGCGTTGTACACCTCATGTATAAGCGTTGTATAAGTTGTACGTTCGATGTATAAGTTGTATATGCGTTGTAAAAATTATATATGTGTTGAAATAGAAGTGAATTGCTATATATAAATAAATATATATATACAAACCCCTCGTCCACAAACCATGGACGATATTTATTGGTTGTGAAAATTGATTGATACCGAATGGTTGATTGGAATTGTTTGTGGTTGATATTGATTGATTGTGGTTGAAAAATACCCGTTTGTGGTTGAGAAATATTTGGTTGAAACCACATAGGATTAGTTTGTGGAAATGAAATAAATATATACATGCCGTCTGCGTGCGAACTAGATGCATGATTCCCCATTGTCAAAAACCGCGAGGTTTTAAGGTAGAGCGAGGAGCCGTACTAAGGACGGTCCCGGTTTTAACTACCCTGCCGTTATGCTGCCGAAATTTTGAATAATATTCATGTGTTTGAATTATTTTCATTTATTGAAACTATATTTATTCGTTGAATAGAAAACCTTCATGTGTTGAGTCGATATTCATTCGTTGAATAGAAATTCATGTGTTGAATGGTGTTCGTGTTTTAAATATAAAAATCACATTTTTATCTATATATATAAACTATAGAAAACCTTCATGTGTTGAGTCGATATTCATTCATTGAATTGAAATTCATGTGTTGAATGGTATTCATATTTTGAAATAAATTGTTTTATAATAAAAATCCTATTTTTATCACCTATAGGAACTATAGAAAATAATCGTGTTTTGAAATGAATTATTTTACAATAAAAATCACATTTTTATTATATACATGAATTGTTAAAAGTAGCAAAGTGTTGAAATAGAAGACAGTTGGATAAAAATATAATTTTTATCAAATGTATGAAAGGAATATAGCTTTGAAATTGAAAAAACGATATATATATATATATATATATATATATATATAGAATTGAAATATATCGAATAACGATGCTGCAGTTCGTATTTTGAAACCGTGATTTCAAACGATTATACCGAGAGATCTGACCATCGGATTTTCCCGAAACCACTACCGTTGGGTCCGCTTTGGAAATATCTTTCCAACGGCACCAACTTTGTAAAGATCCAACGGTTGGATTGTCTGGAATGTTTAATTCAAATCTGAAGAAAAATAGTGCCAGAATCGATTATATATATATATATATATATTTAATCGAATAACGACGCTGCAGTTCGTATTTTGAAATCGAAAATTCAAACGGTTATACTGGGAGATCCGACCGTCGGATTTTCCCGAAACTGGAACCGTTGGATTCGTTTTGAAAAGATCTTTCTAATGATGTCAATTTTGTGAAGATCCAACGGTTAGATTTTCAGATAAGTGTAAGTCAAATCTGGAGGAAAACAGCGCCACGGTCGCGTTATGGCCCGAAGCGTCGTTTTGAATAAATTGGCTATTTTAAAATAAATAAAAATAGCGATAAATCGTTATAAAATATTATAAACGATATGGATGTGAAATTTAGAAATTAACTGAAGGTTGGCTAAGTCGAATGGTTTCTTGGGTAATGATCTGATGTTGGTTTCGGCCTTCAGGGTTAATATTTGGGAAATCGCTCTCTTACTGATTGATGGTTAGTGACTAATGAATTGAAATGATGCGTATGTATGTTAGTGTTGCACTTATTTATTATATACGCGAGTTGCTCAGAAAGACCGGGTTTATCCCATTCTGAATAACTGAATCGACGATAAGAAGTCGAAGATGAAGACGGGGGTTGAAGACCGATCTTCACCTCGTTTGGATGGTCACTGAGGTCTTGATTGGGAGGCATCCCGAAATATGGATAATTAGTGGTGATCATCCAGACGTACGTGGGAATCGATGAATATGCAAGGTATTTAGTGCCTCCGGTTTCGTTCAGACCCAGAACGGACTTGTAAATGGACTGTGTGTCTGACATTGGATTTTATTCTGTGTTGATTGATCTCTATTGAATATACATCTGTTTGGCGGCGGAGAATTTATTCTTTTGCTTAACGCCCTTCTCTGAAAGGCACGAGCTCAGAGGTTGTATATCGATGGACATCAGTCGCATGGCATGAATTACTAGTGTGGCATGCCTAAGTGGCAAATGATCAAGGCTTCTGTTGAAAAGCAAAGTCTTGTGGTGATGATCAAAGCACCGCCTGTGTGGCGTAGCTTTGTGTATAACGTGAATTCGCGAGCCTCACACACCGGTATGGACCATAAACGGGAGAAGGACCTCAGGGAGGGCATGCGTTTCTTTCTAGCTTGGAGTTGTGTCGGTGTTTTTACACGGCCTGACATTTTACTTATGTGGATGATGGATAGCGAGGCGCCTCGGATATATCGGTCGATCCGGGACCAATGGAGTCATTCGTTGGCTCATTTACGCCCATAGGGCGGGGAGACGTAGTGTTCAGGCATAATAATCCACATCGGTGGACCGACCCTGACGATCCAAGGGGCAGTTGCGGCTGTTCCTAAGACATGGGCTAGATTGTCTCGAAGTCGGTAAGGACTATCTTTTGCCTTGGTTCATGACGAAAATCCAATTTCCATACGTGACTGTGCGGCTTTGATTGTATACCTATATTTGGCGACATAGTGGCATGGGACGCTCATGTCGTCTATGATTGATAGTTATGATTCAAAATTGTTTTTGAAACATATAAACACTAGTAGTAATATCGATTGCCTTTGTTTTATTCATATCAAGCATATTTTGGCCATTATAAGGTAAAACTCTATCCTCCGGTTTGCGTTGCATTGTGTGATGGGAACTGAGTCTTATAATGGCTTCATTTTTATAAAAAGCGTTGCGATGTTTAAAAGAATGATTTGTTTTAAAGGCACTGGCGATCCGATGGAGTAAACCCGTTCCACGAAAGTGGCGTGGTCCTGTGATTAGCCATATTATTAATGTGTTGAGTAGATTTCTCATACCAGTCCTTGTTACAGTCATGATGGGGGGTTCTCACCATGTGGTTTGGTGGCGAACAGTGGGCTCTTACCCCCACATGTCCCTTGCGGGGGTTGGTTGTTGTGTGCTGACAGTCGAGAGGCTGGCCGTAAAACAAGTGGTACTGGGGGACCATTGTGAGCCACGGTGGGGTTTACCTGCTGTACTGGAGGATGAAGGGATGGTTGCAAAGCCTACTGGATTTCGCGGTAACGTCACAACGTGGTTTCAGAGCTTTGGTTAAGCTTAGTTCTGGAATATAACATATGAACGAACTCGTCAGAAATAGAACCAGTAGTGTTCTAGGGCGAGTAACTCAGTACAGATAGGATCAGCAATATCTGGTATGAGTATAGCAGAATCAGAACAATTCGTTAGAGATGGGGTCAGAAGTGCCCTAGAACGAGTTGAGAGTTATATGTTTTTAAATAACGTATTTGTGATTATATATAAAGTCTGGTTTAAGAAATATGATTTTTGAATATATAAAAGATATATATTTGAAAAGTTAAGAAGGATATAGAAATTGATTTGTATGATTTTGAAAAGTTAAAAACAATTTGATTGTTGTTTGTGTTGTGTGATTGTAGATTTGATTAATTAAAATTATTAAAACGATAGTTAATTTGATCAATAAGAGAATAATGGTAGAATTTATTCATTTAAATCACACATTGAACTGATTAGAAAATAGATAGAAATATATATACATGTGCATTATATATATTTGAACAGGTATTTGGATAGCGGTTGAGTAAAGATTTTATTTGCGTGCCCGACAAATAGGTAAACCTTAATGAGTTAGATGCGAAATATTATTATATCAACTCCTGTGAATGTCATTGGATGCGGAGTGATAGTTGTTCTGTGTGAAATAATAAACGTCGCCATAAGATAGTAACAATTAATTTTGAACTACATTACATGGCATACTTCTGGAAGATAGGCATACTTCATCATATACCACATAAGCATTTGGAGCTTGTGTGACGAGGTGGAAGCTTTACCATACGAGCGAGAGGCTTGTATGGCGATGACTATATTTTACAGGTTGAACTGATGACTGATATGGACTATTGAAATTGTAACGATAAAATTGCCAGATTAATAAAAACCCCACACGGGTCTGGAGTTGACAATAACCACGTCTCTCTAGTTATTAGATACGGCACATGGGCTATTTATTTCCCACACGGGACGAGGTGACGAGGATTTATCCTCTGGAGCATTTAAAATACACACTCCCTCAGGCTTTGACAGGGTGACGAGAATTTATTCTCTGGAGTTATTATCAATACACGCTCCCCTGTAAACACCAGAATATATCACTATAAACATGTGTATGCTTATTAGGATTAATTGGGTACCTAATACGACCCAATAAATTTCCAAACCTCTCCCCGTACAAAGGAGGTTATGGCGAAATTTTTCGAAAATTCCGGGTGTTAGCCAAATTTTTAAAGAATTTGAAAATTCTCAGGAACTGAAAAGTTGGAGAATGGAAGCCAGATCGAACGTAGAGTTGATTAATCAAACCACTTTCGACTTTGTTCCTTTTCGGGGATGAAAAGTTTTAAGTGGGGGAGATTGTAATGACCCGGAAAATCTGAACCAATTTAAGATTTTTAAATTGGCTAAAATAATGGATTTTAAATATTTAAAATAAATATTTTAAATAATAGCGATGAAAAGTGAGTTTGAATCGACAATTGAAAATGAATATAATCAATTCTAATTATAAACAAGGACTGAAATGGCGCTGCAGTTTCAAAAATTGATTTCAAACTTTGTCGGACTGTACCGGGTGCAAAACAAAATGGATTTGAGTGAAACCAAAAATATTTAAATCTGTTAGTGAATACCTTTCTAACGAATCTGAAAAATCGAAGTTTCATAGCGGAAAGCAAAAGTTATGGCCAAATGAATTTTCAGAAAGGTCGCTATGGAATTTATATAGCCCGTGAAATTGGCCATTTTGCATACGACCTCGGAATTCGACGAAACCACTTTTGTTGGATCCGGGATGTGAAGTTATTGCTAGGTTTCAAATTTCATAATTTTTGAAGCTAGTATGTGAGCGTGGCAAAGGAAAACGTGTTTTGGTCAATTATAGTTAAATTGGATCGACCAGAAATGGGCCTTTTTGCAAACGGTCTCAGAATTCGACGAAACTAGTTTTGTTGGGACCGTATCGTCAAAACATTGCCAGATTTATTTTTCTGAAATTTTTCGAATCAGGTTGTGGCCCTGGCAAATTGAAATGCACGTTCAAATCGAATATTGAATGTTTTATATTTTAATTTGAAGGAAAACTGACTGAAACAGTCAAATGGGCCTATGAAACATACCCCATTGTGTTCGGAATGGGGGTAAAACGCTATGGACGACATTCGTTGGGTTTGGATTGGTGTTTGTGTGTGAAAGGGGGTATTTTCGAAAATTAAAAATTTATAAATATAAAAAAATTATCTCATTGGCCAGTTATTTTTTTCTCTCTCCCCGATTGGTACTGCACGCGACGGAAGGCAGGTCGCCACCTTCTCTCTTCGATTTCTTCCCCGTTTCACAATGAAATCGAGTGATTCTTGATTCATTTCAAAGCTTTTCGTCTCCTCTTTAAATCCATCTAAGGTTTGTTAGTTATCATCAAGTGAGGAGGGAGATACGAGTCCTCAAAGTCAGTGACTTCGGAGCGCCGCCGAGCCTTCATAGCGGCACCGAACTGAGCGAGACCGCCGGCGCTGGGAAGGTGTTTCGAAGCTCTTCGACGCTGTGTGAGCCGATTCTCCTATCGCGCAACAGTTTTATCGAAAGATCAAAACCTAGTTTTGAACCATCGTGAAAGGTGGGTCCGTTATTACGTCTGAACTTTGAAAAATCATATCTTTTTCGTTTCTTGACGAAATTCGATGAAACAGGAAACATCGTGATCGTGTGGACGTCTTCTACATTTTAGAAGAGACCGCATATTTTTCTGAGCCTTCTGCTATTTTTGGTGGAGTGGAACCCAATTTGAGATTTCTAATTTATAAACGATATGGAAAACGACGATGTATAAATTATATAGTCGATGTATGAGTTATATAAGCATTGTACACCTCATGTATAAGCGTTGTATAAGTTGTACGTTCGATGTATAAGTTGTACGTTCGATGTATAAGTTGTATGTGCGTTGTAAAAATTATATATGTGTTAAAATAGAAGTGAATTGCTATATATAAATAAATAAATATATATATATATACGCCCCTCGTCCAAAAACCATGGACGATATTTATTGGTTGTGATTGGTGTGAAAATTGATTGATAGCGAATGGTTGATTGGAATTGTTTGTGGTTGATATTGATTGATTGTGGTTGAAAAATACCCGTTTGTGGTTGAGAAATATTTGGTTGAAACCACATAGCATTAGTTTGTGGAAATGAAATAAATATATACATGCCGCCTGCGTGCGAGCTAGATGCATGATTCCCCATTGTCAAAAACCGCGAGGTTTTTAGGTAGAGCGAGGAGCCGTACTAGGGACGGTCCCGGTTTTAACTACCCTGCCGTTATGATGCCGAAATTTTGAATAATATTCATGTGTTTGAATTATTTTCATTTATTGAAACTATATTTATTCGTTGAATAGAAAACCTTCATGTGTTGAGTCGATATTCATTCGTTGAATAGAAATTCATGTGTTGAATGGTGTTCGTGTTTTAAATATAAAAATCACATTTTTATCTATATATATAAACTATAGAAAACCTTCATGTGTTAAGTCAATATTCATTCGTTGAATTGAAATTCATGTGTTGAATGGTATTCATATTTTGAAATAAATTGTTTTATAATAAAAATCCTATTTTTATCACCTATAGGAACTATAGAAAATAATCGTGTTTTGAAATGAATTGTTTTACAATAAAAATCACATTTTTATTATATACATGAATTGTTAAAAGTAGCGAAGTGTTGAAATAGAAGAAAGTTGGATAAAAATATATTTTTTATCAAATGTATGAAAGGAATATAGCTTTGAAATCGAAAAATCGATATATATATACATATAAATAAATAGAATTGAAATATATCGAATAATGACGCTGCAGTTCGTATTTTGAAACCGTGATTTCAAACGATTATACCAAGAGATCCGACCATCAGATTTTCCCGAAACCGCAACCGTTGGGTCCGCTTTGGAAATATCTTTCCAACGGCACCAACTTTGTAAAGATCCAACGGTTGGATTGTCTGGAATGTTTAATTCAAATCTGAAGGAAAATAGCGCCAGAATCGATTATATTTATATATATATATATAAGTATAATTATATTTAATCGAATAACGACGCTGCAGTTCGTATTTTGAAATCGAAAATTCAAACGGTTATACCGGGAGATCCGACCGTCGGATTTTCCCGAAACTGGAACCGTTGGATTCGTTTTGAAAAGATCTTTCTAATGATGTAAATTTTGTGAAGATCCAAGGGTTAGATTTTCAGATTTGTGTAAATCAAATCTGGAGAAAAACAGCGCCACGGCCGCGTTATGGCCCGAAGCGTCGTTTTGAATAAATTGGCTATTTTAAAATAAATAAAAATAGCGATAAATCGTTATAAAATATTATAAACGATATGGATGTGAAATTTAGAAATTAACTGAAGGTTGGATGAGTCGAATGGTTTCTTGGGTATTGATCTGATGTTGGTTTCGGCCTTCGGGGTTAATATTTGGGAAATCGCTCTCTTACTGATTGACGGTTAGTGACTAATGAACTGAAATGATGCGTATGTATGTTAGTGTTGCACTTATTTATTATATACGCGAGTTGCTCAGAAAGACCGGGTTTATCCCATTCTGAATAACTGAATCGACGATAAGAAGTCGAAGATGAAGACGGGGGTTGAAGACCGATCTTCACCTCGTTTGGATGGTCACTGAGGTCCTGATTGGGAGGCATCCCGAAATATGGATAATTAGTGGTGATCGTCCAGACGTATGTGGGAATAGATGAATATGCAAGCTATTTAGTGCCTCCGGTTTCGTTCAGGCCCAGAACGGACTTGTAAATGGACTGTGTGTCTGACATTGGATCTTATTCTGTGTTGATTGATCTCTATAGAATATACATCTGTTTGGCGGCGGAGAATTTATTCTTTTGCTTAACGCCCTTCTCTGAAACAAATGAGCTCAGAGGTTGTATATCGATGGACATCAGTCGCATGGCATGAATTGCTAGTGTGGCATGCCTAAGTGGCAAATGTCAAGGCTTCTGTTGAAAAGCAAAGTCTTGTGGTGATGATCAAAGCACCGCCTGTGTGGCGTAGCTTTGTGTATAACGTGAATTCACGAGCCTCACACCCCGGTATGGACCAGAAACGGGAGAAGGACCTCAGGGAAGGCATGCGTTTCTTTCTAGCTAGGAGTTATGTCGGTGTTTTTACACGGCCTGACATTTTACTTATGTGGATGATGGATAGCAAGGCGCCTCTAATATATCGGTCGATCCGGGACCGATGGAGTCATTCGTTGGCTCATTTACGCCCCATAGGGCGGGGAGACGTAGTGTTCAGGCATAATAATCCACATCGGTGGACCGGCCCTGACGATCCAAGGGACAGTTGCGACTGTTCCTGAGACATGGGCTAGATTGTCTCGAAGTCGGTAAGGAGTATCTTTTGCCTTGGTTCATGACGGAAATCCAATTTCCAAATACGTGACTGTGTGGCTTTGATTGTATACCTATATTTGGCGACATAGTGGCATGGGATGCTCATGTCGTCTATGATTGATAGTTATGATTCGAAATTGTTTTTGAAACATATAAACACTAGTAGTAATATCAAATGCTTTTGTTTTATTCGTATCAAGCATATTTTGGCCATTATATGGTAAAACTCTATCCTCCGGTTTGCGTTGCATTGTGTGATGGGATCTGAGTCTTATAATGACTTCATTTTTATAAAAAGCATTGCGATGTTTAAAAGAATGATTTGTTTTAAAGGCACTGGCGATCCGATGGAGTAAACCCGTTCCACGAAAGTGGCGTGGTCTTTTGATTAGCCATATTATTAATGTGTTGAGTAGATTTCTCATACCAGTCCCATGACTGACTCGTAGTTTGTTTCACTTTCAAACTCGGGTGCCCCTTTTTCTACACGGGCAGCCTTGTATTCAGGTTTAGTTGGTTCTTTCTGGATAGCTGGAGCTGAAGATGGATTCTATTATTTATCTCTTTTTATGTTGTTCAGCTCCTATTGTACATTATGTTTATTTCCGCTGTAGACATTTATGTATAGCTGAACTGTATTTGTACTAAGTATGATCCTGTATACTGTGTAACTCTGATGATTACGTTTATCCAGTATATTCTATTGTTCATTATCTGGTGTATTTAATTAATTTTGTTCTGCTATTATCTGTTTCTGTGTTATATTCCAAATTTACCCTTGTCTCCGTCAGTACGGGATTTGGGGTCGTCACAATATTCCTACTTGAATCCACTTCAAAGTCAATCCTCCCGTCCGACCGATCTCCCTGGATCGGTCTCCCAGACCAATCTCGCTGGAACGATTTCGCTAGACCGATCTCCTTGGACCGATCACTCAGGACCGATCTTCCTAGAGTGATCTCCCTAGACCGATCTCCCTAGAGCGATCTCCCAAGAACGGTCTCCCTAGACCGATTTTCCTGGACCGATCTCCCTGGACCGATCTCCCTAGAACAATCTCCCTTTTTGCTCGCTCGACCGATCTCCCTTTTTGCTCGCTCGACTGATCTCCCTTTTGGCTCGCCCGATCTCCCTTTTGGCTCGCTCGACCGATCTCCCTTTCCTATCTTGCTTTCCAAGAAAACCACCCTACGGTGCGCGACCGACCATGGATGCACGACCCAAAACCTGCACGTCCCAAGTACGACTCCAATTTCGACCAAAACTTTGCCAATCGACAAAATCGACAAAACCAACTCATCCAATTCATTCAACACAATCATGAACATGTTATGAAACCACAAACATCACCAATTTGGCCATTTCATCAATAATTATGTGAAATCCACCAAAATCATCATAAATGTAAATATGAACAAAACAATAGATCTAACTTGCATATACACATGAAATAACATTGAAATCATTAAATTAAACTTGCTAAAATAGATCATAGGGTGATTCATGAAAATGAACTTAAATGGCTAAGATCATGATAAAACACTTAAATATGATGAAAAACATGATCAAACATACATATACTTCATTGCATCCATGTGAGAGATGTAAATCACTCACCGATTTACCAAAACAAGCTAAAATTGATGAAATAAGAATCCAGACAGCAAGCACCTCGCACCAAAACCCTTGATCTGATGAATCCTTGCTCCAATTGATGTAGATCTAGCCTTTAATGGTGCAGATCTATGATTACCCTCCTTGGATTTTGTTTTTTAATGGTGGAAAGGTGTTAGAGGAAGAAGGAGCTCAAGGCCACCTAATGAGAGAACGGGGAAGTAAACTATTTCTCATACCTCTCACCCTCTATTTGTAGTTACCATCAGCCCACTAATTGGGCCTTCTCAAGTCAGCCCAATGTGGGTCAAAATCCTGAACAGCAAACTGGGAAACCTTAAAACAACAATTCCTCCCAAACCGCTGAGCCAAATCTTTAATGTAACCACTCTACGTAAAGGCAATCATCAATTCCTTTCCAATGGCACAAGTCTTGCCCTTTGATTTAACTTCCTTGTATAAAACTAACAGGGGTAAAATAGTCACAAACAAAATTGGTAAAAATTATGGACATGTCTCACATCCCCATAAGCAACATATCAAAAGATGAGAATGATCCAAACCTCAAGGAATAAAATAAAAATATTTTACGATCTTCCGGTACGTAAAATGAGGGTTGTTACAGTTCATTTGGATTTTTGAAATACCTTCATCAAGTCCGAATTATTGCTTCTATGTTCATTTTGAAGGTACATGTCACTTGGATCCACAGGACCTGGTGCCAACTATACAAGAACAAAATGTGAACAAGTAGTAAACAAGTTTTAATAAATAGTGAACCGAATGCAACACGCTTGTAATGAACAAGTTTTAACAATTTATAGAAAAAAAAATGTGTTTTTACTATATCATATGAATTAGGAATTCGCCAAGGTTTAACTCACCATATAGTTGAACTACGAATTAGCTAGGTTTTCAATCACAAACAAGAAGTAAGATGATGAAGATCCTTCCATTGTTGAACAAGTAATGAGCAAGCCAAATCTATTGTATGCAACACAAACAAAAAACAAGCAAATATTGTTTAACAATCTACCTCTAACTTCATAAGAAGATGAAGATCCTTCCATTAAGTAATTTGACGTACTTTCCTTGGAGAATTCGATTTTTTGGAAGCTTAGAAACTTAGATTTTTGGGTTTTTTAGTTTTTGGGGATTTTGGAGTAAAAGGGAGATTGGAAAAAGTGAGGAGTGAAGGGGTAGCTAGCCGCAGTTTACAGCAGCAGGTCTTCGACTAGGGCGCACCTACCAGGTGCGCCCTTGTAAACTAATGAGGGCGTGCTTGTCAAGCGCGCCCTTGTATATTTTCATGGGCGCGCTTGTCAAGCGCACCCTTGTAAATTTACAGGGGTGCACTTTGCTGGTGCACCCATCCCGAAAGTTGGTAGAAAAATTCTGCTACCTTGTCTGGAACAATCAATTTACAAACTGGAACTAAAGACAGTCGAATACAATTCATAAACTTGTAAAATGCAAACACTCACTATTGAAATGCAAATCATTCATTCATTCACCAAACTGAAAGTTCAAATCGTTCATTACATTACGAAACATTCAAACAAAATATCAAGATACATCTCCAAATATACTCTTACAAAATATCATTTGGACGGACATGTCGATCTTTTGTGCCCTTTTTGACCACATTTGCTGCAAGTATTTTGTTTACTTCCTCCCATTTTATCCATCGTACCTTTAATTCTTGTCGAGCGCAGATGTCCTATCTTTCTTTTTGATGCGGAGGCAATATGGTCGGACCACGATAGACAACCCAATATCTACTATCGGGAATTGGTTGAAAGCTTGGAGCGTAACTTTCTTTATATTTTTCCACCGAAAACCACAAGGAGCAAAAATCATAATACGATATATTCGCTACTCCAATGGTTTGAGCACAAGCGTCCATCACATGCAAACATGGCAATTTTTGCAATAGTGGAATGTTGCAAGTGTAAGTACATACATTATTATGTGAAGTCACGGTAAATGCTTTTCTAAATTGATCATTCACTTGCCATTGGGTTTGACTGAATCTAGCAATTCCACAATGTCCTGCTTGTTTTGCTCTTTTAACTAAAAGAGTTTCAACTTTTGGAGTCATTTGCATTTCAAATCCATCAGTGTCGGAACAATGTTTCATGAAATAGTCGTTTAAACGGTAAAACGTTCGTGCTACTAAAGACTTGACCGACAACGCACGAGCACCTCGTAGAACTCCATTAAATTTTTTGGATACATTTGTTGTCATCATCATAAATTGTCCACCGTTATCCTTGCATGGGCCCAATTTTCCTCCGCACCTCGCAAACTCTTTCCAACCCAAGCATGTACATCCAACGAAATGGTTTTCAAGTGGCCTCTTAACTCTTTGTACTGCAACTCATCTATAGCACTAGCACGTGAATAAAATAATTCTACCAAGTTTTTTTGAGTAAATCCGGCGACTTGAAAGTTAGCTTTGGGATGCCTAGCACAAAAGTAGTGATGATGCTCTTGAGGCCAATTTTCTAATGCTCCTGGAATGCCTTTCATTCGATCGGATATAAAAGTCAAGCATCTATCGCGAACACCATACATGAGATAGTACATGCATCTAAGAAACCAATACCAATTATCTTTTGATTCGGAGTCAACAATCGCATATGCTAATGGAAATATACCATCATTTTCATCAACTCCGGTCACGACTAGCAACGTACCTTGGTATTTTCCGTATAGATGTGTTCCATCAATGTAAATTAACGGTCGATAATTCGCAAAACCATCAATAGAAGCACTGAATGCCCAAAATTCACTTTTGAAAAGAACTTTGTCATTCGTAAGTTTTTCGTATTCAATCTTAAAAACGGTTCCCAGATTATGTTTTTTTATAGTAGCCAAATATTTTGGCAACTCAGCATATGATGTTTCCCAATCTCCAAAAACAGTCTCAAGTGCTTTCCGCAATGCTCTATATGCCTTAAAGTAGCTTATTTTGACGAAAAAAGTTTCCGATATTAAAATTTGAATCGCAGAGGGAGTGGTATTCAAATCCGATTTCATAAAAGGAAGTATTTTGGTAGCAATGAATCTACTTGTCGCTTGCTTGTGATAAGAATTGATGAGCGGATTAACACAAGTATGATTGCCTTCATATTTCCTAACTTTACACCTTCTCATCAATGATTTTTTTTGGGACAATAGCACGTATTATCCACTTTCAATTATTATCGACATTACAAATTGCAATGTACACTTTTTTGCACGATATTATAGGTTTAAAAGAGACAGATTTCTTAATAGACCACTCACTAAGCCGTTGAATATATTTCCTTGGTTTGAAATTGCGTTCCCTCATGAAAGCTTGAATCAACACAATCTGCGGTAAATACGTCTCTAATAGGAGCTACATTTTGAATCAACGATGCCGCCATAATTTATGCACTACATAAATCATCTGTCAAAGGCATCTCAAATTTCATTTGTTCGTTGTTGTCGTCTTCGCCTTCTTGCACCAACAATGCTTCATTATTTTCATTTTCATTCTCATTACCAATTTCAAACTCAAGCGGATCATTGTTAGCTTCCATATTTTCCATCCATGCCACATCACTATTCATTGAAGCAATTTTCATGCTATCAGTATGTGGTGAGCTACAACCTACAACATCATTTGCCGGTCTATAGCTTGAAACATCCGCATGCACCGTATAACTATTAACAAAAAGTATGAAATTAGAACACTATGAATTTTAACTACTCAAACGTAAAATTTACAAACTTTGTATTCACGAATGCAGGAAATACTGTACTTGGATTGCTTTGATGAGCACAACTCGAAAATGGTTCCGATAATTTGAGTAGAATGTTGGTTTACAATAGTATCAATTGCTTCTTCATAATATCTCAGCTCCTCTTTTATTACGAATAACTCAATAACTTTCAGATTAACTAAAAACATTGCATCGACATCTTCATCGTCATTTACATCGATAGCAGAAGAACCAGAATCCGTCATCCACTTGCTTACTAATCTTACATCGTACTTTTGTGAATCAATTTTTGTAACCCTATACACTGTTTCTTTTAATTCATGGTAGAAGCAAAAAAATTTGACCTTTGAACCCTTTTGTTTTCCACCAACATACACCGGCGTATTATTTTCTTTTAAATTCAACTTCCCATCAAAATAGAAAATAATAAGGATGAAATCCGACATAGTCTACAATGGAAAATTTGCAAGGCATTAGGATAATTAATTGTTACATGAATATTAGTAACATAAGAAAGCAAAAAAAACTAAACCTCGGATTTGAATGTAATTGAGAAACATAAGAATTTGTTTAAACTAAATCAATACCTTCAAATTGATGTCCAATAGTTGATAGAAGTAACCCAATCAATAACCCTTGTTTAGTTTGATATTTTATGAAGATTTTAGGGATTTTTGGTGCCAGTGGAAGAATGGTACGATTTGGTACTTTCTATCCCGAAATAGTAAAAAAGCAGAATGACAGACAGTAGCAAGAAGCAGGCAAGTTGGTTTTAGGGTTTGGGTTAAAATTACAATAGGCGCACTTGTCAAGTGTGCCTGTTATAATTTTAAGGGGCGCACTTGCCAAGTGTGCCTCCGGTTAATTTTTTTTTTAGTTTTAGCCACCTCATCGCTGAGGTGGCAAAAACTGGCATATTTCTGCTAATAATTTTAAAACAAGTCTATTTCTGCTATATGTTTTATAAGTTAGCCTATTTTGAAAATTTGTCCTAATAAATACCAAATAAGAATATTACTACCATCAACAATCTATTTACAATTGTCTGACGCTTTTTCACCTAAATGCTAAAACACACAATGTTATACTGAATTAAAGGATCAGTTTTTAATTGTATGAATATTTCAATTTGAGATTTAGATACAAGTGAGATTATTTTAGTACATTAATCAAACATCAATGCTAATCAATGAGAATCATTAAGTAACTGACTAGAATTAAATTATTATTAACATTCACCCAAAAAAATGAAAAATATTTTACTAAAAGTAAACTTTTACCTTTAAGACGACGACTATAATTAATATAACAGCGACACACACTAAAAATAGAATATACATTATTAGAATAAGAAATAATACACTCATGATAAAACCATTGCAAGTATTCGATTCGGACTGGTTTAGTATGCTTGGATCAATCATCCAAACCGCAATCAAACCGTATAAGTGCAGATCAGTTTGTTTTGGGTTATTGTTTTGGATAGAAGATTCGTTCCGAATTTCTACATTTTTTTAATTGTCTCGTGCGTGGTTTATGTATAACGGTACCCCTTCACCCCTCAATTTTTCCAATCTCCCTTTTACTCCAAAATCCCCAAAAACTAAAAAAAACCCAAAACCTATATTTCTAAGCTTCCAAATAATCGAATTCTCCAAGGAAAACAAGTCAAATTACTTCAGCAATGGAAGGATCTTCATCATCTTATGAAGTTAGAGGTAGATTGTTAACAATATTTGCTTATTTTTTGTTTGTGTTGCATACAATAGATTTGTCTTATTCATTACTTGTTCAACAACGGAAAGATCTTCATCATCTTACTTCTTGTTTGTGATTGAAAACCTAGTTGATTCATAGTTCAACTATATGGTGAGTTAAACCTTGGTTAATTCCTAATTCATATGATATAGTAAAACCACATTTTTTTTCTTCTATAAATTGTTAAAACTTGTTCATTAAACACTAGTGTGTTGCATCCGGATCACTACTTGTTAAAACTTGTTCATTAAACACAAGTGCGTTGCATCCGATTCACTATTTGTTAAAACTTGTTGGCTACTTGTTCACATTTTTCTCTTGTAGAGTGGCACCGGGTCCTGTGGATTCAAGTGTCTTGTACCTTCAAAATGAACATGGAAGCAATAATCCGGACTTGATGAAGATATTTCAAAAATCCAAATTAATGAACTCAATATTTTTTTCATTTTTCATGCACTAGCTAATTACTTTCATCTTGTTTTGAATTGGTAGAGCGACGAGACAATTGATTGTCAAGATCATTCTAGCAAGTTAGGGTTGATAACTTCAAATACACCTAGAGTTCACCTTGCGCTACAAAGAGCTGAATTGTAATAACCCGAAAATCTGGGCCAGTTTGAAATTTTTATTTTGACAATTTTGGCGAATTTTGAATATTTAAAATAGATTATTTTAAATAAAATCGACGAGAAATTTATTTTGAATATAATTCGAACGTATATATTATATACGTCGTCGTTAGAATATAAATATTTATATATAATTATAAATAGAACTGAAAATGGCGCGGTAGTTCGATAATTCGATTTCAAACTTCAATTGAATGTACCGGGTGCAAAACAATCCGGATTTTAGTGAAAGCAAAAATAATGGAATCTAATAGTGAATATCTTTCTAACGAATCCGACAAATCAAGATTTCATAGCGGGAATCAAAAGATATGTCCAGTTGAAAATTCTGAATAGTCGCTATGGAATTCAGGCCCTTAAAAATGGACATTTTGCAAACGACCTCGGATTTCGACGAAACCAGTTTTGTTGGGTCCGTGATGTAAAGTTATTGCTAGATTCCAAATTTCATAATTTTTCGAATCAATATGTGAGCGTGGCAAAGGAAAACGCGTTTGACCAGTTTTAGTTGATTTTAATCGACTGGAAATTGGCCATTTTTCATACGGTCTCAGAATTCGACGAAAATAGTTTTGTTAGGACCGTATCGTCAATACGAAGCTAGAAAATATTTTTCTGGAATTTTTCGAGTTAGTATGTGGCCCCGGTAATTTGAAATGTACGTTTAAAATTCAGTATAGTGATTTAAATGTAAATTCAAAGGAAACTGACTCAATCGATCAAATCAGCTTGCGATACATATTCCATTGCGTTCGAAATGGGGGTGAAACGTTATGGACGACAGGCGGTGGGCCTCGTTTCGAGTTCGTTTGTAAAAGTCAACTTTTTAAATTAAATAAAAATATAAATAAAACTCTCCCTCCTTTATTGGTTCTGCCCCCCCCCCCCCCCCCCCCCCGCCCCGATTTCACTTCACAGGAAAAAAAAAAGAAGAAAAAGAAAAAAAGGGCGTCGATCCTCCACCAATCCCATGCCGCCGCCGCCTTAGCCTCCTCCCCCCCCCCCGTCGCCCTCCCCCTCGACGAAACCCCCCCCCCCCCGACTCCCCCCCCCCCCACGACGAGGAGCAGCCACCACCGCAAGCCCCTCCGACCACGACCCCTCCAGCACCGCGAGGACCAAATCGCACCCCAATCGAAGACCGACGCCACCTGCAAGCGCCACCCCCCTCTCCTTGTCGAACCCTAACCCCAGATCCACCGCGAGACCCCCCCCCTTCAACAGTCGATGTAAGTTTATTTTAATTATTTCTTTATTGTATTTGTATTGTTAACCTGATTTGTTTTTAAAGTATAAAAATCTGATTTGTTTTTAAAGTATAAAAAACTGATTTTAAAAGGGTATTTAAAACTGATTAGAAAAAGGTTAAAACTTTAAATAGAAAATATAAATTTGAAATGATTTTAAATATAAAAATTAGCATTGTTGAAAATATATCTATATCACAAAGTTGTGAATATGTATATATCACAAGGTTTTGAAAATATATGGGAATGTTTTAAAAATAAAAATGCGATTTTTATATATTGAACATCGAAGTAAAAATATGATTTTTATATATCGAATAGTGAAATAAAAATGCGATTTTTATATATTGAACATCGAAGTAAAAATATGATTTTATATATCGAATAGTGAAATAAAAATGCGATTTTTATATATTGAACATCGAAGTAAAAATATGATTTTTATATATCGAATAGTGAAATAAAAATGCGATTTTTATATATTGAACATCGAAGTAAAAATATGATTTTTATATATCGAATAGTGAAATAAAAATGCGATTTTTATATATTGAACATCGAAGTAAAAATATGATTTTTATATATCGAATAGTGAAATAAAAATGCGATTTTTATATATTGAACATCGAAGTAAAAATATGATTTTTATATATCGAATAGTGAAATAAAAATGCGATTTTTATATATTGAACATCGAAGTAAAAATATGATTTTTATATATCGAATAGTGAAATAAAAATGCGATTTTTATATATTGAACATCGAAGTAAAAATATGATTTTTATATATCGAATAGTGAAATAAAAATGCGATTTTTATATATTGAACATCGAAGTAAAAATATGATTTTTATATATCGAATAGTGAAATAAAAATGCGATTTTTATATATTGAACATCGAAGTAAAAATATGATTTTTATATATCGAATAGTGAAATAAAAATGCGATTTTTATATATTGAACATCGAAGTAAAAATATGATTTTTATATATCGAATAGTGAAATAAAAATGCGATTTTTATATATTGAACATCGAAGTAAAAATATGATTTTTATATATCGAATAGTGAAATAAAAATTCGATTTTTATATATTGAATAGCGAAGTAAAAATATGATTTTTATATGTCGAATAGTGAAGTAAAAATTCGATTTTTACATATGTAGTGGCTACGGACAACGAAGATGACGAAGATGCGGTAGCGATGACGATTTCCTGCATTAGAAGTGCCGTGGAGCTAGGATAGCTATAAGTGAGAATTTCTCACCTTTCAGTTTCATTTTCTAGTTATATATATATACTAGGATGTAGACGGTGCTTAGTAGCACCCGACACAAATCGTCCACAGACCATGGACTTGTTTGTTTGGTTGCGTAGATTAGTTGGATTATTTGATTGAAATTGAATTGTGTGGTGAAATGAATTGATTTGATTGATGTGTGAATGGCGTGGGCCTTCACTACACCGGGGATAAGGCTAGGCCTTGTCCCGTTTCTAGTATCGTGCCGTTATGCCGCCGAAATTTTCTAAAATATGTTAGAAAAATAAAAATATCATTTTATTTAAAGAATGAACTAAATAGAAATTCATATGTTGGAATAAAATGTTTTATCGTTAAAAATATAATTTTTAACGTGAATGTGAATAAATAAATATTCATTTACAAACCGGACGGTTTGTTTATGTACACCTATTTGAAGGACATTGATTGGGTCGATAAATTTTACACATCGCCCAACTGCACAAATAAAATATTTGTTTGATTGTTTGAAACCCCACACGGGTGTTAGGATGAAATATGTAGTTCACTCATCCTAATTGATTAAATATGTCGATCGATTGATTGACAGGCTGTTATAAGCGTTGAATATCTATATTTGATGCTTATACAGTGTAGTGCACTTTGGTTGATGGTTGATTATTTTTCAATGCTATTATATACATGTGTTGTATGGAAATCCATATAATTAACTTTATATGGTAATTGATTGGGCCTCATTCCGATTTGAAAAATAAAGAATATTATAAAATAAAAGTTCATGTGTTGACAGTACTCATTCATTGAGATTGGTCATGTGTTGAACGAAATATTTTAGTAATAAAACTTACATCTTTATCATTATAAAATAAAAGTTCATGTGTTGACAGTACTCATTCATTGAGATTGGTCATGTGTTGAACGAAATATTTTAGTAATAAAACTTACATCTTTATCATTATAAAATAAAAGTTCATGTGTTGACAGTACTCATTCATTGAGATTGGTCATGTGTTGAACGAAATATTTTGATAATAACGACTATTTTGAAAAAGAAATATTTGAAATAGAAGATTTGAAAATAAAGGAATATATGAAGCCGTGTTGATTAGATTGACGCCATTTTGACGTGAACGATATTTGAATCGATTTTGAAATGATTTCGAAATGAATTGAATTGAAAACGATTTCGAAATGAATTGAATTGAAAACGATTTCGAAATGAATTGAATTGAAAACGATTTCGAAATGAATTGAATTGAAAACGATTTCGAAATGAATTGAATTGAAAACGATTTCGAAATGAATTGAATTTAAAACGATTTCGAAATGAATTGAATTGAAAACGAATTCGAATTGAATTGAAAGTGAATTGAAATGAATTCAAATTGAATTGAAATTTGAATTGAATAGAAATGAGTTTTGAAATGAATCTATAAAGAAGAATTCAATTTTGCTTTGAATTGAAATGGAAGTTGAGATTGCTTTTGAAACGATTTTAAAACTATTCATATAATTCGTTTTAAATAGAAATCGACGAAATATATATTATATATATTATATATATAATATAATGGCCAGAATAGAACGCGCCGCGCTGCGGCAGTTCGTGAATTTCGACCATTTATTTCAAACGGACATTGCGGGAGATCCGACCGTCGGATTCTCCTAAAACCAGAACCGTTGGGTTCGTATCGAAAAGAGCTTTCTAACGAATATTAGAAATTTGAAATCTAACGGTTGGATTTGGAGATACGTCCAAATCAAATTCGAAAAAGGTCGCTGTAAGTGCAGTTCGATGGCCATTGTTGGAAATCGACTGTACGGGCCTTGATAAAATTATTAAAAATAGTAATAATTTGTGTAAAATCATAAGAAATGATTTGGGAAGAATTGGGATGAAAAACTCCATATTTGAAAAGATAAAAATAGATTTTTATCGAATTGAACTAGTTTTGAACTAGAATTATAATTCTATTTATTTTTAAATAAATAAATTGAATTCGAAAAGGGTTTTAAAAATAACCAAAATTTCCAATGATTGCATTGGAATGGATTGGAATCGAAATTGTCTTCGGAATATTTCGATGTTGAAATTCGTGATTATACAGGTGTTGTTATGGAAATTTGAAAGATATAGATATTTATATCGTTATTTCCAATACGACATTTGTTAATCGTAGAATTTGATATTGAATATAAGCCGGGATATTTTCTATTCATAGCCTTGTATTTAATATCAAATGTGATTTGGGTTTTGTCGTGAATGGTGTCTTCATTAACACTGTTCTTGAACCCAGTTGAGGAAAGGTTAAATCTTTTTATTTAGATTTAATGAAGTGTACCAATTAAATAATATTTAATTGGAATTGAATTGATTTTTGGGTTTATCGTGAACAATGTTTTAAATAACACTCGTTCTTTAACCCGATAATTAATGGAATGAGATTTTGGGTTTATCGTGAACTGTGTTTTAAATGACACTGATTCTTTAACCCAGTCAAAGATTAAAACTAAGTGGAGTTTTAATGAATCTTTAATTAGATTGAAATAATCGAAATGGAGTATCACCAGTTTTGCTCCAGGCGATAGTTAAATCTTTAATTAGATTTGAACGTGAAATGGTAATTGAATTTACAGATAACACTGTGGTGTTAGAGATGAAGTATTACCAGTTTTACTTCATGGGATGAATAGGTTGGGATTGGGAAATTAAAACAAATGATTACTTCGGTAAGGGTCGCTAATCCCGACTAGTTTGAACTGAGATTCAAAAATAGAATAAAGAATAAATTCAAGGAATTTATCTTGGATAAAATTAATGGGAACATTTCCCTATGAATGTGAAATTTAGAAACTAACTATCGGTTAGCTAAGCAGAATGGTTTTCTGGATATTGATCTGATGTTGGTTTCGGCCTTCGGGGTTAATATTTGGGGAATTATTCTCTTGATTAATTTACGGTTAGTGACTAATGAATTGGAATGAGGCGTATGTTGTGTTTGTGTAACACTTATTCAAAATATACGCGAGTTATTCGGAAAGACCGGGTTTATCCCATTCTGAATAACTGATACGACGATAAGTCGAAGATGAAGACGATGGTCGAAGACCGGAGGTCTTCGCGTCGTTTGGGTAATTACTGATGATCTTGATTGGGCTGTACACCCAAGAAGATGGAAACAGTTAGTGATCGTCCAGACGTACTTGGAGATCGATGGATATGCGGGGTACTAGGTGCCTCCGGCTTCGTTCAGACCCAGAACGGACTTGTAAATGGACTGTGTGTCTGACATTGGATTTTAGTCTGTGTGATTGATCTCTATTAAATATATATCTGTTTGGCGGCGGAGAATTTATTCTCTTGCTTAACGCCCTTCTCTGAGACGTACGAGCTCAGGGGTTATATATTGATGGATATCAAACGCATGGAGTGAATTGCCTGTGTGGCATGCCTAAGTGGCAATTGATCGAGGCTTCTGTTGAAAAGCAAAGTCTTATGGTGATGATCAAAGCACGGCCTTTGTGGCGTAGCTTTGTGTAACGTTTACTTCGCGAGTTTCACACCCGGTATGAACCAAAAACGGGAGAGGACCTCAGGGAGGGCATGCGTTTCCTTCTAGCTAAAAAGTGGCGTCAGTGGTTTTACACGCCCTGACGAGTTTGACTTATGTGGTTGTTGCTGTTGCGAGGCGCCTCGGATTGATCGGTCGTTCTCGAACCGATGGAGTCATTCGTTGACTCATTGACACCCCAAAGGGTGGGGAAACGCATGTTCAGGGTTTAAGTTTAATCCACATCGGTGGACTGGCCCTGACGATCCAAGGGTCACTCGAGCTCTGATCCTGAGACACGGGCTAGAGCGTCTCGAATCGGTTGAGGACTATCTTTTGCCTCGGTTCATAGACGGAAATCCAATTTCCAAATACGTGACATTTGCGGTTTTAATTGTAATCCTATATATGGCGACATAGTGGGATGGGGCGCTTATGCCGCCTATGATTGATACTTATGATTTGAAGTTGTTTTATACACTATGCACTTATAATAGTATCAAATGATTTGTTTTAAACGTATCAAGCATTCTTTAGCTGTTATAAGGGAAAACCCTATCCCCCGGCTTGCGTTGCATTGTGTGATAGGACCTGGGTCTTATAACAGCTTCATTTTTCTTCATTTAGCATTGCGCTGTTTGTTTATGCACTGGTATTCTTGGGAGGAAACCCGTTCCGTGTTATACGGCGTGGTCC
This sequence comes from Allium sativum, assembly GCA_030737875.1. Lineage (NCBI taxonomy): Eukaryota > Viridiplantae > Streptophyta > Magnoliopsida > Asparagales > Amaryllidaceae > Allium > Allium sativum. The sequence continues at coordinate 826,867,633 of CM060913.1, forward strand.
TTTGATTTACCTAATGATTTAAAATAAAGATTAACTGTTTTAGTTCTCACACCAGTCACATGACTGACCTGGAGTTTATTGTTTTAACCTAAACTCTGGGTGCCCTTATTTTGACACGGGCAGCTAGTAGTTTTGGTTTTGCAGATTTATATTCACAGGATCCTGGTTTACAGCTGGAACGATATCCGGAAAGCTTTGTATCCGTATATCTCCTTCTAGTTGTGTATTGTATTATTTTCCGCTGCGATGTATTTAAATGTAATTTAAATCTCTGATATTTCTGTGTAATATTTATTCATTTATACTCTGTATATTCTTGTAATCTGATGCATTGTTGTAATATACAATGAAATGTTCTTCTGTATGTGTTCTGTTGTGGATTGTTCTCGAACTATCCGTCGTTTTTCCTTTACGGGGAAGTTGCGGGTTTTCACAGTTGGTATCAGAGCTTTGGTTTACAAAGCAGAGAACAAGGCACATTAGAACCATACGAAAGGATTCATCAGATATTGGATTAGTAATATCCAATTAGAACGACTCGTTAGAGATAGGATCAGTAGTATCCTAGAACGGGTGTGAAGAGTATATTTTTCAAATGAAAACAATTTTGTTTTGAAAATCTAAATCAATTATTCGTATTTGATTATTTATTTATATTGATGTGGACAATCCAGTATATATAGATTTTGCGTATACGTCTGATCCGCGTGTATTCGAAGTTTTAATATATTGGATAGATATAGAGTCACACTCTAGTCGCCCGGACATGGTCCTGATGATGAAGTATACATCACCAGCATTTATTTTCGAGTAACGAAAGTGTGGTATCTATATATTTCCATTAGACTGGTGTGAGAACCAAATCTTATATAGCTAGAATACACTGTTGTGATTTGGCATCAAAAACATGATTTTTGTATATGTATCAAAATTATGAATTTGAAACGTTAAATTCACTAATTGATTGATGTTTGTGTTGTTTGTTCATTTGTTTGCTAATTTTGAACCATTATGCCTAATTTGTTCGAATATTGAATTGTATTGAAAATTGGTCGCATTTGCTTGCATATACATGTATATCATTGAACAGGTCATAGCAAAGAGGCTAGAGCAGAGAATAAAATTTGTTTGCCCGACAAATAGGTACATGTTTACTACATAATTTCCTGTTTTGTTTGGGTGATGATGATTTTATGAGCCTATTGGCTAGCCGCTTGGCTTTTTCTTTTTCTTTTTGAGATCTGAAGGACCGGGGAAGCTATTTGAAATTCCCCGATGCTCCCGGTGCAGGGGAGGTTATGGCGAAATTTTTCGAAAATTTAGGGTGTTAGCCAAAATTTTGAAAATTTGAAAATTCTCAAAAACTAAAGAGTTGGAGAATGGATGCCAGATCGAGCGTAGAGTTGATTAATCAACCCACTTTCGACTTTGTTCCTTTTCGGGGACGAAAAGTTTTAAGTGGGGGAGATTGTAATAACCCGAAAATCTGGGCCAGTTTGAAATTTTTATTTTGACAATTTTGGCGAATTTTGAATATTTAAAATAGATTATTTTAAATAAAATCGACGAGAAATTTATTTTGAATATAATTCGAACGTATATATTATATACGTCGTCGTTAGAATATAAATATTTATATATAATTATAAATAGAACTGAAAATGGCGCGGTAGTTCGATAATTCGATTTCAAACTTCAATTGAATGTACCGGGTGCAAAACAATCTGGATTTTAGTGAAACCAAAAGTAATGGAATCTAATAGTGAATATCTTTCTAACGAATCCGACAAATCAAGATTTCATAGCGGGAATCAAAAGATATGTCCAGTTGAAAATTCTGAATAGTCGCTATGGAATTCAGGCCCTTAAAAATGGACATTTTGCAAACGACCTCGGATTTCGACGAAACCAGTTTTGTTGGGTCCGTGATGTAAAGTTATTGCTAGATTCCAAATTTCATAATTTTTCGAATCAATATGTGAGCGTGGCAAAGGAAAATGCGTTTGACCAGTTTCAGTTGATTTTAATCGACTGGAAATTGGCCATTTTTCATACGGTCTCAGAATTCGACGAAAATAGTTTTGTTAGGACCGTATCGTCAATACGAAGCTAGAAAATATTTTTCTGGAATTTTTCGAGTTAGTATGTGGCCCCGGTAATTTGAAATGTACGTTTAAAATTCAGTATAGTGATTTAAATGTAAATTCAAAGGAAACTGACTCAATCGATCAAATCAGCTTGCGATACATATTCCATTGTATTCGGAATGGGGGTGAAACGTTATGGACGACAGGCGGTGGGCCTCGTTTCGAGTTCGTTTGTAAAAGTCAACTTTTTAAATTAAATAAAAAAAAATAAAAAAAATAAAAATAAAATAAAAATAAAACTCTCCCTCCTTTATTGGTTCTGCCCCCCCCCCCCCCCGATTTCACTTCACAGGAAAAAAAAAAAAGAAAAAGAAAAAAAGGGCGTCGATCCTCCACCAATCCCATGCCGCCGCCGCCTTAGCCTCCTCCCCCCCCCTGTCGCCCTCCCCCTCGACTCCCCCCCCCCCCCCCCCCGACTCCCCCCCCCCCCCCCGCCCACGACGAGGAGCAGCCACCACCGCAAGCCCCTCCGACCACGACCCCTCCAGCACCGCGAGGACCAAATCGCACCCCAATCGAAGACCGACGCCACCCCCCTCTCCTTGTCGAACCCTAGCCCCAGATCCACCGCGAGACCCCCCCCCCCCCTTCAACAGTCGATGTAAGTTTATTTTAATTATTTCTTTATTGTATTTATATTGTTAACCTGATTTGTTTTTAAATTATAAAAATCTGATTTGTTTTTAAAGTATAAAAATCTGATTTGTTTTTAAAGTATAAAAAACTGATTTTAAAAGGGTATTTAAAACTGATTAGAAAAAGGTTAAAACTTTAAATAGAAAATATAAATTTGAAATGATTTTTAAATATAAAAATTAGCATTGTTGAAAATATATCTATATCACAAAGTTGTGAATATGTATATATCACAAGGTTTTGAAAATATATGGGAATGTTTTAAAAATAAAAATGCGATTTTTATATATTGAACATCAAAGTAAAAATATGATTTTTATATATCGAATAGTGAAATAAAAATGCGATTTTTATATATTGAACATCGAAGTAAAAATATGATTTTTATATATCGAATAGTGAAATAAAAATGCGATTTTTATATATTGAACATCGAAGTAAAAATATGATTTTTATATATCGAATAGTGAAATAAAAATGCGATTTTTATATATTGAACATCGAAGTAAAAATATGATTTTTATATATCGAATAGTGAAATAAAAATGCGATTTTTATATATTGAACATCGAAGTAAAAATATGATTTTTATATATCGAATAGTGAAATAAAAATGCGATTTTTATATATTGAACATCGAAGTAAAAATATGATTTTTATATATCGAATAGTGAAATAAAAATGCGATTTTTATATATTGAACATCGAAGTAAAAATATGATTTTTATATATCGAATAGTGAAATAAAAATGCGATTTTTATATATTGAACATCGAAGTAAAAATATGATTTTTATATATCGAATAGTGAAATAAAAATGCGATTTTTATATATTGAACATCGAAGTAAAAATATGATTTTTATATATCGAATAGTGAAATAAAAATGCGATTTTTATATATTGAATAGCGAAGTAAAAATATGATTTTTATATGTCGAATAGTGAAGTAAAAATTCGATTTTTACATATGTAGTGGCTACGGACAACGAAGATGACGAAGATGCGGTAGCGATGAAGATTTCCTGCATTAGAAGTGCCGTGGAGCTAGGATAGCTATAAGTGAGAATTTCTCACCTTTCAATTTCATTTTCTAGTTATATATATATACTAGGATGCAGACGGTGCTTAGTAGCACCCGACATAAATCATCCACAGACCATGGACTTGTTTGTTTGGTTGCGTAGATTAGTTGGATTATTTGATTGAAATTGAATTGTGTGGTGAAATGAATTGATTTGATTGATGTGTGAATGGCGTGGGCCTTCACTAGACCGGGGATAAGGCTAGGCCTTGTCCCGTTTCTAGTATCGTGCCGTTATGCCACCGAAATTTTCTAAAATATGTTAGAAAAATAAAAATATCATTTTATTTAAAGAATGAACTGAATAGAAATTCATATGTTGGAATAAAATGTTTTATCGTTAAAAATATAATTTTTAACGTGAATGTGAATAAATAAATATTCATTTACAAACCGGACGGTTTGTTTATGTACACCTATTTGAAGGACATTGATTGGGTCGATAAATTTTACACATCGCCCAACTGCACAAATAAAATATTTGTTTGATTGTTTGAAACCCCACACGGGTGTTAGGATGAAATATGTAGTTCACTCATCCTAATTGATTAAATATGTCGATCGATTGATTGACAGGCTGTTATAAGCGTTGAATATCTATATTTGATGCTTATACAGTGTAGTGCACTTTGGTTGATGGTTGATTATTTTTCAATGCTATTATATACATGTGTTGTATGGAAATCCATATAATTAACTTTATATGGTAATTGATTGGGCCTCATTCCGATTTGAAAAATAAAGAATATTATAAAATAAAAGTTCATGTGTTGACAGTACTCATTCATTGAGATTGGTCATGTGTTGAACGAAATATTTTAGTAATAAAACTTACATCTTTATCATTATAAAATAAAAGTTCATGTGTTGACAGTACTCATTCATTGAGATTGGTCATGTGTTGAACGAAATATTTTAGTAATAAAACTTACATCTTTATCATTATAAAATAAAAGTTCATGTGTTGACAGTACTCATTCATTGAGATTGGTCATGTGTTGAACGAAATATTTTGATAATAACGACTATTTTGAAAAAGAAATATTTGAAATAGAAGATTTGAAAATAAAGGAATATATGAAGCCGTGTTGATTAGATTGACGCCATTTTGACGTGAACGATATTTGAATCGATTTTGAAACGATTTCGAAATGAATTGAATTGAAAACGATTTCGAAATGAATTGAATTGAAAATGATTTCGAAATGAATTGAATTGAAAACGATTTCGAAATGAATTGAATTGAAAACGATTTCGAAATGAATTGAATTGAAAACGATTTCGAAATGAATTGAATTGAAAACGATTTCGAAATGAATTGAATTGAAAACGATTTCGAAATGAATTGAATTTAAAACGATTTCGAAATGAATTGAATTGAAAACGAATTCGAATTGAATTGAAAGTGAATTGAAATGAATTCAAATTGAATTGAAATTTGAATTGAATAGAAATGAGTTTTGAAACGAATCTATAAAGAAGAATTCAATTTTGCTTTGAATTGAAATGGAAGTTGAAATTGCTTTTGAAACGATTTTAAAACTATTCATATAATTCGTTTTAAATAGAAATCGACGAAATATATATTATATATATTATATATATAATATAATGGCCAGAATAGAACGCGCCGCGCCGCGGCAGTTCGTGAATTTCGACCATTTATTTCAAACGGACATTGCGGGAGATACGACCGTCGGATTCTCCTAAAACCAGAACCGTTGGGTTCGTATCGAAAAGAGCTTTCTAACGAATATTAGAAATTTGAAATCTAACGGTTGGATTTGGAGATACGTCCAAATCAAATTCGAAAAAGGTCGCTGTAAGTGCAGTTCGATGGCCATTGTTGGAAATCGACTGTACGGGCCTTGATAAAATTATTAAAAATAGTAATAATTTGTGTAAAATCATAAGAAATGATTTGGGAAGAATTGGGATGAAAAACTCCATATTTGAAAAGATAAAAATAGATTTTTATCGAATTGAACTAGTTTTGAACTAGAATTATAATTCTATTTATTTTTAAATGAATAAATTGAATTCGAAAAGGGTTTTAAAAATAACCAAAATTTCCAATGATTGCATTGGAATGGATTGGAATCGAAATTGTCTTCGGAATATTTCGATGTTGAAATTCGTGATTATACAGGTGTTGTTATGGAAATTTGAAAGATATAGATTTTTATATCGTTATTTCCAATACGACATTTGTTAATCGTAGAATTTGATATTGAATATAAGCCGGGATATTTTCTATTCATAGCCTTGTATTAATATCAAATGTGATTTGGGTTTTGTCATGAATGGTGTCTTCATTAACACTGTTCTTGAACCCAGTTGAGGAAAGGTTAAATCTTTTTATTTAGATTTAATGAAGTGTACCAATTAAATAATATTTAATTGGAATTGAATTGATTTTTGGGTTTATCGTGAACAGTGTTTTAAATAACACTCGTTCTTTAACCCGATAATTAATGGAATGAGATTTTGGGTTTATCGTGAACTGTGTTTTAAATGACACTGATTCTTTAACCCAGTCAAAGATTAAAACTAAGTGGAGTTTTAATGAATCTTTAATTAGATTGAAATAATCGAAATGGAGTATCACCAGTTTTGCTCCAGGCGATAGTTAAATCTTTAATTAGATTTGAACGTGAAATGGTAATTGAATTTACCGATAACACTGTGGTGTTAGAGATGAAGTATTACCAGTTTTACTTCATGGGATGAATAGGTTGGGATTGGGAAATTAAAACAAATGATTACTTCGGTAAGGGTCGCTAATCCCGACTAGTTTGAACTGAGATTCAAAAATAGAATAAAGAATAAATTCAAGGAATATATCTTGGATAAAATTAATTGGAACATTTCCCAATGAATGTGAAATTTAGAAACTAACTGTCGGTTAGCTAAGCAGAATGGTTTTCTGGATATTGATCTGATGTTGGTTTCGGCCTTCGGGGTTAATATTTGGGGAATTATTCTCTTGATTAATTTACGGTTAGTGACTAATGAATTGGAATGAGGCGTATGTTGTGTTTGTGTAACACTTATTCAAAATATACGCGAGTTATTCGGAAAGACCGGGTTTATCCCATTCTGAATAACTGATACGACGATAAGTCGAAGATGAAGACGATGGTCGAAGACCGGAGGTCTTCGCGTCGTTTGGGTAATTACTGATGATCTTGATTGGGCTGTACACCCAAGAAGATGGAAACAGTTAGTGATCGTCCAGACGTACTTGGAGATCGATGGATATGCGGGGTACTAGGTGCCTCCGGCTTCGTTCAGACCCAGAACGGACTTGTAAATGGACTGTGTGTCTGACATTGGATTTTAGTCTGTGTGATTGATCTCTATTAAATATATATCTGTTTGGCGGCGGAGAATTTATTCTCTTGCTTAACGCCCTTCTCTGAGACGTACGAGCTCAGGGGTTATATATTGATGGATATCAAACGCATGGAGTGAATTGCCTGTGTGGCATGCCTAAGTGGCAATTGATCGAGGCTTCTGTTGAAAAGTAAAGTCTTGTGGTGATGATCAAAGCACGGCCTTTGTGGCGTAGCTTTGTGTAACGTTTACTTCGCGAGTTTCACACCCGGTATGAACCAAAAACGGGAGAGGACCTCAGGGAGGGCATGCGTTTCCTTCTAGCTAAAAAGTGGCGTCAGTGGTTTTACACGCCCTGACGAGTTTGACTTATGTGGTTGTTGCTGTTGCGAGGCGCCTCGGATTGATCGGTCGTTCTCGAACCGATGGAGTCATTCGTTGGCTCATTGACACCCCAAAGGGTGGGGAAACGCATGTTCAGGGTTTAAGTTTAATCCACATCGGTGGACTGGCCCTGACGATCCAAGGGTCACTCGAGCTCTGATCCTGAGACACAGGCTAGAGCGTCTCGAATCGGTTGAGGACTATCTTTTGCCTCGTTTCATAGACGGAAATCCAATTTCCAAATACGTGACATTTGCGGTTTTAATTGTAATCCTATATATGGCGACATAGTGGGATGGGGCGCTTATGCCGCCTATGATTGATACTTATGATTTGAAGTTGTTTTATACACTATGCACTTATAATAGTATCAAATGATTTGTTTTAAACGTATCAAGCATTCTTTAGCTGTTATAAGGGAAAAACCTATCCCCCGGCTTGCGTTGCATTGTGTGATAGGACCTGGGTCTTATAACAGCTTCATTTTTCTTCATTTAGCATTGCGCTGTTTGTTTATGCACTGGTATTCTTGGGAGGAAACTCGTTCCGTGTTATACGGCGTGGTCCCTTGATTTACCTAATGATTTAAAATAAAGATTAACTGTTTTAGTTCTCACACCAGTCACATGACTGACCTGGAGTTTATTGTTTTAACCTAAACTCTGGGTGCCCTTATTTTGACACGGGCAGCTAGTAGTTTTGGTTTTGCAGATTTATATTCACAGGATCCTGGTTTACAGCTGGAACGATATCCGGAATGCTTTGTATCCGTATATCTCCTTCTAGTTGTGTATTGTATTATTTTCCGCTGCGATGTATTTAAATGTAATTTAAATCTCTGATATTTCTGTGTAATATTTATTCATTTATACTCTGTATATTCTTGTAATCTGATGCATTGTTGTAATATACAATGAAATGTTCTTCTGTATGTGTTCTGTTGTGGATTGTTCTCGAACTATCCGTCGTTTTTCCTTTACGGGGAAGTTGCGGGTTTTCACATGAATTTAGAGAAATATCCAGATTGGGGTTTTTTAAGAAAGATCGTGCACTTGTTACTTCAATGGTAGACAGGTGGAGACCGGACACTTCCACATTCCATCTTCCCACTGGTGAAATAACTATCACGTTGCAAGATATTAGCTGTCATTTGGGTGTTATAGTGGAAGGAAATCCTGTTACTACTACACATCTCTATAATTATGAAGAATTTGTTATGAGTGTTTGGGCATGGTCCCAAATCGAAATGAGATAAGGGGTGCAACTGTTAAGTTGGCTTGGCTTCGACGTATGTTTCAAAATGAGTCATCATAAGATGCGTCAGACGAAGAAGTTGAACATCATGCGAGAGCCGTTATTCTGCACTTGATATCTTATTGTCTATGATCCGATCATTCTAAAGGACGAATAAATCTTTTTTGGATATTATTTTTGAGAAATTTGGACGATTGTGCACAATATTCTTGGGGTAGTGTGGTATTGACAACATTATACACTGAATTAACAAATGCTACGCTCGGTAAATCCAAATCGATAGCCGGTTGTCTTTTTCTTCTACAGGTAAATATTAGTATGTATAATTGTTAATGGCCACTTGTAATATACAATCCTATCACATTTATTTTTTATATATTTTACAGCTTTGGTCATGGACACATTTTCCTATCGGTCGTCCGAAGGTAACTTTATCTGTGTAAGTCGACGGGTATTGCCTTATAGTGCAAGGTAGTTTATTTACATTTACATGATGTTCAATAATGGTTCTTATGCTTATGCTTTGTTATTTACATTTACATACCTTATATACATTACTTTATATCGCAGGTAGTTTGGAAATAGGAGTTGGATTGAGTCTTCAAAGCAGGTTGCCACTTACTATCGTGACCAGCTTGACATGCTAACAGATGAGGTTGTTGTATGGAATCCCTACACATAGGATGTGCTAGTTGATCTGCCTCAAATATTTCTAAGTGGCATATCTAGTTGGCTTTGCAAGACACCGATCATAAACATGCGAACTGTTGACATGTATAATCCTGATCGAGTAATGCGACAATTTGGTCTTCAACAACACGCCCCCGAGCCTTGCGAACCTAAGCCAAATTTGAATTTTGGTGCCATTCAATGGAACAATTGACATAACCGTGTCGTTCGTCAAAAAATTCCTAGCACTCCTTTTTCAGCATACATGAGTTCGTATTGGTCGAACACTCGAAGATTCATTATCGCAGATCAGATTCCTTACGAACGAACATATAACGCTCGTGCACCGCTTGAGCAAGATGTCGTACGTATTTTACTTTTCTTTACTAGTTTACTTTTCTGACTTAAATCTTTCAATATGTGATTATAAATAACAAAATTTTTAGGTCAATGTGCTAGAGACAGTTGGTAGAGGATTGGAGGGTATTGGACATGGTCGAGTACAAGAGGCCGACATCCAACAATGATGTATTAGCTTGAAGAAACTCATTGACACATTACTCTTTAAACGTTCACTACAACATCCAAGAGTGAAAAGAACTAAAAGAAGACATGATCCTTCTCAAGCTCCACCTTAACATGATCCAGCTCAACCGCAGGTGGCAGGAACTTCTCAACCTCCCCCTTCTTAAGATTAAACTTCACCGTGAACGTTTTTATAAGTGTTGTATTAGCGTATGTTTGTAAGCAAATCATGTGCACTTTGGATTTGTGATCTAATTTTATTTGGGTTCGTGTTTATGTTTGTAATAGGATTTTATTCAGACTTGTGTTTATGTTTGTAATCGAATATTAACGTTGTTTTTACGTATTTATGTTTGAAATTGGTACATATATGTGTTTATGTTTTCTTTGGGTTAGCGTATGTTTGAAGTTGATTCAATATAAATGTTCAAATTGGAAGAAATACTGTTGTGTTTCACAGTAGGGTAGAAGTAGGCAGACTACTGTTAAGCAGCAGATGGCAGAGGCACGCCTAGCAGGTGCGCCTTCAATATTTTATAACGGTCGTGCTTGTCAAGCGCGCCCATACATATGAACAAGGGCGCACATATCAAGCACGCCATTGTTAATTTTAAGGGGTGCACTTGACAAGTGCGCCCCTGGTTATTTTTTTTAACTCATTGCCACCTCATCGCTGAGGTGGAAAAAACTGGCATATTTCTGCTAATACTTTTAAAACTAGCCTACATCTGCTACCTGTTTTAAAAGTTAGCCTATTTTGAAATTTTGTCCTTTAAAAATAACCATGAAGCCACAAACTTAGTTTCTTTCTGTTGCTTCCCTGAAAAACTAACACTCCCTCCCTAAAAAACCCCTTGTTGCTTAACAAAAGTCATTTATTTTTCTCACATTTGCTTTCTTCCTCATTTTAGTTTTCATTTAGTCATTTCTTGATGGATTTATTGTTTCCAATATTCAAATATGTACTTAACAATGCTAATTAGTAATCCAAATTTTGATGTCTACTTAGTGTAGTCAACTTTATATTAACAATATACAATTTAAAAGCAAATAAAAAAATAAACTTTCTTTTGCTAAAATATTTCGACATTGAAATCCTAACATCTTTGTGGATTTTTTAGCTATATTCAGTTTTTGCTTCAACTACGCTCTGTCATTTTTATAAAAAAGGATAAATAGGAGCTATGCTTTTTCCTTTTTCCGGTATTTTCGTGTATCATCTTTACAATATTGCCCTGTTACTTTTGTTGGTTTACTTCTTTTGCAGAAATCTGCTAAAATCTACTTTTATTTCGAATCCCGAGAAAAATGGATATTTTTTATGACTTTGCAAACTTTGTAACTCAAGCTAGAATGGTAATTAATCTCTTACACCCTCTTGTCTATTTTAATTTCTTTGTATACATGTGTTATTGTACAACTAAATGTTTTGTTCTGTTAATTCAAATCCCAAGAACTAATTATGAGTTATGCTTGTTTTGTTGGGTAACCATGTACGTAATAAATGCTAAATTTGTTAAATATCCTATCGCTAATTTTCTCGAATTCCAAATTTTGATCTGGACTATAAAAGCTGATAAATAGAGTAGGGAACACATAAAGTTTTTGCTTTTAAGAACATATGTATAAGTACAGTTCTGTGTGAAACTTCACTCACATTCAGCAGAGAATTAGTAAGGTTTCTTCCCGGATTCTGTTTCCATTTCATCTTTTATTTATGAATGGATTTGTTGTTTTCAACGTTTAAGTATGGATTTAATGAGTTTAAAGGATATTTATTCCCACACTTTTACACCATATCTATCTATTATATTATATGAAAGCACAATCTTTCTTCTAGAACTTTCGGCTCTAGATTCACCAAAAAATCAAGCAGCTGACACGTGTACATGACGCAGATCTAACGCTTGCCTTCCCTTACGTGTTCTCCTACCGTGCCCTCTTGCCTTCTGCATTTTATCTTTTACGCTCTAGCCTTCCTTTTCCTTTTTCTCTTCAATGCCGCACGCCACCAGAATCCCCTTCTCCATTTGCCTCCCGTTATAGATCTGCACATCGCACGCCCTAGCTTTTCCTATCCTTTTTCCTTCGCTACGCCGTACGCTGTCAGCATCCCAGTCGCCTACCTTTCTACATCCGCACACCGCGCTTCTGCCTTTCGCTCGACATCTGCCAATTGTGCCAAGATTAACCCGGATTCTTATCACCGCTTTCCATCGAGGCGTTACAGGTGAACAAATTATTAATTTAGTTTGGTTTATGCAAAATGATTGCTTCATTTGGACTTAAACTCCTACGGATTGCTCCTTCAATTTAACGCCACATTTTTAATGTTTATGTTTGTATGTAATTTTTTACTTTTTAATGTGCATAAATTGGTTGCCATTTGAGTTTCCAGTTTTGCCAACCGCCCAGTTCAGCTATATTTAAAAAAATTCTTATATCAGTACTACAATATAATTGATTCCATAGATGTAAAAACTTATTAACATCTGTACTAATCATTGAATTTTTTTAGCTAACGAAAATTACTTCTCTCAGCATCCAGAAAAAATGATTTGTGAAGGGATTTTGTATACTGACAGTAACAGCTGCATATAATGAATTTTAAGTTTTGCTTGTATTAGTGAATCCTCATATTGATTATGGATAAGGCAGTTCATGGGTTTTCATGAGTACAATAGAAACTTGGTAGTTCCTTTCAACGTAATGCCTCCTTATGGTGGTTACTTGGTTAAACAAAATTGTGCCTTTTTTGATAGAACACTAAGTAGCTGATCATTCTTCTTTCTTTTCATATATCCTTTTGTTTAGAATGCTGCATGAAATTCATTTAACTTCTTCTTTTTGAGTTGAGACGGTGGCTTACAGTGTTTACCCCAAAATGACCTTTCATGTATTGACAAACTTGAAAAATGTATCCGCAAACATTTGCATTATGTTATGTAGACAAAATGAATTTAACTGAAGCAACGACGTTCCTAGCCTTATATTGTAAAGATTGATGGTTGATTTATTTTTTTGCATGAGACAATCAATACGTAGCTAAAAAATCTATTTCATTTGTCTTGAAACGTTTACCTTATCATGTTTACTACATTTGCTAAAGCATATTTTTAATTTACAAGGATGTGGCCTTTTAGGCTGTTTAAGAAAACCGATGTACGTAGAAAATGCAAGAAATAATATTCAAACAATAATTTCCTTGCCGTATTTTAGGAAAAACAAATAATGTGCAAGTAGCTCCTTTATTCTAGCTATGTGAAGCGACTTTAGTTTTTTGATTCCCACTTTAGCTGTCAGTATGTGCTTGACAAACAGCAATAATTATTTAAATGTTTGCTATGTTCTTCATGGACAAGTAATCATATTCTTTGGTCTAATATTTTCCATCTTAATTAATCTATGAATTAATATATGTTTCTGTATAGTTACTGAGTTGACCATGAACCACTCAATGTGATACATGATTTTCTGTTGAATGCCATACCTTCTAATAGTGGTTACTTGATTAACTGATATTTTGCAATTTTTGTTTCCATGAAATCTTATGTCTGTTGTATTATACTTTTTCCTTTTCATATATCTTTCTGTCAAACTGCTATTTGAAATTCATATACATTCTTCGGTTTGAGTTTAAAATGTAGCTTACAGTTTTTGTCAACTCAACGACTTATGTTATATTGACATACTATGGAAACTTATCCAAAAATCTTATGTTAGTTGACGCAGTGACAGTCTCGGCTTTATATTGTAAGTGCATAAAAAGGATCCTTTTTACGAACTAAATCTGGACGGTTCCTAGATGGCTGTGGTTTTATCCTCATGGCTTTTCCTCAAATTTTGATCATGTCTGCATTTCTACTGCTTCTATCATTCTGGGTTGACCTTTCTCATCAGGTAAGAGATGAGGAAGAAGAAGAGAGTGGCATCACCGAATCTATTTTGGAGAAGAGCTCACCTAAGTTAGGACTGCTCCTAGATGGTTGTATGAGACGTTGATACATCCAAAACATTCATATTGTAAGTCGACAAAAGTTTGTTATTTTGGTTACACTGCTGACTTTTGTCTTGAGAATTATATTTTCTCTGTTGATCTGGCTGGGAAAATGGATAATCCAATAGACTCTTCTATTGTAGCGAAGGTCTATCCATGCATCTCCTCCGCAGCGATGCTCCTTTTAGAAGGTGCTTTGGCCTGTTTTGGATTTTTACTCTTCTAAAAGGTGAGAAAAGTACATTCTGACATAGCTTCAACGGAAACATGGACGGTTGCAAGCTTAGCTTCTGTTATTCTTGAATGCTTCACATCATGTGCTGTGCTGGATTTTGTTCCCGATATCCATGTTCTTTCATACTGGCATTCAGCATGGAGATGCCGTGATATGCTCAATTTTGGTATTTTTTGTTTCTTTATAGGTGTTTCCGTTCCTTCTGGTTTGTGCTATGGGAAATGAGAAATGCCTGTTACATCAGACAGCATACCACCGACTCAATCTATTGTCGCATATATTACGGACACATCCAGTAGTACACATAATCCACAGTGGAGAAATACACTTGCTTCCTCACAAAATAAGGCACTGAAAGCAAGTCCCATATAGACACCACAGTTTGTAAATTCTGACCTATGTGTATATGGGAGGTCGATGCCGGATCAGCTTTCTCATGAGCAGGAGTAAAAGGTTAAGGTCCAGGACATTGCAGCAGCTGAGTTAGCTCCAATTCACCTGATCCGCTTAGGATTGGCACTTAATTTCTGTGTTTTATCCTGAGATTCTTAACTCACCCGACGGTGCCTAGGCTTTGGCTAAATAGGCATTTGGTGAAGCAACTGCTGAGTTAGATACGGTAGGGGAGGAGTCTTACAAGGATAGTGCCCTCATCATGCAATTGCCGAGGGACAATCTCACCCTATGGGCATTTGATATGTCGAATGATGGAGTCGATGATGTTAAGGAGGCACCCAAGCATGAGGATGAATGAAGCAGCTCATCTAAATTCTTAATGTGCAGATGCATGAATATATTTGTTGCTTCTGGGTATGCCGTTTTCCCTCATGTTTCAGTTGCCATTTGAAGATCAATATTTTTTTGGTCTTTTGTCATGTCTTCTTCTTTGCTTTCTTACATGTTTTGTTTTCTTTCTTAGTCTTATTTAAGGTTTGCATCTTCTCTGTGATGGTTGTTTATGCTTTACAGTCATGAAGATGAATACGAATATGATAGTACCACCATCATCTCCAAAAAGAATGTATATATATATATATATATATGTTTTTTTGAAATTGATATTGTAGTGTTTCATCACTACTTACCATTTATATTAACAAATTGAGTGTGTACTATTTAAAACAACATTACAATTAAGATATTGAAAGATTGGTATTAGTTAAGTGGTAGACAACCTTCTATCATGTTTATTTTTCACCATGTTCTGACAATTACCCTGTAGCCATCTAAGGTCCTATATAAATGCAAGTTTGCAACTGCCCGGTTCAGGTATGAAACATTTCTCTTTCGAGACGTTTCTGTGCTGTGTGAAACCAAATATAGTCAACACGATGTAGAAATTAACAAGAGTACTTGGTAATTTTCAGGCCTTTGAAGCGGCTATTTTGACTTTACAAAACTGTTACCAATTTGATTTTTTTTTTCTACGGTAGGATTTCTTAATTTCTTTCTTTTTTTTTTTTTTTTTGGTGTAACTTGCAGGTTGGGTTTCTTCTTCATTTTTCATGCCACTAGAATTGGAGGTCATTAAGAGGGGTTGGTCATCAATTTCTATGACAGACTCTACAGGCGGTTTTGTTTGTACAATTTTCCTACTTCGTGTACTAGAAAACCTAACAATTTGTAAATGATTCATCTTTACTTCAACATATTTTTAGCAACCAGAGTTGCTTAATGTCGCAGCTATGCCATTTGCTATAGATTGGCAAATTGTGGATTTGGACAATGAAGATTTGCAGGGCTCTATTTAGGCACTAGATGAAAAAAAAATCAACGAAACATAAGAGGTAAAACCATGATTTGAAGATTTAATTTTTATTTATAATATTCTGTCGTTGCCACTTATATCTTGAATCATTATGGATTGTTTATAAAATCCGAGAGTTTAAATAGGTTTTTGGTATTTTTCATTAGAATGAGGTTTATTTTTCTACTTCCCAGTGGATAACAAAGGGCACAATAACAAATAAGCATAATTGATGCATTATTTTCCATTTACTCAGCTTCCAAGGGATGTTGGGATCTTTACATAATGGCTTATAGTTAGCAAATGCCTAATTTCACGTACAAATTTATAAACAAGGAGATAAGTTTCACCAAACAATTCAGCACAACAATGATCTTTGAGGCATGCTTTAAATATATTTCCATGTCATATTTTCAATTATCTAATGACATTCTACGTTTTGTTAGCTTAATAAAATTTGACTTCTATATGCATATTTATATCTATGATTTCTAACCAATATCAGGTTACTGATTAATTCCAATTTATTTACTATTTTCACCAGTGTTAAGCATTTTTTCAATTAAATGGTTCGTTACAGCATTTACAAGCTATAATGAGTTATTTGACTCATATGTATACTTACACTTTATAAGCCAATGGTTACCAACATGAATATACAGTTGTGTCATCTGTTCTGATAGCATTTGTATATGCAATTCAGTTTGCGTCATCTTTGTCTGATAACATTTGGATATGAAATTCAGTTTTGATGACCCTTAAAATTTAATGGGTTCAAAATTAATGAAGTAGGGAATAAAGCATATGCAAAGCACCAATGGAAGACAAGAATGATTTGGTATTGTGAGCGCAAATGGAAAGGTTATCAAACACTAAGCAAAAGCACGAGCATACAATGATGCAAAATTGAATTGAAGGAAATGGATACATCAACTTAATAAATATCCTTCCCCTGGCTAAGCATATATACAAATAAATCCAAAGCTATATGAGGTAATTGTCATTAACATATTAAAGAAAAGATGTTTCTGGTGTAATTAAATGGGGGTGTTGATACATATTGTACTGCGTTTGTGTATGAGGCAACATTTTGGATGTTAGCACATTTGATCAAATTCTGTTGTTGTTCTATGATACCCCCTTTGTTCATTCATGAAGAAACATACAATGAGCACTGCCTATGAAATAAATTATATGTATATTACATGCTGAAAGCTGTCGCAATTTTTATATATTCTGTTATACTTTTGGTAAGTTTCGTGTAAAATGATGGGTCCTTTTACTTCTTATTAGTTACAGACCTGACCATCCTAATTATTTTGTACAATTTATATCTATGTATTGTTTTTTTAGGAAAATTTAACTTATAAATGATTTGATATAATTCCAAATTAAATGGTTTCTCATGCTTCAACCCTACGCTAGCTTTATTGTTTATCCAAATGGGCTTTCAACTTGCTTTCTATTCTGGAACTCAAAATTATAAGCTCTTTTATGAATGTTTTGCTTGATGAATAATATGTTTTGATCATAATTTAAATATTTAATGTGATACATATTTCAGTTTTACATTGAAGTTTATTATATTCATATGTGGATTGGTTATGATATTTACTATTGTGTTTGACAATTAACATGTCACAAATAATATAATATTACATCCAGTTGAGACGTTAGCTTATGGATGATGTAAATTTCATGTTTTATGTAATATCTTTAAAGAACTTAAAAATTATTCAGGTTACCATGCGCAAAACATTTTAATAGCGCATTGAACACTTAGTACGTTAAGTTTAATTCATTAATGCAGTGTCCATGAATTGAGCAAAAGTTTACTTCGACAAGGGTATGATGTATGATATTTCATTGTCTTTATATTGAACAGGGTTTAAAAAATTGCAATCCATGGCTTACTGTCAATGTACTTTGTAAATAGCTAGCTTATAGGAAATTGATGATTTGATGACATAACATGAATTTTTCTCTTCAAATAATCCATTGGTAGAACCTGAAGACTGAATTCCACGTGGGTAGCATGCAAGTGCATTGTAGTTTATATAACCTCAATTATTCGATTATTACCTGTGAGGTTGTTATACCTTCCTCTGATAACTCTTTTGGAGTTTTATGAGGTTATTAAAAGTTTTGTTCTTTTACACGACATCTAAGTAATATTTTTTAGAAACAAAATGCTTATACTCATATTTCTCTCCAAAAATCCGAATAGTGAAGGATGAACTAAAAACAACTATGTCGTTCCTTAATACAGTTGAAGTTAACATATATAACACATAAGCGATAGAAGTCAAAATGTCAAAAAATAGCAACAAAGAAGAAATGTAAAAAATGTAGCAACAACCGTGTGCATAGCACGGGTTCACACTAGTAGATATTAAAAACAAAAAAAAATCCATAAAGCCACAAACTTATTTTCTTTCTACTGCTTCCCTGAAAAACTAAAATTCCCTCCCTGAAAAACAGTTAGCAAAAGTCATTTATTTTTCTCATATTTGATTTTTTCCTTATTTCAGTTTTCATTTAGTCATTTCTTGATTGATTTATTGTTTCCAATATTCAAATATGTACTTAACAATGCTAATTAGTAGTCCAAATCTTGATGTTTATTTTGTGTGGTTAACTTTATATTAATGGTTTACATTTTAAAAGAAAATTAAAAAAGTAAATTTCCTCTGTCGAGTTTTTAGCTATATTAAGCTTTTGGTTCAACTACTCTGTCATTTTTTATAAAAATGGATAAATGAGAGCTAAGCTTTTCGTTTTTCCTCTATTCTCATGTATCATCTTAAAAATATTGCCCTATTATATTTGTTCGTTTACTTCTTTTGTAGAAATCCACTAAAGTCTGCTTTTAATTCGAATCCCGAGGAAAATGGATTTTTCTTATGACTTTGTAAATGTTGAAACTCAATCTAGCGCGATAATTAATCTCCCTTACCCTCTCCTATCTGCTATAGTTTCTTTGTATACACCTACTATTGTACAACTAAATGTTTTGTTCAATTAATTGGAATCCCGTGAAATAATTATGATTTATATTTTTTTCTTGATTATTTCTGAAGTATTTTGAAATTATTTCGTTATTTTTTTAAAAGTTAGTGTTCATTTAAACTGTTTTTAAAGTGTTTCTTTTGTATTTCATTTGTTTTGGGTTTTATGTCATTATACGAACTGTAAGTATCGAAATAAAATTTTAATTGTTAAGTGAATGGAAAAAGTGGTGATATGTCATAAGAGAATCATATGCACCTATGTATCTACTATTTCAGTTAGCTACAAACTACCTCAAAGCAATAACACGTCATAATAGTGGATCATAAATAAACAAACTAATGTTTGCTTATTTTCAAAGTAATAATCAAGTAGAATTTATGATGTATGAGACAAGTAATTTAACAGTATTTCATTGAAAGAATTGACTTGTTTTAAGAGTTACACAAAATAATTCCAAGAAAAAGGTGTTCAACCTTTATATTTACCTTTTTTGGTATCAAAGCAACATGAATGTAACAAAATTCAGTACTGTAGAATGTATGTTTTATGAGAAAAACTTTAAAAACATTAAAAACCTTAAAAAAACATTAAGTTGTGTAAACAATACAAATTTGAAAAGGATTATTAAAGGTTATAAATTTATACTAATTAATACAGCTAGAGAAAACAATACAAACTTTTCCATGTTAATGTTTTGAATATGACACTCCTACCAAAAACGAACATTAATTAAACTTTATGTAAAGGAATAGTAGATGTTTTTGACAAATGATAGTGACTTATTATTACAAATACAGGACTGAGTAGTGTATGTATATCCTAGTTGCGATGTTCAAACTTATTTTTCGATTTCAAATATCCATATACATGTATAAAATAAATAAATAAAATAGCGTGCTACTTTTGATTTTCCTCATTTATGCGCTACGACAAAATGGCTTTGTTTTGCATTATGAATGGCTCATGTGCTATTATAGATTAAATAACACATACCACGCGCTATAGTAAATCGTTGTCTACTTTGTGATAGCACTAGTTAGAAAAAATAAATGATGAATATTTCATAACAATTTAAAAAATTGATTATTTTTACTCGCTTATCATATAGTATGAAAGTTTATGAGATGTTTTTACATTCAAGAAAAAAGTGGAAAGCTGGATGAAGAAACACGGTACCACAAATGAAGAAGGTAGCACACATAAAAAATATGTTGAAATTATTGTTTATGGTTACTGGGATATGGTATGTAATTACTATATTTTGTTAATGATTTTATATACATATATTTTGTTATCTTTTTCAAAAGTTTAGTTCGCTTATGTTTTTATTTTCCTTAAATGATAGACGCCTTTTATATATGTAATAAAAGAAGAAGCAAAAGAACCATACTGTCAAGAATTAAAAGACATTTTATCTAATAGAGCATATCGAACGTTTGATAATCAAAGATCAGTAGATGAGGAAACTAAAATGAGAGTTCGCTATCAATGAGATAATTATAAATCGGCTACCAAATTATCACTGTTATATGCAATGAGTTCAGGTGGCGTAACTTCAATAAATCATGCAGGGTATGTTTTAAAAAAAATTATAATATACGTAGCAATGTCTATAATAGTTTCAAATACATATATTAATAAAACTATTTTTTATTAGTTATTACAGACGAAATTCAACAATTCACATATCTCCAACAATGTACTTGATTTTATGAAGACTGCAATTGCTTATGTATGTTTGGTGAATGGATCGTGCGACGAAGAATATAAGTTATGCATTTTTTCCCCTTCACTAATGTCATTTTGTATTTAATTAAGTGTTTGTTACTATTTAAGATAGGTATTTTAAACAAGATAAATTACATATAATATACGTAGCAATGTAATTTTATTTTAACTAAATAATTATTAGTTGGCATAAATTATATAGAACCATCGTTGTATTGTACAAAAACAAAGAAGGATTGTTGTTAGTTAAGGCTCAATCCATTTGCATTTACGTACACAGAGATGTAAGAATCTATGTTAAGACGTGGAATTTGTAAAAGCATGCGTTTTATTTTAATTCAGCTATTTATATGTAATATATGACAGGTTTGGTTAAAATAATTTTAATATAGATTTTCATGATGTTTTTGATGTAAAAGTTTTTTTTTGAAAATTTTTATTATAAATTAAAATTATTAAAGTATGAAATTATTATTTAAAAACCTAGGTATTACATTTACGTAACTAAAATGACAATACGATTTGTAATGTTTTTTAGTTAATGTTTCTTATAATCGATCAATAAATACTACGTTTATCACGTTAATAATATATTAATTTCTTATGTAAATATTGACTATAAAAGCTTCAAATACATATAATATATTATGTTAAAAAGCACGCAACATCACATTAATAATCAAGTGCTAAGCTGCGTGCTCTATTAATCAGAGAAGATACTTAACACATAAAAGTACATCTATACGTTGAATATTATTCCACAAGTCCTTCTGCCTTCTTATATTGCCAAAACATCACATGTCTCCATGACTTATGGTCAAACAATTTGAATTTTAAGAACCATCATTTTTCAAAAAATTAATTGATTATTTATTTTACTATTTGATAATAAAATTTAGTGGTGTTATCAAAAGAGAAGAGAAGATGCATACAAACAAGTCATGCCATGCAAGTTGAATTATAGAAGCAGATGGTTAGAAAGAACTTTTATAATAGCTTGTTTAATGTGTATGTTTAATATTAACTTTACATAAATTTCTTGTGCAATGCACAAGTTAAATAATACTAAATAAATAGAAACAAACTAAAATTTACAAAAAAAATTAAATTTTATCACTGGTGATAATACAATTAAAAAGGTCTTTTTTAAAAATATATTTAGTTTATTTAATTTAACGTTTAACTAAAAATCAAAATCAAAATTTGACAAATACATGAAGCCTCAATAATTAAAATGTTATATTTTGATATTTCAACTACAGATAATTACTTTCCTACCTACCATGGTTAGCGATACATTAGATAAATTGATTCAAATAAGTATAAATAGCATAAGCCGAAAGTACAAAAAGATATACACCATTATGTGCAAGTTTGATGAATTTTGTAGAAATCACAGTTAGTCAACAACAAAATAGTTGTGTTATTAATGGATCAAGCGCTATTACAAATTGAATAGCACATACCATACACTACAGTACATCACTGCATACTTAACTCTAAATAGAAAAAATAATTATGATGAATTTTCATAATAAATAAAAAATGTTGGTTGTTTCGACTAGTCTATTACCCAACCAAAAAAAATTGAAATATTTATTTTCACCAACAAAATGAAATGCTAATTCAAGAAAATCTTAATTACACATAAAAAAGGTGACCAAATTAAAAAAAATACTGAAATTCTTATTTCTAGTTAAGAAAATATTTCATGTAGCTATTATATTTTGTTAATGATTTTATATACATATAATATACTATTTATTTTTCAAATTTCTTGTTCCTTTAAATTTTTATCTTTTTATATGATGACTTTTATATATCTAATAAAAGTTGAAGCAAAAGGAATATATTGCCAAGACCTCATAGACCATTTATGTAATAGAGTATTTCAAATGCTTTAATTCCAAAATATATAGAAAAGTGAACTAAGATAACAGTAAATTACTCAAAATATAATTATTAATCAGCTACCAAGCTACCATTATCATATTTAATGGGTTCAAAAGCCAAAGCATTACTAAACTGTGTTGGGTATGCTCTTAAAAAACACTATAATATATATACTCATATACATATATGACAATTCTAAATACCTATATTAAAATAAATGATTAATTAATTTTTTGAATAAATAGAAATAGTTTAATACATTAAAAATCAAAAGGACTATACTACTTTTCTCAACTTCCAACAATTTTCTAACTTTGTGTTTGTAGAAACAAATATAAAGCACACTATATACAAGGAAGTCTTCCAACACAACAGTGTAGACAAGCTAAATCCATTTTATTACTTCACCGAACCAACGAAAATCTAGTGGGAAGACTATCCACATCAAGAAAACTATGACGTTTTCAACACACTAGGCTTAAAAACTCTTACTACAATTTTCAAGCTCTTGCTACAAATTCTAAGCATTTCAAGAGGTCAAAAACTTGTTGATATTCTACATGCGAAAGTAGACAAATCCATTTAGAAAACCACTATTTTCCACTAACATCCTAAAGCGACGGACCAAAACCATGTAAAAGTAAACGTTCCATAGATACACCTGAATAAAATCCTCAAATAAAAGAAAACTGAAATCTAGCATGTACCCATTCTTAACCGAAATCTAGCTGAGATATTCAACTGTAAAACAATACAAAATTCTACACATACTACCATTTTGGTTTCTTGAAAAGGCAGAGAAGAAAGAAACCATAGACACAAACAAGTTGCCAAAAAACATTTTGAATTGGTGACATAATCGTATTTGTTACAAGCAGCAAATAACAAGCCTAATACAAGAAAAACAGAAATGGTTTACATCGTACACTCATATACTGAATGGTAGTCTGAGACGATTAAAATCAAAGTTCAAATGTTTGTGTAGCAAAACCTAAATGACCTAGCATAATTAACTCAATCCAGCCTAACACGCACACTAAACCATATTTCATTCATTTTCAACAGCAAACAATCATTGATGGCCCAAAAAAGAAGCATTAAGGAAGTCAGACAATGCTTTCTAGGCAAATGCTTCTCTGTTAGATTACTATATATTCACATAGATCAGAGCCCAGTGAATTTCATCATCCTTCTTTCAATCATGCATGTTCTTTGAACAAAGAAAAGGATAAGTACATAAAAGATATAGATCATCAGTGATAATGCTTATAGTTGTCATCATAGTATAATATTTGGTCTCAAAGATATTCATGTCATCATTGGATCATATCAACCAGAATCTATAACAGTTGATTAAAACTGGCATTAAAACTACTTTTAGGGTTTTAAATCACTGCACCACAAACAACAAAAGCGGCGTGATGACTCAAAAACCTCAAAAATTATGCCTTTCTTCTCTACAAAACCCTAACCGAAATTTTACCTTCCGATCAAGGATAGTCTAAAGGAATCCAGATAGAAACTAGCATAGTTACAGAAGAAAACATAGGTAATCAAGAAATTAAATTTTTGATCTATCGCTAATCTAGTTTACTTGAAAGATGGCGGCGTAATTTTTACTGCTGGTGTTAAGCTGCCGCTTATGGCTTAAGTAGGATGAGACAACCTGAACTTTCCCGGTCTCCGAAGAGAAGGGAACGAATAGATTGTCTGAGAACATGACAAATCAGAGCACAAACAGAAGAACATTTCATTGCTATTACAACAATTTACATCAGAGTACAAGAATATATAGAGTACGAACACATAATATACATTTGATAAATATCATAGATTTACAAATTTCAATGCAGGGGAAAACAACACAAAACACAACTGAAAGAAATACACGGATACAGAGCGTTCCGAATATGGCTCCAGCTGTAAATCAGGATCTTGTGAATATATATCTGCAAAAACCCAACTACTAGCTGCCCGTGTGGAAAACAGGGGCACCCAGAGTTTAGGTTAAAACAATAAACTCCAGGTCAGTCATGTGACTGGTGTGAGAACTAAAATTGCTATTAAATCTTTACTTTAAAAATAAATTAAATCAGGGGACCACGCCGTATATCACGGAACGGGTTTCCTCCCAAGAATACCAGTGCATAAAACAAACAGCGCAGTGCTTTTTGGAAAAATGAAGCTATTATAAGACCAGGTCCCATCACACAATGCAACGCAAGCCAGAGGATAGAGTTTTCCCTTATAATAGCCAAACATGTTTGGTACGTTTAAAACAAATCATTTGATACTATTATAAGTGCATAGTGTATAAAACAACTTCAAATATAAATGTATCAATCCTAGACGGCATGGGTACCATATATCATGTCGCCAATACTAGGCTCTATAATCAAAACCGAAATGTCACGTATTGGAAATTGGATTTTCATTATGAGTCGAGGCCAGGGATGGCTCCTCACCACTTCGAGACACTCTAGCAAATGTCTCAGGACTTCCCGCAGAGAACACTGGATCGATTGGGCCGGTCCTCTCTTACGTTTGAGGATTGGTAATTCCTGAACACACATTTCCCGGTCCTATCGGACCAATCCATCGGCTCCGTAGTAACCGATATAACTGACGCGCCTCGCTATCCATCATCCACATAGGTAAAAATATAAATGTCTGGGCTCCAACCATGACACCACCCATAGTTAGAAAGAAACAACATTTTCTCCTAACGGTCCGATCCCTTTTTTGACTCATACCGAGGTGTGAGTCTCGCGAATTAACGCTATACACAAAGCTATGCTATATTAAAGCCGTGCTTTGATCATCTACCACAATACTCTGCTTTTCAATAGAAGCCTTGATCATTTGCGTCTCAACATGCCACACAGGCAATTCATGCCATGCGACTTGTGTCTATCGATATATAATCTCTGAGCTCGTATGTCTCATAGAAGGGTGTTAAACAAGAGAATAAATTCTCTACCACCAAACAGATATATATTTAATATAGATCAATCAACACAGAATTAAATCCAATGTCAGACACACATCCATTTACAAGTTTGTTCTGGGTCTGAACGAAACCGAAGGCACCTTATTCCTCGTTCCATATGTCCAATACAGGAGAGAGGTCCTCGCATATCCGGTCGATCTCCAAGTACGTCTCACCACTTATTACCGTGTTTTGGGTGTACAGCCCAATCAAGACATCAGTAATCATTCAAACGACGTGAAGACCTCCTGTCTTCAACTACCATCTTCATCGTCAACTTATCGCCGAATAAGTTATTCAAAATGGGTATAAACCCGGCCTTTCCGAATAACTCGCGTATATTATAAACAAGTGCTATAAAACACAACATACGCCTCATTACAATTTTGAATATTATTTTATTTAAATATTCATATCCTTTGGGAAAGGTTCCCATTAATTTTATCAAAGATAAATTCTTTAAATTTATTATTTAACCTCCCTTTGCATATTGATTCAAACCAAATTAAGGTTTATCCAAACTAGTCGGGACTAGCGATCCTTACCGAAGTAATCATCTATTTTATTTCCTAATCCCAGCCTATTCACCCCATGAAGCAAAATTGGTAATACTTCATATCTAACACCACGGTGTTATCGGTAAAATTAATTACCATTTCCCGTTCAAATCTAATTAAAGATTTAACTATCGCTTGGAGCAAAACTAGTGATACTCCACTCTCGATCATTTCCCAAATTGATAATTTAAATAATCGCATTCGTATTTCAATCTAATTAAAGATTCATTAAAATTCCACTTGGCTTTAATCTTTCCAAAAATCAATATTAATGATTATTGAACTTTGGAAAATCAAACATGTCGCATCGACAATCTACCCCATACTATTGATTTCTGCCTATATATAACCTCTAAGCTCGTACGTCTTAGAGAAGGGTGTTAAGCAAGAGAACAAATTCTCCACCACCAAACAGATATATATTTAGCAGAGATCAACCATACAGCTCGAAATACAATGTTAGACATGTAATCCTGTCTTTAACTGGTTTAAAGAACTAATGTCATTTAAAACACAGTTCACGATAAACCCAAATCACATTCCATTAATTATGGAATCTTCATGGAAAATAGATCAATATATAATCGATATCAATTTTCGTATCCGACTAAAAATATATATGGAATAACGGCAAAGCCTTTTAAATTCCATATATATTAACAGTCTTCCTCCACATAAGCTCACTTCGATTATTACCATATCGAATTCCATTCCATTCAATTCCAATTTAATATATTAAATTGTAAAACTTTACTCTGGAAATTTTCCATTAAATCCTAATAAGAAGATTTATAAATTCCAAATCACATTTCATTGTAAATCGGGTTAAAGAACGAATGTTGTTAAAAAAACAGTTCACAATAAACCCAATTCACATCCCATTTTATTCCAATTACATGTTAATTAACTGGAAATTCTAATAATCTTAATTAAAAGATTTATTCTTTTCACACGGGGTTTAAGAACAGTGTTATTTAAGACACCATTTACGATAAACCCAAAATCCAATTCCTTTATTCAATTCCAATTAAATATTAATTAATTGGAAAACTTCACTAAATCTTAATTAAAAGATTTATTCTTTTCTCAAATGGGTTTAAGAACAATGTTAATGAAGACACCATTCACGACAAACCCAAAATCCAATTTGATATTAAATACAATGCTCTAAATAGAAATTATATTGGCTTATATTCAATATCAAATTCTGAAACCAACAAATATTGTATTGGAAATAACGATATAAAATATATCTTCCAAATTTCCATAACAATATCCGTATAATCACGGAATCCAAAATCAAAATATTCCGAAGATTATTTCCATTTCAAATCCATTCCAATTTCTTGCCAATTTTTCCGTTGGAAATTTCTGGTTATATTAAAACCGTTCACAAATCCAATTTATTTTATTTAAAAATAATTGGATTATAATTCTAGTTAATAACGAGTTCATTTCAATAAAAATATATTTTTATCTTTACAAACATAGAATTTTTTATTCTAATACTTTCCAAATCATTAACTATGATTTTACACAAATTATAAATATTTTTAATAATTTTATTAAGCCCTTTCAGTTGATTTCCATAAACGGTCATCAAACTGCACTTATAGGGCCCTTTTCCAAATTTGATTTGGACATAATTCCAAATTCAACCGTTAGATTTCAAATCTCTTGTATTCGTTGGAAAGTTCTTTTCGATACGAACCCAACGGTTCCGGTTTTGGGAGAATTCGACGGTCGGATCACCCGTAATGTCAATTCGAAGTCAATGGTCGAAATTCGCGAACGGCCGCGGCGTAACGTGTTCTATTCAGGCCATTATATTATATATATTATATAAAATATATACTTCGTTGATTTCCATTTTAAAACGTATTTTATAAATCATTTATAAATTCATTTTAAAATGATTCCAACTTCATTTTCAATTTTAAATCAAAATTGAATTTTCCTTATCATTATAATATATAAATGATAATATTTTTGAAATATCAGATTTTGAAATCATTTCCTTTTCGATATTCATTATAAAAATGAATAAAATCGATATAAATATCGTACACATCAAAATGGCATTAATTAATCAACACGACTTTATATATTTCAATATTTTCTTGTCCATCCCAAATCAGACATCAAAATCATATTTTGATCCATTACTGAATATTATTTTAAAATATTCATTATTCGTCATTTTAAAATATTCGTTAATTTAAAATATTCATTCTTTCCGAATTGAAACCAGACACAGCCAATTAACATATAATTTCATTTATATGGATTTCATACACACATGTACACAACAATAATCGAACATAGTCAACCACCATCCAAAGTGCATTACACAACTGCTTAAGCGTTAAATATGAATAATTAACGCTTACAACAACCTGTCAACCAATCGATTGACATACAACTAAACAATTGGGATTAATGTATGTCAAATATCATCCCAATACCCATGTGGGGTTTCAATCAACACACACCGATTTTATTTGTGCAGTTGGGCGATGTGTAAAATATATCGTCCCAATCAATATCAGTTAAATGTGTGTACTAAAATAATCGTTCGATTTGTAAATGAATATTTATTTTATTCATATACTCATTAAAAATTGTATTTTTAACGATAAAATATTTATTTCAACACATGAATATTTTATACAGTTCATTTCTGCAATAAAAATGATATTTTTATTGTTCTAATATTTTTAGAAAATTTCGGCAGCATAACGATGCGATACTAGAACCGGAGTAAGGTCTAGCCTTATCCCTCGCATAATAATGGCTCGCGCCATATACAAACCAAATTCTAATCAATTCATTTCACTTCCCAAACCAAATTCAAACAAATAAACCAATCAACCATACAACCAAACAAACATGGTTTCAAACAAAGGTTCGGGTGCTACTAAGCACCGTCTGCATCCTAATATATATATTTAATTAGAAAATAAATTAGAGTGAGAAATTCTCACCTTTGGGATACACTCCACCAGTTTTATGTAATAACCCGGAAATGCGAGCCAATTTAAAATTTTTATTTTGGCAATTTTAGCGAATTTTGAATATTTAAAACGATTTATTTTAAATAATAACGACGAAAATTTATTTTGAATAGAATTCGAACGTATATGTTATATAGATCGTCGTTAGAATATGAATATTTATATTAAATTATAAAAGGGATTGAAAATGGAGCGGTAGTTCGATAATTCGATTTCAAAATTCAAATGAATGTACCGGGTGCAAAATAAACCGGATTTTAGTGAAACCAAAAATATTAGAATCTATTTGAGAATATATTTCCAACGAATCCGAGAAATCAAATTTTATAGCGGGGATAAAAAGATATGCCCAGTTCAAAATTCAGAATAGTCGCTATGGAATTCTAGCCCTTAAAAACAGCCATTTTGCAAACGACCTCGGATTTCGACAAAACCACTTTTGTTGGATCCGTGATGTCAAGTTATTGCTAGGTTTCAATTTTCATAATTTTTCAAATAAATATGTGAGCGTGGCGAAGGAAAACGCGTTTGACCAGTTTCAGTTGATTTTAATCGACTGGAAAATGGCCATTTTTCAAACGGTCTCAGAATTCGACGAAACTGGTTTTGTTTGGACCGTATCGTCAATACGAAGTTAGGAAATATTTTTCGAGAATTTTTAGAGACTGTATGTGGCCCCGATAAATTGAAATGCGCGTTCAAATTCAATATATAGAGTTATATGTTGATTTTGACGAAAACTGATCGAAACGATCGAATCAGCTTACGATACATATCCCATTGTGTTCGGAATGGCGGTAATTTTCTAGGGGCGACAGTCGTTGGGTTTGATTTGGGGTTCGTAGCAATTAATTAGTATTTTTGGAATTAAAAAATAATTTAAATATATTTATATTAAACCCTATCCCTAGTCAACACAATCCATTAGTCAAATTTTTCAACGCCTCCGAAATAGAGAACGGTGATTATCGTTCAAAAACAAATCTGCTTAGATCTTCAAATCAGATCTAGATTTTGAAAAATTATCAAAGCAAACACGTTCATCTCGGTGAAATCTCGAAGGCTGACAGTGGAGATCATCACAGGTTTCGAAATCGATGCCAAATCAAGCTCTAAAGGCTGCCGGTTCGAAGTGGGTTACAGGCGCCGTTGGAGCTTCGAGTTGGACGCCGTCTAGGGCGCTGGAATGGGGCGCCGCACTGCTTCAGAGGACGTCAGCTGATCATCGTCAATCGCCTCATGGGTGGTGAACCGGCGAGCCCTAGCTCGCGTGTTGATCTCGAAGTCAACCTGGGAAAATGCGACGAGGGATAGCGACTTATCAGAGCAAGGTTTTGTTGTTTTATTTATTTATTTTTAACTAATTTTGTTTCTTTTGTTTTATTTAACTAATAACATTTATTTTAAAATCAGTTCTTTTATATAAAATTTAACAAAGTTTAAAAATCTGTTTTGAAAATATAAATACAGTGATTTAAAAATCATTTATAAAAAATATAATATTAATATTAATATGATTTCTAAGTTGTAAAAGAAAAGATAGATTTCTAAACACAAAAAGATTACATTTTTCCTAAGAAGAAAATGATTACATTTTTTTGCTAAGAAGTGATTTTTTGAAATG
This sequence comes from Allium sativum, assembly GCA_030737875.1. Taxonomy (NCBI): domain Eukaryota; kingdom Viridiplantae; phylum Streptophyta; class Magnoliopsida; order Asparagales; family Amaryllidaceae; genus Allium; species Allium sativum. The sequence goes on from CM060913.1 coordinate 826,898,462, forward strand.
AACAAGAAGTGATTTTTTTGAAATGAACAAGAAGTGATTTTTGAAATGGACAAGAAGTGATTTTTGAAATGAATAGAGAATATAAAGATATAATTTTTACATGAGTAGCGTTATAAAAATAAGATTTTTATATAGTAGAAATTATAAAAATACGATCTTTGAAATTATAAAAATACGATCTTTGAAAATATAAAAATACGATCTTTGAAAATATAAAAATACGATCTTTGAAATTATAAAAATACGATCTTTGAAAATAAAATAAAAATATGATCTTTGAAATTATAAAGATACGATCTTTGAAAAGATAAAAATACGATCTTTGAAAATATAAAAATACGACCTTGGTTTCTAGAAAAATATGATTTTTATGTATGGAAATCGTTATTAAAAATGTGATTTTTAATATCAACAGCGTGAAAGGATTGCGATGGAACTGATGGAAAACAAATCCCAATCTGAACCGTTCAGAAATAAAAATGGCGGAGTGGATCCCCAAGGTGAGAACTCCTCACCTTTAATTTAAATTTCTAGTTTGAAATATATACTAGTATGCAGACGGTGTTTAGTAGCACCCGACACCCGTCGTCCACAGACCATGGACGGCTTGTATGCTTGTTTGTTTGATTTTGCTGTGTAGTTGATTGTGTGATGTGATGTGAAATGAAATAAAATATTTATATAGTTAAAATATAATATAGTTGAAAATAGAATTTTTAACGTGTATTTAAAATGAAATAAATATAAACAAATCGGACGATTTGTTTATATACACCCATTTGACTGATATTGATTGGGACGATAAATTTTACACATCGCCCAACTGCACAAATAAAATCTGTGTTTGATTGTTTGAAACCCCACACGGGTATTGGGATGGTATATGACATACACTAATCCCAATAATTAGTTGTATGTCGATCGATTGATTGACAAACTGTTATGAGCGTTAAATATTTATATCTGGTGCTTATACAATGTAGAATTCACTTTGGATGATGGTTGATTGTTTGTCATTGTCAATGTATACATGCGTTTTATGTAAATCCATAGAAGTAAAATCTATGGTAATTGATTGGGCCTCATTCCAGTTTTGAAATAGAATATTTGAAGAGAACTATTTGAATAAAATATTTGAATAGAAATATTTGAAAAAGAAATATTCGAAATAGAAGATTTGAAAATAGAAATATATGAAGCCATGTTGATTAGATTGACGCCATTTTGACGTGAACGATATTTATATCGATTTTATTCATTTTATAATGAATATCGAAAGTGATTTCAAAATCTGATATTTTAAAAAGAAATGAATTCAAATTGAAATTGAATAGAAATGAATTCAAATTGAAATTGAATAGAAATGAATTCAAATTGAAATTGAATAGAAATGAATTCGAATTGCAATTGAATAGAAATGAATTCAAATTTAAATTGAATTGAATTGAAAACGAACTGAAATTGAATTAAAAATCGAATTGAATTGAAATCAATTTGAAATGAATTTAAAACGAATTTATAAGGAAAATTTCAATTTTGATTTGAATTTGAAATGAAGTTGAAATCGTTTCGAAAACGAAGTCAAAACGATTTATAAAATACTTTATAAAAGGGAATCGACGAAGTATATATTATATATATTATATATATAATATAATGGCATGAATTGAACGCGCTGCGCCGCGGTAGTTCGCGAATTTCGACCATTGACTTCGAATGGATATTACGGGAGATCCGACCGTCGGATTCTCCTAAAACCGGAACCGTTGGGTTCGTATCGAAAAGAGATTTCTAACGAATATTAGTGATTTGAAATCTAACGGTTGGATTTGGAATTATGTCCAAATCAAATTTGGAAAAGGTCGTTGTAAGTGCAGTTCGATGGCCATTGATGGAAATCGACTGTACGGGCCTTGATAAAATTATTAAAAATAGTAATAATTTATGTAAAATCATAAGAAATGATTTGGGAAGAATTGGGATGAAAAACTCCATATTTGAAAAGATAAAAATAGATTTTTATCGAAATAAACTAGTTTTGAACTAGAATAATAATTTATTTATTTTTAAAATAAATAAATTGGATTTGAAATGGTTTTGAGAATAACCAGAATTTCCAAAAATTGAATTCGAAAGGATTTGAATCGAATTTGTCTTTAGAATATTTCGATGTTGGATTTCGTGATTATACAGATGTTATGGAAATTTAAAAAATACATGTATATATCGTTATTTCCAATATGATATTTGTGGGTCATAGAATTTGATATTGAATATAAGCCGGTATATTTTCTATTCAGAGCCTTGTATTTAATATCAAATGTGATTTGGGTTTGTCATGAATGGTGTCTTCATTAACACTGTTCTTAAGCCCAGTTGAGAAAAAGATTAATTTTTTTTATTTAGATTTAATGAAGCGTACCAATTGAATAATATTTAATTGGAATTGAATTGGTATTGATTTTTGGGTTTATCGTGAACAGTGTTTTAAATAACACTTGTTCTTTAACCCGATAATTAATGGAATGTGATTTTGGGTTGTCGTGAACGGTATCTTCAATAATACTGTTCTTAGACCCAAAGGAGTTAAGCAAATCAGAAACTAACTGGAGATTAGTTAAGTTGAATGATTTCTGGGGTATTGATCTGATGTTGGTTTCGACCTGCGGGGTTAATACTTAGGGAATTGCTCAGTTGCTAATTTACGGTTAGGGACTGATTGAAATGGAATGTGATTTTGGGTTGATCGTGAACCATGTTTTAAATGACATTGATTCTTTAACCCAGTCAAAGATTAAAACTAAGTGGAGTTTTATTGAATCTTTAATTAGATTGAAAAGATCGAGAATGGAGTATCACCAGTTTTACTCCAAACGGTAGTTAAATCTTTAATTAGATTTGAACGTGAAATGGTAATTGAATTTACCGATAACACCGTGGTGTTAGATATGAAGTATGACCAATTTTACTTCATGGGATAAATAGGTTGGGATTGGGAAATAAAATAAATAATTACTTCGGTGTGGTTCGTTAATCCCGACTAGTTTGAAGTGATACTCAAAGGAAGATTAAAGAATAAATTTAAAAGAATTTATCTTTGATAAAATTAATGGGAACCTTTCCCTAAGAATGTGAAATTTGGAAACTAACTGTAGGTTACCTAAGCGGAACGGTTTCCTGGGTATTGATCTGATGTTGGTTTCGGCCTTCGGGGTTAATATTTAGGGAATTATTCTCTTGTTGATTTACAGTTAGTGACTGATAAATTGGAATGAGGCGTAGGTTGCGTTTATGTAACACTTGTTTATTATATACGCGAGTTATTCAGAAAGACCGGGTTTATCCCATTCTGAATAACTGATTCGACGTGATGTCGAGTATGAAGACGGTGGTTGAAGACCGGAGGTCTTCACGTCGTTTGGATAATTACTGATGATCTTGATTGGGCTGTACACCCAAGAGAAGGGAATCAGTTGAAGGTCGTCCAGACGTACTTGGAGATCGATGGATATGCGGGGTACTTGGTGCCTCCGGTTTCGTTCAGACCCAGAACGAACTTGTAAATGGACTGTGTGTCTGACATTGGATTTTAGTCTGTGTGATTGATTTCTATTAAATATATATCTGTTTGGCAGCGGAGAATTTATTCTCTTGCTTAACGCCCTTCTCTGAGACGTACGAGCCCAGGGGTTATATATTGATGGATATCAAACGCATGGAGTGAATTGCCTGTGTGGAATTCCTAAGTGGCAATATGATCAAGGCTTCTGTTGAAAAGCAGAGTCTTGTGGTTGATGATCAAAGCACGACCTGTGTGGCATAGCTTTGTGTAACGTTGATTCGCGAGCCTCACACCCCGGTGGTGAACCAAAAACGGGAGAGGACCTCGGGGGGACATGCGTTTCTTTCTAGTTAGAAGTGGTGTCAGTGGTTTTACACGCCCTGACGAGTTTGACTTATGTGGTTGTTGTTGTTGCGAGGCGCCTCGGTTATATCGGTTTCGGCCGATGCATTCTGGTCGGCAGACGGACCATACTTACGCCCAAAGGGCGGGGAAACGTAGTGTTCAGGCATTATAATCCACATCGGTGGACCGGTCCTGACGATCCAAGGGGCAGTTGTGGCTGTTCCTGAGGCTCGGGCTAGAGAGTCTCGAATCGGGGAGGACTACCTTTTGCCTCGGTTCACAGATGGAAATCCAGCTTCCAACACGTGACATGTGCGGTTTTGATTGTAGATCCTAGTATGGCGACATAGTGGGATGGGGCGCTTATGCCATCTATGATTGATACTTATGATTTGAAGTTGTTTTATACACTATGCACTTATAATAGTATCAAATGATTTGTTTTAAACGTATCAAGCATTCTTGGCTATTATAAGGTAAAAACCCTATCCTCCGGCTTGTGTTGCATTGTGTGATGGGACCTGGGTCTTATAATAGCTTCATTTTTCTTTATTTAGCATTGCGCTATTGTTTTATGCACTGGTGTTCTTGGAAGGAAACCCGTTCCGTGTTATACGGCGTGGTCCCTTGATTTACCTAACTTTGAAATAAAGATTAATAACTGTTTTAGTTCTCACACCAGTCCCATGACTGACCTGGAGTTTATTGTTTGAACCTAAACTCTGGACGCCCTTATTTTGACACGGACAGCTAGTAGTTTTGGTTTTGTAGATTTATATTCACTGGATCCTGGTTTACAACTGGAATGATATCCGGAAAGCTTTGTATCCGTATATCTCCTTCAGTTGTGTATTGTATTATTTTCCGTTGCTATGTAATTTATTGTAATCTCTGATATTTCCTGTTGTGTAATATTTGTTTATACTCTGTATATTCTTGTATTCTGATGGAATTGTTTGTAATAAGCAATGAAATGTTCTTTCATCTGCGTTCTATTTTATCGTGTTCTCAAGGTAATCCGGGCTTTCCTTACCGGGGAAGTTACGGGTTATTACATTTTATTTCTTAACCGTTTGGATCTGAATTTGATTCCAATCGGTTCCATCGCAATCCTTTCCACGTTGTTCATAGTAAAAATCACATTTTTGATATGATGTTTACATATTTAAAAATCGGATTTTTTGTTAGAATTTGTGCCCTAGAGGCAATTCATTTGATGAGACTGATAACACTGTTGATGTTATTATTTTATTTGGAATAAAATATTATTCTATTATATTGTATTTACTGCGTAATATAAATAATAATATAATAGAAGTCCTTAGAATAATAATACAGAGTTATATAGTTCGAGTAAGATTGAACTTGAGATTATATAATGTGATAAATATTATAATTCTTAAATGCTCCTAGTCAAGTTTTATTTTTAATATAGGACAACAATAAAGCATTAAGACTAGTATGTTGATTGGCTGATGATCACATCTCATTGATCATTAATATACGTGATATTAATGTCAAAACATAAATACGTATTGGAGAATATCGTATTGGGCTGACCCGCCGTGAGATAACTCCATGGAATATAATTAACAGTATCATAAGTTATTCTCATAGTGACAGTGATGTAATGGTCCTCAGACCTGAAATCATTATAATTTTATTCGAGGATATTTGTGTTTTGATATCATCTAAAGTTATTTCGTAACAGAGTAACGATAACGGTGATTATTGGATACATCTCGAATCGAATGAAAATTATGAATGATCTAGATGGAATTTAACCCTACGAAATATTCGTAATGATATCCATTGGCCTCTTAATTGAGTGAGACTGTGAAATGCATGGCTGTGCTCAAATACTGATTTGTTTTAAACAGTCTACTCATCGATCAAGAAAAACGGATTAAACTATAATGAGGATGATACGATCCATGCCTCTAGTTTGATCCTGGATATATTGATTAAAAGGATTATATTGCATTGAGACACTAGTCACAGAAAGGTAGTATCGAATCATAGATATTATTATAACTTGGGTAACAGCGATGTGTTGCTAGATACCGCTCACTATTTATAATTTAAATTCGATTTAAATTATTGCCAGCGTTTTAGTAACCTATAGGGTCACACACTTAGAGATTTATAGAGATGAAAACATATTTTGGTTAAATAAAATATTAATATGTTAATATTTTATTAAACGTTGTAAAAGGTAAAATGGTCGGATCCATATATGATGGTATACAGATGGTTTGAAAAGGGGGGCTACACTTTCCTTTATAGACCGACATATAAACCCTTTATATAATAGATATTGGTATCAAGAAGGGTTAACCCTAATTTTTCTTTTGAAAACGAAATCCAAAATCATGGCGGCTAGCACCGAGCCTCTAATCTTTTTCAATCCGATTGAAGAGGAACAATCTCGTGTGGATTACTTATAGAGGCTCAACAATTAGAGGGCTTATGATTCGATTCTTCCAGTTCTTTGTTACAAATTCGATACAGCTTCAATCTCAATACGATTTCATGGATTCACACATCTCAGATCTGGTATGATTTCGATTTACAGTTATTACGCATAGATCCTAATTTATAATCGTTATTAGTACAATATGGTTGACTATTAGATAGATCCAAACCTTACAGTGGTATCAGAGCTAGGTTGGATTGCGTAACGATTGTATATTGGATCATAATCAGGACGTAATAGTATTTACTCCATGCTAAATTAAATGTTTATGATGCTAGAATCTATTTCGTATTCAATTGATGTAGTAGAGAAAATTAGGGTTTTTCTTGATAATTTGAAATTGAAACCCAAGTTGTATTATAGATAATGGTTTTGATGAAATTGTTCATTGTATAAGATCTGAAACTCGTCTGAGTCAATTTTGATTTAATTATCTTATGAACTGATTGATTCATGAGTGTGAAAATCTTTGAAATCCCTGATTTCAGAATCCATCATCGAATTCATTATAATCATGATTTTGGATTTAATGACAAAATGGTTTAAAGGTGAAATTGTTTCACAATGAATTAAAAACCGTGTTTTGGTTCAAGCTGTAAAATTGTTTATAGTGTAAACAAAGTTTTATATATAAAACCTTGAAGTGGATTCTGTTAGTTAAAACTGGATCTTTATTGAGTTTTTAAAACTATTTTTACCTATCACGAATGGTTAATTAGAATCCTGTTGTTAGAATTTAAAATAAATTCAATTATAAAGTCAAAGTGAAAATTGTTTCACTGCGGATCAAAATAGTATTTGATACTAAAGTAAAATAGTTTACTGCAGTTAAATTTTGTTATATGATACAAAATTTGAAAAGGGATTCGTACTCAATTATGAAAATTGATTCAGTTTTGATATTGAAATTAAACTGTCTTAATTAATGGGATTGGATTTTACTTGAACAGCGATTTTAAATGTTAAAATTGTTATTCATTTAAGTTGTTTAAAAACTAAGCTTAGCTGAATGAAATAATGCATCTATGTTATTTGATAACATATTGCTGTGATTTTATTTTTCAAACCAAATTGTTGATTTTGAAAACCTAAACTAATGTTGATATTTCAAAACTAGATTTAAGAACATAGTTCTTTAAATGTTGAAATAAGTTTCAATATAAATGAATTTTACAGTATCAAATCCTTATGAACATGTAAAAATTTATGCAAGCATATGAATGGCCAGAAATTGTTTCTTAACTGTTACTATATTTGTATTTGATACAAATTTGAAAATGAAATTATGAATTGATATATCTTATCACTTCTATTAGTGATACATCTTACATTGTTAAATAATAAATACATAGATTAATATGTTAGCTCTATGTAATTCAATATAGTATGGATCTATAAACAAGTAGAAACAATGTTATTCCAATAAAGTCAAAAGATGTTTGATTTACTGAAATCAAAAGTTTTGATTCTATTGTAATGGATTATAAATTCATAGTTATGTATTGTGTGTTTTATACTTGCAACATATTGATCTTGGATAAGGGACACTTCCAAATACCAATAATGATGATTTCAAGTTTTTCAAATATTACAGAATATTTTGTTAAACTCGATATTAATCAATATATGCAATTTCCCATCTTGCAGTCTAAACTGTTTAGAACTGCAATTTTTTTTAAAGGCTGATATCCACAATATCAGTACAGTTCAATATATATTGCGTATTTATCATTATTATTGTTCTTATAATGATATAAGTAACTGCCAAGTTTCTTCTTCTACAACTAGGATGTCAAAAATGTTTTGATATTGCTTTGAGGGTCATACAACAGTTTTCAGTAAAACTAAATTCTTAGTAGATCTGTTATGTGTGTAATCTAATTGTTGGACTTTGCTTAATTTTAAATCTGAGAAAGATTATAAATGATCACATGCATTTCGTATGCAATTTTATCTGATGTTAGGTTTAAAAGATATCCCTGTAAAATGTATATACAATGCTTGCATATGAAAGATATACACATTTTGATATGTTCATGAACCTTTGGTTTTTCTGTTCATTTTATAAATATCATTGCAAATTTAATTTGCACATGATAGTTTTTTATAAAGGAAATAGTTAACATGTCTTATTATATATATACACTTCAATAATAATGATTCTATCATTCAAATAAGACAGGAACAGATCATGAATTAAGTATTGGGCCTGTCCCAATGGTTGAGAACCAAACGCATAATTCAATTTTGTGCTTTTCAGTTTTAATGGACTGTATTCTTTTGTTTTGGAATTTAACATATATATGTGTATATATGAGTCAATGTTAAATTGATAGCTAATACCTGGTTAATTTGCTACTGATAATTTTTCACAGTAATACATATACACACATCAAGCAAGTATGACTTCAATATATGTTTGTATATGTGTCAAAACTGTGAAACAATAAGCTTTGAAAACTGACTAGTATCTTGATATGAATAACATGAGTTATGAATCATATTTGTTAAGTATATGATTGTGTAAATGTTATACTTGATACAAATCTATATCTATGTATCTATCTGTGTATAGGTATATATATATATATATATATATATATATATATATAATTACAAATAGATTTACTGGTACTCATTTGTAGACTAGACATACACTATTTAACTTAAATGCCAAGTTCAAGAAACTCGTTTGTTGATCAATATGTTGGTTGTTGTTTTTTTCTTACAGTATCCATGCTGCATTTAAAATTTGATTGGGTTTAGAAACCTGTAATATGCATGTATGCTAAAATGCATGAATTATAGTTATCAAATTGAATGTTATGAATTTCCTGCATAATTCTGAACATAATCTTAGAAATATATATTTCATGTTTGAATACTTTGCTTAGTTTGATTCTATAATTTAAATAAATATGTGATTCAATCTATTGTTTCACATTGGAGCTTGATAGTGTTTATTCTTCAATGATATTCAAATGTTTTAGACATTACAAGTATCAGTGGAAAAGGAATATTGATTCCTGCAAATATAAACACCAGACATGGAATCTGTTATCCATCAACATACAAATAAGTTTGTATTACTTATATATATATATATATATATATATGATATATGATATATATATATATATATATAATGCATATTCACTGCATTGTTTATTTTCAATTGAAAGATAGCCTGCTAATACATGTGATTTTATATATATATAAATATGCAGATTAAACTTGCAACATAATTCAGTGTGACTGAGCTTATATACAAGAATGGATAAACATGTTGATAAAGATTCAATGGCAATTCCAAAAGAGCAGATGGGATTACACAGGTTCCAGAAGTTCGATTTAAAGTACTATGTATACAGATACATAGAACTTTAATTGAACGTGTTATTTTAACAGCATATTTGTGTTAGTATAAGAATTTTCTCAATGTAAGATTTTGTAGAATTAGGATCAAACTGAGCAGTTAAGACATGAGTTATATATATTGTCATTTTAAAAGGGTATGACCATACGTGTTCGAAACCTTTTGTATGTATATAAATCTAAATTGTATTGTTTCGTTCTCCATGTACATAATGCCTTCGAATTATTTGTTCTGTTTTGAAAGCTTATTATGTTATAGAGATAGTGATATACATGTACCATTATTTCTAAAATCTGTTGAGTTCTACCTCTTTCCAGAATAGTTAGAAATATTTGTATAAGTATATATATTGTTTTGAAGATTATATTTCTATATAACCTATGTAATTTGTAAGCATGTAATGGTTTAAGAGTTAAGTTAACCAATTGCTTTGAAGTGTTCAAAAGAGATATATATATATATAAGTTTGATTCTTATATATAGATATTGCAGAATTTAAATACATATGTATATAGTTCATTTATGTGTTATTATTTAAATCCAATTATATTACAAATATGAAATACATGTATTTGATATATGTAAATAATTCTGATATTATTCGCCACTACGGATTATAAATTCCCTTAAAAGCAAATTATTTTGTTATATTAAGTCATGGTGAAGTCTTCCAATAATGCACTCATCAATGTCCAAAATTACTGGATGTAGGTAATGCCAAAGCATTGTGCATCCTTTTGTTTTGGTTATATGCGACGGAGTAAAAGTGATACTTGAATTGTATTATTGGGTCTGACTTAACTTAGCTGCATAATAAGATTATGGCTTGGAGACAGTAGCATGAATTATTCTATATTTGAGCAAACGAATAATACTGAACAAAATGTTCATCATGCGATCCAGGAATTATATACACGATATAATGAACATAAGATGTCTACCTAAAAAGTTGTGTTTTGGGGATTTGCCAAAGCAAAGTCAAAACATGATTAGATATGGATCTTGGAACACCATTATATATATACTAATATATGTATATAAATAAAGGGATGTTAATTTGAGTGGGAGCATATTTTAGTTTAAATTACACGTTTATTTATTTAATTTTATTTTTTTTATTGTCAAAATTTATATTAAATAAATATTAAAGAATCAGTTATTATTTATTGTCTACTGTAGATATTAAATAATAAATAACTCTGACAATTTAAATTAATCCTTAAGAAGGATAAATTGAATTGAATCAAATTTCTTGACTAACATTGAAATTTGGGGATTGTCCTCAAACAAATTAAAACGTAATTGTTCTAACAAATATAGAGGATCTAACATAAAAGTTAAAGTATGACTTTAACCAATTAAGATATAAATGTTATAAAATTTACTTATATATTTCTAGTATTAGATACTAGATATAAATCACATAAGTGTATGTTGATTTATAGAAATTACAAAATAAGTAGAAATGAGATAAAAGGACAAGTGGACTTACGATTGGAAATGAAGCAAATGTTGTTGAATTATCCATAGGAAGGCGATTCCTTTTATTATACTGCTTAATTAATTAAATAAATAATTGTTATAATGAAATTCCACTTTAAATAAATGTTATAATATATCTTGTTCTGACAAGTTTGAATTTCATTTAAAAGAATAATTGTTATTCATTTTATTCAAATGATATATCGTATCGAATTTCACAAACGGTTAATGATATTTGTAAATCCCTAACTATAATGTACTTGTTGACATTAATAATGAGTGGATTAAATTTAGTGATTTAAATCCAATATACCTTTAGTATTAACAGTTAGCCCAGTAATCAAGAAAGTATATCAAAACTCCATAATGATGGGGTTTTAGATCATTTGATTTTGAATTATATGAAGAATACATATCTTGTTTCTTAGGCCAAATAAATGAATCACCTTTCACTTGACACAGTGAATGAGTGATAAGTATTGGGTCTCGTACATAATGATGTATATGGAGCAATGAATACATAAACTAGAGGCAGGTTTTATTACTTCATTATATTTACTGATGATATCAGTAGATATAGATATGTGTATCTTATGAAACATATATCAAAATACTTTGAAAAGTTCAAAGAATTCAAAATGAAGTTATAAACCAATTTTGATAGAAAATAAATTCTCTTTGAAAGGATCAAAGAGAATATTTAAGCCAACTATTTAATGACTATCCATATGAGTTTGAAATTGTTTCATAACTCATTCCATCTGGAACACCATATTGGAATGGTGTGTCTGAAAGGAGACAACGCACCTTATAAGATAAAATACGATTAACGATAAGTCATATAGATCTTCCAATAAATTAAATCTGGTACAATTGCATTAAATCCCACTAAAACGAGTCTGAAGACATCATATAAGATATTGACTAGGAAATATCCTAGTATGTCTAAAGCGAAGATTTGGGACGTAAGGCGTTTATTAAATGTCCTTCCTCTGATAATATCAGACCCAAATCATATAACTATTTTGTGGAATATCCAAAATAAACAAATGGATATTATTTCTATAAATCCTCTGAGAATAAAACGTTTATTGCTCGAATTGGTAGAGAGTCAGTCTCTTAGATACCAAAGGAAATGAAATAGAATTCGAAATGTCTCGAAACCACAAAATGTCATTGAATCTTGTAAAGACAAGAAAATGAGTGGGAGTGAGACAATAATTCTAATGTTATTTGATAACACATTAATTATTATTAATTATGTTAGTTTTAAAACAAGAATTAGATACTGATTCTAAGAAAGAAAAATGTTTGGATTAAGAAGTTCATGATTGAACTTAATTCATTGTTGATCGAATGATACAAATTACGATAACAATATGGCTGTTGCTCAGGCCTAAACATTAAACTCATCATCAATCCAAACATATATTTTAAGAAATATAATTCTTATGTGAAGTTGTTTACAGAAGAAATAAACATAGCTGCAAAGTTACAAAATTTGTAATGTTGCAAACCTACTAAATTAAACTCTGTTGCAGCAGAAGTTTAATAATGACACTAGTTTCATAAGTATACGATAAGTAAATGATTGACTCTAGTGCAAGTGAGAGATTGTTAGAATTTGTGCCCTAGAGGCAATTCATTTGATGAGACTGATAACACTGTTGATGTTATTATTTTATTTGGAATAAAATATTATTCTATTATATTGTATTTACTGCGTAATATAAATAATAATATAATAGAAGTCCTTAGAATAATAATACAGAATTATATAGTTCGAGTAAGACTGAACTTGAGATTATATAATGTGATAAATATTATAATTCTTAAATTCTCCTAGTCGAGTTTTATTTTTAATATAGGACAACAATAAAGCATTAACACTAGTATGTTGATTGGCTGATGATCACATCTCATTGATCATTAATATACGTGATATTAATGTCAAAACATGAATACGTATTGGAGAATATCGTATTGGGCTGACCCGCCGTGAGATAACTCCATGGAATATAATTAATAGTATCATAAGTTATTCTCATAGTGACAGTGATGTAATGGTCCTCAGACCTGAAATCATTATAATTTTATTCGAGGATATTTGTGTTTTGATATCATCTAAAGTTATTTCGTAACAGAGTAACGATAACGGTGATTATTGGATACATCTCGAATCAAATGAAAATTATGAATGATCTAGATGGAATTTAACCCTACGATATATTCGTAGTGATATCCATTGGCCTCTTGATTGAGTGAGACTGTGAAATGCATGGCCGTGCTCAAATACTGATTTGTTTTAAACAGTCTACTCATCGATCAAGAAAAACGGATTAAACTATAACGAGGATGATACAATCCATGCCTCTAGTTTGATCCTGGATATATTGGTTAAAAGGATTATATTGCATTGAGACACTAGTCACAGAAAGGTAGTATCGAATCACAGATATTATTATAACTTTGGTAACAGCGATGTGTTGCTAGATACCGCTCACTGTTTATAATTTAATTTCGATTTAAATTATTGCCAACGTTGTAGTAACCTATAGGGTCACACACTTAGAGATTTATAGAGATGAAAACATATTTTGGATAAATAAAATATTAATATGTTAATATTTTATTAAATGTTGTAAAAGGTAAAATGGTCGGATCCATATATGATGGTATACAAATGGTTTGAAAAGTGGGGCTACACTTTCCTTTATAGACCGACATATAAACCCTTTATATAATAGATATAAGTATCGAGAAGGGTTAACCCTAATTTTTCTTTTGAAAACGGAATCCAAAATCATAGCGGCTAACACCGAGTCTCTAATCTTTTTCAATCCGATTGAAGAGGAACAATCTCGTGTGGATTACTTATAGAGGCTCAACAATTGGAGGGCTTATGATTCGATTCTTCCAGTTCTTTGTTACAAATTCGATATGGCTTCAATCTCAATACGATTTCATGGATTCACGCATCTCAGATCTGGTATGATTTCGATTTACAGTTATTACGCATAGATCCTAATTTATAATCGTTATAAGTACAATATGGTTGACTATTAGATTGATCCAAACCTTACATTTTTATATAACTAAAAATCGAATTTTTATCTAACTAAAAATTGAATTTTTATATAACTAAAAATCGAATTTTTATATAACTAAAAATCGAATTTTTTTTAAACAACACTACTACATATATAAAAATCGCATTTTTATCTAGCTATCGTATATATAAAAATCGAATTTTTATTTCGCTACTTCATTATAAAAATCATATTTTTATACCGCTACTTCATATATAAAAATCACATTTTTAATCTAGCTATCAACAAAAATCTAATTTTTATTCACACAAAAATCTAATTTTTTTACATAAAAATCTAATTTTTTTAGCATAAAATTCTAATTTTCATTAGCAAAAAAATACTAATTTTCATTAGCATAAAAATTTAATTTTTATTAGCATTTAAAATCTAATTACTTTAAATAAAAAAACTTACATCGATTTGCAGGAGGAAGGGGGTTTCACGTCGTCGGAGGGGGCATGGGGGTCGCTGAGGTGGCGGCCTTAGTTGAGGGGGGCAGCGGATGGTTGGCCTTAGCCTGAGGCGGCGGTTGGGTATGGGTTTTGGGGTAGGGCTTCACGCAATAGGGAAGGAGAGAGAAGAGAGAGGAGGGAGGTTAGAGGCGAGGGGGAAGGCCAAGGGATGCTCCGGCGAGGCGGCGCCATGGGTGGGTGGTCGCGACGGTGGGGAGAGCGGAGGGCAACGAGGTGGCTGCGTTTTTCCTTTTTTTATTCGATGTTGATTGAATAGAGAGAGAGGGGAGAGGGAGGTTTTATAATTTTATATATTTAATTATTTTAAATTCCATAAAGTTACTTTTTCGTTCGGACTCCAAATCGAACCCAACGACTGTCGCTCCTAGCTAATTACCCTCATTCCGAATACAATGGGATATGTATTGTAACTCGATTCGGCTGTTACGATCAGTTTCCAATAAATTTAAAATATAAATCATTATATTTTAAATTCAAACGCATATTTTAATTTACCGGGGCCACATACTGATCCCAAAAATTCCCGAAAAATAAATCTAGTTATGTTTTGACGATACGGTCTTAACAAAACTAATTCATCAAATTTGACGACCGTTTGAAAAACGGTCATTTTCCAGTCGATTAATTCAAAATAAATTGAGCAAACACGTTTAAATCCACCACGCTCACATATTGATTTCAAAAATTATGAAAATTGGAATCTAGCAATAATTTGACATTCCAGATCCAAAATAGGTGGTCTCGTTGAAAACGGAGGTCATTTGCAAAATCGCTATTTTCAAGGGCTAATATTGTATATAATTCCATAGCGACTATTCTGAATTTTCAATTGGACATAACTTTTTATTCTCGTTATGAAATCCGGATTTTTCACATTCGTTGGAAAGATATTTTCAAACAGATTCAAATATTTCTGGTTTTACTAAAATCCGATTTATTTTGAATCATGTACATTCATTTGAAATCGAATTTTCAAACTACCGCGCCATTTCAGGCTCCTTATATAATTAAAATAAATATTTATATTCTAACTTCGATTTAAATAACTTTATTCGTTCTAATTCTATTCAAAATAAATTTTTGGTCGTTATTATTTAAAATAAATAATTTTAAATATTCAAAATTCATTAAAATTGCCAAAATAAAAATTTTAAATTGGTTCCGATTTTCTGGGTTGTTACATAGGAGTGGTTAGGTTTTGCTACAGAATTTTTAAATTGACCTCTCACAGCTTTTCTTATGAAGTGCCAAACCACGTAGGTTAACGAAAGCAGAAGCTTTTTGTGGGAAATGATATTTGACTTGATTTATATGTATGTTTTTACTGCATTAACTATTATTTTTTGTGTTTACATTTGATTTCCTATTTAAAATAACAGTAAATGATATGAAAATAAATAAATTTATGACATTGCTATACTATCCCACTAGTATTACGATTTAACTATCACTACTTTTGTTTTCACTACATTAATGCATTCCTGCTACTGATATAATTGAGATTTAGTCAGTACCATCCACATTGGGAACACTCAATAATGGACTATTATTTACCTATCACTATATTTGGGGTTATAATAGAATTCGCCATTTAGTTTTTTGACAACAAAGTTATTTTATATTATAGTCCAATTGCCACTTGTAGTAAACATGATCAAAGTATTATCATTCAGAGCATATGCTTAAAAATAAAATTAGGCATGAATTCTATAATGGTTTATTTATCAATATGTTATTTTTACTCTAAATTTTTGCTTTATACGGGCCTTTGTTGAAAATATTAAAAGGCATATTCTTGCTAGGACATAAGAGATATATATGTCTCTTCTGCCAAGCACAGGTTCAAGACCACAATCATTAATATCCAAATAATTGTATTTTCAACAATTTGAAAACAATGTAAAAAATACATATCGAGCGCATCATCACATCGACTTTATGGTGTGTTTTTTTAGTAACATGTGGAACCTTAAAGATCAGGCACTCTCTTAAGTAAACCCCGCGCCGTGTGTCTACCCTGCTTTGTATAGTCATCGCGCATCGATGCTTAACGTCCTAGCCCCCAAATTGGTTTGCAGCGGGATTCGAACCTGCCCACATATAGTGCTTTGATCCCCATCATCACATAGACTTTATGGTGTTACTTAACATATGACGTTCAATATATTAATTTGTACTTGTTTATATGGTTTCCTCAAGTCTCCTAGTTTTACAATTGTTGTTGCTTCGTATTTGTAAATGATACAGAGCTGATTACATGAACTAGTGTGTCAACCATCATTGTGTTATGGCTATTTTAGTATAGTTTTGGTTCTTCCTAGGTGTAAACTAATATATAAAAACTGATATGAAGATTCAAATCATGCATTTTCCAATATTTTTTCTTGATGTCTACATAAGGGAAATTGAAAAAGGGAATGAAGGTTGCCTGCGTCGATTTGTTCGAGGTAGTAGAAATCATTATTTTAATTTTTGTCTTTTATTCAGTTCGTAACTCAAAGCTATATATTTTTGGTTCATTGAGGCTATGCAACTTTTTCTTTTTCTGAGTGTATTTTCCGTGTTGCATCATTATGCATGTATAAGTGACACGTACATATATGGATCGCATGGTGTAGGTATAAGGTACCACTTCGTGACTTTAAAGCCTTGTTTTATCAACTACTTTGACTATTACCTCTACGTATCTCATTATGATTAGTGAATATTCTTAGCAATGGATTACGTTTATTAATGCAAAAAATGACGAAGAAGACGAAGATTACTCGCAAACAAAAAAAAGTTGAGGGCCTCATGAAGAACTTGAAGCAAATAATGAACCCAACGAGAAACCTGAAGCAAATATAGAAATCAATATGCAACATGATGCAAATTTACAAACCAGTGAACATCATGAAGCAAATTTAGAAACTACCTCGTAAGGAACTGAAACAAGAAGAGAAAATGCAATGCAATCTGAATTAAATATCGAAATCAATGAGTTTGAAACTAAAAATAATTTGGAGGAAATTGAGACTGGTATTCAACTACATGAAAACCTAGTAACCCAGTCGAAAAGGAAAAAAACGAGATGTTGGACTAGAATGAAAAGACTTCCGTCAGATCATGTATCTCGAATTAACGTTGAATTCAACGAGAATGTTATAAATATAATTTACATGTTTGATTCCATAAATGAATACCATTCAACATTTCAAACCTTTAAACATTTAATACAATGTATATTTTACCATTTTATGCCGATTTGGACGGATAATATGTATATATTTATATTTTATGTTTTCGTGTGGTCAACATAGTTATCGTTTATTATTATTACTTATTCTTTTAAGGGGTTTTTAGCCTCAAGGACAAAATGAACAAAAAATTGTTCCATAAGGACAAGGGGCTCAAATTTTATCCATAAGGACAAATTTTAGTGTAAAAGGAGGAAATCAGGGGACCACTATAATTCCTCCCTTTACACTAAAATTTGTCCTTATAGATAAATTTTTAGCCCTTTGTACTTATGGAACAATTTTTTGTTCATTTTGTCTTTCACACTATTTTCCTGTTCTTTTAAATTTAATGATTTGGTTTAGTTGACAACCAAACATTTCTTTTTGCATCAAATCTTGTCAAAAAGTTTTCAAATCTTACAAAAAGATTGTTATCCGTAATCATTGTAAATTATGCCTAAATTGTGGAATTGACATATATCCAAATCATAAGAAATATATGTAAGATATATAACTTGGAATAATTGATGTAAATTACGTACAAATATGTATATTTATATTTGTATGTACATTTGCACCACTTTTCCCTTTTTGATCTTTTTTATACCTCTTGTGATTTCAAAATAATTCCTTTTTATAAAAGGGGGAAAACAACATGTTTATAATAATTAAGCCAAAACCCAACAATACTGAATACAAACAGACATATTTCTTTTAATATTACAATCACATAATTTACCAATTTCGTCCTTTTACCCAAATTCACATAATTTATATTTTCAACAGGGAAATAAAGTTCTACAATGTAACTGCATCTAATTTGCATTTAAATGGGATTGATTACCAAATCTATAGTGCTTCACAACAATTACAATATAATTTCAGCATAACTGTAGGAATATACAATTCACAAGTCTTACTACTTTTTACAACCAGATCTGATGGGTGTCATTCTAATTACAATAATTTATTAATCAGATCTGATAGACATAAGCATAAAAATTGAGATCTATTACAAATGAGATAAATACGTTATTATAAATGTATATATAAATTTCCCACTCACCTTAGCCTCCATATTCAAAGTTTGAACCCTTTAGGCCTACTAATCCCTGAATTCTTTTAAATTTACAATTTTTCTAGAAAGGGGAAAGTTCCAGATCTGTAGAGATGTAAGAAAATAGGGAGAGAGGGGAGAATCTTATTTAGGGCGTCAATTTGCATTCTTTTCCATTAAATCTGCTTATCATCTCGATTTCATATGAAGTGGATATGATTTTTTATGTATGAATATGTGATAACCCCAAACTCCCGTAGTACGAAAGCAAGGATAATCATTGGAATTTATCACATAAACAATAATAGAAGAACATAAATATAGAATTACAATAGATAATGTATATCAAATTACACTGGGAATACTATATCATCAGAGTTACATAGCATAATAGGATCATACTTAGTACAAAATACAGTTTCAACTTAATATAAAATGTCTACAGCGAAATCAAAGATAATATACTAAATGAAGTCTGAACAGCATAATAGAAATGATAAGATCCATCTTCAGCTCCATAACTATCCAGAATGAGTCAGCTAAAACCTGTATACAAGGCTGCCTGTGTGGAAAAGTGGGCACCCGAGTTTGCAAAGTGAAACAAACTACGAGTCAGTCATGGGACTGGTATGAGAAATCTAATTAACCTATTTAATAATAAGGCTAATCACAAGACCACACCGCTAACGTGGAACAGGTTTACTCCATTGGATTGTCAGTGCATGAAATAAAGTAAATCGCCAAACAACGCAATGCTTTTTAGAAAAATGAAACTATTATAAGACACAATGCATCGCAAACCGAAAGATAGAGTTTTACCTTATAATGGTCAAAAATGTGTGATACGATAAAACAGAGTTGATATTATTACTAGTGTATATATGTTTCAAAAACATTTCAATTATAATGTATCAATCATAGACGACATACTACCATATACTATGTCGTCATACTAGTTATACAATCAAAACCTCATGGTGTCATATTGGAAGTTGGATTTTCATCATGAACCAAGGCAAAGGATCATCCTTACCGAATTTGAGACACTCTAGCATGTGCCTCAGGACTCAGACTCAGGTGAGCCCTTGGATCTTCAGGGCTGGTCCATAAATACTTTAGTGGATTAGTAATTCCTGAACAATACGTTTCCCCGCCCTATGGGGCATAAATATAGAGCCACTAGGGACTCAAAACCGAAGCGCCTCATTCCATCATCCACATAAGTAAAATGTTTGGGCTCCATACCATGACACCACTTCTAGCTAGAGAGAAACGTATGTCCTTCCTGCAGTGCTCTCCCGTTTCTGGTTCATACTGAGGTGTGAGGCTCGTGAAGTTACACTATACACAAAGCTATGCCTAAAATGGACAGTGCTTTGATCATCAACCACAAGGCTATGCTTTTCAACAAAAGCCTTAATCATTTGAATCTTGACATGAAGCATTGACAATCCACGCCATGCGACTGATAATTATCAATATATAACCTCTGAGCTTGTGCGTATCAGAGAAGGATGTTAAGCAAGAGAATAAATTCTCCACCACCAAACGGATATATATTGAATAGAAATCAACCAGCACACAATAAAATCCAATGTCAGACATACATCCATTTACAAGTCTGTTCTGGATCTGAACGAAACCGGAGACACCTTATTCCTCGTTCCATACGTCCAATACAGAAGAGAGGCTCTCGCATATCCGGACAATCCACAAGTACGTCCGGACAACTACCACTGGGACCCTTTTAAGGCAGCAACTCCAATCAAAGGCATCAGTAGTCATCCGTTCGATGTGAAGATCGTCGGTCTTCAATCACCGTCTTCAAATCTTCGACTTCCAATCGTCGTATAATTATTTGAAATGAGAGTTAACTCGGACTTTTCAAAAAATTAGCGAATATATAAAATTCAAATCAATTCTTTTCATTCCATATCTTTTATAATATTTTATAACGATTTATCGCTATTTTTATTTATATAAAAATAGCCATTTTTAATTAAAAGACGCTTCGGATCATTATGCGGCCCTAGCGCTGTTTTCATCGAAATTTGATTAACACATTTCTCAAAGTTTAACCGTTGGATTTTTGCGAATTTATATTGTTGGAAAGATCTTTCCAAAGCGAACCCAACGGATCCAGTTTTGGGAAAATCCGATGGTCGGATCTCTCATTATAATCGTTTGAAATTATGATTTCAAATCGCAAACTGCAGCAGCGCGATTTGTTTTATTTTAATTTATATATATATATATATATATATATATAAATAGTTCAACGATTTCAACACCATTTTCATTTCAACATTGATTTCTTTTATATATGAAATCATATATTACATTAAAAATATAATCTTCCTTATCTTCCTTTTATTACATTAAAAATGAAATCTTTTTATTCATTCTTGTATTACATAAAAAAAATGTAATTTCTTTATTTGTTTCCTTTATTAAATTGAAAAATGTAATTTCTTTATACATTTCTTTTATTATAAAAAAATGTAATCTCTTTGCATTGTATAAAAATGTAATCTTTTGACATTATATAAAAATGTAACCTTTTTACATTACAAACAAAATGTAATCTTTTTATTTGCAAAGCAAATGTATTCCCTTTTTCATTGTAAAGAAAATGTAATCTTTTTATTTGCAAAGAAAATGTAATCTTTTTATTTGCAAAGAAAATGTAATCTTTTTATTACATCTAAAAAAAATGTAATTTTTTATGTTACATAAAAATGTATTCTTTTTATCTTGCATAAAAATGTATTCTTTTTATCTTACATAAAAATGTATTCTTTTTTATCTTACATAAAAATGTATTCTTTTTATCTTACATAAAAATGTATTCTTTTTACATAAAAATGTATTATTTTTATCTTACATAAAAATGTATTCTTTTTATGTTGACCATATTTTTCTTTTCAACAAATGATCATTTTTTTTTCTTTACAATAGAAATGTGAATTATTGTTAAATAATCTTCATTTTGATTAATGATCATTTTTGATCTTTTCTTATGTACAATAAAATTTGAGTTTTTATTGTAAATACAATTTCATTTCAAATCAATGAATACTTTTTCCTTTTTTACAAATAAAACATTTTTATTTAAATAATGATCATTTTAAAGTTTCATTTACATTAAAAATATATATTTTAAAGAAAACATATTTAATATAATAATGGACACTTTTAATGTTTCATTTTTAATTTCTCATTTACATTAAAAATGTAAATCAAATGTAAATTCATTTTTATATCTAAATGTTTATTTTTAATGTCTTATTTACATAAAAAATGTAAAATCAAATGTAAATTCATTTTAATATCTAATGTTTATTTTTAATGTCTCATTTACATTAAAAATGTAAAATCAAATGTAAATTCATTTTAATATCTAAATGTTTATTTTTAATGTCTCATTTACATTAAAAATGTAAAATCAAATGTAAATTCATTTTAATATCTAAATGTTTATTTTTGATGTCCTATTTACATTAAAAATGTAAAATCAAATGTAAATTCATTTTGATATCTAAATATTTATTTTTGATGTCTCATTTACATTAAAAGTGTAAAATCAAATGTAAATTCATTTTAATATCTAAATGTTTATTTTCAATACCTCATTTACATTAAAAATGTAAAATCAAATGTTATTCATTTTAATATCTAAATGTTTATTTTTAATGTCTCATTTACATTAAAAATGTTAAATCAAATGTAAATTCATTTTAATATCTAAATGTTTATTTTTAATTTTATATACAATAAAAAATCTAATTTTTATTGTTCAAACAAATTTTATATCATAACATGAATATTTCACAACACACAAATATTTCAGAAAAAATTCGGTAGCATAACGGCAGGGTAATTAAAACCGGCACCGTCCCTAGTACGGCTCCTCGCGCTACCTTAGGCCTCGCGGCGTTTACAAGGGTTTCAATTTCCTAACACAATTTCTAGGCAATCTATTCCCACAATATCAACTAATTTCATTTCAACCACAATCAAACACCAAAAATCAACCAATTCCACATCACAATACAATCAATTCGTCCATGGTCTGTGGACGACGGGTGTCGGAAGTTTCTAAACTCCGTCTGCATCCTAATATAATTTTATTTAATTAATTTGGATTCAAAAATCTCACATTGCTTTCTATTTCTTCTAAAATTGTCGAATGCTCCGAAAATCCTCTGATCAGTTATGGAAAGTAGATCGCGAATTTAGGTCCCAACAAATCCTATTTCATCGAATTTCAATTTCGCATGAGAAAGATACGAATTTACAAAGGTTGTTAACATTTTAAAATTAACTAATAAATTAAATAATAAATAAAAACCACCTTCTCCTTTCAAACAATTTCAGGCCGACCTATTCGACATTTGTTCAATCCTAGGTTTTGAAATTGTATTCGATCGGTTGGGTTTGAAGACGATCGGTTACTGCCATGGTGAGGGGCTTCACGCGGCACACCTGGGGGTCCCCCCACAACAAACTTGGTGACACGGTGGAGGCGTGATTTCAGAGGAGGCGGCGGCACTTTGTGGTGTAATTCTGATCAGATTTTGCAACCATTCATCATCATCACCGTATGAATTTGAAGAGATTAAAAATCTCTATAATTTTTGCTTAGAAACTTCGATTTAATCTTGAATGATTTGAGAATGGATGAGGATTGAATTTAGGAGTTTGTGGCCATCAAAGGATAAGATGCGGCTATATACGAATTGGAGGACTAGGGTTTTTGAAATCCTTTTTATACCCTTTTAAATAAATTTATTTATTATTTAATTCTTAAAATATTTGTTTAACAATCTAAACTCCAAATCGAACCCAACGACTGTCGCATCTAGCCAAATACCCCCATTCCGGACACAATGGAATATGTTTCGTAAGCCCATTCGACTGTTTCAGTCAGTTTTTCTTTAAATTAAATAATAAAACATTTTATTATTTAATTTGATCGTACATTTTAATTTACTGAGGCCACATACTGACTCTAAAAATTCCCGGAAAATAAATCTAGCTCTGTTTTGACGATACAGTCCTAACAAAATTAATTTTGTCGAATTTGGAGACCATTTGAAAAATGGCCATTTTCTGGTCGATCCAAATTGATTGAAATTGACAAAACACATTTTCTTTTGCCATGCTCACATACTAGTTTCAAAAATTATGAAAACTGGAATCCTACAATAATTTGACATTCCGGATCCAACCAGGGTAGGTTCATCGAAAACGGAGGTTGTTTGCAAAATGGCTATTTATACGAGCTATATATTATATTAAATTCCATAATGACTATTCTGAATATTCAACTGGCCATAACTTCTGATTCCCGCTATGAAATTTCAATTTTTCAGATTTGTTGGAAAGATATTTTTAAACAGATTTAAATATTTCTGCTTTCACTAAAATTCGATTTATTTTGCATCTTGTACATTTAGTCAAAATTCAGATTCAAATTTTCAAACTTCCGCGCTATTTCTAGCTCCTTTTATAATTAAAATAAATATGTTCGTTCTAACTTCGATTTAAATAAATTTTTAATCATTATTTTTTAAAATAATTTTTTTTCAACTATTCAAATTCAATAAAATAGCCAAAATTAAAATTTTAAATTGGTTCCGATTTTCTGAGTTGTTACAGAATATATTTTTATTTTGTAAATTAGGTTTGGAGAAGGTGGAAAATGACAGAGCTCCGCTGCAACTGTAGATTTGTGTGGAAAAGAATGAGGGCTTACCCCTTTATTTATAGGAGTGGAAATGGCCTAGGATCATTAGATTTATTTTAATTTACATTCATCTACTCGTATTATAAAATATAACGAAATTTCCCCTTAAAACCTAGCCATCATTGGGTACTACAAGCTCGAAGTGGTCGACTGCTCTTAGGAGGGTGTCGACTGCCCTATGGCAAGTTTGCCTGATGAGGGATGATCAAAGAGGGAAAAAAATATTAATTCTTACATTTATTAATTTTGTTTGTTTTTCGTATTTTGTCCGTAACTTTTTCATACGAACTCCATTTGTAGAACTACAAACATGAAAGTTGACTAGAATTCCGAGACGAACGCATCTTTTCAAGTTCATGGTCAAATTCCATCATTTGCATAATTCATATTTTTGAGATTCTAATTAAATAACTATTTATTGTCAAAATCTTGGGCTGTTACAGTTTTTGGGAAGTGTTCGAATGTGCTGTGTTTAGGGAAGGAGATAAGCATGGGTTAAAGTAATTATTTTAATTTAGTAATTAAATTTATAATTATATTTAAGTTTCTTAATTTCGTATACAATAAATTTCTAATTCAAATCAAAATCAGATTTAAACACGGTTGGTTGCATTGCAATCGTAGAAGAGTTGTTTGCATCGTGGAACTGGATTGAAATAGATTGAAATCAGCTTAGATTTCGGTTAATTTCAACATTTTTTTAATTTAATCGAAAACAAACCGCCATTTCGAATAAAACAACCAACGTAAGTAAACCCACTCACTGGTTCATTTATAATTTATTATAAACGAATTTTTATTTAGTATGTTATTTTTATACATTGTTCGTTGGCTGTTTGGATGCATTGATGATTATTTATCAAATGTAGTTATTATATATATATATATATATATTAGTTACATTTAGGATTGGTAGTTGGATATTCCTGCATTTTTTAGCGGATGAGACCCTATATTCCACGTATAATAGCGGATGACCTTCTATACCGTGATATCCCGCCTCGAAGCGAGACTGGTTTTAATTTTTTTTGTCTAACGTCTGTGATTGCAGGAAAAAACAGGTCGGAGGCATCTAACTCGATTCCTCAAAAAATTTATTTATTGTTGTTTTATATATATTATGTTAGGGAGCGGCTATTGGGACGCAAAATAAAACACAGAATTATAGACACAAAATTTGGACCATAGGATTTGTTTGTCTTTATGTGTGAGGTGGAATTCAGGAGGAGATCTTGTGGTTGAGATTGCTTGTGTCTAAATTTGTGCCATTATTTTGTGTTCCCATTATGTTATATAATGTGTGATAGGTTATTATTGTGTGATTTGAATGTTTGAATAGCACTGGCCCTAAAATATTGGTATTTAAATATCGTAAAAATATATTCCAATAAAAGGAAAAGAAACTGAGTTTGAAAAGGAAAATTTATTTTTCCAAAATAGATTTTGAATTTCAAATGGGCTAGGAAATAATAACTCATTTTAATAATAAAAACAAGTAATGAATTTATAAACGATGTTTATAAATGAAGGGAAATATTTGTCATTGGATAATTTGGGAATATGAATTCAAGAATGAATTTTGAAGGGAAAATGGGAATTGTTTCGGAGAAGGAAACGATGAAATTTATAGCGAGGTTCGAAATGTAAATTGTATCGAAATTAATCCACACGGATTTGTGATTAGAATTCGACTATGTCGAATTTACAAGAGTAAATTATTCTTAGAAAAGATATTTGAATTTTACTTAGCAGAAACTTTAATTTAAAATTAACTATTTTAAGAAGTTGATATTTCTAGTATTTAAAAATATGAAAATAGATTCTACGTTTATAGATACAAGTTTATTGTAAAAAATATTTTTGAATGTAAAATAAAAAGAAAATTTGAGATTTAAATAGGAAATTTATATTTTCCAAAATAGGAATTGAATTTCAGATGGATTTTGAAATAAAAACCTGTTTTTATGTTTAAAATAAGAAAGTAAATTTATAAATGATGTTTATAAATAAAGTGAAATGATTATCATTGGATAATTTGGGATTATAAATTCAAGTATGAATTTAAAAAGGAATTGGAAATCGTTTCGAATAGGTAACGATAAATTTTATTTCAGAATTCAGAATATAAACTGAATTGAGATAAATCCAAGGGAATTAAAATTGAAATTCAATTATGTTGAATTTTATAATATAATTTATTTCCAAGGGAATTGGAATTTTATATAGAAAATTGAGTTGTGAATAAATTTATAACTGAGTTACGAATATTGAATGAAATAATCTACAATTTTGGATAGTCGAAAATTTTAAGATATTAAAGAATGAGGTTGGAATTTATTTAATAAACGAAATTCGAACGTTTGTACTTAAATTTAATTAAAATAAGCTCGCCGCAGCGTGATAATTCACAGTTTTATGTTTAAAACTTCAATTTAATTTATAGAACTTAATATAAGTTGGAATTCTTTGAAGCAAGAACCCTCTGAATCTATTGAACAATAGTTTCGGAAGAGGAAAATCCAGATTTTGTCCTATGGATTTTGAGTTATGTCAAAGTCGAATTTCCCGAAAAATAGCGGTATAATATTTTGTAGACCATAATAGTTTATTAAATAAAATAGAAGATTTTAAGAAAATAAAACTTATTTCCATTAGGAAAATCCAGACTTGATTTAAAAAATAAATATGAACTCAAGTGGAGTAAATGGGTTGTTTTTTGAAACAAAAATAAGAATTTTAATTATTGAATGAAGTTTACTAATTAGAAAAGAAATTAGTTAATGGAGTTTTGTATCAAAGTTAACTTCGAATAAATGAACTGGATTTGTGAATTAAAAATTGAAGTTGAATATAGAACTTGAGTTAGAAATGGAATTTGATTGTGTGCAAGTGAATAAAAATATATTTGAACATGATATGTTAAACTAAAATTGGATTAGGCAAATGAGCTAATTAGAGAATAAATTAGCGAATTAAGTTAAAAACGATAGGATTGGGTTGGAATAAATCAGGAATGGTTGGACATATGTTAAACAAGTATATAATTAAGTTAATGGAAGAAATAAATTAAATTCTTGTCAAAAAGATACATATTTAATGCAGTATGAGATTTACGAGCCTATTTGGCAAGCCAAGGGGATTTGTAGTTGTATCGACTGAGCCGCATAAAGGAGATGCCGACAAAATTTTCTCGAAGATTTAAGGAGATAGAAAATTTTAAGAAAATTTGATAACCAGAAATCAATTTATTTATTATATATGGAATTTAGAACCAAATTGGATAATATAATTTAAAGTATTGTAATAGACATTTTTCATTGAAAATGGAAAACATGGACTATAACATTATTGGTATAATGAGTGATTTATGAAAAGGAAACAAGGTGAGATCGAGCATGAGATTTAATATATAGTTAGTTAAATGCAGTATTTTGGGTTGTTGTAACGATGTTTTACACAACTTCCATTTTAACCTGGGTAAGTATGATTTTGGAAATACAATAGCGAATATTTCCTAAGTATAGAAATAAATGGTTTCGTGGAAGGGATAAGTAATTGGAAATGTTTTCCAATTATAAATAGAAGATATTTTCTAAGTATAGAAAATAAAACAGTAACGACCCAATTCATTTTGGCCTCGAAAATCGACATAAATACCTTTTTCGTATTCATGCCGACCTTCCAATGCCGAAAACACTGGAACGTTTATAGAAAGAAATTAGATGGTGAGGTAAGAAAGAAAGAAGTATTAGAATAGAAGAAGAAGAACCAACACAACACAGAATCAGAGTCTCACATCGCAGAAGAACAAAATATAATACAGAAATAAATCTTTAATGAGAGCTTTAAAAATACTTACAATATCAGAGTACATCACACCATGGGACAGTTATAATAACATGTTCCCATATACAACACACAGCGGAATAGATACTAGGTACAATACGTCTGAACACCTTCAGCTCGTCCCTTCACAGCATTCGATAACTTGAACCTGTATACCTGGGCTAACCCGAGCATTTACAAAACATCGGGTCAGTCTGGTGAACCGTAGTGAGTAAAACTCGCACAGTATTAAGGTAACACACAACTTTATTTTTAAGTCAAAATCTTTCAAAGAAAAGGATAATCGTAAGACCAAATCCACACACAAACAGGACGGGTTTTACCTTACGATAACCCAAAACATTTTCGAAACAAATATCTTGTCTGATATTATAATAATGTCTAAATACAAGTAAATAGAATCTAGTGGAATGCTTTCATCTCACGCTCCACATATATAGTATACAAACGAAACCGTGGCCGCTTATTGGAGATTGGATTCCGACTATGACAAGGTATGTGACCACCTTTCGATAGTGTATCTCTAGAGGCGAATACACTGGGTTCAACAAGAACGTCTTGCAACCCGGCCCACACATGACCGATCACTCATTTCTCTTGAGTGTATCGAATGTATATCACCAACGGTTGGGCTCAAACCACCGTTTCCCAAAACGGGATAGCATCGAATATAGATTAAAGAAGCAAATGGAATTTCTCTGGATAGGTAATTATACGCCCTGATGGGAGCGACCCACATAGCCATGCTGCCTGCCCGATTTTTGTCATTTCCCGGTTGATGAGGCTTGAGGTTTAGATTTACTTTTGAATATCTGGTCATCATTCACTTTGAACACCACATCGTCAGATCTGCCAGATATGACTAATTAACGTCCACAAAAATACTCTAGTGGTTAGGCTTAAAGAACCGTTGTCCTCCGCTACCAACTAGGGTACGTTTGAAGAAATCAACGTTCATAATTCCTTTGGAAATACTTTTTCAGACATCCGTCCATACAAGTCATCCAGGAACAGGATGAACCAAAGGTATTTTCCTACTGCATCTGTCACCCTACAGATCAGTAGCGAGAAGTCCTTGCAACCCGTGGATTTAGCCACGACCGAACCACAGTTTATCTCTGGTTGCAATCCCAGAGATTGTTAGGGGTTCTTCCGTTTAATGAAGATCCACGGTGTTCAATGCTCCATCTCGATCATCTCTTGATATCTTCACGTATTTGTTGATCAGAATGGTTTTCGAATATAAATTCGATCCCGGTCTTTCCATACTAACAATCGTATTAGACAGATTTGATAGTCGGTGATTTAACTATCAAAACATACAGTGTTTCAATCATGACAATCCAATGAGTTTACTGGCTCAGTATTCAGTATCACTTTGCCTTTTAATTAAACTAAATGTAAATTTAAAACTCTTAAAATATTTTGATATTGAAAATATAGTTTTCTCGCTTCTTATTTAACATAAGATTTTCCTAAAACAAATTCACCTTTATATCCAGTTTCCTATTTTCACTTTCAAAACATTAGTTACATTATCACTCAAAACTGAAAATCGATTTAACTTATTACACGTGAAACAACATTACGAAATATCGTTTATTTCGTTACTTGGAATAACGATCTATGTTTATTATTATAGAACATAATTCAACTGTACATTTCCTTCTAGTTCGAAAATGACGTTATAATTTTCCGCGGTTCCCTTTTTACTTTGGAACCCTTAGTATATATACATTCCAAATTTTCACCAAAAGGTTGCGTTTTTATTTCTCTAATGAAATAATAAATTATCACTAACCTCTTTCACGATTACCAACTAATATCATCTTCAGCTAAATCCTGGTGTTGTTCAAGTTGGGGTATTTTAATTACCTCTCAGACCTTGATCAACAACGTTCTTACCCTCAGATAGATATAAGTTGTAGTCAAACCAATATTCTATTCTAGCCTCAAACAAATTCCATTACAAATTGGATTTGGTTATAAAATCTTACGACCCACTTCTTTACCCAAATTTCCTTTTACCAATCTCCATTCAAATCTATTCGACCATTTCCACCTTGGAAATCTTATTTAAAATTTCCCTTTCTACTGGAGCTCATTTTCAAGTATCGTTAATGTAGAATTAACGCCTTACCACTTCATCACTTTTACAACCCTTGTTTAAATAAATCCTGGTTCAATCTAAGCCCTTTCTATTCTCAATTCTCTTTTATTCAATTTGAATATTCAATTCACATTTATTTAAGCTATCGCTTAAATTTCTTTTTATAACTTTATAAAAAAACTCAGGCTTAACAATAAACCATGTTCATAAACTTCTCTCACCTTTCAACTAGATTCTGTTTCAACGTCGATTACCTTTTAAACGAGTTTCGATCAAAAGGCAACTCCCTAAATTTTTATTTATCTAAATAATATTTTATTTTGATCATTAACTGCTTAGTTAATTTATTTATTCACTACAATAAATAGTAAATTCCTTTTTTAAAATCTTATTAACATTTAAAACAAATAATCTTTAAATAATTTTATTTGATCAATTCAAATCAACCCAACTTAATAACCAATTCTCGACAAACAGTCAACTTAGTTACTCAAACACGGTTATCTCGCTAACCGACTCCAATTTGTTTTCCCTTTTGAATTAACATAAATAATTGAAATAAATTCTATTTAATCGTTTCTTATTGAACAATCTATCCAAATTTGAACCGTTAAATTTAATTTCTATTCACTGGTACACAAATCTGATTCACATCAGATTTTACTTTATAAAAAAAACATTAATAATTAATTATAACTTAAATGATAAGTAATAAATATTTATTTCCTTTTAAACAAACCTTTATTCTAAATAATATATTACAAAAAATATATCTCCAGTTATAAAATAAATTTTATAACTTCAGTTCTATCAGTTCAACCGACAGTAAACTAATATAAACAAAACAATTTATTTTATCGGCCATATGTTGCCCAATACTCAACCAATACTACCCGTTGGTTTAAACAAAACATAAGTTGAATTTTCAGTCAATGATCACTACTCAAAACAATCATCCAAACATGACAGTTCATATGTGATAATATGAAAATAAATAATTAATATATTTGAGGGATCCGGTTGGGTCCCTCCAACCTGTTCTTCCCTGTATTCAAAATGGTTATCACATACCAGATCATTTCAGGTTCACTTAACTCATAAAAATAAATAACGATCATTAACATCAACCAATCCACAAGCAATTTAAACAATTGCAAACACGTTTATTTATAAACGTGACCAATAAGGTAAATTACCTTTATTGGAACCAGTCGTTAAAAAATAACGATTTGGTATTTCACTGAAATTAAACAACAGTTTAATTTCTTCACTTAAATCAACAAATAATTTATAATTAGCAAATAGTCAACCATTAGCAAGCAGAGCACACAAAATAAAAACCCAATTTATATAAAATATAAATGGGAAAACTGAGTGAGTTTAACTCACCTTGAATTGATTTGTCGATAAAACATTCTGGGTTAGTCAAATTAAACACTGTTTAATTTGGCTAAAAATTATAGCTGTTTTCATTTTTGACCAGACCAGCTCCATGATGAAGTGCTTGTCAACACGGTTCTGATGCTTCCTGTATTACCGAATTCCAATCACGTATGCATTCGGTATTAGCACTTTAGGTTTATAAGAACATTAAAATTAATTAAACTTTTAATTTAAATAAATTCTTGGGCCTTACCCTTCATTTCCCGTTCATCCCATTAAGGAAATAACCAAGCCCGTTCCCTCTCTTCTAAAATAAAACCCTCGTAACCCCCCTTTGCCTCATAATTTGTCCGCCGCCTCGTGAAATTAATCCATGGCCAAAAACCCTAACTTCGGATCCCTTTCCGCTTTTCAATCCACTGCCTCCACAAAAAATCCGAAACCCACTTCCATGCCGAAACCCTCTCCTTCCATCCTCGCAAATCGACAGCAGTTACACCACTTCCTCTCTACCCAACCATATTCTGGTCCTCCCCTTGCCTGCTAGTTTCTGTCGCGCCGCCCCACCCCAATCCAGCGACGGAGTATCCTCCTAACCTCGTCGAGCAACCCCCAAACCATCCAGCTTCCCTTCAGCCTATACCCACAACAACCTGAAACATCTTTGCTTCGATTTGATAATTTCCGAACCCCTTTCCTGTCAACCCGTAGGCCTCAACCGAGCCACACTTCCTTCGAATACCCCAAAATTCTTGGATTTGAAGCAACTTCTCAACCAAAATTCAACTACCAAACTACCCTCCTTAAAATCTCAACCCATGCTTCGCAACTTAGATAAGTTTTTATCGCAATTTAATTTGCTGTACAATTTTAAATTTGATTTCCTTGAGTAGTTCGAAATGCTTCTATTTACTGTCATTGTTTGGTTTAGTTCTGGAGATTTTTTGTGAAACATCACTGCGTATTTATAGATGTGTAACACTTAGGTAGCGTTTGATTTGTTAACTGGGCAGTTAATGTTCGCGTCTGCGTCCGACGCGTCCGACGCGTCGGACGCGTCTACGATGGGTCCTACACTTTTGCCCCTTCAAGCTTAACGGCTAGAAACTTAGATTTCGCGTTAGACGCGTCGGACGCGTCCGACGCACGTCCGATGCGACAGTTATTTTTGGCCCCTTCACTTTTCCCTCTCCCTATACATATTCTGCTCATACCATCACTACATCACCACAATATATGTCCATTTTTCTCTACTTCTTCAACCAAATATGGCAGGTTCTGACCAATCCGATCTTGAAGATTTGCAAGATTTGCAAGATGTGCTTGATATTCAAAAAATTATGACTGTTCAAACACGATAAAGGAGCAGAATACACAATTCCGCAAGTACCGGTCTTGTTTGGGTTCATGAAATACTAGTGGGACACGCAGATCATTGTCAAATTTTTTTTCAAATGAAGCGATTATGTTTCAGATCCTTGTGTGAACGGCTACAGAATTACGGACTGGAGCCCTCAATGCACATAACAGTAAAAGAAATGGTGGCTGTATTTCTATATACAATTGCATTGGCCCTCCCTACAAGGCATGTTGGAGAGCGGTTTCAACGATCAAATGGTACAATTAATGTTATGTTTCATAAAGTTTTGGATTCAGTTCTTTTATTGGCATTCGATATTATTAGACCGGCCGATTCCCATTTTAACCGAATGCCAGAACAAATTCGTTCTTCACCCCGATATTATCCTTTCTTTAAAAACTGTATTGGGGCTATTGATGGGACACATGTGATGGCTCACGTGGGTCAAGAAGACATGCAACGTTTTGTAGGGCGGAAAGGAACTGCTACACAAAATATTATGGCTGTTTGTGCGTTTGATTTAACTTTTACGTTTGTAAGAGCGGGATGGGAAGGAACTGCGCACGACGCCAAAGTATTTCGGGAAGCTATAAATAATCCGGATCTTAATTTCCCTCATCCTCCAGCTGGACAGTATTATTTAGTGGATTCAGGGTATCCACTAATGGACGGTTATATAACTCCTTACAGATCCGTGAGGTATCACATACCAGACTTCAATGACACGCGGAATGAACCGAAGTCAGAAAATAAAATTTTCAACTACTATCACTCTAGTTTGCGTATGGCTATTGAAAGAACATTTGGTATTTGGAAGAAAAAAATTTGCCATCTTACGTAACATGCAGACGTATCCCTATCATGTTCAAGTACAAATTGTTACTGCAACAATGGCTATTCACAACTACATCAGAAAATACAACGCTGGGGATCCAGATTTTATGGCGTATGATGACAACCCTGATTTAGTGCCAGACGTATACCTCGACGAATATTACAGTATATCAAATCGCGGAAATAGAGATCAAGACCCCGTACAAAGAACCGGAACAACATCCACCATGGCGATAGTACGAGACAATATACGAAACGAACTAGTTGCTGCGGGAATGCATTAAGGAGTTTGTATTCGTTGTATTTTGTTTTTTTTATTTCTGCAATTTGAATTCTGCAATTTGTATTCTGCAATTTAAATTCTGCAATTTAAATTCTGCAATTTGTATTCTGCAATTTGAATTCTGCAAGTTGTATTCTGCGATCTATTATTCTGGTTCTCAATAAACACACACAAACAATTAAAAATAATATATACAAAAAACATTTAAATAATAACTTTCCCCTTCCAAAATGCCCCTTCCGTAAAAAGAACACATTCCCCGTTCCCAACAATTCCCCTTTCGATGCCCCTTCCAAATGCCCTTTCCCGTTCAAAATCAAACGGACCCTTAGGATAGAATCAACGTCCATCAGGGACTATAGTAGCTAGGTTCAGCTACTATGAGCTGATGTCATTTCTTCATTTTTCCCTTTCAGATGATTTCACCGGTGATGGAATTCGTTGATGTTACATGATGGTTAGCAGTGGATTTTTTTAATGAATTTAGTATTAGATTTTCAGTAATGTTGGTCTATCACATGGAAGATCTATCAAACTGTATGTATGTAGGTTAGGGGCTGAGGCTACGAATGTATATTCAAATCAGAGATTTGTACTATAAGTTGTGGATTTTGTTCAGATTTTTAGGTACATTGTACAGTGGATGGATATGAGATTTTCTATATATATGAGGATATAAATTTGTTGTTTTGTTAGAATAGATCTGATGGTGTAACATATACATAGATTTGATAATGAAAACATATGCATATATATTGTTTCCTTTGGCTATTCTTTTTATTTTAGATCTGATGTACATTTTACTGTTTTCTATAGCTGTCCATTTTACTGTTCTTTAGCTCTGAGGCTATGAATTTTCATTTCAACCAGAAAGTTGAAATCTGTGGTTTGTGGATTCTGTGTTCAATTTATTTATTTATTTTTATATGGCAATAGTTTTTATCTGAATTTGTATATGAAATCGGTATCATATAAATGAACACATCTAGCTGTTCATTGCCTGTACAAAATTATCTGTACATATTCGATGTAAAAATATTTACATATCTTTGTTTTCCCTGACTGTTCAATGACTGTTTGGTTTTTTTTATTAACTGTTCAAGTTATCTAGTTCTAATATGGAAAACATTTTCACTTGGTTTGTTTGCTTAGTATAAGATTGGGAAAGATGTCGCTCTGAATTCTTTTGTACAGCCGAGATATGTTATAACACTGAAATGTCATTTGTAATCAAATATTTGAATTGAAATTAGTCAACAAAAAGGACTTGTACAGGTTTTGAAAACAACCCTTATTATACAAAACATATGGCGTTTCGGGTACCAATCAAAATGCTATGACTGACGATTTTTTTGGTTTTGACCCTCTTTTAAACATACGAAGACAAGTTTTCAAAATTTATTTCAAGTGTATATAAGGATATTTAATTTATTGAAAATTTGTTTATTTCTTTAAATAAAACGTTATATTTATAAATGAATTTCATAGCGATTATTTTAGAATTTGAATTGGCCATAACTTATTATCTAAAACATGAAATCTGAATTTTTCTCTTTCATACGAAAATTATCATCAACAAGATTTTAACGTTTCTCGTTTCATAGAAATCCGACTTATATTAGATCTTGTATACTCAGTTAAAGTTTAAATCGAAAATTTCGAACTACCGCGATGGTTCGAGCTCGTTTTAATTAATATATAAATATATATATATATATTCGAACTCTATTTTAAATAAATAAATTTGATTAAAAATCCATTATATTCCCAATATAATATTTAAAATAATAAATTAAATTAAATATTTGACGGCTAAAAATACGGGACGTTACAAAACAATACTGGATATGGAATGTTTTACAAGTATATTGAGAATCTAAAGCAGATGAAAAATATCTTGGTAAGGAGATTTGATAATGAATATTGGGAAGAATTTAGTTAACGAAATATATATTAAAAAGGGGCTCGGTGACTGTTTGATGCAAATCAACAGTATTTCCATTGGGGAATAGATTCTTTGGATGAATATGTAATTTTTCAATAGTTAAATGCCGGCTATCGAAGTGTTGACCAAGTTATTGTAATCGTTGTCGATATGGAGAGACCGGTTGGAATTATTATCCACTAAAACAATCTGTATTGGCATAAGCACTACGAATCAAATTATTTTGAAGATAATCGAAGATAGATTTATGCGCAAGGGCATTTTCTATTAATCATAGGTATAAATTGCCTATGATGGATTAATGGAGATAGTGCCTTCGGTTTCGTTTAGCCCTAGAAGAAACTTGTATGCACGAATATCTGACAGAGTATTTCCAATGATTACGTACGTTGGTTTTTGCAAATATACCGAGTATGGTGGTGAAGAAGATAACCTCTTTTAGCTTAACAACAAAGTGTATTTGCGTAAAGGCCCACAAATCCATAAAAAATTTGGGCACCCAAGAGTTTAAGGTAAAATAAACAAAATAAAATTTGGGTCAGTCATAGGCCTGGTGTGAGTAAACTCCAACCACTTGGTTTGACTTTTAAAAATCTTTTTAAAAGAAAGGATAATCGTAAGACTGATCTGTTCCTAAACACGAAAGGTTTTTACCTTACATAACCCAAAACATACTTTAAATCCATATTATTCTGATATTATAATTATGCTTAAATCAAATAAATAGCAATCTAGCAAAACACTTGCATCTCACGCTCTACATACGTAGTATACAATCAAAACCGCGGGATCTTATTAAAGAATGGATTCCAACTGGCAAGGTATGGGACCACCTTCTGATAGTGTACCTCTAGAGAGGAATACACCGTGTTCAACAAGAACATATTGCAACCTAGGCTAAAAATGAATGACCACTCTTGAGCGTTTTGAATGTATTGTCACCAACGGTTGGGATCAACAACCGTTACTGAAAGTATACAACATCGATAAAATAAAGAAGAAAATGGATTTTCCACTAGATCTAGCGACAATACACCCTAATTGGGTGCGACCCACTTAACCATGCGACCTAACCTTATTTTATTCTGTCTCCCGGTTGTGAAGCCTGAGGCTACTCTTACCTTTTTAATATCACAACATCATTGACTTTGAATGTCACATCGTCAAACCCGCCAAAATCAAGTGTTGATTTCCCTAAAAATATCATAGGCATAAAGCTAAGAGAAACGACTTCCTCCGTCACCAACGTAATACATTTAAAGAGATCAATATAGATGATCTATTAAGCTTACTATGTTAGACATTCATCCATACAAATTGTCCTGGGATTGGACAAACCGAAGGCACTATTCCATCAATCTATCTTAAGCAATTTCTACCTTGGATAAACAGAACAGCCATGGCACTAACTCAGTCTTCAGTTACCTTCAGCATATTTGATTCGCAACGCTTTTGCCTATACGGAGTGGTTTTCGGATAATAATCCAACCGGTCGCCCCATATTTGACAACGATGGTATTAAATTGGATAATACTTGATAGTCGGTTATTTACCTATTGATGAAACAAACATTCATCAAAAGATCCTATTCCAAAAGGGAACTGTAATGGCCCGCAAATCTGCACTATCTGAGTTGACTAAAAACACCACACGTCCAACCCAAATTACACAGAATTACGAATCATTATGAAGTAAGATGAAAAAGATAGAAAAAGAATAAAAACATTAACATAGAATCTCACATTGCAGCGGAATAACATATAATATATATAACATCTTTTGGAATACAAAATTTAAACTGTATAAACTTATTGTCATGAGAGTACAACATTTGTTCATCACATATACATTACAGCGGAATAAACTCTATATTTATCTAATATTGAAGCCTCCTGTTCCACGCTCCTCCAAGGATATCTGAAAATACCTGAACTACTTAACTGCCCATACAAATTTGGGTATCCAAGAGTTTAGGGTAAAACAAAACAAAATAAACTCTGGGTCAGTCATGGGACTAGTGTGAGTAAACTCCAATCATTGTTTAACTTTTTTGAAAATCCTTTTTGAAAGAAAGGATAATCGTATGACCGATCCACACATAAACACAGATGGTATTTACCTTATGATAAAACAAAACGTTTTTTAAAATCAATATTGTTCTGATATTATAATAGTGTCTAAATCAACTAGCAATCTAGCGGAACGCTTTCATCTCACGCTCTACATAGTATACAATAGAAACTATGGGTTCTTACTGGGGAATGGATTCGAACTGGCAAGGTATAAGACAACCTTCCGACAGTATATCTCTAGAGAGGAATACACTGGGTTCAACAAAAACATATTGCATCCTAGGCTAAACATGACCAGCCCCTCACTTCTCTTGAGAGCACCGAATGCATTGTCACCAACGATTAGGATCAGCAACTATTCTGAGCAATAACAGCGATAAGATATAGAAGCAAAAGGATTTTCTCCAAATTAGGTGAGAATACATCCTAATTGGGTATGACCCACTTAGCCATGCGACCTACCCAATTTTATAACATTTCTGGATTGTGAGGCTTGAGGTTACGATTACTTACCTTTCATTGATAGCACAATCACTTTAAATGCCACATTGTCAGATCCGTTAATCACTAACTGATTTGCACAAACACATTCGGGATATTATGATAAGTGAATAAATTCTCTGCCACCAGATGTATATTCGCACAAACCAACATATGCTATCATTAGAAACACTCTGTCAGACGTTCGTTTATACAGGTTCATTCTGGGATTAAATGAAACTGAAGGCACAATTCCTATTAATCCATCTTAGGAAATTTCTACCTAGGGTTAACTAGAAAAACCCTTGCACTTTACTCAGTCTTCGATTGTCTTCATATGATCTAATTCGCAACACTACTGGCAATATAGAGTGGTTTCGGATAATAATCCAACCAGTCTCCCCATATTGACAACAATATTGGCCAATACTTCGATAGTCGGATATTTAGCTATTGAAGAAAAACAAACATTCATCTAAAGCATCAAGTAATCGCTGGGCCCCTTAATTAATATTTCATTAATTAAATCAGTTCTCCATTTCCTTATTGATCAGCATAGAAATATGTTATTTTATGCACTTATATTTTATCTTTTTGGATATAAATAAATATTACATTGGGTATTATTTTGTTGTTTTTCCAGATGAGTTGTTCATCCCTTATACAACTTTAAAAGTGAAGAATATACGATATATACATGGAGAATTGCATAGGAAGTTGTCATTGAAGGCTAATTGTGTTCACAATGGGTTAGCAAATTTGCTTTTGAAAGAGATTGGAAGAAAAGATCTTTGAAAATCTTCTAATGGACACATTGCGAAGAGGGATAAGTTGAGGATTATACCACAATCTTCGATGAGGAGGCCCATTTAGATGATTAGGGTTTGCAACTCAGCTATAAATACACATGTATACCCATTATAAACATGGTCCTTTTCTTCTGTAATTCTTCTTCCATTAATCTAGATTAGTTTTCTTTTCTCTTTTCTACATATTTATTTTCTTAGCAATTAGTGCTATCTACACAATTAGATTTGGTATAGC
The DNA here is from genome assembly GCA_030737875.1 of Allium sativum. NCBI lineage: Eukaryota > Viridiplantae > Streptophyta > Magnoliopsida > Asparagales > Amaryllidaceae > Allium > Allium sativum. The sequence continues at coordinate 826,938,649 of CM060913.1, forward strand.
ACTAGTTGTCTTTTTCATTTATTTTTTATTACTGATTGACCATCTGATTAGATTCAACAGTAATCCTAATTTTATTCTCTATTTGTTATTTATTTCTACAATGTTAATTTCTGCTTTTTATTTGCTTTCCTAGGTCATGTTGGATTAAATTTAGTTTTGATTAGATTCAGATTTGTATTCAATTCAATAATAGTTTTATTTCTTTTCTATTCCCATCGATAATCACGATTTGATTGTATGTTCAATTAGATTTGTTCTGAATCAAATTGCAGTTTCAATTTTTATTGTTTTTTCAACCCAACCTCCAAGTTTTGTCTAGCTTGCCCAAGAAATTATATAAATAAATTGATTTAATTTTCCTCCCTATGTTCGACCTTCATACTACACACCTGTGCACTTGCAGTTATTATTACGTAATTTGCGCTTTTCTATTTCATAGGGAAGTATCAAACAAGTTTTTGGAGCCGCTGCCGGGGAGGTAACACGGAATTTTATTATTTATTTAATTTCCGATTCATATTAGTTTTTATTTTATTTTTCCTTTTGTTTTCTTGTATATATAGAAAAAAATCTTGTTTAATGGATTGGGTATTAAGTATTGATATTGTAATCTTTTAAACAAGAGAAAAAATACGTGCCAAATTTCCTTGATTTTATTTCCTTTTTTTTCTATTTCATTCCCCTTTTCATTTTTGTTTTACTTCTTCTACTTTCAAAACAATAATAACAAAAAAAAACTAGCATTTTTTATTGATTTCTTTCCCACTACAATTTTCTTTCCTTTCCTACTAAATCTATCTCCCAATTACGACTTTCTTCTTTTGTCATATTCCTCTTAAGTCACCCAATCCATCTCCTCCCCCATCAAAGTCCCCTCAACCCAATTTCCTACATCACCACTTCTCTACCAGCCCGTTCATCACCATCTTCAAAATACCTAATTCTCAATCTTCTAGTTCAACAAATTCCTATTTTGTGCCTCGCATTTCTCATGCACAGAGTTCCTACATCACCCAACCACCGGTTCACAGAACCATCCTTCACAGCAATTTTCACAAGCCATCACCAATATCAAAACAGTTGATCAACGCCACTGTCTCACATACAACGATCAACCCCTCAAAAAACAGCAATTTGCATACATCACCACTTCTCTACACCCATGTCTTCCTATCGGCTCCAAGTTCATCAACCTCACACCATCACTATCTACATCGATCACCTCCTCATAAACTCTTTCGCCGATTCCTGAAACCCCAAGTTCAAAAATACCCCAATGCACCCATTGATCCACACCGTAAATTTCACAAACCAATCATCAGAAGCCAACTGCAGTTCAACATATCAACATCAAATTTCCATACCCCTCAAGCAAAATTTTACCCAATTCAACTTATTCAATCTCTGTCCATACCACACCTTCTGATGTTCACGCATGTACCACCAATGTCACCTTCACCACACTTTGGAAACCAAGCTCCTACAGCATGTTGCCAAAACCATCATTCATCAACACAGCGCCTCCCCCTTTCAATTACCCAGTTCGATTTCGAAAATAGAAATTCGGTTTCCTTGAAATCATAAACTCAAATCGAACTGATGCATCCAAACAATACCAATTAGCATGAGCCAAAATCCCCAAATCTCGAATATCCTGTTCCCATATCTGAATACCCAAACCTCCGATTCATATCACTTATTCGAATAAACAATTCAAATCTGCTATCGTATAGTTGTGAATTGATTGTTGGTGCATCTGGTCTTTATTTTTGATTCGAAGCAATATAATATTATAGTGCGGTTTGTGGATTTTCGTCGTGACTATTTATCTTGGTGTAGCTCATATTGTGTTACTGCGGCTTGGTGTTTGCTTAAGAATAGGGTTCTGGTACATTAATTTTGGTGGACTATATTTTGTTGAGTGCGAATTAGTTGTGTACTCAGTTTGTAAATTGAGGTGGCTTGACTCTTGGGTATGGCTGTTCAATTTAGCCAGTTTCTTGCGTGTATTAAGTTAGTTCTTTGTTTTTCCATTTTTTTAAAAGCTCGGCTTAGTTTAGTTTTTTTAATGTTGGTTTTTTAAATTTCTATTTATTCTTTTTCTTTTTCTTTTTTATTGTCTCCAAAAAAAGTGAAATCCCCGAAAATAATCAAAAAACAAAGTGAAGAAAATTGTTCAAGCAAAGCAAACAAGGATTTTGGATCAATCAAAGCAAACAATAAAGTCTCAGAGCTCTAGATGGACAGCCATACACCACTGTGAAACAATTTCTAAACTGTGTAGGTTCTGCAGCTGCTTGAAATATATAGAAATTGCTTGTAAAAAATTTCTCAGATCTCTAGACGGATAGCCATACACCACTGTAAAACAATTTCTAAACTGTGCAGGTTCTGCAACTGCTTGAAATATATAGAAATTGCTTGTAAAAAATTTCTGCAGGAGAAGTAGCTTGCTAGTGCAATTTTTAATTTCTGTTATTATTATTGTTTGGTTCTTGTATTGGCTAAAATTCCCACAACTAAATTATCATTCTCATTGTTTTTCAACAATAAACTCTTATTAGACATTTTAAAATATTCAACTACAAGAGTGTATTTTGTGAAATTGATTCTCTCAAGGGTTTGATCGCCGATATATATTTGTCCAATTTATTGAACTTCTAGAAAAAGAGGTTGCATACTACCCATAAAACATTGGTCGTATCACTCAGTATTTATATAATACATGAATGGCTATAAGACCCTCTTCCCCTTCAAATCGAGATTATCAACTAATAAGATATACTTGAGTGCGTTACTTATTTTGTAATAATATCTACTTGTGTCAACGATAAGTTTTAGATTTTCTATATTCAACAACGATCAATGAAAAAAGTGTTACCCACCAGAATTCTCCTAGGGGTTTTCAGATAGACCAAAACTTTCCGTACGAGATGGATAAAAATTGAATTAATCATAATTTTCAAAATCTTAATGTACAAATGGATAGACCCTTATCTCTTCGAGATTGATGTTACCCAACTAGGACTGTTCAACCTTCTGCCATTGTATTTCCACCAGCTGAAGGAAATTTTGAGCTTAAACATTCTTTTATTCAAGAGGTACCAAACTTTACTGGTTCTGAAAATGCTCATGAATTTCTGAGTGAATTTGAATTGCATTCATCCACAACTAGAATGCAACAATTATCTAATGTCTCAATCAAGCTAAGTCTAATTCCATTCGCACTACTTGAAAGCGCTAAACAATGGCTCAATTCTCTTCCAAAACATTCCATAAGAAGTTAGGATGAATTTGTCATTATATTCTTAAAAAAGTTTTTCTCTTTCCATATAACTTTATAAATCTAAACTGAAATAAATCAGTTCTCTAAAAATGAGGGGGAAAAATTTTCAAGATATTTTGAGAGATTCAACCAATTATTATACAGTTGTCCTCGTCATGCAATTCCAAAACATCACCTATGTCAAATTGCATATGAAGGGCGAAACTATCAAACTCGCGCACAACTAGAATCAATGTGTGAAGGAGAATTTTTGTCTAAAACAGTCGACAAAGCTTGGGCATTCTTGGAAGATTATTCTAAAAAGGACATGCAATGGGAGTCAATTCGTGTTCCCATTTGTACTTCAACTAAAGGAGTGCATGTCGTGAATCCAATTCATATTCCCTTAGAAACTCAAACTCCTCAAATCATGGAAGGACGACCCCACTATTATTCTCAAGACCAGGCCAATGCCATAGCTCAAAATAGCACTTACTTTTCCACGTTTAACCCCAGTTGGAGAAATCATCAAAATTTCTCATGGTATAATCCCGATAATGTCGTGAATCCATCTCACATGATACCGAATTTGAATTACCAAACTCCATTTTCTTCTAGTCCTCAAACTTCTCAAGTTTCACCTCAATCTAAGCCTCACAGTCAACCATATAGGCATTCAAACTTTCAGTCGTCGACTTGGTCTTCCTCATCTTCTTAAACTTCAAAGGAAATGTTCAATTAGAGAAACAAATAAATAATCAAGATGCTAAACTCGAACAAATGATGAATATGATGATGAAAACTAATAAAAAGGAGAAATTGCCTAATCTACTCGAAGTGAATTCAAAATATAATTCTCGTGCTATGAACACTTATAAGGACGAAAACCATAATTCGATCAACTGGGTAATCACCCTTCGGTCTGGAAAAATGATTGACAATAATGTTGGCAATTCTGACAATCATTCGATTCCAATGCCAATCGAAAATCTTGACACTCTTCTGATGGCAACCAAGGCTAATTCTTCTGAACCTTCCAAACTACCATCCTCCTCAAATGTTGGCAATCCCAACATTTCTTCTGATGTCGGCAGCACCGACAATATATCTCTCTCTAATGTTAGCAACCCAAACATCTTATCTTCTACACCCTTACCTCCTTCAATTCCTATATCGAAACCTTCTTCTCTGAATGATCAAATTACTGAAAGAGACTACAAACCGGTAGCTCCATACCTCATAGACTTAATAATAAGAAGTGTGCCAATTTCGAAAAAATTCTTGAAATTTTCAAACAAGTTCGTGTGAATATTCCACTCTTAGACACCATCGAACAAATTCCACAATATGCCAAGTGTCTAAAAGAGGTATGCACCTGAAAACGAGCCACTAACGTTCCTAAGACAGCCTTCTTGACTGTAAACACTAGCTCTGTTTTCTCAAATCCGTTACTCATCAAGTATAAAGACCCCAGTTGCCTTACAATCGGTTGTAAAATAGGAAGTACTCACATTAGTCATATGTTACTTGATCTTGGTGCAAGTATCAATCTTCTTCCTTACACTGTTTATCGTCAACTTGGATTAGGGGATATTAAACCAACAAACATCACTCTTCAGCTAGCTGAATGATCCGTCAAAAAGCCATTGGGAATGATCGAAGACGTCTTAATAAAAATCGAACAATTTTACTTCCCTATCGATTACATAATTCTAGAAACCGAGCCTGTTTTGATTCATGGTAGTCAAATTTCGTTGATATTGGGTTGTTCCTTCTTAGCTAACTCAAATGCTATCATAAATTATAGGAGCGGCTTACTTCGACTATCATTTAGGCACTTAACCATTATATTGAATATTTTCCATCAACCTAAAGATTCTGATATAGGAGAAGTTGACATGACTGAAACAGTTGTAGAAGACACATCAGATTTACCTCATCAAGAAGTTTCCCTTGCCTAAATAAACATATCCACTATGTCTTTTGAAGAGTTATTTGTGGACGAGATTAAACTTTTACATGACGAATTAGGGGAATGCCTCTAAAATAATCTTAATTCCATATCAACAAATTAGATTTTGGTTAAATGCTCAGGTTTATGGGATTTGGATAATCTTTGGTTGAATGGTATAATCCCTTGGCACGACAACATTTTCATCGAAAGGATTTTGATTTCAGAATTCATTGATATGCCTATTATACCTCACAAATCAAATAAGAAATCATCATGCATCATTTTCGATAAAGGAAAGTGTGGTGGGAAAAGGAGGAATCATTCATCACAGAACATTCATTATCACCATAGAATTCATTTTGCATATAATTTTCACACGCATTTAGTTGCTAAATTGCATTTTATTTTACAAACCATTTTACATTTAATCCATCTTTGGGTTCTATCTTCCACATTTAGGAAAAATGTTTACAGTATGGACACTGTTTAGTTCTATTGTGGGAGGAGTCTGCATTATATCTTTTTATTTTTCTTTAATTTTTTTCTTTTCATATAGGATCATCATGCATTGTAGGTTGTAGTAACAAGTCATTTTTTTTTTGAAATACAACTCAATTTAGATTGATACAGCAAAATAATTAACAATTATTAGTCAGTTGATAGTATTTTTTTGTCTCGACAAAGATCGAATAAGAAATATATTGAAAAGTTGAATTACAAGGGATAATAGTGTAACTGGTACATAGAGAGATTCTTAGGTGATGGCCATGAAGTCTACTCTAAATTGTAGTCTTTGTTTAATGAGTGGAGGACTTAAATACTTATATTGGCTTGTCGAATCTTTAAAACTAAGTTGTGTTAAGCTGAATTCGCGTAACTCTTTCTTCTTCGTATATTCAATATTAATAATAATAGTAATCCAAGGTCTTTCCAACATCTTGTTGACAAAGTTAGTGTCGATATACCTTGGTCTCATTTTATGAGTGGACACCTAAGGATTACCGACATCTTGTTGACAAAGTCAGCGTCAGTCTGTACAATCCGCTAAGCTCTTTCCCAAATCTCTGTCAGTCCGCGAGGCAGTGCATGGATGGTATACCTTGGTCTTTTAAGTTAGGTGTGTGTAATTAGTTATATATCTTCATTTTTATAAAGATACAGAATAAGAAATGATGCCCAAACACTTCTTGACCGTATTGATTTGACTAGCTATACACAAGGGAACAATAATACCACTCTACAAACTATGACAGGAAAACTAAGAATTCATTTCATGGTTGCACTATGTTGTCAACTGAACCAACCGGCCAAACTAGAGTTTAACATTGAAAACTTGAATTATATTGAAAATTTGTGACAAGTTAAGGTATGTGAAATACAATTAACTGACTAGAAATTGTTAACTTAATTTGTTGTACAACTTTCATGAAACAAGTCGTGTTTTAGTTTTATGTTTTCATTTGCATATGTCCATTTCATTCATGTAACTGCATTAGAACCATAACATATTGCATTTGGATTTTGTGGGTAGTATCCACTGAAAATCCTCACGAGACACCACTTGTCCCACTAAGGACACCTAGAGGTTTAAAGGCTTGTTGCATACGCTCAATGCCATCGTGTTTCCTACGAAAGTGTGACCTATCTAGTTTAGTTTTTCATTTTTTTACTCGAGGATGAGGAAAAGATAAGTGTGGGGGTATTTGATCAGCATAGAAATATGTTATTTTATGCACTTGTATTTTATCTTTTTGTATGTAAATAAATATTACGTTGGGTATTATTTGATTGTTTTTACAGACGAGTTGTTCAAGCCTCATACAGCTTTAAAAGTGAAGAATATACGCTATATACATGAAGAATTGCATAGGAAACTTCCATTGGAGGCTAACTGTGTTCACATTGGGCTAGCATATTTGGTTTTGAAAGAGATTGGAAGAAAAGATCTTTGAAAATCTTCTAATGAACAAATGGCGAAGAGGGATAAGTTGAGGATTGTACCACAATCTTTGATGAGGAGGCCCATTTAGATGATTAGGGTTTGCAACTCAGCTATAAATACGCATGTATACCCATTGTAAACATGGTCCTTTTCTTCTGTAATTCTTCTACCATTAATCTAGATTAGTTTACTTTTCTCTTTTCTGCATTTTTATTTTCTTAGCAATTAGTGTTGTCTACACAATTAGATTTGATATAGCAGTAGATGTCTTTTTCATTTTTTTTTCATTAGTGATTGACCGTCTTATTAGATTCAACGATAATCCTAATTTTATTCTCCATTCGTTATTTTATTTCAGTAATGTTAATTTCTGCTTTATATTTGCTTTCCTAGGTCGTATTGGATTAAATATAGATTTGATTAGGTTCAGATCTGTATTCAAATTCAATAATAGTTTTATTACTTTCCTGTTTCAATTGATAATCTTGATTTGATTGTCGGTTCAATTAGATTTGTTCTGAATCAAATTGCAATTTCAATTTTTATTGTTTTTCAACTCAACCTCCAAATTTTATCTGGCTCGCCCAAGAAATTATATAAATAATTCGATTTAATTTTCCTCCTTGTGTTCGACCTGCATACTGCACACATGTGCGCTTGCAGTTATTGTTACATAATTTGCGCTTTTCTGTTTCATAGGGAAGTATCTAACACTTATCAATATTTGTCAACGCAATATTTCAACAATCAACTTTACTTCTTACACTATTTGGAAAACATTTTCATGTATAGCCTTCTTTTATTTTCTGTACTTAGAAACTATCTTCTATTTATAACTGGAAAACATTCCAATTACTTATCTATTTCTTGAACTCATTTATTTTTATACTTAGGAAATATTTTTCTTTATATTTCCAACATTCCACTTACTTGGGTTAAAGCGAATGTTATCTAAAACATCATTACAACAACCCAAAATATTGCATTCAATAAAATCATATATGATATACACGTAAATGTGTATATTTTATCCGCATATTTATCTTATTTTATCTTTTAAATAATTGATACTTTGTATTTATAGCTGTGTTTTCAGATTGTTGACAAGAAGCATGGTTTAGAGCATTTGATGGATAAAGCATGAAGAATTTGCTTAAAAAGAGTGAAGTTTAAAATTGCTAAAGCTTGAAGAGTCTAAAGCTTGAAGAACGGTTGCAATTATATTTCAGTTAAGAAGATTTGGCTCAATAAAGACTCAAACTGCATTCACATTAGCTCATTTGGAAGGCCTCTTACTCATGTTGCGTTCACACTAGCCTATTTGCTAGACCACTCACTCTAAAGCTGCGTTCACACTGGCTTATGTGTTATTTGGGTTATTTCTTTAGTCCCACATTATGTAATGAGCTAGCTAGCCTTTGTTATATCAGCTATAAATACCTTGTATCTCATTCATTGTAAAACACATTAGGTTTTATTCTGTAATTCTCTTCTTGGAATAAAATCATTCTCTCCCTTTCTTTTTACTTTTTGTTTATTTTATTTATGTTCATGTTATTTATTTTCTTTTTCTCTTCTTCTTTAGCTATGTCTAGCTAATCCCCTTTGATTAGGGGGTGATGACGCTGATAGTATGATTCAATATGAATCACATAGCCAAAAGATGAGGACTGTATACATGTAGATCTGGATCTGAATTAAGGGTTAGATCTGAACCTTCATATTTTGTGTCGTTTAAGAGCTATGCTCCTTCACAGGGTATATTCGTGTTCGGTCTAACAATTATCAGATTTAGATCTAATTTTAGGGTTTTAGAAATTAATTAGTAAATCGGTCCTGATAGTCTATGGTTGTAGAGCTGAGCTCCTGCATAGGCTATGCTTGTCGTTATTTACATATTTGTTTCTAAAAACCTATTATTGTTGATTCATGTTTGTGACAGAAACATGTATTAGATCTGGTTAACCTTTTGGCTATTGATGATTATGAATCTGATCTATGTCATTATCCCCTAATTGCTTTCACTTAGTGTTAAAACTCTCTTTTATTTAAATTCTGCTATTTTCTTTGTTTTCCACCAATCAAAAGTTAGGGATAACTTGATTGGATTTATTAATAAAATAATTTGGTCCCAGAGTTCGACACCCTCTACAACAATCCTTGTTGTTTAGGAAAGACGAACGAATTTTACAGTTGTTTACAATTGTTTAATTTGTTCGCAAACAAATTTTGGCGCCGTTGTCGGGGACCAAAATAATTTTTGTTTTTAAATCCTTCGTGTTATAATTTTCTTTTTCTTAATATTTTTTTTATTTTGTTCCCTTTTGTTTTCTAGCATAGATAAAAAAAAATCTCTTGTTGGTTGATTTGGTATTTGATTTGTGATACCTTATATCTACCAAATAAGAGAAAAAAAAAAATTCTTGCCTTTTGTTTTGTTTCCTTTCTTTGTTGCTTTCCTTCTTTCTTGACATCTCTCCATATTTTTTTTCCTTTTTACAATTTTTATAAATTAAAAAAAAAAACTTTTTGTGATTTTCTTTCCTTCTCTTCTATTTCTCTTCCTCCTTGCAATTGTTTCACAAATTGATTTCTTCCCAAGTTTCTAAAAAATAAAATTTTGCCAATTTTTCTAATTAATGTCCATTCAATTTCTTTCCATCTATTTCTTTCCTAATCTTTCATTTACTTCTTTCCAATTTTTCTTCTACACAATCTCTTCTCTCTCTTCTATTTTGACAACAATAAAAAAATAATTGCATTTTTTTTTATTTATTTCTTTCCACTTTTATTTGCATCTTGCTTCCTCCTTTCAACATTTTCATATAAAAAAAATTCAACTTTTTTAACAATTCCTTTCTTTTAATTCTTTTCTTTTTCTTTCAAATTTCTTTCCACCTTTCCACACCTCTACTTTTACAACAATTCTAATTAAAAAAAAAACACTTGCAAATTTAGTTTGATCTCTTTCCTTTTCTACTTTCTTTTCTATTCATTACCATTCTTTCTTCATTTATTTCTTTCCCTTTCTTTCATTAATTTTGTTCCAATTTCTTTCCCCTCTTTTCCATTATTTCTTTCCAAATTTCTCTACTATCTCTTTCTATTTTTCAGCAATTCTCTAAAAAAGAAAAAAAATTGCTTTTATTACAATTCCTTTCCTTTCTTTTCTTTAATTTCTTTCCAAACTTCTCTACTTTCCAATATTCCTTGTATAAATACATTCCTTTTCCCGATAAAAAAAAAAAAATCCTTTTTCAATTCTTTCCAATTTTCTTTCTTCTGTTCTACATATACTCATCCTCTCCAACCTCTTCATCACAAATAATAGTCACCACAACCACTTCTCAAACCAATACCCCATCCTCTTCCTTTGTTTTTTCTTCTTCTCATAGTTTATAGTTCTCCCTGTTCCCTTTAAAAAAAAAAAATTTTTTTTTTTTTTTTTACTTCTTTGAATTTTGTAAGTTGGTTCTAGCTTTCTTTTCCCAAATCCTTTTTAAAAAAAAAAAAAATTCTTTGTTTGTTATATATTTTCTTGTGTTTCTTTAAAAAAAAAAAGGAAGAAAGAGATTTCATCTCTTTGTTTAATTTTTTTTTATTAGCCTTAGTTTTCTTTTGTTTTTGTTTTAGTGCCATTTTAGTTTTCCTTCCAAAACAAAAAAAAGGAGAGAACTCAAACAAAGGCCAAAGCAGAAAGAATTCAAGGCTCAAGTAAACAAATCAAAGTCAAGCAAAGAAATCAATTCAAAGGCCAACGAGAAGTGAAGAGTTCAGCCATGTGATTTGCAAACAGATTTGATTGGAGCGGTTGCACACCAAGTGGGGTGTGAACGCGCTAGCGCGACTCAACTACACTGGACGGACTGCCGATCAAGGTGAGTATTTTCTAACTCTACAGGGACCGCTGCTGCAAATAAAAAAAATTAGAGACATTGCTTGTAAAAATCTTCTGCAGGGCATCGGCTTGCTTGTAAAATTTCTTTTATTTATTTTTGCAATTGCCTGTTCTGTGACTGTTCTGAGACTGTTCATTCTGTGATTGAAAAGAAAAAAAAATATTTGCATTCATCTTAGCTTTGTTTTTATTTTCTAAGGACTTCATTATATTTTGACAATTTGGTTTAGTTCTAACGGATTATTTCTCGGTGTCTAGACTACGGCAGAGTAATAACTGTTTATAAATATTACGGTGATTCGTAAATATTATATCGGTTGTTCCTCTGAAGGTACTTAAACCTTCGGCTGCATTGCTAGGGTGATTCCTGGTGCACCGATAACTCCTGTCCGTTAACTGGCTGAGAAGTCTTTTGTTGAAATAAATCAAACCGTCATTATATAATTCTAGAAATTGTAAATTGCATTAGGTTCATTTAAAAAAAAAAATCGCTCAAATTTGTTTTTCTCGTCTTCCCTTATTCTTTTCTCTAGTGCATGCGTAGTTGGATCCGTGATCCTTCTACTAATCGTTTAGTCCGAACAAACACCCCTTTCACCATGGCCGAAGAAACTCCCCCTCGAACTCTTATGGATAGGTACTTTCCCGAGCGAGTTTCTATTCCTTCCTGCATCATATTGCCCGCCCCAACGGGTAACCATTTTGAAATTCATTCGAATCACATAAATACTCTTCCAAAATTTGGCAATCTTGAACGTGATGATCCTTATATTTTCTTGACCAAATTTGAACAAGTTTGTGCAACCATGAAATTTCAACAATTAAGTGACGATGGAATCAAACTTAGGTTAATTCCATTTGCACTTACTGATTATGCTGAGAAATGGTTGTATAGCTTGCCTTCAAATACGATTGGAACATGGACTGAATTTGTGAATGTTTTCTTAAAGAAATTTTACCCCTTGGAAAAAACATCAAAAATTCGAACTGAAATCGTTAATTTTCATCAATTTGGGGGTGAATCCTTTGCAAAATATTTCGAAAGATTTAAAGAACTTCTAGTCAAATGTCCACATCATAATTTCGAAAAATGGACTCTTTGTCAAATTTTATACGATGGACTAGAAAATAACTCTCGAACTATGCTCGAATCAATGTGCCAAGGAAATTTTCTAGCCCAACATCACGATGCCGCTTGGAAATTTCTCGAAGATTTGGCTGAAAAATCAGCTCAATGGGAAAGACCTAATGAGAAATCAATTTATTCCCGATCAAACGCTCATTCGGTAGGATCCTCAACGGCTTTAGAAGCGAAAATAGACGCAATGTTAACCAAATTTGATAATGTCCTTTCATCAACTCAAGCAAACCAAGCTCAAGCGTCTCAGCCCTCATGTTACAAATGTAACGATCCTAACCACATTGCTGACCAATGCCCACATTCGTTAGAACAACTCAACGCTTTTAACAAAGCTAGAAACGAACCATTCTCCCCAACGTACAATCCAGGTTGGAGAAACCATCCTAATTTCTCTTGGGCCCAAAACAATGCAAATTCGAATTTGGGCCGACCTCCTTTTCAATCATTTTCGAATAATCCTTCAAATCCTCCCTTTCAACAAAATCAATTCCAGAATCTTGCGCCACCTTCTCAAAATCAAGCGCAACCATCTTCTATTCCCCAAGACGATAAACGATTGACATCACTTGAGAAAACTCTCGAAGAATTGGGTAAAGCAACAACTCAGAATATCCAATCAAATACCAATCTTCAAAACTTACTGACTTCACACAAGCAAAACACGAATCAACAAATGAGTGAACTTCAAAAACAAATGTCTCAACTTAACGCTAGATTAAGTGAAAGGGAAAAGGGTACGTTTCCAAGTCAACCCATCCAAAACCCTAGAGGACAGACTTCAAACCCTAACCAAATTCACATCATTCAAGACTCAAACGTTAGTCAATTGAATGCGGTCACGACTCTTAGATCCGGCAAAAAGATTGACAACCATGTGGTCAACCCAAATGCTTTACCAGACGATGTTCAAAACCCAACAGAAAATTCGACCATCTCGGATCAAAACATCGAGCCCAATTCTAATCAGGCCCATCCTCAAACTCAAGTAGCCCAACCTACTGAGTTGTCTGCTCCATTTCCTCATAGACTCCGACCTAGGAAAAAGACGGATCAGCTAGAAAAAATCCTTGAAATATTTAAGCAAGTTAAAGTGAACATTCCTCTTTTAGATATTATACAACAAGTTCCACAATACGCAAAATTTCTAAAAGATATGTGCACTCAAAAACGTCATACACATGTACCTAAGAAAGTGTTTCTAGCGGCAACTCTAAGCGAAGTCTTGTCCCAATCGATGCCAGTAAAATACAAAGATCCTGGATGCCCCACAATATCATGTACTATTGGGGACAAGAAAATCGATAGATGCCTGCTAGACTTAGGTGTTAGTGTTAACTTGCTTCCATATTCCGTCTATCGCCAATTAGGGCTAGGAGAATTGAAACCCACCAAGGTTACCCTTCAGCTTGCTGACCGATCAATTAAGAAACCTGTGGGAGAAATCGAGGATGTGTTGATCAAAATTGGTGAATTCATCTTTCCAGTGGATTTCATTGTCTTAGAAACTCAACAGGTTAGCAATCCTGCAAACCAGATCCCTTTGATTCTAGGACGACCCTTCTTAGCAACCTCTAATGCACTCATCAACTGTAGAAATGGGTCTATGCAACTTTCTTTCGGTAACATGACTGTCGAGCTAAACATCTTCAGAACTGAAAACTCTCCTAACTCTTATGTGGACCAGTTTTCTGACATCCATGCTGTCCACGATAATGAATCTGAGCTTGACCATATGAATAACAAAATTGAATCAGATTACGAAACTTTGTTTCAAGATACTCCCGAAAATGTCTCTGATTCGATGCCTGTCGAGCCTCTCACAAATGAGTCTATCCCTCAACCAATTTCTTCGGTTGAGTCGCCCCCACAATCTGACCTCAAAGTGCTGCCCAGTCATCTTAAGTACGCTTACTTAGGAGACAATGAAACGTTTCCTGTCATTATCGCTTCTGACCTTACTTTAGAGCAGGAACAATTGCTCCTTCCCATCCTTAAGAAAAATAAGGAGGCAATTGGTTGGTCCATGGCTGATATTAAGGGGATTAGTCCTTCGATAGTCCAACATCGAATCCACCTTATAGATGATGCCAAACCCACTCGTGATCCCCAACGTCGACTAAACCCTATCATGAAAGAAGCAGTTCGTGCTGAAATCCTTAAATGTCTTGACAATGGAATCATCTACCCGATTTCTGATAGTCAATGGGTTAGTCCGATTCATGTCGTACCTAAGAAATCAGGGATCACCGTGATCCAAAATGAAGCTTACGAGCTTATCCCAACCCGCACCCAGACCGGTTGGCGTGTTTGCATTGACTATAGGAAACTTAACGCTGCAACACGTAAGGATCATTTCCCTCTGCCATTTATCGATCAAATGTTAGAACGACTAGCGGGTCATGAGTACTACTGTTTCCTTGATGGGTACTCGGGCTATAATCAAATCCCTATCGCTCCTGAGGACCAAGAGAAAACCACTTTCACTTGTCCGTTTGGTACATTTGCGTACCGACGTATGCCTTTTGGTCTCTGTAATGCACCTGCAACCTTTCAGAGGTGCATGATTAGCATTTTTTCTGATATGATCGAGCGATTTTTGGAAGTGTTCATGGATGATTTTTCCATATTTGGTGATTCTTACTCTGAGTGTTTACGTCATCTCGATCTTGTTCTTAATCGTTGTAAAGAGAAACACTTAACGCTTAATTGGGAAAAGTGTCACTTCATGGTTAAACATGGCATTGTTTTGGGACATGTCATCTCTAACAAAGGAATTGAAGTTGACAAAGCCAAAATCGAAGTTATCTCTAGTCTTCCCATTCCCAAATCTGTTAAGGACATCCGATCCTTTTTAGGTCATGCTGGCTTCTATCGTCGCTTCATAAAGGATTTCAGCAAAATCACTCGACCTCTGACTAACCTTCTTGGTAAGGATGTTCCTTTTGACTTCAATTCCGAGTGCATTTCATCTTTTGAGCATCTTAAAAATGAACTTGTCTCTGCTCCTATCATTTGCTCTCCCAACTGGACGATGCCTTTTGAAATCATGTGCGATGCCTCGAATTTCGCTGTTGGCGCTGTCTTAGGACAACGTATCGATAAGATTCTTCACGTCATTTACTATGCGAGTAAGACTTTGAACGATGCTCAAATCAACTATACGACCACTGAAAAAGAACTTTTAGCAGTTGTTTTCGCTCTAGAAAAATTCAGGCCTTATCTAGTTGGCTCACACATCACGGTTTATACCGATCATTCCGCACTTAGGTACCTTTTCTCTAAAAAGGATGCTAAGGCTCGTCTCATTTGTTGGATCCTTCTACTTCAAGAATTTGACCTTACCATTAAGGATAAAAAAGGATCCGACAACGTTATTGCGGACCACTTGTCTCGTCTTCCAAATGCCCCATCTTCTTCTCTTCCGATCAACGAGAATTTCCCTGATGAACAGCTGTTTTCTCTATCCACTGATCCTTGGTTTGCTGACATTGTCAACTACTTAGTCACTAAGCAGACCCCTTCTTTTTGGTCTAAGCAGGATAAACACAAATTCTTTTCCCAAGTGAAACATTTTTATTGGGACGACCCCTACCTTTTCAAGTATTGTCCCGATCAAATCATTCGAAGATGTGTTCCTGACACTGAAACTCACAGTGTCCTCTCTTTCTGTCATGACCAAGCCTGTGGTGGTCACTTCGGTCCCAAAAAGACAGCCGAAAAGGTTCTCCAATCGGGTTTCTACTGGCCCACCCTTTTCAAAGACGCGTACGAATTTTGCAAAACTTGTGATCGATGTCAATTCTTAGGGAAAATTTCTAAACGGAATATGATGCCCCTAAACCCCATTCTAGAGGTCGAAATTTTTGATGTGTGGGGTATAGACTTCATGGGACCCTTCCCTAATTCTTTTGGGAACATTTACATTCTCTTGGCTGTTGACTATGTTTCTAAATGGGTAGAAGCTGTACCATGCAAAACAAATGATAACAAGGTTGTTGTGCGCTTCTTGAAAGAAAACATCCTTTCTAGGTTTGGCACACCTCGCACAATAATCAGTGATAATGGTACACACTTCTGTAATCGTTCTTTTGAAGCTCTCATGAGAAAGTATTCGATAACCCACAAGTTATCTACTCCTTACCATCCTCAAACTTGTGGGCAGGTTGAAGTATCGAATAGGCAGATTAAACAAATTCTTGAGAAAACTGTGAATCGAAATCATAAAGATTGGTCTCAAAAGTTAACCGACGCTCTTTGGGCTTACCGCACCGCTTTCAAAACCAACTTGGGTATGTCCCCTTATCGGTTGATTTTTGGTAAGCCATGTCACTTGCCAGTTGAACTAGAACATAGGGCGTTATGGGCAATAAAAACTTTAAATCTTGATTTAGAGAAAGCAGGTGAACATAGGAAGCTTCAACTTAATGAACTTGATGAAATTCGAAATGATGCCTATGAAAATGAACGAATTTACAAGGACAGAACAAAAGTTTTTCATGATAAATCAATTTTACGTAAAACTTTCATGCCAGGTCAAAAAGTTCTGTTGTATGACTCAAAACTGCATTTATTTCCGGGTAAGCTAAAATCTAGATGGACAGGACCTTACACTGTACGGACCGTTTTTCCGTATGGTGCGGTAGAAATTGAGAATCCAACTGATGGATCATCCTTTAAGGTCAATGGTCAACGCCTTAAACCTTACTTGGAACCAATACCCAACCAAGAGGAAGAGCTCATGGTCCTCCATGAGCCACATTACATTCGGTAAGACGCACTAACCCTCTTTTGTACATATGTAAATATTCTCTTATTTGTTTTTCCCTTTCACTAAGATATGTCTGATTAAGACTGTGAGGACACAGTCACATTCAAGTGTGGGGGGAATTTACATTACATCAGCAATCAAATTTTATGAAGTAGGTCATTCATTGAACAAGGATTAACTTAAATTCATAAATAACACCCTGGTTCTTGTTTGATAAGTTGAATTGTTGGGTGATGGGAATGAACATTATTTATTCATTGAATCGTAATGTGTCTTTTTAAGATGCTAGCTTGAGACTGTGCAGACGTTAGTCGTGTTCTGGAGTAAGCGTGTCAACCTTTGTTATACATGTTAGAATGTGCAAGTAAAAAAAATCAAAAAAAAAAAATCAAAAAAAAAAAATCAAAAAAAAAAATCAAAAATCATGAAATAAAAGGATTTTGCACCTACATTTGTTGGATTTTCTGAGTTTGTTTTCATGCATAATATTTTCTTTTCCACTCAAATTTTCAAAATCGTAAGTTCTAAAATCCACTTGGCCCAATTAAGGAGAAATGACTCATTGTAGCGTTCTTCTTCGATACCCCACATTATTCAAACCCAAGTTTTAGTCGATTTACATCCATGTTTCGACAAGTTTATCTTATATTGGTATACTCAAGAACCTTTGTTTAAAGGTCAAAAACGTCACTTTTTATACCAATATTACACCACCCACTTCGTACTTGTTTTAAGGTAGGATAACCATATACCACATTTTATTTTATATGGGTTATCTATCTTACGAAACTTTGTTTATCATTCCTTTCAGCTTTTTGTATAACATCAATCCAGACTTGTATGTTGAATTAGAGTTATAGAAGTAGGGTGACTAGGGCACAAAACTTTCCTTTCATGAAGTGTTGGTTTAGTAGAGGAGGAATCAAATGAAATAATGTACGGTATCATTCCATTCCATCTCCATTCATCATTCCTCATGCAAAAAGAAAGAAAAAAAGAAGAAAGAAAAAAAAAAGAGAAAAAAAAATAAAAAAATAAAGAGAGAGTCTCTCTGAATAAAATAGTCTTCATCATTCTTGACTATGAAGCATCCATTTCCATTCCATCCACATTCATCACACCGTACTTCGAAGCGAGGATTGTAGTAGAGGAGATGAAAGGAAACAAGATGTCTATATGTGCCTTAGTATTACTTTATCTTGTGTAGCTTGAAGTTCAACTAATACACTTGCCCTCTCATCTATAATATTTTTTAGAACTTACAAAATTCTCATTCATCTATGCATAACTCACATCCAATACATTACAGTTACGGTGGTGCAAAATTATTCAAAAAAAAAAAAAAAGAAAGGTTGAATAAATGATTGGGTGCACATTGTCGATGTGTAGAACTTTGGTTGACACCACGCTCTTAACCTTCAAGACAATTACAGTGTTATCAAGGAATTACGTTTCAGCTTGAAAAAATTTGTTCATTTTTGCACTAATTATGGGATGGACAATTTGGGGCTAAACCGTTATTATTGAAGTTAGGTGAAATCCTTGGAATGTGAAAGACCTTAAATATATTGTTTGATTAATCCGCGTACATAAGACGCATTGGATTTTGTGGGTAGTATCCGCTGAAAACCCTCACGAGACAACACTCGTCCTACTGGGGACACCCAGAGGTTTAACGGCTTGTTGCATACGCTAAATGCAATCGTGTTTCCCACGAAAGTGTGACATATCTTAGTTTAGTTTATTCGAGGACGAATAAAAAGATAAGTGTGGGGGTATTTGATATACACGTAAATGTGTATATTTTATCCGCATATTTATCTTATTTTATCTTTTAAATAATTGATACTTTGTATTTATAGCTGTGTTTTCAGATTGTTGACAAGAAGCATGGTTTAGAGCATTTGATGGATAAAGCATGAAGAATTTGCTTAAAAAGAGTGAAGTTTAAAATTGCTAAAGCTTGAAGAGTCTAAATCTTGAAGAACGGTTGCAATTATATTTCAGTTAAGAAGATTTGGCTCAATAAAGACTCAAACTGCATTCACATTAGCTCATTTGGAAGGCCTCTTACTCATGTTGCGTTCACACTAGCCTATTTGCTAGACCACTCACTCTAAAGCTGCGTTCACACTGGCTTATGTGTTATTTGGGTTATTTCTTTAGTCCCACATTATGTAATGAGCTAGCTAGCCTTTGTTATATCAGCTATAAATACCTTGTATCTCATTCATTGTAAAACACATTAGGTTTTATTCTGTAATTCTCTTCTTGGAATAAAATCATTCTCTCCCTTTCTTTTTACTTTTTGTTTATTTTATTTATGTTCATGTTATTTATTTTCTTTTTCTCTTCTTCTTTAGCTATGTCTAGCTAATCCCCTTTGATTACGGGGTGATGACGCTGATAGTATGATTCAATATGAATCACATAGCCAAAAGATGAGGAATTCATGAATTCCTCATCTTTTGGCTATGTACATGACTACCTCACAGACCTTGATAATTCTAGATAAGTAGTCTTGTCATTTTGAATGGGGGTATAACTGGTAGTCATTTTGAATGGGGGTATAACTGGTAGTCATTTTGAAGTTAAGAATGTTAAATCACATAGCCAAATGATGTTTTAAATGGATAACTGGTAGTTATTTCTTTAGTCCCACATTCTTAACTTCAAAATGACAAGACTACTTATCTCGAATTATCAACATCATTTAAAACCAGTTATCCATTTTATTTTAAACGTGTATACGTTTCTCTTTCTATTACTACCAGATTTAAATTTATAGATTTCCTTTTTTGTCGTAATATTCTATTTTAAATTTGTTCCCCAATTGAATTATATATATTGATTTCTAGTTACCATTTTTCTTAAAAATATTCTAACTCTTAAATTTTTGGAAAATTTCGCCATCACCTCCTTCGTACGACTCAATAGCTCATACCTTAACTCGCCTCTCTAGGCCCTTTCCATTTAAAAAGAAAATGAAAAAGACAAGCGGCTTGCCTAGTGGGCTCAAAAAAATCTCATATGGAGTTTAAATGTGTACCTTTTTGCCGGGCACTCGAATTATAATCTTTATTCTCTTCATTCCATACCTATTCCACATATATACGTCCATCCCCAATTTATTCCAACTCAATCCAATCATTTTTAACTCAATTTGCTAATTTATTCTTTAATTAGCACTTTTGCTTATTCCGCTTTTTAATTGAACATATCACGTCCATACACGGTTTTAATTTGCTTATAAACTGTAACAACCCGTATTTTTGAATAACATATTATAACATAAATCGAGGCAGAATCAAACTATAAAATCTGAATCAAGGGAAACGGGCTGTGTCATTGCGTTCGTCTCGGAAAAATACGCGAAATAGAGCCCGAGTTTTCGAAAATCGGAGTCCGTATGACCAAGATATGGCCTCGCGAAGTTTCATGAAAAATTCAAATTCAAAACAGATTCAAATTTCAGAAAATCAGAAGTGGCGGGAAAATCACCGCTAGACCCAGGGGGGTCGACCTGGGGGTCGACTGGGGAGTCGACCTCCCCCCCAGGTCGAGTGGGGAGTCAACCCCAGGATCGACCTGGGAGTCGACCTGCCTGGTCGGACCCAGGCAACCAGGTGCACCATTTTGGCTGTTTTGACCTGTTTTGGAGGCTAGTGACGGGATTTGATGGCTCTGATTGAATCTAGGGTTAATCCTATGGCTAATACTATCCTAAAACTCTATAAAAAGACCCCTAATCCTAGCCTAAATCATCATTATTCATTCCTACAAATAAACTAAGCCAAATTTGTTCCTCTCATGGCCTCCACTCTCATGCTAAAATTCCTAAGTTTATTTCTATGAGAGATTTTGAGTGCATACAAGTATTTTCAAGCTTGTATGAGTGTTCTTAGTTTGCATTCAAGTCAGGTTGCAAAATTTCTATTACAAAGCAAGGGTTTTTATTGATTTGGCTCAAGGGTTTTCATTTGGAGCTTGCATATTTGGGTTTTTGGTGCTTGCATAAGGGCTTCGTCTCAATCTTTATAATAAATAATTATTTGTGTCTTCATAGCATTGTAAGCCCTTTTCTACTTTCTTTTTATTAACTCTAAAGTTAAATGAATGATGCAAGTTTGGGGTTGATCATTATGATATGCAAGTTTGGTTGATCATTATGATATGCAAGTTTGGTTGATCATTATGATATGCAAGTTGGTTTAATCATTATGTATGACACATGTTGCTATGTTATGCAAGTTAAACTTGATGTTGTGAGCATAAAGCTCCAAGCTTTATATTAAAGGTTGCATTTTGGCAACATGAAAGTTATCATATCCCTTATGATAACTTGCATGTGAGGCTAAATGCGAACTTCTAGCAACTTCTACATGTCATTTATCACTATGTATCACTCATATGCTAAGTTTGGTTTTATGCATGCTTTTGAAGCCTAATAATGCAATATGCAAGTATATGAACATATGTACATCTCATATGCCACAATGATAAACTTGTGGCTTCAACACCTTTTTATCATGATTATGCCAAGTTCCCTATTTTATCCTTTATGCGTTGATGCGATTATGTAAACGATGGGATTACGTTGGGGTTGGGTAACATTATGACAAAAACATGGTTTTTATAACATGACGTGATATGTTAACTTGTAATTATGTTTTGGAAACATAATGGACATGACACTTAGAAAATATGAGTGTGGCCAACTCGAGGTTGGGTTGAGTTTGTAGCATAAATCTACCCGGACCCGCCCGGCTTAACTAGTGGCTACAAACAATAGGACCCAATGTGAGAAGTTGGTCATGTTGTGCTCGAACCCGAGGTTAGACCAAGTTGTGGTGTAAAGCTACCCGGACCCGTCCGGCTTAACTAGTAACCACGACAAAGTCTAATGTGAGAGGTTAATGCACATTAAGTTAATTAATTAATGTCTCCTGATTAGGGTTAAGTCATGGTCCACTTAATACTTAATCAATTTGGGCTTGATGGATTAATCGGGGTTAAGTCAAGAACCTTGGGTACGCTTAACCAATTTAATCCACGTTTGGATCGGGTTAACCACATTTAACCCGTTAAGAAACCCTAGTTGCGTGGTCCTTTTCAGTAGTAACCTTCTAGATAGTATCATAAGACCCTAGGACTAGGTTAGGGTGGGGCACGATTATTGGGCTGATTGTAAGAGACCAAAAGAGACGGCTGAATGATGCCCCGGTTGTTCAGGCGGACCATGGTCGTGCACATTAAGTCCGAAGTTGAACACGGGCACCGGTAGGTTTGGACTGTGCATCATGGTATGTGTCTGAGGGTTACACCGTAGGGCCGGATACACCCTAGGGTGGACCCTGCACAGTCAACTACATTACATGATTAAGCCGTATGACACCGACACCTGACGAGTTAGGCTTATAGGGAGCCGATCGACTAGACCGAGTAGTTGGACCTTGATTTAGGTCATCTCATGATGTTGGGCCAAGCTTGGGCCAAGGGATCAATTTTTGTTTTTACTTGACATGTTGGAATGCTAGTACACCCGTGGTGCAAAACTTAACCTTGATTATGCGATGACATCTTTATCTATCTTGTTAGTTAATCCTCATGCCAGTATGATTATGTTCATCTCAGCTTCTCATGCCAGTTAACTTTACTAGTTCATAGACAGATAGTAGTAGGGCTTACCAGCCTTTTTGACTGACCTGTTTTCTTTCGTCTCTTGTCTTCCATTCCCCCCCCCCCCCCGGTCCTCAAAGTGGGAACATTGGAGCTTAGCTTGGATCTTTCTAGCTTGCTTACTGGATTTGCTCATGTACGGTTTTGGACATTGGGCTAGCTATGGTTTACTTCACTTTGGGGATAGTACTTTATGTATTTCAGTTTTTCAGTTTATGCTTTTATCTAGACTTTGTTTGTTTGGAAAATAATGATCAAGTACTTTGTTGTAACTTAACTATGGTTTTGAAATGCTAGTTTGATCCGCTGCTTTATTTACTTTGTTTTACTTATATGTTCTGTCTTGTGATATCTGCATGCATGTTTACCTCGTTTAACGCCCCTCCAAAGCTAGTGTCCTTGCAAGAGTGGCCCTGGCGGAGGTGGGGTGTTACATTTGGCATCAGAGCATAAGGTTTACAAGATTTGAGCAAAAGTGTTTTTAAAACTTACCTTTTGAAAAACTATTTTCAAAACCAATTAAGTATTTTCCAAGAAAAGTCTAGTTATTTTAAAAGGCTATTCCCCAAAAGCCATAGCACTATCCTTCGTTTATTCGTTCTGAATCTATCTTTTTCTTCGTTTTAGTATGGCCGATCGCTTTAACATCCCAGAAGGCGTACAAGTACCCGTTTGGTTCCGAAGATTTATGGAGGCAAGGGCGAATGAAGCCGGCCCCGCGAACATTCCTCCTCCTTCCCCCGTCGCTAACATCTCTCCTCCTCCCGTAACTGAGGTTCCTCCTCCTCCTCCTCCTCAGAATCCGCAAGCAGATTTCGCTAAGATTTGCAAGGACTTTAAGGCGATGGGTTGCAAGAATTTTGTCGGAACGGAGACTTCTGTGGAGGCAAGAAACTGGTTAAAGGAAACTGAAGACCTCTTTGCTATCTTTGATGTGGAAGATCGTAGGAAAGTTCTGTTGGCGGTATGGCTATTGAAAGGGGAAGCTGCTTATTGGTGGGTATTCACCACCACTACTAGACCAATTGAGACTTGGGATGACTTTAGGAGAAGGTTTGGACTAAAGTTCCTATCATCGACAGAAGAGAATCTTCAGATGGAGAGGTTCCTATCTCTAAAGCAAGGGGACATGACAGTTAGAGAATACGTGGATATGTTTAATCAACTTGCTCAGTTCAGTCTAGAATTGGTAAACACAGCTCGGAAGAAGGCCCTACACTTTGCTCTAGGATTGAATGAGCCATTGCGCGGTTTGGCCATGTCTCATATACCCCTGGGAGAAACTTTCGAGAGTTTGGTGAATATGGCCCTGCTTCAAGAAGAAGATAAGAGTGACAAGAAGGAGGTCAAGGCAAATGAGTCTCAAGGCGAGAAGGTAGATTTCGGAAAAGGAGGCAAGAACAACAATAGCAAGGACAACAAGTCAAGAGAAAGGAGGAAGTGCAACTTCTGTGGGATTACTGGGCACATAGCCAAAGACTGTAGGAAGAAGAAAAGGAAGTTGGGCAAATGCTTTCATTGCTGAGAGTCTGGACATTTTTGCAAGGATTTCCCCAAGAAGCAAGGACAAGGGCAAGGACAAACTCAGCAAGTAAGACCCTCTGGAGGGCAATTGCAGGCTCTCCTCGCTCTTCCAGCTTTTGATCGAGGTAGAGTTTTTATAGAAATTTATGTTTACATTTCTGATTTTCCTGTTCGTACCTTATTTGATTCTGGCACATCGCATAGTTTTATCTCTTCTGGTATTGTTGAAAGTTTGCACCTAAGTACTAGCTTAGTTGAGGATCCCGTTTGTGTTTCAAATCCAATTGGGGGTTCCGCCCATCTGTCTATGATTTGTGTGGATTTGAAAATTTCTATCTTGGCCGTAGAATTCACGTGTAGTGCTTATGTTCTCGGAGTCACGGGATATGGGTTGGTCTTGGGCATGGATTGGTTGTCCAGTTATGGAGCCATCCTCGATTGTGAGCATAGGGTGGTGAGGCTCATGACTCGCCCCGGTAATACCCTAGAAATTTCTTGTAACCCTAGAGGTCCCGTCATGTTATGTTATCTTGAATCTCTCGACTCGTCCATCGATGATCTGCAATCTGTAAGGGTGGTCCGAGACTATCCTGATGTCTTTGAAGAAGTTAGGGGGTTACCCCCTAAACGAGAGATAGATTTCCGCATTTATCTAGTTGATAATGCCAAGCCAGTATCATTGCCAGTTAGGCACATGGCTCCACGTGAGAGAAGGGAGCTCAGTAAGCAAATCAAGGAGTTGCTTGAGAAAATTTTTATTAGGCGAAGCATTGCTGAATAGGGTGCTCCAGTGGTATTCGCTACTAAGGCGAATGGTTCGCTTCGTCTACGTGTTGATTATCGAGAGTTGAACAAGCTGACAAAGAAGAATAGGCACCCATTACCGAGGATTGATGATCTCTTTTGGTGCTTCTGTTTTCTCTCAACTTGATCTAGCCACCGGATTCCATCAGCTTAGAGTAGCTGAGGATAGCATTGATAAAACTGCGTTTAGGACTCCAGATGGATTCTTTGAATGGCTTGTCATGCCATTCGGTTTGACTAATGCACCCGCATACTTCGTGGACTTGATGAGTAGGGTGTTCAGGGAGTTCCTTAACAAGTTTGTTGTTGTCTTCATGGATGATATTCTGATCTTCTCAAAGGATGAGGAAGAACATGCAAGGTATCTCAAGGAAGTGATGGATACGCTTAGAGCGCATCAGTTGAAAGCCAAGTTCTCCAAATGTCATTTTTGGAGAATGGAAGTTCGGTTTCTTGGACATATAGTCTCTAAGCAAGGCATAGCGGTGGATCCCGCGAAAGTGGTTGTGGTTCAAGACTGGAAGACTCCTAGGAATGCAACTGAAGTAAGAAGCTTTCTTGGTCTGGCGGGCTACTATAGGAAGTTCATCAGGGACTTCGCTAAGATTTCGGCCCCTCTTACTAAGTTGACGAAGAAGAACTTAGTCTTTGCATGGGACTTGGAGTGTGAGCTTGCTTTTCAAAGGCTCAATAGAGCCCTTACCTCAGCTCCAGTTTGGCAACGTGGATTGGCACTGTTTTCAAGAGATAGTTTTCTCCATGGGATACCGTATAATATGTAAACGAGATCCACGATTCACTAACGAATCTTGGAAAGCTTGCACGAAACCATGAGCACGCTGTTATGTTTAAGCCAAGTATTTTACGCAAAGAATAAGTGGAAGTGGAACGAGAGGCAACGGTGAAATGAGCTCTAACTCATATTTTGGGAACAAGAATTAAGAACTACGGAATTGCGAAGTTAAAAGACGGTCAGGGCACGATGGGATTAAGCACAAGAAAACGCGGCATAGAAGATCGAAGACTAGATACGCGCATTTAATCTCTTTCTAAGAGTATATCCTTGATCCCTATTGTTCCGTAGAGCTTACTTGCATGCTATCTTTTAAGTATATCCTCTCGGTCCTATCCTCAATCTTAGATCTGTTGCAAACCCCCTAAGGAGTATGACTAGCCTATTTGTGATATATGGTTGGGGTGAAGAAGTTCATCACCAAACTATTTGGGCTTTATGGGATATGGGTAATAATTGATAGACTTACGAAGAGAACCCATTTTTCCGGTGAAAAGCAAGAGGACCGCATCATGGCTGGCATCTATTTATCTCCGAGAGATAGTGCGGTTGCATGGAGTTCCTTCTAGCATAGTTAGCGATCGTGACCCAATTTTCACTAGCCAGTTCTGGAGCAGTTTGCAAGAAGCGATGGGCACGCGATTGAATCTGAGTACAGCCTATCACCCCCAGACGGATGGCCAAACCGAAAGGGTGAATAGAGTGCTAGAAGATCTTTTGAGGCTCTGTGTTCTCGACTTCGGTGGTACTTGGGAAGACCACCTTCCTCTTGTAGAGTTTGCGTATAATAATAGCTATCAAGCCAGCATAGGGATGACACCAATTGAAGCTTTGTACGGGAGGCCGTGTAAGTCACCATCTTGTTGGTGGGTGACAACAGATAGACTTATACTTGGGCCCGATATGATACGGGACACATCCGAGAAAGTTGAATTAGTGAGAAGAAGGATGAAAGCGGCCCAAGATAGACAGAAATCCTATGCTGACAAGCGAAGGGCAGATTTGGAATTCGAAGTGGGAGACATGGTTTTCGTGAAGGTTTCTCCTTTGCGTAATGTGGTATGTTTTGGAGCAGTTGGGAGCTGGCACCAAGGTTCGTAGGACCCTTCCCTATCATAGAGAGAATTGGAAAGATGGCCTATAAGGTGGAATTGCCTGAAAAGCTAGCCGGAGTGCATAATGTCTTTCATGTCTCGCATCTCCGAAAGTGCCTTCATGATTCCGCTGAGGTGGTTGAACCAAGCATTCTTGAAGATATTGAGGTAGAGAAAGAAGCAACCTTGAGAAAAGCTCTGATTCGTATCTTGGGAACGGAGATCAAGAAACTAAGGAATCGAGAAGTCAAATTGGTGAAAGTTCAGTGGGGTGAAGCCGACGAAGATGCAACTTGGGAAACCGAGGAGAAGATGCGTGGGCTTTATCCATTTCTTTTTGAGGGTACATTCTCAACCTCTCTCCTAAGTAGCATATCTTTCTTTTTGCTATCTGTGTTTATCCTGTTTGTCTAATTATCTCGTTAATCATGTTATGAGGACCTTAGGTAGAAACCCTTTGGATGAAACATGTATTTGAAACATGTTATGCTTGATGGTTGCAAGTGTTTGCACGTCGATACTCGTGGATGCATGATACACATTAGGCACTAAGATCGGCTCACACACTTTCATACCGCATATGCATGAGTGTTTATGCTTATTCATGGATGAAACTTGTTATGCTATCACGTGGATGTTGCATATGGATGAATGTTATGTGCACTCATGTAGAGACTATGAGTTATGTTAGGAATTTGCATACATATGGACTCATTTCACTAACATGCTTTGCATTAAGGAGGTTTACTGAATCAGTAACCGCCTGATTTTTGCATTAGATAAGTACATATACACACACCTTTGCATATGATCATACAGCATTTAGAATCCTTTAAGGACAATGACTACACGTGGATGATGTTTTGAGTAGATGGGTGATGGATGGTAGGATACGTTCTTCCTAACTTGGAGATTTCGGGGACGATATCCTTTAAGGAGGGGAGAATGTAACAACCCGTATTTTTGAATAACATATTATAACATAAATCGAGGAAGAATCAAACTGTAAAATCTGAATCAAGGGAAACGGGCTGTGCCATTGCATTCGTCTCGGAAAAATACGCGAAATAGAGTTCGAGTTTTCGAAAATCGGAGTCCATATGACCAAGATATGGCCTCGCGAAGTTTCACGAAAAATTCAAATTCAAAACAGATTCAAATTTCAGAAAATCAGAAGTGGCGGGAAAATTCCCGCCAGACCCAGGAGGGTCGACCTGGGGGTCGACTGGGGAGTCGACCTCCCCCCCAGGTCGACTGGGGAGGGTCGACCTGCCTGGTCGGACCCAGGCAACCAGGTGCACCATTTTGGCTGTTTTGACCTGTTTTGGAGGCTAGTGACGGGATTTGATGGCTCTGATTGAATCTAGGGTTAATCCTATGGCTAATACTATCCTTAAACTCTATAAAAAGACCCCTAAGCCTAGCCTAAATCATCATTATTCATTCCTACGACTAAACTATGCCAAATTTGTTCCTCTCATGGCCTCCACTCTCATGCTAAAATTCCTAAGTTTATTTCTATGAGAGATTTTGAGTGCATACAAGTATTTTCAAGCTTGTATGAGTGTTCTTAGTTTGCATTCAAGTCAAGTTGCAACATTTCTATTACAAAGCAAGGGTTTTTATTGATTTGGCTCAAGGGTTTTCATTTGGAGCTTGCATATTTGGGTTTTTGGTGCTTGCATAAGGGCTTCGTCTCAATCTTTATAATAAATAATTATTTGTGTCTTCATAGCATTGTAAGCCCTTTTCTACTTTCTTTTTATTAACTCTAAAGTTAAATGAATGATGCAAGTTTGGGGTTGATCATTATGATATGCAAGTTTGGTTGATCATTATGATATGCAAGTTTGGTTGATCATTATGATATGCAAGTTTGGTTGATCATTATGCTATGCAAGTTGGTTTAATCATTATGTATGACACATGTTGCTATGTTATGCAAGTTAAACTTGATGTTGTGAGCATAAAGCTCCAAGCTTTATATTAAAGGTTGCATTTTGGCAACATGAAAGTTATCATATCCCTTATGATAACTTGCATGTGAGGCTAAATGCGAACTTCTAGCAACTTCTACATGTCATTTATCACCATGTATCACTCATATGCTAAGTTTGGTTTTATGCATGCTTTTGAAGCCTAATAATGCAATATGCAAGTATATGAATATATGTACATCTCATATGCCACCATGATAAACTTGTGGCTTCAACACCTTTTTGTCATGATTATGCCAAGTTCCCTATTTTATCCTTTATGCGTTGATGCGATTATGTAAACGATGGGATTACGTTGGGGTGGGGTAACATTATGACAAAAACATGGTTTTTATAACATGACGTGATATGTTAACTTGTAATTATGTTTTGGAAACATAATGGACATGACACTTAGAAAATATGAGTGTGGCCAACTCGAGGTTGGGTTGAGTTTGTAGCATAAATCTACCCGGACCCGCCCGGCTTAACTAGTGGCTACAAACAATAGGACCCAATGTGAGAAGTTGGCCATGTTGTGCTCGAACCCGAGGTTAGACCAAGTTGTGGTGTAAAGCTACCCGGACCCGCCCGGCTTAACTAGTAACCACGACAAAGTCTAATGTGAGAGGTTAATGCACATTAAGTTAATTAATTAATGCCTCCTGATTAGGGTTAAGTCATGGTCCACTTAATACTTAATCAATTTGGGCTTGATGGATTAATCGGGGTTAAGTCAGGAACCTTGGGTACGCTTAACCAATTTAATCCACGTTTGGATCGGGTTAACCACATTTAACCCGTTAAGAAACCCTAGTTGCGTGGTCCTTTTCAGTAGTAACCTTCTAGATAGTATCATTAGACCCTAGGACTAGGCTAGGTTGGGGCACGATTACTGGGCTGATTGTAAGAGACCAAAAGAGACGGCTGAATGATGCCCCGGTTGTTCAGGCGGACCATGGTCGTGCACATTAAGTCCGGAGTTGAACACGGGCACCGGTAGGTTTGGACTGTGCATCATGGTATGGTGTCTGAGGGTTACACCGTAGGACCAGATACACCCTAGGGTGGACCCTGCACAGTCAACTACATTACATGATTAAGCCGTATGACACCGACACCTGACGAGTTAGGCTTATAGGGAGCCGATCGACTAGACCGAGTAGTTGGACCTTGATTTAGGTCATCTCATGATGTTGGGCCAAGCTTGGGCCAAGGGATCAATTTTTGGTTTTACTTGACATGTTGGAATGCTAGTACACCCGTGGTGCAAAACTTAACCTTGATTATGCGATGACATCTTTATCTATCTTGTTAGTTAATCCTCATGCCAGTATGATTATGTTCATCTCAGCTTCTCATGCCAGTTAACTTTACTAGTTCATAGACAGATAGTAGTAGGGCTTACCAGTCTTTTTGACTGACCTATTTTCTTTCGCCTCTTGTCTTCCGTCCCCCCCCCCCTCAGGTCCTCAGGGTGGGAACATTGGAGCTTAGCTTGGATCTTTCTAGCTTGCTTACTGGATTTGCTCATGTACGGTTTTGGACATTGGGCTAGCTATGGTTTACTTCACTTTGGGGATAATACTTTATGTATTTCAGTTTTTTATTTTATGCTTTTATCTAGACTTTGTTTGTTTGGAAAATAATGATCAAGTACTTTGTTGTAACTTAACTATGGTTTTGAAATGCTAGTTTGATCCGCTGCTTTATTTACTTTGTTTTACTTATATGTTCTGTCTTGTGATATCTGCATGCATGTTTACCTCGTTTAACGCCCCTCCAAAGCTAGTGTCCTTGCAAGAGTGGCCCTGGCGGAGGTGGGGTGTTACATAAACCAATCAAATTCCATTTTCAATTCAAGTTCCATATTCGATTTCGAATATAAATTCACAAATCCAATTCATATATCCAAAGCCAATTTTGATTCAAAATTCCATTGACTAATTATTCTGCAAATTAGTTAATTCTTCTCAATAATTTAAAATATGTTTTTATTTCAAAAATCAATCCATTTACTCCACTTGAGTTCATATTTATTTTATAACTCAAATCTGGATTTTTTAATGGAAATATAATTTTTATTTGCTTAAAATATTTTTATTTTGTTAAATAAATTGTTATGGTTTAGTAACGATTATAGCGCTGTTTTTCTAGAAATTTAGTTTTGATGTAACTCAATATCTATAAAACGAAATTCATATTTTTCTCTTCCATTAGAAAACTATTATTCAATCGGTCTTGACGATTCTTGTTTCAAAGAACTCTGACTTAAATTGAGTTTTATATACTCAATTGATTCGAAACGTCAAATTACGAACTATCCCGCTGCGACGAGTTTGCTTTAATTATATTTAAATATAACGTTTAAATTTCGTTTAATTTAAATTTCAATCTCATTCTTATATATATATATATATATCCAGTTTCCAAATCCAACTTAATACTTCCGCTTATCCTTAACCGTCGATTATTTCTTTATTTAGTTATTAATTCAATCACAACTCCATTTCTATTATTAATTTCCAATTTCATTAGAAATAAATTATTATATAAATTCAATGAAATCGAATTCCAATTATACTTTCTTAGATTTATCTCAATTCATTTTATATTTCGAATTCCGGAGTATATTCAATTGTTCTTTTTTGCAAAACGTTTTCCAGTTCACTTTTAAATTCATATTTGAATTTGAACTTCTAAATTATCTAATGATAATTTATTTCACTAGACTTATAAACATCGTTTATAAATTCAACTTCCTTGTTTTATACATTAAAATAAGTTTCCATTTCAAATCTTCTTTTTTCTTCAACCCTTCATGATTCGATTTTTCAACAATTGGATGCTTGATATGTGTACACCGTTGATGTATTATTGTCGGCTTTAGGGGTTGAAAAACCGGTCGCTACGTTTTGGTATCAGAGCCAAAGATTGAGCAAGAACTATAACAACCTGTATTTTTCTACTACTTTAATTATTAAACTTAATATGAGTTTGACTATCATTATGGTCAAGAATGAAATCTAATGATTTAACTATATAAATTATATGATGTGAACTTAATTAAAATGATCAATTAATGAATTTTAATTAGTTATAACAATGATAACTCACAATGATGGTAAATGAAACTATGAATTTTTTTTTTTGTAATGATAAATATTTGAAGTTGGAGATTTTATATTGAAGTATTTAATGAAATTGAGTTATTTAAATTACAATTGAAAGTTAAATGAATTTGTTAAATAGTCAAAAAATAGAATTCAAAATAAATGAAATTGATTTATAAAGTTGATTTAAATTCTAGTTTGACTAGAATGAAAATGATAAACCTTTGAATTAAATTTAAAGTAAATTATTGAAATTTTGTAATTTTATAAATTTAGTTAAGTGAAAATAAGCCACAAATCCCTAAAAACTATCAAAATATAAACGACATCCTCCCCATCTTTTCTATTCAAAGCGAGTCCCTAGAATTCACGTTACGTGTTTTTCATAAAAAAAAGTGCGCTGCTTCATAAAAAAAAAAATCTAAATTCTGCAAATATTCCCAGAAGACCACGGATTTTTTTTTTTTTTTTTTTTTTTGCTTACATGTGTGCAAGTATTCACGATAGTTATACATATGTATGCAAGTATTCACGATAGTTATACATATGTATGCAAGTATTCACGAAGCAGTTTACATTGAAAATCTTCAGGAATTCTTGCATACATGTGTGCAACTATTTTTATATTTTTGCACACATGCATGCAAATATTGCATGAAGGTTTCACATTGAAAAATATGCCTGTGTATTGTTGCACACATGTGTGCATGTATTCTAAAATACCTACATGCATGTATACAAATAAATATGAACTGATTTGCACGCATGTGAATTTTTCACACTTGTATGCAAGATTTTTGTAATACTTGCATGCCTGTATGCAAGAAAACCAACACAGATGCATGACTGAAATACTTGCACGGATGTATGCATGACATTCAAAATATGTGCATACTAGTATGCAATTAACTGCAGCTTCCATGTTCTTATGTATTTTTGGTTTTTGACGTGTTTTTCGGTTGTTTATTCAATTGATTTTTTGTGATTTCGTGCTTTATTTTAATATGAATTTACATGATTTTTTTTTTTGACCTATTTTTGAAAAATAGGGACCTAATTTACAATAATTTTAGGACCGACTGTGAGCGTAATTTTAAAACTCAATAGAGACTTGAGCCAAACACACCCTTTAATTAACCTGTTAAAATAGCCATTTTCAAACAATCTTGAAATTTGATGAAACTAGTTTCATCGAGTCCAGAATATTAAAATTTTTTAAGGTTTCAAATTTCGTGTCAGTCAGACTATAGTTTGTTTGTACAAATCTAAAACGCATAGGAAATTATTTGTGCAATTTACTTAGAAGAAATAAATTTTTAAGAACAACTGTTGCGGACTATAGAATTGGACCTTGACACTAGTCACATTGCGATCAGAAGACTTTTAAATCTATATATCGCCTGCCAATAGGCCTGATTTGGACTCTGGCTCATTTATGACTTAAATGCACATAAATCAGACAATATATTAGTAAATTATTCTTCAAAGGATAGCATTTTCATGGATCCTCCATACGTATTCAATGGCTAGCAAACACGCAGCTTCTTCTCTCATTTTCTCTCCATCTGTGCAATGATTCAAAATAATTCCAAAATCAATATCATAGTGCTCGATGAGACCTTTAAATGCACATGGTAGTTCATCATCATTCGTAACGAGTCCACCAGAAAATGGCTAGAAGGTCGGCAAGGGTTTAAGGGTATCAGAGGCAGAGGTCGCCATAAGAGGCAGGGTTTTGGTCGATGGTGGAGTCTCAGATGATGGCGCAAATGGCAATATTGGCGGGTGTACGTTGGTTGGGGATGGCAACGATTGGCGGTAGGAGTTTTGACCGAATGGGTTTCTAGGTTCTACAAACGTGTGAAAGAAAAGAGAGGGAAGAAGGTGACTTGTTAGGTTGTGAATGGGTGAGAATATTTTACATATGAGTATAGAAGCACGCCTAGGTGGTCTTGCATTAGGTGGGCTTGCATCTAATCATAATATGAACGCATTAATTCAACCATGTGTAGACTATCTATAGTAAACCTACATGACATAATATGAAAATTTTCAAATTAAACTCCAATTTATTTCCAAGAAAACATCTTTTTTGTAACTACATGTAGGTTTCCAAACATTGTATATGTAGTTTTTGAGTGTAATAAATGTTGATTATTTCCAAGCATAAACATACTGGTTATGCAGGTTTCAAAAACTTAAAGGATATGTTATTTTGTATATTGTATAAATTACAAAAAAAAAAAAATCATTTTTTGATGAAAAAGCAAGACATTTAATAGCCAAAACATCACTAATTGTACTGTATATACAATAGGCTAATGAAAACAAAATTGAAAATGAATGTAGCACCAAATGAGTTAGTAATAAAATAATATAGTCAATTCACATATAAGAAACGAAACACAATAAATCTTACTTAGTTAAATTACGAAGACACCTGAGATATTCAATAGCTAAGCACTTTGCTTGGAATTCTATACCAGAAAGTGAAACAGTTTTTGATTTCAAATCTAATTGGATTTCAGATTTGATCTCGAGTAGAAGCATATAAACAACTGAAAATCCTTAAAAATAGAAAGGTCAACAGAAACACATAAGAACATACAAACTATAGAAAACATAAACATTCTAAATATAGCTTATCATCAATTTATAATCTACTTAAAACCTTATAAGTGAAAAAAATAGATACTGGAAACAAAAAAAGGAATCTTCATATGTTGAATTTACAATTGTTCAATAATTGACTTGAAACTTTACGTAGTCCAAGCAAATCATCAGAAAGGTTGTCTACACTTAGGGGGTGTAAATCGGATAGACCGGACCAGACATTTTGACATCCGAACACAGACCAAATTTAATATCGGATGAGCCCACATCTGACTCGTTAACTGTCGGACAATACATTAATTGTCCAAGCTCGGTCCTAAAAATTAAATTGTGTTTGAATATTGTTCGGCGTCCGGTACAACAACACATGGTACTAATTGTGCACTGTATTATACAAGCATGTACGACTTTTATGCTACATGTGATATGCAGAAATTAAATATTTAATTAGAGTATGATGAACAACATAATAGGTGGGACCACCTAGCAATTATTATATTTTGACGGAATAAAAGAGTGGATCATTTAATTTCTTCAGAGGTGCAGCGTTTGAAATGAATCGGTAGTTATCTTTTTTGTCAAATTGACCTTTTCCGATGCATGCAGCATAAATCATGCTATTAAATAATCACAATTTTCTATTTTTACCATAGATATGTAATAGTTATTCTTGTTTAACGGACAATTTCGATTGTACATATACATGTTTGAACTCGGGCTCGTTTTTTGAGTTAGACAACAACAATTTTTCGAACTCGGACCGCTATTCAAATGGACCGAGCAATGTTCAGTCAATTTTTTGGGCCAGACTAAATCAGATAGCGGACTATTCGGTTCATTTTACAGCCCCGTTCACACTTGAATGGTTAACAATTGTCATTAAAATTTAAAGGAAAACAAATACTTTTGAAGAAAATCCATGTTGAAGTAATTGGATGACATTATATATTGTTTATGTTAAAAAAATGAATTGAAGTTTAATTAATTCTTACATTATGTTTAAAAATGAATTATCTTTGATCGTCCCGACAACAGGAATTTTTTACTTGGCTTCAGAGGGAGTATAGGTAACCATGTTTTCAATAGCATGCACATGCTTTGGAGCTCCTCCCAGATAATTTTGTAAGTTGTTCTCGGTCTGCTTACAGCTGACTGATCCTCAAATGCATCTAAAACTACATACACTCTGCATGTAAAGTGGTTTTGTAAGTGTATAAAGAAACATGAATTCAAAAGTCTATACCCTAATCTGTAACTTTTTTATGTGTGTTGTTAGATCCAAAAATGGCTCTGACACCTAAATTAACTGATTTTGCACATATTAATATCTAGGAATGAAAGAAAACACAGAGAGCACACGAGATTTATAGTGGTTCGGCGTTAACGAGCCTACGTCCACTTTATATATTTTTGATTATACGTAGAATGCAAATACAATCAATGATTTCTCTCAACCTCACAATTACAATGATAATTCACTCAATAATTTTGTAATGATACTGATCAGAAATAATGGAGAAGCAACAATGGTGATAACTGCACTCAGAATTGCCAAAAAAGATCCTGAAAAAATGCCAAGCATAGGTCTACTTATAGGTGATATCTGCAGGCGGTTCATGGTCACATGTGGCACAAATCCCGAGGATCTTAGACTCGTGAATAGGTGAGGAAATAGCCAACATAGCGGTTATGGACAGGTGTCATGAGATCCTGGACTCTCGGATCATGGAATACCAGATCATGGGCTTTATTCTTTGGCTCTGTGTATCGGATCGTGGAACGATGCCACAAACGGGTCGTGATGGGGCAAGCCACGAACGGGTCGTGATGGGGTATTCACGATCCGAGGATGGTTGGGTGATCACGAACGTGTTTCTAAGGCTTTCACAGGTGAAACTTCATATTTGGTCTACGTGTGAATCTTAGTGGCTTGATTCAAAAGCTAGCCAACATTTTGCCCCCTCGAAGTATGTTCTATCAAGGATGGAACATGCTTCGAAATTGCTAAAGTACCTTTTCATGAAGCGATGTAAACTAATAGCCATATTTTTTTTAACGTCACTTTGCTTCAAAAAGGTTGTGTTCTCTGATGGATATAAATATCAGATTAACCTTCGATCATTTCTTCATTTGTCGGCTGATTTCCATCCCTTAGATTCCAAAAGATATTACGATCAACATCTCAGGTAAAAAAATTTTAAGCATGGAACACATTTTGATTTGTGAGCATGGTATTCATCACGGTCCACCGGTCGAGCGAGCTTCTTTTTGAACTGCGATAGGCTTTGGTTCTGATCACAAATCATAGGGGGGACGGGCTGCTCCATAATCCATTGTGAGCTTTCGCTCATGGCCCATAGGCCTCCGTGGATCCGAACGAGACAAAAAAGGGAATCCCAAAGGCACCCATAACACCTATATAAGTTGGTTCCTTCCTCCACTCTCCTTCTTCTCCTTTCTTTTTCATTGTCGCCACCCAGCTCCACATAACCAAAACCTAGCTTTCAAAATTGATTTTCTTTCCAAACTTCAACTTAATTCAATTAGGTAAATCATTGGCGATCTTAGTTTTTTTTTTTGAGTATAGGGTTTATCATTGGTCCCCTTCCCTTCAAGACCCCCTATAGACATCAACTACTACGGCAGTGGGTCTCGTGGTGTTGAGGAATGAGAGCGGAGGTTGCGCGATGAGTTTGATTAAATAGATTTATGGATGGCGGAGAGAGACGATGAGGAAGAAGGTATTGAAAAGAAGGTCGGTTCGTAGATGGGGATGGGGTTCGAGTCGCGTTCGCAATAATGAATAGTAAGTCGTGGGGATGGAGAGACCAGGGACAGAGATAGAGTGTTAAGTTGGATAACGGATCGGGCGTGGGAATGTGAGTGGTTCGTGGCACCAAGAAGTAAAGTGGATCATGGGGAGTCTTTCACGATCCGTTCAAGTAAAGAAGAATGGGTCACGAATCGAACTGTCCCACAATCCGAGCCTGTCCCCCGATCCGATGTTCCTCCACCGGCATGACTCGTGGAAGATTCATCATTCACAAGCTGGTTTCCATTTTGCGATCCGACATCTGAACCACGAGCCGAACCCCAAAATTTTAACAGGCCAACTTAACAATGATCCGATACACATGTTGGCCTTAAAATGCGATGCAACACTGATATATCAATGGACAGTTAGGTTAGAGCATTTGAGATGGACTTTTTGAACTAAACAACAGCGTAACTCAACAGCATAAAATGACTATTATTACACTGATCCAGCTTTACTTTGTGTTTCTATTTTCCAGTATTATGTACACTTGCATACATTAGCACAAGCACATGCACAGGGTGCACGGGTAACTGCATCCTAATCTTTCATGTTTACTCGCCAACACAGCCATGTCAGACAGACGCTCCACGAGAATATCTGAAATAAGAGCAGATCCAGAGTCCTCAAAATATCACAATCCCGACGTACTCCCGTCAGGTTCAGACTGGAGTAACTATGGCTCCGAGTACGAAACAGATGCAGAATCGAGTTCTTCTGAGAGCACATCGCTTGAGGAAGAGGAAGAAGAGGATGATCGAGCTCCTAATGAGATCCCAGGTGTTGAGGAAGTAGAGAAAGAGATGCTCACCGATTCTCTAGCTTCCAAATTTGACGATATAAAACTTAGAAAATATGCTTAAGACACGGGATTTCTTGGGACGATGTGAAAACTACAGAAAGTGGGGATAGACCTCACTCTACC
The DNA here is from genome assembly GCA_030737875.1 of Allium sativum. Classification (NCBI taxonomy): domain Eukaryota; kingdom Viridiplantae; phylum Streptophyta; class Magnoliopsida; order Asparagales; family Amaryllidaceae; genus Allium; species Allium sativum. The sequence continues at coordinate 826,976,953 of CM060913.1, forward strand.
CCGGAAGGTACATGACCGTCAGTAGGCTCATGTGCTGGGTAGGCGTTGCTCCTGCATTTCCCAAAATCGTCATTAACACCTTAAGACAACTACACATTGCCCCCATGCAACTCCATCCTAATGCTTACGCGGCTTTATACACTTTATGTGTTGCATATGCAGAAATTCTACAGACCGAGCTCACTTTCAAGGACTTGAAATTCTATTACCATCTCAAACACCGTTCCACAGGGACTCCAAACTTCACTTTCTTTGAATCAGTGGCCAACAGGAAGGTTTTATCGGATGGTCGTAGCAACATAGGGGATGCCAAATCTGATTGGTTTTACATAAAGCATCAAGCCGGATGCACGAGGAAGTGGCAACAATCAAGTATGCTTTAAATCTTTCAATGCATGCTGTGATTGCATAATTAAAGCGCTAATGTGTTCCTTTGTTCCGTGCAGATCACAACTTTGCAAAAACAGAAGGTTCGATATATGAAGACCGACTGTCCCACCTCCTCAAAAGTAAATTAGATTCCTTAAGAATCAAGAAGTGTATTACCAACGAGAATCACCACAAACACCGTCTTCTAGACATGAGATTCGGGCTGGGTACGGGTGGCTGGCCTTACAAATATGTGCCCCTTGCTCTTGGGGAATCTAGTAGCATGCCCCGGTCGGGGGAGAAGGGACCATAGAAGCCGTGAAGGCTGTTGAGATTCCTAAAAGTCCTTCACCAATGATCAATCAGGATGACGAGGATCTAAATGTGTATAGAGAAGGCGAAAATCGGGTTAGCAAGCCGGAACACATCCCTTCCGCTAAAGGGCAGTCTCCCGCAAAGACTCCACCACCAGTTGAACCTTCATTAACATATGAGCAGATACGCGAGGGTTTAGAAAAGATCCCCTTGCAATATGACCTCTATACCTCCGAGGATTTTGGAGGGGAACCATTCTTCCCTACCTCCAAGGGAGAAACCTCCCTGCTAAAGAGAAAGAAACTGTGCAGACGAGCCAAGCTTCGGGCCCTAGTCTGTTAGGGCGGATTACATGAGTACACATACACTACATGCACCACTTGTCACGATACTGATACACTAATCATATTCATAATCCTTATTTCTACTTGTTATTTTCTGTAGGAAACATGCCCCGTCATTACTCTTACTCTTTCTGCGCTCTTCGCGAGAATACTCCCGGGATTTCTTCCGTGTCCGAGTACGATCGCAGCGACAGTCGTAGGAGGGATAGTCAAAGACGCCCCGATTCCTATCAACCTCATTCCATGCGCACTCGCTCTCCTTCTAAGAAGGATCCTGGGAAGTCCCATAGTCGCCAAATGCCACATACTATGGGTAAAGAGATTCCCAAGGCTCCAACTCCTTCGAAAGGCTTACCTCCCCACAGCAAATCTTCTAAAAAGCATCACGAACCCAAGGACAAACAGAAGGAACCAAGAAAAGGCAAAGAGCAAGAGAAAACAGCTCTTGTTTTTTCGAGTCAGTGACATTTAGAATCCTCTGCTGCACAAGAGGTGGCCTTGGCTCCTGAGAATAAGACATAACTGGAGCGCTTGCGGAAACAATTTCCCGAGATTTATTTTGAGAGAATGGTTTTCATTCTAGACTTAGAACTGGTTCCCGAGGACTGGGATGTCGAAGTTGTGGGGCACATCCCCCATGTAGCCAAGCAATATAAGATAATGAAGAAACATGCCAAAAAAATCTCCAATGTTATTCGTACTCTAAAGACGAAAGCATCTAGGGCCAGTGTAAAAATTGATAATGACACCAGGGCCAGGAATAAATCAATAAAGGATCTTGAGGATACACAGGCTCTTCTTGCTTTGGCTCAACGGGATGCTGACAATTTTAAGACTGAGCAAGAGAATGACCATAAGTGCTTTCATCACGAGCTTGATTCGAACAACCAAGAACGTGTGGTTTTAAAGAAGGAAATTGAGGATCTTAAACTCGCTAATGCTGAACTGAAAGCTGCACAAGATCGCTTTGCTACAGAAAGGGCTGCCTGGGAAAAGGAGAAGACAAACTTGAACGACAGACTTGCCCACGCCGAGGAATGGGAAACTCTTTCCAAGAGTAATTCCAATGTCGCTCTTGAGCCGGACTCCACTGCCACTGCTAATCTTGTTGTAGCCAAGGAGGAGATAGAAGGATTTGAGGAGCTGCTTATGGACTTTTTTGCTCAGGTTATTCGAACCCAAGACATCTTTTGGATCCAGGATTATAACACAACTTTAGTTAACGTCTGGGATATGATAGTCGAGGGAGAAAAGCACTGGCTAAAGGTTGATGAAATTGACGAAGGCCAACTTATGAAGACTTTCCTTAAGGGTAGGGAGCCTGAAGCTTTGGCAAAAGATAGACGTATGATCCCGAGAAGCCATGGAGAAAGATAAATCTGATCTCGAGGGTAAATCCAAAATCGATGAGGGTTCCAGCTCAGCACCGGAACCAAAAACTTCTGAAGTTGAGGAATACAGTCCATATGATCCTTTGATCTCTGAAGCCCCAGTTCCTCCAGTTGTTGGGGCTTCCACTGCAGCTTCGGCTGAAGGATCAGCGGAAGGTACCTCCACATTTTTTCCATAATTTGTCAAAGCTATTATAACTTGTCGTCGTATTGTGGAGCAATCAATTGAAAAAGCCACACTTTCTCCCAAACTAATAATTGTTGCTTCTCAAAATATAGGTCTCAAATCTATCAAGGAGATTGCAGAAAAGCGGTTTGAGGTTGAGAAGGTCAGCATGCCCCCAGTTACTGAAATTATCCCCGAAGATCCTAAGCAAATCGAGGTTAAGACAACTAAGGAGGCTACTGGGGTATCAAGCACGGATGCTCCAAAATATGCTGAAATTATTGGAGCTCTTGATGATATCGATGACGGTCACAAGGACGAAGAGGAGGATGTAGACATCATAGGGGAGATCAAAGATGGTGACAGCGAGACTCTAGCTGAAATCAAGGCAAAGAGGGATAAACAGTTGGCTCTGAAAATAGAGGAACAAAAGCCTATAAATGTACAACCGATCTCTGCAGCTGCCCCCAGTTCTGGATGATTATTAAGTTGTCCGGTAAATCGATAACTATGCAGCTTGCAGCTCAGTCGGCCAACCTTCCAATGGATCCTCCTTCTAACAAGAAGAAGAGGAAACAAGATAAAACTAATGCCGACAAGGAGGAGACGGAGAAGAAAAGGAAGGAGAAGAAGCTGAGATCGTCCCCATTACCCAAGTAGTGCTAGTTTAATTATGTCTTTCTTTTTAGTATTTCCACTGGCCTTATGATGTAGCCACGAGTATGGCCCTCGCCTTTTGCTTAGCTTTATTTTGTATATATGAAATTAGTGAATGAAAACCTGTTTCTTTTGCATCATCGCGTACCTGCAAGTTTATCATTCTAAGTCATAGATATTAAATATAATCATAACTAAATTAAAGTCATATGTGACCAACATTAACAATCACTGCACTACATAAATGTGTAATGTTGTATGAGTATGCCCCCAATCAATCATTAATATAATGCCTGTCCAGGGCTTATTAAGGATTGATTAGAGTTATATGCATGCTGCCCCCTTAACTTGAAGATGAGGGGTTTGGGTTCAGCTTTCAATCTGCTCCCCGATCCTTCAGTGGGGTAAGAGTTCTTTAGTGGCGCTAAGTCTCTAACGCCTTTATACTCTCCCATTGGATGTCAAGGGTAGAGTGTTATCGAGACGGTCTTTTAATCATGGTGCACCCTCACGTTTCGCGGACAATTCTTTGTCCTTCATACTCCTTCTCAGATCATGAGAACCGGAGCATTGATGGTAGTGTCATTTATTTCACTGTACTCTTGGATTCGAATCATGTGAGCCTTGGCCTCTTGATTTAATGGAGGGCATCCTTGAATTACATTTTTTAAAGATCGTCGCAAGATTTCATAATATTTCATAATGGTGATAGCTCACATGAATAAAAAGTAGCAAAATACATATGCAATACGATAAAAGTAAATGACACACGATATTTTTATAGTGGTTTGGTTGAATCATGACCTACGTCCACATTATAATCTCTTGTTCAAATAACCGGACTGTTCTAGGCAAGTCATGCCTTTTTACATGGTCCTAAAAACAAAAGAAAAAATTGGCAATTTCATGTCAAGTAATGCCGCAGATGTTGGGCATTCCACACTCTGGGGATTTCATTTCCATCCACGGTTTCCAACTTGAAGGTTCCATTATCATGCCTCCGTAGGATGGTGTATGGTCCTTCCCAATTCGTGCCTAAATATGCTAGGGGTGGAAAGACACGTTTCAGAACCAAATCTCTGGGTTGAAAGGTTCGAGCTCGAACTTTTTTGTTGTAATATCGGGCGACTTGTTGCTTGTGTCTCAAGACACGGAGGTCGGCTTCATCCTTCTTTTCTTCAACCATGTCAAAGGACTCGAGGAGCAATTTGTTGTTGGTCATTGGGTCATAATAAGCGGTTCTATGAGAAGGTACTTCTAATTCGACCGGGATGACTGCTTTTGCTCCGAAAGCGAGGGAGAAAGGTGTATGATCCGTTGCCAACTTGTATGTCGTCATGTAGGCCCATAGAACCAAGGGTAGCTCGTCAACCTACATGTCTTTGGCCCGCTTTAGTCTTTTCTTCAAAGTGGATTTAATCACTTTATTTGTCGCTTCGACCTATCCGTTCGATTGCGGATGTGCCACAGAGGTGTACATTTTCTCAATATGGTACTTCTGGCAAAAATCTCTGAATTCTGCTCTATCAAATTGGGTTCTGTTATCTGTTATGACGACCTTTTGAATCCCGAATCAGCATATGATGTTTCTGACGACGAAGTTAATTACTTGCTTGGTCGTGATTTTGGTCAATGGTTCCGCTTCGACCCACTTCGTAAAGTAATCCACGGCCACAATGGCGAACTTTGCTCCACCCTTTGCTATGGGGAGACTTACAATAATGTCAATCCCCCACACGGCGAAAGGCCACGGGCTCATCATCGTCTTCAACTGACTAGGAGGTGCCCTAGAGATCTTGGAAAACCTTTGACATGCATCACATCGCCATGCATATTTAGCCATGTCTTTGTTTACGGTGGGCCAGAAATAGCCATACTGCAGTATCTTCTTTGCCAGCGTTTGTCCTCCAGAATGGTCACCACATTCACCTTCATGCACTTCTTTCAGTACACTCTTGATGTCGTTATGGGCTATGCACCTGAGGAGAGGCATCGAGAATCCTTGTTTATATAGGATTCCGCGTTGCATGATATATCTGGAGGCTTTTCGGATAACAGCACGCCTCTCACTCTTCTTGGTCGGAAGCGTTCCATTCATCAGAAAGTTCTTCAAGGGTGTAATCCACGACTCCCTTACTGGTTCGATTGCCAATACGGGATCAATTTCCATCTAGTCAATGCTTGGAGAGTGCAATACTTTGATTGGGACTAGCTCGGTGTGTTCAGGACAGTCGGAACTAGCCATCTTTTCCAACTTATCTGCTTTTTGATTCTCCTCTCGAGGGATATGGGATATGTTGTAATGATCAAGGTTATCCAACAATTTCCTCACTTCTTTCAAATATGACATCAGTCTTGGACTCTTGGCCTGAAATTTCTCATTAACTTGGTTCACAACTAACTTGGAGTCGCAAAAGATATCTAGCTTCATTACGTCCAGCTCCTTTGCAAGCTTCAGCCCTACGATTAGGGCTTCATACTCAGAATCATTATTCGTAGCATGAAACTCCAATTTGAGGGTACAATATATCGATTGGTCTTTGGGAGTCACAAGCACAACTCCAGCGCCAGATCGTCTGTCATTCTTGGTGCATCAGTATATAATTTCCAGGCGTTGGGGTCAAGAAGTTGTTTCGTAGAACCAACTTCTTCACTTACTATATCATCCTCTGGGACAGTGAACTCTGCTAAAAAGTCTGCCAGAACTTGCCTCCTTATTGATCGTCGGGGCTGGAAATTAAAATCAAACTGACTCAACTCAATGTCCCATTTGAGTAGTCTTCCTGAAGCCTCTGGTCTTTGCAAAACTTGCCTAAGCAGGTTGTCAGTGTACACGGTGATAGGATGAGCTTGAAAATAGTGGTGCAGTTTCCTGGAAGCGATCAGTAAACTATACGTGAGCTTTTCTATTCTTGGGTAGTTTCGCTCGGCTGCCGCCAACTTCTTACTCACATAGTACACTGGCCTTTGAATCTTATCTTCTTCCCTTACTAAAGATGATCTTATCATGTGGGATGATACTGCCAAATATATAGACAAGTCCTCATGATCGATTAGTTTTGACAGTATCGGGGGTCTCTCAAGATGATCCAGAAAGTTTTGAAATGCTTCTTCACAATCAGGAGTCCATCGAAATTGCACTTTCCTCGCTTTATCACTTCGAAGAATGGAATACACTTATCCGTTGCTTTGGATATAAATCTACTTAACACAACAACTTTTCCTACGAGGCTTTGCACATCTTTAATTTGCCTGGGTTTCTGAATGTTTCTGATTGCTGTAATTTGGTCGGGGTTGATTTCATTTCCATGCGAACTGATAATAAATCATAAAAACTTCCCAGAGGCAACCCCAAATGAACACTTCATAGGGTTGAGTTTCATCCCGTATCTTCAGAGCATATCAAACATTTCTGCTAAGTCGGCAGTATGGTTGGACGATTGTCTGAACTTTACTAACATGTCATCAACGTATACCTCCATTGTCTTCCCGATTTGGTTGTAGAACATCGTATTCACCAGCCGCTGGTAGGTAGCGCCAGCGTTCTTCAAGCCGAATGACATCACTACGTAACAATATAACCCTAGATCTGTGATGAAGCTGGTACGCTCTTAGTTCGGAACATGCATAGGGATTTGGTTATATCCTGAGTAGGCATCCATGAAGGAGAGGAGCTCATGACCTGTTGTTGAATCCACCAATTGATCAATTCTTGGTAGCGGGAAACTGTCTTTGGGGCAGGCTTTGTTTAAATCTGAGAAGTCAATACAGGTGCGCCACTTCCTGTTAGCTTTCTTCACCAGGACCGGGTTTGAAATCCATTATGGGTAGGTTGATTCTCTAACCCATTACTTTTCAGCTTCTCTATGTCTTCCTTCAAGGCAGCAGACCTTTCCGGGCTAAGCATTCGCCTTTTCTGTTTAACGGGTGGATGCTTCGGATTGTTGCTTAATGAATGGCTCATAATCGAGGGGTATATTCCATACATGTCAGCGTGGGTCCAGGCAAACACATCCAAATTAGCCTTTAAGAAATTCGTCAGATCTCTTGCTCGAAGGGGATCCAACTCAGATCCAATCTTCAGGATCTTCTCTGGGTCTCTATCATCGATTGGTACATCCACAGTTGTTTCATTGGGAGTTGCCATTCTGCCCCCAGGCTCTTCGTCCTCTCTGGGATCTATGTCCTCGGGCAGTTCTCTGGACGACTCTCGCAGAGTTATCTTCTTTAGTTGCTATGACGTTTCCTCCCTTGGAGGTGAGGGGGCGCCTTTTTTTTCTACATCTCTTCCTTTATGCAACAACTTTAGCTCCGCTATGTAGCATGCTCGTGCAACGACTTGATCTCCTCTGATTATTCCTACACCAGCATCCGTCGGGAACTTCAACAACAAACACCAGGGTGCAATGCAAGCCCTGAACTCTGCTAGGGTTGGTCGGCCCAAAAAGGCATTGTATGGCAACTCAATATCCAAAATCACAAAAGGGAGGATTCTCACCCTCCGTCGTTCTCCTTCCCCAAGGGTGACTAACAGTTCTACGTATCCCATCGGAGAAGTTGAGGCTCCGTTGAAGCCTCGTACCCATCCCTCGCAAGGATTTAAATCCTTTGGTTCAAGTTTCATCTGATCAAATGTCTTCTTGAACAAAATGTTAACCGAACTTCCATTATCTACTAAGACTTTGTAGACTATAGCTGGACCAATGGTGACAGTAATCACTAATGGGTCTTCTGTTGGGAAATGGACTCCAATACTCTCTCTGCTACAGAATATAATGTTGTCGGACATTGTCTTTTGTTGTTTGATTGGAGCAGAATCATCAGGGTTACTGCATTCTCCAACTTCAAGATGTTGTTTGGCTGCATTGACATACTGCTCCATTGCCCTGAAGCTGTATCCTGCCAAATGAAGTCCTCCAGCTATGGTGTTGATTACAATATTTTTCCCTTTCTGCTGAGGAGTAGGTCTAGCAACGGGTTGGTTTTGGTTCGGGGCCTGTCCAGCTTTCCCCCTATCCCTTGGAGCCACCTTATACTCATCTAGTTTTCCTTCTCGGAGTAGTTTTTCAACCATATCTCTCAAATGGCGACATTCGTTGGTGGAGTGACCATGAACCTGGTGGAAGATGCAGAACTTTCCAGTTTCGCGTTCTTTTTCCGTCGAATCCCTCAGGGGAGGCCTCTTATACTGGAGAACATTATAAGTGTCGATAAATATGTTCTCTAGCGTATCATTTAATGGCGTAAAGTTCTCAAATGGCCTGGATCGAGGCCTTCTCTGGGAATCATTCCCCCGGTTCTTCTTCCGATTGTTATTTCCCGACTGGCGGCCATTTTTATTTTCGACATTCACCTCAACTTTACCTGAGCAGTCTCCTGTCTGCTTAATGGCCATGTTGCTTTGTATATTTTCTTTGTCGATGGCCTTCCTCTTCCGGTTGTCATATATTTCTTCCTGACGTAGGCGAATATTTTCTTTTTCATAGAATATTTCTCTAGTCAGCGCCGGCTTGCCAGCTAGGTATCTTCCAAATTCGGTATCTTTGTCCACCCCGTCAATTAAGGCCTTCAAGATGGTATGTTCGTGAGGGTCTCTGACCTCTATGACAACTAGGTTAAAACGATCCAGGTACGACCTCAAGGTCTCGTCAGGACGTTGTTTAATGAGGGATAATTCCATGATATTTTTAGAGCTCTAAGCGTGAAGCCGAAATTGATTCACAAGCTTTTCACTTAGTTCCCAGAATCTGGATATTGATCGTGCCAGCAAGCGGGTGAACCACAGTAATGCCACATCTTCCAGGAATATCGGAAACGCTTTACACTTTACAGTGTCGGAGGCTACCGCGACGTTCATGGACCATGAGTATCTCATCAGGTGTTGAACTGGGTATGTCTGCCAGTATAGCAATTCATAGTTGGCATATTGAAACGCCTCGGGAATGTAACCTCCAATATGTCGTCGGTAAAGGGCATGTGAGTACGCTTTATACCCCAACCTTCGTTTCTCTATCCATGGTTGTCCACCATGATCTTCCTAATCATTGCTTCAACTTCAGCATGAGTTACTGTAGATTCAGGATCAGCGCTCCTTGCCCTGCGGGGCCCTCCATTGTTCCTTCGACGGGCTACCGCGAAGTATGGAACCTAAGTAGAACTTCCTTGCCCCATGTTGCCACGGTCAGTCATGTGGCGGGGAAGTTGCGGTGGTCGATTCTCAACAGGTTCATTAACGACTTGTGCTATAGGAAGCGCTGCAGGACTATTCAGATTATGGTCAGCAGGTCCTATATGAAGTGTTGCCTCTTCTCGAGAGGGAAGTGATCCAAACCGAAGTTGTTCTATATTTTCAACTCTTTCCAATGGTCGCCGTGGGGATCTGGGAGATTCCCCAGATGAAGACGAGTACTCTGGAGTCAAAGGACGGGCCGACGGAGGTGCCCTCTGCCTTTGGAAATCATCAATGCGCATGTCCAATGTAGTGAGGTTTTGTCGCAACAGGGAGATTTCTTGTCTTTGGGCTGCCAATTCGTCATACGTTCTTCCCATCATGTCAAGGATGCGGGAAACATCTCCTTCAGTAGCTGGAGCAGAAGGATTGAACTGACCGTCAACATTCTCTCTTATGCGTAAAGAACTCGAGCTGGGTCTGGCAGAAGCACCAGCACGAGTAGAACGAGCCATAATCTCCTTTCCAGGTCGAGTTGTGGTCTGATTGTCATTTCGGGTCGTGGTCCCCCTCTGTTGGTGGCTCGTGGTGGCCCCCTGAAGTCGATTCGTGGTGGTGTGAGCAGTAGGGATCATGGCACATTCCTGAGATCGGGTCGTGACACCATCGCCGGGTCGGATCGCCCTCTCCTCACCACGATCTGTGGACTCCAATTCGACCTTCTCATAAACGCTTTCTTCAATGGCTTCGTTTGCAGCTTCATTTGCTTGCGAAGCTCATGCATCTTTAGACTTCTTTCCAGCCATAACGTCTTGACTTTACAAAAAATCTTCAGAAACTGAAACAGAGGAGATTCGGACTATTCTCTTCGGACTTGAACATCAAAATAGTAAAGTAATAATCTGATATGCTGAGACTTCAATTCTCAGTGAAAGAACCAAAATGTTAGATCCAACAATGGCTCTAAAACCCAAATTAACTTATTTTGCAGAGATTAATATCTAGGAATGAAAGAAAACACATAGAGCACATGAGATTTATAGTGGTTCGGCGTTAACAAGCCTACGTCCACTTTATATATTTTTGATTATACGTAGAATGCAAGTCAATCAATGATTTCTCTCAACCTCACGATTACAATGATAATTCACTCAATAATTTTGTAATAATACTGATCAGAAATAATGGAGAAGCAACAATGGTGATAACTGCACTCAGAATTGCCAAAAAAGAACCTAAAAATGCCAAGCGTAGGTCTATTTATAGGTGATATCTGTAGGCGGTTCGTGGTCACACGTGGCACAAATCCCGAGGATCTTGGACTGAATCGTGAGTAGGTGAGGAAATAGTCCACATGGCAGTTATGGACAGGTGTCATGAGATCCTGGACTCTCGGATCGTGGAAGACCAGGTCATGGCCTTTATTCGTTGGCTCTGTGGATCGGATTGTGGAACGATGACACGAACGGGTCGTGATGGGGTATTCACGATCCGAGGATGGTTAGGTGATCATGAACATGTTTCTAAGGCTTTCACAGGTGAAACTTCATATTGGGTCTATGTGTGAATCTTGCTGGCTTGATTCAAAAGCTAGCCAACATGTGTATCTTTTTTATGTGTGCATTCCCAAATCAAAAATTAATTTTCTATGCACATCTCAATGTAAAATGTTCATAAAAAGGTTGCAATATCCATGGATCCATCTTTGCTTTTGAATTTTTAACTTGACTTCATTTTAAAGATTTAAAACATATTTTAATGTTATTTATATGTGAGGGCTTGGTAATGTCTTCTTTAACAGGATGAAGCCAAAAACACAATTGGTTGGGATAGTCTGTGGAAAGTATAAACAATACTATTTTCAATTATCACATTGATTCGAACTCTTACGGTCTGTAAGGGCATCTCCAGTGGGTTAAGGGCATAATATTTAGGGTGCTGAATATTACGCCCTTAACGGGTGAAGAAATGCCAATGCTTTGGTGCCTATTTTATAAGTGCCAGACCCTGGCGCCTATAAAATAGGCGCTACCCCCTCCGTAAAAAACCCCTCCTGCCATTTTTGCTCATAATATTTCTGAAGATTCTATTTTTAATTATCTTTTTAATAGACAGTTGGATAAAAATGCCGCCGGGTTCCACTAAAATTGCAAGGAGAGTTGTTCGTAAGACTACAAATGAGCAAGCGGGTCAATTGCACACTCCTCCAACTCCTGGAGTATCAGCCGATGAGCTTTGTGTCCTTCACGATCTTCCAGAGGGCTACCAGCATAAAGCCGATACGACATTGATTGCGATACATGTATAATTTAAACGTTTTTTATTTCTAGTATTATGCGATCTATATGTTCGTATGTGCCAAATAGCTGTTAGTGAATTGAAAAACATTGCTTATTTAATTATATATAGGACAAGTACATTCATTGTCGTGGTAGTTGGGCGAAGTGCATTATTCAATTTTATGACAAACTTCCCACTCTTGTTAAAGATAGGCTACAGCAAAGTCCTTTTGGTCAGTTTTTATCTTTTAGGTCGATTCAGTCATTTGACAGATTCCTTTTAAAAGCATTAGGTGAGCGGTGGTGGCCTACCACACATACTTTTCATTTTTCTGACTTTGAGCTTGGTATCACTCCGTTTGATTTCTATATGCTGACTAGTATTGAGATTAGTGGCCATGATCGTAGACAGTTTCGTTTGATGATTTGTATGAGTCGCCCAACGTGTTTGCTGTGTTCTTACCCCTTTTGATGCTACCAAATTTAGTAATGGTGCAGTTACGTTGACTTACTTGCAACAGTACATCACTTCATATGCGAGTAGAGCAGATATTATGGATGGGGTGACTAGGTCATTTTTATTGTACTTGTTTGGTTTGACCCTTTTTTGAACCATAAAAGTACCATTTGGTTGGGTTATCCAGCTTCGCTTACTATGTTGGATCAGCTTCATAGGATAAATTGGGGCACATTTATATTTGGTACCCTTTACACTGCTTTAGATTCATATGCGTTGTGAGACATCAGGGAGATGCAGGTTTTATGGTATATTTTGCCTATTTGGTATTACGAGTTCACGGGTAACATGCATGCACGCATGTTAGAGATGGCTAGTCAGGTAGGGTAGAAGCACTTTCCTAGGATGAGATAGTAGGAGAGTATTCTGTACGTACATCATGTTTCATTGGGTGTACGTCAAGATTTGATGGAGGCTAGGGGACAACTTGACATGCGTAGTCGGGGAAATATCATACGAACTCCTTGGAGCGCACATTTGTCTCATTTGACAGATGGAGGTCTTATTACCGACTACCACCCGATGGTGATTGCGTATACACTATCTACTTGTAAGGTGCCTTTACATACACCAACATATGTGCCCATGTGGTATTTGGGCGATAGATATGCGTATCAGATCAGCGGTGATTTACGTATACCAGGGATCCGTTATCTTGTGAGGACATGTTTGGTAGACGTAAGGTGATTGGGGAGCAGTACATACAGGCCCTACGGGAGGTTGGTTGGGTTGATATTAGCTCATTCTTCATTGATGGGATTACGATTCTTATTGGGCTAGAGTTGCTCCATGTATGCTGGTACGTCCTGATCATGCCCAAGGTGTCAACTCCGATCATTTAGGACCTCATATGGATGTTGGTAGAGTTCAGGTAACACAGGTTTCATTTGACCCTATTCCATCATAGTTTTCACAGCCTCCTATGCAGATAGAGTCTGATTGTACTTTTAAAGCGTACGACATTACGGATACCGTTATTGAGCAGGCCGTAGTGTTTCCAGATCATCCCGACTATCCTGTAGTACCCTCAGTAGGATTATACCCTCCATACCAGGTATGTTTATTACATATTTCTATTTACATACAATTTTTATTTATGGTACTTTTCGTAATGCACATCACATATCTTTGTAGTACGCACATTGGTTGGACCAGGCTAGAGTTACCCTTGGCGTTTATCATGATATGACTCTTGCGCACACGATGCATGATATGTACCTTAGCTATACACAGATGTTAGAGGCTCAGATCGATAAGTTATCAGCGAGACTTGCCGTATATGAGCCTTTTGCACCAGTCGATGTTGGTCCCAGTGGGTCTACGACTGGAGATGTTGGTGAGGACTTGGTCTTGATGATTTGCCAATTCATGATGCCGATGGGGACGACGATGTTGATGATGATGATGATGATGATGATGACATCGACGTTGTTGACGGTTAGATGTTGATGATGATGACAGTGATGGTGATAGGTGTGACGACGATGGCAGCATTGCTTTGTAGTTGTATTAGTGTATTATTAGGGGACTGTTGTAGTTTGTCTATATCTTGTCATGATGATGATAGTTGTACTTCTGTATTTTGGATTACTATATCAGTAGTGGAATATAGTATTACTTTGTAGTTGTATTGATGTATTATTAGCAGATTGTTGTAGTATGTCCATATCTTGTACTGATGATGAACTTGTACTTCTGTATCTTCGATTACTCTATCAATTGTGGACTTTAGTACTACTTTTGTAGTTGTTAAATTTGATTGCAGTATGCATGGATGTTGCTTGATCTTGCTTTTCTTGTTGATAATTATCATACTGTTTTAGTACTACTTAATATCAAGTTAAATGTTGGTTATTACTTAGTCCACTATCTTGGATAAATGTTGTTTAGTCAAAACGGGGACAACCCTAGCTTTTAACTCCTTTACGTTCATAAATGTACACATAACATTTAACTTGCGTACAAACCAACATCATTATAACGAAATACAAGATAAAGGATACATTCATCATTCGACCCAACATACAAGATACAACTACGATACAATACGACGTAACGACCCAATACCAGATAACTAAGACCCATAGTCTTGGGATGAACCATAACACCTATACAACATTTTGGCTTTTGCTGCAACGTTCAATCTTTCCAAGTGATCGACCTCTGCTTGCATCTCCAGTGCATACTGGACACCCCTCTCCGTCAATGTTGGATCGAGCCATGAAAAAAATTTACAACGTTGCAACCCTTATCGGTTTTGTGCATCAATGTATGATTTGCAACCATAAAATCGATGACGTGCATTGGTTTGACTTTTAGAAATAACAATATTGCATTCGACTCCGCAATAGCAAAGAACATACTGATCCATCATGCTAGAGCTTGACCTATCGGGGTTCTGCCGCGCAGTTACTTCTCTCAACCGAGCATGATGAGATTTTTGAAATGGTCCAATTCGCGAGACGACAATGTTTGGTTGCATTGCACTAAATAGTTCAAACTCTGCTTCTCCAGCTTCCACTTAGACATCCGACCGTGTTTCGGGAACAATCTCTACATCTTCGATTGGTTGCTTATTCCTTTCATACTCATCGTACATTTGAACCATGGTTGCATCATCGTATTCCCAACTAGACATTGTACACGTAGATGAAATGTGGATAGCAGAAAAATATTGGAGAGTTCAAAATAATGAAGAGAGGAAGAGAGGCAGGGTCCTCTTTAATAACGCAAGTCCACTTATTTAGTACTATGGTATATTAAAGCATTAAACATTTAATGCGCTGGTTGCAAGCAACATTAATCGAGACGACTTGTCAAGTCATCTTTTTTTTCGTGGTGCGTTTTCTAAGGCTGATGGACACGTAACAGCGATTCCATGTCTCGTTTCTAGTAGTGATGTCGACTTTATTCTAAAGCTTGGCCCTTAGCAATGATTCATTGTCTTGTTTCTAATGTGGATGGCGACAAGACTATGCTGCTTGGTCCTTAACAATGATTCCTTGTCTAATTTATAGCGTTGATGGCGACCTTACCCCGCAACTTGGTCCTTAGCAAAGAATCCTTTACTCGTTATAGTGTTGATGGCGACTTGACTATGCTTCTTGGAATGCAAATGAGTTAACTATTAGGGTCAACCCCGTGTAAATTAAACATTTGAAAACATAAAGGAATTCAAATCAAGGGTCGTACTCAACATTACTGGACGAAACAATAAACAGAGTACAAAATCTACATATTTTGTCAGAGCGGAGTCATGTCATTACACTGGGCTACGACTATGCCTGGGAGTAACAGTAGTAACAGTGACCATTCATAGCACGTGAAGCAAAGTAGTAGCAGTGACCGTTCACATGCACACTATCTGGTTGTATATCTCTACCAATTTATCACAACTTACCTCACTCAAACAACTTTTTTTTTTCAATTAAAATTTGCATTCCTACAACTATGCCTTCATGGCCTTTGTCAGTGGATTCTGATTGGGATCAAAACTTAGCTCAACCACCGCCAAGTAGTTCAAGAAAAGATATTGATTGGCTTATCGAATGCCAAGAGAGGAACTACAAGGATGTGCGTCGTGATTTCTCAGATCTGAGCCTAGTTAGACTCCAGAAACCAACTGGTTATGTCCCATATTTTAGTCATCTGATACTTCAACCTGTATATGAACCAGAGTTACAACCAAATAATGCTACTCGCCCTCCAACACAAGAAGTGATAGATCAATTCTCAATCAATCAACCTTTATATGAACAAGAGGTACGTGGCTCAAAACAGGTGATGTTGTTCTAGTCGGTTAAAATCAGTGCTACAGAGAGCATCCACAAACACCTGCTTAGAAGACCGACACAGCCTGTCACAATGGGGAAGCGAGGATACCAAACCACCCGAGAAATGAGGTCCAAAAAGCAGCTGTTAACGTCCAAAAATCTGAATCGAGAAAGCTTGATGAAGGAACCAAGCGAGTAAACCCTTATTTCAACTTCCAACAAGCCCAAGCAAACGACAGATATTGGACAAGCAACCATAGCCAGAACCGAGGACGTTATCGCCTCAAAAGGCGGACTTGGCTTCAAAAAAGAGCCACGAACCACATATTCGATTGTAAAAACTCCCAGATCCACCACCATGAAACTAGGGCTAAACCAAGGCAGGCAAGAGAAGGGAAACAACAAGAAAGGCAAGAGTAGTATAGCAGAGAAAAGAAGCGAGCGAGAGAAAATTAAACAAGAGAAAGCTGGAGAATCGCAGAGAATCACTATTCAAAAGTTGGAGGCCATGGAAACGACCGTTGAGGACAAAAGAAAGTTTTTTGTTATTCAGGTTTCAGGATAAAGTCTTTAGTAATCTTTATTTTTGTAGTGAAGGGTGGAGGGGGGGTCAATCGAAGAGGAGTTAGGGATGGTGGTGGGTGGCGGATTTGGAGAAGGTGGGATAGGCTGAGGAGGAGGATCTGAAGGTGGAAGGGATGGTTGATTGATTGCGAAGGACGGGGAGTGGCTCGAGGTAGGATTAGGCACGGAAAACGGTAGAGAGGACATGGATATAGTTTAAAGTTAGAATTGATTTTTTTTTAATGTCTTTCTTTGTTCTATGCTTTGATATCTAAAAAATATTTGTGTTGGGTGCATTACCAAGTCGTAAGCATGTGCTGATGCACGGGCACCAATTGTTCTGTTCTCATTTCTCCTGTTCTCCCATGTTCCACCTAATCAAATTCTCTGATTTCCACTTTTTTGCAGTTAAATCCCTCAATTGTTGGCGGACTTAAATACAAAAAAACAGAAATCAGAGGATTTGATTGGAGGGACATTGGGGAATAAGGGAAATGAGAACAGAAGAATTGGTCTCTGATGCACATATTTTTAATGGTTAAATTTGAGTTTATTAGTACATATGCACTATATTGGATCCACTTATTATTTTGTAATTTACCATAGAAAATGCTTCAAACTATGAAAACTAGTTTATACTTTATTTATTGGATTTATGTTTCCTCATTTCCCACCATCATATGGTCATGTCCGATATGTATAATTTTTGACTAAATTCGTGTTCCAGTTTTATTAATTTAATTTATTCTTGTATAGTGCCTTAACTTACAACTAACTTTTGGTAACATAACTCACAGGACCAGCGCTGCTCAATTATATTAACAAATTTGGGAAACTCGTTCATTGTCAAGTAAATACTCCATATTATAGCTTATGTAACAAAAAACAAAACTAAAATGAACATAAAAGAGCAAAGTATTTTGTTTACTGTCTTCAGTCTTCACAAACTAAGGGTGCGTTTGGTTCACCCTTTTGATTTCGGAAAGAGTGTGTCGTTTATTATCATATATAATTCCATATCATCCTAATTGAAGAATTTGTATGAACTTGCACTCTTTACTATCGTCCTCAGGCCTCCAATTGGTGCCAACACAGTAAGCAAAACTCCAAGAATGATACAGATCTGAAAATAACATGATAATAGAGTACTTAGCATTAATTTTTATATTTATATCATACATACTCGAAAATAAATTTTTAGTTGTGTACAGAGATTTAATGCATACCCAGTTTATGCACCATGATAGGCCAAATCTTTTAGGCTTCTTAATAGCTAACCAGATTATGCAAGGGAGCTGTATAATCATTACCCATTGATTATGTGATTAAATAAAAAAAACTTCGAAAGAACTTGAACTAAAAAGATGTTTGACTATATTATATGTTAACTTACATAATAAGTCGTTGGTGCGAATGCAAATCCTCCAAAAAATCCGAGAAGTCCGCCAAAAAAAGGGATGCATATGGCCACAAACATAGTGAAAGCTTCATTGAATTGATAGCAGGAGAGAAATTTTAACATGACATTTCCAAAAAAGACATATATTAAGTACCAAAGCTATCAAATGTTAAAAGCATTACCAACATATGTACTTCGGGCAATGAGGCGAAGAGGAAGTCCAGGTGAAAAATGCATCTTTTTTACCAGAACTGTTTCAATCATATCAAACACCGGCATGGCGAAAACCTTCACCAATTGGTAATTCAGTTAGAAGATGAAAAGGAAAGTCATTGCAACTTTCATGGAAAAAATAAGGATAGTTATGTTCATAATCCATATTTTGATTTACAAACAACCAAATTTAGCATAAAGGATTATACATTTTTTTGCTTTATATACACCATAAAAGTTCTGATTTTATCCTTCATTAACATTTAATATTTTACAATTACACTTCTCTAGTTGTCTTCATCAAGAATTCCAGTATTCCTCTCTTACCACATAAATTTTTGTGTATAAGTTGAACTAGCCAAAAAAAAAAATGATTTGAATTTGCACATACCTGGTAGCTACCAATAACATGAATAACAACCATCATGTTAGCAACAGCAATAATCCATTTCGGCTTCTCCAAACTAATAAGGATATTGTCCTCGACCGCGTTACCGAAAGCCCAATAACCTAATAAAGCAACTGGAAAATAACATATGGCAACCACAATATAAGCAACAACAACCCCCTTCCACATAGGTTTTTTTGAAGGCTTTTCAGGAGTAGATGGAATAGTTGCTTGGATTTCCAACACAACGTTATGTCCTGCATAAGCGAAAGCTACATCTCCAAGTGCACTTAGGAAGCTGAATGCCCTTCCAGATGCAGTAGATTCTAAACTTCCATAGTCAACGTTGTGTAATTGTCCTTTAGCTGTTGAGGCTGTCCAGCCAATTGTAGAATAACTGGTTACAGTTCAATTTGTCAGTTTTTAAAAGATCGTGCAACCTTTTAATATTCAAAAATAAAATAAAAAATCACATACCTGAGAGACATAACAGCAGCAGCCAAAGAAACGCCAGAGATGGAGTTAAAATTAGGAAGTTGAGCCAAAAAGAAATGGCAAGAACCAAAAATGATGATGAAATAGGACAATTTGATATCAGCAGCACCTGCTGGTTTAAGTAAATCATGGAATTTCTGTAAAGATTTGCCACCAGTGACCATGTAAACAATGTCTACTCCCACTTCACATATGATTTGTTGTGGCACGACAATCCAGAGTCCAAGCTTTTCACCAAAAGCATGCTGACCAAGTTCATGATACCGATCAAATCGCTTCCCAGGAACCATTTCGTGCATTTCGACCATTTGCCATAAAGTGTAGAGTGTTATTACCCATGAGAGTATGAGGATGGTTACACCAGGACCCCTATCAATATAGATTTAGTATTTTTAATGGATAATTAAACTTTTATACTCTAATGAATTAAGTATCTAGGTTATGAGATCCAAGTGGCTTTTAGTTCATGACGTGCCTTATCAGAGGATTCCATCTATACCCAAGACTTATAGCAACGTGGTAGCATCTGGTATTTGATTTTGAACTGTTGCCTTTATATATGTGTGTGTGTCTCTCTCACTCTATATATATATATATATATATATATATATATATATATATATATATATATTCAACGAACTCACAATTACAAGCACGTACAAAAAAAATATCTACAGGACCTAGTATTACACAAGGCCTACTATTATGTACAGGATCTAGAAAGTATTTCCCTACTGCTAGTATCGTGAGATATTTGCAGATCCTAACATATCTATTTCCATGTTGACAAGACTCATTCAACAGCATCATCTAATAAGTACCCAATTTCAAAAGAAGAAAATTTCTTTATATTTGAATTCAGCTCGTATAAGAAAACCAAGTCTGGGATTTAACAGGCGATGATGTTATACTTCTAAGTATTATATTAGTTACCAATAAATTTTATAATAGCATTTTCAGGCACTGTTATATTTTTCTATTTCTAGTCACAATTAAATTGTGTACTGTCATCTGAAATTACCATTTGAAGTTTATAATTTGTGCATTTGTGTAAACATAAAAACTATTAGAAATATACCCACCGTCCACTATGAAAAGTTAATGCAAATGGATTGTTACTTATGTCAAGTAAATTGAATAGTACAAGGAAAGTTGTGATCTTCTAAACAAAATAGGTAAAGCATTGAAATTGAAAACGAAATTGATTCCAAAGGGAAGAAGAGAAGTAATGAAATTCATGTAGGTTCGTAAGGAAGTAGAAAATAATTTGTTGATGATAATTTTCACTAAATTCTTAGATAATGCAAAAACTCATCAAAATATTATCATACAGAGAATTCAAACACATCAATTTGTGATGAATAACAACAATAAATCAAAATGCGTGTATAAAAAAATTAAGGAAGAACAATACCATCCAAGCTGAGCTAATGCATAAGGAAGACTAAGAACGCCAGCGCCGACCATAGCTGTAACATTATGAAATGCAGAATACCACCATTTAGCAGTTCGTGATGAAGTTATTGGCAGCCATTCTTCAAGTTTCTTCTGCTCTGAGCTCTGCAATTGAGGGTCCATTTATTCCTTTCACTGTGCTATTTTTTTTTTCTCAAACTGAATTCAGAATGAGAGAAATACTACCTTGTCCTCTGTATATATAACCATCTGGATAGATATTATCATGGACATAATATTAATACCCAAAACTGAATACAAACAAACTTGATTAGTGCGCTTCCTACTAGATACCTAATTACCCTAACTTTGTAAGAGACATCTTTCATTGTACATTAATTAATTAAATTAAATGAAGAAAAAAATTGACTATACATTGTTCATTCATTGGTCGTCGGTAAATCGAAAAAAGGGTTATGTTGAATCTTGTTTTCGAACGTGTCTCCACTTAACCACTTTTGAAGTGAGAGTAACAATGCTCCATTTTTAACCATTCTTGATCATTCATTGTTCATTCTTCATATTTACTGTTCATTGACCATATGTAACCTTCCATTGTTCATTTTTTTAACCATTCTTAGCCGTTCATTGCTCTTTTTCTTAACCATTCATTGTATATTAACTTAAATTAAACCATTCATTGTTCGTTCCCAACCATGCTTAATCATTCCCTTGACCAAATTTAAAATTAAAATATTGCATTACTTTTTAAAATTACAAATGTACACGAAAATTTTCATTCTAGAGTTGGATTTAAAATATACATGAGTCCGTACATGTTTAAATTTTCAAATCGAATTATAACAATATAATTTTAAATCGTTACACGTTGCTTGTTTCAAACTCGCACGATCAAAAAATAAGTTTAATCGTTACACGTTTTTGTATCCA
Source organism: Allium sativum (assembly GCA_030737875.1). NCBI lineage: Eukaryota > Viridiplantae > Streptophyta > Magnoliopsida > Asparagales > Amaryllidaceae > Allium > Allium sativum. The sequence continues at coordinate 826,998,338 of CM060913.1, forward strand.
TTTGCACTTACTAAGCACGTTATTTAGCTGACAAACGTCCACCAATATATGACTTTAAATGAATTGGTGCTTTCATTGGTCATTGTGTAAGGGTACATAAATAAAACACTTGACAAAACTCTTTAACTAGAAAGAACACTTTATAAAAAAGAAGTTGCAGGAAAATATACTGAAGAAAAAAAAAAATATAGTGTGTACACATTCTTTTACTTGACCAGCTCAACAGTACAAAATAAGAAATTTCATGATGCTATTTGAGCATATATGTATATATAGCGTCGTTTAATCAAATATATTCTTGTACACATCTACCTGGTACTAAAAGAGAATGTGATACAATTAACAGAATATTATAGCGTCATTTACTAAAATTTATTCTAGTACATTCATTAATTTCACGTCTCATTAAAAGTGTTAACTTTCTCTATTATCAGTCTACCCCTATTGTTAATCAAATCAAAAAATGGTATCAAAATTTGGGAGAAAAGGGACGTTTATTTCATGATTCATAGTAAATTTATGAAAAATGACGAGAATGTTCCTATCAGTTTCCTTTTTCCAGTTTTCTTAGGTTTAGACCAATTTTCCAATTGATATTTTTTTAGTCTGACCCACATTTCTAACAAACAAATTTAAATTTAAATTTAGAGCATACTACAAAATACACATGTTTCTTAAAAAAGAAAGCTGGTAAATGGCCCGAAAATGGAAGGAGTGAAATGTAGAAAGTTGAATCAAACGGAGGATGCACTATTTTTTAGCGCTTTGTATGATTTTGGACTTAAACCATGACCTACTTTTTAGGCCTTTCAATAGCCATTTTTAAAATGTGAACTTAGTTAAAAAATCTTTTCAATATATGTTTCTATTTTTTTAAATATAATTTGAAATATAAACTAGAATTATTTTGAAATTCAATTTAAATCAAATTTTATACAATTCAGGGCAATAATATATAAGAAGGAAACATATTAAATATCAACCATTTTTAGATTTGATTCATTCTAAGCATGAAATAAATGAAATTATGCAAATGATATCTGTCCTCATATCTAATGTATCTTATTTTATTTGAAATCATAACAGTTTATTCTATTAACTGGAGCGAACCAGTGTTTCACACATGTTTTTCATGTAATGTACAATGTAACTTCACGTTGAAATAATGCTATCTTCTAATTTTTAACATATCATATGGAATCCAATTTGCATGCAACTGCGTTGTATAGGATGGGTCATCATTCCCACAAATTTTCAATATTAGATAATTTAAAGAGGTGGATTCCATGAAAATGTTATGTTTATGATTACAACTTCAGATTTAGCATGAAGTAGAAAAGTTACCATCTAGTTTAGAAATATATCAATAAATTTTGCAAATCATGGATTCATGATTACATAGTAGTACAGTTGGATTCAATGACAAACTGTGGGACAAAACTTACACTGTTAATTAATGCAATGTAATGACTAGAATGCTTACATGAACCGTACATATTGCAGAAAATGCATAGAAATGTAAAGTAGATTTAATAGAAGCATATAATTAGCTTAAATGATGAATAAAATATTTGTTTTATAGTTCCCATCTGGTGCACAAATATTTTTGGATATCATTGAGCTTAGCTTTAAAACGAATCTCACTTCAAATAAGGATAAAAAATTATGATATGCACAGAACCTAATTTGGTTGCAGAGGAAATGTATACAACACAAATGTCGGCAAATGTGGTTTAAATGCCATTGTGTGATGAAATATACTTCTACTAGTGTGTAACCCGTGCGTTGCACACGATAATTTTAAAAATAATATTTACTATTTTAATGTTAAACCGAATCTTTGTTAAGTAATATATATTATATATTTTTATGTGAAACACATAAAGTACTAATTATTATTGTTGTTTGTATGTAATTTATGTTCTTCAGTTTACACGAACATTATGTATGAATGTGTATTTGAGAATGTTTTTTTTTAACATCGATATACATGTTGAAATTGATGTATGTTAGTAGTTTATTTGATGAATTAGCAAATATTATTTAATAGAATTTGTTTAAATAAATTAAATGTAAATTATGAACTTAGTTTAACTATGTAACATAGCTGAAAGAATTGAAAAGAAATTTAAAAAAAAATACAAAATTATTGTGGAGTTATTGACGTTAAAAACAAATTTTATGATATAAGATATGGTAAATTCTTGATATAAATGAATCATAACTAATTTACAAATTAACTTTGTCATTATTATTGATATGCAGAGGTCATGTTATATGATTTATAAATCTTTATAGTTGCATGAAAAACTACATTTTTTAATATGAAAATATATAGGAAAATTGGTGTATATTTTTAAGAGTTATTAGTAAAATGGACTAAATACCCTTTAAGATCATTTAGATAATTAGAATTTAATATTTCATGAGTAGTTTAAATATATGGATTAAAATATAAAATAGCACAAAATAATTAAGGAGGTCTAGCAAATAATCATAGGAATGTTAATATACAGGCATTTAAAACGGAAATTGTTTTCTTCAATTTATGACAAATTTATTGAGATAAGTGTATAAAATATTAAATTTTTTATTATTGTTTACATATATTATTTAAATTACGTGAGTTATTCAACTTATATATTTGGAAGAAAAACTAATTTTTTCTATTTTTGTTGATATGAACATGATATACATTTTAAAGTATCACATTTAGCGTTAATTAGATGAATTAACAACAATTTATAGATTGAATTCATTTGTAATTAAATTCAAAACCACATGATTAATTTAAACATATTGATCTTAATACATAATGTTAAGTGATTTTATGCATTGTTTTGTAAATAACTGAATAAATTTTAAAATGTAGGCATTTCACATTAATTTTATAATGCAACACATGTTAAATATATTTATGTAAATGAGTTAAATTATGAACTTGTGATTGTTATTTATGTATATAATTTATGTTATGTGATAAACATGTTTATATATTTTATTTTATTGTTGTTAATATGAATATGGTCAATATTAATGTGATTTATTAGGAGAATTAATGAATAATAATTTGCTAAAGTTATTTAAATAAATTTAATATTATGTAATTAATTGTGAAGTATATATGGTACTAAATGTAAAATATTAGAAAAGAATTGAGAGACTCAGATGATTATAGAAAATTTGAAGTGTAAGTAGTTTATAGCCAAAAAAAACACAAATTTGTCATTTTTTAGTATTTAAAAGAAATATTAGTTAATTAAATTTACTTAAATTATCTAATTTTTTTAATAATTTTAAATGTGTGTAACCCATGCGTTGCACACGATAATATTATAAAAAATAGTATTTATTATTTTAATGTTAAAAAGAGAACTTTGTTATGCAATATATGATAAAGTATGAAGTTGAATACATAAACTATTAATTAAAATTATTATTATTTGTGTATTTATGCTCTATAGCTTACGTAAACAATATGTATGTATATGTATTTGAGAGTTTTTAAATTCGTTTTTGATAATATAGATATATATGTTAAAACTGATGTAAGTTAGTACTATATTCGATGAATTAGCAAATATTATTTAGCATAATTTGTTTAAATAAATTAAATGTAAAATTACAAATATAGTTTAACTATATAGCATAGCAAAAAAATAGATTTTTTTTTTAATATTTAAAGATTTATTAACATTGGTGCATGTAATTTGCATGTAATTGATACTAATCCTATAACAATACAGCATATATCTGATACAAATTTTGTTGAATACAAACTTCATATCAAACATTAAACATGAGTGCATAGCCCATAATTTCATATATATTTCAAGAGGCCAGTACATACTCCTAAACGGACAAAATGAACTAAAGACACAATAACATGTCAACATATCTGTTGTGCAAGGTACAGCAAAATATCTCCCAAGAATCCTGGTGAGGCTGCAAAACATAATAAGCTTAAATTTTCTAATCCATTCAGTGCTCATAAAGAAGATCAAAGAGAAGTTTCAGCGGCGCTCGGTTCGGAACTTCTCAGGTGGTGCCCATGATCCTGATGGTGTAACATATGAAGGAACCTTCTCAGATATTTCCGAATACATCCCATACACATCTCCGTATGAGGGGAATGATGCACTTGGCCTTGCCATTTGCACCTGGCCTTGCCATTTTCATCCCATAAGCCGCACCACTTGTGTAAGACCTCCCTTCAGTATCAGGGTAGTTAAACGGGCAGCTTTTCAATCTCCCGTGCCACCCAAAACATGTTTTTATCCATTGCCCGTCCCTGTTCCAGTAGCTCAGCAATCACTTTCTTCTCGTACTCGTAAGCAGTTATTGCACGCGATAGCTCCTGCTTGATATTATGAATATCAGCTCGCACAACAGGGATTTGATTATTATCAGTCCTTGTTAACTCCAGTAATATTATATAGAAGTTGATTGGTTAGTATTACGGGAATATGATAATTTGATTGGAATATTTGATTGGAATATAATATTTGATTAGAATATTCCCTAGAATATCTTTTGGGAATATTTGTTTGGAATATAATCTTTTGGTAAATATCTTGTAATTAGGCATAATTGATGTAATTGGTAGTTGTTTCCTTATTTTCTAGAATATCCTTGATTCTAGAGAATATTCCTGTATGTAAACATATAAATGCTTGGTATCGTGAATGAGAAGATCAAGCCTTCATTGTTAATTCCTTCATGGTATCAGAGCATGGCCGGCGATAACGATGCTCCACCACCTCCACCATCAAAAATCGAAAGCAATAACCCGTTTTACCTCGGCGCACATGATAAGCCGGGGGATTTCATAACACCTATTAGATTGAAACTTGATAATTTTGATTCTTGGTCACATGCCATTAAAGTTGCTCTCTCCTCTCGTCGCAAGTTTGGTTTTCTTGATGGTACGATTGTGGATGTTGTACCTCCTGCGACAAAGAAGGATTGGATTGTCGCCCATTGTATGCTCGTATCATGGCTCATGAATACGATAGATCCCGAGATTAGGTCTAATATTGAAGAAGAAATGATGGAGCCACCATATTATCACAAAACCATTTGGCAATGTGAAGGGGGAACTCCTCATATATTAAGGAAGATTAGGTAGACAAATTCTCAATGTGGGATAATTCCAACACGCCCCCGCACGTGTGGCGTATCTTTAGCCTAACACGTGGATCTTTTGCGAGACGTGGGACAAACGCAAACCCGCTCTGATACCATGAAGAAGAAATGATGGAGCCCCCATATTATCACAAAACCAATTGGCAATGTGAAGGGGGAACTCCTCATATATTAAGGAAGATTAGGTAGACAAATTCCCAATGTGGGGGTAATTCCAACAAATATACTTTCTCAAGACCCCTTGCCATCTTTAAACAAAGCATATCAACAAGTGTCTCAAGAGGAGCTTGTTCATGGCTTCAATCGTGTTCAAGACGATTCTTCTTCTACTGTTGGATTTGCTGTTCGTGCGGCAGCAGGGAGGGGCCGTGGTTCTAATGATAAGCAGGCCTCGGATAAGCCTGTGTGTAGCTATTGCAAGAAGCCGGGTCACGTGGTTGGTGATTGTTATGCTTTACAGGTGTGTACTCATTGCAAAAAGAAAGGACACAATGTTAGTCGCTGCTATGAACTTAATGGGTACCCTGAAGGATACACTCCGGGAGATCGAGGAAGGAAATCCACCACGACTGGTCAAGGCCGTGGGGTGGCACGTGCAAATGCAGCAGCCGGCAGCAGCTCTTCTTCATCTTTTCCGGCATCAAACTCCACCACTCCTTCGCCTTCACATGATCAAGTTTTTACAGAAGAACAATGGAAAGCTATCATGGGATTTTTTGGTAATTCTAATATACCGGAAAATCGCTTAAGTGGTAAGTTTGATAATACTTCTTGGATCATTGATACAGGAGCAACTCATCATGTAACTGGAGAAAAATCTTGGTTGTTTGACATTAAACAATTGAATTGTCCTGTTGGTTTACCTAATGGGGACACTGTTATTGCATCTATGGAGGGATCAGTTTATTTGTCAGATATGATCACTCTGAATCATGTTCTTTATGTTCCTAACTTAAGTTGTAATTTACTTTCGGTTTCACAACTAAATGATAATTTACAATCAATTGTCACATTTAATTCTGATGTGTGTTTGATACAGGACCAAATGAAGGCTCTGATTGGAATGGGAGTTAGGCGGGATGGACTATACTACTTCAGCAAACCAGAGGTGGTGTCTGCAATTGATGCTCCATCTGATGTGGAATTGTGGCATAGGCGAATGGGACATCCTTCTGAGAAAGTAGTTAAGTTACTACCCCCTGTTAGTAGGTCTAAGAATAGTTTGAATAAAGGATGCGAAGTGTGTTTTCGGGCTAAGCATCATAGAGACAAATTTCCTTTGAGTAATAATAATAGTTCTAGAATTTTTGAAAAAGTTCATTGTGATTTGTGGGGTCCATATAGACATGAGTCCTCATGTCGTGCTCGTTATTTTTTGACTATCGTGGATGATTTTTCAAGAGCTGTATGGCTTTATTTGATGGTGGATAAAACAGAAGTTTTTCATATGTTTATGACTTTTGTGGCTATGGTTGATAGACAATTTGGTCAAAAGATTAAGATTGTGCAAAGTGATAACGGTACTGAATTTAAATGTTTGTTTGATTTTTTTCGTGCCACTGGTATAATTTTTCAGTCTTCTTGTGTTGGTACACCTCAACAAAGCGGGAGGGTTGAAAGGAAACATAAACACATTTTGAGTGTGGCGAGAGCATTGCGTTTTCAAGCCAATTTGCCTATTTATTTTTGGGGAGAATGTGTCCTTGCAGCAGCCCATCTCATCAACCGTACACCAACTCCTATCCTACAAAATAAAACACCTTTTGAAATCCTTTTCAATAAATTACCCAATTTTGATGCTATACGCACATTTGGATGTCTTTGCTTTGCACATAATCAGAAAACACAAGGGGACAAGTTTGCTAGTAAGAGTAGGAAATGCGTGTTTGTGGGGTATCCATTCGGGCAAAAAGGTTGGAGAGTGTATGATTTAGATGCAACAGAGTTTTTTGTTTCTAGAGATGTCAAATTTATTGAAGATGTGTTCCCTTTTGGCTCTCCCGATGATGTGAATATTGAGTCTAATGTGGATTATGTGGGTGAAATACATGAAGACTTTGCGGAATTGAGTGTATGTGACGAGGATTGTGGTGTAGAGATACATAGTCATGATCAAGGGGGGGGGGAATCAATGAGGCATGAGCAACCTAGCCACGGGAATTTGCAGCCCTCAATTGCCAGCGGTCCACCCCAGACCACATCACCAGCCATGCACATTGATGCTGGCAGCGAAGAACAGCAGCAAGTCGAGGCTCCCGACAACACAAATCAGACCACCGAAAATATGGGCCGTGGATTTCGTACCAAATATCCATCAGTTAAGCTTCGTGATCATGTTACCCACACTGTTTTTGCTAATAGTCCATCTCTCCCGACTTCCGTTTCTGATCATCCTTCAGGTACTCCGTATCCTCTTGCACATTATATACATTGTGATAATTTTTCTGTAAATTACCGAAAGTTTGTTGCAGCTATAGTTGGTAACAATGATCCTAAATCATTTAAGGAGGCGATGAAATATGAGGGTTGGAGACAGTCAATGCAGGAAGAAATACGAGCTCTTGAAAACAATGGCACATGGACCTTGGAGCCACTTCCACCTGGAAAAAGGGCTCTTGGCAGTCAATGGGTTTACAGGACAAAATTTTTGTCCAATGGTGATATTGAAAGACTGAAATCCAGACTGGTTGTACTTGGGAATCATCAGCAAGCAGGTATTGATTGCACTGAAACTTTTGCTCCAGTCGCTAAAATGACTACTGTTCGCACTTTTTTAGCAATTGTTGCATCTAAGAACTGGGAACTTCATCAAATGGATGTTCACAATGCCTTCTTGCACGGTGATCTTGATGAAGAAGTCTACATGAAATTGCCTCCCGGATTTGAGTGTTCTGATCCTAATATGGTTTGCAGACTGCGAAAGTCCTTGTATGGATTAAAACAAGCTCCCAGATGTTGGTTTGCAAAGTTAGTCACAGCCTTGAAAGAGTATGGCTTTCTTCAATCTTACTCTGATTACTCTTTATTTACATATACTATGACAGGTATACAGATTAATGTCTTAGTCTATGTTGATGATATTGTTATTTCTGGGAATGATTCCGCTGCTTTGTGTACTTTCAAGTCTTATCTTAGTGACTGTTTTAAAATGAAGGACTTGGGTCCTTTGAAATATTTTCTGGGGATAGAGGTTGCTAGAAGTTCTGCAGGGTTGTTTTTATGTCAAAGGAAATATACTCTGGATATTGTTTCTGAAGAAGGATTGTTAGGAGCAATGCCAAGTGGATTTCCCATTGAACAAAATCATAAGCTTGGCTTAGCCAGTGGAGATTTACTTAAAGATCCGGAATCATATCGCAGGCTTATTGGTCGATTGATATATCTTGCGGTTACTCGTCCGGATTTGGCATATTCTGTTCATATCTTGTCTCAGTTCATGCAGGAACCTAGAACTGAGCATTGGGAGGTGGCCTTAAGGGTCGTTTGATATTTGAAAGGGACACCAGGTCAAGGCATCCTTTTGAGTGCAAATTGTGATTTAACTCTACAGGGTTGGTGTGATTCGAATTGGGCAGCATGTCCCCTCACTCGACGCTCTCTTACGGGTTGGCTCGTGTTTCTTGGTAAATCTCCTGTGTCTTGGAAGACAAAGAAACAGCATACAGTCTCCAGGTCCTCGGCTGAAGCCAAATACAGGTCTATGGCAGCCATCACTTGTGAGTTAAAATGGTTAAAAGGCTTGTTGTTGAGTTTAGGTGTGAATCATCCAAAGGCAATTAAGTTGTTTTGTGATAGTCAATCCGCTTTGCATATTGCGGAGAATCCTGTTTTTCATGAAAGAACGAAGCACATAGAAGTTGACTGTCACTTTGTTCGGGATGCAATCAATGAAGGCCTCATTTCTCCATCTCATGTCTCTACATCTTCTCAATTGGCAGACATTTTTACTAAGGCGCTTGGTAAAATGCAGTTTGATAATTTACTCTCCAAGTTGGGCATTCATGATCCTCATGCTCCAACTTGAGGGGGGTATTACGGGAATATGATAATTTGATTGGAATATTGATTGGAATATAATATTTGATTAGAATATTCCCTAGAATATCTTTTGGGAATATTTGATTGGAATATAATCTTTTGGTAAATATCTTGTAATTAGGCATAATTGATGTAATTGGTAGTTGTTTCCTTATTTTCTAGAATATCCTTGATTCTAGAGAATATTCCTGTATGTAAACATATAAATGCTTGGTATCGTGAATGAGAAGATCAAGCCTTCATTGTTAATTCCTTCAGTTAGCAAATAATTTGTTTAGTTCCATTCTTACTTACAGATGAAATCTGGCATTATACGGTTAAATACAATAAGTATAAATTATTAAAGCTGTTACTTTTTTTATGAAAATGAAGCAGTTAATTATATATCCAAATAAATAGTTCAACGTGTAGAAGAGTGCCACATTACCTCTTTGACTCTTTGCAGTCCGTAAAATTAGACAATATGGGAGTAAACCATATGAACAGTCAATATAACATCCAAATGACAGGATGCATATATTAACTTTATGAAATTGGTTTTTAATCGAACACCAACGTGTAAGTCAAATATTTTACATTTGCCTTTCGGGAAAACATATGTTTGTTGGGGATGGATAAACTTGACATTTTTTCAATCCATAAGAAAAACTTGACGAAAATCAAGTATACATGCATTTAATTATAACCTTAAAACCGCTTTTAAAAGGAAACTTTTGAAGCCTAACCTTTAAAACTTCTGAACCTGTGGATCATAAATTGATGGTTCTTCCAGTGAAGTACAACTGAATATAGAGAGCGTGGAATCTTAAATATCTGAGAAGATATCATAGCCATGATGCACAACCTTTCAAGCCTGTAAAGCATAAACTTAAAGCCAATGAGTTTTGTCATTGGATTTAGTTTATCTTTTACGAAGTCTGGCAGGAATGAATCATACTTTTGTTGCCACTCAATAAAGCCTTCAATTGAAATTTCTAACAAAATAAAATTAGTAATAGCATATGATCTTGCAGAAGATAATAATTGTGTTTTTAACTTTTTATAGTTTGTCGTCTAATAGACTAATAGTATGTTAAAAGTATTAGAATGTATAATATACAGAAGATTAAATAATCCCATTCGTAATATTAATTAGTTACTATATGCACATTCAGCAACATTTACTTGAATATTTCTATAAATTCCATCGGTTAAATGATATTTTAGTTTTTATCTCCACTAATGGTTGGTAATAAAATTACTTGGAAGAAGTAACAATCACAAATTTATTAATAATTATCGGCCAATAGTGTATTTATTTCCTACAAATAAATTAATGGCTATATTTAATAATTGTAAAGGTTTGTAGGTAACCTCAGGAAATTCCATTGCATTTGATAAACTTTGCAAAATATTTTAAACTTCATTTGTTTTAGAGAGAAGAAAATATGTGCAACTTTCAAACCATCAGGCATTGAAGAAGACATAATATACAAAAATTAAACAACCGCTAACACTGTAACTAATTTGAAACAACTATTTTGTAGATCGGTCATTAATATATAATCAATGATCATTGAGGAAGCTTGAGCTTTCAAAATATTAAACCATCTTGGCTGTAATCAAAGCTTAAAATGTCTAATCAATAGTACAGACCACTGGTTGTATACATTAACATGGACAGCAATCATTTGAAAAGGACATAGGAGTACGATCCTTTAAGCAAAATCTAAAATGTTGGGATATGCGGAGATGATGGTATAATCTAGGGCATATATCGATGAGCGATGCAAAATGATGCCACATTTCATGACTAAAATTAAAAAATAGGTAAAACTAAAGTACTACCTTGAATATTAAGTACTAATGGCAAGCATGAATCATCGAACTCTAGATAGACCGGTTAAGCCTATGTTGTTGGCCTCTATCACAGTATTGTCTTTTTCTCAATATTAAGTCTTCGTAGTATATCGTATACAGCGTGTATCCAAAATTGGTCCGTACTATTATTTCTCGATCAAATATCTTGTCAAAGGTGAAGTGGTAGCATTTTTTTTAAGTGTGTGTGAATCAATCAAACGTTTTCTCAAACTTATCACATGCACACACAATAGTATATTGTTGCACCATAAACATTGAACGATAATCAGCATGCCAACATTGATCAGTTCAAACATATCATCTTCTAATAAACCCAGAAAAAAAACATTAATAATTTTTTTCTTTACCATGTAGTTTATACATTTCGTGAACTTTAATAATCTATTCGGATAGATGGGGTTACTGGTCTCTCTTATTGTCATTATAATTTAATTCATGCTTGAATATGGAAAGAATGGTAATTATTAGTTATCTTAAGATATGCAAATGGATTAAACAATGAATTGATTATAAAGGAGGAGATCATTTACTATCCAATAATTGATGCACTAACTTGGTAAGTTATTTGGTCGTAATATTTAATCGACATGCAAATCTAGCATTTTAGCTTGCTTGATTACTGCATATATAGTCAGTTCTATGCTTACATTCAAACCTATTATTATTATATATTATAATGTAAAGTAGTAGAATGTGGTTTCTAATGTTGAAACCGTCAATGAATGTGAGGTTTCATGGTATCTTGTGTCATAATAAAATTATGAGCATTGAAATGCAAACAATAATAATTGATTTGACATATCATGATACATGAACAGCTGCATTCTTAAGTAAAAGGATCAATGGTACTACATTAATTATGCTGAAGTTATCAATCGATGAGGTATGCTATGTGTGTTTTTTACAAAAAGGGGAAATGATGTGGAAAGTGCATATAATTGAATTACTAATAGCTGTCATTGATTCGAGAGAATAAAAACAATTTTGATATTTATCCAACTGAAAGATGCTATAATTTACTTTGGTTATTAGTCATCATATAGCAAAAAACAGCCCACCAATCTCACATGTCTAATTACACATTTCTCATATGAATTGCAATCTAATAATTAATTCAAAACCATAGGGTTAATTTGTCTTTAATCGATAAATATAATAAACGCAAAATGAAAACACATTAGTCAGTAGACCGAGCATGAATAAATCTGGGAATGAAGATCTGATATGAGTATGATCATATATGAGCTTTGAATTTAACTTCTAATGTGGAAATGCATGTACATTATATCTTTCAATGGGCAGCAAAGTCGATATATGGAAGGAAATATAACTTTTCTGTCATCGTTGAAATTCATGTTTGTAAACTGAAACTAAAGAGAAGTTATTACCTGGCATAAAAGATTGTAGCCCGGAGAAGAAGCTTAGTAGGAGCTGCATATGAAAGGTTCCATAACCAATTTGCCGAAGTTGATGAAAACTTACAAGCGTCATTCAAATTCATGAGATAAGTAGAAGAAGTTTCATATGTGACCATTGTTCCCTTACCTTATAACCACTATGAGGAAAAAAAATAACTCAAATTTGGCGAAAGAAACATATAGCAATGCTTTAGCAAGCTGAAATAGAGACCTTGGTTTGAACGCTACTACTTATATCAATGAAACATTTGTATATAATTTTTTGACATGCAGTTCTTAAATAAAAATCATAATATTAAAAAAATACATGTCAAATTAATGTATTTTGCAACATGCATTAACATTTTTTTAGCATTGTCGATATGTTAATTGAAACAAAAATTGCTTTTGATTTATCTGTTCCTAAGTTCCATGTTTGGAAAATCGACTATGTAACCTAAATTTTACCTGTATACTTCATCTTTAAGCTATTCAGGTAGAATTCCTCGTGTATGAATAACATAGTAGTCAATGCGGTAAGGCGCAAGCATTGAGCCTAGGGCTTTTTTGTGTGTCTTTTATATGAGTTTGATCGGCTATTTTACTAACTACAAAATAAATTTTTAAACCATACTTTATAATTCATTCAATAATCTACATATTTTATTAATAAGATTTAAATTTTAAACCATATTTTATAATTTATTGAACAATTAAAATTTTTATTTATTATTTATAAACAAAAGTTTGAATTTAGCCACAAAAGCGCCTCAAACTGCAAAAAGGCGCACTCAAGCTGCAAAAAGGCGCAAGCCATGAGTCTTGGGCTTTTTTGCGCTTAGGCGCACCTAAGCGCGCGCCTTGATAACTATGATGAATAATCCATCAGATTGATACACGTGCGGATGAAAAACAAACATCATTCAAATTGACAATGATCGGCATTGGTGTAGGCATCAATTCTAAAAAGGTATAAATTTAGCTGATATGTCAAACTCGTAAGTACTCATAGTCATATTTCACTTTTAGTCCAGTTCAAATTATTTAATAAATATTATATCTGAATATTAGTGATGACAAAATATTCATTCGAAAGCTAATCTTTTATTACCTTTAAATCTTGTGAATCAAAATGATATGAGCATCATTTTTTTCTTGATGGGTAGAAGGATGGCTTCACCGCCAGGTGCAGAGATGAGATCAACTGACGTAGAAGATACCGCGCAGCTACCCAATTTGAAGGCCTTTTTTTTCCTTTGCTACTTCAGAGTGTTGAACCCAACAACAATCAGATCAAACTCCCATTGCACCACCAGAATGTAGCCCCTGACACGACTATGCAACAGAACATTAAAGCGACTTCTAATTTTATTGTCTAGAAATACTAAACCGAATAAAAAAAATAAAAAAACATGTTCTAAACCATAACCCTCGAATATTATATTATGATAAACCACTCGGATCCTGTATGTGTGCATTGGATAATATATCATTGGAAAAACATAGTATCATACTAAATAATATATTATGATAAAAGACAGCAAATATGAAGCCAAACTTAAACATATGTTTTTTGCACCTCGGTGTTTCTATCTAAGCAGCGGTCATTGAATCATATTTGAATCCGATCTGTTTAAGTTTATTTGTGAATAGGTTTTATTTTTCCAACTTAGCTTTGTTTCTGTTTCAGCTTTTAAGTTAATCGTAGAATAACAAATTGAAGGACGCCTTGCCAAAAAAAAAAAGCAAATTGAAGGAAAACTGGACAAACACATATAGAAAAGTAACACAAACAATGCAAGTTCACACACAGTTCAAAGTCGGCATAACTTAATTTATAAGAATCAATTTCTTACCAATTTATTTGGAAAGATTTTCCAGAGAGAGAACTGTGAGAATGATGCCAATCAAAGTAGCCACATAACAATGACGTAGGAAACCTTTTCATTTTAGAATAATGAAAGCATGCAAGGAACTGTATTTGCACAAAAAATGGTGGACTTACAACTCATAATAGTAAACTCACAATTAGTTGTAAATTACAATCTTGCAAACCACTAGGAAAGTTTAAAAAGTTAGTAGTGTTTCATAACTTATATTCACACGATTATGAACTATTTGGCATAACTGGTAATATGGCAGCAGCCTCATACTGTAAAATCAGTGTTCAGAACATTTAGTGTTTCTCACGTTTGACGTAAATAAGATTCATGCCAACGGTTTATGAAAGAGTATTAGCAAAAAGACAAAACTTAAAAAGCAGATGGAAGATGAAGAATGCATTTGACGATTGCAAAAACGAAAGACAAATATAGTTCTATAGAGTATACTAAATACAATATAATTTCCCTGGATATTTTTAATCTAATTTGAATAATTTTTCTATTTGGAAAATTCAATAGTTTAAATACTGATATGCTTAAGCAATCAACATTTTCTTCCCTCCAGTTTTGACTACCTTATAAATGGTTAATTTTATATTACTATTAAGGAAAAACTTAAAATTAGACCTAGAGGAAATAGCAAATATTTTGAGTTAATGATGAGTTAATAGAGTGCAGCAGAAGTCGGAAAATTGAAATTCTTCTCTAAGTTATAAAAATAGTAAGAATTAAGCCTACATGTGGGATTGAAGGATTTTTTTTGTAAAATAATCATATAGGCCTATACCTAAAACCAAAGCTAGCTTATACAAAAAAAGGGGGTTATGTCTCAAGTAATAGTGAATTAAGCCTAATGGGCTGGAAAACCCATCCAGTCTACCAACTAAAATGACCTGCAAGTACAACTAAAAAAAGTGGAATACTAATATGAATATCATCATTGAATATTGTAATGTCGCTGCTAATGAAGACAATAGAGCCGTTACAATAGAGCCGTTAGAGTGTGAACACGTTTTTATCATATTTAGCATGTTTTGTCATTATCTACTAGCCGTTAGGCTCATGCATACTTGGTATATTTAATACTAGCCGTTATGCTCATACATATTTGGTATATTTTGTACTAGCCGTTGGGCTCATAGCACTATATATATGTGCACTTTGTATCTTGTTTTGCATCAATAAAAATTGCAATTGTTCCTCTCTAATAACTCTCCTCCTCATCCCTTAATATGGTATCAGAGCCAAATTGCCGAAAGGCTTAATTATCAAGCAGAAAGTTGTTTTTGTTTTATGGCCAACAACAATGAAGTAACCTCCGCTGTTTCAGGAAGCTTGAGGTACAGTGCTCCACCTAACCATCATGACCTGATTAAACCAAAAAGCCAAATTATCACCACATCTCTAGACGAAGACAATTACATTCTATGGAAATATCAAGTAGAGATCGCTTTAAGAGGGTATGATTTACTGCAGTACATTAATGGGACAATAAAAGTCCCACCAGTGACGATAACCAATTCGGAAGGAGAAATTGTGCCTAACACAGACTACACAAAGTTTCAAAAACAAGACAGCCGCCTCTCCTCATGGCTCCTATCGTCAGTAAGTTCGAATTTATTATCACAAATAGTTGGATGTAGCACGTCTTATGAAATATGGAAAACAGTTGAACAAATTTTCAGTTCACAATCAGCTGCTAGAATCATGCAATATAGAAGGGAATTACAAAATTCTAGAAAAAAGGAGGCAAGCATGAAAGAATACTTAGGAAAAATTAAAAATCTGTGTGACAAGCTAAATGCTGTTGGTCATAAGATCACCGACAATGAGCAAATCCTATTTATTATTGGTGGATTAGATGAAGAATATGAATCTCTAGTAACTGTGTTAGCCACACAACAAGCTTTACCTGATTTACAGTTCGTTCGATCAGCACTCCTTGCTCATGAAGGCAGAATTGACCAAAGAAAAACAACACAAAATAAGTTCTCTGCCAATTATACCACAGTCAGAAATAAGAAGATACAACGAGATAACAACAACTATCGTGTGAAATGTCAAATATGCCAAAAGTTTGGTCACATGGCGAACAAATGTTACTTCAGGTATAATTTAGACATAGGTTGACAACAGGCAAGACAAAATTATCTTTCACAAAGAAGAGCACAAGCAAATATGGCAACAACAGGGAATTCAACTCAAAATAATAATAACGCAAACCGAAGACATAATGCTGCAGATGATGATGAAGTAAAAAATGAAGACAATGACTTCGAAGAATGGTACCCTGACTCAGGAGCGACTCACCACATAACTAGCAATCTTCAAAATTTAAACATTGGGAGCAGAAATTACTCAGGTATGAGAAATTTGCATATGGGTAATGGTAGTACTGCTAGTATCACACACATAGGCAAAGGGACTATCTTTGGGAAAAGACAACTCAAATTAAACAATCTTCTTAGGGTACCTACGATTAATAAAAATTTGTTAAGTGTATCAAAATTTGCCAACGACAATAATGTTTACTTTGAATTTCATCCTAAGTTTTGTTTAGTTAAAGATTCCCTAAATCATGAAATATTACTTCGAGGTAACCTATACGATGGTTTATACAAATTCAAGACTGCAAACTCAAGTGGAGAATTCTGGTATAATAATGTAGATGCTAGTAGTGACAATGACTGTATTAGGAATAGTTGCAATAATGTTGATTATGACAATAATAGCGATGAATGTAACGTGATTAATTCTTGGCATATAAAATTAGGACATCCTAATCTGGAAACTGTTAAGACTGTTCTGCGTAATAATAACATTCATTATAAAAATGTACCTATCAAACACACATGCACGCACTGCCAACTCGGCAAGAGCCACAAGCTCCCTTTTAGTGATTCTGAAACCAGCTATAATGAGCCACTGGAACTTATAGCCGCTGACTTGTGGGGACCCGCGCCTCTAAATTCATATCAGGGACACAGGTATTATCTTTCTTTTATGGATGCTTATTCTAGATATACTTGGATATACATGCTGAAAACTAAATCAGAAGCTTGCAATACAGTTATGCAATTTATAACTCATGTCGAAAAACAAATGAACAGTATTGTTAAGGTTATTCAGACAGATGGGGGAGCTGAGTTTAAACCTCTAACTAATTACTTTCTCAAAAGAGGGATCAAACATAGATTAACTTGCCCGCATACGTCCGAACAAAACGGTTTAGTCGAAAGAAAACATCGACACATAGTAGAGACTGGTCTAACTTTGTTATCACAAAGCTCATTACCCATGAAATATTGGAATGAAGCTTTCTACACATCTGTATTCCTCATTAACAAGTTGCCAACTAAAGTCTTAAACAATAAAAGCCCACATGAAATGATATACAGTGTTAGACCAGAATATGGTTTTCTGAAAGCCTATGGATGTCTATGTTTTCCATGTTTGAGAGACTATAACAATCATAAACTAAGTATGAGATCAAGCCCATGCACATTCATTGGGTATGCACAAAACCAAAAAGGTTACAAGTGCATGGACAAAAATGGAAAAATATGTATTTCTAGACATGTGATATTTGATGAAAACAAGTTTCCTTATGCAGAAAAGCAAATCGGCAAAAAGGATGGGGAACAAAGCATAAACAATAACATACGGTTCAAGCCATTCATTACTGAACCACCTTCAATCGATAGAAATGAAGAGCAACAACGCACAAGCAATTTAAACACCCAGGAAGAAACTATGGATCAAACAAACGAGCAAACCAATGAGATACACAATGACTCAGAAGATACAAACATACATCAAAACATGCAGCATAGTGAAGATACAGAAAACAACAACAATGTTGACAATACCAGCAACAATGATACACAGCAGCAAACACCACCGCAATCAACTGGACATCACATGATCACCAGGTCAAAGAGAGGCATCTTCAAACCCAAAGTATATAATATTTCCGCCAATGAGATCGAACCATTGAATTTCACTCAGGCTATAAGATCAAACAAAAGGAAGGAGGCAATGGACACTGAATATAAAGCTCTCATAAAAAACAACACTTGGAGCTTAGTGACTCAACCAAAACACAAAAATGTGATTGGTTGTAGGTGGACATACAAAATAAAAAGAAAAGAAGATGGATCTATTGACAAATACAAGGCCAGACTGGTTGCAAAAGGTTACGCGCAACAATTTGGTTTTGATTTCAATGAAACTTTTTCTCCAGTCATAAAACCCACAACCATCAGAATTATACTGACCATTGCTCTAAATAAAGGGTGGAATGTGAGGCAACTGGACGTCAACAATGCTTTTTTGAATGGGGAATTGACTGAAGAGGTATACATGCAACAGCCTGAAGGATATGGTACTGGTGATAAAGTATGCAAACTACACAAAGCAATATATGGCTTAAAACAAGCTTCGAGAGCTTGGTATTAAAAGCTAAAGTCAACTTTGTCTAACATGGGTTTCTCACAAGTTAAATCGGACAATTCTCTATATATGAAGAAGGGCATACGTGGAACTGTGTTCATTCTAGTATACGTTGATGACATGCTAATAACAGGAGACAACAACGAAGAAATAAACAGAATCGTTCACAAGCTGGATCAAAATTTCACCATTAAAGACTTGGGGGAACTAAAATATTTTCTTGGAATACAAGTGATTAGGAAAAACAATGGTGAATTAATATTATCCCAACAAAATTATATCACTGAAATACTGCAAAGGGCAAATATGCACAAGGCAAACTCATTACCTACGCCTATGATTAGTAACCTAAGACTATCTAAGCATAAAGGAGAAGCTATCGACAATGCCAAACAATATAGAAGCATAATAGGAGCGTTACAATACGCAACTATTACTCGACCAGACATATGCTACAGCGTCAATAAACTCAGTCAATACATGCAGAACCCTTTATCAGAACATTGGACGACATTAAAGAGAGTGTTACGATACTTACAAGGCACAAAACATTACGGCATACGCCTAAATTTAGAAAAGGAACTTAACCCACAGTGCTTTAGCGATGCCGATTGGGCCAACGATATTGACGATCGAAAGTCTGTCTCAGGATACTGCGTTTACCTCGGTTCCAATATCATTTCCTGGTGTACGAAGAAACAACATACCACATCAAGATCTAGCACAGAAGCTGAGTACCGTGCACTGGCAAGCGCTACAGCCGAAATCATGTGGATAGAATCACTGATGGAGGAGCTTGGTTGTAACGACCCAGAAAATCTGAACCAATTAAAAAAATTTAAATTGGCTAAAACAATGGATTTTAAATATTTAAAATAAATATTTTAAATAATGGCAATGAAAACTGAGTTGAATCGACAATTGAAAACGAATATAATTAATTATAATTATAAACAAGGCCTGAAATGGCGCTGTAGTTTCAAAAATTGAATTCAAACTTTGTCGGACTGTACCGGGTGCAAAATAAAACGGATTTTAGTGAAACCAGAAATATTTAAATCTGTTAGTGAATACCTTTCTAGCGAATCTGAAAATTCGATTTTTCATAGCGGAAAGCAAAAGTTATGGCCGAATGAATTTTCAGAACGGTCGCTATGGAATTTATATAGCCCATGAAAATGGCCATTTTGCATACGACCTCAGAATTTAACGAAACCACTTTTGTTGGATCCAGGATGTGAAGTTATTGCTAGGTTTCAAATTTCATAATTTTTGAAGCTAGTATGTGAGCGTGGCAAAGGAAAACGTATTTTGGCCAATTACAGTTAAATTGGATCGACCAAAAATGGGCCTTTTTGCAAACGGTCTCAGAATTCGACGAAACTAGTTTTGTTGGGACCGTATCGTCAAAACATAGCTAGATTTATTTTTCTGGAATTTTTCGAATCTGTTTGTGGCCCTGGCAAATTGAAATGTACGTTCAAATTAAATATTGAATGTTTTATATTTTGATTTGAATGGAAACTGACTGAAACAGTCGAATGGGCCTACGAAACATATCCCATTGTGTTCGGAATGGGGGTAAAACGCTAGGGACGATAGTCGTTGGGCTTGGATTGGTGTTCGTGGGTGGCAAGGGGTATTTTCGGATTTTAAAACTTTATAAATAAAAAATAAAAAAAATAAAAAAATCCCATTAGCCCACATCAGCCCCCCCTCCCCCCCCCCCCTCGGTTTCTCTCTCCCCGAAACGACCTAATGGCGGAAAACTTCCCCGACATGTCCCCTCAATCGCCGCCGCTACAAGCCACCAGAGCCGCCGCCACCACCTCCAGTCGAAGCGCCTCCCTCCCCCCTTCAAATCCGACCTGGCCCCACCCTCTCTCCCTCCGCCTACCTCGAGAACGAAGCCCGCAAAGTCCACGACTTTGTCACCGTCGTTCTCCGCCGTCTGACCACCGGAATTGCCGCCACCACCACGCGCTGGAAGCTGCTTCGTAGCTCTTCGACGCTACGTGACCAGATCTGAACAAAGTACAACGGATTGGCGGCAAGATCAAAAACTAGATTTGAATAAAACTGAGGTATAATGACTGTTTTTATTTTAAACTGATTTCGACAGTTTTAAAGTGTTGCAAAATTTGAAAAATCATATCTTTTTCATTCGTTAACGAAATTCGATGAAACAGGAAACATCGTGACCATGTGGACGCCTTCTACATTTTAGAAGAGACCGCGTATTTTTCCGAGCCTTCTGCTATTTTTGGTGGAGTGGAACCCAATGTGAGATTTCTAATTTAAAAACAATATGGAAAACGACGATGTATAAATTATATAGTCGATGTATGAGTTATATAAGCGTTGTACACCTCATGTATAAGCATTGTATAAGTTGTACGTTCGATGTATAAGTTGTATATGCGTTGTAAAAATTATATATGTGTTGAATGGATTTCTCATACCAGTCCCCCGACTGACTCGTAGTTTGTTTCACTCTCAAACTCGGGTGCCCCTCTTTCTGCACGGGCAGCCTTGTATTCAGGTTTAGCTGGTTATTTCTGGATAGCTGGAGCTGAAGATGGATTCTATCATTTATCTCTTTTTATGCTGTTCAGCTCCTATTGCACATATTTTGTTTGTTTCCCGCTGTAGACATTTATGTATAGCTGAACTGTATTTGTACTAAGTAAGATCCTGTATACTGTGTAACTCTGATGATTACTTTTATCCAGTATATTCTATTGTTCAATATCTGGTGTATGTATTTATTTCTGTTCTGCTATTATCTGTTTCTGTGTTATATTCCAAAGATAACCCTTGTCTCCGTCAGTACGGGATTTCGGGTCGTCTCATTGGTTTCACTCCAAGACGAAAGCCGGTCATTTGGTGCGATAATAAGAGCACGGTATCTTTATCTCTAAACCCTATTCAACATTCAAGGACGAAACATCTTGAAATTGATCTCCGCTTTGTGAGAGAAAGAACGCAATCAGGAAGACTTGCAATATGTCATGTGCCCGCATACTATCCGAGAGCAGATGCTCTCACAAAGGCCCTTTCGACCAAAAATTTTATCAGAATGAGAGAGGAACTTCGCGTTATCAGTGCAGTCGGAAGCCAGAATGAGCAAGGAAACCCCAGTTCGAACTGAGGGGGCATAATGAAGACAATAGAGCCGTTAGAGTGTGAACACGTTTTTATCATATTTAGCATGCTTTGTCATTATCTACTAGCCGTTAGGCTCATGCATACTTGGTATATTTAATACTAGCCGTTATGCTCATACATATTTGGTATATTTTGTACTAGCCGCTGGGCTCATAGCACTATATATATGTGCACTTTGTATCATGTTTTGCATCAATAAAAATTGCAATTGTTCCTCTCTAATAACTCTCCTCCTCATCCCTTAATAGCTGCGAAGCACAACACATGATGCGACCATTAGAGGCTTATATGCACCTCAAGCTAGGTTCATGCAATTTACTTTTAAGGTGTTGAGCTGATAAATAACATAGAAAAAATGGAAGAAACCTTATACCATCAAGAAATTTATACATTTATTTAAACATATTAATACATTTAGGTCTATATCGTAGGTTCAAATATGAAGTTTTCCATTAGCACCTCAAAAATGTTTACTGAAAACACAGGAAAATGATGATTAAAATAATACAAAGAAATAAATTTCCATAAATCAGTTTACATGAGAAAGAGAGAAAAAATGATACTAATTTAGTTTCCTTAATAATTTGCACTTGTCTGTTATCATCGTCATCGTTATCATTATTATTCATAATTTTGGCAGTGTAATCATTTTCAATTTCCAAGCTATTGCAGAGACACTTTGCCTTACATATTAACAATCTACATTTGTAATTCTACAAAAAGAACAAAGTGATAGTTAATAAAGGTTGATCCGAGAAAACTATTTTGATTCAGTTGTTAAAAATAGACACACGTGAAATAGATGAAGAGTTAACAGTGGTTTCCAGGTACTATCCGATTTCTATATCCAATTCCTTAAATAATTTGCACTTGTCTGTTATCATCGTTATCATTATTATTCATAATTTTGGCAGTGTATTCATTTTCAAATTCCAAGTTATTGTAGAGACACTTTGCCTCACATATTAGCAATCTACATTTGTAATTCTACAAAAAGAACAAAGTGAGAGTTAATAAAGGTTGATCCGAGAAAACTATTTCAATTCAGTTGTTAAAAATAGACGCACGTGAAATAAATGAAGAGTTAACAATGGTTTCCAGGTACTATCCGATTTCTATATCCAATTCCTTAAAACCGTACTATGTAGTGAATATAACATATATCATATTCTATCAATGTAGAAACTAATATAAATACAAATCAACATTCAGACAAAAATATATCAGTAATGTTATGTGTACAGTGAGTCTTTGCACACTGAAAATAATACTTTAAAAGAAAAAACTTATCTTTTTAAATAGTTTAACTTCTGCCAAAAAGATATAATAGTTGAAAGTAAAAACCTTTAGGACTTTTTTTTTACAGCTCTTAATATTTGAAAAAACATTATCCCATAAGAAATATATTAAAAATATTAGAGATTGAGGTTTACATATTTCACAGCTCATAGTAAAAATTATAAGTTCCCTAGTGGAAAAGGTCAGGCTCGACTAATCACTGAATTCTATCACATAGTTGGACCAACTTTTTTCCTATGCTAACTATATTATAATAACATATTATATTGTAATATGCACTCACTTACAAAATCCGCAGGCTACATGACGGAATCAGGCTGAGCAAATGAGGGAAAGAGATCGGAAAAGAGTAATGGAGAAAGGCGGAGAACAACCAAGCTTCCCCTGAAGAACAGCCTTCGCTTTGATGACAATCTGCGACCATCAACGATCCACCTGAGGTTTAATTTGATGCAGCCCAACTTGAAAAGGATTAGGTGAAACGTGTGTGCAAGAAGGAACTAAAACATGAGATAGATTGTGAAATTCAAGATCTCGATTTGATAAATTCATAAATTAGGGTTAGCTATGGAAACAGTAATACTTACTATCACTTTGTATCTATGATTCCGAACTTCAGAAATGAAAACCCAAAGAAGACTACTGGTAAAAAAATAGCAGTGAATAATTAGAAAGACGTAGATATCTATAGACTATTTCTTCCTGGAATGAAGAAAATAAGCCGGGTTCCTTGAAACATTAGTGAAACCAACGTAGAGAAGCGAGAATATAAAAGAATGCAACTATTCGTGCCTGTGTGAGCTTTATAATAATATAATAACAGTATAGATAGATAGACATGTGATATTTTAATTCAATACAAATATCTTGAGAGTTTTAAATTAAATAGAGGGAATTGAGAGAATCCAGGAGAAAACTTGAAAAGATCTTGCTTTACTATTATTGTTGTATTATTTTGATTTAATAAAAGTATCTTTAGAGTTTAAAGGAGAATTGAGAAAATTGAGAGAATTAAGGAGAATTCAGAGAATTGAGAGAATCAAGGATAGAGCTAGAAGTTCTTCTGCTTTACTATTATTTAATAGATACATCGTTTGCTCAAGTAAACTCAATTTTCTCAAGTTCTATTTACGCAGTACAAATTTGAAACGTGTACCAAAGATTCAAATACTTATTATTTTCAAATGTCTAATATTTTCATTACATTTGCAAAGCAAGCCATTACATGTACAAAATTGAAGCCAGCTGGCTTTCAAAATATAACTTGAGCTATACCATGAGAAATTTAGAAATCATAATATAAGGATAATCTTTAACATCTCAAATTTTGGGACTAAGCTGTTAAACTTTGGTGGCATAATAATACAACCAAAGGTAATTTAAGAGTACAAAGAGGACATTATTGTCAAATAATTGATAATCACATACTGTAAGTTTTAGTATGAGCCCTCTATGTAAATTGCATATGAATACAATTGGGTTGCTCCAATATAAATTACCAAATTTGTCATACATGATTTCCTAGTAAATTTCAAGGATTGGCTTTATTAGTCAAAATCAATAGTTTGAAAGATGGTACTACAACATTATGTTAGATCGAGGAAGTTCAAAATTCATGTGAACAATTACTTTTTTTTTAACGATCAAAGTAAAAATCTAAACTATACAACTAGAATATTGCTACAATACCCGAAAAATATACCATCCGAAACAACAAAAAACAAACCTAAATGTGGACATGTGGAGATGCATAATTTATCCAAAAGCTGAACTGATTTTCAGTGTAACCTAAATATCATTATTCCCTAATTTCTGACCACATCCATACGTAAACCTTGATAAAGTAAAATTTCTATGGATCTTCCTCCTTGAGACTGCCGACATGAAATAGATTGGTTATCGGCCTCTGGTTCACCGTTTACCATTTAATATAGCCTTCTCTACTATGTTGAAATAGGCGATTCTTCTAAAATGAAGGAATATAATTATAATTTTTATTTGTACATGGTGTTAATTATCTTTTGATTATACAACTTTGTTATGTTGGGAGAGTTCGGTGTTTGAAGGAAAAAACAGTATACTAATATCTTCGTTTTATCCACTTCCCTTTTCCTGCAATTCAAAGGCTTATATATTCTGAAATTCATATCACTATCAAATTGGATTCTTTAGACTACTAAATCCTAGGCAAAGATTTTGATGCTCATGATAGATTAAGCAATCGTAGTTGTTGGATTCTAGCAGAAGTAAAAGAAAAATATAAAATTCAATTAAAGGCTATAACATAAAACACAAACTATTTAATTATTGTGGAAATTAGATCAAAGGACAATTTCGTAGAAAAAAGGTATTTTCTTTAATATTTTTAGGTTATACTGCAAATGATGAATTCATTTAACTTTTTTTTGGTGAATTGTACTTAAAACTAATTTTTCAAAAGTAATGTCCTTAAAACTAACCATCCTGAACAAATAAGCCTGTTAAGTGAAAAATCCCCTTAATTATTTTATGAATAATGTTAGGCTATTGATTACAAATTCTTAAGCTAAGTTTTCCAGATTTTTTTTTTGATTCTAACCTCTTTCAGTTTCTTTGATGTATTACAAATTCTTAAAATTATATTAAGTGAAAGATAGGCTGAAGGAAAATGTAATAATCCACAACGTGTACAGAACATAAATTGTCTTGTATAAGAGATACAACATCTATTTAAAATAGTTTATTGAAATTGTTGAAGTGGTTGTCATTTTATTACAAAATTGTAAGCAAAGAAGGGATAGTTGTGAAAAGGTATATGGGGCCTGAACGGTGCTTTCTTACTACTTTCTTTGCAAATGAGTTTTAATCATTGCCTGATATTATTGCTGGTAAAGTTAAAATAATTCATAACTTGAGAAACTTCTTTGATGCATATTTTTTTCCTTGGGATTTTTCGCTTATGGTCTTGAAATCAAATATTACTTATTCTTATCTTTATGTATCATTTATACATTTGTAGCAGTTACATCGTAGTCATCAAATATATATTTTTCATTCACAATCCATCATACTAACCACAAATTTGGTTCACATTTCCTTAAATTTTGTAATACGAATAATTTTTAGGGTTATTTTGTTGGATGCTCATTGCACAATATATTATGTAATCGGTATCAAGATTGTTTATAGCAGTAAAGTATACCCTGTATTATTTCTGTTTATACATGATTTACCGCCATTTTTTTCACACACTCACACGCCCTCTCCTGTAATTCCGACCACACATATTAGTTAGGGAATTCCCAACCCAAGATTGAGTTGGGAACTAACCGAACCCCAACAGGGGGTCGGTTGGAACCCAGGGGTTGCTTTGGCAACCCCTAATATTGTCAAAGCAACCATTCGGTTACTTTGCAACCTTCCCTTAGCCGACTTAATAAAAGCCAGCTAAGGTAAGGCAATGGTCAAAAATTGACCGTTACCATCAGCCGGCTTTATAAAAGTCGGCTAAGACATTCTACGGTCTGGATTTAACTCCAAACAATCACGTGGATTACAAACTAATGACCTTGGATTGTAATCCATGTGCAACCCTTAGCTGGCTTTAAGAAAGTCGACTAAGGGTAACACGGCAACCTTCATTGGGTTTGTTGTGTTTCGCACATTGGGGGTGAGTTAGATGTCAACCCACCGAATAAGACAACCAACCCAACCGCCGTTGGGAACACTCTTAGTCTTTGCACTTTCATTGACTTTTCCCTTTGATTGATTTTACAGTTTTGACTAATCCAGAGTCTTCATATTGATTCACGTTTGTTTCAAACGGACTGATTGTGAAAGGGACAATAAATTATGGGTTCAGTTCTTTTCAGTTTCAGTATACATGCTTACGATCATGGGAAATTGTACATGTACCTTCAATGTCTAGCCATGAAAGGTGACCTCACTTTGGGTTGGATTTTTGACACATGTGTACTCCAACCATATTATTTGTTTTTTGCTAACAACGTGATATTTTTTTCTTATTTAAATATATTGCTTTATTTTATTTTTTTTAATAATTTCCCTAGTTTGCTTCAAGTAATATTGCATCATACTTCATTTGCACTTACACGAATGGGAATCTAAGTTGCATAAGAGCATTTACTCCACTGTGATAGATGAAAGTTATTCTTATTGCGTGAATTTGAACAAATTTGAACGTTGAATTGATGTAATATTTATAATCAGATGTAAATCTGTATTGAACTGATACAGATAAATGTAAATGAGATAGAACTTTTGTATTATTTCAGAATGAAATGATTTCATGAATACAAGTCTATTTATACAGATCAATGCAAGAAGTTGGGCTATACATACAGGCCCAAAAATAAATAAATGTGAAGAACATAACTAAGAAGTGTAAACACATTACATTACATATCAATAGACTATATCAACAGACCATTTCTCTAATACCCCCTCTTAATTCGATACTAGGGTTATCCATTGCCGACATTAGGGTTTTAGACATGGTTCCAAATTCCAATTAATACGAGGTTTTGATCTTTCAACAACCTTCATTATTGCCAGATCTGACTACCCTTGAGTTCCAGAGAGCATTCGATCGAGATTGAGGCTCGATCAAAGTCGTGTTTGAAGCATAGCTTTAATTGTAGCAGATTCGATTGAACTGGTTGAAGTCTCTGCTGAATCCAAGTTTGGTATGACTTTATCTTGCTTGCTGGTATATTTGCTTGAGGCTTTTGCTAAATTTGTGCTTTTGTCATGTCGAAGCTCTAGTATAAATTCTACCTTTAAATCTGTTCTTTACCTTTGAAAATTTGTGTAAGATAATACCTTTGTAAGAATGTCAGCTCTTTGATAGTATGAAGGAATGATTAACTAGTAGATTCCCTTTCACTACTTGTTCTCGAACAAAATATAAGTCAATTTCAATATATATTGTTCAAGATTGTAATATTAGATCTGCTGTCATATATACAATACTTTGATTATCACACCACAATATTGGTTTGTCATGAATATTGATCTGCAATTCCTTTAAAAGTGATTTTAACCACATTAGTTCTGCAGTAGCATTTGCCACACTTCTATACTCAGCTTCAGTACTTGATTTTGAAATTGTTGCTTTCTTTTTTGAACTCCATGAAATCAGATTATCACCCACGTATATGTAGTATCCTAGTACATATTTTTTGTCATCAGGATCACTGGCCCAATCAGCATCGCTATATCCAATTAAGCTGAATTTTTCTTTTCTTTAGATGTAGTCCATAACTCAGAGTGCCTTTGAGATATATTAGTATCCTTTTGATGCCTTTCCAGTGAGTATTAAGAGGTTTCTGGATGAATTGAGATAATTTATTAACACTAAATACAATATCTGGTCTAGTAAGAGTAGCATATTTTGATGCCCTAATAATGCTTCTATATTGTTTGAAATTAAGTACGGTTTCTTCTTGTTTTTGGAGTAGCTCTGACTGCTTATCATGGGAGTAGGCTGAGAATTAGCATCAATCAATTTTTCTTTGGTAAGAATTTCACTTATGTATTTCTTCTGATTGAGAAACAATTCATTTCCAGAACTGTTTAGAACTTTGATTTCCAGAAAATAATTCAAGCAAAGAAGATCTTTTATAGAAAAATGTTGATTCGGGAAATGTAGCAAGTCGTTAGTCTGCCTCTCATCACCTGTAATTATGAAATCATCAACATAGACTAGAATATACATGGATAATGTATTCGTAATTTTTGTAAACAATGATTTACTGGATTTGGTAAACTGAAATCCTACTTAACTAAAATTGAATTCAGTTTATCAAATCATACCCTTGGTGCCTGCTTAAGGCTATATAATACCTTTTTGAGTTTACACACAAGATTTTTATTTTGTTCATAACCTTGTGGTTGAATCATATAAATTTCTTCTTGCAAGTCACCATTCAAGAATGCATTGTTCACATCTAATTGCCTTATATGCCAGTTTTTGTATAAAGCAACAATAAGAACCATCCTAATAGTAGTGGGTTTAATAACAGGAGAAAAAGTTCTAGTAAAATCAAACTCATATTCTTGACTAAACCTTTTGGCAACTAGTCTTGCCTTGTATTTATTGATTGACCCATCTGGGTTTTTCTTCAACCTATAAACCCATTTGCACTTCATAATATTTTTATTGCCTGGAGGTGAAACAAGTTCCCAGGTGTTTTTTTGACAAGTGCAGTAAAACTCTTCATCCACAGAAATTCTCCAGTTTTTATCTTTTACAACTTGATCAAATTTTCTGGTTCACTTGAAACTAAAATAGTGGTGTATATTTTTGGTTTAAATTTACCGCTTTTAGATCTTGTGATCATAGGATGTCCAAAATTACTCTGATTTCTGCCTTGAGGTAATTCACATGTATTGTCTTGATCTTCATCTTCTATATTTATTGAACCTTCATGTTGATCATTTGAGATTGTAGAATGATTATGTTGATCATTTGAATTTGCAAGGAGCTGGTCTGAATGACCGAATGACTGATAAGAGTCACGGCCTGGTCTTGATGACGTTATCAGTTCTAGCTTCTCTCATGACTTCAGAGTATGTAGGCAAGTTTGGTATGGATTTTTGTGGATTATAAACTTTACCTGTAGTTTTAATATATGGTCTTTTGAATGGAAAAATGTATTCATTGAACACAACATTTCTGCTGATAATGATTTTACCAAAATCACCTAAACTCTTATATCCCTTTTGGTTGGTTGCATAACCAATAAAAGTACAAGATTTTGATTTGAAAGTCAATTTGTTTCTATTGAATGGTCTAATGCAAGGAAAATATAAACAACCAAATGTTTTTTACATTTTGTAATCAGGCTTGTTCCCATATAATTTTTTATAAGGACTTAAGTCATTTAACACTCTTGTTGGTAACTTGTTTATCAAATGAACAACAGTGTTAAATGAATCAGGCCAAAATTTCAATGGCATTGATGCTTGAACAATTAAGGACAAGCCAAATTCAACAATATGTCAATGTTTTCTTTCAGCTGGACCCTTTTGCTCTTAAGTGTAAGGGAAACTAGTTCTATGAATAATACCTTTTTTAGAAAAGAAATTGTTGAGAGTTTTATACTTAGTACCTCCATCAGTTTGTATAATTTTAAATTTGTAGTTAGTTTGATTTTCTTTTATATTTACAAACTAAATAACTGCATTATAAATATCAGATTTATTTTAAAGAAAATAAATCCAAGTATATCTTGTAAAAGAATCAACAAAAGATGCATAATACTTGTATCCATAATCTGAAGTTATAGGTGCATGACCCATAAATTGGATGCAACTAATTCAAGTGGTTTGGTATAAATAGTTTGAGAGTGAGTAAATGGCAATTTATGACTCTTTCCTAACAAACAATAAGGACACACATATGGTGATGCACATTCATCAATGGGAATATTATTTTCTAATAATATTTTTCTAACAATTTTCTCATTGGAATGTCCAAATTTGTTATGCCCGTGATAAAAAATACTACTAGTTTTATACATTTCTGTTATTACAGAATTATTACAGAATTTTTTTTATATTCGGCATGCATATTAATAACAGAATTAAACTTGTAAAGTCCTTTAGCAGCATCACCCTGCAAAAGAGTTTCTTTAGTCAGTATATTTTTTACTAGACGGTACTTGGGATAAAATTCAAAAAAGACATTGTTATCACTGACAAACTAAGAAACACTCATAAGATTCTTGTTAATATTTGGAACCCTTAAAAGATTATTCAAGTAATAATAATCTTTTAATCTTTTGCCTTTGATCTGTGCCTTATGTAAAATACTTACGCATTTACCATCACTTAAGCATATAAGTTGATAACCTATATGCTCCCTATTGCCAAGGTTTAGGTTGTTAAGATTGCTAGTAATATGATTTATAAATCTGAATACAAAGCATTGTAATTAATGTGATTTATTCTGGCAGTCTCACTTAGTTGACAGTTGTTGATGGAACTTTGTTTTTCTGCACTGTTCTGCACTTAAACTAGATTAGCATTAGTATTAGCATTCTTTTGATTTACAGAATTCTGACTAGGCATGTAACTTTGATTAAATCTGAAATAACATTTTACAGCAGTATGTCCTAACTTCTCACATATCTGACACTTGGGTCTGGTGTTGTTATTCCACCGACCTCTACCCCTTCCTCTATTGGAATATCGACCCCTTTGATTGTTTGACATGTTCTCTATTTGCTTGCAATATTGTTGTTTTTAACATTTACGGTAAGTGAAACACCCCACCCTCCATTAAGGTCACTCACAAAGGGAATTCCTTAACTTTGGTGGAGGTTTGTGAGTAAAAGTCACAGATAAAACACAAGACAGATATAAACACATATATATAAGTAGCGGAAAACAACAGACTTTTTATTTCATAAATATGTGTTCATACAAAACATTTCCATAACTGCCACATAATAACTTCCAAAACATTGCATCATCATTTTTGTCTTGGTTATTAAATAAATAAGCATAAAAACATAATTAAAATTGCATAATCCCCATAGAGTGTGTCCAACAGCCATAGCCAAGGAAAGAGAGTCCAAACCGTACATCTACTATCTTAAAGCTTGCAAAGAATCTGACTAAACTGGGTTCTTTCCTCCCTGTGGACCTAGGGGGCACAGAAGAAAAGAAGACGAAAGAAAATAGGGTCTGACATAAAGCCTGGTAAGTCTAGTGACTCTTCAGTATGAGAATAAGAAAAAGGACATGATAAGTATAAACTGGAAATAAGAAAGTATCGTAATCTAAGGTAAGGCAGTATGAATCGAATATACTATCGCACCCCACACTAAATCTCTGCACCTACTTGTATTTTCTCAACTTGCACCCCATGATCGGGTGAAGTGATCCCCTTTCTAAAGATCGGCTCCTACTCGCATAATCATCTGTGTCTTATGGCTCCCAAAGATTGTAGATACCTATTCTGGTCCCACCATGGGGTATATCAAGTCCCATGGTGGCGGCCCGATACAATCCTTAGAATGCATAGGTTATACTACTGGTGCCCCCAGTGCCCTGTTTGTCTACTTCAAAGTGTGTGCATGCCCACACTTCGTTAGAACCCACACTGTTGCACCCACCGCTGTCGCTTTTGACAGCTTACAATCAGCCCAGTAATCATGCCCCACCCTGCCTAATTTCAGGGTACCATGATACCTAATTGGGTTACTGCTGAAATGGGTCCCCGTTACTACGGTTTTCTAGTCAAACATGTTAAGTGTCTGTATTTACCTAACCCCACCCATCTGTTTAATTAACATGTTGAATTGGTTAAGTGTTTTAGTTAACTTAACCCTACCATCCTGGCTGTCTGTCCTTAGTTTTTTTTTAAAAGCACCGACCACTCACATTAGACAGGTATTGTTACGGTTACTGGATGTGCCGGTCGGTTCCGGGCAGATTTACACCGTAATTCAGTCTAACCTCGAGTCCTTATTGGGCTCAATGCTTAACCACCCACATTGGATAGGTATTGTTGTGACTACTGGACAGCCGGTCGGGTCCGGGAAGGTTTACATCACAACTCAATCCAACCTCGTGTTAAGCATACTCGTATTTTCTAAATTTACATATTTGTCTTTATTACTTATTATATGTAAATTTGTCAACAATTAAATGTTGTGGCCCACATTCCAAGTTTAACCTTTTTGGTATAAGAATTTATACCATTCAAGTGCCACCAATTTTGGCATATGACAAACATGCCAATTTCATATATTTTTACCATTTATGTCAAGTTACCAATTTTCCCAACGTTACCCCATCTAAATATTAGGCTAACACTCTTAGCCTAATTTTTGTTCGCATGGTTTTTAACATACAATATTAGGCTAAAAACTTAGCCTAATTTAGCGCACAAAAAATTGGCATAAGGGAATTCATAAACATAAACATGACATAGGTGTAAACTTGGCATTCTTAGCTAGTCAATATGAACATCATAGGTGTGAGCTTGCAAAATAGTCAATATGAATATCATAGGTGTGGACTTGCAACATAGGCTAAATCAATTTGTATACATGTGAACTTGCATTGAAATAGGGGTCTAACCAATTTGGTGTCACATGAATTAACATATGATTTAGACAACATAAACCTAAAAATGTTTAGATCTAGGCATAATATCGAACATTACTAGCATATGACAAGAATATAACATGTCTAAAAAGTATGTATAATTTCATCGCATGTGTGAACTAGATCTAAATCATGTTTACTACTATAACATGAAACATGTATTAAGTGGATCTTGGCATGGATCCAATTAGAAACTTGCAACTTTTATATAAACATAGTAACATGTATATGAGCATAATCATTTAGGCATTGTGGTTTTAGCATGTATACATGAGATCTTAATCATATACAACCTATATAATCACATAAACATATAGGTGTCAATTACAACATGAACTATACAACTTGCATGTGATTTTGAATGTACAATAGGATCAATATCAACTCATCTATACCACAAACATCACAATACCACAATCATTTCAATACATAGATATGAATTAACATCGTTGTTACATAATAACACAATTCCATTTCCATTTTACATCGAATCAAATCCGAACTTTTATTCACATCGGAAAAGTCACTATACTTACGACAAACGAAGGTCTTGTTTTTTGATTTCTGAATTCCGAATTTGAATTGCTTTTCTTTGGGAAGACAAACGTTGATTTGATTCTTGTTTTACTTTAATTTTGGCTCGTCACTGAGCTTTTCTACAAGTGGAGGCTCCTCTTAGTTTTCTCCCGACAGCATGGCGGCTCTATTTCTATATTATTTGTGAGAATTTAGGTTGAGTGTTGAGTTATATTTATAGAATTTCAGATTGATTTGAGCCATCAGATGATCACAGATTAATCTAGACGATTCACTTTGAGAGGAGCCAACCAAAATGCAACAAGTCAGCCCTAGTGACACAGCCAAGCCTCAGAAATCGACCAGAACCCGACCAGGCCAGCCAGGGCCAAACCAGATCGACCCTATGGTCGACCTGGTCACCCAGGTCGACCCTATGGTCGACCTGGTGCCTGGGCAGGAATTTTCCCGCCCAACCCAGTTTGGGTCCAAATTCGAAATTTGAACTAAATTTTGAAGTGTTTGAACTTTAAATTGAATTCTGAAACTTCCGGAGGTCATAACTCCTTCATACGGAGTCTGATTCCCGCAAATTCGGACTCTATCTCAAGAAGAATTCTGAGACGAACGCAATGGCGTAACCTGTTTCCCTTAATTCTTTCATTTAGAATTAATTATACTTTAATTTGTTAATTTACGGTTAACAGAAAGCTTGGTGTGTTACATTCTCCCCTCCTTAAAGGATTTCGTCCCCGAAAACTTCAAGTCTTGGAGAACGTAAGTCCTAACATCCAATCGTCCATCTACCACTACAAGAAAAATACCATATTGCAACTAGTTGTTTGCAACAGGCGCCATAAGACAATTGCAATAGATGATTTTTAGCAACAGACCGTCCGTAACAGTTGCAATAAATGAGATTTAACAACAGACATTTCTAGCCAGTTGCAAAAACATATCTTTAGCAACTGCACTTCTCTACTAGTTGCAGAAATCATATCTTTAGCAACTGCTCTTGTCTACTAGTTGCGGAAAACATATCTTTAGCAACTGCTCTTCTTTACCAGTTGCGAAAAATATGTAATTAAGATCAATATCTAGTAACTAATATGTACTTAATTTAATACGTTAAAAATTAATATTTTAGTAATTTAATATATTAGTAATTAATATTTGTCATCGTTTAATAATCAATTTACTAATTAATGAACAATTTATAATTTGTAATTAATATTTGTTAATAGAAAATTATATATAACCAAAGCATAAATAGCAATAACTTATATTCACTATTTATAATCCATGAGTATAATTATTAACAAATAATACTGTATACTGGTGGCATATGACAGTTCCAATAAACGAATTTTTAACGATCACGCTTTAGTACAAGTTGAAATACACATATTTTTAACATTTATCTTTTTGTGATAGTTGCAATAAACATATTTTTAACTTAATATTATAATTGATGAATATAGTCGATTTTTGGTATTTTTAAAAATAATTATTGTTTAATAATTTATAATTAATGCTAGTTTAATGTTTGATAACTAATATTTATTATTCAATATTAACTAGATTTATTTAATAATTTCTCTTACATGACCTTTGCAAATATTATTTCATAATAAACTTAATTTTTAGTTGATTAGAAAATGTTCAGTGTAGGAAATTTGACCGCTTCGCACCAGTAAGGCGGTAATGCAAATAAAAAGGCGGGCAACAAAAATTAGAAAGGCGGGTACTCAAAAAAATTATGACCGCGAACCAATATTTCGTGCCCCTTCACGTGTTTTCCAATTCACCTGCCTTTCCCAATTCTTCATTCTAACTCCAATTCCATGGCCTCAATTCTCTTACTCAGCTGAAACAATTCATATTAATACTAGAAAGAAATTCAACGCAAATCAAAGCTTATGCCAAGATGCTCATAACTGGTTAAAATGAGTGGCGAAAGCAGCATCAGTTGAGATGTCGACAGCGTGTTAAGCGGTTCTTGACGGTGATCGGTTCGGTTGGAGGAGTATTTTGGCTGCAACCCTTGCAAAACATGAATCAAGAGTGTAACAAAGAGCGCAGAGATCCATGGTAAAATACTGTTTATCTTGGTGACATAATCCGAAAAAAATGCCGAATGTTCTTCCTAATTTTGTCCTTCCTTTCATTTGTTTATTTCATATCAACTACTAAAATGAAGTTTTTACTAATTGTAAATGATATGAGTTCTTATTAATGTGTTATTTGAGGTTCTATCCATATCATTATGCACCCTTTGCCTCAGATCTGAAAGGATTGGGCCAATTGAAGATTAACTTTAATTTATTTGACCCGTTGCATTATTTATTTGGGCATATT
Organism: Allium sativum; assembly: GCA_030737875.1. Classification (NCBI taxonomy): domain Eukaryota; kingdom Viridiplantae; phylum Streptophyta; class Magnoliopsida; order Asparagales; family Amaryllidaceae; genus Allium; species Allium sativum. The sequence continues at coordinate 827,034,573 of CM060913.1, forward strand.
AATTGACTTTTTGTCTCATCCCATGCAATTGCAGTTCACACGCGTTACCTCTCCATTATAGAAAACTGATGAGCGATCCAAACTCGCCTATTATTGATTTCTATCCTACCGGTATGTTTAGCATTCTCGATTTTTTTTTTTTTGATGCTAATTCAATTTTGAACGCTCCAGATTTCGAGGTAGACATGAATGGGAAAAGGTTCGCCTGGCAGGTAATGTGAAAACTAATTTTCTCTCCCTAAACAGGCTTCTCTTCCAGGAATCATATGATGTAGTGTTTCTTGTACCATAAACTTGAAGGGTATTGCAAAGCTTCCTTTTATTGACAAGGGTCGTTTACTTGCTGAGATTGAAAAAGTAGAGCACACTTTAACGGTATGTCACATGATTTAGAGATATGATGTGACCATATGTATTTAGAATACCGTTTTCGATATTCTAATCTCATCTTCATTCAAACACAGGAGGAAGAAAAACATATCAGTACATTAATTTTTAGCAGTAGGTGAATACATATCAGTACATTAATTTTTAAATATACTCTAAAAGGACCCGATGGATTGGAAAACCCATGAGAGGAATTAAGTTGTTTATGTATGTTTGAACACATATGTACGTTAATTTAACCAATTACATGTGTTGATTTATTCCCAGTTCTCCTTTCGAGTTCTAATTTTATAGTCTTTCCTTTCGTTGCACTCACTGTAAATAATATCTTCCATTGGCTTGCACTATCATTTACGTTTTGCTAGTTTTATATGGGAAGTCCAACTAGTTTCTTTGACTGTATACTCGCGAAAACAAGATGCTTCTTATCTGGTTTTGCACTAGGTGATTCAAATTTCAGTGACTTTTTTTTCTGCAGTTCCAACTTAGCATTGGTTTTGGATAATGACTCTGTCTTCACTAGGATTTTCATGGAGATTGTTGATATTCATGTTATGGACAGTCTTCTTTGTAATATGTGAAGCCAAACAATAACGGATTTTTCCTGAAATTAAAGTACTTTGTTTATTTTTGCTCTTCTGTATCTATAGTTTAATTTGCAAGTTTGGTTCATGATTCTTTTCTCAAAGTTAGCATGCTGCATTATATATGTTTGACTGAAGTTGTCCTTAATTTTACAGGACTAATATTCTAGCTTATCATTTTTACTACTAGCTGTAAAACCATAATAGATAGCCAGCTTTCAGGAAGAATTCTGTATGTTACTCTGAAAACCAAGCCATTTTTTTTAAATAATGATTACCCGTGGAACTCAAAACTGAGTTAGAGCTTTTAAGAATGATAAACGACTTCACTTTATCAAACGGTGGTAAAGATTTGTACATGTTAAGCGGTGCTTTAATTTGATTTGAAACGACGTGTAGTTGTGCAACTTGTTAAGCAATCTGTTTTTGGTGAAATACAGGGAATGTATGGTTGCGGATAGAGGTTTTAGTGTCGGGAACAAAGTGATGTGAGCTGTGTGCTATTTAGCCCTGATAGAGGTTTTAATTATCTTTTATTTCATTTCTTTAATCCTTTTTCTTTGGTTGGGTTAACAAGAAACTACATTAATTCATTTCAAATGAATGATGCTATATATGTTTCGCATGTTGCAGGGAAAAAATGTCAGGAGATTACTCAAAGAGCAGCCTAAACACTAGTATGGACCTAGCCAGTACGGTGAAGCAAGCTGAGAGCCTTTTGCTGATGTCCCAGATATACACTAGATGATAGAGTAGAAATATGATTAGAAAATATTCTATTCAAAAAAAATGTGTTGCATGGGAGAAATTGTTATACATGAGTGATGCATGAAAATTGTAAAAAAATTGTTGTAATTGTTTGTAGTATTCAAACTTTGTTAAAATAAAATTTTTATTTGTTTATTTTATTTCGTGATATACACTATTACTAAAACGAATACATTTAATATGTAATATCTATAAGCTGTATTTTTTTTTTTTTTTTTTTTTTACAGATTTATGGATCTATTGCAACAGGCATATACTGTTGCAAAATGATCTGTTGCAACGGCAAAAGCTTGTTGCAAAAAAGGATACCGCAACATCTTATTGCAACAGGCAGAAAATGTTGCAGACTTTTTGCAACTTCGGCTGTACCAACAGGCGCAGGCCTGTTGCAATAGGTCTACTGCAACAGATATCGCCTGTTGCGAAAAGTGTTTTTTGTTGTAGTGTACTCAACCATCAAACACAGGCGTCCTTGTCCTTAAAAGATTTCTAATGCTTCATGATCATATGCATAGTGTGTGTACATGTCCTTATCTAATGCAAAATCAGGCGGTCTACTGATTCAGTTGACCTCCTTAATGCAAATCATGTAAGTGTCATGAATCCATTATGTATGCAAATTTTTCCTACTCATAATTCTACATGAGTGCGCAACCATTCATACAAATGCGACATCTATATGACCACATATCAAGTTTTAACCACATACAAATATGAATACATATATGCATATGCAACATGAAGTGATTGAGCCGAGCTAAAACCTAGGTTGTGTGTGTATATGCATCCACGAGCAACCACTAGCAACCACTTGCAGCCATCAACCATAACATGTTTCAAATACATGTTTACATCCAAAGGGGTTTCTACCTAAGGATAAAGGATAATATCGAGGAGATTATACCTAAAAAGGTAGATACAAACACAACTTAAGGAAAGAGAGATCAAAGATATACCCTCAAAAAGAAAAGGGTAGGCCATGCGTATTCTGTCCTTAGTTTCCCAAGTTGCGTCTTCCTCGACGTCGCTCCACTGAACTTTAACGAGCTTGACTTCGTGGTTGTGTAGCTTTTTTATTTCAGTTCCTACGATTCGAATTGGAACTCTCCTCACGGTTGCTTCGCGTTCCACTTCGGCTTTTTTCAGAATGCTTGGCTCCACCACTTCCGTAGATTCATGTAGACATTTTCGGAGATGGGAAACATGAAAGACGTTGTGAATTCCAACCAATTTTTCAGGCAGCTCTACTCTTAAGCCATTTTCCCAATCTTCTCGATGATAGGGAATGGTCCTACAAATCTTGGTGCTAGCTTTCCTACGGATCCAAAGCGAACGACATTCCTTAAAGGAGATACCTTAAGGAAAACCTTGTTCCCAACCTTAAACTCAAGGTCGGTCCTTCTTTTGTCTGCATAGGATTTCTGTCTATATTGGGCAGTCTTCATTCTCCTTCGTATCAGGTCTCCTTTTTTTGAAGTCTCTCTAATCATGTATGGCCCAAGTATAATCTTGTCAGTAGACTTCCACCAACAAGTTGGTGATCGGCATGGTCTTCCATATAGAGCTTCGAAGGGCGCCATGCCGATAGTGGCTTGGTAACTGTTGTTGTAGGCAAATTCCACTAAAGGAAGATGATCCTCCCAAGTCCCTCTGAAGTCAAGAACACACAGTCTTAGAAGATCTTCTAATACTCTATTCACCCTTTCTGTCTGACCATCGATTTGGGGGTGATAGGCCGTGCTCAAGCATAACTGTGTGCCTACAGCTTCTTGCAGACTCCGCCAAAATTCGCTCGTAAAGATGGGGTCTCTGTCACTCACTATGATGGAGGGTATTCCATGGAGTCGAACTATTACCTTGAGATAAAGAGAAGCTAGAGACGAAGCGGTCCTTCTACTCTTGATAGGTATAAAGTGGGCGCTTTTAGTAAGCCTGTCCACTATTACCCAAATGCTAGTATTGCCTCTTCTTGACCTAAGCAACCCGTCAATGAAGTCCATTGAAATGTTATCCCACTTCCATTGCGGGACTTCTAGAGGATGAAGTAGTCCTCCAGGCTTCTTTTGTTCTGCCTTGACCTGTTGGCATGTCACGCACTTAGAAACGAAATCTGCCACGTTCTTCTTCATGTCGCTCCAAAAGAAAACTCTCTTTACGTCCTTGTACATCTTGTCTCCACCTGGATGTATTGTCATCTTGGAATGATGTGCTTCCTAGAGAACCTTCTTTACTAAATCCCTTGCTTATGGGACGCATAGCCTTCCATCCCGTCTCAGTTAACCCTTATCATCGATGGAGTACCTATTGAGGTGACTGGAAGTTTCACCCCTAGTTAGTTTATCAATCACATCCACAAGCTGAGGGTCTTCGCGTTGTGCGGCCCCTATCGAGTCTAAAGGAGTGGGCCGTATTTCTAGGGATGCCAATAAACTAGGTATAAAATCAGAGGAGGGCCTAAAGTCAAAACTGGCTATATACTCCAAGCTTTGCCTTTCCACAAAGAGAGGGCTTAGGGTCAGCTTCTTTCTGCTCAACGCGTCTGCTACTACATTGCCTTTGCCAGGAGTATAGGAAATCTCAATATCATACGAGGCAAGGAACTCCATCCACCTTTGCTGCCTCAAGTTAAGATCTTTTGGCGAGAAAAGATACTTCAATGATTTATGGTCAGTATATAATTTGAACTTCTCACCTAGGAGATAATGGCACCAAGACTTAAGCGCAAATACGATGGCGGCCAACTCAAGGCCGTGGGTTGGGTAGTTCTTTTTATGAACTCTCAGTTGTCTTCTACCATAAGCTACTACCCTCCCTTCTTGCATCAGAACAACACCTAGTCCCGTACTACAAGAATTCGTGTATACTGTGAACATCTTGCTTCCATCTGGCAAAGTCAGAACTGGGGCTGTTGTGAGAGCCCTTTTTAAGCATTGGAAAGCAATGTCACAATCCAAATCCCAAGCGAACGCCATATTCTTCTTCGTTAGCCTTGTGAGTGGAGCTGAGATTTTCGCGAAATCCCTAATGAACTTTCGGTAAAAACAGGCTAGCCCAAGAAAGCTTCAGACTTCGGTTGCATTTCTTGGTGTCTTCCAATCTTGCACTGCCACCACTTTCGCTGGGTCCACAGATAACCCCTCTTTGGACACCATATGTCCCAGAAATCTTACTTCTTCTCTCCAAAAGTGGCACTTGGAGAATTTGGCTTTTAGCTGATGAACTCGAAGAGTTTCCATGATCTCCTTCAGATGCTGAGCATGTTCTTCCTCATTCTTTGAGAAGATCAAAATATCGTCTATGAAGACCACCATGAACTTATTGAGGAATTCTATGAACACCCTGCTCATTAGGTCTAGGAAATAAGCGGGTGCGTTTGTCAAACCGCAAGGCATGACAAAACACTCGTAGAAACTGTCTGGAGTTCTGAACGTTGTTTTATTAATACTATCTTCAGCTACCCTTAGCTGATGGAACCCAGTAGCCAGATCAAGTGGGAGAAGACCGACGCACCTACAACCTGATAAAACAAATCGTCTATTCTAGGAAGCGGGTGTTTATTCTTTTTAGTCAGCTTGTTTAGCTCCCTATAGTCCACACAAAGACATAGTGAACCATCTGCTTTGGTGGCGAATACCACTGGAGCAACCTATTCCGAGATACTTCTCCTTATAAACCCCTTCCCTTCTCGAGAAGCTCCTTAACTTGCTTACTGAGCTCCTTTCTCTCCTTTGGAGCCATGTGTCTAACAGGCAGAGCTACGGGCTTTGCATTATCAATAAGATACATGCGGAAGTCTATTTCCCGCTTCAGAGGTAAGCCTTTTACCTCTTCAAAGATATCCGGATATTCCTGGACCATTCTAACTGACTGCAAATTCTCAACAGAAGCGTCAAGTGACTCTAGATAACTAAGCATAATAGCATTCAAGGGATTACAAGAAATTTCTAGAGTGTTACCAAGCCGAGGCAAGAGTCTAACCACTTTTTCTCACAATCAAGAATGGCACCATTACTGGATAACCAATCCATGCCTAAGATCAGTCCATATCTTGAGAAGCCCAAAACAAAGGCGCTACATCTAAATTCAACACTTAGAATAGAGATTTTCAAATCCAAGCAAACAATCGACAAATAAGCCGAGCCCCCAATTGGATTTGAAACGACCAAGGGATCTTCTACCATACTAGTGTCTAGGTGCAGAGATTCTACTAAAGCAGATGAAATAAAGGAGTGTGATGCACCAGAATCAAAGAGAGTGCGAACTGGATGATCATAAAGATAAACTAAGCTTTCTACAGAAATATTTCTACCTCGTTCCTGTGGAGGTGCCACCAGAGCGTGAACCTGTCCCCTTGAGGTGGATCCAGTCCTCTATCCCTGCCCCCGCTTCTTTGGGCAGTCCTTAGCCAAGTGTCCAGTCTCTCCACAATGGAAACAACCACCATTCATCTTTGCCTTCTTCTTTCTGCAGTCTTTTGCTATATACCCCACAATGCCATAGAAATTGCACCTTCTATTTTCGCAGGGTTTGTTATTCTTCCCGCCTTTCTTGAAGTCTGTTTTCTTTGCCTGTAAACCCTCTTTCTTTTCCTGAGGCCCTTCCACCTTTGCCTCTTTCTTGCCTTTATCTTCCTCGTGTAGCAGCGCCATGTCCACCAAGCTTTCATAGGTCGCTCCCATGGGAATATGGGTCATTGCAAGGCTGTGTAGAGGCTCATTCAGACCTTTGACGAAGCGAAGAGCCTTCTTGTGTTGGGTGTTTACTAAATCCAGCCCAAATCTGGCCAGTTGATTAAACTGATTCACATACTACTTGATTGTCATATTTCCTTGTTTAAGAGTTAGGAACTTCTCCATTTGCAGGCTTCTTTCAGCTTGGGAGAGGAATTTCATCTCAAACCTCATCCTGAGATCTTCCCAAGTCTCCACTGGCCTCTCAGCATGGGTAACTTCCCACCAATAGTAAGCTTCATCTTTAAGCAACCACACTACTAGCTGTAACTTTTGCATGTCATCAACTTCGAAGATGACGAACAAGTCCTCGATCTCCTTCAGCCAGTTCCTTGCTACTACAAAGGATTCAGTTCCATAAAAGTCCTTTCCACCCATAGCCTAGAAGTCTCTACACGTCTTAGCGAAAGTATTTCCTCAAGGAGGAGGAACCACTGCCACTGTTGGAGGAGAAATGTCTACTGGGCCTGCACCATTGGCTCTATCGTTTAGGTACCTTCGGAACTACCCAGGGATCGGTACTCCTTCTGGAAGGTTAAGATCTCCAGACATGTTGGAACAAAAAGGGAAGTATTCAAGACAAAGGATAGAGAGATAGTGCATATGGCTTTTGGGGAATTATGCCTTTTAAAAACAACGCTTTTCTTGAAATCAATGCTTCTTTAACCTTCTTTTTGAAAATAGTTTCAAAAACTTTTATCTAGTCTGGTAAATCTGGGCTCTGATACCAAGTGAAACACCCCACCCTCCATTAAGGTCACACACAAAGGGAATGCCTTAACTTTGGTGGAGGTTTGTAAGTAAAAGTCACAGATAAAACACAAGACAGATATAAACACATATATATATATATATAAGCAGCGGAAAACAACAGACTTTTTATTTCATAAATATGTGTTCATACAAAACATTTCCATAACTGTCACATAATAACTTCCAAAACATTACATCATCATTTCTATCTTGGTTATTAAATAAAGAAGCATAAAAACATAATTAAAACTGCATAATCCCCATAGAGTGTGTCCAACAGCCATAGCCAAGGAAAGAGAGTCCAAACCGTACATCTACTATCTTGAAGCTTGCAAAGAATCTGACTAAGCTGGGTTGTTTCCTCCCTGTGGACCTGGGGGGGAGGGAAACGGAAGAAAAGAAGACGAAAGAAAATAGGGTCAGACATAAAGCCTGGTAAGTCTAGTGACTCTTCAGTATGAAAATAAGAAAAAGGACATGATAAGTATAAATAGGAAATAGGAAAGTATCATAAACTAAGGTAAGGCAGTTTGAATCGAATATACTATCGCACCGCACACTAAATCTCTGCACCTACTTGTATTTTCTCAACTAGCACCCCATGATCAGGTGAAGTGATCCCCTTACTAAAGATCGGCTCCTACTCGCATAATCATCTGTGTCTTACGGACCCCAAAGATTGTAGATACCTATGCTGGTCCCACCATGGGTGTATCAAGTCCCATGGTGGCGGCCCGACACAATCCTTAAAATGCATAGGTTATACTACTGGTGCCCCTAGTGCCCTGTTTGTCTGCTCCGAAGTGTGTGCACACCCGCACACTGTTAGAACCCACACTGTTGCACCCACCGCCGTCGCTTTTGACCGCGTACAATCAACCTAGTAATCGTGCCTCACCCTGCCTAGTTTCAGGGTACCATGATACCTAATAGGGTTACTGCTGAAATGGGTCCCCGTTACTTGGGTTTTCTAGTCAAACATGTTAAGTGGTTAAGTGTCTGTATTTACCTAACCCCACCCATCAGTTTAATTAACATGTTGAATTGGTTAAGTGTTTTAGTTAACTTAACCCTACCATCCTGACTGTCTGTCCTTAGCTTTTATTTTTAAAGCACCGACCACTCACATTAGACATGTATTGTTACGGTTATTGGATGTGTCGGTCGGTTCCGGGCAGATTTACACCGTAGCTCAGTCTGACCTCGGGTCCTTATTGGGCTCAATGCTTAACCACCCACATTGGATAGGCATTGTTGTGACTACTGGACAGCCGGGCGGGTCTGGGCAGGTTTACATCACAACTCAATCCAACCTCGAGTTAAGCATACTCGTATTTTCTAAATTTACATATTTGTCTTTATTACTTATTATATGTAAATTTGTCAACAATTAAATGTTGTGGCCCACATTCCAAGTTTAACCTTTTTGGTATAAGAATTTATACCATTCAAGTGACACCAATTTTGGCATGTGACAAACATGCCAATTTCATATATTTTTACCATTTATGTAAAGTTACCAATTTTCCCAACATTACCCCGTCTAAATATTAGGCTAACACTCTTAGCCTAATTTTCGTTCGCATGGTTTTTAACATACAATATTAGGCTAAAAACTTAGCCTAATTTAGCGCACACAAAATTGGCATAAGGGAATTCATAAACATAAACATGATGTAGGATAAACTTGACATTCTTAGCATAGTCAATATGAACATCATAGGTGTGAACTTGCAAAATAGTCAATACGAATATCATAGGTGTGGACTTGCAACATAGGCCAAATCAATTTGTATACATGTGAACTTGCATTGAAATAGGGGTCTAACCAATTTGGTGTCACATGAATTAACATATGATTTAGACAACATAAGCCTAAACATGTTTAGATCTAGGCATAATATCGAACATTACTAGCATATGACAAGAATATAACATGTCTAAAAAGTATGTATAATTTCAACGCATGTGTGAACTAGATCCAAATCATGTTTACTACTGTAACATGAAACATGTATTAAGTAGATCTTGGCATGGATCCAATTAGGAATTTGCAACTTTTGTGTAAACATAGTAACATGCATATGAGCATAATCATTTAGGCATTGAGGTTTTAGCATGTATACATGAGATCTTAATCATATACAACCTATATAATCACATAAACATATAGGTGTCGTTTACAACATGAACTATACAACTTGCATGTGATTCTGAATGTACAATAGGATCAATATCAACTCATCTATACCATAAACATCACAATACCACAATCATTTCAATACATAGATATGAATTAACATCGTTGTTACATAATAACACAATTCCATTTCCATTTTACATCGAATTAAATCCTAACTTTTATTCACATTGGAAAAATCACTATACTTACAACAAACGACGGTTTTGTTTTCTGATTTCTGAATTCTGAATTTGAATTGCTTTCCTTTGGGAAGACAAACGCTGATTTGATTCTTGTTTTACTTTAATTTTGGCTCATCTCCAAGCTTTTCTATAAGTGGAGGCTCCTCTTAGTTTTCTCCCGATAGCATGGAGGCTCTATTTCTATATTATTTGTGAGAATTTAGGTTGAGTGTTGAGTTATATTTATAGAATTTCAGATTGATTTGAGCCGTCAGATGATCGCAGATGAATCTAGACCATTCACTTCGAGAGGAGCCAACCGAAATGCGACAAGTCATCCCTAGTGACACAGCCAAGCCTCTGAAATTGACCAGAACCCGACCAGGCCAGCCAGGGCCAAACCAGGTCAACTAGGCAGGCCGACCCCCAGGTCGACCCTATGGTCGACCTGGTGCCTGGGCGGGAATTTTCCCGCCCAGCCCAGTTTGGGTCTGAATTCGAAATTTGAACTAAATTTTGAACTGTTTAAACTTTAAATTGAATTCTGAAACTTCCGGTGGTCATAACTCCTTTATACGAAGTCCGATTCCCGCAAACTCGGACTCTATCTCAAGCAGAATTCCGAGACGAACGCAATGGCGTAACCCATTTCCCTTAATTCTTTCATTTAGAATTAATTATACTTTAATTTGTTAATTTATGATTAATAGAAAGCTCGGGGTGTTACAGTAAAATTGATAGACAAATCAGACTCTTGAGGTTTCTTGTGCTCTATTCTTGCCTTATCAGCTAATAGAGTGGAATGAACAAACTGCAAATATGGAATAGTTCTTTTGGAGGATATAATTGCAATTATAATCTCATATTCTTCTTCTAAACCATTTAAGATTGTAAGAACTTGCTCATTCTCAGGTATTTTCCACCCTACAGAATCAAGAAAGTTAGCAAGTTTCTTGGACTTTGCTAAGTATTCTCTTATTGGTTCGCTTCCTTTTTCATATTTAGAAGTTGCCTTCAATAATGCATAACTTTGGCTATAGATTGTGTACTGAAAATTCTTCCAACTGTTGTCCAAATATCACTAGCAGACTTACACTCAATTACTTAAGGAAGTAGGTTAGGGCTAATTGAGGATAACATCCAAGAACTTATTAACCTGTCTCGACTATAGTACTTTATGTGGTCCTCATTAGCAATCATTCTGTTTTCACCATCTATTGTGAATTTTGGAGGAATAATAAGGCTGCCATATAGAAAACCCTAAAGACAATAGCCTTGTACTGTAGTTTCAATCTGTAGTTTCCATAGAAGATAGTTTTCTTATTCTAAATGTATAGTTATCAATCGACTTTAGGGATTGTTCATCGTTTTTACTCATTTTTCAGCATCAGTCTAAGAAATTGAATGTTCAAAATGAATAAAAGCATCATTACCAGAGGTTATAGATACATTCTCAACACCCATTATGAAATCCAAGGGAAATAGGTAAGGAAATCAATTTGAGCCTTCAGGTTTGAGAGAAAATTCAAACAGAAATATGATGAATTCCTTTATTAATATGTAACAACTGAATTGAAGCTTGAAAATTAAGATTCTGGACGACTCAGTTTTGATCAGTTCTTGAATTAAACTACAGCAACCAATCAAGGTTTAAAAACCGAGTTTCTGGACGGCTAAGTTTTAATCAGTTCTTGAATCAAACTGCAGCAACCAATTAAAGTTTGAAAAACTGAGATTTTGGACGGCTCAGCTGTGATAATTCTGATTTTTAAATGACTTTTTATATCTGAACTAGCTTTCTTGATTTCCAGAAAGAAAATTTCAATTCTGAAGTGAATGCAGCCTTGAATTCAGAATGAATTTTAATGGCGAGGCATGAAACTTCATGACTAGAGGTTGCTTTTTGTAACCCAAACGGTGATGAACGATACCGATGGGTTAAACACCAAAATCAAACACTACTTGAATTCAAATTCAAATATGAAACTGAAGAAGAATTAATATCAGATTGTTGTTAAGCATTGGAGCTCTGTAACTATGTTGAATTTATGTAATATTTATAATCTGATGTAAATTTGCATTGAATTGATATAAAGACATGTATGTGAGATATAACTTTTTGTATTATTTCAAAATGAAATGATTTCATGAATACAAGGCTATTTATACAGATCAATGCAAGAAGCTGGGCTATACACACAAACCCAGAGACAAATCAATGCGGAGAACATAACATAAGAAGTGTGTACACGTGACACTACATATCAACAGACCATTTCTCTAATAGTAAAAATTAGTGCCATAAATGAAACTTCCCGTGATAATTTGGTATTTAGTAAGCTTAGACAAGTATAAGTGAATAAAAGCAATCTTAATTAAATGAAAGTTGGTGCATTAGGACCTTAGGGTACCTAAATGTGTTTTATTATGAGGAGGGAAGCCATGCATGACCATCACACTCGCACACCGCCACTGCTACGTCCATCCGACCGAACCGGGTCGATAAGAATTGACAATGATTGTTAAATTCTATGATTATCTTAACTTTCGGTATTGTGCAGTTGATAAGGTGCTCGAAATGAGCTTGACGACATGCAAAGTGAAAACATATTATTTCAAGACTAGTTAAATCTTACCCTAGATATTGGAGATAAGTCTACCTATTTTAACGAAAGAGCACTATATAGTCAGAAATGAGATTGAAGGTGTTAAGTTGTCTGTTTAGATAGTGAATGAAAGTTGTCTATTGAGATTGTGAATGCTGGCACCATTCTTTATAATTTTTCATAAAAATGGTGATGCCTAATTAGTTTAGAGGAATACCTCAAAAACATGAAATACTGACTTTATTACCATTATAAATTTAACTTTTTCAAGTTGCTATCTGATTTTCGAATCTTTGTCTTTTTATGCTCACTTCATGATATTTATATTCTCAAGTTTAACTATGTACAATGGTAAGCTTCGTTAAGGTTTCAGAAATGTATGCTATTTGGAATATTTCTCATAGTAGCATAGCGAAATATAATGATATTTCTGTAAATAATAAATAAATAACAATATAGTACACTAGCATGGAGTACACTATAATACCGATGATTCAACAATAATACGTGTATAATAAATTGTCAAGACACCATGTATACAGATTGGACAAACTGTAATTGTTACATGTCACCTATTTATGAAGTCATATTTGTGTTTTCCTTAAAATCCAATCTAATGTCCTCAACATAATTTTAATTAGGATTTTGTTATACATTCTCTCTAATATAATTCATTAATGAAGCCTATATATTGGATGTATGACCAACATTTATTTTTTCGTAGAGAATTTCATAACTTCACATTTCATTAATTCCATTCATTTATGTAAATAACCCCGCAACTGCTACCGTAAATTTTATGAACACATTTCTATTTTTTACTTAGATAGTATTCAAAATTTCCATATCGAACTTTGTTGCAATTATTCATATTTTGGTACAATCATAGGTTCCTCAAAATAGTGTTGTTTCATATCACAACATCTGAGAACATTATTTTATTTATGTAAAAGTAATGGAACTATAATTTATCTTGATGGTTCTCTATTATTTAGATGGCGTTTTATTGATCTCATTTCTGAAATGTATTTCTTTCATGGTCGTTAATTAGATCTCCCCAACTTGGTTCATGGCATTACTTCTACAATGATTAACATCTTTTATAAATATTCAATATAACAGATTTGATTTTGATTTGTTTCCTAAATAATTAAAGCTTCACAACTTCTGCATGTACGTCATATAAGGAGATACAAATATATCAATTTAGTAAGAACTTTTGGTTTCTTGCACAAATAAAAATACATATACTTTATCCTTTGTTTATCTTGTAAAAACAAAGATGATTTTATTCCTAATAGCATCGCTTAGAAGAATACTTCTAAGATTTTTTTCTAATAGTATACACTTGTAATATTCATTTATTGCTCCTGTTTAAGCTCAAGTGCATGCATTGTTCACAGAATTCTGAAATGAAGTGTAAACTACAATTAATATTTCTACCAGCTAGAGTTTTGTCAAATATCCAAGATTAAAGCTTTCATGACATCACCATTGAATCCTAGGGTAACTACAGTCATTAATGTTATATCGTTTTATCACGTTCTTTTAGCCTATTTTTTCTGTTAATTGATATAACTTCTTTTAAGGCAATACTTACCAGTTCATCATGTAAGGAATTTTATATTCAATAATTTTGATAGGACGTCGAGAGGCATGTTCTTTTAGAGGTTACAAAGATTGATTATGACGGAATTCAAGCTTCATATTTAAACTCTTGAGGTAAACGGTTTTAGATATGTCACATGTAACGTCCCGGATTTTTGTTCATTTAATATTGAACATTTGAATTGGAAATATAAATTAATTTTAATATGGGATTTATTGATTAATAATCAATATATGATTTAATTTCAAAGATATCGTAATATGAATACAATAAATAATTGAATTCTAAGTTAAAACTTATTAGAAAATAAAATAAAATAAACAAGATTAAAGAGAAGTTTTAATATTGATGAATTTTATTGTAGATAATATGTATATAGGAGTCCTCTATTTATTATACAAGAAATAAATGCAGATAGGCTTGAATAATAGGCATGTGACCGTTGCTTTGTTATAATAGGCATGTGACAAAGTTACTACGTTATAATGGGAATGTGACCATTGCAATGTTATAATAGGCATGTGATTGTTGCTATGTTATAATGGGAATGTGACTGTTGCATTCCCACAGTTCTTTGTTTCCTTTATTACCGCCCCTCAAATTAAGGTTAGGTTTTACTACCTTAATTTGTCGAGAAACATTCCATCTTCTACTTCGTATTTGTTTGTAATTCTTTAATCCCAAGTGCTTCTTTGAATCTATGAAAGTTTTTAGCTGAAAGTGATTTTGTTTAAATGTCAGCCCTTTGATAATAAGCTGGAATGTGATTCACTTGTAAACACTTCTTTTGGACTTGCTCTCGAACAAAATAAATGTCGATTTCTATGTGTTTGGTTCGATTATGCTGAATAGGGTCTGCTGTCATGTAGATTGTGCTTAAATTATCACACCAAATTATAGGGTTCTAGTTGGATGATAACTTTAACTCCTTTAATAATGATTGCAACCATAAGATTCTGCTATAGTGCTAGAAACACTCCTATACTCTGCTTCCGTACTAGATCTCGAGATGGTTGTTTGCTTTTTGGAACACCATGAAATAAGACTTTCTCCTACATCAATACAGTAACCAGAAACCGATTTTCTATTGTCTATATTTGTGGCCTAGTATGCATCTGAGTACCTTGTAATGCTTAAGTCTCTGCTGCCTTTTAGTGATAAGCCAAAGTTGATTGTAGCTTTTAAGTATCTGAGTATTTGTTTCACTGATGTCCAATGCTCACTTTTGGGTTCCTGCAAAAACTGAGACACTTTGTTAACACTAAATGAAATATCAGGTTATGTTATAGTAGCATATTGTAATGCTCCTACAACGTAACACTCCTATATTGTTTAATATTTAGGATAACTTCCCTATGTTCTTTGATAATGTTAGAGAATCCCAAATTATCACCAAACCAATTGGCTATGTGAAGGGTGAACTCTTAATAGTTATACAGGAATTAATTTTAGAAATTACCCTATGTGGGACTTGTTTCAACACGCCCCTGCACGTGTGGCATATCCTGAGCCTAACACATGGAATCTTATTGGATGACGTGGATAAGTGTTGCAGTTATGTGCGCACGATTTAAACTTGCTCTGATACCATGTTTGAAAATAAAATAGAAGAAACAAGATTGAAGAGAAGTTTTATTATTGATGAATTATATTGTAGATAATACAAATTGTATATTGGAGTCCTCTATTTATAATACAAGAAATAAATGTAAATAGACTTGAATAATAGGCATGTGACCGTTGCTTTGTTATAATAGGCATGTGACCGTTGCTATGTTATAATGGGAATGTAACCGTTGCAATGTTATAATAGGCATGTGACCGTTGCTATGTTGTTATGTTATAATGGGAATGTGACCGTTGCATTCCCACAATTCTTTCTTTCCTTTATTAGAACTAAATCTAAACGATTCAGTCAAACAATATAAATTCTATTTGAATATAAATGATAACAATAACAATTTATTATCGGGAATTTATTTGTTTTGAATCTAAAATTTATTTTGTACCGATTTAATGTGGTTACTCTATATATATGATCGAATTAAATTTCGGAATATGTTCTGTTGAGTGCAGAATAATAAATAACGTTGGGAACATCGGTTGTTGCGCTCAAACAGGAGTTCAAAACCGCAAACCATATTATTGTAAAATTAAATGGACATGTTTGAAATCAAATCGAAGTCTAAATCAAAAATCTATTCAAATTAATGTGTATGTACTTAAGGAAACATACATTTAAAACTCGCGTACTATCTATTCCCCTTTCTTTTATATATTGCGACATCCCCTTCATTCTTTCTTCTGAAAATGGTTTGAAGCTTAAAATCGAAATGGCCACATCTAAAATCAAAAGCTTTAGAATCCAAAAAGAATCAAAATGGCCGCCCTCTCGTTAAATCGAATGAAAGAACATATATCCAAATCGCGTCACCCTCCATTCTATTTTCATTCATTTTACCTTTTTCGTTGAAAGATAATCGAAGCTCACACCCTCTTAAAAGCTTCTGAAACTCATATAAATCTACTTACTTAACCAGATAAATCGATTTGAGATTTCTTGAATCCTTTCTTTCGAGGACCTTACATCCATGTGCTCCTGGAATAACTTGTCGACTTTGCTGATGACTGAAAATAAGAACACACGAACTAGGGAACGTGGCGATTATAGGGGAGGCCGATGTGTTTAGGCGAGGATTGGGCATGATGTTGTTTGGACAAGCTCGATCTTGAATCGATGAGCTATGAAATTGAAGTCGCAACTCAAGCAGTTTAGGTTTATTTTTTGATGTTGTGTTGAACAATGGCATGGAGATTGCTAGTTGGCGAAGTCTGGTGCTGTGGTGATATTGGGTGAAGATCAAATGGCGGTTAATGGTGTGAAATGGAGTAGGGAGGTTTGTTGCATGAATTTGATCGCAGCTTGTACTAGATTTGCGAAGGGTATGGTCTAGTTTGTCATTGGAGGTGGCATTGTGAGGTGGAAGGGGGACTGACTGGGGTTGGGTCTACACTTGGCGGTAATGCTAGGCCATTTTGACGGGTGTGGCAGTAGCTCTGGAATTGTTGTAGGTGATAGAAAAAAAACAGGGGACTGTGTGGAGTTCAACTGTCTGAGGGATGGTAATTGACCATGTGACGTTCGATGAGTTGCTGAAATAGGAATGAGGAGCGTTTGGGGATGATTTCAGTAGGAATGAATCAATGATTTTGAGGAGTTGCTTCATGGTTAGTTAAGGGCAGTAAGGTATATGTTATTTCAAAATTTAAATAATTTAATTATTATTTTTAGTTTAGTTAAATTAATAATGTTTAATCGATAAAATAAAAAATAAATCGTAGGTGCAAAGTAAATTTATTCGAGACGATCTATAGCCGCAATGAGATGAAATTTAACGGGATATTTTACAAAAGAAAATCAAGGAGAGTAAACTCACTCTTTGGAATTCTTTTATAATCTTGGATATTATATATATTAAATAATTGTTGATGAATTAAAAAATTGTTGATTGATTGGATGCATTAAATAGTTGTTGATGAATTTTGGCTATTATATATATTAGTTATATTTAGGCTTGGTGGTTGTGGCTATTTTATATGTATATATATATTGGATATTTCCCGCAGTATCATTAGCGGATGACCCTATTGCACCATGATATATTGAGTGGACGACCTTCTATACTGTGATCTTGGCTTGAAGCAAGAAATGTATTATTATGTTGACTAACATTTGTGGATGCGAGGAAACATGTTAGAGGGATCCAAATGGATTCCTCAAAATTTATTTATTGTTGTTTACATATTTATATATGTGTGATGGTTGAATTGAATTAATGGTTTGTGTATTTGGATGTTGAATATCATTGAGCCTAGATATTATTATTTAAAAATATCATAAAAAGGGTTTTTAAATTTAAAACGGAAAAATATATTTTTCGAAGTGGAAATTGGATTTCAAATGGAATTTGAAATAGAAACTTGTTTTAAATATTTAAAACAAGAAGTGAATTTTATAAATGATGTTTGTAAATTATAGAGGGGAATTTTCATTGGATAATTTATAAATTTAAAATCAAGTAGGAAAGGGATTTATAATTTGAAATCATTTCGGGAAAAGGAAACTGTAACGATCTGGGGAATTTGCGACCTTGAGTAATCGACATAAACTCAATGTCGACAATTCAAGCATCGAAAATACGGATAGTTAATGAAAGAAAATAGAGGGTGAGAATAGTTAAGATAGAAAGTTAGAATAGAAGAAGAAGAAGAACATACACCATCAGAGTAAACACGAATCTCACAGCGGAACGAATAATTTATAATAGATACATAACTTTGAAATAAAATCAGTATATGAATATACATATCATTATCAAAGTACAGCACTTACAACACAGCAGAAATAACAATTGGTATAAAATCCTGAAGTGTCCTACTCCAAGCTCTCAGTATCTGTAAAATCCTGACTACTTGACTGCCCGTACAAAATTGGGCACCCAAGAGTTTAGGGAAAACAACACAAAATAAACTCCGGGTCAGTCATGGGACTGGTGTGAGTAAACAATTTAAAACAGTTTGAGAAAATAAAACGATATCTCATAAGACCACGCCGTATAACATGGAACGGTTTTTTCTCTTACGAGAATCCAAAACACTTGGTTCAACATTCAAAAATCCTTTTGAAAGAAACGATAATCTTTATATCAAAACCCTTTTGATATTATAATAGTTTCTATCAACCACATTATATTAATCATCTAGCAGAACGCTTTCATCTCATGTTCCACATACATAATATATAATCAAAAAACGCGGCCACTTATTAATTAGTGAATTCCAACTGGCAAGGTATGGGACCACCTTCCGACAGTGTACCTCTAAAATAGAATACACCGGGTCCAACAAGAACATCTTGCAACCTAGGCTAAACATGACAGGTCACTCATTTCGCTTGAGTGTACCGAATGTATTATCACCAACGGTTGGGATCAGCAACATTTCCCGAAAGAGACAGCATCGAAATAGATTATAGAAGTAAATGGAATTTCTCTAGATCAGGTGACAATACACACTAATTGGCAGCTAACCACTTAGCGATGCAACCTACCCGATTTTATATCATTTTCTCGTTGTGAGGTTTTGAGGCCATGTTTATCTCTGACAGATCATATTTCATTTACCTTGAATGCCACATCGTCATACCCGTCAAATCACAAATTGATTTTCCCAAAAATACCATGGGTATAAGCTAAGAGAAACGAATTCCTCCTCCACCAACGTAAATACGTTTGAAACGATCAACTTATGCGATCCACCCGATATACTCTGTTAGACATTCTTCCATACAGGTTGTCCTGGGACTAGACAACCCGAAGGCACTATTCTGTAATCCATCTTAGGCAATTTCTACCCTGGATTTACTGAACAACCCTTACATAAATCCGTCTTCAATTATCTTCATCATATTTGATTCGTAACGCTAATGCCACACGGAGTGGTTTTCAGATAATATATCTGATCTCATTCTCCCTGTATTAACAACGGAAATGATCAAAATCTTTGATAGTCGGTGATTTAGCTATCAAAGGAAAACATGTGTACAAACAACGTTCATATTCCCAAATGGAAATCTTACCGATCAATCGTCATTTCATTTCCCAATTTCCCATTTATCGTTTCCATATATTCATAAATTCCTTATTTTTCTAAAATTAGAAAATATACGTTATTAACTTTGGAAAACGTTTCCATTTCTGATTCATGCATCAATATCTTCCCACCTCAATCAGTCTCTAACTGTAAACTAGTAAGAAAACAACTTCCCAAGTATAAACCCTAAAGGCCGAAACCAACATCAGATCCATAACCAGAAAGCCATTCAACTCAACTAATTTCCAATCAGTTTCTAATTTCAGTAATTCCATTTAAATTCCTAATTCAAACCCCCAAATTCCTTTATAATATTTTATTTGCAAAATATTTATTTACATCCTTTATTCACATTAAATGTGAATAATATTTCTTCTTTGCAATCAAAACAGTTTTATTTCGTATTTATAAACAATATCTCAAACCCAAATTCTATTTATATTTTTATTTGCAGAATTATTCATACAAATCTCCTTTTTATTTCTAACACTTAAATCTCATTTATAATTCCCTTTATATAATTCTATTTATTCTATATAAATCCTTTTATATAATTCTATTTATTTTATATAAATCCTTTTATATAATCCTATTCATTTTATATAAATCCTTTTTTATATAATCCTATTCACTTTATATAAATCCTTTTATATAATCCTAAGAATATTATATATATTCTTTTATATAATTCTATTCACTTTATATAAATATTCAATTTTCAATATTCACTTTGAAAATTTCCTTTTTACATTCCATTATTTCATATGGTATTTAAAATACCAAATAACATGACCAGTGTCATCATAATCAATCATAGATTTTATGTCACATCATATATCACAATATATGAAAACAAAAAGTATTACAATATTGAGAAATCCAATTGGAACCCTCCAACCTGTCTCCCTGCATTCACAGATGTTAAACAATATAAATAACATCGATTTCATTATAATATTAATTCATTTCACTTCCCAAAACAAATTCAAACAAATAAACCAAACAACCAAACAAACATGGATTCAAACAAAGGTGTTGGGTGCTTCTAAGCACCTTCTGCATCCTAGTTTATATATTTAACTAAAAATTAAATTAGAGTAAGAAGTTCTCACCTTAGGGATCCACTCCGCCAGTTCTATTTCTGAAATTCTGAACCATTTAGATTTGCTCGAAATTCCAACGTAGTCTTTTCCACGATATTCGTAGTAAAAGTCACATTTTTAATATGATGTTTTTATACTTAAAAATCACATTCTTATATCGCTATATATATAAAAGATCTCATTTTTATATTGCTATATATATAATAAAAATCATATTTTTGTATCGTTATATATATAATAAAAATCATATCTTTATCGTGTTATTATATATATAAAAATCAAATTTTTATCATCCTATGATACATATAAAAATCGTATTTTTTTCTAATTAAAAATCATATTTTTTTCAAATTAAAAATCTAGCCTTTATATAAAAAAATGATTTAAAATAATGTTGATTTAAATTAAAAACATAACCTTTCTTTGTGAAGACCAAACCATAGGAACCCATTGCCACCACCAGAACGTCCGCTTGCGCGCGCCATTGTAGTTGGTCAAAGGACGATCATCGGTGGAGTGGGCTTTAGGTGATTCCGACACGGAGGGGTGTGGGATCTCGCAATGGTCTGACGTCGCGATGGGAGGGGAGGTTCGCATGGGAAGTGGGGGTCGACGTCGCGAGGAGGAGGGGAGCGGGGCGATGGCTTCGGCGGTGGAGGGTAGAGGGGGCGACGAGAGCCGCCATTTTCTGATTCGCGAAAACGATTTGGAAAGGGGGGTTCTGATCGGAGAAATAAACGGGAGGGGGTTATATGTAAATGTTTATATTTTTATATATTTTTTCTTTAATTTTTTCACAATGTTGACTTTTTGTTCGGACTCCGAATCAAACTCAATGACTGTCGCCCCTAGCTAAATACCCTCATTCCGAACACAATGGGATATGTTCCGTAAGCCAACTCGACTTTTCGATCAGTTTTCATCAAAATTAAAAAAAAATTACATTTAATTTAAACGTACATTTTAATTTACCGGGGCCACATACTGACTCCAAAAATTCCAGAAAATAAATCTAGCTACGTTTTGACGATACGGTCCTGGCAAAACTAATTTCGTTGAATTCAGAGACCGTTTGAAAAATGGTCATTTTCTGGTTGATCCAATTCAAACTGATATTATCAAACACGTTTTCTTTCGCCATGCTCACATATTGGTTCCAAAAATTGTGAATTTTGGAATCTAGCAATAATTTGATTTTTCAGATCCAACAAAAGTTGTCTCGTCGATAACGGAGGTCGTTTGCAAAATGGCTATTTTTTAAGGCTATATATATATATATATATAAATTCCATAGCGACTATTCTGAATTTTCAACTGGACATAACTTTTTATTCCTGTTATGAAATCTGGATTTTTCACATTCGTTGGAAAGATATTTTCAAACAGATTCAAATATTTCTGGTTTTACTGAAATCCAATTTATTATGAATGTTGTACATTCATTTGAAATTTGAAATCGAATTTTCAAATTGCTGCACCTTTTCAGGCTCGTTATATAATTAAATAAATTTATTCATCCTAACTTCGTTAAAAATAATTTTTTTGTCTTTATTATTTATAATAAATAATTTTAAATATTCAAAACTCATCAAAATTGCTAAAATAAAAATTTTAAATTGGTTCTGATTTTTCGGGTTGTTACAGTCTCCCCCACTTAAAATCTTTTCGTCCTCGAAAAGTAACAGAGCTGAAAGTTGTTTAATTAATCAACTCAACTTTCATTCTGATGTTCGTTCTTCAACTTTTCAGTTTCTATGAATTTTCAAAATTTTCAAAAATTTGGCTAACACCCTAAATTTTCGAAAAATTTCGCCATAACCTCCTTTGTATGGGGAGACATTTAAAACCTCAGCTAGCAACGCAGGGCCCTAATCATCCAAGAAGAAAAAGAAAAAGCGAAGAGGGTAGCCAATTGGCTCATAAAATCATCCAAACCCAATAAATTAGTAAACATGTACCTATTTGTCAGGTATACAATTTTATTCCTCTTCTTAGCATCCCTGCTATGACCTGTTCAATGTATATACATGTATATGCATGCATTGGAATCATTTTTTATTTCAGTTCAATATTTGACTTGATTGACTACATTTACTATTCATTATCATATTGGTTTGAACAATATAATTAGTCAATTAATAATCAAACAACATAACTAGCAATCAATTGGTTGATTATCGTTTCAAACACATAACTTTTATGTATATAAAAACCGTATTTTTGATGCCAATTTACAAACAATAAATCCTATCTAGTTTTGGTTCTCACGCCAGTTAATTGGAAATATACAGATATCCCACTTTCGAAACACGAACATAAAACACTGATGATGCCCGGGCATCACCAGAATTATCCCCGAGGGACTAGAGTGTGATTCTATATCCATCCAGTATATTTGAAACTTCCAATATACGTGGATCAGACATATATTAAAATCTCCATATACTCATAATCTAAATCAATTTAAAAAAAGTACTCAAATACGTATAATAAGGTTTAAATTTTCAAAACAAAATTTGTTATCATTTTTATTTTAAAAATAACACAATTTCGACTCGTTCTAGGGCATTACTAACCTTATCTCTAACAAGTTATTCTCATTGGATATTACTAATGCAATCTCTGATGAATTCTTTCGTTCGGTTCTAATGTGTCTTGTTCTTAAGCTCTGTAAATCAACGCTCTGATACCAGGATGAAACAACCAAAACTTGCCCTTTTGAAAAAGCCCGGATTGATTTGAGAACACAAAAATTAGAATACAAACAGAAGAACAATTCATTACTTATTACAACAATTTCATCAGAGTACAAGAATATACATTTGATAAATATTAGAGGTTTACAAATGCAAAGCAGTAGAAAATCAATACATAACACAACTTAAAGAAATACACGGATACAGAGTGTTCCGAATACAGCTCCAGCTGTAAACTAGGATCCTGTAAAAATAAATCTGCAAAACCAAAACTACTAGCTGCCCGTGTGGAAAATAGGGGCACCCAGAGTTTAGGTTAAAACAATAAACTCCAGGTCAGTCATGTGACTGGTGTGAGAACTAAAACAGTTATTTAAAACTTTACTTTAGAAATATGGTAAATCAAGGGACCATGCCGTATAAGACGGAACGGGCTTCCTCCCAAGAATACCAGTGCTTAAAACAGTTTATAAACAACGCAATACTTTTTCAAAATAATGAAACTATTATAAGACTCAGGTCCTGTCACACAATACAACGCAAGCCGGAGGATAGAGTTTTACCATATAATAGCCAAACATGCTTGACACGTTTAAAACAAATCATTGATACTATTATAAGTGCATAGTGCATAAAACAACTTCAAATATAAATGTATCAATCATAGACGACATGGGTACCATATATCATGTCGCCATACTAGGCTCTACAATTAAAACCGAAAAATCACGTATTAGAAGTTGGATTTCCATCTGTGAACCAAGGCAAGGGATATTCCTTACCGCTTCAAGACTCTCTAGCCCAAGCCTCAGGCAATCCTTGGATCGTCACGGCCGGTCCACACGCAGTGGATTAAAATGCCTGAATAATGCGTTTTCCCGCCCCATGGGGCGTAAAACTGGTCAGTATATCAACCAAACCATCCGTCGGCCCCGTAATGACCGATATAACCGAGGCGCCTCGCTTTCCATCACCCACATAAGTAAAAATGTATGGGCTCCATACCATGACACCACTCCTAGCTAGAAGGAAACGCATGTCCTCCTTGAAGTCCTCTCCCGTTTCTGGTTCACACCGGGGTGTGAGGCTCGCGAATTAATGTTATACACAAAGCTATGCTATATTAAAGTTGTGCTTTGATCATCAACCATAAGACTCTTCTTTTTAACAAAAGCCTTGATCATTTGCGTCTTAGCATGCCACATTGGCAAATCACGCCATGCGACTGATGTCTATCGAAATATAACCTCTGAGCTCATACGTCTTTTAGAAGGGTGTTAAGCAAGAGAATAAACTCTTCGCCACCAAACAAATATATATTTAATAGAGATCAATCAATACAGAATAAAATCCAATTTCAGACACACATCCATTTACAAGTTCGTTCTGGGTCTGAACGAAATCGGAGGCACCTTATTCCTCTTTCCATATGTCCAATACAGGAGAGAAGTCCTCGCAATACCAGTCGATCTCCAAGTACGTTTGGACGATCACCACATATTACCTCATCTTGGGTGTACAGCGCAATCAAGACATCAACAATCATCCAAACGATGAGAAGACCACCGGTCTTCAACCACCATCTTCATCGTCAACATATCGTCGAATCAGTTATTCAGTATGGGTATAAACCCGACCTTTCCAAATAACTAGTGTATATAATAAACAAGTGCTATAAAAACACAACATACGCCGCCTTCCAATTCTGAATATTCTTTTATTTAAATATTCATATCCTTTGGGAAAGATTCCCATTAATTTTATCAAAGATAAATTCTTTAAATTTATTCTTTAATCTTCTATTGGATCTCAATTCAAACCAAATTAAGGTTCATCCAAACTAGTAGGGATTAGCGAACCTTACCGAAATAATCATTTATTATATTTTCCAATCCTAACCTATTCATCCCATGGAGCAAAACCGGTAATACTCCATATCTAATACCACGGTGTTATCAGTAAAATTATTTACCATTTCACGCTCAAATCTAATTAAAGATTTAACTATCGCTTGGAGCTAAACTGGTGATACTCCATTCATGAACATTTCATGAATTCGATAAATTTAATTATCTCATTCACATTCCAATCTAATTAAAGATTCATTAGAACTCTAATTTAGTTTTAATCCGAAAAATCATTACTTAATGATCATTCAAAGTTAAGAAATTAATCTTATCTTTAACTGGGTTAAAGAACTAGTGTCATTTAAAACACAGTTCAGGATAAACCCAGATCACATTCCATTAATTACGGAATCTTCACAGAAAATAGATCAATATATACAATCGATATAAACTTCCTTATCCAACCAATAATATAAATGGAATAACGGCAAAGCCTTTTAAATTCCATATATAGTAATAGTCTTCCTGCACAGAAGTTCACTTCGATTATTACCAAATCGAATTCCATTCCTTTCCAATTTATTTTATTAAATTGGAAAACTTTTCTTTCGAAAATTTCCTTAAATCTTAATTAAAATATTTATAAATTCCAAATCATATTTCACTGTTAATAGGGTTAAAGAACGAATGTTGTTAAATACACAGTTCGCGATAAACCCGATTCACATTCCATTTTATTCCAATTACTAAATATAACTGGAAACTCTAATAATCTTAATTAAAAGATTTATTCTTTTCAAACGGTGTTTAAGAACAGTGTTACTGAAGACATCATTCACGACAAACCCAAAATCTCATTTCTTTTATTCAGTTCCAAATAAACATTAATTAATTGGAAAATTTCACTAAATCTTAATTAAAAGATTTATTCTTTTCTCAACTGGGTTTAAGAACAGTGTTACTGAAGACACCATTCACGACAAACCCAACCAATTCAATGTTAAATACAAGGCTCTAAATAGAAATTATATCGACTTATATTCAATATCAAATTCTGAAATCAACAAATATCGCATTGGGAATAACGATATATATATATATATATATATATATATATATCTTCCAAATTCCTCCACAATATCTGTATAATCACGGAATCCAATATCGAAATATTCCGATGATAACTTCGATTCAAATCCATTCCAATTCATATATTGGAAATTCTGGTTATTTTTAAAACCATTTCAAATCCAATTTATTTATATATAAATATTGGATTATAATTCTAGTTCATAACTTGTTCATTTTGACAAAATATATTTTTATCTTTACAAACATGGAATTTTCATCCGAATTCTTTCCAAATCATTTATTATGATTTTAAAAAATTATTAATATTTTTAATAATTTTAACAAGGCCCATACAGTCGATTTCAACAAATGGTCATCGAACTACACTTATAGCGAACTTTTCCAAATTTGATTTGGACATAATTCCAAATCCAACCATTAGATTTCAAATCTCCTATATTTGTTAGAAATCTCTTTTCGATATGAACCCAACGGTTCCGATTTTAGGAGAATCCGACGACCGGATCTCCCGTAATATCAATTCGAAGTCAATGGTCAAAATTCGTGAAAGGCCGCGGCGCGTTCGATTCAGGCCACTAAATATATATAATATATATCGTCGATTTCCATTTAAAACGTATTTTATCAATCGTTTTAAATTCGTTTTAAAAACGATTCCAACTTCATTTTCAATTTTAAATCAAAATTGAATTGTCCTTACCATTATAATATATAAATGATAATATTTTCAAAATATCGGATTTTGAAATAATTTCCTTTTCGATATTCATTATAAAAATGAATAAAATCGATATAAATATCATTTACATCAAAATGGCGTTAATCTAATCAATACGGCTTCATATATTTCAATATTTTTGTGTCCATCCCAAATCGGACATCAAAATCATATTTTTGATCCCTTACTAAATACTATTTTAAAATATTAATTATTCGTCATTTTAAAATATTCGTTAATCTAAAATATTTGTTCTTTCCGAAATGGAATCAAACACAGTCAATTACCATATAATTTTATTTATATGGATTTCATACATACATGTACACAACAATAATCAAATATAGTCAACCATCATCTAGAGTGCGTTACGCAACTGCATAAGTGTTAAATATAAATAATTAACGCTTAAAACAGTCTGTCAACCAATCGATTGACATACAACTAAATAATTGGGATTAGTGTATGCCAAATATCATCCCAATACCCGTGTGGGGTCTCAATCAACACACACCGTTTTATTTGTGCAGTTGGACGATGTGTAAAACATATCGTCCCAATCAATATCAGTCAAATGTGTGTACATAAACAAATCGTCTGATTTGTAAATGAATATTTATTTTTATTCATATACACATTAAAAATTATATTTTATTGATAAGATATTTATTTCAACATATGAATATTTTATTCCGTTCAGTTGTACAATAAAATGATATTTTTATTATTCTAACTTTTTTTGAAAATTTCGGCAGCATAACGGCGCGATACTAGAACCAGGATAAGATATAGCCTTATCCCTCGCCTAATACTGGCTCGCGCCATACACAAATAAATTCCAATCAATTCATTTCACTTCTCAAACCAAACTCAAACAAATAAACCAAACAAACAAACATTGTTTCAAACAAAGGTGTCAGGTGCTTCTAAGCACCGTCTGCATCCTAGTATATATATTTAACTAGAAAATAAATTAGAGTGAGAAGTTCTTACCTCAGGGATCCACTCTGCCATTTCTATTTCTGAAGTTCTGAACCGTTTGGATTTTCCTGAAATTCCAATGCAGTCTTTTCCATGTTCATAGTAAAAATCACATTTTTAATATGATGCTTTTATACTTAAAAATCGCATTCTAATATATATATATATATATATATATATATAAGATCACATTTTTATATCGCTATATATATAATAAAAATCATAATTTTATATCGTTATATATATAATAAAAATCATACCATTATCTTGTTATTATATATATAAAAATCAAATTTTTATCATGCTATGATATATATAAAAAATCTTATTTTTTTCTAATTAAAAATCATAATTTTTTCAAATTAAAAATCTAGCCTTTATATAAAAAAACTGATTTAAAATAATGTTGATTTAAATTAAAAACATAACCTTTCTCTGTGAAGACCAAACCGCAGGAACCAATCGCCACCACCAGAACATCCGCTTGCTCACCATTGTAGTTGGCCGGAGGATGATCATCGGTGGAGCGGGCTTCAGGTGATTCCGACACAGAGGGTTGTGGGATCTCGCAGTGGTCTAACGTCGCGATGCGAGGGGAGGTTCGCAAGGGAAGAGGGGTCGACGTCGCGAGGATGAGGGGAGCGGGGCGATAGCGCCGGCGGTGGAGGGTGGAGGGAGCGACGAGAGCCGCCATTTTCTGATTTGTGAAATTGATTTGGAAAGGGGGTTCTGATCGGAGAAATAAAAGAGTGGGGGGTATATGTAAATGTTTGTATATATATATGTATATATATATATCTTTAAATTTTCCATAATGTTGACTTTCCGTTCGGACTCCGAATCAAACTCAACGACTGTCGCCCCTACCTAAATACCCCCATTCCGAACACAATGGGATATGTCCCGTAACCCAACTCGATTGTTTTGATCAGTTTTCATCAAAATTAAAATATAAATTAATATACATTTAATTTAAATGTACATTTTAATTTATCGGGGCCACATACTGACTCCAAAAATTTTAAAAAATTAAGTCTAGCTATGTTTTGATGATACAGTCCTAACAAAACTAATTTCATTGAATTTGAAGACCGTTTGAAAAATGGTTATTTTCTGGTCGATCCAATTCAAAATGAAACTATCAAACGCGTTTTCTTTTGCTACGCTCACATATTAATTCCAAAAATTATGAATTTCGGAATTTAGTAATAATTTGATGTTCCAGATCCAACAAAAGTGATCTCGTCAATAACGGAGGTCGTTTGCAAAATGGCTATTTTTTAGGGCTAGATATATAAATTACATAGCGACTATTCTGAATTTTCAACTGGACATAACTTTTTATTTCTGTTATAAAATTTGGATTTTTCACATTCGTTGGAAAGATATTTTCAAACAAATTCAAATATTTCTAGTTTTACTAAAATCCGATTTATTTTGAATCCTGTACACTCATTTGAAATATGAAATCGAATATTCAAACTACCGCGCCATTTCAGACTCGTTATATAATTAAAATAAATTTATTTGTTCTAACTTCATTAAAAATATATTTTTCGTTGTTATTATTTAAAATAAATCATTTTACATATTCAAAATTCATTAAAATTGCTAAAATAAAAATTTTAAATTGATTTTGATTTTCTGGGTTGTTATAAAGCCGCTTGGCTTTAGTTTTCATTTTGAATTGAGTGAGGCCCTACGAGGCATATGGGATTTTTAGATGGAGCCGCACAAAAGAGGGGCTACCGAATATTTTCGAAAATTTCCAATGTTAGAAAAAATTAACAAATTTTTGTATGGAATGCCTTTGAAGTAAAATTAAACGGTTTATAACAGTCTTCTTAACTAGCAATTTCAGGGACCAAAACCATTTAAGGGGAAACAATGTAATGAACCAGATTTGTATGTAGAAATATTTAATTAATTTAAATATATAAAATGATTCATTTTAGGAGTTAAACGACTTTGAATTAATTAAATAAGAATTTGGATGTTGATTTAACTTAAAATTTAAATTGTTGAGTTTAAAAATGCAAAATTGTTTGGTTTGAAGCTATATAAAATTCTATTTGAGTATATATAAAAATTATGTTTGAATATAAACGATAATAAAAAATTATTATTGACGAATTCAAGTTTTTGAAAATTGATTTATATTTTATGGATATACTTTAACACATGAAAATAGCCATTTTTCAAATGACTTCAGATTTGAATGATGACAATTTTATAAAATCCATAATGGTTAATTATTATAAGATTTCCATTTTCGTGCCAATTGGAGTTGTTGTGTGATCGTGCGAGATATAAACGCATATCGATTAATGTTTGGAATTAAAATAGCATTTTTGCAAACAGCCTCAGATTTCGATGAAACCGATTTCATTGGTCCTGAAATATTAAACTATAGTAGGATATAAAATTTCATGGCAATCGGACTTAGTACGTGGCAATGCGTGAGTGAAACGCAATATGTGATTATCGTAGAATATAATAGTCAAAATATCTTCACTATAAATAATCCTAAATACCCTAACCCTAACATTTCACAACCGCCACCCATCATTATTCTTCATGCTAAAAATCGAATTAAATCGTCAAACTGTGAGGAATTAGGAGAAGTCACCAACATGGAAGTTGTAGAAGAGAGGCAGGTGGAGGTACAACTGAATTTTGGTGGTGTACAATCAACTGGGGTGGCAGGAACTCCTCGAGAACCATGATGGTGCTCGATTCGTATTTTCTCGAATTGCCTGCAAAAAGGGAGGTTTCAGGTGATGAGGTTTTTAGGAATCGTAGGGGAAGTGAGGCTAAGGTTATGGTAGTGGTGCAATCGTCATTGGTGGAACGAGCCGACCGGAGTTTGGTTAATTCTGGTTTCTGGGTGCTAGGATTGAGGTTGGGAGGCGGCGTTCAGGGCGTTAACATGTCGTGGTGAGGCGGTCACGGCGGTAGTTGAAGGTCGCCATCCAGTAGTCAATGATGGCGTTGGCGATCCATTGAAGGTGGTATGTGGGTTTCAGTCAATACTAGAAATCACGATATGTTAATCGTGGTTTGGGAAAGGTTAATTAATATTGAACGTGGATTAGAGGTGATTAATTAATTTATTAAACTAAGATAATGACATTTTAAATTATTTAAAACCTATAAAAAATTGTAACTAGTGTAACTTTTTCATACGTGATCACCAACGAAAAAAAGCTATGTCGAGTTCATAATCGCGAAACTTACCCGTATGAGTTGATTCAAAATGAATTGGAGCTCATTGGAATTTTATCTAATTTTAAACGCTCGTTTAAAATTAGATAAAATGACGTGAAATCATCGAATTGGAATTGAAATGTGAGTTAACTCTCACTCTTTCTAGAATACTACTGAATATTGTTATTTCGTATAATAATATTCTTAGTTGTTAGTATAAATTGTGTGTTTGGATGATTGGATGATTTATTTCTGAGTTGGTTGGTTATGGTTATATGATCCCATCTATGAACAGATAACCTTTGACACTATCTGTTGTTAAGCGGAAAATCCATCTTAAATGAATTGGATTATTATTTATATTTCATATGCATATATGAAATGATATTATGAGCTATGACGTAGGGAGAATACGTTGGAGGGATCCAAAATGATTCCTCAAATATTTTGGATGTTACTTTTCTTCGTATTATTGAATTGTTTAACCTAAGTAACGTTAAACCTGTTTTGAATGTTGATTGTTGAATTAAAATTCAACACTTATATGTTATTAATCAATAAACAATATTGATTAAGTGATTGGCAGCAAATAACCTAAAATTCATCTTTTTAAGATGTTGATTCGTCGTTAGGCAAATTGAATAAGTTAAAGTTATGAAATTTATTTCTATAACTGAAGCAAGATTTTATATAATATTTTATACAAGTCATATAAAATAGAAGTTTTTAATAAATAAGTTAATATTTTATAATTGGTCTTTATAAGGTAGTTACAGAATATTTTATATAGTAAATTTGTGTGTTTCAAATAAATCTTATAATTAAGTAAGTCAGAAATTAACCTATGGGTTACTAGTTATGGAATAATTGTTTAAAAGAAACAATTAAGTCGGATGATGTTAAATTAATTAAGTTATTAATTAACTTAAAAGGAAGGATTAACTGAAATCAGTTAAAAGGATAAATATGTCTCTAAGTTGACTAAGTCAACTGTTTTAATTAAAATTGGTTGTAAAATAAATTTGTTTTCAATTAATTTTAAAGAAATAGTTTTAACAAATGATTGTTTAAACTCAATAGAGTTTCACAAAGGTTAATTAATCCTTTATTTAACTGTGCTAAAAACAATTATTGAATATATAATCATAAATATAATTAGTTATCATTTTAATAACTTTTTAAAAGTAATTAACTATTTTGTTCTTTATTAATAATGAATTTACCTACTAATATTGTAATTAATTATTATTTTTAATAAATAATAATTAATCAAAATTTTATTTTAGAAAGTAATCAAGTTTGAAATGAGATTTTAGTTGAATTTTATAAAGAGTTTTATAAAGGGATTTATAATAAATCCAAGTTTTATAAACAAGGTTTATAAAAGAGATTCAAAGTTAACGTGATAATTTTAAATGAGGGTTTACTTAAAATTGAATTAAGTAGAACTGATTGTAATTGAAAGGAGATTTTTAACTTGCAAAAGGAAAGATGCTTAATGGATTTGTGTAAATGATTTCTGTAATAAATCCAAGTTGTTAACGAATTGTTTTAAAGAGGCTTAAAGCTAAAGGGTTTGTGATTTAAGTTAGGGTTTAGTTGATAAACAAATTAGGTAAAAGTGGTTATGATTGAAAGGAGATTTTTCAAATGCAAGATATGGTTCATAAAACCATACTTAAATCGAATAACAAATAGGAGTTGTGATATTATAAGTTAATATCAACTTTTGTGTTTCAAAGTTTATCAATCTTATGATAATAACGTTACTGAGTCAAGGTCTGAGAGGTAAATAAAATACCCTAACTTGAACGACTTCATTATTATCCAGGGATGGTACTAGTTTGAAATAGTAGTGATGTTGGAAATAGTTTATTATTTCCATAAGAAATATTTCAACATTATTTTGCAAAGTTTAGAAATTTAATAAAACCGTTGGGTTTTATAGTAAACAAGGTATCACTTGAAACTGTTTGGCCCATATAAGATTGGTAATTAGACTCATATTATTTGGTTAAGTATACACAACATATTTTTGAAGTATTGTAAATAATGAGGGGATTTTATGGATACGTTTATTCTTAAGAGATAAGTGTATGGCTATGTTTTCAAAGTAACAAAAATTAGAGATTTGTGAATATACTTATCCCGTTGAGATAAGCATATGAAATCGATTTTTAAGAATCGATGAAACGATCTTAATAAATGGTTAAATTTAAAAGGGAATGTACCACTAATGTACTTAATTGTGTTGTTTGATTTTATAGTTAATGAACCAACTATCAATATATTCCCTTTTTATTTATGACGTGTTAGTTCGAGGAATCGAGCTGGGAACTAGACCCAAAATCACTTCAAATCGAATTTCATTTGAAAACTGAATTTGCAGGTATTCTTATGCATGTTAAGATGATTTGAAGGCGTAGACCTTTGGAGCGAAAAGTGTTGCTCGCTGAAGCCTTTGGTTAACTATTAAGATTATACTTATTGCATTAATCCCGACATTATGGATTCTACATGGTGCAAGGAATTTTGTTACTAATGCTAAGGGTTATGCCGACAGGATGTAGTAAAAGAGTACCTTTAGTTTATCCTGATCATGTACAACTTGTACGGACAAATGTCTGACAGTGTATTTCCATTAATCACATACACTGGCTTTTACAAATATACTGAGAATGGTTGTAGAGAAGGTAACTTCTTTTTGCTTAACAGTAGAGTATCTTTGTGCAAATCAGTTAGAGATTGTTGGATCTGATAATGACGTATTCAAAGTTGAATGCGATATTTCAAAAATGGTAATCGTAGACTTAAGCCTTATCAACTAGGAAATGACTGTAATTGGGCAGGCAACAGAGCTATATGGATCATACGCATTGGGGTATATCGTCACCTGATCTAGAGAAATTGGTTGACCCTTTTGCATTCTTCGGAATGAATACTTTTGATTGGCGTACAACTGTGGTGATGATAGATTCAGTACACTCAAGTTGAATAAGTGGTTGGTTCTGTGTGGTCGAATTGCAAGACGTTCTTGTTGAACCCCGATGTTTTCATCTCTAGAGGAATATTGTTTGGTAGGTAGTTCCTTACGTATTCATGTATGCAAATCCAAACTCCAATACGAGTCGTACGTTGTTAGATGTAAACCAACTATGTCAAGAAGTGAAATGCTAGCTTTTCGGTTATATTTGTATTTTACATGTGAATTTTAGGCATAATTATAATTTAATTGGATTTATAATAAAGTGAATTAGTTATCATAAGGGAAAAACACCTGTCATGTTTATGTGTGGTCATGTCTTAGGAGAGTTTCATTCTTTCAAAGAACTTTTAAAAAAAATTAAGCAAGTTGTTTATGATGTGAGTTTTCTCACTGAAAGTACTCTATACTAATTAAATCGGGTGATTTTATTTTCTCAAACTGTGCTCGGTCAAACCAAGTATATCTTCTAAGTTGCATTGGTTTTCTCTTGGAGCAGGAGTCGAGACATATTCCCGTCTGTTCTCTTATAATTTATCTTCGATGTGTATGTTGTATTTATCAGTATTGTATTGGTCGATCTAATTGTGTACTTTGATGTTCTAAACATGTATATACACTTTTCTCTTTGGTTAAAGACTATTGATATATTATATTTTATTCGTTACGGTGTGAGATTTTATTTTATTTTATTTTCTGGCTTTGTAGTGTCAGTGTTCTTCTTCTTCTATTCTAACTTTTTTTCCTTTTCTTCTTCTCACCCTCTAACTTCTTTCTTTTAACTATCTGGGATTTTGATGCTTGAGCTTTCGCAATTGAATACAAATAATGTATTAGTGCCGAAATTCGAGCATCGAATCTTCTAGATCGTTGCACTTTATCTCCAAGAACTGATAAAAAACTTTATTCCATGTTTCAAATCACTAGCTCTCCTAAAGCTTATGGATCCTTCGAGACTGTCGAGTCCTCAGACATTCAACCTAAAACTCTTCGTGGGCCTTTAAAACAACGCCTTGAAACCATTAGGTTGTTGGACATATAATCCAAATCCTATTAGAGTCGATTAGACTATGCTCTGAAGATGTTGGGTTGTCGGACTTCTGACTTAAAACTCTCTATATGCTAATAGAATTGTCCTCCAAAGCAATTAGGTCGTCAGGCATTGGACCTAAATCTTATTGAAGTTGATATAAATGTGCTTCAAATTCATTAACTCGTTAGAAATTTAACCTAAAATTCTTTATAAGCTGATAAAACTTCATTTTAAAGCCATCGGGTCATCGGACATCTAATCCAAATTCCCTCACAGTAGACAAAATTTCTGAAGTTGTTGGTTTGTTGGACTACAAGCCCAAAACTCTTAATGTGCTGATGAAACTGTACTCTGAAGACTATGTGCCATGGAATATCTGATCCAAATCCCTTAAGGCCATTGAAAGTGCACTCCAAAGCCATTGGGTCATTGGAAATACAAACTAAACTTTCTCAAAGCAGATAAAACCGAGCTCCGAAGCTGCCGGGGCATGGCACATCCAACCAAAAATTTCTTGCAGGTGATAAAAATGTGCGTTGAAGCTGCCAGATCGATGATCAAGATCCAAAGATATTGGAGTTAACAGAGTCACGTTCTTCAAACCGCCTAAGAGTCAACGAAACCAAACTCCAATACCTTATAATTACTCAAAAAATATCAAACCGACAATTCAATCAACCGAAGGTCCATTCAAATCAAACAGAGCTTTAGAAGCAAATGGAAATAAGCATCTCGTAGCTTAAATAGTCAAGTCTCTAAAGACAAAGAGTGAACTAGGGGTGTTATGGTTATGACAACAGTCAATCGTAATCGTAACCGCTACCGTTGTTGATGGTTAGCAAATTTTATAACTATTACCTTTACTTTAAATTTACATTGTTGTCCATAAATAATTCATGTTGTTACGTTTTTTAGTCGAAGTTGTCACATGTCAAGAATATCGCCAAAAAACAAAAAGCGATTCAATCGAAGTCGCAACATATTCAGAAAAGGATTGGAAATGGTATCGATTAATAAAATCATCGTCGTTGGACTCAGCAAAGCCGGTACAGTGAAAATACATGATTGAAACGATCTGATCAACTCAAAATGGTTAAGCTCGTCGATCTGATCACATGGCAGAACTTGTCACGCAAAAATATATGGATTTGGTTAAAACAGTGTCGCACACTCAAAATAGCTGATCGGCAAGCGTCGATCACAAAAAATGGCTCGCGCGACTGACGACGTCAAAATATGATAAACTAGCAAAAGTTGATTAGGCCTGTCAAAAATAGTTGATCGAAAAGTGAAATTCATGAAAAATCATGTGTTTTACCTTGGTTGATCAATCTAGTAAATCTGGCTAGCTCAGGCTTAGCACGAAGTAAAACAACCAAAACACACGTCGGGTCACTCAAAAAACACGTATGCAACCTCAGTTGATCACATAGGAAAATTGGCCGATCACTAAATTTAGCACTTCGAAAATACATGAAAACATGGTGGATCAAGCCAAAATGGCGTCTCATACTCATGGTGATCACACCGAAAATATTGGAAAAAACCGTGATCTGGCAAGGAATCAAATAGGAAAAAGGGACTAAAAAACTCAGCCAGGGCAAGGTTTGTGGGGTACGAAATTTGTTCCAGATCATGATTTTACCACAAAATCTGGCACGACCTAGAACTGGGGCGGATCACCAAAACACTATGCGCTCCAATGATTTCTGGTATATGAAATATTGGACGTGGCAAATGATCCAAAACGTGGCAGATCACTTTATTACGACCCAGAACCCGTGTCGATCACTGTTTTTCTCGTGTGTAACACATGGTTTTTGGGATTCAAAATTCTGAATGTGATAAACACTCCAGAATGGGCAGATCACTTCGGATCAGCCTAGAACTCGTGCCGATCACCGTTTTTTACATGTGCAACATGTGATTTTGGCTGATTTTGGTGATTCAAGTTTTTCGAACCCCAGGATACAAAATTTGACAGAACACTAATTTTTCGACTTTGATTTTGGGACCTGGATTTCATATTCCTCAGGATACGAAACTCTACTGTGTGGGTCCCATTTCTCACCCACTCCACTAGCTAACTCCACTATAAATACCCGCTCACTTTCAATATCAAAGGGGTTGGTTTTTCTTGGTCATTTGGACTTCTTGAAGCTCTTAACCACGATTAATGGCTTCCACCCTCTTCTTCATGACAATTTACATGGCATGGACCTTTAAAACGTTATAAATACCTTTTCTATCATTTTTTGGACATTTATAAGCATACTTACAGTGCTTTTGGACTGAACTGGACATTTTTGGATTTCTTGGATACTGAAGCTATTTTTCGGACATAATTGACGAAGTCAACTCAATTTTCACTCAACGAAGAAGAAGAAGGGCATTTTGGTCAAAACTTAGAATTAACAATTATTTTGTTGTTCTATCGCAACGCTTTGTAC
The DNA here is from genome assembly GCA_030737875.1 of Allium sativum. Classification (NCBI taxonomy): domain Eukaryota; kingdom Viridiplantae; phylum Streptophyta; class Magnoliopsida; order Asparagales; family Amaryllidaceae; genus Allium; species Allium sativum. The sequence continues at coordinate 827,072,136 of CM060913.1, forward strand.
ACAAATATTGTCCAAACTTGTACAACGACTGTAATTGAATATTATATGATGAATGATTACTATAAATTGGACGAAGGCGTTAGTGTCGAGCCACTATAAAAAGCTATTTTCTCCTGCATTACTTCATTTCTGATTTTTTACATCCTTGGATTACCGTGTTCATACTACACTCACACTTTGGGTGTTGGCATGCAACAATTATCTACATCAACATTTTGGAACACTAGGAACGGGTGGACGCACAGCTTTGACCTCTGCTTTGGATTACATTCTCGGATCCGTCTTCGGATTTCAATTTTTGACTTTGACTTCGTTCCTCGCTTTTCACCATGGTTAAGCACAAGAAGCTCGACGCAATCATTCAAGCTCAAGGTACAGAAGGGGGTGGAAGTCAAGAACTCTCCTCGACTGGACCTCCGTTGTACTACGTCACTCGATAAGACGTTGACAAAATGATTAAGAACCTAGCTATGGATTTGAACACTCGACTTGACGACAAGAAGATGCTTTTAACACCTTTCTTGCTCGGGTTGAAGACAAGATAAGGAATACTTCAAGGCCGACTGGCCATGAAGACATTGTTGGAACTTGTACTAATGTTCCTCTACCTGTGACTCGGGACTTGAGGGTAACCCTGCAAACTAATCAGCTAGCAGACGTCGTTCCTCGGAACGGTGTTGGTCCGCTACACTCAGGGGCACCCCTAATCCTGACATCACTCAAGCCCATGACGCAGGATCCGATGTTGGAAATGTTGCACAAGCGCTAGTGCGTGCAACTTTGGATGTTAGTGCTCCTATGGTTCCAGAAGTCAAGATTGTACTCGATGCGGCTCCATAGGTTAGAATTCAACTGGATATTCTTTTCGCCAATCAACCAATTCCTTAATTGGACTTAAACAATGGTTGTATCGCAAACGCGAGATGGCCAAGGACGAAACAACTTGGTTTTCTTGTGAATGCGAGATGACCAACGACGATACATATCCCTTGGTTGCATCACTAGAGCGTGATCGCCAAGGACAAAACCATATCCTTGGTTGCATCACCAAAGTGTGATTACCAGGGATGAAACCATATTCGTTGGTTGCATCACCAAAGCGTGATCGCCAATGACGAAACCATATCCCTTGGTTGCATTACCAAAGTGTGATCGCCAAGGACAAAACCATATCCATTGTTCGTCTCACCAAAGCATGATCGCCAAGGATAAAATCATATCCCTTGGTTGCATCACCAAAGCGTGGTCGCCAAGGACGAAATCATATCCATTGGTTGCATTACCAAAGTGTGATCGCCGGGGACAAAACTACATCCCTTGGTTGTCTTGTGAATGCAAGACGACCAAGAACGAAATGACATCCCATGGTCATCTTGCAAATGTGAGATCACCTTGAACGAAAATACATCCCTTGGTCGTCTGGTCTCGACATGATCGCCTTGGAAGAATACGATGACCTGTGGAGGCCTCATTGGTAACACGACAAGATCGCCCACAAGTGGTTATGCATATTTCTTTTCTTTGCGGGTTACTGGACTCCTCCAATCCTTCTCATACTTCGACTATTTTGATCCTAATTGGTCATCAACTTCCAAAGGATTTCTAACTAACACGATCAGAAACGATTGTGGCTTTCAAATTAATATGACCCAAAGCAATCGTGTCTTTCTAATTAATACGATCTGAAGTGATCGTGGCCTTCTATTAATACGATCTGAAGCGATCATGGTCTTCTATTAATATGATCTGAAGCAATCGTGGATTTGTAAATAATACGATCCAAATCGATCGTTGGCCTTCGTCAAAGCACAAGCTTTCTGGGTTTTTTTGACTCATCAATAATATGATCAGAAGTGATCTTGATTTTTGGATTTCTCTTCTCCTCGCAAAACATACCTTCCTTGGATCAAGCAAGATATGTTTTGGAGGGCAAATGTTGACACGCTTTTTAGTCGAAACTGTCACACGTCAAGAATATCGTTAGAAAACACAAAGCGACTCAATCGAAGTCACGACATATTCAGAAAAGGATTGAAAATGGCATCAATTAGTAAGATCATCGTTGTTGGACTCAAAAAAGCTGGCACGGTGAAAATACGTGATCGACACGGTCTGATCAGTTAAAAACGATTGAGCTCATCCGTCCTCTCATGTGGCAGAACTCATTGAATAAAAATATGTGGATTTGGTAAAAACAGTGTCGCACACTCAAAAACAGCTAATCAACACGCGTTGATCATTAAAACTAGCTCTCGAGACTTACGACGTCAAAATATGGTAAACTTGCATAAGATGATTCAGCATGTCAAAAATAGATGATCGATGCGTGAAAATCATGTGTTTTACCATGATCGATAGATCTGGTAAATATGGCAAGCTCAGGCTTGGCACAAAGAAAAACAGCCAAAAAACACGTCAGATCACTCAAAATACATGTGTGCACCCTTGGCTTATCACACAGGAAAATTAGCCGATCACCATATTTGGCACTTTGAAAATAAATGAAAAACATGATGGATCAAGCCAAAATCGCGTCTCGCACTCATGATGATCACACCGAAAAATTTGGGAAAAACCGTGATCATTCAAGGAATCGGATACAGAAAAAGGGACTCGAAAACTCAGCCATGGCACGGTTTTTTGGGGTATGAAATTTGTGCTAGATCAGTATTTTACCAGAAAATATGGCATGGCCCAGAACTCGTGCAGATCACCAAAAATGCCATGCATACCATGTGATTTCTGGGATACGAAATATTGGACATGGCAAATGATCAAAGCATGGCAGATCACTTTAGCATGGCCCAGAACTCGTGCCGATCACTATTTTTCACATGTGCAATACGTGATTTTTGGGATTCAAAACACCAAATGTGGCAAACACTCCAGAATTAGTGGATCACTTCGGATCAATGGAGAACTCGTGCCGATCATAGTTTTCCACGCGTGCAACACATGATTTTGGCAAATTTTGGGGATTTGAGTTTTTCGAACCCCGGGATACAAAATTTTGACAGAACATTGATTTTTCGACTTTGATTTTAGGACCCTAATTTCATACCCCTCAGGGATACGAAATGTTGTTGTGTGGGTCCCATTTCTCACCTACTCCTCTACAAAACTCCATCATAAATACCTCCTCGCTTCCAACACCAAAAGGGTTGGTTTTTCTTGGTTATTTCGACTTGAAGCTCTCAACTACCATTAATGGCTTCCATCATCTTCTCCATGACCATTAGACATGGCATGGACCTCTAAAATGTTACAAATACATTTCCCATCACTTTTTGTACATTTACAAGCATACTTACACTGCTTTTGGATTGAATTGGATATTTCTGGATTTCTTAGACATTGAAGCTATTTTTTGGACATAATTGACCAAATCAACTCAATTTTCACTCAATAAAGAAGAAGAAGGACATTTTGGTCAAAACTTAGAATTAACAATTATTTTGTTGTTGTATCGCAATGCTTTGCACGCAAATATTGTCCAGACATGTTCAATGACTATAATCGAAATGATTACTATAAAATAGACGTAGGCATTAGTGCCGAACCACTATAAAAAGCTATGTTCTCCAGCATTGCATTATTTCTGATTTGTTACATCTTTGGATTATCGTGTTCATACTACAGTTACACTAGGGGTGTTGACATGTGACAATTTTCCACCTCAACAATTCAAGTTCTAACTTTCTAAAAAGAATTTGTATGTTTATCTATGAACCAAACCATCCATATGCATGTTATCTATAAATAAAAACACAAATAATTTATACATATGTTATTTTTCTAGCTAAGTTATTAAAAAAAACGTTTTTTTTTATGAAATATTACAAAAAAATCATGTGTGGTTGGTATGTTTTACCGCGATTTTGAAAATCCACAACCATTACCATCATCGTTACCTGTAATAACCCGAAAAATCTGGGCCAGTTTAAATTTTTTATTTTGGCTATTTTAACGAATTTTGAATATATAAAATAGATTATTTTAAATAATATCGACGAGAAATTTATTTTGAATATATTTAGAACGTATATATTATATACGTCGTCGTTAGAATATAAATATTTATATATAATTATAAAAGGAATTGAAAATGGCGCGGTAGTTCGATAATTCGATTTCAAACTTCAATAAAATGTACCGGGTGCAAAACAATCCGAATTTTAGTAAAACCAAAAACATTAGGATCTAATTGATAATATCTTTCCAACGAATCCGACAAATCAAGATTTCATTGCAGGAATCAAAAGATATGTCCAGTTGAAAATTCTGAATAGTCGCTATGGAATTCAGGCCCTTAAAAATGGACATTTTGCAAACGACCTCGGATTTCGACGAAACCACTTTTGTTGGGTCCGTGATGTCAATTTATTGCTAGGTTTCAAATTTCATAATTTTTTGAATCAATATGCGAGCGTGGCAAAGGAAAACGCGTTTGACCAGTTTTAGTTGATTTTAATCGACTGGAAAATGGCCATTTTTCCAATGGTCTCGGAATTCGACGAAACTAGTTTTGTTAGGACCGTATCGTCAATACGAAGCTAGAAAATATTTTTCTGTAATTTTTTGAGTTAGTATGTGACCCCAGTAAATTGAAATGCGCGTTCAAATTCAATATATAGAGTTATATGTTGATTTTGACGAAAACTGATCGAAACGATCGAATCAGCTTACGATACATATCCCATTGTGCTCGGAATGAGGGTAAAACGCTATGGACGATAGGCGGTGGGCCTCATTTCGAGGTCGAAATAAAAAGTCAACTTTTTTTGAAATTAAATAATTAAAAATATAAAATAAAACACTCCTCTCTCCTTTCCCTTATACTCTGCCCCCCCCCCCACCCCCCGTTCAAAATCATTTCAACAGAACAAAAAAAAAGAAAAAAAAAGAAGAAGAAAAAACCCTTCAACGTCGATCGCGCCCTCCCTCCTGACCCCGCCGTGACCGACGCGCCCACCGCCTCTGGCGCGGATCCGCCCCCTCCCCCTCCTGTGCTGCCGCCGCCGCGGCTTCTTCCTCTTCCTCTGCTCCTCTTCCCCTCTTCCGACAATCCGCGAAACCCCCCCTTTCCTCCTTTCAGTTGCGCACCCTCTCCTCTTCACTCCTCCCTTCTTCCACTTCCTTCGATTATCACAGTGAGTCTTTACTTGATTTATTTCAGTTTTTTTTTTATTTAATTCGAATGGGGTTTTATTTTCTGATTTTTGAATATGTATAATATGTTTAAAAATCAGTTTTTGAATGTTTATAGCATGGATAAAATCAGTTTTAAAAAGTTCGGACCTTTGTAAATCAATATGGTATAGTTTTTAAAAATAAAAATTCGATTTTTATATATTGAATAGCAAAGTAAAAATTCAATTTTTATATATTGAATAGCTAAGTAAAAATTCGATTTTTATATATTGAATAGCAAAGTAAAAATTCGATTTTTATATATTGAATAACAAAGTAAAAATTTGATTTTTATATATTAAATAGCAAAGTAAAAATTCAATTTTTATATATTGAATAGCAAAGTAAAAATTCGATTTTTTTATATTGAATAGCAAAGTAAAAATTCGATTTTTATATATTGAATAGCAAAGTAAAAATTCGATTTTTATATATTGAATAGCAAAGTAAAAATTCGATTTTTATATATTGAATAGCGAAGTAAAAATTCGATTTTTATATATGTAGTGGCTACGGGCAACGAAGAGGACAAAGATGCGATAACGATGAAGATTTCTATAAAAGAAGAGTCATGGTATTGGATAGCTATTGGTGAGAACTTCTCACTCTAAATTCTCTTTTTCTAGTTATATATATATATATACTAGGATGCAGACGGTGTTTAGTAGCACCCGACACCCGTCATCCACAGACCATGGATGGCTTGTTTGTTAAATTGTTTGGCTGTGTAGTTAGTTAGAATATTTGGTTTGAATTGAATTGTTTGGTGAAATGAATGGATTTGATTGATGTGTGAATGGCGTGGGCCTTCACTAGACCGGGGATAAGGCTAGGCCTCGTCCCGTTTTTAGCATCGTGCCGTTATGCCGCCGAAATTTCCTAAAAGAGTAAATTAGTTTTAAGGAAAAACTTAAAAGCGGATTTTAAATTACGGACATAACTTTTTGCTTTTCGTTTGAAGGACACGCAACACCTTTCTTCACCCCCACTAACTAGCTTTCGAAGTAACCGCGATTTCAACTTCTTTCAATAACAGACTTCCAACTTCAACCTAATCTGGAGCCGCCGCCGACATCTAAAGCCGCCTCCGCCTGAAGCTACCGCCACTTGAAGCTACCGCCGTTGTTGAAAGCAATCAGATCCAATTTTCATCGTTTTTGAAGCAATCGCTTGGAGGGTGTAGTCTAATCGCCTAAATAATCGTCGTCCAAACCCTCATCCTTCATACTTCTATGTTTTCCGTGTACAGATCTAAGCAATTGTATGCCCAAAAATATAATATCATAAAATGATAATTGAATATAGCATCCGTATAATTTAATTAAACAAATATGAAAAAAAATATGTTATTTGTTAGTGTAATGGATTAGTTTTTTAAGTGTAAAGCTGCTGTAGCTTGTAGTAAATTGAAGTCAGGATATGTAAAATCTTTACAAAATAAAAAGTGAATGTTCTGTTGTTTGTTCTGTTTAATTTATAATGTCAGCTTATTTTATTTTGAGAATATCCAAATGTCTAATGTTTGTTGCTTTGAAGTCGGGTTATTTTTTGTGAAGTTAGGTTATTTTTTTCAATGCTAATTCTATTCTGTATTACTAATTCTATTCAATGCTAACAGTACTTAGCATTTCAGTCGAATGCTAGTAGTAACTAGCGTTCAATTATAATTAGTATGCATCTTATCTGAAATACAATTTGAACATTGAAAAGTATAATCAGAATTTTTATCTGTTTAATTTCAATTATAATTAGTATGCTAACTGTATTTAGCATATTTTAACGTTCTAGTCCCTTTTAAAAAATACAATGCTAAATTCAACTATCATTTATTATATTCTATTCATGCTAGTTCATTTTGCTAGTAAATGCTATATTCAAACATTATTTTGCAAACTCTACACGTGCTAATCCACTTCAAAAATACAAATGATAAATTCAATTATCATTTATTATATTTTATACATGGTAGCTCACTTTGAAAATACAATGCTATATTCAAATATCATTTAGCATATTGAACATATGTTATTTCACTTTAAAAAATACAATGCTAAATTCAACTATCATTTATTACATTCTATACATGCTAGTTCATTTTACTAACAAATGCTATATTCAAACTTTATTTTGCAAACTCTACACGTGTTAACTCACTCCAATGATACAAATGATAAATTCAACTATCATTTATTATATTTTATACATGCCGGTTCACTTTAAAAATACAATGTTATATTCAACTATCATTTAGCATATTGTACATATGTTATTTCACTTTAAAAAATACAGTGCTATGTTCAACTATCATTTAGCATATTGTACATACGTTATTTCACTTTAAAAAATAAAGTGTTAAATTCAACTATCATTTATCATATTTTATACATGCGCTAGTTCACTTTACAAATATTATATTATATACAACTATCATTTTTTATATTCTATACATATAATTCACTTTAAATTATAATGATATATTTAACTATCATGCAACGTATTCTACGCATCTTATTTCAGTTTAAAAAATACAATGCTAAATTCAACTATCATTTATTATATAGTTCACATATGTTATTTCATTTTTTTAAAATAATGCTATATTCAACCTTTATTTACTTTACTATACATGATGCTCTATTCAATTTTATAATATAATGCTATAAACATGCTAGTTCTTTTTTTAATGTAATCATATATAACTATTATAATGCTAGTTCACTTTAGAAGTTGCAATGCTAAATTCAACTATCATTCATTAAATTTTTTGCTCACCAGCTCAACTTAAAAATACAATGTTAAATTCATTTATAATTTAGCATACTATATTCAAATATCATTCATCATAATATATACATGCTAGTTCATCTATCATTTTTAATATTCTATAATGTTAGTTCGCTTTAATATGGCGTTTGAGTAATGATAGACATACATAACATTGAAAAACAATGATACACAAACATAGCATGATATTAAAAATGATACGCAAAGCACTTCGCACGCAAGGCCTAATCGGGTGCCTATGACACGTAAAAAACTTCCGCACGCAAGGCCTAACCGGATACTCCAGCAACGATTCTGCACCCAGTAGGGATTAGTTAACCGAGTGGGTACCTATGACACGTAAAACACTTCCGCACGCAAGTCCTAATTGGGTACTCCAGCAACGATTTTGCACCCAGTAGGAATTAGTTAACCGAGCGTGTACCCGTGACACGTAAAAGACTTTCGCACGCAAGGCCTAATCGGGTACCTATGACACGTAAAACACTTCCGCATGCAAGGCCTAATCGGGTACCTATGACACGTAAAACACTTTCGCACGTAAAACAATGTTATATTCAGCCATCATTTAGTATGTTCTACACGCGACAATTCACTTAAAAACACAAAATTCAACTATCATTTAGCATATATAGAGTACTTTTAAAAATGTGATAATATATTCAGATATCATTTATCATATTTTGTACATACTTGTTTATTTTCAAAAAGCAATGCTACATTTAACTATCATTTAATATATTTTATATGTTCTACTTTACTTTAAAAAATTCATTACTAAATTCAACTGCTATTTTGTATATTCAACATATACTATAGTACTTTAAAAATATAATGTTATATTCAGATATCAATAATCATGTTATATACATGATTGTTCACTTTGAAAACAAACGTTATATTCATCTATCATTTTTTAGATTCTATAATGTTAGTTCACTTTAATATTGCATTTGAGTAATGATAAACATACATAATATTGAAAAAGATGATACACAAACATAACATGATATATTTACATTTGAATATGTTACCTTGTTTGCTTAATGAATTATGTTGCAATGATAAATGATAGAGAAAAATAGCATTCAATACAAGGACAACAACATAAAACTAACAAGAATTAAAATGGAATGTTATATACATCTAGCATTACACGCTTTATTAAATTCAACAACAGCATAAAACTAACAAAAAAATCCAATCAACATACTATACAAGGACAATAAAATAATATGCAAATATAATACAGTAAATTTCATAGTACACACAGAAATGATAGTTTCATATATCATTAATCTGGGCTGAAATACAAAATCAATTGAAAAAAAATCACAAACAACATGATTTCTTTCTCTCAAAATCGCAAATCAAAACAAGAATGAAAAATTCATTTGATTTGACAAAAAATACACGATTTGAGATGGATCGATCAAATTTGACATAAAATATACAAAGTAAACTGCACATATAATAGAGTGAATTTCACAGCATACACAGAAATGATAGTTTCATATATCATTATCCTGGGCAGAAACAAAACCCAATCCAAACAGCTCACAGCAGCAACGTCTCATAAATTCTTCTTCCCAAATATGATGCACACTGAAACATGCCGATGACAGCAAGTCGTGCACCACCACTACCCTTGCCAGGGAAACAGACCATGAAAACCCACATCGTCAATCCCTTTCGGCTTCTCTTCACAATCCCTTCGCCCCTGACCTGTCAAAGCCAAGTATAACTTCCATGAGGCTGAAGCGCCCCAAATACCTACTCTTAAAAACTGTAGAAATGCTTTTTGAATGGAAAAATTCTGATCATTCCTAACCAACGCAGCTATACCTCATCATCCATGACCATAAAGTCGAATTTACCAAAACTTAGCCGCATAAATCAAATCTGACAGAAAACGCTCGAATTGAGAACGATTTGTTGATTGAAGGCGTCGACTGTAGAATGAAGCCGCACGATTTGAGATTTGAGATCGACTGGTTTTTTTTATCGAAAGGAGTGAAAATGGAGATCGAAGAAGAAGAACGCAAGTACAAATTTTTTGTAAAAATATTTCCTTCGGCCAAAATTTTGATCGGCGTGTCCTTCCTGCGTAAAAATAATAAGCGCGTCCTTTAAGCTAAAAAACATGACATGTTCTTCCTTCATCCGATTTTCCTGTTCCTAAAATATGTTAGAAAAATAAAAATATCATTTTATTTAAAGAATGAACTGAATAGAAATTCATGTGATGAAATAAAATGTTTTATCGTTAAAAATATAATTTTTAACGTGGAAGTGAATAAAATAAAATATTCATTTACAAACCGGACAGTTTGTTTATGTACACCTATTTGAATGACATTGATTGGGTCGATAAATTTTACACATCGCCCAACTGCACAACTAAAATCTGTGTTTGATTGTTTGAAACCCCACACGGGTGTTGGGATGAAATTTGAAGTTCACTCATCCTGATCGATTAAATATGTCGATTGATTGATTGACAGGCTGTTATAAGCGTTAGATATCTATATTTGATGCTTATACAGAGTAGTGCACTTTGGTTGATGGTTGATTATTTTTCAATGCTATTATATACATGTGTTGTATGGAATCCATATAATTAACTTTATATGGTAATTGATTGGGCCTCATTCCAATCGGGAAAATAAAGAATATTATAAAATAAAGGTTCATGTGTTGACCGTACTCATCCGTTGAGATTAGTCATGTGTTAAACGAAATATTTTAACAATAAAATTTACATCTTTATCAATATAAAATAAAGGTTCATGTGTTGACCGTACTCATCCATTGAGATTAGTCATGTGTTGAACGAAATATTTTAATAATAAAATTTACATCTTTATCAATATAAAATAAAGGTTCATGTGTTGACCGTACTCATCCGTTGAGATTAGTCATGTGTTGAATGAAATATTTGAAATGAAATATTTGAAACGAAATATTTGAAAACGAAATATTTGAAAACGAAATACTTGAAATAGAGTATTTGAAAATAGAAATATATGAAGCCGTGTTGATTAGATTGACGCCATTTTGACGTGAACGATATTTATATCGATTTTATTCGTTTTAAAATGAATATTGAAAAGTGATTTCGAAATCGAATATTTTGAAATGAAATTGAATTGAATTGAATAGAAAACCAATTTGAATTGAATTGAATTGAATAGAAAACCAATTTGAATTGAATTGAATTGAATAGAAAACCAATTTGAATTGAATTGAATTGAATCAAATAAAAAACCAATTTGAATTGAATTGAATAGAAAACCAATTTGAATTGAATCGAATAAAAAACCAATTTGAATTGAATTGAAAAAACCAATTTGAATTGAATCGAATAAAAAACCAATTTGAATTGAATTGAAAAAACCAAATTGAATTGAATAAACCAATTTGAATTGAATTGAATTGAATTGAATAGAAAACCAATCTGAAATGAATTGAATTGAATAGAAAACCAATTTGAATTGAATCGAAAAAAAAACAATTTGAATTGAATTGAAAAAACCAATTTGAATTGAATTGAATAAAAAAACCATTTTGAATTGAATTGAAAAAAACCAAATTGAATTGAATAAACCAATTTGAATTGAATTGAATTGAATATAAAACCAATTTGAATTGAAATGAATTGAATATAAAATGATTTCGAAATGAATTGAATATAAAACGATTTCGAAATGAATTGAATATAGGAAACGAAATGAATTTGATTCAAATAGAAAACAAAATGAATTTGATTCAAATAGAAAACAAAATGAATTTGATTCAAATAGAAAACGAAATGAATTTGATTCAAATAGAAAACGAAATGAATTTGATTCAAATAGAAAACAAAATGAATTAGATTCAAATAGAAAACAAAATGAATTTGATTCAAATAGAAAACGAAATGAATTTGATTTGAATAGAAAACGAATTTGAATTGAATCGAATAGAAAACAAATTTGAATTGAATCGAATAGAAAATCAATTTGAATTGAATCGAATAGAAAACGAATTTGAATTGAATTGAAATTTGAATTGAATAGAAATGAATTTTAAAACGAATTTATAAGAAAAAAATTCAATTTTGATTTGAATTGAAATGGAAGTTGAAATTGTTTTTGAAACGAATTCAAAACTATTTATAAAATTCGTTTTAAATAGTAATCGATGAAATATATATTATATATATAATATAATGGCCTGAATAGAACGCGCCGCGCCGCGGCAGTTTGCGAATTTCGACCATTGACTTCGAATGGACATTACGGGAGATCCGACCGTCGGATTCTCCTAAAACCGGAACCGTTGGGTTCGTATCGAAAAGAGCTTTCTAACGAATATTAGAAATTTGAAATCTAACGGTTGGATTTGGAGATACGTCCAAATCAAATTTGTAAAAGGTCGCTGTAAGTGCAGTTCGATGGCCATTGATGGAAATCGACTGTACGGGCCTTGATAAAAATATTAAAAATAGTAATAATTTGTGTAAAATCATAAGAAATGAGTTGGGAAAAATTAGGATGAAACACTCCATATTTGAAAAGATAAAAATAGATTTTTATCGAAATGAACTAGTTTTGAACTAAAATTAAAACCCATTTATTTTTAAAATAAATAAATTGGATTTGAAATGGGTTGTAAATAGAATTGATTTGTGGGTTTATCGTGAACAGTGTATTAAACAACGCTTGTTCTTTAACTCGATAATAAAAAGAATGTGATTTGGGTTTGTCGTGAACTGTGTTTTAAATGACATTAGTTCTTTAACCCAGTAAAAGGAGTTTTGATGAATCTGCCATTAAATTGAAATGCGAATTGATAATTTAAATTATCAAATTTTAAAAATGAGCGAGAATGGAGTATCACCAGTTTAGCTCCAAAGCGATAGTTAAATCTTTAATTATATTTGAACGTGAAATGGTAATTAATTTTACCAATAACACCCTGGTGTTAGATATGGAGTATTACCAGTTTTGCTTCATGGGATGAATAGGTTGGGATTGGGAAATAAAATAAATAATTACTTCGGTGTGGTTCGCTAGTCTCGACTAGTTTGGAAAACCATAATTTGGTTTGAAATGACATCCAAAGGAAGATTAAAGGATAAATTTTAAAGAATTTATCTTGGATAAAATTAATGGGAATCTTTCCCTAAGAATTGAGATTTAGAAACTAACTGTAGGTTAGTTAAGAAGAATGGTTTCCTGGGTATTGATCTGATGTTGGTTTTGGCCTTCGGGGTTAATATTTGGGGAATTGCTCTCTTACTGATTTACGGTTAGTGACTAATGAATTGGAATGAGGCGTATGTTGTGTTTGCGTAACATTTGTTTTTAATATACGCGGGTTGTTCGGAAAGGCCGGGTTTATACCCATTCTGAATAACCGATTCGACGATATGTCGAAGAAGAAAACGGTGGTTGAAGACCGGAAGTCTTCACATCGTTTGGGTGATTACTGATGATCTTGATTGGGCTTTACACCCAAGATGAGGGAATCAGTTGGTTGTCGTCCAGACGTACTTGGAGATGGATGGATATGCGAGGAAAGTGCCTCTGGTTTCGTTCAGACCCAGAACGAACTTGTAAATGGATTGTGTGTCTGACATTGGATTTTATTCTATGTTGATTGATTTCTGTTAAATATATATCTGTTTGGCGGCAGAGAATTTATTCTCTTGCTTAACGCCCTTCTCTGAGACGTACGAGCTTAGAGGTTATATATCGATAGATATCAATCGCATGGCATGAATTGCCTGTGTGGCACGCTAAGTTGCATGGATCAAGGCTTCTGTTGAAAAGCAAAGTCTTGTGGTTGATGATCAAAGCACGGCCTACGTGGCAGCTTTGTGTATAACGTAAATTCGCGAGCCTCACACCTCGGTATGAGTCAAAAACGGGATACGGACAGTAGGGAGAGCACGACGTTTCTTTCTAGCTTTGGTGGTGTCAGTAACTTACCAGCCCTGACATTTATATACTTTTCACCTATGTGGTTGTTGGATGAGGCACATCGATTTTAGGTCTGTAAGGACCAGGAAACGTGTGTTCAGGAATTGCCAATCCTCTAACGTAAGTGAGGACCGGCCCTGAAGCATCCGGGGTTACCCAGAGTGTGTAGTCCCGAGGCATTTGCTAGAGTGTCTCGAAGCGGAGAGGAGCTTGCCCCTTGCCTCGACTCATGACGGAAATCCAATTTCCAATACGAGTAGTTCGGTTTTAATTGTAGAACTAGTATGGCGACATAGTGGTATGGGGCACTTATGCCGTCTATGATTTATATTTATGATTGAAATTGTTTTGACACTATACACTTATTATAGTATCAAATGATTTGTTTTAAACGTACCAAGCATGTTTGGCTATTATAAGGGAAAACCCTATCCTCCGGCTTGCGTTGCATTGTGTGATGGGACCTGGGTCTTATAATAACTTTATTTTTCGAAAAATCATTGCGTTGTTTATTCTATGCACTAGTATTCTTGGGAGGAAACCCGTTCCGTGTTATACAGCGTGGTCCCTTGAATTACTCTCTTTTAAAGTAAAGTTTTAAATAACTGTTTTAGTTCTCACACCAGTCACATGACTGACCTGGAGTTTATTGTTTTAACATAAACTCTGGGTGCCTCTATTTTCGACATGGGCAGCTAGTAGTTTTGGGTTTTGCATATTTATATTCACAGGATCCTGATTTACAGCTGGAATGATATCCGGAAAGCTCTGTATCCGTATATCACCTTCAGTTGTGCTTTGTATTATTTTCCGCTGCTATGTAATTTATTGTAATCTCTGATATTTATCGAATGTAATTTATTCACTTATACTCTGTATATTCTTGTATCTGATGGAATTGTTGTAATAAACAATGAAATGTTCTTCCGTCTGCGTTCTGATTTGTCTTGTCCTCACAGTAATTCGTTCTTTCTCATCTCTTCGGAGACCGGGGAAGTTCGGGTCGCTTCATTACCATATTAGATGGCAACCATGTAAACGGTTAATATGGTTTGACGGTTGAACGGTTCAACTGTAACAGCCCTAGAGTGAACCTTGGCCCGATTATCTTAGGGAAGTATCCCCCATGAACAAAATTAGGGAAAATTGAAAAAACCGTAGTGGAATCCTAGATACAGCTCAAGCGCACAAATAGACATGTGACATTGAGGAGTCCTCATGCACTATAACAGCATGAAGTAGGTCAAGACGAGCCATAAGACTGTTTTATTATGCAACACCTTTGTTCTATCAAGCTAACAGAGAACCCTGACATTTTAATAGTTAAAACAAAGCTAAGTTACATACTTTACTAAGTAATTTCGTTATATACATACATGGAAACACATTTCATAAACATTACATACATGCATAAAGCTGAAGCAGGACAAACACAGAATATGGAAGTAATTATACATAACGTAGAAATATATAGAAAAATAGGTATTATGTAGTATACTAGTATACAATAAGATTGTAAGAAGGAACAATAATGTTTCATTACATATAAATTTAGAGGTGTCAAATGAGTCATTTAGGGTCGTATGAGGGGCAACCAAAATTTGACCTAATCCATTTGCGACCCATTTAACAAAAGCTTTATCTAACCCAACCCACCTACTAAGTGGGTTACCCATTTGACCCATCTAAATGTAATCTACTATTTTTTATAGAAAATTATGAGAATTAATCTAGTGTTCATTCATAGGACAAAATATATGAGTGTTCCATACTGTCCGTGATTTAGGTAAGAGCCTGTCATCTAAGTCTCGTATAGTTCTGAGGTAATATGAAGCAATTACTATAGTTTTTACAAAAAAAATAGCGATTATGTTTGTAGGCAGAGTTCAAATATGGGAATATAGTTTGTTATTTTCTAAGTACAACTAGTAATCACCTTGGAGAACTACATTGTTTGGTCATAGGGGAAAACATCCAAGTGTTTCACACTATCCGTAATTTAGGTGGGAATCTATCGGTTGAAGTCTCATTCGGTTCCGAGGCAGTATGAAGAAATTACTGTCGTTTTTACAAAAAAATAGCAACTCTTTATGTAGGCGGAGTTCAAATATAGGAATGTAGCCTTTATTTTCTAAGTACAACTGGTAGTCACCTTAGAAAACTACATTGTTTGGTCATAGGGAAAAATGTCCAAGTGTTTCACATTGTTCGCAATTTAGGTCAGAATCTATCGGTCGAAGTCTCAATCGATTCCAAGGCAGTATGAAGAAATTACTATAGTTTTTACAAAAAAATAGCAACTCTGTATATAGGCAGAGTTTAAATATGGCAATATAGCCTGTTATTTTCTAAGAACAACTGATAGCCACCTTGGAGAACTACAGTGTTCGGTCATTGGGTAAAACGTCCCAGTTTTTCACATTGTCTGTAATTTAGGTGGGAATCTATTAGTTAAAGTCTCATCCGGTTCCGAGGCAGTATGAAGAAGTTACTGTAGTTTTTACAAAAAAATGGCGACTCTGCATGTAGATAGAGTTCATATATGGGAATAGAGCCTGTTATTTTCTAAGTACAAATGGGAATCACCTTGTAGAACTACAGTGTTCAGTCACAAGGCAAAATGTCTGAGTGTTTCACATTCTCCGTAATTTAGGTGGGAATTTATTGGTCGTAGTCTCATCCAGTTCCGATACAGTATGAAGAAATTACTTCAGTTTTTATTGGAAAAATAACGACTTCGTATGTATGCAGAGTTAAATGGGTAAACGAGTTACCCATTTGTAACCCTTTTAAAAATGGGTCAACCCTTTTACGACCCACTTAATAAAAAATTATAAATGGGTTGGCCCAACAGGGTTGTAATTAGGGTAAAATGGGTAGGATCATATTTTGATAGATCTACATATAATCTTTTTGCATATTCTCTGAGTCAAGCATGTAGGGCCAGAACCCATGCAACCTTAGTCTGATTGACCCAGAAAAGAAAAAATGCCGACTTCATGGCACAATAACAAAACAAAAATGAAGAAAAGAGAATTCCTTCTTTCTACTACTTCCCTTTCCTCCTTTCCCAGATACGAATGGCAGCTACCATATTCTCTCTGAGTCGCTATTAAGGGTAATCTTGGTCTTTGAAATAGTAATGTTAGCCCTGCTCTAAAAATTGCTCTAAGAACATGGTTAATTCTCCTTTATAGTTGCACTTGCTATGCTTGCGGTAAACCATAGAGGTCTTTGTTTTCTCTTTTTACTTTTCCTCTTCTATTTCCAATAATTTTTGGGTTATGCTCGCTAAACCACATAATTTGGACATTGAAGGTTCTCTAAATCGTATAGCACTATGATCAGCTTGAAATGTGGTTCGGTTGAAAGTTGGAAACTGAACTAGAAGCCAAAAATGCCATAGAGACAATAATCGACATGGTGAAGATAATGGTGGTTAAAAGGCCTTGAGAAATTGATGTCACAGGTGTAGAGATGGTTAATCTATAATATCAAAAATGAAATCATTCAACTCGCTGAATTCTTATGGTGTATACTGAAACTCCTCGAGCTCAAAAATAGCGAAAGGATTACCAATAATAATTTTTTGATCTCAGCCTCGATTTAGAAATCTTCTATGTAACCCTCCATAGTAGGCTGCATGACTATTAGAGAATTTTGAACTTTAACAACTAAGGCCCCAGAAGCATCAGTTTTGGTATTAGAACACTACGCCTTAAATGGCCTAATGTAATGAATTTGCAAGGTGTTGCCAACCAAAATGTGAAGATAGGTATAATATTTTTGTCCTACTACAACGTTCTATTTTTGATGTTACCTTAGCCATAAAAATGTGTTGGCCTAGCTAAACAGGGGTAACACGATGCAACATTTAATATAATGTTGCTATAGCAGATCTTTCCATATCTTAACAATGATCCACGTGAATCATATACTACGTTGGAGAATGTGACACCTCATCTATCCTGATTGCTTCTTCTCCAAAGAACAATTTTTCTTTAGCGCAACTCATTTCTTACCTTCTTTTCGTTCCTGCCATCTTATTTTCATTTCCCTGCTTCCCAGTTTCGTTAACCAAATAAATTTTATTTTGCAAATAACATTTTGATTCTTCTTTGTTTTCGTACAATGGTTCAAGCAAACATTCTTAAGTTAGGGTTCAATGATTTCGGTTCGATTAGGGCTTTGATTTGGGTGTTTAGGCTTTGTTCAATGATTTCGGTTCAATTAGTGCTTTGATTTGGAGGTTCAAGCTTTGTTCAACGATTTTGGCTCAATTAGGGCTTTGATTTGGGGGTTCAAGTACTTTACACATCACTTTAGGGTTTCAATTTCGATTTTGAGGTATAATTCTCTCTCATATCGCTTTTAGGTTTCGATATAAACTACTTAAAAATTCTTAGGTCAGTCTGAATTAACAATTCGACTTGTCTTAAGTTCCCTCTTGTTAGACAAACACACACATTTTGTATAGCATGGGGAAATCCATGCATCTCACATTTCATCACAAGGGTATATATCAAAGGAAGAATATGTTGGTGGAACCTTTACTGTGGTAAAGGGCGTTGATCCTGACTACTTCTCATACACAATGCTCATGGAGTTCGTGAAGGAGGACCTTTTTTACAATGAAATAGGAGGGAATTATATAAAAAATGGTGAGAAGGGTGGGTATAAGTCATTGACGAATGATGCAGGCCTCTCAATATTTGTTAATGGAGCTAATAGTGGTGGCAAATTGGATTTTTATATTGACAACGATTTCGATACTACAACTAAGCCACTGAAGAAAATGCAGCCGCATGTAATCATTCCTAAGGCTACTGAATCTGGTTACAAGTGTATATATTTCTAGATATTATGATTTACATATTTGTGATATTTTGATATATCCAAAAAAAATGATTGTGATGTTATAACACTTAGTGATCATGATTTTAATATCATTATATGATTTGTTGCAGTTACAAAACCACTGAAACGATAGTACACGACGACTCATCAACTACAGCAGAGCCAAAAAAACAAGAAATTAACTGAAGTCAAGAGTCCTTAGAAGTCAGCACGACTGAATATCAATGAAACAGTGAATTTAATGGTAGCTAAGGTGAACAGTCCTTGAAAGTCGACAAGGCTGAATAATCTAGAACCCAACAATGCAACCATGAATCAAAAGGTAGTTGAGGTGAATAGTCCTCGGAAGTCGGCATGGCTGAATAATCTAGAACCCAATAGTGCTGAATTAAAAGATAGTTGAGGTGAACATTCCTCGGAAGTCGGCAAGGCTGAATAATCCAAAACCCAGCAATGAAACCCTTAATCTAAAGTCAACTGATATGGTAAATCATCGGAAGATGACACAGAAAAACCAAAAACCAAACATCTATGATTCAACAATGAATCTGAACTCATTAAGTGTTAAGAAGAAGTTGGAATCACATATTCAATCAGGGGAAAATGAAGATATGGATGAAAATGGCAAGCATGTTCGAAGAATTCTAATTATGATGATCTTATTGTAATTTGAATATTTTGTACCAATCTTGCAGCATACTTATTATGATTTTCATGTTTTTTTAATATATTTCCAGAATGTTCATCTACCACATCCACCACCTCTAAATAGGAATCCTCCAAATCCACTATCTCTGAAAGACTATGAAATACAGAGAGCTGAGAATCTGATGAGGAATAACGAACTTCTCGCTTCTCTAGGTGTGCTTGCAATTTCAGCTGAACTGAGAAATGCAAACAAACAAAAAAATATAAAAAAAGAAAAGATGCAAAAGGATGTGTGATAGATACATATCTGATTTTTTATGCTTTTGAAGATAATAATTATAAAATCCAAACTTATTTCCTACTTATATATACAATTTAGAGAACTAAAAAAGTTGAGAAGCCCATGCCTGTTAGTAGACCACAAACTCGGTCAACTAGTGGAAAGGAAAAAGAAAATGAAAAGTTTAGAACCCCAAGCTCATGCCTGTTAGTAAGTTCAACTAAGAAGGATGTTGAACGATAGGTAACAATGGCTGATTATTTGGCACTGTGGGAACAAAAAAAGAAAATTGCTGTTAATTCTAATGCAAGAGGTATGATGTAACAACCCGGAAATCTAAACCAGTTTGAAAATTTTATTTCAAGAAATTTTCCTGAAAATTGAGTTCGGATTTAAAATTTCTAATTTTAAATAATTTATAAACAGTTAAAAATGGTCATTTTTCAAACGACCTCGGAATTCGACGAAACCACTTTCGTTGGAACCAGAATGGAAAATAATGGTTGGGTTGAATTTTCCAGAATTTTTCATATTAGTCTGTGACCGTGGCTGAGAGATATGTGTTTTGTAAATTACAGTCAATTTCATCGACTGAAAAATTGCCATTTTCAAACAGGCTCAGAATCGAATGAAATAAATTTTGTTAGGACCGTATCGTCAAAACATAGCTAAATTTATTTTTCGGGATTTTTCGGAGCCAGTTTGTGACCGCAGGAAATTAAAACGTTTGTTCGAATTTAAATTAAAAGATTTATTTTAAAAATAAAAGAAAACATGATTATAACTTTGGAATCGGACTTCGGGAATAGCGCCATCGCGTTCAGAAGGCGTCAAAACCTATAGTTTGACAGTCGTTGAGTCGAATTTGGAGAAGTTTGGAAAAACGGACATTTTTGGTGGAAATTAATTTAATTAATTAATTAATTTAGAACTTAAATACGTGTAGAAATACACACCGTATCACGCTACAGGACCTTCTTCCCCAATCCTCTACCGTCGCCCCCACTTTTTCTTTCAGAATTTCATGGCCAAATTGCTCTCAAACCGTTAAGAATTAACATACCCTCCAGTTAAACTTTTTCAAGATCTCACTCTCCTCTTTAATTCCATATAAATTTCACGATCTCAAACTCCCTGAAGCTCCCGGAATCCACGCCCAAACGCGCCACCTTTAACCCGCCGCCGCGCTCACCTGTCGCCGCCGCACTCCACCCCCTTGCCGGCGCACCTGCGCCTCACCTAGCCCGACCACCTCCAGCAAACCATTCCTGAATCCATCAAGTAAATTAGGAGAAAAATCGGATCAAAGATTTGAACAAGTTGGGTTCTAAGGTATTATTCATTTCAGATTTTGTCACGCTTTATAGTGTCGCTATGTCAGTTGTTAAAGGCTGAATTTTGATTTTTCATATGAATTTGAATTTGAATCATTTCAGATCCGAAATCAATTTGAATTCGAACACCAAATCTGATCGAACTCGAGTCTTCTCAGATCTGACAACTGTGAGAATTAATTTTTATTTTAATTTAATTTTTAGTTTTATGTTTATTAATAGTAGATCTGAAATGTCACGATATCCAAAACCTGAATCTGAACGGTTCACATCACATAATTTTGAATTGGGATTTCCTATGATGACATGATGCTAGATTTGAGATTTTAACGCCAAACCTGAGCTTAGTGAATTATTAAATTAATTATTTGGCAATTTATTTAATCCTGAATGGTTGTTTTGCCTCATGCCAAGTTAAACCTCTGTTTGTAATTTCCTTGATGCTAGTTATTGGATTTGGACATGTTGTTATGTTTGGATGTTGTTGCCATGAGATTTGACATGAAATACGATATGGATATTATTAAACATTAAATTAAAGTATGCAATTTTGTATGAAAATAAAGTATGAAATTTAGTATGAAATTAAAGCATGAAATTAAAGTTTGAAATTCTGTATTGAATTAAGAATGAAATTCTCAATATGTTAAGAATGAAATCCTCAATATGTTAAGAATGAAATTTTCAATATGTTAAGAATGGATTGTTCAATATGTTAAAATTTACATTTTTTATGTAAATGATTAGAATTTTCACCATAGGAAAACTATACATTTTTATTAATGTAAATGATTGGAATTTTCAACATAGGAAAAATATACATTTTTATTAATATAAATGATTGGAATTTTCACCATAGGAAAAGTATACATTTTTTTATGTAAATGATTGGAATTTTCACCATAGGAAAAGTATACATTTTTATTAATGTAAATGATTGGAATTTTCACCATAGGAAAAGTATACATTTTTATTAATGTAAATGATTGGAATTTTCAACATAGGAAAACTATACATTTTTATTAATGTAAATGATTGGAATTTTCACCATAGGAAAAGTGTACATTTTTATTAATGTAAATGATTGGAATTTTCACCATAGGAAAAATATACATTTTTATTAATGTAAATGATTGGAATTTTCACCACAAAAAAAGTATACATTTTTATTAATGTAAATGATTGGAATTTTCACCATAGGAAAAGTATACAGTTTTATCAATGTAAATGATTGGAATTTTCACCATAGGAAAAGTATACATTTTTATTAATGTAAATGATTGGAATTTTCACCATAGGAAAAATATACATTTTTATTAATGTAAATGATTGGAATTTTCACCATAGGAAAGTATACATTTTTATTAATGTAAATGATTTTAATTTTCACCATAGCAAAACTATACATTTTTATTAATGTAAATGATTGGAATTTTCACCATAGGAAAAGTATACATTTTTATTAATGTAAATGATTGGAATTTTCACCACAGGAAAAGTATACATTTTTATTAATGTAAACGATTGGAATTTTCACCATAGGAAAAGTATACATTTTTATTAATGTAAAGGATTGGAATTTTCACCATAGGAAAAGTATACATTTTTATTAATGTAAATGATTGGAATTTTCACCATAGGAACAATATACATTTTTATTAATGTAAATGATTGGAATTTTCACCATAGGAAAAGTATACATTTTTATTAATGTAAATGATTGGAATTTTCACTGTAGGAAAAATATACATTTTTATTAATGTAAATGATTGGAGTTTTCATCGTAGGAAAAGTATACATTTTTATTAATGTAAATGATTGGAGTTTTCACCATAGGAAAATCATACATTTTTGTTAATGTAAATGATTGGAATTTTCATCGTAGACAAAATTTACATTTTTCTTAATGTAAATATATATGAATGTTCACTGTAGACAAAATTTACATTTTTGTTAATGTAAATATATATGAATGTTCACCGTAGACGAAATTTACATTTTTCTTAATGCAAATTAATAGAATATCCACCGTAGGACAAAGTTTCTATTTTTGTTAATGTAAATATATATGAATGTTCACCGTAGACAAAATTTACATTTTTCTTAATATAAATATATATGAATGTTCACCGTAGACAAAATTTACATTTTTGTTAATGTAAATATATATGAATGTTCACCGTAGACAAAATTTACATTTTTTTTTAATATAAATATATATGAATGTTCACCGTAAACAAAATTTACATTTTTCTTAATGCAAATTATTAGAATATTCACCGTAGGACAAAGTTTATATTTTTGTTAATGTAGATAAAAGAAATATTCACTGTATGAAAAGTTTACATTTTCATCAATGTAAATAAAATAAGAATGTGACATGTAATGATAGTTTAAATTTCAATTATTTTAAATAAAATAAGAATGTGACATGGAATATGAATCTACCTTTTTGATAATATAAATTAAATAAGAATTTCACCGAATGAGGAATTTACAATTTTAATAATGGAAATATATAGGAATTCCACCGTAGGAAGAGTTTACATTTTTATCTATGCAAATTAATAGAATGTTCACCGTAGGTAAAGTTTACATTTTTTTTTGTATGAAATAAAGTAGGAATTTTCCCCGTATGTAAATTGACATTATTTTACATGTAAAAATAAAGTAGAGTTTGCATGTAAATTAAAGATTACATTTTTTTCTATGTAATAAAGAAGTACTTTTTACATAGTGGAATAGAGTTTACATTTATATATATAAAAAGACATGAAATTGACATGAGTTGGAATTTACATTTTTATTATGTTAATATAAAGCAGGAATTTGACATGTTAATATAATGTAGGAATGTGACATGAAATTATATTTACATCTTATTATAAAAAAATATAGAATTTATCTTTTTGTAATAAAATAAAAAGGCTGAAAGATTTATGTATATATATATATATAATTAAAATTAAACGAATAGAGCGCGGTAGTTCGCGTTTTTAAATCGTACTTTTAAATGACTATACCGGAAAATCCGACCATCGGATTTCCACAAAACTGAAACCGTTAGGACCGCCTAGGAAAGATCTTTCCAACGATATGAACTGCGTTAAAATCCAACGGTTAGATTTTGAGGAATGTGAAAATCAAAATTGGTTGAAAGCAGCGCCAGGGTCGTCCATTGACCTGAAGCGTCGTTAATTAAAATTTAATTATTTTAAATAATAAAAAAAAGAATGAATCGTTATATATTATTAACGAATAAGAATGATTTTCAATATATATATATATATATATATATATATATACGAGGGTTGTTTGGAAAGCCGAGTTATTCTCATTCCAAATAACCCAGTGACGTTAAAATCGAAGTATAAGGATGATGTATGAAGACCTTAAATCTTCCCTCGAATGGACGATGATTGAGGCCCTGATTTGACTTGCTCCCAATTCAAGGGTCATGGTTGTTGCCCAAACGTACGTGTTGATTTCACGGATTTGACTCTCGTTCAGACCCAGAGCTTAAGTTTAAATGGATGGTGTGTCTGACATTGTACCCCGTTAAATATCATGTTGTTGATTTTCTATTAATATATAAATGATTGGTGGTAGAGAATTTATTCTCAACTTAACACCCGTTTATATATTGACAGACGATCGATGACACGGTATGGAGTGACAGTGTGGCATACTAAGATGCAATGATCAAGGTTTCTTGTTGAAAAGTAGAACCTTGAGGTGACGATCAAAGCATAGCTTGAATAAGCATAGCTTTGTGTATTACGTGACTTCACGAGCCTCACACACCGGCGGAGTGTAAAACGGGAGAAGGGAACGCAAGGAAAGCAGCACATTTCTTTCTAGCTACAAGCGGTGATTGGGTTTTAACACGGTCCAACATTTTACTTATGTGGATGATGGGATGAGGCGCCTCGGATGATAGGTCCTATAGGACTGAGAAACGTGTGTTCAGGAATAACTAATCCGCAACTCGTATGGCGGACCGGCCCTGCAGCTTTCCAAGGGTTCACTGCGGGGGATCCTGAGACATTAGCTAGAGTGTCTCGAATCGGTAGGAGCTCCTCCCTAGCCTCGACTCATGATGGAAACCAAAATCCAAATACGACCCTACGAATCTGATTGTATTACTAGTATGGAGGCAAAATATATGGTAGCTATGTTTCCTAGGATTGATACATTTACTTTGAAATGTTTTGATATATACTAATAATAATATTAAACTCGTATTTGTCGTATTTAGCATGTTTAATCACTATAAGGTAAAACCCTATCCTCTGGTTTGTGTTGCATTGTGTGATGGGACCTGGGTCTTATGGTGATTCCATTTTTCTAAAAAGCATAGCGTTGTTGTACGATTTACTTATCATTTATTCTGACACTTTTATGCACGGCAACCCATTAGAGTAAACTCGTTCCGCATTAGCGGCGTGGTCTTTGGATTTGCCCTATTAATAGTGATTAATTAGATAAGAATTCTCACACCAGTCCCACGACTGACCCGTTGTTTGTTTCCACCTTTTTGCAAACGCGGGTGCCTTCCTTTCTACACGGGCAACCAAGTAAACAGGTTATCTTTCGCTTGGAGCCTTTCCTTGGAGCTGCTTATTATTTCTCTTGGATTTGCTTGTGGAGAGGTGATGACTAGGAGTTTGAAGACTTATCATTCGCTGCTCTTACATTTTTCTCTTTCCTTTTATTTCATACATGAAACTTGGTTTATTCCACGTGTTTGAGTTGGAGTTGGAACTTATTTCTTTTCTGCGAATTTGATGTAATAATGTAGAATTCTGTGACTGTGGATTTTATGTGGATTTTCTGTGGATTGATGACATTATATTTCCGCTGCTATGATGTTGTTACTCTATGAATTTCCTATGCTATTTTGTATCTGTGATATGTATTATTGTATTTATGTTGTATTCCAATTGATCATCTCTTACTTTCACTCCGTGGAAGTTTGGGGTCATCACAGTTGGTATCAGAGCTTTGGTTAAACTTATCTTTGGAATATAGCATATTTATGATAATTCGTTTACATAGAATCACAATATTCTGTGGCGAACATTTCACGTGAATACATAATAGTCAGTCATTCTATCATTATCTTTTATCCGTCCTTTTATCTTGATCAACTCTTCAAATCACCATTATAGTTGTTCTAACTCTTTCCTTTATCGTACAGAACTTACTAAAAATGAGTACCGCTGCCGCTAGAGCCGCTAGAGCTAGAGCAAGGAGGCAGAATGCTGCTGGAACTGAGGAGGCTACTGTTCAGCAACCACCACCACCGCAGCCCTTTGATCTAGATAAGATGGCAAAGAAATACAAAAACTTGGGAGGGGTGCCATTCAAGGGTACTGAGACTGTGACACAAGCTCAAGCTTGGCTGAGGAACTGTGAAAAGATTTTTGGAGGATTAGAGCTGGAGGATCATAGGAAAAGACTAGTGGCTTCATGGCTGTTACAGGAGGAAGCTCAAAACTGGTGGGACACTGTCACGGTTGGAGGAATTGCAGACAATATGACTTGGACGAGGTTTAAGGAGCTTTTCAATGACAAATATATTCCAAGGCAAGAGGTAGAGAAGCTACATGATGAGTTCGCCAATCTGAAGCAAGGCGACAAGACCATTTCAGAATATGTACGAAGATTTGAAGACCTTTCCCGCTATGCCCCTGAGTTGGTTCAAGATGACTTTCAGAAGAATAAGAGATTCATAAATGGGCTTGCGAGGAAGTATATTGATAGAGCCACTGCCCACATCGACCTCTCTTTCAATAGGCTGGTGGAGTTCGCTTGTCGTTATGAGGAAAATGATAGGAAGAATTCTCAACAAGACAGGGAAAGGAGCTTAGATAAGTACAAGAGGAAGCAAACAGAGAAGAAGACCGAGGGAAACTACTCTGGAGCTGCTAAGCGGCGCGATAAGTCAAAGGTGCAATGCTACAACTGCCAAAAATTTGGGCACTACAGCAAGGACTGCAGGAATCCTAAGAAGGACCGAAACGACGACACCAAGGAATGCTACAATTGCCACAAGAAGGGTCACATCAAGCCAAACTGTCCGCTGTTGAAAGGAGCGCAGGTAGCACATGTGTATGAAGGGGCAAGTGCACCATCTTCTTCCGCTCCTACTTCTTCCGAAGGAGCAGGTAAGCCTGATGTTTTAGATGGTACCATTTCTGTTAAAAATATCCCTGTTACTGCCTTATTTGATACGGGTACATAGAAGCTTTATTTCTAGCAATGCGGTCCAGAAATTGAAACTAAAGCAAAGAAGTCTTAAAGAACCACTAAATGTTCACAACCCTATAGGAGGTTCTACCACTCTAGACTTATTTTGTAAAGTGCCTGTATCTTACTCCTATTTCAAATTTCCATTTAACTTGATCATTATGAATTTCTCCTAGTTTGATATCATCCTCAGTCTCGATTGGCTGACCAAATATGACGCTGAAGTGTTATGTTCAGAAAGAGTGGTTAAGGTGAACACAGGTTTCGAAAACACTGTTGCTATACCTTGCCATGGGCCAAAATCTGACAGAAAGGCATTCTGGTCTTCCCTAGAGATCACTCCCATTTCCTTAGAAAATATTCCCGTGGTCAAAGACTATGCGGATGTATTTGAAGAAGTGGACAGCCTACCCCCGCGAAGGGAAATCGATTTCAGGATTGATCTTGTTCCTAATGCAAGACCTGTAGTTCATGCTATTAGAAGGATGACTCCTAAAGAAAAGGAAGAATTGCAAACCCAAACCAAGCAGCTTCTATGGAAGGGACTCATCCGACCTAGCTTTTCAAATTGGGGTGCTGCTGTGGTGTTTGTCCCCAAATCGGACGGTACGCTAAGACTTTGTGTCGATTACCGCGATCTTAACAAACAAACATTGAAGAACAAATATCCCTTGCCCCGCATAGATGATTTGATGGACCAATTGGATGGAGCCAAGGTGTTTTCAAAGATGGACCTAGCCACAGGTTTCCACCAACTCCGCATAGCTGAAGAATGCATACCTTTGACCGCCTTCAGAGGTCCCGTTATATTCTACGAATGGTTAGTGATGCCATTTGGTTTATGCAATGCTCCAGCCTACTTTGTTGACTTGATGAATAGGGTCTTCAAGGAGGTCCTAAATAAATTCGTCCTAGTCTTCATTGATGATATTCTAATCTATTCTAAAACTAAGGAGGAGCATAAAGGGCATTTAAGGGAAGTGTTGGAAATTCTGCGACGAAATGTTCTAAAAGCAAAGTTTTCCAAATGCACATTTTGGCAAGAGGAAGTAAAATTCTTGGGCCATGTTGTGTCAAAAGAAGGAATCGCAGTTGATCCAAGTAAAATTGCTGCCATTCGAGATTGGAAGCAGCCCAGTACGCACACTGAAGTAAGAAGCTTCCTAGGTTTGGCCGGATATTATAGGAAATTTGTTGAAGGTTTCGCCAAGCTGTCTAGCCCATTAACAAAGCTTACCAAGAAGCATGCCAAGTTCAATTGGACATCAGATTGTGAGGAGGCATTCCAAAAGCTAAAGGTGAGTTTGACTACTGCTCCCGTACTCACCATCATCGATGGCAACCAAGATTTAAAGGTCTACACTGATGCTTCTCAAAGTGGTGGTCTTGGTGTGGTACTGATGCAAAGGGGCAGAGTTGTTGCATATGCAAGTCGTCAATTAAAGCTGCATGAGAAAAATTATCGTGTCCATGACTTAGAGTTGTTGGCCGTAGTCTTTGCCTTAAAAATTTGGAGACATTATCTTTTGGGCGAAAAATTTGAATTATACACAGACCATCAATCTTTGAAATATCTCTTCGATCAAAAGGATCTGAATTTAAGGCAGCAACGATGGATAGAATTTTTGGCGGCATATGATCTCGACATCTTTTATACGCCGGGAAAAGCCGATGTTGTGGCAGACACACTTAGTAGAAAAGACGTCATTGTCGCAAGCCTCATCATCACCCCTTCTTTGATTGACCAAATTTCTACTCTTCAAAAGGAGGATGAGTTTATTCAAAGAATTATTAAGAAAATTCAAGTAGGTGAAAACACGAGCTTCCAAATAGATCGCAAGGGAGTCCTTAGATTGCAAGGGCGAATCTGTGTTCCAAATACCCGAGAACTCATAAGGGAAATTTTAGATGAGAGTCACAAATCAAAGCTTTGCATCCACCCCGGTGTGAGCAAAATGTATCAAGACTTAAAGCGCACATTTTTGTGGAGGTCTATGAAGAGGGATACATCCATTTATGTGAGTAGATGCCCTACATGCCAACAAGTAAAAAGTGATCAGCAAAAGCTGGCATGGTTGTTGCAGCCATTAGAAGTTCCAGATTGGAAGTGGGACCAAGTCTCCATGGATTTCATAGATGGTCTGCCTCGTACTAGGAAAGGAAATGACAACATATGGGTGATCGTGGATCGCTTCACCAAGTCAGCTCATTTCATCCCTGTCAAATCCACTAGAACTGCTCAAAGTCTAGCGCAAATTTATTTCAAAGAAATCGTCAGGCTACATGGGTAATAAAAATAAATCTTTCCTTCTCTTCATAATCTGAATGGAAATTTTCTTTTGTAAAATAAATATTAATCTTTTCTTTCTTTTCACAGAGTCCCTAGTAGCCTCGTTAGCGACCGTGATTGTATCTTTGCTAGTAAATTTTGGGAAGCATTCCAGAATGAGTTGGGAAGAAAGTTGAATCTCAGTACCGCGTATCACCATCAGACTGACGGCCAGACTAAGCGAGTGAATCGCATTCTTGAAGATCTATTGCGAGCTTGCATACTCGATTTTGGAGGGTCTTGGGAGGATCACTTGCATTTAGTTGAATTCTCGTACAACAATAGCTATCAAGCAAGTTTGAAAATGTCTCCATTTGAAGCCTTATATGGTAGGCCGTGTAGATCGCCAGCATGTTGGGTTGAAAAAGGAGACCGGCTTGTGTTGGGTCCAGACATGGTCCGAGAAGCTTCAGACAAAGTTGATAAAATTAAGAAGCGATTATTGGCTGCCCAAAGTAGACAAAAGAGCTATGCAGATTTAAGAAGAAGAGAATTGGCTTTTGAAGTGGGTGACTATGTCTATTTGAAAATCGCTCCAATGCGAGGTGTAATCCGTTTTGGAAAAACAGGAAAACTAGCACCTAAATTCATCGGCCCCTTCCCCATCCTTGAAAAGGTTGGTACCCTAGCTTACAGGATTCAGATGCCCAACTGGTTGCCTGGAGTGCACGATGTATTCCATGTATCTCAACTTCGAAGGCATGTCCATGATCCAGATCTGATTGTGGAAGAAGCAGCACAACAAGATTTGGATATTACCCCAAGCCTTGCAGTGAGAAGAGAACCACTGAAAATTATTGGCAAAGTGCTGAGAAATAAAAGAATCAACCTAGTCAAGGTGCAATGGAGTGGTGATCCTAGGGACTGCACTTGGGAAACTGAGGAGAGTATCAAACAGGCCTATCCCAAATGCAGAGTGGATATCTCCGAGTAGATTTTGTATTGAGGTACGCTTAAGCATTTCAGTATTCTCTGTGTTGGTTCCTACTCTTCTGTTTTCTTTTTCCTTTTCGAGGACGAAAAGTTCTTAAGGATGGGAGATTGTAACAACCCGAAAATCTGAACCAGTATGAAAATTTTATTTTAAGAAATTTTTCTGAAAATTGAGTTCGGATTTAAAATTTCTAATTTTAAATAATTTATAAACAGTTAAAAATGGTCATTTTTCAAACTACCTCGGAATTCGACGAAACCACTTTCGTTGGAACCGGAATGGCAAATAATGGTTAAGTTGAATTTTCCAGAATTTTTCATATTAATCTGTGACCGTGGTTGAGAGATATGTGTTCTATAAATTACAGTCAATTTCGATCAACTGAAAAATTGCCATTTTTCAAACAGGCTCAGAATCGAACGAAATAAATTTTGTTAGGACCGTATCGTCAAAACATAGCTAAATTTATTTTTCGGGATTTTTCGGAGTCAGTTTGTGACCGCAGGAAATTAAAACGTATGTTCGAATTTAAATTAAAAGATTTATTTTAAAAATAAAAGAAAACATGATTATAACTTCGGAATCGGACTTCGGGAATAGCGTCATCGCGTTCAGAAGGCGTCAAAACCTATAGTTTGACAGTCGTTGAGTCGAATTTGGAGAAGTTTGAAAAAACGGACATTTTTGGTGGAAATTAATTTATTTAATTAATTAATTTAAAACTTAAATACGTGTATAAATACACACCGTATCACGCTACAGGACCTTCTTCCCCAATCCTCTACCGTCGCCTCCTCTTTTTCTTTCAAAATTTCATGGCCAAATTGCTCTCAAACCGTTAAGAATTAACATACCCTCCCGTTAAACTTTTTCAAGATCTCACTCTCCTCTTTAATTCCATATAAATTTCACGATCTCAAACTCCCTGAAGCTCCCAGAATCTGCACCCGAATGCGCCGCCATTAACTCGCCGCCGTGCTCACCTGTCGTCGCCGCACTCCACCCCCTTGCCGGCGCACCTGTGCCTCACCTAGCCCGACCACCTCCAGCAAACCATTCCTGAATCCATCAAGTAAATTAGGAGAAAAATCGGATCAAAGATTTGAACAAGTTGGGTTCTAAGGTATTATTCATTTCAGATTTTGTCACGCTTTATAGCGTCGTTGTGTCAGTTGTTAAAGGCTGAATTTTGATTTTTCATATGAATTTGAATTTGAATCATTCCAGATCCGAAATCAATTTGAATTTGAACACCAAATCTGATCGAACTCGAGTCTTCTCCTCAGATCTGACAACTGTGAGAATTAATTTTTATAATATTTTAATTTATTTAATTATTATTTTTAAGTTTATTAATAGTAGATCTGAAATGTCACGATATCCAAAACCTGAATCTGAACGGTTCACATCACATAATTTTGAATTGGGATTTCCTATGATGACACGATGCTAGATCTGAGACTTTAACGCCAAACCCGAACTTAGTGAATTATTAAATTAATTATTTGGCAATTTATTTAATCCTGAATGGTTGTTTTGCCTCATGCCAAGTTAAACCTCTGTTTGTAATTGCCTTGATGCTAGTTATTGGATTTGGACATGTTGTTATGTTTGGATGTTGTTACCATGAGATTTGACATGAAATACGATAAGGATATTATTGAACATTAAATTAAAGTATGCAATTTTGTATGAAGATAAAGTATGAAATTTAGTATGAAATTAAAGCATGAAATTAAAGCTTGAAAATTTGTATTGAATGAAGAATGAAATTCTCAATATGTTAAGAATGAAATCCTCAATATGTTAAGAATGAAATTTTCAATATGTTAAGAATGGATTGTTCAATATGTTAAAATTTACATTTTTTATGTAAATGATTGGAATTTTCACCGTAGGAAAAGTATACATTTTTATTAATGTAAATGATTGGAATTTTCACCATAGTAAAAGTATACATTTTTATTAATGTAAATGATTGGAATTTTCACCACAGGAAAAGTATACATTTTTATTAATGTAAATGATTGGAATTTTCACCATAGGAAAAGTATACATTTTTATTAATGTAAATGATTGGAATTTTCACCATAGGAAAATTATACATTTTTATTAATGTAAATGATTGGAATTTTCACCATAGGAAAAGTATACATTTTTATTAATGTAAATGATTGGAATTTTCACCATAGGAAAAGTATACATTTTTATTAATGTAAATGATTGGAATTTTCACCGTAGGAAAAATATACATTTTTATTAATGTAAATGATTGGAGTTTTCACCGTAGGAAAAGTATACATTTTTATTAATGTAAATGATTGGAGTTTTCACCATAGGAAAAGTATATATTTTTGTTAATGTAAATGATTGGAATTTTCACCGTAGACAAAATTTACATTTTTCTTAATGTAAATATATATGAATATTCACCGTAGACAAAATTTACATTTTTGTTAATGTAAATATATATGAATGTTCACCGTAGACGAAATTTACATTTTTCTTAATGCAAATTAATAGAATATCCACCGTAGGACAAAGTTTATATTTTTGTTAATGTAAATATATATGAATGTTCACCGTAGACAAAATTTACATTTTTCTTAATATAAATATATATGAATGTTCACCGTAGACAAAATTTACATTTTTGTTAATGTAAATATATATGAATGTTCACCGTAGACAAAATTTACATTTTTCTTAATATAAATATATATGAATGTTCACCGTAGACAAAATTTACGTTTTTCTTAATGCAAATTATTAGAATATTCACCGTAGGACAAAGTTTATATTTTTGTTAATGTAGATAAAAGAAATATTCACCGTATGAAAAGTTTACATTTTCATCAATGTAAATAAAATAAGAATGTGACATGTAATGAAAGTTTACATTTCAATTATTGTAAATAAAATAAGAATGTGACATGGAATATGAAACTACCTTTTTGATAATATAAATTAAATAAGAATTTCACCGAATGAGGAATTTACATTTTTAATAATGGAAATATATAGGAATTCCACCGTAGGAAGAGTTTACATTTTTATCTATGCAAATTAATAGAATGTTCACCGTAGGTAAAGTTTACAATTTTTTTTTTGTATGAAATAAAGTAGGAATTTTCCCCGTATGTAAATTGACGTTATTTTACATGTAAAAATAAAGTAGAGTTTGCATGTAAATTAAAGATTACATTGTTTTTCTATGTAATAAAGAAGTAGTTTTTACATAGTGGAATAGAGTTTACATTTATATATATAAAAAGACATGAAATTGACATGAGTTGGAATTTACATTTTTATTATGTTAATATAAAGCAGGAATTTGACATGTTAATATAATGTAGGAATGTGACATGAAATTATATTTACATCTTATTATAAAAAAAAAATTATCTTTTTGTAATAAAATAAAAAGGCTGAAAGATTTATATATATATATATAATTAAAATTAAACGAATAAAATAAAAAGGCTGAAAGATTTTTATATATATATATATATACGAGGGTTGTTTGGAAAGCCGAGTTATTCTCATTCCAAATAACCCAGCGACGTTAAAATCAAAGTATGAGGACGATGTATAAAGACCGTAAATCTTCCCTCGAATGGACGATGATTGAGGCCCTGATTTGACTTGCTCCCAATTCAAGGGTCATGGTTGTTGCCCAAACGTACGTGTTGATTTCACGGATTTGACTTTCGTTCAGACCTAGAGCTTAAGTTTAAATGGATGGTGTGTCTGACATTGTACCCCGTTAAATATCATGTTGTTGATTTTCTATTAATATATAAATGATTGGTGGTAGAGAATTTATTCTCAACTTAACACCTGTTTATATATTGACGGACGATCGATGACACGGTATGGAGTGACAGTGTGGCATACTAAGATGCAATGATCAAGGTTTCTTGTTGAAAAGCAGAACCTTGTGGTGACGATCAAAGCATAGCTTTGTGTATTAGGTGACTTCACGAGCCTCACACACCGGCAGAGTCTAAAACGGGAGAAGGGAACGCAGGGAGAGCAGCACGTTTCTTTCTAGCTAGAAGTGGTGATTGGGTTTTAACACGATCCCACATTTTACTTATGTGGATGATGGGATGAGGCGCCTCGGATGATAGGTCATATAGGACTGAGAAACGTGTGTTCAGGAATAACTAATCCGCAACTCGTATGGCGGACCGGCCCTGCATCTTTCCAAGGGTTCACTGCGGGGGATCCTAAGACATTAGATAGAGTGTCTCGAATCGGTAGGAGCTCCTCCCTAGCCTCGACTCATGATGGAAACCAAAATCCAAATATGACCCTACGAATCTGATTGTATTACTAGTATGGAGGCATAGTATATGGTAGCTATGTTTCCTAGGATGGATACATTTACTTTGAAATGTTTTGATATATACTAATAATAATATTAAACTCGTATTTGCCGTATTTAGCATGTTTAATCACTATAAGGTAAAACCCTATCCTCTGGTTTGTGTTGCATTGTGTGATGGGACCTGGGTCTTATGGCGATTCCATTTTTCTAAAAAGCATAGCGTTGTTGTACGATTTACTTATCATTTATTCTGACACTTTTATGCACGGCAACCCATTAGAGTAAACCCGTTCCGCATTAGCGGCGTGGTCTTTGGATTTGCCCTATTAATAGTGATTAATTAGATAAGAATTCTCACTCCAGTCCCACGACTGACCCGTTGTTTGTTTCCACCTTTTTGCAAACGCGGGTGCCCTCCTTTCTACACGGGCAGCCAAGTAAACAGGTTATCTTTCGCTTGGAGCCTTTCCTTGGAGCTGCTTATTATTTCTCTTTGATTTGCTTGTGGAGAGGTGATGACTAGGAGTTTGAAGACTTATCATTCGCTGCTCTTACATTTTTCTCTTTCCTTTTATTTCAGACATGAAACTTGGTTTATTCCACGTGTTTGAGTTGGAGTTGGAACTTATTTCTTATCTGCGAATTTGATGTAATAATGTAGAATTCTGTGATTGTGGATTTTCTGTGGATTTTCTGTGGATAGATGACATTATATTTCCGCTGCTATGATGTTGTTACTCTATGAATTTCCTATGCTATTTTGTATCTGTAATATGTATTATTGTATTTATGTTGTATTCCAAATGATCATCTCTTACTTTCACTCCGTGGAAGTTTGGGGTCATCACATATGATAAATAAGGATGTGGCGGAAAATGTCTTACCGGACATTGAAAATGAAGAAGTTGAAGCAGGTACTGAATTGTGATAATAATATTACAGTAGGATTAATATTTAAGTACCGAACTTACATTATGATTTATGTTATTATTTGATGGGACTTTTCATTTTAATTGAAGATGGAGTTCTTAGAAGACTCAGAGGTCAAACAAAGATGTTTGATGTTCATACAAGGGCGTATGACTAAAGAGCTGTAATTCGGATGAACGAGTGGTTCCAACCTGTTTCAGATGATGACAAAGTAATATCTGAATTGAGCAACTTTTAGGAACATTGAAAAGGGATGTGCCACTTACGTATAAATCTTGGTTGGATGTTCCTGAAAAGTTGAAGCAACCTCTATGGAATTTTATTTAGGTATTCTATTATTAACTATAATGCAGCTGAATTTTACTTCAATAAGTAATATTGGTCTATTAACTATGATGTAGCTGAATTATGATTTATTTATTCTTTTTAATCTTTGATTTATATTTAAGCAACGGTATATTATTCCTGATGAATGTGAAAACTTGGTGTTGAAGTCCATTCGTGACTGTTTGAGGAGGGGGGAGGCTACAAGGGTCGAATAAAAACAACTTATTATGAAGATTATGAGACCGATGGGGAGAAGCTAGAAAACAGGCCGGACAACATCCCACTGGAGGACTATAAAGTGCTCTAGAGGTATTGGGTAGATGAGGAGATCCAGATATATACATATTATTTGTTTCACAACATAAACGAATACTTTG
This sequence comes from Allium sativum, assembly GCA_030737875.1. Taxonomy (NCBI): domain Eukaryota; kingdom Viridiplantae; phylum Streptophyta; class Magnoliopsida; order Asparagales; family Amaryllidaceae; genus Allium; species Allium sativum. The sequence goes on from CM060913.1 coordinate 827,108,677, forward strand.
TTTTTTGTGAGATAGACGAGTACTTTATTTTTTGTGTATTTTTTAGAAAAGAGCCAAGAAAAATTCGGAAAATCGTAAGTCGTATCAAGACACACACACCGTTGGTCCAAAGTCGTTCGCCCAGCTTCATCACAAGATGGTACGTGATACTTTACATTTGTTTATTAATTACAGTTTCCGAGATGAGATAGCATGGTAGCTATTGACATGAAGTAGTTAGCCTAGATGCTTTTTGACTGAAGAGAGTGCATGCTAAAATATCTATTGAACTTGTATCAAGGGACACCATCTGATGCATCACTTTTTCTTAAAATTCGTGAGAGAACACATAGACGTGAGTATGTGTCTAATCCTCAAGTAGTGAAGTACAAACTTGTAAGTAATAATTTGGTTTTGTAATAATTTTGTTCTGCTTTGTACATGCTGCACATTGTTCATGTCTTGCTCATGTGCATATTTGCGCATGTGCACTTTGTTGAGCCTGAGTTTGGCTCTTGGCTATGTGAATATTGTTAATTTGATGGATGTAAGGTTGTAAAATAAACAAGAGCAAACAAAATTCTTTGAGCTGGACTAGCTAAAGGTAAGTAGATGAATTATACATTTTATTTTGCATGCTACATGCTATAGTATATATTCCATTGTAGAGATGTGTCAACTTGTCAACGAGAAATATTAAAATAAATATGCAGTTTGTTCCTTATGTATAATTAAAGCCAAACATGGGTATCTTTCTTTTCTTTATATAATGAATGCTTTCCTATCATAGATTAAAATAAAAATTTAGTTTGCTTAGGCATCCTTATAGTGGCCACTGAGTGTCACTGTTTAAAGCACATAACGACTGTATTTTGTATTTGTCAAATATTTACACTCCAGCCTTGTTATATGAAGGTCGAGCAGTGGATTGAAATATAAGGGATATTTTGTTCACTAATGATGTAGGAAGCTGGCTAAAATGCCAAAAGAATTGTATGATTCATAAAACAATTAGAAAGCAAGCCCCATGAAGAGTCGTATGCACTTTGTTGATGCACTTGAACTTGAGTTTCCCACTAGTAACCATGTGCACTTGTGCTCTGTGCATGCACTTGTGACATTTGTGCACTTGAAACTATTTTCATGATATTTGTGCATTTGACATCGAGATAGGCATGTAAAACCGTAGCTTGATTATACATGTAACATTCTAATTAAAACATGTTGCTCTTAAATTTGTTTTTTATCATAAAATATTTATGGCTATCGATAAATATGTCCTTCTATTATTCTATTTTTTGAGCAGACTTCACTAAATCATTGTATCCATGTAAATGCGACCACGCGTTGTTATACCAAAATAGAATTCTCCCTTGTCTCTATGTTGTATTCATAGATAATTGAATGAAGATAGGGCAGCGGTCGCTTATTGACTTTGGTAATAAAGTAGCATTGAAATCAATAAACGAGTCGTAAAAATTAGAATTCACAAATAGTCTGTCAATTTTACTGTGAATAGAGAAATCCTTGCACCCCCTTCCATGTAAATTTATTACCTTTTCCGATAACTTCCACAAGACCATCCTTCATAAAACTGTCATATGTAAGCATTTTCATTATAAATGTGGTTATCTCTTGATTATGAACGTGGCTATACATATGCCTTCTACTTGCTTATAAACATATGACGATGTCTGATCGCGAATGTACATTTTTTTCCAATTTTTACCAGTATATATGTTACAAATTGTTTTTCTAATTATATACACATAAACAAATTGTTTTCCAAAATGTGTCTTTCTCTGCATTTGATGTACATATTTGTTGCATATGTAAGCATTTATTGTAGGGTAATTTGCTGCATTTCGTCCATATGTAAGCATTTAGTGCTTTCACTCCATATGTAAGCATATGATGCATTCTCTGCATTTACTGTAGGGTAATTTTGATGTGGATTTATTTTGTAGGACTTACTTCAAAAGGCAATGGCCAATGGAGAAGGAGGAAATACTGTTGAAATGATAATTTCGAATAGAAGATCACGTGGTCGTTCTTTTCTTATAGGGAGGCATGTAAATTGTACAAAACAATCAGCCGAGGCTCTAACGAATGCTTGTATAAAGGACTTAAGGCAAAGCCTTGTCGAAGAAATGGAAGCAAAGCTAGAAGCTAAGGTAAATCAAAAGGTACAAGAGAATTTAGCTTGGGTGCTTAAAAAATTAGGCGATGCCAACCCGGAGTTGAATCTAGAGGAACTAATTTCCACATCCATGTCTAGTGATAATGAAAATCTTACTGGAGGAAATAGCTCTTAGTCTTGTTTATGAAAATCTGACTGTAGTTGTTGACATGAATTCTTATGTGTACTACGTAGTATGATGTTTATGCAAATTATAAGTACTGTACAAATTGTGATGTGTACTGTGTATTATGCAGGTATTTATGTGATATTGTGCCTTTCAATGTCTCTTCAGTATGATGTAGCAGTAGCATTAGTGTAATGTTGCCATCGGGTTATAAATGTTGTTGAAATAATGTTGCAATAGTCATACAAGGTGTTGCCGTAGGAATGGGATTAGATTGGGTCGTGAGCCCAATGAGCCCCACATTGTGGAACCCACAAGATATATAAATAAAATTAATATATATAACAACATTTTTGGAATGTTGCTACAGACACCTAAGGATGTTGTTATAGACCTAAATAGGGTTCTATTGTAACAATATTTGTTATGTTGCCGTAGATAGTCAAAATGTTGCCCATGAGGTCTGCAGCAATGGTGAAAATTGCATCACTCTAAAAATGTTGACAAAGACTTATGCCAACATTTTTTGGGCTTATGCCAACAATTTTTTCTTTTGCATTAGATTGTTTATGGCGTAGTGGCAGCAATTGCAATACCTATTAACATGGAAATGAGTTCTTCTTAGCTTTCATGCAACGAAGATGAACCCCTAGGACATAAACGAATCTGATCCATTGGAGTTTGAGATGTAGTGTTGGTTTTGGCTAAGGCTTGGGATGCGACAGCCTTAATGGCTTCATGCTTTCTCTCAAACTTTAAGGATTCCATGCCAACTAGAGAAAATTCCTTAGACTCCCTAACCATGAAATGATTTATTAGCACCTCCTCAATTTATCCCGCATCACTAAGGTGGGCCAAATAAATTTCTACTAAGGCAGGTGTACGGGAAAGTCAGGACTCATATAGCTCTAACTACAAGTCTTGATCATATAAAGGAAAAAAACAGAATTATGGCATTCAAATTCTCCATTTAACAATCAGATGCATCTTAAAGCTCCAATGGCTCTCTTTGACTAAGAAAAGATCCATGGCCGATTTTAGGGGTAGTCGAGCTAGGTCGTCGAATAGAGAAAGCCACCATGGCGGGGCAACTGGTGGAGGAGGTGTGCAAGCAATAGTTGACAACGATGAAATAAAAATAAAAATATGAGTTGTACTAATATTTAACAATTGCAGCTTTGGTGCGTTGGTTGTGCTACTGGCGCTTGGTTAAGGCACTAAGGATCAAACTTGAGTATAGTTTTTTTGGGTTTCAAATATTTGATCTTACATTTACTTTTTTCTGGTATATGTCTCCAACCATCGCCTAGGGAAACAAATGTTATAACACCGGCCCTGAAAATATCGAAGCTTAAACTAGCACTCTTCGTCAGAAGCCTATCCGTTTGGTCAATCAAACTTGAAACTAGTTTAAATAAGTAGGTAATTTCTAGAGCCTATCGAGTACTGGTTTAATCCTAGGATTTAACATTTTCGGAAAATTTAATGATATGCTTTGCCTAAGATTGTGTGACCTCTTTCTTGACCATGAGTTATACCTATAATTTTTCCTCATCCCAGTGGGTCTGCTTGAGATGAGTGTTATGCAAGATCTTCATTTTCTTTCCAATGTTAGTCATTCCATAAGCAATCTGGCATTTTTCTTTTTCTCCTCATAGGTGGCATCTCTGCCTTTCTTTAGGTTGGATATCTCTTCTTCATAAGAAGAGTAATAAGAGAACGACTTTAGATTCATTTACATTTGTCTACATTTTGTATGTAGTGACACAAGTGGTTTGTCACGTGCCTTTCTTTAATTTTCCTTTCTTTAGTTATGGGCCTTCATTTTCTCTCAACCTAAACTCAACCTTGTAAAGACCCGCAACTTCCCCGTAAAGGAAAGCGTCGGATAGTTCGAGAACAAGCCACAACAGAACGCATACAGAAGAACATTTCATTGTATATTACAACAATGCATCAGATTACAAGAATATACAGAGTATAAATGAATATTACACAGAAATATCAGAGATTTAAATTACATTTAAATACATAGCAGCGGAAAATAATACAATACACAACTAGAATGAGATATACGGATACAAAGCTTTCCGGATATCGTTCCAGCTGTAAACCAGGATCCTGTGAATATAAATCTGCAAAACCAAAACTACTAGCTGCCCGTGTCGAAAATAGGGGCACCCAGAGTTTAGGTTAAAACAATAAACTCCAGGTCAGTCATGTGACTGGTGTGAGAACTAAAACAGTTATTAATCTTTATTTCAAATCATTAGGTAAATCAAGGGACCACGCCGTATAACACGGAACGGGTTTCCTCCCAAGAATACCAGTGCATAAAACCAACAGCGCAATGCTAAATAAAGAAAAATGAAGCTGTTATAAGACCCAGGTCCCATCACACAATGCAACGCAGTCGAGGATAGGGTTTTCCCTTATAACAGCCAAAGAATGCTTGATACGTTTAAAACAAATCATTTGATACTATTATAAGTGCATAGTATATAAAACACTTCAAATCATAAGTATCAATCATAGGCGGCATGAGCGCCCCATCCCACTATGTCGCCATATATAGGATATACAATCAAAACCGCAAAGTCTCGTATTTGGAAATTGGGTTTCCATCTATGAACCGAGGCAAAAGATAGTCCTCAACCGATTCGAGACAATCTAGCCCATGTCTCAGGCAAGCGCGCAGGCAAGCCTTGGATCGTCAGGGCCGGTCCACACGGAGTGGATTATTATGCCTGAACAATACGTCTCCCCACCCTATGGGGTGTAAGTCTGGTCCTTAGTAGCGGGAATCAAAAGTTATGTCCAGTTGAAAATTCTGAATAGTCGCTATGGAATTCAGGCCCTTAAAAATGGACATTTTGCAAATGACCTCGGATTTCGACGAAACCACTTTTGTTGGATCCGCAGTGTCAAGTTATCGCTAGGTTTCAAATTTCATAATTTTTCGAATCAATATGTGAGCGTGGCATAGGAAAACGTGTTTTGACCATTTCAGTTGATTTTAATCGACTGGAAATTGGCCATTTTTCCAACGGTCTCAGAATTCGACGAAACTAGTTTTGTTAAGACCGTATCGTCAATACGAAGCTAGAAAATATTTTTCGAGAATTTTTAGGGTTAGCATGTGACCCCGGTAATTTGAAATGTACGTTTAAAATTCAATATAGAGATTTAAATGTAGATTCAACGGAAACTGATTGTAACTATCGAATCAGCTTGCGATACATATCCCATTGGGTTCGGAATGGGGGTGAAACGCTATGGGCGTCAGGCGTTGGGCCTCGTTTCGTGGTCCTGGGTAAAAGTCAACTTTAAATAAAAAAAAAAAAAAAAAAAAATAAAAAAATAAATAATATTTTTAAATTCCCTCCCCTTTATCTTTCTTCTGCCCCCCCCCCCCCGATTTCACTTTACAGGAAGGAAAAAAAAAAAAAAAAAAGGAGACGGAGGCGGAATTCGTCGCGCCCCTAGGCGGCGGCGACCACCGCAGCTCCCCCATCGAAACCCCACCCCCCCAGTGCCGCGGCGAGCCACCAGAGCACCCCCCCCTATCGCGAAGCAACCCCCCCCTGAATCGACTGCAGCCGCCCCCCCCAATTCGTCGAACCACCTGACGAGGACCGAAGCCCCCCCAGCCGACGATCTTTCCACCGCCGACAGCCACTGATTCCCCCCCCCTCTCTCTTCGCAGAAATGTAAGTTTTTTTTTTTTTTTATTTTTGTTTTGTTTTGTTATTTTAATGATTTTAAAACTGTTCTATTTAATTAGGATTGAAACTGATTTTTTTTTTTTTTATATATAAGTAAAACTGATTTTTTATAAAAGTAAAAATGATTTTGTAAAAAGAAATAAAAACTGATTTTTTAGTTAAAAATAAAAACTGATTTTTGGTTAAAAATAAAAACTGATTTTTTTTGGGTTAGAAATAAAATTAGAACTCTTTTGAAAATAAAATTAGAATTGGTTTTTAAATTTGTATATAGCATTGATTAAGAAATATATAAATTTGTTAAAGAAAAATATAAAAACTTTGCTAAGACAAAATATATATATACCTTGTTTAGGAAAATATATTTTGTTTAGAAATATAAAAATGTACATTGTTTTAAATTAAATTTAGCATTGGGTTTTTATAATGAGGTAGAAATAAAAATATGATTTTTATATATTGAACATCGAAATAAAAAATCGATTTTTATATATTGAACTTTGAAATAAAAAATCGATTTTTATATATTGAACTTTGAAATAAAAATATGATTTTTATATATTGAACATCGAAATAAAAAATCGATTTTTATATATTGAACTTTGAAATAAAAAATCGATTTTTATATATTGAACTTTGAAATAAAAATATGATTTTTATATATTGAACATCGAAATAAAAATTCGATTTTTATATATTGAACATCGAAATAAAAATTCGATTTTTATATATTGAACTTTGAAATAAAAATTCGATTTTTATATATTGAACTTTGAAATAAAAATTCGATTTTTATATATTGAACTTTGAAATAAAAATTCGATTTTTATATATTGAACTTTGAAATAAAAATTCGATTTTTATATATTGAACTTTGAAGTAAAAATTCGATTTTTATATATATAGTGACTACGGGCAACGAAGATGACGAAGAGGCGATAACGAGGAAGACTTCTGCAGATGAAGAGCCGTGGAGCTAGGATAGCTATATGTGAGAACTTCTCACTCAAATTTACTTTTCTAGTTATATATATACTAGGATGCAGACGGTGCTTATTAGAAGCACCCGACACCCGTCCACATACCATGGACTTGTTTGTTTGGATTGTTTGGTGATTGATTGAGATATTGGTTTGAATGTGGTTTGTGGTGTGAAAAATCGAATCGATAAATTGGTTAGGATTAGACGTGCGCCGTTATAAGGCGAAGGAGTAAGACTAGGTTAGACTCTTACTCCAAATTTTGTGGTTTGCAAAATGAAATTGATTTGATTGATGAGTGAATGGCGTGGGCCTTCACTAGACCGGGGACAAGGCTAGGCCTTATCCCGTTTTTAGTATCGTGCCGTTATGCCGCCGAAATTTTCTAAAATATGTTAGAAAAATAAAAATATCATTTTATTGAATAAATGAATTGAATAGAAATTCATAAGTTGAAATAAAATGTTTTATCGTTAAAAATATAATTTTTAACGTGAAGTGAATAAAATAGAATATTCATTTACAAACCAGACGGTTTGTTTATGTACACCTATTTGAATGACGTTGATTGGGTCGATAAATTTTACACATCGCCTAACTGCACAAATAAAATATGTGTTCGATTGTTTGAAACCCCACACGGGTGTTGGGATGAAATTTGAAGTTCACTCATCCTGATTGATTGAATATGTCGATCGATTGATTGACAGGCTGTTATAAGCGTTGAATATCTATATTTGATGCTTTTACAGTGTAGTGCACTTTGGTTGATGGTTGATTATTTTCAATGTTATTATATACATGTGTTGTATGAAAATCCATATAATTAATTTTATATGGTAATTGATTGGGCCTCATTCCAATTTGAAAAATAAAGAATATTATAAAATAAAAGTTCATGTGTTGACAGTACTCATTCATTGAGATTGGTCATGTGTTGAACAAAATATTTTTATAATAACAACTATTTTGGAAAAAGAAATATTTGAAATAGAATATTTGAAAATAGAAATTTATGAAGCCGTGTTGATTAGATTGACGCCATTTTGACGAGAACGATATTTATATCGATTTTATTCATCTTAAAAATGAATATTGAAAAGTGATTTCGAAATCGAATATTTTGAATTGAATTGAATTGAAAACGATTTCGAAATGAATTGAATTGAAAACGATTTCGAAATGAATTGAATTGAAAACGATTTCGAAATGAATTGAATTGAAAACGATTTCGAATTGAATTGAATTGAAAACGATTTCGAAATGAATTGAATTGAAAACGATTTCGAAATGAATTGAATTGAAAACGATTTCGAAATGAATTGAATTGAAAACGATTTCGAAATGAATTGAATTGAAAACGATTTCGAAATGAATTGAATTGAAAACGATTTCGAAATTGAATTGAATTGAAAACGATTTCGAAATGAATTGAATTGAAAACGATTTCGAATTGAATTGAATTGAAAACGATTTCGAAATGAATTGAATTGAAAACGATTTCGAATTGAATTGAATTGAAAAACGATTTCGAAATGAATTGAATTGAAAACGATTTCGAAAAGAATTGAATTGAAAACGATTTCGAAATGAATTGAATTGAAAACGATTTCGAAATTGAATTGAATTGAAAACGATTTCGAAATGAATTGAATTGAAAACGATTTCGAAATTGAATTGAATTGAAAACGATTTCGAAATGAATTGAATTGAAAACGATTTCGAATTGAATTGAATTGAAAACGATTTCGAAATGAATTGAATTGAAAACGATTTCGAAATGAATTGAATTGAAAACGATTTCGAAATGAATTGAATTGAAAACGAATTGAAATGAATTCAAATTGAATTGAAATTTGAATTGAATAGAAATGAATTTTGAAACGAATTTATAAAGAAGAATTCAATTTTGATTTGAATTGAAAAGGAGGTTGAAATTGCTTTTGAAACGAATTTAAAACTATTTATATAATTCGTTTTAAATAGGAATCGACGAAGTATATATTATATATATTATATATATAATATAATGGCCTGAATAGAACGCGCCGCGCCGCGGCAGTTCGTGAATTTCGACCATTTATTTCAAACGGACATTGCGGGAGATCCGACCGTCGGATTCTCCTAAAACCGGAACCGTTGGGTTCGTATCGAAAAGAGCTTTCTAATGAACGTTAGAAATTTGAAATCTAACGGTTGGATTTGGAATTATGTCCAAATCAAATTCGAAAAAGGTCGCTGTAAGTGCAGTTCGATGGCCATTGTTGGAAATCGACTGTACGGGCCTTGATAAAATTATTAAAAATAGTAATAATTTGTGTAAAATCATAAGAAATGATTTAGAAAGAATTGGGATGAAAAACTCCATATTTGAAAAGATAAAAATAGATTTTTATCGAAATGAACTAGTTTTGAACTAGAATTATAATTCTATTTATTTTTAAATAAATAAATTGAATTCGAAAAGGGTTTTAAAAATAACCAAAATTTCCAATGATTGCATTGGAGTGGATTTGAATCGAAATTGTCTTCGGAATATTTCGATGTTGGAATTCGTGATTATACAGGTGTTGTTATGGAAATTTGAAAGATATATATTGATATCGTTATTTCCAATACGACATTTGTTAGTCGTAGAATTCGATATTGAATATAAGCCGATATATTTTCTATTCAGAGCCTTGTATTGAATATCGAATGTGATTTGGGTTTGTCGTGAATGGTGTCTTCACTAACACTATTCTTGAACCCAGTTGAGAAAAGATTAAATCTTTTTATTTAGATTTAATGAAGTGTACCAATTAAATAATATTTAATTGGAATTGAATTGATATTGATTTTTGGGTTTATCGTGAACAGTGTTTTAAATAACACTTGTTCTTTAACCCGATAATTAATGAATGTGATTTGGGTTTGTCGTGAATGGTGTCTTCACTAACACTGCTCTTGAACCCAGTTGAGAAAAGATTAAATCTTTTTATTTAGATTTAATGAAGTGTACCAATTAAATAATATTTAATTGGAATTGAATGGATATTGATTTTTGGGTTTGTCGTGAACAGTGTTTTAAATAACACTTGTTCTTTAACCCGATAATTAATGGGATGTGACTTTGGGTTTATCGTGAACCGTGTTTTAAATGACACTGATTCTTTAACCCAGTCACAGATTAAAACTAAGTGGAGTTTTAATGAATCTTTAATTAGATTGAAAAGATCGAGAATGGAGTATCACCAGTTTTGCTCCAGGCGATAGTTAAATCTTTAATTAGATTTGAACGTGAAATTTAGAAACTAACTGTCGGTTAGCTAAGTAGAATGGTTTTCTGGATATTGATCTGATGTTGGTTTCGGCCTTCGGGGTTAATATTTGGGGAATTATTCTCTTGATTAATTTACGGTTAATGACTAATGAGTTGGAATGAGGCGTATGTTGTGTTTGTGTAACACTTTTATAATATATACGCGAGTTATTCGGAAAGACCGGGTTTATCCCATTCTGAATAACTGATACGACGATAAGTCGAAGATGAAGACGATGGTCGAAGACCGGAGGTCTTCACGTCGTTTGGGTGATAACTGATGATCTTGATTGGGCTGTACACCCAAGAAGATGGAAACAGTTAGTGATCGTCCAGACGTACTTGGAGATCGATGGATATGCGGGGTACTAGGTGCCTCCGGTTTCGTTCAGACCCAGAACGGACTTGTAAATGGACTGTGTGTCTGACATCGGATTTCATTCTGTGTGACTGATATCGGTTGCATAGGATGGTTTGCCTGTGTGGCATGCTAAGATGCAAATGATCAAGGCTTCTGTTGAAAAGCAAAGTCTTGTGGTGATGATCAAAGCACGGCCTTTGTGGCGTAGCTTTGTGTAACGTTTACCTCGCGTGTTTCACACCAGGTATGAACCAAAAACGGGAGACGGACCTCAGGGAGGACTTGCGTTTCTTTCTAGCTAGAAGTGGCGTCAGTGGTTTTACACGCCCTGACGAGTTTGACTTATGTGGTTGTTGCTGTTGCGAGGCGCCTCGGTTATATCGGTTTCGGCCGAATGCATTCTGGTCGGCTGACGGACCAGACTTACACCCCATAGGGTGGGGAGACGTATTGTTCAGGCATAATAATCCACTCCGTGTGGACCGGCCCTGACGATCCAAGGCTTGCCTGCGCGCTTGCCTGAGACATGGGCTAGATTGTCTCGAATCGGTTGAGGACTATCTTTTGCCTCGGTTCATAGATGGAAACCCAATTTCCAAATACGAGACTTTGCGGTTTTGATTGTATATCCTATATATGGCGACATAGTGGGATGGGGCGCTCATGCCGCCTATGATTGATACTTATGATTTGAAGTGTTTTATATACTATGCACTTATAATAGTATCAAATGATTTGTTTTAAACGTATCAAGCATTCTTTGGCTGTTATAAGGGAAAACCCTATCCTCGACTGCGTTGCATTGTGTGATGGGACCTGGGTCTTATAACAGCTTCATTTTTCTTTATTTAGCATTGCGCTGTTGGTTTTATGCACTGGTATTCTTGGGAGGAAACCCGTTCCGTGTTATACGGCGTGGTCCCTTGATTTACCTAATGATTTGAAATAAAGATTAATAACTGTTTTAGTTCTCACACCAGTCACATGACTGACCTGGAGTTTATTGTTTTAACCTAAACTCTGGGTGCCCCTATTTTCGACACGGGCAGCTAGTAGTTTTGGTTTTGCAGATTTATATTCACAGGATCCTGGTTTACAGCTGGAACGATATCCGGAAAGCTTTGTATCCGTATATCTCATTCTAGTTGTGTATTGTATTATTTTCCGCTGCTATGTATTTAAATGTAATTTAAATCTCTGATATTTCTGTGTAATATTCATTTATACTCTGTATATTCTTGTAATCTGATGCATTGTTGTAATATACAATGAAATGTTCTTCTGTATGCGTTCTGTTGTGGCTTGTTCTCGAACTATCCGACGCTTTCCTTTACGGGGAAGTTGCGGGTCTTTACAAACCTATATATATATATATATCTGTACTTTATGAGCAAGAAATTACATATTCGATAACACAAAAACATTTCGCTCTCTTCACCTTTACTATGTTACATTGCTGCAGGATTTTAACTTGGTGACAGAGCATTCTCTATTGCTTAACAACATTGTTCCTAGGTTCTATACGTGAATCAATTCATCAACTGTAGCATTATCATCTGAGTTGATTCCTCTCTCCTTAGAAAACTTTGTCATTGGAGAAGAAAGTTGATCTCATTTCAGTGCCTTGCCATTACAAGATTCAACACGGCTACAAAAAATTTTGTGCCTTGCTTGTGTAGATCCAGTGGCTGCATCTAATCTGAGGCCAGCATGTGATAGAATAACCAAGAAAGCAATTCAAGAACGCCTCATAATTCAAACTGTGCCTAACAACTAACCCAAGCTAGAGTCTATTCTTCATCAACCTTCATCAATCTCGGATTAGCGATTGCAGCAGTTGAGTTCTGATCATCCTACAACCTTCTTGTCTCAGTGGTCTTTGTTCAAGACATATCCCTTTGTTTATGACCGATCTGTCATCATGACCAATAATACATCACCAGCAACTTCAGATCCATCAGTGAGTTCAACCAATACAGATAAAACTGCAGAAAAATTAATAAAAACTGCAGTTAGTCCTCTATCTCAACTAATAACCTTGAAACTTGATGACAATAAATACCTTTTATGGAAGTTACAAATCAGAACTTCCATACAAGGATATGGACTTGAAGGATTCATCATAAGAGCTAACACTGCCCCACCAGAGTTCATAACAGATCAAGAAAAGATAGGCTTATTAGTGCTAGGCTACTGTCATCTATAGGTGAAAAACTACAACCATAGGTTATTGGATGCAAGACAGCAGTATGGATTTGTCAAACAATATAAAAATCATTCAACAATCAATTCTATGCTAAGGTGATGTATCACAAAAGACAGCTCCAAAAGATCAAGAAAGAAAAAGACAACATAACCATGGGAGAGTACTTGGGAAAAAATTAAATCAATATGCGATATGCTCAATGCTGCAGGACACAAATTAACTAAGTCTAAACAAATTCTTCTTATTCTAAATGGATTAAGTGAGGAATACGAGGCAGGAGAAGCTATAATTGCATCATAAAAAGAACTTTCATATATGGATGATGTTCGTGTAATTCTATTATCTGATGAAGCAAGACTTGAAAGTAAAAAAGCCGAAAGTGAATTTAATGTCAACTATGCTGCAAGTAGTTTCAAGAAACAAAAATCAGAATAACAAGAATGAATAGACCTTTCAAAGAGGTGATCGACCAACCAGAGGTTATGGAAGAGGCGGTTGGAACAACAATAATAAGATGAAATGTCAAATACGTCAGATGGTTGGTGACATAACACTAAGGTGCTTTTAAAGATTCAATGCAAACTTTGCAGTGAATCAGAACTCATTCACTCAGAGGGGTTCAAACCCTAGTACCAACCTTGCTCAAGCTCAAAATGATGTTGTTGCTCAACCTGAATCATCAAGAAATCAAAGTGAAAGTGCAAGAATAGATCACATCAATGATGAAAGATGATATCCAGACTCTAGAGCTACCAACCACATCACTAATAATCTAAAAAAAAAATAACTTTGATAATAGAGAATACAAAGGTAATAATTTTGTCTTTATGGGGAATGGTAAGTGCATCAACATATCTCAAATCAGTAAAGGTAGTTCAAATGGTAAAGGAAACTTTTCTTACACAATTTATTAAGGGTACCTAAAATCAAGAAGAATTTAATCAATGTATCTCAGTTTGCTAGAGATAACAAAGTGTACTTTGAATTCTTTCCTATACAATGTTTTGTTAGAGACATACTGACTAAGGATATATTCTTGCAAGGTGATGTAGTTAAAGGACTATACAAGTTTAGTGTTGAAAGCAGCAACTAAATTGCAAAATATTGCAATTTATCTGAAATTAGTAATATGAATTATAGTAAGTTTGTTTTTGATTCATAGCATTGTAAACTTAGTCATCCTAGTGCTAGTATTGTAAAGAAAATTCTTCTTGACAACAATATACCCTTTAATAATGTGAATTTATCCTACATTTGCAAGTATTGTTAGATGGGTAAAAATCGTAAATTTCCTTTTATCAATTCTACTATAGTTTATACTAAACCTCTAGATCTGTTATCTACATATCTATATGATCCTACACCAATAAATTCTGATTTTGGATTCAAATACTACATATCATTTGTTGATGCATGTACTAGATATACATGGTTATATTTGCTTAAGTATAAAGTAGATACATGTAATGTTGTTCAAAACTTTATAAGACTGGTTGAATTCAGTTTAGCTGAACTGTCAAAATAATTAAAGCTGATGGAGGGCTAGAGTTTAAACTCCTCGCCATTTTCTTTCACGAAAAAGGAATAATATGTCCTTATACAACTTAACACAATGGATTAGTTGAAAGGAAACACAGATATATAATAGAAACTAGTGTAACACTGTTATAGCTTGAGCATCCATACCATTAAAATTTTGGCGTGAATCTTTTAGTTCAGCTGTATTCTTAATCAATAGAATGCAAACCAAAAATTTAAATGGAATAAGTCCCTTAGAAAAACTATACAGTGTTAAGCCAAAAAAACAAAAGCCTAAAACCATTTGGGTGTATAAGTTATCCCAATCTAAGATTTTACAATTCAAACAAGCTTGACATTAGAACTAAACCATGTACTTTTATTGTTTAATGCATTAACCAAAAGAGATACAAATGCATAGATTCTAATGGCAGGATATACATAAGCAGACATGTTTTTGATGAGAATACTTTTCCTTATGTACATTCTAAGATGAAAAATTAATTGAAAATTTACAGTCCAAAAGTAAGTATACCTGAGCTACCAACTCTTGAGAATGTATGCGAAGAAATGATCAGGACTAAGGCTTCCGATACTCAGAATGCCAATCAGGATCACTTTGGTCAACTGATTGATAATCAAACAGAGCCACCAAGCCATGCCAGTCAATTACCTGTGTCAGATCAAAACACAAACAGAGAATCAAAAGACAACCAAAGCACTCATCAAATCAGTGATAATGAAGAAAGAAACTCAAGCAACAATACAGGGCAACCAAAACAAGAGTTACCAGGTCAATCCTCCACCCAACAAAACTGGTCATCATATGATAACCAGATCCAAAGTGGGAATCTTCAAACCAAAGATATACATTGCAGACATCAATACAGATAAGCCAGAAAGTTTCAATTAAGCCATCAAAAATGAAAACTGAAGAGCTGCCATGAGAGAGGAATATATTGCTCTTATTAGAAATAATACATCGGAACTTGTTTACCCACCTAATAACAAAATTGTTATAGGTTGTAGGTGTACTTATAGGTTACAGAAAAACCCAGATGGGTCCCTCAATAGATATAAGGCTAGACTAGTAGCCAAAGGGTTTACACAAGAGTATGGTTTCGACTTTAATGAAACATTCCCTCTTGTGGTGAAACCCTCTGTTATCAGACTAATCCTTACTATCACTCTAAGAAATAACTAGAAAATTACACATCTAGATGTGAATTATTCCTTTTCGGATGGTTTCTTACATAAAGAAATCTATATGCAATAGCCACTAGGGTTTATACAAAGCTCAAAGCATGTTAACAAGTGAAAGAAAGCTAATTATAGGCTGAAACAAGCTCCTAGAGTGAGGTTGGAAAGACTCAAATCAACGCTAAACACATTGGGCTACTATCCTACCAAATTATATTCTTATCTATTTTTCAACGTTAATCAATCATCTACTATATGTGTGTGTGTGTGTGTGTGTGTTGATGATGATCTAATAAATGCAGGTAGCAGTGATGAAGAAATCAAAGGTCTAATAAGATACTTACATGATCGATTATCCATCATTGATCTAGGATAGATAACATATTTCCTTGGCATTGAAGTAAAGAGATAATAAAATTCAGAAATATATCTCTATCAAAAGAAATATATTTACGAATTGCTGGTTAAAGCCAATATGGATGAAGCAAAGCGTCAGCCTATACCAATGATTGCAAATCAACATTATTCAGTGGAGAAGCCATAGATAACATTAAACAAGAAAGAAGCGTTGTGGTTGCATTACAATATGCCACCATAACATGACCTGAAATAGCACTTAGTGTTAACAAAGTGTCTAAATTTTTGCAAAATCCACTTGATGAACATTGGAAAGTAGTCAAAAGGTTTCTCAGATATTTAAAGGGGATAATCAACTGTGGTCTAACACTCAAAGCCAGCAAGCATCTAAACATTAAAATCAGTAATAGGGTACTATGTGTATAATGGTGAAAGTTTAATCTCATGGTGTTCAAAGAACAAGATAACAATTTCCAGAACTAGCACAAAAGTTGAGTATAGAATTCTGGCTAGTACTGCAGTTAAAACATTATTGGTTCAGTCTCTATTAAAGGAACTAAATTTACTGTTAGCTAAGAAGCTAATAATATGGTGTGACAATCAAAGAACTATATACATGACAGCAGATCCAATTCAACATGCATGAACTAACACTACAAGAAAAAGTTGCATTTAACCGCAATATAGCTCAGCGTTTTGATGCCAATTGCGGTCATCCATCTTCCATGCACATAAATACCGGAGACATCTAAAAAAACACAAAAGACATCAGAACAAACGCTGTATCATCTCCTTTCAGTCCATTAATTTCTTGTCCTAAGGAAAATTCCCTCTGTTGTTCTCATTTACCGCCTAAACATAATTTACCTTCCACTAATGGTAACATCCTAAATCCCAAATCATCCATTACTATGTCTTCCAAAGTTACCATAGTGCTTCTGCTTTTCAATTCCCTACAGACGATGCCTCCATATAATGCTTGATGACATCATAAAAGAGATGCCTTTACATTGTTCTTTCTCGATCCTAACGATTTCCAAGCACTGCAATCGATTTCGATGTATGATCCATCTAGGCTCTCATTTTTTCGACAGATGGGACATCATAGTTGGACCTCCTACCTTAGCTGTCCATCTCGATCAATCTATTTTGCAATTTTCGGTACTCATTGACCTATTGCTCTTTCTGGGTTGCGTTTTGGGATCCGTCAGTCGGCGCTTCTATATTTGATTCCTTGTGTTAAGAAAAAACTTACTTTTAGACTTCAAGCCCCGAGCTGTTATGTAACGACGGTCGGAACAAAAACCCCCTTTCTTGCATGTATATGAGCTGTCACACAACTCTCATATAACAAAAGGAATCCCTTACGTTACGTGTCTGCCAACTCGTATTTGTACTATAATCCTTCAATTTATTCCATGAGGTGGGACAATTGCATCCAAACCATCATTCCTCCTTAAGAACATGCGAAGCAATCCTAATAGTCTCCCCCTTGACTCGCATTCTACAAGTATCTTTTGAGGGCACTACCTTTCCTGCATGGCCCACTCCGAACCTTCGGGTCCAATACCACTGTTATGTAACACCCCGCATTTTTAATATAATTAAAAATGAGATATATTTATATATGCATGGATATATTTAAAGGAAAGATTAAATAATATTAATGTAATTGCATGTAAGAAGTTTATGCAGTGAAATAAAGAGAAAGATTAATAAAGAAATTACATGCAATATTTGAACTAAGAAGAAATACAATGAAATGCAAGGAAATACATGCGAACATTTAAAAAGAAATAAAAAGGAGAATTTGAAGAGACTCTAGAATTTGGTCATGAAAATAGCGTCATTACGTTCGTGGCGATTTTTTGGTCAATTTAGACCAATAGTTTGTAGAAAACTGATTTAAAACGAAGAAGTTATCCTTAATTTAAGAAATGCAACAAAACATGAAAAAGGGCAATGGGAAAAGAATAATATGTAGGTTGGTCCTAAGTCTTGTTAACAAAAGACTTAGTAGCCCATTTGGTTAATACATGAGACTTGTATATAAGAGGTTGTGAGTTCAATCCCCACCAATGCCATATTTTTGTTTTTGTTTTAAGAAGCGGCTAAATAGTGGCTTAGCAAATTGGTTCAGTGCGAAAGGGGATAAGTTAATTGGAGGTTTAATTGAAAGAATGGAAATAAACCATTAATTGATTAAGGAAGATAATTTCCAAATAAAATAGACAATTGTTCGCATATAAAAATTAGTATATGCATAAGAGATGGATGCGTATGAACATGATTCAAATTTGAAGTTGCGCGCGAACATAGAGACAAACAAAAAGGGGGCATATATATGTATACATGTTATTTAAATTAATGCAATAAGGGAAAGAGGATATGTGAAATTATTGCATTAAATAAATGGATGATGCATGAACCTGAATAAAAATAAATTAATGTGATGCAAATAAAAGAAAGAGAATATGGAATGCAAAACATGTCAAATGTACAATTAAAGCATGCATAGAAAAAGGTTGTAAACATTAAAATGGAGCAATTAAATGTGAAGGGGATCAACTTTTGAAATTTAAACGTTTAAAAAAGTAAACTAATAAGGCCATAAGCAAGCCACAATTGGAGGAAGGTTAATGTTATTAAATAACATTCAAATCAGAGATGCATGCACATGTGATTAGATGTAAATAAATAAAAGAAAATGGTTTAAGGACATGCTGTTTTTTTTTCAAAAAGAGTAGACAAAAAGAGAAAGAAATCAATTAATTGATTAGGAGAAGAATATTGCAAATAAAGGTTCACGTATAAGTGCAAATAAATAAATAAATAAAAATAATTGAATGCATGAAGGAAAGAGGTTGCTATACATTAAAAATAGTATGTAATGCATTAATTAGAAAGAAATAAAGCGGTTTATTTTTTTTATTTTAAGGAGCACTAAGTGTGAAAAGGGTTGTTCTAAATGGTTCTTTTCTAGGGCGGGGTGGATGGTTTAGATGAGTTTTTATTTAATCCTAAGGTCCTAGTAGCTCTAACCCACCTATAAAAGAACACCTAACCTAACCCTAAAATCATTCTATCTCTTATAAGACGCCTCCATGCCACCAAACTTCAACCCAACATAGCCTCCGCCTCTAAACTCTAGATTAAATTGCAAATTCTTCATCAATTTTGGAGTTTAATCAAATCAAGTAGCAAGTTTTTTCAACAACAATTCACGTTCTGCGTCAATAATCAAATAAGAAGCCTAAACCAACGTTCTACCTCAACAACCAATTGTTTATTTCTCCAATCCAGTCAAGGTGAGTGGTTTAAAATACCGTTGTTGTATAATTGTACTTCTATCGTTTGCCATTCCCCATAATGAATATGATGATAATTTAATAAGATCAGTTATTTCATTTATGCTTACGATTGAGTTCTCTCCTTTTTATTCTTTCCCCTTTTTTATTTTTATAGCTAGGCTATCTCGAGCCTACATCTATCATGAATTTATGCATTGTAAACGAGAACGAGAAAGTAAAAGAAAAAAAAACGGGTTGTTTGGGCATAATATGGATTGGAAGGATTTATGTATGATTTGAATAGAATTATGGACATAATTGTATGGTAATTTTAAATTTATGCAGTTTGACATGATTGAAATTAGATATGGAATTAGTACAATTTAATATTAACAACATGTAATTGGATAACATGGATTGGTGAAATTTATTGGTAAGATAAGCCTAAAAGGTGAATTAGGTTATATGTATGAACATGGGAACCTTAGGAAATATATTGGAAAAATATTGATTTTATGAACTTGAGTATTGTTGGATATTTTGGATAATTGGAATATAAAAGAAATTGGCATATTTGGGTATGGATTACATGAAATTGATGAAATTGCCTATAATTGGAAATTTGTAATTAAAGTTAATTAATATGTAATTAGTAACAAGTTGGAATAGGCGAAATTGTAAACATGACTATATGTTGAATTGGAAACACATAACATGAAAATTGGGATTTGGGTGAAATACGATGTTAATGAACCTTTGACACGAGGTTAGGCGCAATTGTGGTGTAAGACTGCCCGGAACCGACCGACAAATCCACCTGCCACAAATGGACGTCTAATGTGAGAGGTCAAAGGCATGAATTGTAGGCGTAACGGTTGGTGACACGAGGTTAGACCCGCTTTGTGGTGTAAGACTGCCTGGAACCACCCGGCAATTCCAGCAGCCACAAACTGTTCGGTCTAATGTCAGAGGTCATGCATCGTTCGTCATAATGAATGAATTAAGGAATACTACCATAATAAGACATGTGGGTGACATGGGTATGGTTAGAGGGTTAAGTGGGTGACATGTAAAATATGACATGTAAATATGGACTTAACTGTAGTAAGACAAGACATGTTAAACATGTAAATATGGACTTAACCGTAGTAAGACAAGACTTGTAAAACATGTAAATGTGGACTTAACTGTAGTAAGATACGTGAAGTAAAACATGACTAAGGTGGATTTAACCGTAGTAAGGCATGTGTAAGACATGGAAACAATAATAAAAGAGGTTAAGTGGGACATAGGCGACATGTAAGACATAAATAAATAATGCTTAACCAAAGGGGACCCGTTATGGCATCACAAATTAATTGAATTGGGTAAAGTTTAGGTAACGGGTTGAATAAATGGAAAGGGTTACGTAAATCTAAATTAATGACAAAAGTGGGAAATGGTAAATAACCTATTATGAATGAATTTGAATAGGAAAAGAAAGGATAATAGGTTAGACTTGTCCTAGGGACAAGTGGAAAGTATAACTTATGGGATAAGGTAAGTTATAAGAAATAATAGAGGAAAATAAGGTAACTTATATGTGAAGATATACTTAATTATAAATTAAGCAGTTTGGGAAGGAGAAGTGTGAAATTTAAGATGATATATGTTATATGAATGGAAAAGAAGTAAATTAGAATCATATATGATGGTTGAGTTGAGTAATTCTCTGGGTGTCAGTATGATGTTGATTTCGATCTTCGGGGCTGGTGTTTAGGGGATTATTCTCCTAATCAGTATATATGTGGATAAGACATACTTAACCATGAATTCTGTATAACATGTTGTTGTAACCCTAAAAGGGAATAATTTATGAAGTTGGAAAACAACACGTTGTGATCTTATTAATGGAATTAAATGGGTTAAGTATAAATTGAATTAATAAGCGAGGTAACTTGGTAAACTTGAAAAGGAAGTCAATATGAATAAGAATAACCAAGTTAAATAAGAAAAATTGACAAGGTAACAAAAGCGCGTAAGAATTGATTAGACGTAAGGTCTAATGACATATAAAATCAAGGCGCTCGGGGCAATCCGTACGTTGTAGGATGAATAACCCAACAAGGTAAATCATCACGGTGACATAAGACACGAGGGGAGCGCACATTCTTTATTTTGGAGGCTCCAACGGACTGGAAGGGGAAGCACGCGGCTTCCTGAGACGTTAAAGGTGCTCCTAGTAGTCCTCTATGTGGTGGTAGATGTTTCAGGCTGTGCCCGCAGAGGTTGGGTCTGCGCGTAACTGCTAGGTGGGTGGGCCTTGACTACAAGAATAGCTGGGCAGTCAGAATGTTGTTCGCGGTGACGGAAAAGGTGATTCGACGGCTGCCTCAACGGAGGTGGAGGGTCAGGACAAACAAGGATAGTAGGTCGTCGAGTGCCTGTTACCACAGGAAGTAGGATGCGGAAAGACTAGAGCTAGACCCAATATACCATTAACCGTTCACTATCGTGGGACGGTGGTTGAGGGGAGACACCACATGGATGTTTAAATTGGTTGCTTAGGGGCTTATCGCTTAGCTCTCGTAGTCTTTATTAGTTATGGGAGGGGCCAAGGTGGGGCCATAGCCACTATAGAAAACATACCCTAGGGATATTTGTGTGGAAGGCTCTTAAAGGCAAGCCTTCAACAAATATAAGAAAGTTCCCGACCGAGTTCCCTGTTTCTTGTGTATCCCTGCCACGGAACTCGGGCACGCACACATGATGGGTGTACGGGTGAGATATCAAATACGATAGAGAATACGTACGTGGATGAGTCTAGATATAACCATGTCTGCTCTGGGTGGTGTATCGTAGACTGGTGGGCATTATTCGATAACGGCAGTCAAATTAGAGTGATCCTATGTGGGCGTAGTGTTGTATTATATATATAAGAGGAATATACATTACTATGACATAGGACGGGGGACTGCGTATATCACTGCGAGGATACAGTGGGGACCATGCGAGTCGGGTACCACGGGGTGTACCTCAGTTTGGGGGTAGCTGCATATACATTATATTAGGTTAATCTACTGGGAGTAGATGGGTGCGACGTGTGTGTATGCCTTGAGCTCTAACGACACAAATAACCTAATAAACAATTAAATGTAATTGAATGGTATATGTAGGATTATTCAAGAAGTGTAGTTTAAACTCATTCACACATAACTTATGTTCTGACCCCCTCCTCATAACATTTGCAGGTTAGATTCATGATAGAGACTTATAGCTTTGGAGATACTGATTTAGCAGTATTGTAATTAAGGTAAAGCTATGTTTATATATATTATATTTTATTTCTTCCGCTGTGAGGTGTTTTCCGAACTCTGACATATTTCTTGTCTCTGTCTTTTCTGCAGGATACCAGAGCAACCAACTCGGGTTTTGATGGATTGGGTTTTTGAAAAAAAATCGGTCCGTCGGAATTCGGGTTGTTACATTTGGTATCAGAGCATAGGTTTACGATTCCTATATAGATAATGAGAGAGCGTATTTATATTTTCAAAAATATAAATTATTATATATAAACCTAGATCTAGAAAGAAGCCCACTAAATAGAAAGAGTAAAATATGGGAAGAATTGGGATAACTGTTTTGTACGCTAAAAGAATGAGCAAGGAAATCTGAGACCCTTAGGTATGTTGGGTGGAAAGTGTACAAAATGATTGGTGTTAAGAAAGATGTATCCCATACAATAGTAACTGAGATTAGTGGGTTTATTAGGGAAACCTTAAAAATTGGAAAATGGATTAGGAATATATATAGTTGGAAGAAATGATTTCGTGGATGTGTCTAGGTAAGCCTAGGTAATTTGGAAACCCGATTAAGAAATAGTTGTCCTTGTCTACTCCAGTATTTGATGTTTGAAAAAAATGTTTTGCATTTTTGTTACGGCATGTTTTTATGGTTTGGCAAAAGCAAGTTTTGGTAAAGAAAATAAAGTTTTACCATTTTTAATTTTTGGGAGAAAAAATTAGAAAAAAAAGAGACCAAACCATGTTTTAAAACAAATGGAGTAGGTGAGGATTAGTGTCTAGAAAGAATGAGTTTGAGGCTAGGAAGTAAATAATAAGGACTATCCTAGAATAATAAAACTAAATTCCCGTAGAATGTATAAGCATTATAAAGACTAGAATTGTTGCTCGAAAAAGATAAGTTGAAAAAAAAAGTTTCTTATGTAATTGTGCTTGGATAGGAAAATAGGAACTTTTTATAGAATAGATATGTAAAAATCCAAGTGCAACCAGAAAAGGTACATAAATGAAAAACGGAAAATGTAAATTCTTCCGTTTTATACCTTTTTGTAACATAAGAAATCGAATTTGGAAAATTAGATTTTTCTAAATTTTGAATTTAATAATGTTGGTAGGATTTTGGATGCAACAATTGGATGAACTATGCTCTTATTCTATGAGAGTATGGGAAAATTTGGATGAAAAATGTTTTGGTTTTTCAAAAATATTGCATTCATATAGAACTGCAAGTATATTTAGGATGTGAGCATCATGTTTTAAAAAAACAAAATTGAAAGTTTGCATACATATAAGTGGTACCAAATTAGGCATACATGCATTACTATGATGTTTATCACTTTGCACATGTGCACAATGTTTGCAAAAAAAATTGGATGCATACTTGATGGTTTGATATTATGCGAGGAATTATATATTTTACCCCAATCGAATTTCGAGGAACGAAATTCCTTAAGGGTGGGAGAATGTAACACCCCGCATTTTTAATATAATTAAAAATGAGATATATTTATATATGCATGGATATATTTAAAGGAAAGATTAAATAATATTAATGTAATTGCATGTAAGAAGTTTATGCAGTGAAATAAAAAAAAGATTAATAAAGAAATTACATGCAATATTTGAAATAAGAAGAAATACAGTGAAATGCGAAGAAATACATGCAAACATTTAAAAAGAAATAAAAAGGAGAATTTGAAGAGACTCTAGAATTTGATCATGAAATTAGCGTCATTACGTTCGTGGCGATTTTCTGGTCAATTTAGACCTATAGTTTGTAGAAAACTGATCTAAAACGAAGAAGTTATCCTTAATTTAAGAAATGCAACAAAACATGAAAAAGAGCAATGGGAAAAAAATAATATGTAGCTTGGTCCTAAGTCTTGTTAACAAAAGAGTAGTAGCTCATTTGGTTAATACATGAGACTTGTACATAAGAGGTTGTGAGTTCAATCCCCACTAGTGCCATATATTTTTGTTTTGTTTTAAGGAGCGGCTAAATAGTGGTTTAGCAAATTGGTCCAGTGCGAAAGGGGATAAGTTAATTGGAGGTTTAATTGAAAGAATGGAAGTAAACCATTAATTGATTAAGGAAGATAATTTCCAAATAAAATAGACAATTGTTCGCATATAAAAATTAGTATACGCATAAGAGATGGATGCGTATGAACATGATTCAAATTTGAAGTTGCGCGCGAACATAGAGACAAACAAAAATGGGACATATATGTATACATGTTGTTTGAAATTAATACAATAGGGGAAAGAGGATATGTGAAATTATTGCATTAAATAAATGGATGATGCATGAACCTGAATAAAAATAAATTAATGTGATGCAAATAAAAGAAAGAGAATATGGAATGCAAAAAATGTCAAATGTGCAATTAAAGCATGCATAGAAAAAGGTTGTAAACATTAGAATGGAGCAATTAAATGTGAAGGGGACCAACTTTTGAAATTTAAACGTTTAAAAAGTAAACTAATAAGGCCATAAGCAAGCCACAATTGGAGGAAGGTTAATGTTATTAAATAACATTCAAATCAGAGACGCATGCACATGTGATTAGATGTAAATAAATAAAATAAAATGGTTTAAGGGCATGCGATTTCTTTTCAAAAAGAGTAGATAAAAAGAGAAAGAAATCAATTAATTGATTAGGAGAAGAATATAGCAAATAAAGGTTCACGTATAAGTGCAAATAAATAAATAAATAAAAATAATTGAATGCATGAAGGAAAGAGGTTGTCATAAGTTAAAAAAAAGTATGTAATGCATTAATTAGAAAGAGATAAAGCGGTTTCTTTTTTTTATTTTAAGGAGCACTAAGTGTGAAAAGGGTTGTTCTGGATGGTTCTTTTCTAGGATGAGGTGGACGATTTAGATGAGTTTTTATTTAATCCTAAGGTCCTAGTTGCTCTAACCCACCTATAAAAGAACACCTAAACTAACCCTAAAATCATTCTATCTCTTATAAGACGCCTCCGTGCCACCAAACTTCAACCCAACATAGCCGCCGCCTCTAAACTCTAAATTAAATTGCAAGTTCTTCATCAATTTTGGAGTTTAATCAAATCAAGTAGCAAGTTTCTTCAACAACAATTCACGTTCTGCGTCAATAATCAAATAAGAAGCCTAAACCAACGTTCTACCTCAACAACCAATTGTTAATTTCCCCAATCCAGTCAAGGTGAGTGGTTTAAAATACAGTTGTTGTATAATTGTACGTCTATCGTTTTCCATTCCCCATAATGAATATGATGATAATTTAACAAGATCAGTTATTTCATTTATGCTTACGATTGAGTTCTCTCCTTTTTATTCTTTCCCTTTTTGTATTTTTATAGCTAGGCTATCTCGAGCCTACATCTATCATGAATTTATGCGTTGTAAACGAGAACGAGAAAGTAAAAGAGGAAAAAGAGGTTGTTTTGGCAAAATATGGGTTGGAAGAATTTATGTATGATTTGAATAGAATTATGGACATAATTGTATGGTAATTTTAAATTTATGTAGTTTGGCGTGATTGAAATTGGATATGAAATTAGTACAATTTAATATTAACAACAAGTAATTGGATAACATGGATTGGTGAAATTTATTGGTAAGATAAGCCTAAAAGGTGAATTAGGTTATATGTATGAACATGAGAACGTTGGGAAATATATTGGAAAAATATTGATTTTATGAACTTGAGTATTATTGGATATTTTGGATAATTGGAATATAAAAGAAATTGGCATATTTGGGTATGGATTACATGGAATTGATGGAATTGCCTATAATTGGAAATTTGTAATTAAGGCTAATTAATATATAATTAGTGACAAGTAGGAATAGGAAAAATTGTAAACATGACTATATGTTGAATTGGAAACATATAACATGAAAATTGGGATTTGGGTAAAATACGATGTTAATGAACCTTTGACACGAGGTTAGGCGCAATTGTGGTGTAAGACTGCCTGGAACCGCCCGGCAAATCCTGCTGCCACAATTGGACGTCTAACGTGAGAGATCAAAGACATGAATTGTAGGCGTAACGGTTGGTGACACGAGGTTAGACCCGCTTTGTGGTGTAAGACTGCCTGGAACCGCCCGGCAAATCCAGCAGCCACAAAGTGTTCGGTCTACTGTGGGAGGTCATGCACCATTCGTCACAATGAATGAATTAAGGAGTACAAACCATAATAAGACATGTGGGTGACATGGGTATGGTTAGAGGGTTAAGTGGGTGACACGTAAAATATGACATGTAAATATGGACTTAACCGTAGTAAGACAAGACATGTAAAACATGTAAATATGGACTTAACCTTAGTAAGACAAGACATGTAAAACATGTAAATGTGGACTTAACTGTAGTAAGATACGTGAAGTAAAACATGACTAAGGTGGACTTAACCATAGTAAAGTATGTGTAAGACATGGAAACAATAATAAAAGAGGTTAAGTGGGACATGGGCGAAATGTAAGACATAAATAAATAATGCTTAACCAAAGGGGACCCGTTATGTCATCACAAATTAATTGAATTGGGTAATACATGACTAAGATAAGACATGTAAAACATGTAAATATGGACTTAACCGTAGTAAGACAAGACATGTAAAACATGTAAATGTGGACTTAACTGCAGTAAGGTACATGAAGTAAAACATGACTAAGGTCGACTTAACCATAGTAAAGCATGTGTAAGACATGGAAGCAATAATAAAAGAGGTTAAGTAGGACATGGGCGACATGTAAGACATAAATAAATAATGCTTAACCAAAGGGGACCCGTTATGTCATCACAAATTAATTGAATTGGGTAAAGTTTAGGTAACGGGTTGAATAAATGGAAAGTGTTAAGTAAATCTAAATTAATGGCAAAAGTGGGAAATGGTAAATAACCTTATGAAAGAATTTGAATAAGAAAAGGAAGGATAATAGGTTAGACTTGTCCTAGGGGCAAGTGGAAAGTATAACTTATGGGATAAGGTAAGTTATAAGAAACGATAGAGGAAAATTAGGTAACTTATATGTGAAGATATACTTAATTATAAATTAAGTAGTTTGGGAAGGAGAAGTGTGAAATTTAAGATGATATAAGTTATATGAATGGAAAAGAAGTAAATTAGAATCATATATGTTGGTTGGGTTGAGTAATTCTCTGGGTGCTAGTCTGATGTTGATTTCAGTCTTTGGGGCTGGTGTTTTGGGGATTATTCTCCTAATCAGTATATACGTGGATAAGACATACTTAACTATGAATTATGTATAATATGTTGTTGTAACCCTAAAAGGGAATAATTTATGAAGTTGGAAAACAAAATGTTGTGGTCTTATTAATGGACTTAAATGGGTTAAGTATAAATTGAATTAATAAGCGAGGGTAACTTGGTAAACTTGAAAAGGAAGTCAATATGAATAAGAATAACCAAGTTAAATAAGAAAACTGACGAGGTAACAAAAGCGCGTAAGAATTGATTAGACGTAGGGTCTAACGACATATAAAATCAAGGCGCTTGGGGCAATCTGTTACGATGTAGGATGAATAACCCAACAAGGTAAATCATCACAGTGTCATAAGACACGAGGGGAGCGCACATTCGTTATTTTGGCGGCTCCAACGGACTAGAAGGGGAAGCACGCGACTTCCTGAGACGTTAAAGGTGCTCCTAGTAGTCCTCTGTGTGGTGGCAGATGTTTCAGGTTGTGCCCGCAGAGGTTGGGTCTATGCGTAACTACTAGGTGGGTGGGCCTTGGCTACAAGAATAGCTGGGCAGTCAGGATGCTGTTCGCGGTGATGGAAAAGGTGATTCGACGGCTGCCTCAACGGAGGTGGAGGGTCAGGACAAACAAGGATAGTAGGTCGTCGAGTGTCTGTTACCACAACCAGTAGGATGTGGAAAGACTAGAGCTAGACCCAATATACCATTAACCATTCACTATTGTGGGACGGTGGTTGAGGGGAGACGCCACATGGATGTTTAGATTGGTTGCTTAGGGGTTTGTCGCTTATCTCTCGTAGTCTTTATTGGTTATGGGAGGGACCGAGTTAGGGCCATAGCCACCATAGAAAACAGACCCTAGGGATATTTTTGTGGGAGGTCTTAAAGGTGGGCCTTGCACAAATATAAGGAAAGCTCCCGATCGAGTTCCGTGTTTATTGTGTATCCCTGCCACGGAACTCGGGCACGCACACACGATGGGTGTACGGGTTAGATATCGAATACGATAGAGAATACATAAGTGGAAGAGTCTAGATATAACCATGTCTGCTTTGGGTGGTGTATCGTAGACTGGTGGGCATTATTCGATAACGGCAGTCAAATTAGAGTGATGCTATGTGGGCGTAGTGTTGTATATATATATAAGAGGAATATACATTACTATGACATAGGACGGGGGACTACGTATATCACTGCGAGGATACGGTGGGGACCATGCGAGTAGGGTACCACGGGGTGTACCTCAGTTTGGGGGTAGCTACATATACATTATATTAGGTTAATTTACTGGGAGTAGATGGGTGCGACGTGTGTGTAAGCCTTGAGCGCTAACGACACAAATAACCTAATAAACAATAAAATGTAATTGAACGGTATATGTAGGATTATTCAAGAAGTGTAGTTTAAACTCATTCACACATAACTTATGTTCTGACCCCCTCCTCATAACATTCGCAGGTTAGATTCATGACAGAGACTTGTAGCTTTGGAGATACTGATTTAGCAATATTGTAATTAAGGTAAAACTATGTTTATATATATATATATATTATTTTATTCCTTCCGCTATGAGGTGTTTTTCGAACTCTGACATATTTCTTGTCTTTGTCTTTTCTGCAGGATACCAGAGCAACCAACTCGGGTTTTGATGGATTGGGTTTTTGAAAAAAATCGATCCGTCGGAATTCGGGTTATTACAGGAACAAAGCTCAAAGCATGTTTGCAAGCGAAAGAAAGCTAATTATTGGCTGAAACAAGATCCTAGAGTGAGGTTTGAAAGACTCATATCAACACTAAACATATTGGGCTACTATCCTACCAAATTATATTCTTATTTATTTGTCAACGTTAATCAATCATCTACTATGTGTGTGTGTGTTAATGATGATCTAATAATTGCAGGTAGCAATGATGAAGAAATCAAAGGTCTAACAAGATACTTACATGATCGATTCTCAATCATTGATCTAGGAGAGATAACATATTTCCTTGGCATTGAAGTAAAGAGACAATCAGATTCAGAAATATATCTCTATCAAAAGAAATATATTTACGAATTTCTAGTTAAAACCAATATGGATGAAGCAAAGCGTCAGCCCATACCAATGATTGCAAATCAACATTATTCTAAAAACAGAGGAGAAGCAATAGATAACATTAAACAAGAAAGAAGCGTTGTGGTTGCATTACAATATACCACCATAACACGACCTGAAATAACACTTAGTGTTAACAAAGTGTCTAATTTTTTGCAAAATCCACTTGATGAACATTGGAAAGTAGTCAAAAGGGTTCTCAAATATTTAAAGGGCATAATCAACTGTGGTCTAACACTCAAAGCCAGTAAGCATCTACACATTAAAATCAGTAATAGGGTATTGTGTGTGTACATTGGTGACAGTTTAATCTCATGGTGTTCAAAGAAGAAGATAACAATTTCCAGAACTAGCACAGAAGCTGAGTATTGAATTGTGGCTAGTACTGCAATTAAAATATTATGGGTCCAGTCTCTATTAATGGAACCAAATTTACTGTTAGATAAACAATATGCATGATAGCAGATCCAATTCAACATGCACGAACTAACACTACAAGAAAAGTCGCATTTAACCGCAATATAGCTCGGCGTTTTTGTGCCAATTGCGGTCATCCATCTTCCATGCACATAAATACCAGAGACATTTAAAAAAACACAAAAGACATCAGAACAAAATGTTGTATCTTTTCCTTTCAGTCCATTAATTTCTTGTCTTAAGGAAAATTCCCTCTGTTATTCTCATTTACCACCTAAACATAATTTACCTTCCACTAATAGTAACATCCCAAATCCCAAATCATCTATTACTACATCTTACATAGTTAGCATAGTGCTTCTGCTTTTCAATTCCCTAAAGACGATGCCTCCATATAATGCTCAATGACATCATAAAAGAGATGCCTTTGCATTGTTCTTTCTCGATCCTAACGATTTCCAAGCGCTGCAATCGATTTCGATGTACGATTCATCTAGGCTCTCATTTTTCGACAGATGGGACATCATAGTTGGACCTCCTGCCTTAGCTGTCCATCTCGATCAATCTATTTTGCAATTTTCGGTACTCGTTGACCTATTGCTCTTTCTGGGTTGGGTTTTGGGATCCGTCAGTCGGCGCTTCTATCTTTGATTCCTTGTGGTAAGCAAAAACTTCCTTTTAGACTTCAAGCTCAGCTCCGAGCTGTTATGTAATGACGGTCGGAACAAAACCCCCTTTCTCGCATGCATATGATGTAATGGAGCGATTTTCGATACCTCGAAAACCGTGTCATTATTGAAAGAATTTAGAAGATGAAATAGAAAATATAGAACTAATAGAATAGAAGAAGAAGAAGATCACAACTGAACAACATCAGAGTAAATACGAAGCTCACAGCGGAGTGAATAAACTATATTATAACATAACTTTGAAATACAATTTCTGAATCTGTACTTACATATCATATCAGAGTACAATACATCGTATCACAGCGGAAAAAAAATCTCTAACTAATTAATGGTGAAGCCTTCTGTTTCCAGCTCCTCCAAGTAAATCTGTAAAAGCCTGAAATTCTTGACTGCTCGTACAAATTTGGGCACCCAAGAGTTTAGGGAAAACACAAACAAATAAACTCTGGGTCAGTCATGGGACTGGTGTGAGTAAATTATAACCATATGGTTTTACTTAGAAGAAAATCCTTTTGAAACAAAAGGATAATAGTAAGACCAGTCCACACATAAACATGGACGGCTTTTACCTTACTATAACCCAAATTACTTTGATATCAAAACCAGTGATATTACGATAATGTCTAAACAAATAATTATCCAAGTAGCAGAACGCTTGCATCTCACGTTCCACATATATATAGTATAAAATCATAAACCGCAGGGCGCTTTTTGGAGATTGGATTTCAACAGACAAGGTATGGGAGCACCTTCTGAATAGTGTACTCTAGAGGGAATACACTCAGGGTTCAACAAGAACGTCTTGCTACCCGGCCACACATGACCGCTCACTCATTTAGCTTGAGTGTCGCGAATATATGGCCACCACGGTTGTAGGCCATCCAACCGTCATCCAAAGATACAGAATCGAAAAGAAGTATAAATATGAATTTTCTCTAGATTGGTGACAATACACCCTGCTTGGGGATGAACCAACTAGCCATGCTGCCTAGCCCAACTTCTGTAATTCCTGGTTGTGAGGCTAGAGGCTACGTCTATTTTCAGAACATCTGATCACTATTCACTTTGAATGCCACATCGTCAAACCCGTCAATTCACTAATCGATTCCCAAACATATTACGGGAATAAAAAGCTAAGAGGAACGAATTCCTCCGCCACCAGACGTAATACCTTTAAGAGATCAACCGTACGTGATTTACTAGGTATACTCTGTCAGACACTCGTCCATACAAGTTGTCCTAGGACTTGACAAACATAAACCATTATTCTGGAACTGGACGACCCTTGCATTTAACTCCGTCTTCAATTGTTTCAGCATAATCTAATTCGCAGCGCTTATGCCTATACGGAGTGGTTTTCGGATAATCTACCCAACTGGTCTCCCCGTATTGACAATGATGGTCAAAACACCTCGATAGTCGGTTATTTAACTATCGAAGTAAAAACAAACATCCATTCTAATGTATAACTAAACATCATACAATCACGGGCGCTTTTTATTTAACATTCATTATATTTTCAAATTCCCATATCCCACTAGGTATTTCTCAAACTCTTTTTTGGCCTTTCACACTTTTTGGAAAACATTTCCAATTATTATAAACTTTTATTCTTTCTTGTTCCAGAAAATATCCGTTATTAATGTTCGAACTATTCCCCCTTAATTTCACATTCTTTATTTCTATACTTGGGTAATCTACCTTATTTCCATTGGAAAATATTTCCAAATTCATCTTAACCTTTTAATCGGCCCAACGTTCACTTTTAAAACATCATTCCCTTTGGAATGGGAATACCCTCCCTTCTTATAGAAATCAAAACACCTTGATCATTTAACTCTTTATTCACGTAATAATCTCCCTTATCTTGTTTACCGAAATCTCTTTCATACTTTTTCACTCCTATTCCTCTTTATAAACTCTGTCTCTAAGTCAACTTCTTATCTAATCGATATCAAGTTTATAACTAAATACTGATTTCTATCCTATCAACATTTATTTGTTTAAACTAAATGTTAACTATTCTATCAGATTATGATTCCTAAAATAATTTACTTGTAATACATTCGACCTCGTCGAATTCTAGTTCCAAATCCTAACGGTTTAATTCTAATCACATTTCGAACATCGAAATGCTGTCATCGTTTCTAATACGATTCCCCAATTCTTTTTCTAAACTCTTTCTTATATTTCTTTGAACAAACGTCGTTACTTATTACTCTAGAATAAGTGGATTTCAAACTAAACTGTTTCATTTCCTAGGAAGTGCTGCTATATATAAAAGTCACGCTTAAGTCTAATCAACAACAGTTAATTTGTCGCTATAGTTCTAAACTTGTCATACGCTGTAATATTCTCCTTATAACTAATCTCAACATTACAGTCACACTTACCTTATCAACAACGTTAATTTATTGTTATAGTTCAACTTGTCATACGCTGTAATATTCTTTGTTATAACTAATCTTGACATAATAGTCACACTTATCTTATCAACAGCGTTATTTTATCGCTATAAATTCTAAAACTGGCAATACGCTGCCGTATTCCTTTTATACACATCTTGACATCTCTTTCCGTTACAAATTGTTATCGTTCCTCGATAATAGTGAAGTCGTTCAAGTTGGGGTATTCTATTTACCTCTCAGACCTTGATCGACAACGTTCTTGTCTTAGAACAGATATACGTTCGTAACTCTAAACTCCTTATTACTTATAGTATACATCAAATCGTATTTCCTTGTTTTATTTTGGAATATGGTTTTATAAAACCACAACTTTATTTTGAACTTGGTTGCGTTACAATTATTTATATTCCACATTAACTTTTCGCTTTCTCTATTCGACAGTTCTATTGATAACTTCTTAAATTAAAAGGTAATTAAATCTCATTTATTTCTAAACGGTTTCCATTAGATTAATTAAAGGCCAATTAATCTAATAATCATTTTCCAAATAACAGTTGATTAAATCAACTTCATTTCATCAGTAAATTCGTTAACTGATCTTAATTACTTCTCATTAGATTAATATAATTAATCTAATAATATTTCTAAAATTGTTTATCTTAAATATAATTTTCCAAATACTTAATCATCGTATAATTTCTACTTTATAAACTTATTTAAATATCAACAATCGTTTTTATTTATTTTATAAAAACGAACTCTTAAATACTGATTTATAATAGAACTTCTATTATAAATTTAAATCTTCTTTTTAATTATAAAAATATAATTTTTATAATTAACCTCGTTGATTTGCCTGACGGCCAATCAACTCCTTGACAAAACGATGGTTTTACGGTCGACTGTTATCACTTTCTAAATTGATATCGTTTATTGATTTATCGAAACAGAAATTGAAATTCCATTCAACAACAATATTCACATGGGGTTTTAAATATAATTCGGGTTATACAAAACAAACAGTACATATAATTATCAAGGAATCCGATCGGATTCCTCCAACTGGTTTCCGCATCCACAGATGTTAGTCAACACAATTTACACTAACTCTATACTAGGGGATATTCTAATCGGTGGAATCAGTGTCCAATCGATGATGTGTACATATGTAACGGTATATAATGTTCAACCAAATTAAATGTAATCTACCTAATCGACCATCACACAGCATTCAAACAACATTAAAATATAATTAAAATATTTTAAAAAGACCAGAGTGAGTGAATTTACTCATCTTGGCGCGTTAACCGTTAGATAACGATTTGCGTCGGTTGATCTGGTCTGGCATTTTATTCTGCCACTATCCGACTTTATCAGGCCGACTCTTTCTGGTCACCGTTCATCATGCGGCCGTCTGAGCGCAAACTGACCATCACATCGTATTCGCCTCGCACTCGCCCTCCATGGCCATGAGCGTTGGTCAGACCCCCGCCGTGCAAATGAACCCACTTCTTTTTATATATTTTTCTTTGATTTTCCATCAACTCAAAAACTGACAATCCCACCGTCCAACACATGCCAGTGCCACGCCCGTCTCCACTGTTTCGCCCTTACACAGTCAGCATATGCCATCCAATCTCAGGTACCCTCTCCATACTTCACTACGTTTCCTCTCCACCCTTTACATGTAATACACGGTCAGCCCACAGTACTCCATCTACTCCTGCCTTCAAAACTCATCATCATATAACTCATTTATCCCAACACTAGCGTTCCTCCTCCCTGTACACACTAACAGACCTACTTCTGGACTGCCATTAACGTATACATATGTATACGTTCCACCTTAAAAACTTATCGCTGCGGTAAATAACTTCAAAGCAATGCAGCCATCCACTTACGTGCAAACTCCCCTTATCAGCCCATACAAGGTTCCCACTCCACCGCCTTTTCTTTTCATTTAAACTTTGAAGGCCCGTTGAGCAAACATACGGCTCACCTCCCCTTGTTTTTGTTTCTTCTCCAACGCATCAAATATGCCCAGATTCCTTCATGGCCGTTTCATCCCATTCACGTAACTTTCTCCAGATCAAAACGTGAAACAATAGTTCATTCCCTCCCACGCGATGATCTAGTTACATGCCAATGCCAAACCCATCCTTATGCAAAATAACCCCTTCACTCCGGAAGAACATGCCTGCACTGTACGTTGCTGTGAAGACCCACTGCCTTGTACTGGTGCGTGACCCATATTTGTTCGTGAAACTCCCTTCATATGCGTCCCACACCCCATGCATTCACTCCATGTTATCACGTTTTCTTTTACCTCCCATATTTTTCCATTAAAATAAAAACAAGTATCACTACCAACTTCTTCACTGAAATCTCCACCTACTCGTTCTTATTAGTGAGCATCAGAGCTCCGCTATCTACCAGCGACAGTCACCATGTACTCAGCAGAAAATGAGTCGCCTTCACTTTAGTTCGTGACGCATAGACTTACCGAAACCGGTGCCATGGTGTCGCTAAAAAGGGTTCATAAATACTGGTGTTACTTTAGTTTGAATGGAGTATTGTATACATTTTTTCTTTGTTTATTCTCTTGCCCAGAAAAGATGAGATCTGCGCTGTTTTATATAAGGAAGGAATGCAACAGCGGGTGCATGATTTCAGGGAAGATATTTTTGTTATTTTATTCACTGATAGCTTAAATTTAACGCCATATTTTCAGGGATATTTCCCTCTCTTTCCGTTCTAGGCTTAATGTGGTCTAGTGAATAGGGTATGGCGATTGTTTAATGAAGAGCATGGCTTCGTTATGTCCATTCAGTGTTTAATGAGAATATGGTTTTGTTTGGTCTCTATCAGCATGGTTCTCTCGTTTTTAGTGTCTTCGAATGGAAGTAACCACTACCAGTATTAACGAGAACATGGTTTTGTACTGTTTTGGTGTTTTTTTGCGGAGAACGACCACGTTGAAATAAATGTGATTGCATATGCGGTGAACAGAATTTCCTTGATGACTCTAGTGTTTGCTGATATTTTTGTTTGGATCTCCCTAACGATATTTAGTTTTAAAAATGAACGTACCCCGCTATATACAACTCCGTCCACATATGACTCGTCGTCGACAGATATAAATATACCGTCGCGTTCAGCAGTGTGCCACGATCACGAATATATAATAATATCGGTAGGTTGACTCATATTTTTAAACCCCGAAATATTGATTAAGGGTGCAAAATACTCCAAATAAAAAGTTGCATATTTAATTAATTAAAAATTACTGTAAAATTCTAAAAATTAAATTATCACTACACCTCAAAAGAACCTTGTCCCGGTTTGCAACCGATATCAAGTTATATTCAAATAACCGTTACGGTCGATATACGATTTCACAGCGACTTTCTGAATATTTGATTTAGACATATCTTGCAATATATTCAACGAAATATTGGTTTTTCACTTCTGTTGGAAAGATACAGTTCAACAGATTCCAACGCTTCTCTTTTCGAAGAATTCCAATTCAAAACGAGTCTGGTACACTCTGTTGAAGTTCAGAACGTTAATTAACGAACTGCAGCGTCGTTATGAGCTCGATTGTAACACCCCGTAATTCTGTGATATTAAGATTCACAAATTAAAGTATAGTTGTTTTTTTTAAAAGAAAAATTCAAAGAAAAAGATCCATGCAGTTGTTTAATTTAAGTATTGTAACTAACATGAAAAAGAGAAGTAAGGAGAGGACAATAATTATTATTGTTCTAAGACTTATTAACAAAAGCCTCTGTAGCTTAGTTGGTTAAGGCATTGGATTTGTAGCATGGAGGTCGGGGGTTCGAACCCCGGCGGCAGCATAATTTTTTTATCTTTGTTTTAGAGAGGGCCAACCGAACATGCAAATATATGTACGTATACAAATTCAAAATTTGAAAGGATAAGAATGTACATATAAGGAAATAAAGAAAATATATATATACATATGAGAATATAAATATATATATATATATGCAAAAATATATGTATACGAAAGATAAAATTCATGATAAGGCTACAGTCAATGAAATATGGCAACATCATTTGAATTTTGAAAATAAAATGAAAGTTGTGCGTATATATATACGCGTAAAATGGTCGTTAGAGGAATTGTATACATATAAGAATATTTAATGTGAATAAAATAGTTAAATAAATTCCAGAGATTCAAAAGTTCGAAAATCAAACTTCTACGCCAAAACAATTCATTCGAAATTCAAATTTCTACGCCAAAATAGCTTGTGGGACCCAATGCTGACTCAACGCTGCGTGTATGATAAGGTTTGGCTAGATTCATCTACGTACCTGGACTATTTTCTTAACTGGGTTCAATGCTGACTCAGCGCTGCGTGTACGATAAGGTCTTGAGCAACTATATAAACAGCCCTAGTCTCCATTCCTCTTTGCACCTCTCTCTTCTATCCTTATGCTGCTTAGATTCATGGCCTCTTCCTCTCCTCTTTAATTAAATTAATAAATAAAATAAAATATGATTCAAGACGAGGAGATGCTGCTAAAAGACTTTTAAGGAGAGATTCAAATCAAAGTTTCAAGTGAAGAATTCAAAGGCTAGCTCAAACAAGTTTCAAGCAACGACGCACGAATCATAGCCACGCTTTCCTTCTTTTCTAGATCTATTTTCTGTAAGTTGGTTATTTCTAGATCTGAATATTTTGTTTTATTTGTGACATGAAATTAAAGGAATAAAGGAATATGCCAAATCTCTCTCTCTCTCTTCGAATCTGTATTTATACTCTTGGACTGAATTAAGAACTGTTATGATTCAAGGACAAATAAGACTGTAACCGTGACTATGACTATAGAACTGTGGCCTTTGAAAGCATATGCCTTTGGACTATGACATAAGCCTTTGATTTTGGGACATATAAACATTGCCTATGACAATGACTTATGACTATGGGAATTATTTTCCCTTTTGGACTATGAACATCGCATATGACTATGGACATTTCCTATGACTGTGACTGTGACTACAAGGATTATTTCCTTGACTAGGCCTATACCTTTGATTTGGACATAAACTACTACTTATGACATAATGAGGACAACTGTGATTTTGACACCCATGATTTAGGATTAGGAAAATATTGCTTTAGTTTTGTGATTGAGAAGTTGGGTCTAAACCCAATTATTTATTCTACCTGTTCCTTGGTTTTTCTTTGGTTCTAAGAAAGTGGGAATTTACCTATTAAGTTAGGTCTACCCACGTTCTTGAACCTATTTTGCCCATTCTTTGGTTTTAAGACAGTGGGAATTTACCTATTTAGTTAGGTCTACCCATATTCTTGAACCTACATTGTTATCAAAACCTTTTTATGCCAATTATTCCTTCTTGTCATTTTGATTCATTCCTTTTTTTTATCTACGAATCTAGATTTATTTATAATCTAGGTTGAATCACGATTATTCGAACGGTGGGAATGCGATTTGGGGAAAAAACATGGAAATGAATATGAACGTAATTGTAAACTTGGAAATTGGCATAATTTGGAATATGTATTATGACATGCATATTAAAATGAAAACGGGGAAATTTGACATGGATTAGGGAATATGTGATTTTGACATATTAAATTTAGCGTTAGTAAGTAAGCTAAATTTTAGGCATAAAATGTAAACTAGAAAAATAATTCTAGTTTTGCCATAAATTGTGAATTAGGATGTTAAACCAAGATTGGGTTAATTAAGGTTGATTTGGAATAAGTATATTAGCA
The DNA here is from genome assembly GCA_030737875.1 of Allium sativum. Lineage (NCBI taxonomy): Eukaryota > Viridiplantae > Streptophyta > Magnoliopsida > Asparagales > Amaryllidaceae > Allium > Allium sativum. Next base: position 827,147,779 of record CM060913.1, read on the forward strand.
CAATTTTGAATTTATTCATAATTGTGAGCAATTGTCATGTTTAGAATAAATTATGGTTAGTGACACTAAACTTGGTATAATTTACATACCAAAAAGTTTAAATATGATAAATAAGAGAGAATGGGCCATAATAATAAATGTGACAATGTACATTAAAAGGGTAGTAATGAAATCAGTAAATTAGGAGTAATTTACTTATAGAATTCGTCATAAATGTTAAATTGTTCATTTACCACAAAATATGTAACTTGGTTAAATTTTGGCCATAAATTATAAACTAGGATATTTAATCTAGTTTCGGCAATGAAATAGGAAATGGCCTAAACTGCATGTTGGGTTAGGACTTGGGCCTAGAATATAAGTATACTAGTAGGCTTGACAAATAAATATAGGCCAAATTTGTCTAAAAAGGGGAAATGGGCTTTTGAAATAAATTGTTAACAATTTATAAACAAAAGAAAAGTATTTTGATAACACCCCTTTTTATAACACATAGACCAGAAGGTTCTAGGGTGACAGAGAGGATAGTGTCTAGGCTTGGGTTTGGAAAATACAAGTTTCCTGCCCTCCCTGGCTATCCCTAACTGATCCGAAGGACGGGATGGTTGTTTTCAAAACCAGATTTGGAAATTTATCAAAAACCCTTTGAACTTAGAAAACACGAATATGCCTAACCCGAGGTTAGACTGAGTTGCGGTGTAAACCTGCCCGGAACCGACCGGCACATCCAGTAACCGCAGCAATATCTGTCTAATGTGAGAGGTTGCGGCTTTAATTTATTAATTAAAGCTAGAACAAGAATGGGAGGGTTAAGTCCATAGGAACACTTAACCGACTTAACACAGTTAAGCTAGAATGGGAAGGTTAAGTCCATAGGAACACTTAACCAACCTAACACAGTTAAGCTAGAATGGGAAGGTTAAGGAACACTTAACCAACTTAGCACAGTTAAAGCTAGAATGGGAGGGTTAAGTCCATGGGAATACTTAGCCAAATTAACATGTTGACTAGACTAGAAGGTGGGGTTAAGTAAAGTTAATACACTTAGCCAATTTAACATGTTAATTAGACTAGAGGTTGGGGTTAAGTAATACACTTAGCCAAATTAATTTGTTAGTTGGACTAGACCATAGGGTTAAGTAAACTTGAATGCTTAACCATCAGAATATGATAAATGAATAGGGTTAAGTAAAAAGCATAAAGGGATAACAGTTAACCAGTGTAATAGGATAAGGGAAGAGGGTTAAGATAGCTTGAATCGACTAAAGACACTTAACCAACCCAACCTGGCGAGAAAGAAAACTAAATAGTAAACCTTAGTTGAAAAAGGGACTAAGTAGTAAAACTTAGTTAAGAAAACAAGGAATTTGGAAACTAAGTGGTAAACCTTAGTTAGTAGAACTAAGTAGTAATTCTTAGTATAACACGAAGGAGCGGACATCCATCTGGTTTTAAGAAGGCTCCAACGAATTGGGTTACGAAGCCCGAGGCTTCGAGGGGACGTGAGGGTACTCTTGGTATCCCTCTGTGAGGCTGCAGATGATCATCCTGGGCTCACAGAGGTTAAGGTCTGCGTTAGAAGAACCGAGGGTATGCCTTGGTTGCAATATATATGTGTGGCAACCTAAAGACTAGGATGGACCAGCGTGATTCGGCGAGAAGACGGTAGCCCTGTGATAGCAACTCGTCGTCTACCATCCATCTTGAGTCAATCGAGATACGTGAAGCGGAAAGGCGGAGAACTCCAAAAGACCATATACTTGCTATCTAGTTATGGTTGCGGATGGCCATAGGATAGTGGGGCACCGAGGGCCGGCGTATAGTTCTCATTTTACAAGGTGTGCCTTTCATTAGTTGAGGGAGGGGTCAAGTGGGACCATAGCCACTGGAATAAAAACAGACCTTAGCATCTGCATCGGCAGATATCCGAAAGCTCCCGACCGAGTTCTGTATTCCTTGATTTGCACTGTCATAGGACTCGGATCGCACATTACAGGACATGTGCATCTAGATAAGCGATAACGATTCGCGATACATACGTGGGGAAGCCTAGGAACATATACCACTCTAGGTAGTGTGTCCTAGACTTGGGGGCATTGTTCGACAGGTAGCGTAATCCCTAGTTGGACTAGGTGGCATAAACCCTGAACTCGAAAAGCGTTCAGCAGATAGCGTAAAACTATAGTTAAATCTAGAAAGCAGTGGATAGAAAACCCTAGATTAGATCTAGGTAACAACTAATAAATGGATGCCTGAAGGCGATGGAAAATACAGGGATTGGGATCACGTTATCGTTACTAGTTGAAACACTAGTTAGGCGGTGCAGAGATATAGAAACCAGTATAACAAGTAAATAGCGAAGCAGCGAAAGTATTAGAGCGTATCCAGTTTATCTTAGCATATCTTGTGACTACCTTGTCTCATCTTGTTGACCATATCGTCATGGTGTAATCTTGTATTCAGTTAATTCATGTCGTTTTGTTTTCCATGTTCACATGCTAGAAGTTACTGAACTTACTCAGGCTTTATGTCTGACTCTGTTTTTCTTTCGTCTTCTTTCTTCCGTTCCCCCCCCCCCCGGTTGTTAAGGAGGAAATAGGATAGCTCAGATTTGTTTTGGGATGATTTCTCTTTCCAAGCTTGAAGAATCTTGGATGCATCGGCTTTGGATTGCTATGGCTGGCTTTTGTTACATTGGGGAATATAAATGTATTTTATGCTTCTTTATTTTGTAAAGACAGTTGATACTCTGATATTGTAAAGGAATCTTGTACAAATTATTTTGTCAATAAAGCAAAGTTTTATTTTCCGCTGTTTAATGTTTGTCTGTCTTGTAATTTATCTGCATCTTTTACCCATAATGCTCCACAGAACTTAGTGCATTCCCTTTGTGAGTGACACTAACGGATGTGGGTTGTTACACGTGGTATTAGAGCTGAAGGTTACCAGATCAGATAAAGGATTTGAATTTTTTTTTTCAAAACGGTTTTTAAAGAAGCATTTTCAAGTGAAAAGATTTATTTTAAAGATATATTCCCCAAAGCCATACGCACTATCTTCTCTTCCTCTTTTTAAATTCTTATCTCCTTCTTTCTTTAGTCTCTGGGGCTCCTGGCTTTCTAGGAGGTAACCTCATCGAAGGGCAAAGTAGTACTCGGCTTCCATCCATAGCCGTAGTTGTTTCATCTACGGGCAGTTTTCTTTCGAAACTTATAGGGTTTTCCGGACGATGGAGGCAGTTTTCGAGAGATTTGTCAACATGACTACACACGGAAGGGGATGAGTAGTTTGGCTAAGGAGCATAACCCTAGGATAAGGAATTCATGGATGTAGACTTAGCACACGAAGGAGGAAGAAATTATAAAACTTAAGACAAGAGGAAGTATCTTTACTAGGGTATGATAGGACATATACTTAAGGACAAGGGCAAGAACGAGGACGAGATTTTCAGAAGGACAAGTACATGCTTTCGCCACCAAGCGCACCTAGGAGAAAGGTGGTCCGGTTGGAAGAGTCTAGTTTTCTGTTCGTACTGTTTCCTTAGGTTCCAGCGCTTCTTAATTGTTCATACCCACTTCCATAGTTGAGTCTCTGCACCATAGTACGTGTAAAGTAGAAAGATCCCACTAGAGTCTCAAATCCAATTGGTGGTCCGACCAGTTTTTGGTTAGTAGGGATTTGAGGATAGCTATCGAGTTTGCTTATATCATCTCACGTAGATCGTCTAAATTCGGAGAAGATATTCCTTGGATGCTTGTCTGATATTGGTTTAGGCCTTTGGGGCTTGTACTTGAGGAATGTCGAGTTCGGTTTGGATGGTTTGCGTGAAAGATGAATAGTTGTGGTAGGTACTCTAAAAAGTACGGAGTGATCTTTTGACTCTCATAGTTATGGCGTGATGGATAAGCTAAGAGGGAGGCCTCTAATCATCTTAGTACATATACTTGGCGACGTGATTGACATCTGTTTATTTTGGAAATGGAGATCCGGAACTTCACAATCGTAAAGTTAAATTAGTTAAGATACAGTGGAATAAAGCTCAAGAAGGCTAGATACTAGCGTCATACCCTTTTTCTTAAGGGTGTATCCTTGATTTCTTTGTTTAGGAGCCTTGCGCATAATTGTTTCTCTCTTTCCAAAGTATATCACCTAGGTCGTATCTTCGATCCTTAGGTAGAAGCCAATGGATGTAAACATGTATTTGAAACATGTTATGGTTGAATGGTTGCAAGTGGTTGCAAATGGTTGCTCGTGGATGCATATGCATACGTATTAGGCACTAGATCAAGTTCGGACGCTCTCATATTGCATTTACATATATGCATTTGTTTATAAGTTGAACTTGATATGATATCATATGGACGTTGCATATGGATGAATGACTGTGCACGCATGTAGTATTTACATGACTAGGGATGTTTGCATGCATGATTGGACGCATGGCACTAACATGATTTGCATTAAGGAGGTCAACTGAATCAGTAGACCGCCTGATTTTGCATTAGATAGAGACATATACACACACACTATGCATATGAATATGAAAGTATTATAAATCTTTTAAGGACAATGAATGCCTGTGATTGAATGGTTGAGAAGATGGCTGATTGGATGGTAGGATACATTCTTCCTAACTTGAAGATTTCGGGGACGAAATCCTTTTAAGTGGGGGAGAATGTAACACCCCGAAATTCTGTGACATTAAGATTCACAAATTAAAGTATAGTTATTTTTTTTTAAAAGAAAAATTCAAAGAAAAAGATCCATGCAGTTGTTTAATTTAAGTATTGTAACTAACATGAAAAAGAGAAGTAAGGAGAGGACAATAATTATTATTGTTCTAAGACTTATTAACAAAAGCCTCTGTAGCACAGTTGGTTAAGGCATTGGATTTGTAGCATGGAGGTCGGGGGTTCGAACCCCGGCGGCAGCATAATTTTTTATCTTTGTTTTAGAGAGGGCCAACTGAACATGCAAATATATGTACGTATACAAATTCAAAATTTGAAAGGATAAGAATGTACATATAAGGAAATAAAGAAAAAATATATATACATATGAGAATATATATATATATATATATATGCAAAAATATATGTATACGAAAGATAAAATTCATGATAAGGCTACAGTCAATGAAATATGGCAACATCATTTGAATTTTGAAAATAAAATGAAAGTTGTGCGTATATATATACGCGTAAAATGGTCGTTAGAGGAATTGTATACATATAAGAATATTTAATGTGAATAAAATAGTTAAATAAATTCCAGAGATTCAAAAGTTCGAAAATCAAACTTCTACGCCAAAACAATTCATTCGAAATTCAAATTTCTACGCCAAAATAGCTTGTGGGACCCAATGCTGACTCAACGCTGCGTGTATGATAAGGTTTGGCTAGATTCATCTACGTACCTGGACTATTTTCTTAACTGGGTTCAATGCTGACTCAGCGCTGCGTGTACGATAAGGTCTTGAGCAACTATATAAACAGCCCTAGTCTCCATTCCTCTTTGCACCTCTCTCTTCTATCCTTATGCTGCTTAGATTCATGGCCTCTTCCTCTCCTCTTTAATTAAATTAATAAATAAAATAAAATATGATTCAAGACGAGGAGATGCTGCTAAAAGACTTTTAAGGAGAGATTCAAATCAAAGTTTCAAGTGAAGAATTCAAAGGCTAGCTCAAACAAGTTTCAAGCAACGACGCACGAATCATAGCCACGCTTTCCTTCTTTTCTAGATCTATTTTCTGTAAGTTGGTTATTTCTAGATCTGAATATTTTGTTTTATTTGTGACATGAAATTAAAGGAATAAAGGAATATGCCAAATCTCTCTCTCTCTTCGAATCTGTATTTATACTCTTGGACTGAATTAAGAACTGTTATGATTCAAGGACAAATAAGACTGTAACCGTGACTATGACTATAGAACTGTGGCCTTTGAAAGCATATGCCTTTGGACTATGACATAAGCCTTTGATTTTGGGACATATAAACATTGCCTATGACAATGACTTATGACTATGGGAATTATTTTCCCTTTTGGACTATGAACATCGCATATGACTATGGACATTTCCTATGACTGTGACTGTGACTACAAGGATTATTTCCTTGACTAGGCCTATACCTTTGATTTGGACATAAACTACTACTTATGACATAATGAGGACAACTGTGATTTTGACACCCATGATTTAGGATTAGAAAAATATTGCTTTAGTTTTGTGATTGAGAAGTTGGGTCTAAACCCAATTATTTATTCTACCTGTTCCTTGGTTTTTCTTTGGTTCTAAGACAGTGGGAATTTACCTATTAAGTTAGGTCTACCCACGTTCTTGAACCTATTTTGCCCATTCTTTGGTTTTAAGACAGTGGGAATTTACCTATTTAGTTAGGTCTAACCATATTCTTGAACCTACATTGTTATCAAAACCTTTTTATGCCAATTATTCCTTCTTGTCATTTTGATTCATTCCCTTTTTTTTATCTACGAATCTAGATTTATTTATAATCTAGGTTGAATCACGATTATTCGAACGGTGGGAATGCGATTTGGGGAAAAAACATGGAAATGAATATGAACGTAATTGTAAACTTGGAAATTGGCATAATTTGGAATATGTATTATGACATGCATATTAAAATGAAAACGGGGAAATTTGACATGGATTAGGGAATATGTGATTTTGACATATTAAATTTAGCGTTAGTAAGTAAGCTAAATTTTAGGCATAAAATGTAAACTAGAAAAATAATTCTAGTTTTGCCATAAATTGTGAATTAGGATGTTAAACCAAGATTGGGTTAATTAAGGTTGATTTGGAATAAGTATATTAGCACAATTTTGAATTTATTCATAATTGTGAGCAATTGTCATGTTTAGAATAAATTATGGTTAGCGACACTAAACTTGGTATAATTTACATACCAAAAAGTATAAATATGATAAATAAGAGAGAATGGGCCATAATAATAAATGTGACAATGTACATTAAAAGGGTAGTAATGAAATCAGAAAATTAGGAGTAATTTACTTATAGAATTCTTCATAAATGTTAAATTGTTCATTTACCACAAAATATGTAACTTGGTTAAATTTTGGCCATAAATTATAAACTAGGATATTTAATCTAGTTTCGGCAATGAAATAGGAAATGGCCTAAACTGCATGTTGGGTTAGGACTTGGGCCTAGAATATAAGTATACTAGTAGGCTTGACAAATAAATATAGGCCAAATTTGTCTAAAAAGGGGAAATGGGCTTTTGAAATAAATTGTTAACAATTTATAAACAAAAGAAAAGTATTTTGAAAACACCCCTTTTTATAACACATAGACCAGAAGGTTCTAGGGTGACAGAGAGGATAGTGTCTAGGCTTGGGTTTGGAAAATACAAGTTTCCTGCCCTCCCTGGCTATCCCTAACTGATCCGAAGGACGGGATGGTTGTTTTCAAAACCAGATTTGGAAATTTATCAAAAACCCTTTGAACTTAGAAAACACGAATATGCCTAACCCGAGGTTAGACTGAGTTGCGGTGTAAACCTGCCCGGAACCGACCGACACATCCAGTAACCGCAGCAATATCTGTCTAATGTGAGAGGTTGCGGCTTTAATTTATTAATTAAAGCTAGAACAAGAATGGGAGGGTTAAGTCCATAGGAACACTTAACCGACTTAACACAGTTAAGCTAGAATGGGAAGGTTAAGTCCATAGGAACACTTAACCAACCTAACACAGTTAAGCTAGAATGGGAAGGTTAAGGAACACTTAACCAACTTAGCACAGTTAAAGCTAGAATGGGAGGGTTAAGTCCATGGGAATACTTAGCCAAATTAACATGTTGACTAGACTAGAAGGTGGGGTTAAGTAAAGTTAATACACTTAGCCAATTTAACATGTTAATTAGACTAGAGGTTGGGGTTAAGTAATACACTTAGCCAAATTAATTTGTTAGCTGGACTAGACCATAGGGTTAAGTAAACTTGAATGCTTAACCATCAGAATATGATAAATGAATAGGGTTAAGTAAAAAAGCATAAAGGGATAACAGTTAACCAGTGTAATAGGATAAGGGAAGAGGGTTAAGATAGCTTGAATCGACTAAAGACACTTAACCAACCCAACCTGGCGAGAAAGAAAACTAAATAGCAAACCTCAGTTGAAAAAGGGACTAAGTAGTAAAACTTAGTTAAGAAAACAAGGAATTTGGAAACTAAGTGGTAAACCTTAGTTAGTAGAACTAAGTAGTAATTCTTAGTATAACACGAAGGAGCGGACATCCATCTGGTTTTAAGAAGGCTCCAACGAATTGGGTTACGAAGCCCGAGGCTTCGAGGGGACATGAGGGTACTCTTGGTATCCCTCTGTGAGGCTGCAGATGATCATCCTGGGCTCACAGAGGTTAAGGTCTGCGTTAGAAGAACCGAGGGTATGCCTTGGTTGCAATATATATGTGTGGCAACCTAAAGACTAGGATGGACCAGCGTGATTCGGCGAGAAGACGGTAGCCCTGTGATAGCAACTCGTCGTCTACCATCCATCTTGAGTCAATCGAGATACGTGAAGCGGAAAGGCGGAGAACTCCAAAAGACCATATACTTGCTATCTAGTTATGGTTGCGGATGGCCATAGGATAGTGGGGCACCGAGGGCCGGCGTATAGTTCTCATTTTACAAGGTGTGCCTTTCATTAGTTGAGGGAGGGGTCAAGTGGGACCATAGCCACTGGAATAAAAACAGACCTTAGCATCTGCATCGGCAGATATCCGAAAGCTCCCGACCGAGTTCTGTATTCCTTGATTTGCCCTGTCATAGGACTTGGATCGCACATTACAGGACATGTGCATCTAGACAAGCGATAACGATTCGCGATACATACGTGGGGAAGCCTAGGAACATATACCACTCTAGGTAGTGTGTCCTAGGCTTGGGGGCATTGTTCGACAGGTAGCGTAATCCCTAGTTGGACTAGGTGGCATAAACCCTGAACTCGAAAAGCGTTCAGCAGATAGCGTAAAACTATAGTTAAATCTAGAAAGCAGTGGATAGAAAACCCTAGATTAGATCTAGGTAACAACTAATAAATGGATGCCTGAAGGCGATGGAAAATACAGGGATTGGGATCACGTTATCGTTACTAGTTGAAACACTAATTAGGCGGTGCAGAGATATAGAAACCAGTATAACAAGTAAATAGCGAAGCAGCGAAAGTATTAGAGCGTATCCAGTTTATCTTAGCATATCTTGTGACTACCTTGTCTCATCTTGTTGACCATATCGTCATGGTGTAATCTTGTATTCAGTTAATTCATGTCGTTTTGTTTTCCATGTTCACATGCTAGAAGTTACTGAACTTACTCAGGCTTTATGTCTGACTCTGTTTTTCTTTCGTCTTCTTTCTTCCGTTCTCTCCCCCCCCCCCCCCCCCCCCAGGTTGTTAAGGAGGAAATAGGATAGCTCAGATTTGTTTTGGGATGATTTCTCTTTCCAAGCTTGAAGAATCTTGGATGCATCGACTTTGGATTGCTATGGCTGGCTTTTGTTACATTGGGGAATATAAATGTATTTTATGCTTCTTTATTTTGTAAAGACAGTTGATACTCTGATATTGTAAAGGAATCTTGTACAAATTATTTTGTCAATAAAGCAAAGTTTTATTTTCCGCTGTTTAATGTTTGTCTGTCTTGTAATTTATCTGCATCTTTTACCCATAATGCTCCACAGAACTTAGTGCATTCCCTTTGTGAGTGACACTAACGGATGTGGGGTGTTACATCGATTATAATTAATATATATTTTTATACGTTCAACTCTGTTTATATTAATATATAAATCCATTTATATTTTGAATTCAATATTTAATCTGATTTAAATATTCAAATACGAACCGACAAAAATGCAGGACGTTACAGTCCTTCCCCCTTAAAATAATTTCGTCCTCGAAATTGCTAAGATAGGGAAAATGCTACAATCTCTGTTATAAACAAATTAAAAACCTTTTTGGGTTTACTTCATAATCTCAGTTTCCAACGGAACTGATTAATTCCAATTTAAAATATTAATTCCTTCTTATTTCGAATATTTTCAAAATTCTGAAAATTTCCTAACAGCTTAAATTTTCAGAGAATCTTGCCAGCATCTCCTCTGCACGGCTTATTCGGTACTACAACAACTTGCCACGCTGGCCTTCTCCAATCCGAAAGAAAATCAAATAGCCAAACAACTTGCCAAACGGCCTCATCAAAACCTCATCCTTGTATAAATTATAAACATGACCCTTTTTGGTTGGCATTTAACTCTATCTCTGCCATTTAACATATATCCAAGCATTGTTGGTTGGTTTCCATCAATCCATTCTCAAATCAATCTTTCACTTTCTACTCAACCAAATTATATTTCACTACAATTTCATTTACTGATTTATCTCTCAAATCAGTTATCTTCATTACCAAATTCACAATTCGATTCTTATTCTCCCAGAATCGATTCATTATTAACTCGAATCTCTAGTATTTCTCTTTTATAATTTCCATTCTGGATCATTCCCAATTCAGTCCAGTTTTGTTTATCTTAGTATAAGTTTCTACTTTTACCCTTTTAACTCCATAAGTTAAATTCTTATTTCAGAATTTAAATTCCTGGGTTTTTGTTCAAATCAGTTTGAAATCATATCTACATAATAATAAAAATTCAAAAACATTTGAATTTCTAACAACTTGTTTTTCTCAAAACCAAATCTTTGGTAGTAATCCGTCACTCAAAAACTCGAAAATCACACTGATGATCCCATGGTTCATCTTCAGGGTTATTTTCCAGTGATCGAAGTGAGTTCAATACTAAATTACTATCAAACTTATTTCCAACACTTTTATTTGAAAATTATTTCAAAATATCTTTCACAGCACTTGGAAAACAAATTTTCAAATCTCCCAGGATTTTAAAATCCCCTTATTAATCCAATTTTATTTACAATACTTTCCAAGTTTCTAGAGTTTTATTTCTATTCTGGTTTTAATTTCAGATTTTAGTTCATCTGATTTTGCATGAAATATTTTGATTGGTTATATAAATAACCAACTCAATTATACATCTTATTTGATCATAATAATGATCACACATCCAAGATATGATAATAATCTCAAGATATATACTTCTTTTATATCAAAATATATTTTGGGTAAAATTATTTCATTTACCCTCCTTTCAAAATATACTATGTCGAATTACTCTGTTCAAGAGTTTAGAAACACCTATCGATCCAGTTTGCACTACTGTTTCGACCAGAATTCATAAACCACTCGACTGACCAGTCAACACAATATAAAACAGTTTTTATACTAATTTACAAATACGTGCTCATATATATACACTCGACTCAATCTAAAGTATTACTAACTCCATCTCTATTGAGTTACGCCACAGAGCCAAGGTAATCACTTAACCTTATGCTCTGATACCAACTGTAATGGAGCGATTTTCGATACCTCGAAAACCGTGTCATTATTGAAAGAATTTAGAAGATGAAATAGAAAAGATAGAACTAATAGAATAGAAGAAGAAGAAGATCACAACTGAACAACATCAGAGTAAATACGAAGCTCACAGCGGAATGAATAAACTATATTATATCATAACTTTGAAATACAATTTCTGAATCTGTACTTACATATCATATCATAGTACAATACATCGTATCACAGCGGAAAAAAATTCCCTAACTAATTAATGGTGAAGCCTTCTGTTTCCAGTTCCTCCAAGTGAATCTGTAAAAGCCTGAAACACTTGACTGCCCGTAAAAATTTGGGCACCCAAGAGTTTAGGGAAAACACAAACAAATAAACTCTGGGTCAGTCATGGGACTGGTGTGAGTAAATTCTAACCATATGGTTTTACTTAGAAGAAAATCCTTTTGAAACAAAAGGATAATAGTAAGACCAGTCCACACATAAACATGGACGGCTTTTACCTTACTATAACCCAAATTACTTTGATATCAAAACCAGTGATATTACGATAATGTCTAAACAAATAATTATCCAAGTAGCAGAACGCTTGCATCTCACGTTCCACATATATATAGTATAAAATCATAAACCGCAGGGCGCTTTTTGGAGATTGGATTTCAACAGACAAGGTATGGGAGCACCTTCTGAATAGTGTACTCTAGAGGGAATACACTCAGGGTTCAACAAGAACGTCTTGCAACCCGGCCACACATGACCGCTCACTCATTTAGCTTGAGTGTCGCGAATATATGGCCACCACGGTTGTAGGCCATCCAACCGTCATCCGAAGATACAGAATCGAAAAGAAGTATAAATATGAATTTTCTCTAGATTGGTGACAATACACCCTGCTTGGGGATGAACCAACTAGCCATGCTGCCTAGCCCAACTTCTGTCATTCCTGGTGGTGAGGCTAGAGGCTACGTCTATTTTCAGAACATCTGATCACTATTCACTTTGAATGCCACATCGTTAAACCCGTCAATTCACTAATCGATTCCCAAACATATTACGGGAATAAAAAGCTAAGAGGAACGAATTCCTCCGCCACCAGACGTAATACCTTTAAGAGATCAATCGTACGTGATTTACTAGGTATACTCTGTCAGACACTCGTCCATACAAGTTGTCCTAGGACTGGACAAACATAAACCATTATTCTGGAACTGGACGACCCTTGCATTTAACTCCGTCTTCAATTGTTTCAGCATAATCTAATTCGCAGCGCTTATGCCTATACAGAGTGGTTTTCGGATAATCTACCCAACTGGTCTCCCCGTATTGACAATGATGGTCAAAACACCTCGATAGTCGGTTATTTAACTATCGAAGTAAAAACAAACATCCATTCTAATGTATAACTAAACATCATACAATCACGGGCGCTTTTTATTTAACATTCATTATATTTTCAAATTCCCATATCCCACTAGGTATTTCTCAAACTCTTTTTTGGCCTTTCACACTTTTTGGAAAACATTTCCAATTATTATAAACTTTTATTCTTTCATGTTCCAGAAAATATCCGTTATTAATGTTCAAACTATTCCCCCTTAATTTCACATTCTTTATTTCTATACTTGGGTAATCTACCTTATTTCCATTGGAAAATATTTCCAAATTCATCTTAACCTTTTAATCGGCCCAACGTTCACTTTTAAAACATCATTCCCTTTGGAATGGGAATACCCTCCCTTCTTATAGAAATCTAAACACCTTGATCATTTAACTCTTTATTCACGTAATAATCTCCCTTATCTTGTTTACCGAAATCTCTTTCATACTTTTTCACTCCTATTCCTCTTTATAAACTCTGTCTCTAAGTCAACTTCTTATCTAATCGATATTAAGTTTATAACTAAATACTGATTTCTATCCTATCAACATTTATTTGTTTAAACTAAATGTTAACTATTCTATCAGATTATGATTCCTAAAATAATTTACTTGTAATACATTCGACCTCGTCGAATTCTAGTTCCAAATCCTAACGGTTTAATTCTAATCACATTTCGAACATCGAAATGCTGTCATCGTTTCTAATACAATTCCCCGATTCTTTTTCTAAACTCTTTCTTATATTTCTTTGAACAAACGTCGTTACTTATTACACTAGAATAAATGGATTTCAAACCAAACTGTTACATTTCCTAGGAAGTGCTGCTATATATAAAAGTCGCGCTTAAGTCTAATCAACAGCAGTTAATTTGTCGCTATAGTTCTAAACTTGTCATACGCTGTAATATTCTCCTTATAACTAATCTCAACATTACAGTCACACTTACCTTATCAACAACGTTAATTTATTGTTATAGTTCAACTTGTCATACGCTGTAATATTATTTGTTATAACTAATCTTGACATAACAGTCACACTTATCTTATCAACAGCGTTATTTTATCGCTATAAATTCTAAGACTGGCAATACGCTGCCGTATTCCTTTTATACACATCTTGGCATCTCTTTCCGTTACAAACTGTTATCGTTCCTCGATAATAGTGAAGTCGTTCAAGTTGGGGTATTCTATTTACCTCTCAGACCTTGATCGACAACGTTCTTGTCTTAGAACAGATATACGTTCGTAACTCTAAACTCCTTATTACTTATAGTATACATCAAATCGTATTTCCTTGTTTTATTTTGGAATATGGTTTTATAAAACCACAACTTTATTTTGAACTTGGTTGCGTTACAATTATTTATATTCCACATTAACTTTTCGCTTTCTCTATTCCATAGTTCTATTGATAACTTCTTAAATTAAAAGGTAATTAAATCTCATTTATTTCTAGACGGTTTCCATTAGATTAATTAAAGGCCAATTAATCTAATAATCATTTTCCAAATAACAGTTGATTAAATCAACTTCATTTCATCAGTAAATTCGTTAACTGATCTTAATTACTTCTCATTAGATTAATATAATTAATCTAATAATATTTATAAAATTGTTTATTATAAATATAATTTTCCAAATACTTAATCATCGGATAATTTCTGCTTTATAAACTTATTTAAATATCAGCAATCGTTTTTATTTATTTTATAAAAACGAACTCTAAAATACTGATTTATAATAGAACTTCTATTATAAATTTAAATCTTCTTTTTAATTATAAAAATATAATTTTTATAATTAACCTCGTTGATTTGCCTGACGGCCAATCAACTCCTTGACAAAACGATGGTTTTATGGTCGACTGTTATCACTTTCTAAATTGATATCGTTTATTGATTTATCGAAACAGATGTTGAAATTCCGTTCAACATCAATATTCACATGGGGTTTTAAATATAATTCGGGTTCATACAAAACAAACAGTACATATAATTGTCAAGGAATCCGGTCGGATTCCTCCAACCAGTTTCCGCATCCACAGATGTCAGTCAACACAATTTACACTAACTCTATACTAGGGGATATTCTAATCGGTGGAATCAGTGTCCAATCGATGATGTGTACATATGTAACGGTATATAATGTTCAACCAAATTAAATGTAATCTACCTAATCGACCATCACACAACATTCAAACAACATTAAAATATAATTAATATATTTTAAAATGATCAGAGTGAGTGAATTTACTCACCTTGCCGCGTTAACCGTTAGATAACGATTTGCGTCGGTTGATCTGGTCTGGCGTTTTATTCTGCCACTATCTGACTTTATCAAGCCGACTCTTTCTGGTCACCGTTCATCATGCGACCGTCTGAGCGCAAACTGACCATCCCATCGTATTCGCCTCGCACTCGCCCTCCATGGCCATGAGCGTTGGTCAGAACCCCGCCGTGCAAATGAACCCACTTCTTTATATATTTTTTTCTTTGATTTTCCGTCAACTCAAACACTGACAATCCCACCGTCCAACACATGCCAGTGCCACGCCCGTCTCCACTGTTTCGCCGTTACACAATCAGCATATGCCATCCAATCTCAGGTACCCTCGCCATACTTCACTACGTTTCCTCTCCACCCTTTACATGTAATACACGGTCAGCCCACAGTACTCCATCTACTCCTACCTTCAAAACTCATCATCATATAACTCATTTATCCCAACACTAGCGTTCCTCCTCCCTGTACACACTAACAGACCTACTTCTGGACTGCCATTAACATATACGTATGTATATGTTCCACCTTAAAAACTTATCGCTGTGGTAAATAACTTCAAAGCAATGCAGCCATCCACTTACGTGCAAACTCCCCTTATCAGCCCATACAAGCTTCCCACTCCACCGCCTTTTCTTTTCATTTAAACTGTGAAGGCCCATTGAGCAAACATACGGCCCACCTCCCCTTGTTTTTGTTTCTTGTCCAACGCATCAAATATGCCCAGATTCCTTCATGGTCGCTTCATCCCATTCACATAACTTTCTCCTGATCAAAACGTGAAACAACAGTTCGTTCCCTCCCACGCGATGATCTAGTTACATGCCAATGCCAAACCCATCCTTATGCAAAATAACCCCTTCACTCCAGAAGAACATGCCTGCACCATACGTTGCTGTGAAGACCCACTGCCTTGTACTGGTGCGTGACCCATATTTGTTCGTGAAACTCCCTTCATATGCGTCCCACACCCAATGCATTCACTCCATGTTATCATGTTTTTTTTTACCTCCCATATTTTTCCATTAAAATAAAAACAAGTATCACTACCAACTTCTTCACTGAAATCTCCACCTACCCGTTCTTATTAGTGAGCATCAGAGCTCCGCTATCTACCAGCGACAGTCACCATGTACTCAGCAGAAAATGAGTCGCCTTCACTTTAGTTCGTGATGCACAGACTTACCGAAACCGGTGCCATGGTGTCGCTAAAAAGGGTTCATAAATACTGGTGTTACTTTAGTTTGAATGGAGTATTGTATACATTTTTTCTTTGTTTTTTATCTTGCCCAGAAAAGATGAGATCTGCGCTGTTTTATATAAGGAAGGAATGCAACAGCGGGTGCATGATTTCAGGGAAGATATTTTTGTTATTTTTATTCACTAATAGCTTAAATTTAACGCCATATTTTCAGGGATATTTCCCTCTCTTTCCGTTCTAGGCTTAATGTGGTCTAGTGAATAGGGTATGGCAGTTGTTTAATGAAGAGCATGGCTTCGTTATGTCCATTCAGTGTTTAATGAGAGTATGGTTTTGTTTGGTCTCTATCAGTATGGTTCTCTCGTTTTCAGTGTCTTCGAATGGAAGTAACCACTACCAGTATTAACGAGAACATGGTTTTGTACTGTTTTGGTGTTTTTTGCGGAGAACGACCACGCTGAAATAAATGTGATTGCATATGCGGTGAATAGAATTTCCTTGTTGACTCTAGTGTTTGCTGATATTTTTGTTTGGATCTCCCCAACGATATTTAGTTTTAAAAATGAACGTACCCCGCTATATACAACTCTGTCCACATACGACTCGTCGTCGACAGAAATAAATATACCGTCGCGTTCAGCAGTGTGCCACGATCACGAATATATAATAATATCGGTAGGTTGACTCATATTTTGAAACCCCGAAATATTGATTAAGGGTGCAAAATACTCCAAATAAAAAGTTGCATATTTAATTAATTAAAAATTACTATAAAATTCTAAAAAATAAATTATCACTGCGCCTCAAAAGAACCTTGTCCCAGTTTGCAACCGATATCAAGTTATATTCAAATAACCGTTACGGTCGATATACGATTTCACAGCGACTTTCTGAATATTTGATTTAGACATATCTTGCAATATATTCGACGAAATCTTGGTTTTTCACTTCTGTTGGAAAGATACAGTTCAACAGATTCCAACGCTTCTCGTTTCGAAGAAATCCAATTCAAAACGAATCCGGTACACTTAGTTGAAGTTCAGAACGTTAATTAACGAACTGCAGCGTCGTTATGAGCTCGATTATAATTAATATATATTTTTATACGTTCAACTCTGTTTATATTAATATATAAATCCATTTATATTTTGAATTCAATATTTAATCTGATTTAAATATTCAAATACGAACCGACAAAAATGCATGACGTTACATATGAGCTGGCACACAACTCTCATATAACCAAAGGAATCCCTTATGTTACATGTCTGCCAACTCGTATTTGTACTATAATCTTTTAATTTATTCCATGAGGTGGGACAATTGCATCCAAACCATCATTCCTCCTTAAGAACATGCGAGACAATCCTAACACAAGTCCCGTTCCTGCAAGTTCGGTGAATTATTGCTTGCAGCTGGAATGTCGGTATGTTATTTTAAATTTATTTTGGTTTTACGCTTTCAACAATTGATATTATCTTAAGTTTATATATTTTAAGGTTTAGGGAGGATTATGTTTAAAAAATTGTTTGCATCCACTTTAAAATTACCCTTAAGTCCTAGACTTTTTTCCTCTGTGAGAACCTTAATATTACTAACAAAATCGTTTTTAGCGTGTTGCAACATCATCAACAAGGATCGCAAACCCCTCCGGTTCAAGCATCAGCCCAGTCTGATGCACTGTACCCTTTTGAGAAATGATTCATATTTTGTGACCTTACACGTTTTGGTATAGTGTACCCTTGAGATCTTTCCCATCTCCAGATTGTTGAAGCATGCGATACTATGTGTTAGATTGAGGAGGATATTTTGGGATATTTCAAATATTTATGATCTAGAGGATATTTTCAGATCTGGAGAATATTTAGGATCTGGAGGATATTTAGGATCTGGAGGATATTTCGGATCTAGAGGAAATTTTGGGAATTTCCATATACTTCTCTATGTCTATATAAGCTACATCGGATCCAAAAGGAGTAGGTATAACAAAATCAAGAGATTAGATCAAGGTTTATTCTAATTACGGTTTAGGCAATCCTAATCTTCTTCAGTTCCTTTCTCTACAAAATCAAATTTTTCTAGTAAATTTGATCAATGTAATCAATCTCTTGTACTCTTCAATTGATATTAATAAAGGTTTCTTTCTCAAAGTGGACGTACACTGACAAGACGTCGGTGGAACCACTATAAATCCCTGTGTGATTTAGTTTCTCGTTATTGCTCTATTATTTCCATTGTTCGGTGATTGTGATTGGCTTGGATTAGATTGAGATTGTTCGATTGGTTGTTTTTGCACTATTACCATGATCTAGTTTTCCGCGGCGTTTGGGATTTTTGATTTCAGCGGTCTTGAATCAAAATTTCTCCATAACTTTTGGTATCGGAGCATTGGTGTTGGTAGATGGTTGTAGAAATGCCGGAGTCGGGTTCAAATAATCCATCAACAGTTGGTCCAAGTGGTGTAGCTCCTTATGTACGTGGGTCGTATGCAGCTGTTGGTTCACAATTGGTTATCGACAAGTGGAATGACGATAATGATTTCGAAAAGTGGCAATGGAAGATGAAAACGGTTCTTAGGCGGAATCGGGTACATTGGGTGGTGTTTGATACACATTTATTGCCAGAGGACATCTCAGATGTGGAGAGAGAAGAAATGGAAGAGTGGGCATTCACTACACTTCAACTTGCCATGAGGGAGAATGTTATTTCTGAAATTAGTGGTGAGACAACTGCTAAAAGTATTTGGAACAAGTTGGAGGAGTTGTATATGAAGAAATCACTCACAAATCGACTGATCTTGTTGCGGACTTTCTTTACCTACAAGATGAAGGAAGGAACTTTGCTAAAGGCGCGCTTAAATGTGTTTGATGGTTTTGCTAATGAAGATGAAGGCGGTAGATTTGAAGATTGAGGAGGAGTAGAAGGCGATGATATTGTTATGTTCATTGCCTGAGCGCTATACTGGGTTCTCAAACAGTTTGATCTATGGCCAGGATACATTGACTCTAAATGATGTCAAGACGGGTCTTCTTAGTGAGGAATTGCGAGATCAGATGAAGGAGATGAGTGATGGTAGTAGTGGTGCTGGTGATGGTCAAGGTTTATTTGCGGAGAAAGAAAAGTCAGAGAAGAAGGGAAACCAGGGGCGTTCTAAGTCTAAGAAGCCCGGTGGAAGAGGAAAATCAAAAGAAAGAAATGGCAAGTGCTTTATATGCAAGAAACCTGGTCACTGGAAGAATGATTGTCCAGACAAGGGGAAGAAGGAAGTAGCATCTTCATCAGTTGCAGTGGAGAGAGATGTTAGTGAGGGAGATGTAGATGTTTTGTCGACACTAGCATCAGATGTTTCGGGCAGCGATTGGGTGCTTGATTCGGGGGCTTCATATCACATGACGCCTAATAGGAATTGTTTTTCTTCTTATGTTGAATGGGAAGGAAAATCAATTGTTATGGGAAATGGTGCAGTTTGCAAGTCGAAGGACATTGGATCCATGCAAATTCGGATGTTTGACGGAGTGGTTCATACTCTCACTAGTGTGCGCTATGTTCCAGGACTACGGAAGTCACTTATCTCTTTGGGACAGTTGAATTCTTTAGGTTGTAAGATCACCATTGAGAGTGATAGCTTGAGGGTTTCGAAGGGTACGCTTGTGGTTATGAAGGGTGCTAAACTCATGGTATCTATTTGCTTCAAGGAGTGACTGTGGAAGGCGAAACTTGTGTCAGTGTTGATAGTTCTCGTGGCTTAGATGCTACACGGCTGTGGCATCTGAGATTGGGTCATGTCTCGGAGAAGAGATTAGATGTTCTTCGTCGAAGTGAGATGATTAATGGTGAGAGTTTCAGCAAGTTGGAGTTTTGCGAGGAATGTGTCATGGGGAAGCAAACTAGAGTATCATTCGGTGAAAGAAAACATGATTCAAGAGGGATTCTTGAGTATGTGCACACGGATATTTGGGGACCAGCGCATGTAGCTTCTTTGGGAGAAGCAAGATATTATATTTCTTTCATTGATGATTTTTCTTGGAAGGTTTGGGTGTACATAATGAAGGACAAGTCGGAGGCATTTGCAAGATTCAAAGAATGAAAGGCTCTTGTTGAGAATGAGAGTGGAAAGACTTTGAAGGTTCTTAGGTCCGATAATGGCGGTGAATATGTTTCTAGAGAATTTCTGAATTTTTGCAAGCATCATGGTATTCGGAGGCATTTTACTACACCGAGAGATCCGCAGTATAATGGAGTGGCGGAGAGAATGAACCGAACTCTACTAGAGAAAGCTCGATGCTTGAGATTGACATCGGGTTTGTCTAAGGGATTTTGGGCCGAAGCTTTATCAACCGCGGTGCATATTATTAATTGGATTCCGTGCTCGGCTATATTCCTGAGGAAGTGTAGAAGGCGAAGAGCATTGACTTGAGTTATCTTCGTGTATTTGGCAGTCCTGTTTATGTGCATGATCCGGGGAATGATAAGCTCTCACCTAGAGCTTTTAAAGGGATTTTTCTCGGTTATATGGATGGTGTCAAAGGTTATCGGATTTGGAATCCGGAAACGAAGAAGGCTATGATTTCTCGTCATGTTACTTTTGATGAGTCAGCTATGTTCAAGGAGAACGAAGGCTCATCGGATGTTCCGGATTTGGTTCATGGTGAATCAAAGGAGAAGGAAGTTATTCCCACTTTCAGGCCTAGAGAGAGTAGAGATGTTGGAGGTGCTTGCAAGGTGAATGCGGTTGATGTTACATCACATAGTCCACAAGATTCCTCTTGTAGTGTTGGTGATGTGCACGAGCCTAGAGAAGATTCAGTTCAAGGTGGAGCTGAAGAAAGACCGGGTGATGGCATTGCTACTCGAGTTGGTCGTCGTGCTATAAGGCCACCTGAAAGATATGGTGATTGGAATTATCTTAGCTTTTGTGAGAATTTGGACTACGCTCTTTATGTAATCCAAGATGAGCCGATGGACCTTGATGACGTCATGGATTCGAGTGATAGCTCGAAATGGATTTGCGCCATGAAGGAAGAGATGCAATCATTGATGAAGAACCGGATTTGGGAATTGGTTCCACTTCCTCAAGGAAACCGTGCTATTGGGTGCAAATGGATATATAAGGTGAAGGACAATGGAAGATACAAAGCTAGGCTAGTGGCTAAGGGGTTTGCACAGAGGAAAGTAAAGGAGTATGATGAGATCTTCGCACCGGTTGTGAAGCATACTTCTATCCGGATATTACTTGCATTAGTTGCTATTAACGACTTGGAGTTGGAGCAACTAGATGTGAAAACCGCATTCTTACATGGAGACTTGGATGAATACATCTATATGGAACAACCGGAAGGGTTTGTTGTAGAAGGTATGTCAGAACTAGTTTGCAAGTTGAAGAAATCACTATATGGTTTGAAGCAATCACCTAGGCAATGGTACAAGAGATTTGATCATTTCATGCTTGAAAGTGGCTTCCATCGAAGCATCAAGGATGCTTGCGTTTACTTCAAGAGGATAGGAAATGATTGTTGGGTGTATTTACTCTTGTATGTGGACGATATGCTCATTGCTTCTAAGGACAAGGCAGAAATCAACAAGTTGAAAGAAAAATTAAAGGCGGAGTTCGAAATGAAAGATCTTGGAGAAGCAAGGAAAATCTTGGGCATGGAAATTGAAAGAGATCGAAAGCGTTTTGAGTTGAGATTGACTCAAAAGGAGTACATTAAGAAGGTGCTTTGCCGGTATAGCATGGAGAATGCAAAGGCGTTTTTTACACTTTTACCTTTGCATATAAAGCTTTCGAGTAAGGGATCACCTACCGAGGAGAAAGACATGGATTATATGGCAAAGGTGCCATATGCTAGTGCGGTTGGAAGTTTGATGTATGTCATGGTGTGTACAAGACCCGATATTGCAAATGTCATCGGGGTGGTTAGTCGGTATATGGCTAATCCGGGGAAATCGCATTGGGAAGCCGTGAAGGCTATATTGATATACTTGAAAGGCACAGCATCTCATGGTCTTCTTTTTTGTGGTAGTGATGGATTGAGTTGCAAGTTAGTTGGTTATTGTGACTCGGACTACGCCGGTGATAGGGATCGGAGGAAATCAACTTCCGGGTATGTCTTCACACTTGGTGGTACGGCTATTAGTTGGAGATCGGGATTGCAAACCGTAGTTGCTTTATCCACTACGGAGGTGGAGTTGATAGCCGCTGTGGAAGCGACAAAGGAGGCACTCTATTTGAAGCGACTATTGTGTGACTTGGGTTTCGAACAAGAGAGTATCGATGTTCGATGTGATAGCCAAAGTGCTATACATTTAGCATAGAATTTGGTGTTTAGCTCACGAATGAAGCATATTGAAGTGAGAGAGTCATTTTTAGTAGCCATGTACGAAGACAAGCAAGTATGCCTTCGGAAAGTGCACACAAAGGATAACGCGGCGGACATTTTCACTAAGGCATTGCCGATTGGAAAGTTCGAGCATTGCTCGAACTTAATTCGCTTGGAGAGATACTAGGTGCCACATGGTGGCACAGTTGAGAGAGAAACTTGGATGTAGAATAGTATCGGTGAGCGGTTGGTGTTCTGTCTTCATGGTAAGTACTCGTTTTCACTCCCGAGTACATTGTCTTTTAGTGAGACTAGTTTAGGAGTTGGATATTTCAACACTTCAATGACGAGTGGGGGCTATGCCTGAACTCGTTAGTGAAGTGCAATGGGCGGTGGCTATGCCGGAGTTCATTGGGGGAAACATTCAAGCTTTCTTGATTGAAGATAGAAGGAAATGCTTGGGTGCATTGAAGTTTGTGATGTAGATGGATATAGTATCGAGGTGGAGTGTTGAAGTATGCGCTACTATGCGTTAGATTGAGGAGGATATTTCGGGATATTTCGAATATTTAGGATCTGGATGATATTTTCAGATCTGGAGAATATTTAGGATCTAGAGGATATTTAGGATCTGGAGGATATTTCGGATATTTTGAGTCTAGAGGAAATTTTGGGAATTTCCATATACTTCCCTATGTCTGTATAAGATACATCGGATCCAAAAGGAGTAGGTATAACAAAATCAAGAGATTAGATCAATGTTTATTCTAATTAGGGTTCAGGCAATCCTAATCTTCTTCAATTCCTTTCTCCACAAAATCAAAATTTTCTAGTAAATTTGATCATTGTAATTAATCTCTTGTACTCTTCTATTGATATTAATAAAGGTTTCTCTCTCAAAGTGGACGTACACTAATAAGACGTCGGTGGAACCACTATAAATCCTTGTGTGATTTAGTTTCTCGTTATTGCTCTGTTATTTCCATTGTTTGGTGATTGTGATTGGCTTGGATTAGATTGAGATTGTTCGATTGGTTGTTTTTGCACTATTACCACGATCTCGTTTTCCGCGGCATTGGGGATTTTTTTATTTAAGCGGTCTTGAATCAAAATTTCTCCACAACACAGTTCACAAGCAATGCAATTCATATTGACATTATTAATTCATACAGATACTACAGTATACAACAACTGGAACTGCTATTGCTAGGAAGTCATTAGTAGGCATGTAATAGTATGCAAAGTTCTCCCTTTTAGACTTAATGTTTTGTGAAGAGTTTGGTGGAGACAAGTTTGCTTTATATAAGCGAAGGGGTTTATATTATTCATACTATTCTCTGTTATACTTCATTAAGCGTAAGCCCGTGCAATAATTAAATTGGTACGGTGTATTGACCATGTGTTCACGAATGGAAATAGAAAGCGATACTGAAATCTCTGGTTCACAGAGGAACACTCATGATAACTGGAACTGAGTCTTAAATGACATCAAGCTTTAACCTAAACCACATGTTAAATGCTGAGCCAAAATTGATGCATACAAATATGAAAGTGTTTTCTTTAAAATGCATATCAATAATTCTTTAAAATGCATATTTTCACAGTCGATCAACTACTGTAATCTACATGCTGCTTCTCGATATCAATTTAAATCTGGATTAAAACCATATCAATTTCAACCTGATCAACATACATACATAACTTAAATAACACAAAGGAAATTTAAAAAAGAAAAAAAACTTAAAAAAGGGTGCCACTATCCACACTCCGGTTTATACTTCCGGCCACCTTTATAAATTTAATACAGATGATTATCTTTTTTATATTCTTCTGGCCACCGTATATTGTTGCTTCCCTCACTTATTCACCACCGTACTTCTCCTAAAAACTCATAATTTTTTAACAATTTCAAACGCTAATCCCTTACAAAAACAGATATTTTTTGTGCTTAATAGAGACGGAAGATGAAGATAAAAAGAGGTTAGAATTGCTTGATTTTTATTGTTTTTTGTTATGATATAGAACAGTTGTTAGGTTTTTTTTAATGATTTGAGTTTTCCATTGCGTTTTAGGATATTTTTTCCACTTCATTGAAAATTTCAAGCTTGGAGGACATTACATTTGACGACGTTGTAATAGAGAATGACAATGTAAGTTTTGACTTATAGGTTTTTATCCGTATAAATTATATATATCTTATTTTACAAATTGATACATAACTTATTATTATTATTTTGTCATTTAATAGTTGGAGTATTTGAATGATGATAAATTGGACGATAAACATGCTGGTTGTGATAATGTGGTGCAAGATGTTTGATCAAATAACTCAAAAGACATAAATGTTGATTTGAGGAATCATTTCACAACCGACGAAGTAAGTACTCATTTATCAAAATTAAAATTGCTAATGTGGTTATGAAAATGGATTATTAAATTAAATCATTTCACAACCGACAAAGTAAGGATGGAAGGAAGCGTTTGTGTAGAGGAAGGAGCTGGTGGCCTCTACAATTTTTTGTTATTAATTTAGTGGGTGGCCAAAAGAGGAAATTTAAAATATTTGGGGTGCTTTTAGTTTTGGTGGCCAGAAGTGTAAATAGGGATGTGAATAGTAGCACCCCTTAAAAAATTGCAATACATTGGCCAATATACCCAATTTCTACATATATTAACTACCACAGTATATTACTCAACAATTTTATCATCAAACACCCCATGTTAATTCGATTCTGCAAGTCGTTTCAATGGACTTAATTTGCAACTTGAATATGAAATAAAAGATTTATATGCTGCAAAATAAAAGCAATAAGTAATCACAAAGTTGTATCCCATACTCTGATTTGCAACTTGAATATGAAATAAAAGCATTATGTGTTGTGAAGCAGTACCTAGATTTCCATCAGCAAAAGATGATTTTGCTAACCAACTTCGGATCAATGTACAAAAGAAACAACACATGATCATCCTGTTAGCTGATTTCTTCTATTGAATGAACAAACCCCAAAAAAGAACCAATAATCGAATTTATAAGCCATCTAATTGAATTACCCCCAAATCAGATTGGATACAGATTTCTTACCTTTTTTACATCGAATTAAAACCACTTCATTTTGCAAATCCATACTTGGGTAGGATCGGTTTGTGGAGATGGATGGGATTTAACTTAAAGATGAAAAAAAGAATTGAGCGGAAGATTTGAATGATCAGTGGATCATCTCCAATTGAGGGCAAAACCCTAGTTTTCCACTGGTGTATTATTTCTCAAGTGAAAAAGAAACACGAATTATCTTTCAGCGGCAAAATGAAAATTGGGGACAAAACTTTCAGCGCAAAATGAAAATTTGGGACAAAAGAGGTGAAACGATGGAGGAAAATCAGATTGACGCGGAATGGTAACGTAGGCCATTGGATCGTATTCACGCAGATTGTTAGTTTTATTGATATTTTAATTTGACTATATCTATAGCTACTACAACACATGTTGATATCTATGCTAACATATTGAAGCGTGTGTTGCAATAGACAAAAAAAGCATAGCAATGACAACATTGTAGCTAACAACACCATGGGTTTTCGTTGTGATAAGTCATCTATGGCTTAGTGACAAGATATGTTCTGCATATAATTTGTTTAATGGTTTAATCATCTTAACACCGTAGTTTCTTCATGATTTAATACATTATATTTTGGCATGCAGGTGCATGAATATATATACATATATGTCAAAAGGGAAGAAATACAATTATAATGAGTTTAGATAACTACAAGAAATTAGTTGAAATATTATTATTAATAAGAATTATTCATGAACTGGACATAACTGACATTCAAACTCATGTGTGAGTAATTATCATTGGTGACATTCAAACTCATGTGTGTGATTATTATCATAGGTAACATATAAACCCATTATCAACAAATTAATGAGACTAAGACAAGGTTTTCAACTAAAAGTAGGATTACCTTTTAGTATAAAATATACCATTAAATTAATAAGACCAAGATAAGGTTCTGATTTTTGATTTGATTGTGTATTTATCAGTGTTTTAAAGACCCAACCCAACCTCGGTTCGACCACGGTTAACCTCCGACCTTGAAGCGTCACGGCTCTGAAAATGAAATAACCTTGCGTGTTCACAGACCCGCGGTTTAACCTCAAAACCTTATAAAACCCATGGTCGGACCTCTTTGAACCTCACGGTTCTTCAACTTTATGAAAAAATAATTGCTTCACTCTTTATTTTTTACCATAACAAATAATTTCATATCCATTATCATTGAGTTTTGAATGATATAATTCATTTTTATGTACATTTTACGATCTATAATTGAACTAATCCTTTTTTCACAATGAAAAATTAGTAAATTTACAACTTTGTTATGATAAGTTGTTATACATTTATTTCAATTAGGTAGTTTGGATACGGTTGTTTGTCATAATTAATTAAATTTTACCATATTTAAAATAACTTTATGTTTAAATCAGAAAAATAGACATAAACTATCAGTGCGGTTCTCACGGTCTAACTGGTTGAACCACGAAAACCTTGGACCTTTCACTATCACGGTTTGACGTACGGTTCGGTCTTCACAACTATGATATTTATACTTCCCCGATTGAATATTTTATACTTTTCTTCACAATATTATATACACTGATACACTTTATAGTAATTGCTGAAACGTAACACATTTGATTACCTTTTGTGTACTAATTCAGTCCAATCCAGTACTAAAGCATTTGGTAATGCCAAAAAAGTTCAGAACAATAATTTTAGGCAACTCTTGCATTTTTTTTTTTTCTTATAAAGATTCTAAATAAAAATTCATGCTGTAAATACAACTGTTCACTCATGTAAATGTCTTTAAATAATTGTTTTGGTAGATATGTGGAAATACAATTCGACAAATATATGAAAATATCTGGAGCAACTATTCGAACATATCTTTTGGAACTTTCAAGAGTTTGCCAATTTGTTACTAAGTGACAACATTGTAACAGTGTTAATTACCATTTTATAGTAGTGATATGCCACCGCATGGTCATAATGCATGCACAAATATGTATAGGTATGAATAAGCATATTTGGGAAAAAAAGCATTAATATTTTAATTAATGACGAATGTCTTCTGAAATTCATTATTGCAGGATTGTAGACAAGATAAATATTTCAATTGGTCAAGACCCTGATGCAAAAAGCATTATAGGAGTTCTTGATATATATGGATTTGAGAGTTTCAAAGTCAATAAGTAAGATTCATAATCTACTATAATTCATGTGTGATTGGTGTCGTGGATGTGGTAGTCATCCTTGACTAAGACGAAATTGGTATTACTATTATCTGTTTCTACTTGCATCTGCGGCTTCTTAGCTCTGTAAGACTATCTATGTCATTGTCATATCTAATATCGTAATTTACCTTGCAGTTTTGAGCAACTGTGTATCAACCTTACAAATGGGAAACAGCAACATTTCAATCACGTGCATCTTTCTAATTTAAATTCACATATATCATGAAATCTAAAATAATTAGGACTTGGTGCGCATTTACGTATATTTGCAACTTGTATTTACGATGGAGCAAGAAGATTATACAAGGGAAGAGATAGATTGGTATGTAGAATTCGTAGAAAACCAAGATGTCCTTGACCTTATTGAAAAGGTAATTACGTTATATAGGGAAAATTTTGTGTTTTTATTTTTGAATTCGAGCAGAAGATGAATCAATACGCTAGTTCTTTACATATGCAGAAACCTAGTGGAATAATTGTGCTGCTTGATGAAGCTTGGTAGTCATTATTTACAATTATACCTTATTCAATTTTGTGTTCAGATACATACATACATACATACATATATATATATATATATATATATATATATATATATATATATATATATATATATATATATTTCATGTACACATGCACAGTAGCAATAGAATTTTTGGTACATTCTAACACGTAACTGAATTTCTTGCAGCATGTTTCCAAATCGATGCATGAAACATCTGCGCAAAAGTTGTAACAAACATACAAAACAGACAAGCGTTTTAGTGAGCCATAACTTGCTCGAACTGCATTCATTGTTAATCATTATGCTGGAGTGTATGAATGGACCAAATTAACTATTCATTTAGTTGAAATATTTTGGATTCAAGTTTCATGCAAAGAATATGTTTTTTTACAGGTTACATATCAAGCTGACCACTTTCTTGATAAGAACAAGGATTACGTTGTAGCTGAGCATCAAGCTTTATTGGATGCCTCAAAATGTAATTTTGTTGCTAACTTATTTCCTTCATGCGATGATATACTTTCTAAAGACAAGAAAAATGTGCAGGTTCCTGAGCTGTATTGTTGGGGCTTCCATGAGTATAAATAGAGAAGAGTACTGAAAGTTAGTGTCGAAAAATGCTGTGTTGGTCAAGAAGCCTTAGGTAAAATTTAAACGAGGGATCATGACACTGGGCAATTCAGAGTGAATGGTATATTGCTCTGATTTGTTTGTGAAAGCACTAGGGTACATTTTAGCTTTGATTTGTTTGTGAAAGCACTAGGAAATTCAAATAGAACGCTCGTAATTGGCAACGATGAAGGGAAGATGATGGAAGCATGGCAATTAGAGGAAGCGTGCTTTGATTAAATTATGCACGATGAAGAGTAAGTCTTTCGGGCTTAAGATTATCCACTAGAGAAGAGCTAATGGCATGACTGGGGATGGTGATGTCATAATAACATACTTAAGTTTCTTTTTTATTCATCACTTCGCCGATTTTGTAATAGCTTTCATGTTGGAGGTTTGATATGCTACATTTGAATGATTAGTAGACCAACATCTTCAAGAAAGAGAGTGTCAATTGTTGATGGTAAGTGGCACCCTTTGTTTATAATTAGTAAATCTAGTTCATAGTAGCAGGAGATATCCCATGGAAAGTTTTTTCAGAGAATTACTTGCATAATACAACTAGCACCACTTCATTGTATATTGTACATAACTCTAGTGTAATTAACTTTATTTTCAAAATTTAAAGTTTACTTTGTACAATCACGGGGTACATATGTGAAACCGTTTACATCCAGGCATTCTAAATATATTACCTCTGCTTGAGATATCAATTTTTATTTCAATTTCACACTTGTTAAAAAAAATAAAAAAATTGGTCCCATGTGTAAACAAGCATGTATTTTTTAATTGATAAATCTTGCATGTGATGATATAACTCGTATTTCCCTTCAGGATATCGAGATTCAAATGTATGATGCAAAATCGAGTTTCTGATGCAACTTTTTTTTTTTTTTTTTTTTTTTACTTCAATATTTGTGCCATTTTACTGTATTTTTAAGTGTGAAAAGTGAAATTTATTCGGCTACCAAAAGAGATCTTTATCTGAAATTGACATGTAAGTTCATAAAAATATCTTTGTTACGGAATCCCCTTGTTTGAAACTGGAAATTTGGAAATTAAGTGACTGGTTGGTGGCTTACATTAACAGTCAAAATCAAGTGAATGAAGTCCACAACTTGCATGTTAATCCTATTCAGAACATTTTAAAATGGTCAATTGTGTTGGATTGAAGAAGGGGAGAAAACAATATTAAAATTTTAGCATTTATTAATTTCTTTCTTTTTACTTTTACTTTTTCTTACTACCATACAAAATGACCATCCATATTTATATCGTGCTCTAAATGACCTTACAATTCAATAGACACCCCTTCATTAATAGACATAACACTTAACGAACAGACACACCATTAATTAACATGACTTTTGATTCATAAGACACAACCATTAACTTAAATAGACACAACAAATTACGAACCCACATTAATTGGGTTTACTTTTCAACAAATTGTTCGGCTTACAATAATTGAAGTATACCTTGGATTCACCTTGAGGTAAGTTCACTTGTGTATAGATATGATTTTTGATGGCAGTACACAGTTTCTTCCATTGGTAGACCAAAATCTTCTAGAGAGAGACCTTGCATTCCTATTTGCCTTTGAAACTTACTATGTTTTTTTATTTTTAGATTTGTTGTTGCACCTTTACGCTTGCTCATATACATGTGCATGCATGTTGAACTCATTAGCCGCTACGCTAGTGCTGTGTGCTTGCGTATGTTGTTCTATCTTGGTCTTTTTGACACTTTATTTATTGAATTGCCGAAACATGCTGTGCGTTAGTTCATGTTACAGAAATATTCAGCAAATATTACCCATCCATCAAGAAACTGCACTTGATATTCAGTTTTTATATCCATCAAGAAACTGCACTTGGTCTTCAGTTTTTTATATCCATTAAGAAAATGCACTTGATCCATTAAGAAACTGTACGTGTTGCACGTATCGCTGGCTCAACACCATGCCGTCTTCTTATAGCTCTTCGGTCTTTTCCAAGCTTATCTTCTTAAGCGATCTTTTAAAGTATTTCTACATTATTGGTTCTCACAAGCCATCATGATTTGATTGGAAAAGAACAGGGTTGAAACTCACCCACAACAGCTGTATTTGTAATATATTTTGAGACGGGTCTAAACTCTAAACATGTTATAAGTTTCAACTTTGTTTTTATTCTCTTTTTTTTAACAAAGAAAGGTACTTAATTACATAAGAAAAAGTTGCACAGTAGTTTGAGTTGGCAAAAATGACAACACACTTATAACAAATACTATACAAAAGAGAAAGACAACTCAAACTAATCTAATTCCATCACTACAACAAGACACACAAAAGAGCACAGAGACAACTCAAAGAACACATAAAATACACAGTAAAGCATGTAAAGAATGTTGGAAGTTTTCCAAAACCTTTGTCAAATATAATCCCCTACGGAGGGGGGGTCCAGGGGGGTGGCAACCCCCCTAGGTGGGGGTGCGGGGGCAACGCCCCCGCTAACGGGGTTCGACCTGCCGGTCAGGTCGCGGGAGTCCAGGGGGCAGCGCCCCCGGCGGGGTGCGGGGCAGCGCCCCGTCCGAAACGGTACATTTTGTGTACTGTTGAATTCGAATTCAACAGGCAACGGTAATAACCGTTGGAAAAGGTACCGTTCAAACTCAAAAGACACACCCGTAAACGAATAGATGTTTCGTTGTCTATATATAATGCACTGTTCCCTCATCACGGATTCACCTTTTTTTTTTCTTTCTCGAATTCCTTAATCATCTGCATCATCAAAATAACTTTAAGTGCTTCCTCTGATCTGTGCAAGTAATCACAACTTGCATAGATATCCTCCATTGTATCCTGAAAGAAGGTTTTCAATCAACCCATTGTGATTTAGAAAGGGGAAAACAATCTTGAAAGACAGCGAATCTTTCGTGCCTTGGAGCGAATCTTACTCAATTTCTAACAACAAAGAACCCATGACAGCAGCAAATAACAACCAAGGAGAAATGAAACAGCTCCAGCTCTAGAAAGAAATTCCTTTTCCAAATCAATCTAGCACCAAGTAAATCCAACTTTACACTGAAGACTCCAAAATATATGTCAATCAAAAAACATCACCACCTTGTAATTCAGATACAACAAACCAAACTGACCTAGGTAGGATTGCAGGCAACAGCCAAAATCTCCCATCATACCTAGACTAACACCAAAGTAATCCAAAAGAAATAGTCAAATCCCACAGCACCAAAAGAAGAAAACCACAGCTGAACTAGAAAATGACCGTAAAACAACACCAAAAGAAACTCATGCAACAAAGCAGAAACTCAAAACATCTAAACTAATCAGAAAATTACTACATTTATCTCTTTGAATTCCCCCATTTATAACTCCACCAAGAGATCCACTTTCTTCCTTAAACTTTTAAGATTTCGACCTCATTTGTATTTAGGACATAAGCTTTACCCAATCTGGATTTGTCTCTGAATTTACTAACCATTTTACTTCCTCCCTTATATTTGTTGTTTATGAATTTACTTCTTCTACCCCTAAAACTACTTATAGAACTGTCAGATTCATCAATAAAAATATCACTATTACTCTCTTCATTATTAATTTGCTGACTAAAATCTTCAATTTCCACCATATCATCTTCTTCCTCACCTCCCATCTCATCTAAAACATGTCTCACAGTTGAGTTATCTTTCTCCTTAATCATTTCTGTAATTCCAACATCATTAAGTAGCCATGTGATCCTTGTAAATATTCCTGCATAAAATGATCAGTATCTGCAAGTACTTGGAAAGGATTCTTATTACTTTCTGCACAGACTTTAGCATGTGACTGAGAAGCTTTTGAAGGCTTAACCTTGTTAAAAAATTTTGCTGACTCGGTAATACCCTAGTCAATAATATCAGATTTATCTTTACTCTAATTTTCCAGCTTTTCCTCAATATTACATACATCATACCCAGGTTGAACATTCTTTTATAAAGGGGAATTCTCTCTACCCTTGTCATTCATTTATTTATCCGGAGAGGTCAAATTTTCATCTATGTCCATACCTCTTTCATTATTAGTGTTAATCTTTGACATCCAAACTTTAGTGTACTTACACATTTCTTTAGAACGCTCAAAGACTTTACAGATTGAACATGCAAGAGGTTTCCATTCATAATAAACAATTAGCCAAACAAAAACCCCATTATCATATCGAATAGGCACAGATTGAGGAAAATAAAAATCTATCTATCTCAATCAACACTCTAGCATAACATGCATTTTCTATGATACTATCCATTTGAAGAGGCGGACCCCAAATAGAGGCAATCCTACTAATTGCTTCGACCGACCAAAAATCTAAATCAAGATTTGGAAATCTAACCCAAACCGGAATGGAATTAAGGAATTCTTTTGATATTTGCATTCCACGCGTCCATCTTTTCATACAAATTAGCTTTTTATTATAATAAAATGGTCCTGTTGATAAAATCCTATCACAATCTTCAGCTATTTCACATTTAATAATGAAAAATCCGTTAGCTCTCGTGAATAGCTGATAATTTCCTTTCAACTTCCAGTTCCTATCAATATAGTGTCGGGAAGATTGCAATAAGTATTTGTTCCACATTGGCAAATGTTATGTATAACACTATATATGAAGAGTTTGAATAAGAAGTTGTGAATTAACAAGTTGGGCTTAGAGATGAACACAGCAATTTGGATTGAAATGGCTTGGGCCTATAAAATATTATTATCGTTCAAAAGATGGGCACGTGGGCGCGCGCATTACCGTACGGAGCGGGTTCGACTGTTGCAAACAGTCATTATTTTTGAACGAACGGACACGACCATTCGCACATAACCGTCTCCAAACGGCTGCAACCCTTCAGCCCTTATATATTCGCTGTTTTCCACCATCTTCTCGAAATCCTTTTCTTCCTCTTCGCTTCTGCTTCTGTAAAATCATAGTTTGTTGTATTTTGGAGGAATTTCGCTACATAATTACTGAAACTAGTGGGGGCGAATAATTCCTTAAGGATAACGTTCTGCACGTGCCTCAAATAACTCCTCCTCCGTTCTTCTGTTTCGTTTTGCTCTCTGATACTCAACATACAGTCTTTCAAAAAATTGTAATATGGTCTACTTCCATAAACATGGAATGTGATTGAATTAGACGATTTTTTCTCTTGCCATACTCACTAGATTATCACTAATAATAGTGAGCTTAAGACTATCCCGAGAACAAGGCTCATAGTAATGTAGGTGAATAACGTTCTGATGCAAATTATTTTCCATCACCGCTTTTATCCACTTTCTTGATTGAATAGGGTTAAAATTAGTAGGACTTGCCTAATTTTCGTTGCAAGATCTGGAAAATCGCTTATAGATACCAGATATGGACTTCGAGTAGAACGTTGAATTGATGAACTGGCTTTGCTTGAATGCTTTTGAGATGATAGAGGATCAGGCGGAACGGCCGATCTTTGATCTGAATCTAATTGAATATTAACTTTTGACTGAGATTTATTTGTCCGATTTGAGGAAGACTCCATTTACCCAGTTCCCCTTTCAAAAAAATGTTTTTATCCTTTGTAATTAATATCTAATATATATTTTGCATTTGCAGCACATTTTGCAACTGATCTAGTCTCCGGATACTCAAAGGGGTTTGGGTTTGTCAAATACACTAATATAAAGGAGGTCAAAGTAGGTATCAAGGGTATGGATGGTCAGGTTAGTGTAATAATTTGCATAATTTGTTTATATTATGCATTCATTTCTGTTAGACTTCAATTACATTGTATAGAAACGCCCACCAATTTTACAATTTGTAGAAATAGCGCAACATATATGTGTTAAATATTATATAGTAATTCATTAAATCCTACATTATTCATATTTTAACTATCATACTCTTCCAGAAGAGCCATTGGTAGTCCCGTCCTATAAGCGCGACCATTGCTACCAGACCTCTGTTAGTGCAAGAAGTGTTTCTTTAATTCGTAACTTTTTCCCTTATTTCTTCTTCTCTTAATCTAATTTAATTATGTGGATGGATATAATTTGAGGCAAATCGGACGTCAGAAATGTTAGTCTTAAAATTGAAGTCAATATTAACCGCTGCATAAGTTTGTTGTTTACAACCTTCCTCTACCATGCATGCTTTTGTGTATGTCATCAGTTGTTGGGTGCACATGTATCCTTTGATCTTTTTTTCATATGTTGCACTAGCCTGTTGATTAACATCATTGTTGTATCCTTTCTACATTTGTCCATGTGTATGCATGTACACTGTGTTCCTTTCATCACTGTGTATATTTATACTGTCCACCCCTACCTTGATGCCCGAGACCTTATGTATCCTTGTGCATCAGTTAACTGTTGTTTGTATACATCTTTGAGCTGCCATTATATATATCATTCTTAATTGATGTGCACACATTTATGTGTCCATCCTACAATGTGCAGCATTTATGTGTTCTCTATTTGTGGGTCATCTTCGGTGCTGCAGCAGCTGCTTTCGTTATAGGAGCAGAAGTCAAGAAGTTTATTCAATTTTGAAGGATCTCTTGTGCAAAAAGGTACATGCTTATCCATTGA
Organism: Allium sativum; assembly: GCA_030737875.1. NCBI lineage: Eukaryota > Viridiplantae > Streptophyta > Magnoliopsida > Asparagales > Amaryllidaceae > Allium > Allium sativum. The sequence goes on from CM060913.1 coordinate 827,183,425, forward strand.
CTTAGAATCATTTTATCTTAATAGGGCCATAAGTAAAAGAACTGAACTTAGTTGAATCTATGCATTGTTGGAGAGAACATGAGAACAAAATGAATGAAAAAGAAGATTGTTGTTTGAAGAGTAAAATTCTTCATCCTATTGTTAGTCAAAATAAAATGGTTGCCAAAATAAAATGAAAGCAAGAAGATGAATGAAAGCAAGAAGATGAATGAAAGAGAAAGCAGGTTAACTAAGTTAACTACATTTATAAAAATTAACAAGTTTGAACTAATAATAATAACACTTAACTAAACTTATGATAATAATAAATTATAAAATATTAACAAAGTTAACTAATTTTTATGAAAATTAACAAATTTATAATAATAATAATAGTACTAAAGATTAATTAAGTTTATAATAACAATTAAGTTATAAATATTAACCAAGTCAACTAAGTTCTATAAAAATTAACTAAATTTATAATAATAATAATAATTTAATGAAGTTAACTATGTTTTTTAGATAATAATTGTAATAAATTAAATATGTTTGACAAATTAATTAATTAAGTATTATAAATATATATAACAATAACAGTAATTGTAATAATTATTTGACTAAGTTAACAAAATTTTATAAAAAAAAAATTAGTTAAGATTTATAAAATTTAAATAAGCTTATATAAATTTACCTAAGTTAACTAAGTTTTCATAAAAAAAATAACAAGTTTATGATAATGATAATAATTAAGCTTGTAATAATAATAGGAAACTTTAAATTATGAAATGTTAACCAAGTTAATAAAGTTCTATAAAAATTAACAAGTTTACAGTAATAATAATATTAATAATAATATAAGTTTATAATAAACATAGTAATACTAAATTATAAAATGTAAACAAGTTAACTAATTTTATAGAAAGTAACTAAGTTATCTAAGAAATATAAATAATAATAACTAATTAATCAAATTTAAAAAAAATAACTAAATATTATAAAAGTATAATAACAAATTGACCAACTTAATTAAATTTTGTAAAAATTGATTGAGATTTATAAAAATTAAACAAGCTTATAAAAGCTAACTATGTATTATAAATATTTAGCTAAATTAATTTAAGTTTTAACCATATATCTATAAGCAGAAATGGCGGCTTCCCAATGTCTCTTCGTCCATCTCCTCCCTCTAACCTCCTCTGATTCATTCTCGTCTAAACATTCTCAACCACTCTCACCCAATCTGTCCTTCCCTTTCCTTCACCATGCCCAAAAATAAGAAAACAAAACCTCGATTCTCATCTAGTGTAACTAGATCTGGTAGAATTTTCTAAGATCTGAAATCATCGCGAGGTAAGTCGAACCCAATGCAAATTTTAGCAGATGAATTAAAAATGGCTGCCACTTCTAATCTGTATTCTGGCCTCAATAGGATCGTTTCTTCTCCTATTTCCCCTCTCCTTGCTGGTGTCAATACTGAACGGTGGTCGAATGTCAACATATCGACTAACTTCGAAGCAGTCAGCAAATCGTCAATACCGCGTACAAGATCTGTAAGTCCTCTACTTTAAACTAAGGTTGCTGAGCTTAAAAAGGATACTCTCGCTTGAGCGGTGACAGTTTGAAAATGGTTAATTATAAGACGAAAAATGTTGTGGGTTTGAATGATGTGTCTGTGGATGGTAATAGTATGGAAGGTATTGATGTTGCTCTATTACCCAATGTTGCTGGAACTATTATCTATTCTCCGGTTTCAACTAGCACGCGTATTGTTCGTGGAAATGTCCCTATCAAACCTGTTATACAAACTGCAATATTTCCCTGTTCTACTACACATGTCAAGGCTGATAAAACTCATACGATTCCTAGTTACTCATCTTTCTTCTCTGCCCTGCCTCGATGTGCTGGTGCATACATACCACGTGTTTTCTCCTCTTCACTTGATAATCCATTTCCTCCTTCTGAGATTGTTCAAGAAGGAGTTGATTACTGGAAAGAACACCTTGTGGGCTTCTTCTTGGATTCTGATGTTATGTATCTGGATGTGCATGAGCACTGTAGGAAAGCTTGGCAATTGAGAGGGGGATTACGTGTTAATTATGTTAATGGAATGTATTATTTCAAGTTTTCAATCCTCGAAGAAAGAAGAAAAGCTCTAGAGTCTGATCCTACTATTATTGGAGGGAAACCGCTTATTATTTCTTCATGGAACACAACAGTGGAGAGTGCCAGAGAGTGTGTCCCTTCCATTCCGGTATGGACTATTTTTACTCGAATTCCTTCAGGTTTACAGACTCTTTTAGGTTTGAATTGGTTAGCTAGTAGGATTGCAAATTTTAAATGTTTCGATGCGAACACGGAGATGAGGAAAAATCTCATTTTTTGGAAGTATCTGATTGAGATAACACCGAGCAAGCCATTACTTAATAAACTCAAAGTTTCTATTGATGGCATTGATTTTTATGTTGATGTCCAATCTTGGCAAGCGGAAATATGTACTAAATGCCAATCTTTTGGACATCTTCTTGAAGTTTGTAAGCTTGTTGGTCCTATTAAGTTACGTTCTCCTCTTATGAAGTAGCCTCCTAGTATTTGGGTTCGAAAGAATAAGGTGGATGACAAGCTAGTTGAAGAAGACCTGAGCATTGGTAAAGATCTCGAAAGTAAAGAAACTACATGTGATGATGTATTAAAGGAAAATGAGGTGGTTTCTTAAGATGAGGGAACTAAAAATGATGGAATGATATGGGTGTCTGATGATAGAGTGTGGGTACATGAAGCGTCCGGTATGAGATATGATCCTTGTGAAAATGAATACTACAAATATGTAACAGACAAAGAAGGCGATACAAGAAGATTGTAATATCAGGTTGTGGGTGATAGCTTTGAGCTCATACAGGAAGGTGTTCTAGGAGAGAAGAACAAAACACTTTTTCATGATCCTACTTGGGATTGGGAGTGTGAGTTTCGCAGTCCTAACCCGTGTTTTGTACCTAACCTTGCTGAATTTTTTTTTCTGAGTATGCCAATGTTATAGGTACTGATTGTGATTCCTCTAGTTATTCCACCCTAATGGGGGATTAACTAGTGGTCTTTGGTAGTAGTTGAAACTCTCTGTTTCTCTCCTACTCTTTATTGATATAGTGTTCTGGCACTTCAAACCAGATGGAGTTTCTGTGCCTTTGCAGAACTTCACTTCTCCTGTGCTTTTCTAATAAAAGTGGTACGACCACTATATAAACTAGCTTACCATGCCAAAAAACGAAATTAAGTTTTAACATAACAAAGGGGCCATCAGTATGATTATTAAACCATTGATGATAAATCATATGTTTTTTATGTCATCGAAATGTTATTTGCAACCAAGATTAAAATGTGTCATGTCTTGCTAGCAGAATCATCGACTTATGAATATCTTCATTGTAGGTAATTAAAGATCATTGGTGCAGAAAAAGTAGCATTTTCTTCTTTTTTAGTAAGCATATGAAACTTTTTTGTTGTCCATTTCATTGGTATTTGGTGCAAACCTATTGTATGGATATTGTGTTCTATCTATAGATATCGTGGCTTTGTTCGACGAGTATTGTGTAAACTTGGTTTATGGTTTTATTTTTGTTTATGGAAATAATGTAAAATTTGTTTATTGATGATGTCTTTGTGTATGAATATTGTGTTATATAATTTATGTAAATGATTAACAGTTATGTGTTTATATGATAGTTTTTGTATTTGATTCGAGCATGTTATTGGTATTAGTTCGTTGATATCTATATACATATATATATATACACATATATATATATACACACATATATATATATTTGAATGCTAGTGAAATGTATGTGCATAAATATTTCAATATTGCAAAACATAAATGCTGTAAAAAAATAAAAAAAAAGACAGCGTTTATCTAATGTTTTCATTACTTTTAAAACTTTTCAACAGCGTTAATCTAGTGTTATCATTATTTTGAATACTTAATAAAAACGTTTATGAAATGTGGATGATAAATATACAACATAACCGTATTTGCTTTTGATAGCAATTTGTAAACATTTTTATAAGTTTATGACAGCTTTATCAATGGCTGGTGAAAAGCTTAGCAAGAATCTAGAAAATTTGTATAAGCTATTAACAACTCAATATAAACGCTGTAAAATAGGGTTTTCTACAGCATTTTACCTTATATTGTCAAAAAATTTACACCAACGATCGCATGTCATTATACAACGTTTCTTATAACACTGTTATCTCCGATTATAGCATTTTTCAAACTTTGTTAAAGCAATTTCTAGTGTAGTGTAAACACACTGAGATAGATATATATTTTGTTCATGAAAAAAATATGCAAAAGAGGAATTTGCAAGTTAACCGCATTCCCACATATCATCAGAAGGCGGATATATTTACCAAATCACTCTCAGTAAGAAATTTCATACGACTAAGAGATGAGTTAAAAATCAATGAGCCATACAACCTATTTTCCAGTTCCAAGGAAGATTGATGAATATGAAGTCCAGATCTAAAGCTATTTCTCTAGATTCGAATTATTTTCTTTAGATCTGCACTCACAAATCTCTAAAATATCACTTCTCACAAAAATGATGTTAAATCTCATTTTACAAAGGTTGTAAGCACTGGGTTCTACTTGGTGCAGCTACTTCATGGAAGAATTCTCGCTGACATCTCAAGTCACTATTGCAAATTAGGGTTTCATCCCGAAGAATCGAACCCTAATTTTGAGAGGGGCAAATAAAAGTAATAAGAGAATGACTTCAGATTTGTTTGCATCTATTTACATTTTACGACACAAGTGGTCTGTCACGTACCTTTCTTTTATTTTCCTTTCTTTAGTTTTGGGCCTTCGTTTTCTCTCAGCCCAAACTCAACTTGTATATATATTTGGACCTTATGTACAAGAAATTACTTATCTAATAATACAAAAATATTCTGCTCTCTTTACCTTTACGGTTTTACATTGTTGTAATATTTAACTTTCATGTATTTAAGCTTCCTATCATAGTCGCCCTTCTTAGACATGAAGGACAAAAAAAATTTGATAGTTAGTCCTATTTGCATTAGCAAATTCTTTGCACATCTTCAATCATCCTTCAAGCTTGTCAAAGTTATAATAATGCGCTTGAAGATGAGGTATATAAGACTCTTTATGGACAAGTCTCAAGTCTCTATCAAGATAAACCCCTTTAAGAACTATCCTGGTAGCGTAGCAGATAAATGAAAGGGATAAGACTGAAGAGTAAAGGAATACCATTTTATAGACCGAATGAAAAAAGGAATTAACAATATGCGCAGTAGGTGTATGGATAATTTAAATAAGTTGAGCAATAGAAGCAAGAACCAGAATTCCTGAGCTAGTTGGAGCATGGAAGTTAAATGGTTTTCGAAGGGATTTGGTATACACATAAAAAATCATATTTTTACGTATATACTTATTCTTGATTAAAATAAATACATGTCATATTATGGCGTTTTTATATATTCCAAACCAAAATTAAAAAATATTTTCAAATAATTATTCATTTATTTACATATGTGCGATACTATCATTTTGTGTATGAATTAATTTAAAGAAAAATTACTTGCACATTTTATTTTGTGTTATAGGGAAATGGATGCAAATGGAAGAGGATACATAAAGATATATGCATGGAAAAGTATTAAAGCACATAAACATGAGGAAATAAATTAAAGTTGCACAAAACTCATATCCAACCTGACCCAACCCACCAACCTGACCCAACCCATATAAACCTAGCCCAACCAATCCTAGTTAGGGTCGGATATTGTTACAATTTATAATTCATACTATATATGGGTTGGATCTGATATTTTGTTCTACTCAACCGTATTTTAACCCAGCTCAATCCTATATTAATAACTAACTTAAAATTAGAATAGTATAATTCCAAAGTAATGTATATGTATTCTATAGTAAATATAGAGAAAACCATACTTTATGTCAATCCAAACTAGATAGAATTTGGTAAAGATATTTTAAAGAGCACTGTTCTACCATGAAGTGAATTAATTTCATATGATGTGTTTTACAATGAAATTTTAATAAAATATGTGTCATAATGAATCAGTTATTTTAATTAATTATGCTTGCTAAAATCTGGTATATTATGCTGAATACTTTAATATTACTTGTTAAAAGAATCCCTCATATTCTCATTTATTTATTGGACAGTCCGACCCGACCCATACTTCAACTCAACCCATATCCAACCTCATATAGGGTCGGATATTGTCTGAACTACCTTAAACTCGTATCAATGTGGGTCAGACGAAATATTTGGTCTAGCCCGACTCAACCCATACTTGGTGCAACCTAAAAGTAAATAGTTCCTACAACATGGAGGAGTCCACCTCCATGTTAACATTAAAACAAATCAAAAGCAAAAGCAAGGTTTGTGGAGGAATAGTTAGTAGCTAATGACTACTTGGAGCCAAAACTTCCTCAAAGGTATTTTGGGTAGCACAATAACAAAATTAGGGTTTTAGATATGCATAAATACCTCATTATATTCGTGTAATTAAGGAATTATTTTATGCATGCTTTCTTATCATGCAACTTGCCAACAAGTTGAGAAATAATTTAATGGCTTTCTAAGACTTTCTTGAAGTTTCGTGTCTTTTTATTTGATGCTCTTTCTTTCATGTCCTTTACATTTATATTGATCTCTTTTATGTTCTTTTTTATTCTTATGTAAGTAGTTTAATTTTTTTTGTGCAAGTTATTAGTTATTTTATTCCATACTCATTTCCTTCTCTTTTTATATTCAAATTCACTTATGTTAACAAATATTCGCTTATGAGCAACTAATCCCTTCAATTTAGGAGTAATGAACTCTCTTGGATCATTAACAAAAGTAACATAAGTGATTTACATATGATCTCTTTTTATGCTTAATAGGAGTTGCATGTGTATGTGAATTTTGTTATTTAACACTGATCTTAATAGCCTATGTTGTTCAAGCCAAATATATTATGCTTAATCAAACATGAATAGAAAAGCTACATCTTCATAAACATATAAATATGTTAGCTAAATTGAGAGTGGAATCAAAATTTGATACTCTATGTTACTAATTAATATTAAATAAAGCAGCTTAAAATAGATTTTATTTGTAGTTTGATTTTATTTTCATGAGACTTGCAAAGTGGGTTAGATGATGTATTAGAGTTTGATGGTTTAAGTATGTGAACAAATATCATAATTAGGTCATACATGAAAAATACATTCACTAGTTACAAAAATATTACAAAAGAGAAATTATGAAATCATTCTATATTGATTAGTGTGATAAGGAGAGTGAAATTGCCTTCAAATTACTTTCTAATCTCGTAATTATCTATTAGCTTTTTCTAGTTTTGTTAATTTCATTTTAGTTAGTTAACACGATTACAAATTTTGATTTAATTTGATTGAACTGTGGGAATCAATCCATACTTGCATACACATTATGATAGTATGCGGTGCACATACAGTTTGTTACGATATAAATTCCGTGTATTTTCTAAAATAATAGAAAATTCCATGTGAATCAAAATTTTGGGGAAAGTTTGTTAATTTTAACTTTATTCTTTGAATTATTATTTTTCTCTTTAATTTGGTGATTTGTTGTTCCTTTAAAAAAAATGTATGCTCGCTGTTAGTTTTTGTGTTTGTCCAATTGTATGTGTTGTTTATTTTGTGCATCTTGTTGTTTTCTCGTAGTGTGCATTATTTGTTTAATTTTGTTTTAGTTCTTCAGTTTAAAAGAAATTGAGCATTTTTGTTTTGTAGTTGCATATTGAAACAATATATCCATTTTGTGCATCGTTATTTTTTTTGTTTCCAGCATACCATTGTGCATAGTTGCACTGTCTTGCTTGGTTGTCCATTTCAAATTTTTAGTTTTCCTTGCCCTCCCATCTTCCATTTTTTACTTTCACATTTTAATTTGCCTTCATTTTGTATAGCATTATTTCAGTTTTCAAACAAAGAAAAAAAAATCACACAAGCATTTTCACTTCAATTCTGCATTTCAATTGTTACAACTGGGTTTACATTCACTTGTGCCTTTACATTTGCTCTTCTTTGTCTCTACATTCCATTTATTATCTGATTCTCATTTATGTGTTGCCTCAATCCAAATTCATCCTCCCCATTTCTCATTTTTCATTTTTATTCCTTCCTTCAACTCCCTCTTCTTTCACAAACCGAACATCAAAACTACTTCACTTGATTGCCCCCTCACAATACACCAACCTACTCCGTTTAGACTTCAGCATCCAAACTACTCATCCTACCACAACATTGCCTACCCGCAACCACAAAGACCCAACAATCTGAAACAATTGCACATCAAATATTCCAATACCATCACAAACTCCACTATAACAAAAACACAACTTCAACAATCAACACACCACATTACAACCTATACATACACCCTGACCGCAACTACAATACACACACCCTATGCATCTCCCCCTCGTAGACTTAATCAAAAACATCCAAAACAAGATATCATCGACCTCAATGGCCTTCACATCTTGCCAAACTCATCACCACATACCCGTCGTTCATCTCTATCAGCACATTCTGTGCCACTATTCCTGCCAACTACATCGCAAACTACATCACCTATTCATCTACTCTGCAATGCAAATTCCTCACTGCAAACCACATGTCCAATTCTTTACCATAAACCACCCACTACAATTAACTCCTCCATCGACACTCATTGCCAAATGGTAAAGTAACCACGACTAAATACCAGGGACACCAATTGAACTCTGTGATTCGACAACCATCAGCAAAGAAAGCTCAGGACCCTGAAATCAGATTCATAGACCCAACCTTCAACTTCTTCTCAATATACACTTCCTATACAAAAACTCATCAACTTCACTCAATCAAAATATAATCGCCAGTAACTGCGATCGGTTAGCTCAACCTCCTTCGGTTGAACCGACCCAATTCTCACCCATTTCCTCAATGTCTTGCCAATTTGCTTACTAGTTCGACCCCATAATTCACAACCTCAGACCTCATCAAGTCACCAAACTCTAGTCACTTGAACTACAACACACTTGCCAATCCCCAGGCCTAATCTGCCTTTGCCTTTTACAGAAAAATAACTGTTAGGCCTTAATCAACATCGCAACCGATTCTCGACTAGGAGGAGGAAGAATAGATGGATACAATAGGTGTTTGCATAAAGGAGAAGGAAGGAGGCATTTCCACTAAAACTTTGCCATGAAAACTTACTGCCAAGAAAGATGATGCCACGTCAACAATGAACGTCAAATGTACGGTCAACAAGGACGATGATGGAACCCTAACCAGTATTGTGCTTTCTGGACCTGGTATGTAGGTCGAGGGTATGTGTGCACATGCACGTTTGCACGACTTTTCATACCTGCATATGATATTCACTTATGTTTTGGTTGATGGGCTTTAATAGATAGGCCTATAATGAGTCCAACTCAGTAATAAAATTCCTGGATGGCGCCTGTGCAGTTATATGTATGACTGGGAAAGCATGATGTAATGTATGTTGAGAATTTTAATAGGAGAAGTTATCTCTTAAACTATCTTATTCAATTCTCAAATATATTCAATTCTCAAATATATTCAATTTTATTATTTCTTGTTATTTGCTAATTGTTGTGCAATGCTCCCAGAAACCATACTTCTTGCGAGAATCTTCTTCTTGACTATGCACTTATCATTTTCCAAAGAAAAATCAGTACAATGATGACTCCGAAACACCAAGAAAAACTCAGGGCCTAATGCATTGGTATCAAAGCAGAATGAATTAGAGTTGTATGAGCAATTAGATGAGGAAAGAGGAGGCCAAATAGGCAACACTGATGAAAATACACGGTTGAGGGATCTAGACAGGATCACATCAACATGCAGACATCAGTCCACATCAAGGAATTATAGGAATCCCACCAAAAAATCAATACCAAAGTAGATCATATGCAAGAAACATTGAATTCCATTGCAAAGGAATTCAGAAATGAGAATTCAACAAGAAAACCCTAGAACATGGTATATTCCTCTTACTTAGGGAATAACAAGGCAGAATCAAGAAACATCCATTTTGGCAAAACCAGTATAGATGCATCCTGAAAAAATCTTTCAAATCTCACCAGAAATCAATTAAGACAGTTACAAGACACCACTATTTCTCCTATTCATCATGAAGTCAATACTATAACCCCGACCAGGCATACAACAACTACGGCAGTAAATTCACAGAACCCTCCAAGGCTACTTCAGAATACTATAATCAAGTTGGACTTCCCTACCTATAATGGTGACAATGAAGTTGTTGAATGGCTCAATCAAGTTGAGCATCCTTTTCAATATCACAACACCCCTGAACGCTAATTGGTTCCTACATATTCTTGCTCAGAGAAGACACACATAAATGTTATAGTTGAATGACAAAGAAGGTTAAAGATTACGACAACTGCGGTGTTTTTAAGGATGAATTGTTGGTAAGGTTTGCAACCGAGGAATTCTTGAAGCTCTATAGTTATATATCTAATCTTAAACAAACCACAACCGTAATAACTTATCTATCTCAATATGAATACAAACAAGGAATGTGTGATGCTTTACCCGATTAATTCATGTTAGAAAAATTTGTATATGGCCTTAAGGAAGAAATTAAATTCGATATGCTAACCCTGCACCCCGTTGATTTCAAAAGTACATGGCCAAAGTTTTCGAGCATAAAATGACGAATAAAAGGAAACTTAATTTCGGTAAGACATTCAAGAAAATTCGGGGAATGTAGATAGTTAAGAAGAAAGGAAACAATAAGGAAACTAATTAAAAAGAAAGGGTCTTACTCCATAGTAAATCATTGAAAGAAGGTGAAAGAACTTGTGTTTTAGCGTAGTGAAAAGTGGCACCCTGGTCATGAATGCAAAACTGAGTAGGTCTATATTATTGAGGGGGGTCATGTCCACACATAATGGAGAAGGTGAGGAATTGAATGAAGAAACACAAGAAGTTAGCATTCAAGAATCCCCAAAACCGAATACATCTGTTAGTAGCAAAGAGGATGAAGATCAAACTTATGCCATAACTCTCAGTACCATGCGCAACATACCCACACTATCGACCATCGGGGTCCGAGAATACATTAACAAACAGTTGGTTGAGGTGCTCATTGACTCAATAGTTTTGTTAACACATAAATGTCAAGAAAGTTAAACTTGACCATTCAAGTACATCAGAGTACGCAGTTCAAGAAGCCAATAGGGAAAAGATTTTTGGTAAGGGAATCTGTAAGAAGGTTATGTTCAAGTGTCAAGGTTGTATGATGCCTATACATTTGCTAATAGTACCATTGGAAGGATGCCAAATTGTTCTGGGGGCACAATGGATGAAGGCAGTCGGTGAAATATCCTTTAATTTCTCCAAACTACAAATCAGATTCCAATGGAAGGGTAAAAATTATTTGTGGCAAGGAATTAAGGGCAACAACAAGATCGTAGGTAGTAAAAACATTTACAAATAGAGTTCACAATGCTAGGTCACCCGGCTACTTTGTTCCAGGGAAGTGAAAAGCCAAACACCAGATAATAACAATCAAATTCCCTCTAAAGTGCAATAGATATTAAGCTAATTCCCCACTGTCACAAAACCTAACAATTGCTTGTCACCACCCTACTAGGGATTGCGGAAAGGATCGTTAAGGAAAAACAAATACTGGAGGAGGTGAATAGCGTTTGTGAGAATTTAAACGAAATCTAAAACTTATGTGAACTACAGGACAAATCAAACACCACAAACACAATAACAAACATAGATTCACAAATAAACAGAAATAAAATGCAGAAAAGGAAAGAACACACTAGATTTTATACTGGTTCGGATTGCTCCTACATCCAGTTCCGCACAACGCTGGATTGCACAGAGTTTTATTACTATTTCAGTAGTCAAGTACAACCTCCTTGATTTCACGGCTACAAGGGATTCCACCGATTACTACTTCCTTGGTTTCACGGCTACAAGGAAACCACCGATTCCTACTTCCTTGGCTTCATGGCAACAAGGAACACACTGATTCCTTCTTTACTCAACATTAGCAATTATAAATAGCCCTATAACTCTTTAATAGCACTTGATTCAGAAAGAGATGAGAAGAAAGTGTAGAGAGAAGAAGATTGATCAAAATGGAATTGAATTCGGCAGAGTATAAGTGTAAAAATCATAAAAATGATTAAGAATAATTATATAATGAAAGAGAGTGAAAGTGGAGAAGAATATATATTTAAAAAATCGAATTCAAGCCCTTTTTATAGTGTGTGAAAAGTTGCAACGTTTCTGAAACATTTCAAATAGTGAGAAGACAATTCCTTTCAAATTTGAATTTCTGATGGTTATATGTCGACATAATGTTTTCTACATGTCGACATACTTTAGTATATTTTTGAATTTTAAAACATTTTCAAGTGTTTTGATCTAAATATAATTCTGGAAATTCTTGCATAAAAATCTACTATTGTAAATTAGTATTATAAAGTAGAACAACATATGAAAACATAAATTTAACTATATAAACATATTTATAAAATTATAAGGTTTTAAACTATATAAACATAAAGTATAAAAACATAAATATATAAAACTTAAGTTTGAAAAACAAAGAAAAATAAAAAAGAAAAATAGAAAAGATAAAAATAGAATAGAGAGAATTGAGGATAGAAAGTAGAATTTGAAAATCAGAGATTGAAAATCAGAGTTTGAATATTGAACCTGGAGTGCTATTTAGAGTCTTACATAATCTAAACTCTATAACTATATTAATCTTGAACTCATGAACTCTTGAAATCTTGTCATGAGTCTTGAAATTTGTCTGAATTTTGAATCTCTATCATCTTTAAACTGTACAGTTTTCAGTAATATTTCCTGTATATAATTCCTGCATATGTGTATGTGTATGTGTATATATATATATATATATATATATATATATTCTATACAAAAAGTGTTCGTATATATTTTATAATCAATGATAATTGAAATAAGATTATTGTCATCAAAACTCCATTCTCCAACATTCTCCCCCTTTTGATGATGACAACCTTAGTTTATAAAATATCATACCTGTCTATACCTGTTGATGATGATCTTTCTAAAACTCCTCCTGACTATATGAATCCTATAAACTATGTCTATATTTTATAATTTCTCCCCCTTTGGCATTATCAAAAAGGAATTCTAAAAACGCTCCCCCTAAATCCTATAACTATATAAATAATTCATATACTAAAGTAAAGTACTCCCCCTGAATCTGAAATCTATCTATACCTTATAAAATACTCCCCCTAAATTTATGCCTATATAATATTCTAATTCTATATATAACTTCCCCTAAATCTATAACTCTTCCTTAATATATAATTCTCTATAAATTACTATAACTCCCCCTAAATCTATGACAACACTAGCCTAATAGACTAAATAGAGGGATAATAAACTAAGCAAACCAATCAATTCAAACAAGCAAATTAATCCAAACAAACAATTCAAACAAACAATTCAAACAAAAAATTCAAGCAAGCAAGCAATTCAAGAAAATAATTCAAGCAAACAATTCAAACAAATAAGCAATTCAAATAATCAATCTAAATAATTAAATTAACCAAAGTACTCTAGAACCTTTAGCTACTCCTTAGAAACTCTAAAAACTCCCGTTAATTTAATACAAGACTAAACCTATCTTAATCTAATTCCCTTCAAACTATAATAAGACCTTAATCTAGTCTTAGAAGTAACTCTGATAAGATATCCTTAAAATTATTATATAAGTAAAGCAATTCAATTCAATCAATCAATCAATCAATTTAAGTTTTGTTGTCACAAAACATCAATTCAAACATGAAACCAAACCTTTCTTGTAACTTCTACTGATCCTAAAACATATAAATCTCTTATCAACTACAAATGCATAAGTATATTTCTAACAAAATTATTAACCACTAATGAAATTTAACTATGCCACTACGCCATAGATGGCCTACGGCAACCCCAAAAAAGTGACGCAGTAGTGCCAAAATGTGTTGCTGTAGGCAAAAAATGATCTATGGCAACACTTTTTCGGGGCTGCCTTTTACCGCGTTGCCTTAGAGTCAAAGGCAACACCTTTGCGAGCCTATGGCAACATCAGTACAGGTGATGCCACAGGTACCACTAAAACAAAAAATACCCTTTCACAACTGCCAAAAACAGTTGTAATATGTCTAGTACAACTGGCAATCGTAATAAAGTCAACCTTTTTTACAACTGTTTCTAGCAGTTGTTAAAATTTGTTTTAGAACTGCTAAAAGTAATTACACCTCAACTGTTATTAATCGAAGATTTCATAATATTATAATAAATATTATTATAACACAATATTTTATTCAAATAAATATTTTATTTCAGTATTTCAAATGATACAAATTTTTTGACTCCACTATTGTACATTCACTTGTATATTACACAATCATTCATATTTACATACATTCCTCACTACATTGTCACTCGATTCACTCATATGTAGACTTACACATACAACCATAAAAGAGTAAAAAATACATGAAAATGATTATATAAACTACTAACTTTATTTTTTTCCCTTCTGATGATTCGCTGGTAAACACAACTTCTCTAGTTCAATCATGAATGACCTCTAATACATTGACATTCCTTCGTCATTGATCGCCTTGAATTGATCTACATCACATACATTCAGAGAATTCTAACTGCATAATCTACTCATAATGTTCAGTGATTGACAACACAATAAAATGCTTGAAGCATCTGCAATAAAATATATACTTTTCTTTATCAAATATAAATAAATAATTTCCAATTCAAGTATTCAACTACAACATATAATTAAATTTCAAATCATACCTTAAGTGTGCTCGACTTTCTTTTTCATATTGTAATCCTGCAATATGTCGATGATTCCTAAATAGAGAACTACGTCATATACCTCAAACAGATCGCTTTCTGACGCCGGGTCATTGTCGCTGTGTACGAGTTTCCGGTTTGCTTGTGCTGGCATGTTCACTCCCAGTTGCACCGGCAGTCTTCCAACACCAGGCATGTTCATGAATTTGAGGAATTTCAGCTGTTGATAAGCATCTTGGCTTAAAGAATTCTTTCGCTGAATCATCGTGTTGTGCTTGGGCGTAATCTGATTGTCCATGAATGAAATCGGAGTTGTCCCGTTGGGTTGATTTTGATACACACAGGCAAAGCACACACATATGACTAAATTCTGCGCATAGATGATTCCAATGTAAGGCCAAACCATAATTTTGTAAATTTCCCAAATTATGTCTATTCATAAATATAAAATAAGGTATTTTAGTTTGTTAAGCTGAAATGTAAAATGCAAATCATGCAGAAATAGAATATTGACTTGAGAATTGGAAGCTTTTGCAAAAGTGGCAGAAAAGAGAACACAAACCTCTGCTAGAAGATAAATTAGACTCGCTGCATACAAATAATTATAAATATATAGAAAAAAATATCACTAAAGTAATTACAACTACATATGATCATTTTAGAATAGCTCAAGACAGTGGTTACCTGAAATTTCCAATTTATGGATCAGAAACTTCTGACAGTTCAGCATCTACATCAGACAGTGTGGGCATATTTAGACCAAACTCCGCAGCTTTCCCAATGCAAGTCATGAACCTCTTTGCCCCAATGCATTTTGCAGTTCTCGATCAAATTATATGGTTTTTCATTGTTGCCCCAATGAACCTCTTAGAAACCCATACCTAGAGTGGAGAAAATCACACAGAAAGACCGATTAACATAAGAAAAAGAAAATAACTTCGCATTTTACAAGTAACTACCAGTTGAAAATTCAGAACCAAAAAGTGCTATTAGATGCAGAAATCACAACAGCAACCATGAATGAAACTCCATCAATTTAAAAGCCATTAGAACAATTAAAAATTAGCACACTCAATTCCTTAGCCTGCTCGACAAATGCCTGTAGCTTATTAATTGCATAATTCATCATGAAGTTGCTAGATTCTTAGTGATCAACATAACCAATTCCTATCCAGAAAAGCCAATTCATCATTTATTACCATTTTGCAATCAAGTCACCATCAGTTCTCTATTTCAGCCAATTGACTAATTAAGGCCAGAGCTAAAGCTACATAACTGAACTCAACAAGAAAACCAATTCCTTCATAAGAAAGTATTTTGACGTTATTATTCAATTTCTACTATAAGGTGCTTAAAACATTGTGCGGAAATTTTGAACTATTTATTTAGAGAAGTTTTGATATTATTTGTTTTGATTGTTTATGGTCTAACATCACACTCGACTAACTCATGCTTAAGAGTTCAATGGTCTCGAGTCGTAGGCCATAAGTTCCACCAACTCAGCAAAATAACATCCCTGCACATGATAAATCAATCTCATATGCTGCTGTTTTCGTTTCTTTACTCATGTAACCTACTGCTACTCTCTCCTCTCGTGTGCCTTCTTTTTCACTGATTGATACAAATACACAGCCAATCTTGAGGATATTTCCAGTTTATCTTTGTAGGTTTTAAATCTGTTAAGATCGCTTTATAAATGCTGTTGCTTTTGCGGCTCATCAGATGACTAGACTTTTGCTAATGGACACTAGACTTTTGCTACTCATCCGACTACTAGACTTTTGCAGCTAAAGCAATTTCTGCATGTCACTTGGCAGTTACAACCACGTTCTTTGCAACCTCCATCTTTCCCACTTCCTTTATGAACATCAACCGTTTTAGCAAAGAAATTGGCATGTTTCTCTTCAATACAACTTCTCTGTTTACAATCGTGATTTACCCTTTTTAGTTATATTAACTGATATCAAATTGATTGCCTCATTCCCTCCTACAAGTAAATGATTATATCATAATTTATAGGAACAATACTTGCGTAATATCACACAAAGGAACCCAGTCAACCTTATGAAAATATGCTTTGATGACTATCGATTAACTGGTTTTTATCTTTTGTCAATCATCGGATAGTTTAAAGAACCTAATTGTGTTATTGAAATCAGTAAGCCTAAAACATCGACAGTAAGAAGTCAGCAGGTTGTTGAATGAAATAGACACTCAAATCCTACAAATTAAGATCGATAGCCAGAATCTTACCATTGTAAATAGATCTAAAGCTGCAAATGTTTTGTAAACCAAATAGCCGAGTGGATCGATTGTGAGAAAACAAAGATATCAAAAGTAAACTCTTATCAGCAGACCATTACTCCAAACCCATGGAGTAGCTTCTAGATCCCAAAAGAGGCAAAAGTAAACTCTTTTATTAGCAAATCTAGGGTTAGGGCTGTCGTTGGGTAAAAGAAGACGAATCTAAAAACAAATTTTAGGGAAAAAACAGGAGACGGATGGGAAAATGAAAACAGGAAGATGCTAATTTTTGTTTAAGTGGAAAAGAAACGAAGGCTTAATTATGTTAGCGGGAAAATGAAAATGGGGGAGAGGGGGAGGGGAGGGGCAAAGGAGTTGAGGCGGTAAAGGAAAATCAAATTGACGTGGATTGCTAACGTAGACCGTTGGATTGTTTTTACTCGGATTGATAATTTTATTAATTTGAATATATCTATAGCTATTGTAACACAGTTTGATATCTATACTAACACATTTAAGCATGTGTTGCAATAGATAAAAATCAGCATATCTATGGTAACACTCCAGCTAGCAACACCTTGGATTTTCGTTGTGGTAGGTCATCTATGGCGCAATGTGTTAAGTAAGTCAATCAAGTTATTTAAGTCAAACAAATCAAATAAGTCAATCAATTCAATTAAGTTAGTCAATTTAACCAAGTCAAACAAGTCAACCAAGTTAATCAAAGCAAAGTAAATATGTTATGTATTTGATTAATAATCCTAGATAAAAACTTTTCATACTATATACTTGTTATATGTGGAGCTAAATTTAACGTGTAATGCAGTGTGTTGGTTAAAATGCAGTATGTCATATACAAAACTATATGAAGTTGTATATTGAATGAAGTGCAACTTGTGATGTGAATGATTTTAATTTGAGATGTACTATAATTTATAATAATAATGTATGAAATAAGATGTGTAATGATAGTATGTAGAATGATTTGGTAATTATATCTATTTAGGTAAATCATATCCAAAGTACTATCTAACTATTATACATATACATATATGCAAGGGTAATATATATTAATTTCTAGACTTAGGTTAATGATACTTATAAGAGACTGAAAGGATAATAAAGATAAATGTTTTATGTATTCGTAATAAATAATAAAAATTTAAAATAATTCTATGAGAAATTTGGAGTTAAATAATCTTAGTAGAATGCTTCTTTAATATAGTAAACACTGAAGATCCTTTTTAAAGAGAATATAGAATTATATCATATAAAGTAAACATATAGTCATAATTATATATATAAACTTATTTTTTTTAAAAAGACTTAAAATTTAATTTGTTATGAAATATAAATCAATCTTTTGATACAAATCAATTTTAAATTTAAATTTTTAGAAATCAACATATATTAATTTTTTAAGGAACCATTTACATGTTAAAACTTTAAAAAGAATCCATAGTCATAACAAAATTATGAAATCTGGATATAAATTAAATTACAAAACTGTAATTTCATATATTTAAGATATAAAATCATATACATACGTATATATATTATTATTATTATATCAAAATATTAGATTAAATATTAAAGCTTTTATAAATCTTAATAAGAAATCAAATTAAGTATTAAGTTACGAATAGTATTTGTGATAATGTAACCTAAAATTGTTATGAAATCATTTGAAAAATATATAAGTTAAACTATGCTTGTTTAAACTACATAAAAGATGAATAAATTTATATTTTATGACAATATCAAAAAGTTATATTAACTTTGTATATCATATTAACATGCCTATATAATTTTATTAATTTATATACTTTTAATATATATATATATATATATATATTTGAAACAAGATATAAGAAAATAAGTAGACAAATAAAGTTAATAACTAACTGACATTTCTAATTGAAAAGATGGAGGGAAGTTTAAATTTTTAAACTTTTGGAATTCAAAATTTTAATTTCATTATGTCGACATGGCCATTTATGTATGACGGCATACGTGTAGAAAATCAAAAGGCATATTGTTTTGACTTCTTGGTTTTATATTATCGATTTATATTTCAGTTTTAACTATTTCCTGAAATAATATTAATCCAAACAAACAATCAAAATTTATGTTTAATATTATTATTTTGAACTTCAAAATTTGAATTTGAATTTTAAATTTCAAGTTTCAATTTTAAAGTTTAATTTTCAAATTCAAAACTAGGCAAACAAAACATCCACTCAAGCAAAAAATTTAAAAATTAATTAAGGTGTACCCGGTTTTTAGATCCATTTCTTCGACATTTTATGAATTCTAAATTGTTGTACAACACATATCTGAATTTTCGATTTCTGGCTCTTCATCTCTTGATTATGAATCTGAATCATATTTTCGTCTTCCTAAGTTTGTTGATGAAATCGATGATTTAGTAATTTAACCAACTTGGCGTCAAATTTTTGAATTTGAATTTGAATTTTGAATGAATGGAAACTTCAACTACTATAAGCCCAAAAGTCATATCCCTTCATAAAAATCTTCATTCCTCGATTGATGAATGATCACCTTGGTGTCTTTTGGCCAACTGTCATCAAAGATAACTTCTTTTCCTACAAAACAACATACCTTTTCAAAGAATCAAGCGACTTTTCAAAATAACAAATTGTAATTTGAAATAATAACATTGATGATTATGTGACATATCTTTTTAAAATTTTCAAGAAATCATATCATGATAGCTTGAATTTCAATCAAATTGAATGTAGACTCTTCTAATACTGATGCAAGACATAAATTTAAATGGCTGTTCAAAATTTTACATTTAAAATTTTCAAAAATTAGATTATGAAATTTTTGAAAACCCTTGCTTTGATACCGATCGTTAAGGCAAAACAGTACACTAGAGGGGGATGAATAGTGTTTGAGAGAATTTAAACAAAATATAAAACTTATGTGAACTGTAGGATAAATCAAACACCACAATCAAAAACACAAATTCACAAATAAATAGAAATAAAATGCAGAAAAGGAAAGAACACACTGGATTTTATACAGATTTGGACTGCTCCTACATCCAGTGCCGCACAACGCTGGATTGGGCAGAGTTTTATTACTATTCCAAACCTCCTTGATTTCACAGCTACAAGGGATAACACTGATTACTACTTCCTTGGTTTCATAGCTACAAGGAAACCACTAATTCCTACTTCCTTGGTTTCACGGCTACAAGGAACACACCGATTCCTTCTTTACTCAACCCAAGAAATTACAAATAGCCCAATAACTCTTCAGTAGCACTTGATTCAGAGAGAGATGAGAAGAGAGTGTAGAGAGAAGAAGTTTGATCAAAATGGAATTGAATTTGGTAGAGTACAAGTGTAGAAATCATAAAAATGATTAAGAATAATTATATAATGAAAGAGTGTGAAAGTGGAGAAGAAGATATATTTAAAAAATCGAATTCAAGCCCTTTTTATGGTGCGAGAAAGGTTGCAACGTTTCTGAAACCTTTCAAATAGTGAAAAGACACTTCCTTTCAAATTTGAATTTCTGACGGTTATATAGCGATAGTGTTTTCTACATGTCAACATACTCTAGCATATTTTTGAATTTTAAAACATTTTCAAGTGTTTTGATCTAAATATAATTCTGTAAATGCTTGAATAAAAATCTAGTGTTGTAAATTAATATTATAAAGTAGAAAAACATATGAAAACATAAATTTAACTATATAAACATATTTATAAATTTATAAGGTTTGGGTTTTAAACTATATAAATATAAAGTATAAAACATAAATATATAAAACTTAAGTTTGAAAAACAAAAATAAATAAAAAAGAAAAAAGAAAAATAGAAAAGATAAAAAATTAGAATAAAGACAATTGAGGATAGAAAATAAAATTTGAAAATCAGAGTTTGAAAATCAGAATTTGAATATTGAACCTGTAGTGCTATTTAGAGTCTTACATAATCTAGACTCTATGACTATATTAATCTTGAACTCTTGAACTCTTGAAATCTTGAATACTCATGAGTCTTGAAATTTGTCTGAATTCTGAATCTCTATCATCTTTAAACTATACAGTCTTCAGTAATATTTCCCGTATATAATTCCTGCATATGTGTGTGTGTATATATATATATATTCTATACAAAAAATGTTGATACATATTTTATAATCAATGATAATTGAAATAACGTTGTTGTCATCAAAACTCCATTCTCTAACACACCCAAAGAATGTGATCATAAAGTACCCCTACTACTTGCATCCAAGACCGTATATCTAAGACTTTACAGGTACTCCTATCACATCGAGAATGAGCTTGAAAATTTGGTAAAGGAAATGCTTGAGGCAGGGATCATCAGACCTACTACCAGTGAATACTCATTACCTGTGGTCATGGTGAGAAAGAAGGTTGACACATGGAGGATGTGTGTAGATTTTCAAGCACTCAACAATTAAACCATCAAAGGAAAAGTATCCTATATCTTTAATTGACGATTTATTAGATGAATTACAGTGCTCAGTTTATTCTTCTAAATTTTATCTTAGATCAAGGTATCACCAAATTAGAATGCACCAAAATGGTATACACAAAACTGAATTTAAAACACATGAGGGTCATTATGAATTCTTGGTTATGCCATTTGGCCTTTCTAATGAACCTTCTATGTTTCAAGAACTTATGAATAACATTTTTAAACCTTACTTACGAAAGTTATTACTGGTCTTTTTTGATGGTATATTGATCTATATCCAGAGTTAGTTTGAGCATGCAATATATATGTTTTGCTTTGCAGGTACTAAGGAAAAATCAACTGGTCATCAAATTATCCAAGTGCTCCTATGGCCAGATACAAGTTAGTTATCTAGGACATATTATAATAACAAATGCAATTGAGGAAGATCCCCAAAATGTTCAAGCTATAAAAAGTTGGCAACAAACTGGTAATTTAAAGGGTTTGAGAGGACTCTTGAGACTTACCGGGTACTATGGAAAATTTGTACAACACTATGGATCGATTGCTAAGCCTCTTACCCTACTCTTGAAGAAAAATTCTTTTAATTGGGATGCACAAGCCACTGCAACTTTTAATAAGCTTAAGAATTGTTTGATTAATCCACCCATGCTGACTATGCCTGACTTTAATGAAGAGTTTGTGGTTGAATGTGATGCAAGTGGCATAAGAATTGGAGCTGTTTTAACACAAGATGGAAAACCCATAACCTATCTTATTCAAGCTTTAAATGGGAAAGATTTGATGCTATCCACGTATTAAAAGAAGTTATTGGATGTCCTTCTTGCAAAAAAAATTGGGCTCAATATTTACTATGCAGGAAATTCGTGATCAAAACTGATCATCAGAGTTTAAGACACCTGCTTTCGCAAAGGCTAACTACTGACATTCAGGGGAGATGGCTAGATGAACTACATGGATTTGACTATAGGGTAGAATACAAAAAAGAAAAGAGAATATTGTAGCAAATTCCTTATCACGCTTACCCAAAAAACAAGGGAAAGGTTAACACCCAATGATGTGCCAAGCCATATCAACAACAGATGGAAGTTGTCTAGATGAATTAAAGGAAGCACCGGAAAAATCTGAGTCAATCAGCCAATAAGGACAAAATTTCAAGAGGCAAGTTAGAAAGAAAATATATCTTGTTAAACCAACTATTATATTAAAAAACAAGCTACTACTAACTAGTGATTGCAAGGATATCATCCAAACTCTGTAGAGGGAACATCATTCAACT
This sequence comes from Allium sativum, assembly GCA_030737875.1. Lineage (NCBI taxonomy): Eukaryota > Viridiplantae > Streptophyta > Magnoliopsida > Asparagales > Amaryllidaceae > Allium > Allium sativum. The sequence continues at coordinate 827,206,346 of CM060913.1, forward strand.
TCATTAGGTAGGCATGCGCATACTAAGAAAACTCGATAGAATCAAACAAGTGTTTTACCAGAAGAGTATGAAGACTGATATTGAGAAGTTTGTGAGAGAATATGAAATTTGTCTAGGAAACAAACATGAAAGTATATCAATTCCCGGATTACTGCAGCATTCACCTATACCTGATACTATTTGGAAAGACACTTCCATGGATTCAGCGTACCATCCCCAGACATATGCACCTATATTTGTTGAAGTGGATAGATTATCGAAGTGTGCGCACCTCATCCCTTTACAACACCCTTATACAGCCCCACAGATCGCTCAGGTGTTTTTGATGGTGTGCCCAAATTGCATGGCATTAGCATACTTTTTGACAGGGATGTTATTTTCTCTAGTACTTTATGGAAGGAATTGTTGAAGCTTCAAGGGGTTGCGCTTAAAATGAATTCAGCGTACCATCCCCAGACTAATGGCCAAACTGAAGCTATCAATAAATTTTTGGAAGATTACCTGCAATGCTTAGTATGTCACAAGTCGCATGAGTGGACAAAATGGATCATGGTACAATACAAGTTGGCAAAGTTCCACTAACATGACACCATTCTAGGTTGTCAACGACACTCCACCTCTAATATCCTAACATATATGCCGAGGACTTCAGGGGTAACCCATGTGGAACAATAATTATACTCGCATGGCATTGTGTTGCAATTACTTATGGACAATTTAAAACTCGTCCAAGACCGAATGAAGAAACACGCAAATGCAGGAAGAACCGAAAGGCAGTTTCAAGTGGGCGCCTGGTTGCATCTTAAATTACAACCCTATAGACAAATCCTGGTGAGCCATATAAAAACCATGAAACTATCACTAAGATATTACGAATCTTATAAAATCATTAGAAAGATTGTGGAAGTGGAGTATGAGATGGAGCTTCCTTCTTCGGGCATGATATATTCAATAATTCATGTATCGCAATTAAAAAAGAATATGGGACAAAGGACAATCATTCAACAACGCAACCCTTCATTTGTGGAGAAAATAGTTGACGTGCCTGACCTGATAACCGGTAGGAGAATATTTATGAAAAACTACATGGCAGTGTCTCAAGTATTGGTCAAGTGGAAGCAGAGGAGTCAAGAAGAAGCAATATAGGAAGACTATTAGGCATTGGTGAAGAGGTTTCCAGCCTTTGACCTTAAGACAAGGTCAAATTTTGAAGGGGGGAGTGTTAGGCCTCAACAAACATCGCAACTGATTCTGGAGAAGGAGGGGACGAAACAAATGGCTAAAACAGGTGTTTTCACAAAAGAAGAAGGAAGAAGGCATTTTTCACAAACACTCTGCCAAGACAGATGATGCCACGTCAACAATGAACATCAACTGTATGGTCAACAAGGACGATGACGAACCCCTAACCCGTACCTTGCTTTCTAGACCTGGGATGTAGGTCGAGGGTGTTCGTGCATGTGCACATGTGCATGGTTGTGCATTCCTACGTATGTATTCAATTATGTATTAGTTACTGGGCTTTAATAGATAGGTACGTAATGAGCCTAACTAAGGAATACAATTCCTGAATGGTGCATGTGCAGTTATATATATATATATATATATATATATATATATATATATATATATATATATATATATGATAGGAAAAGCATGATGTAATGTACGTTGAGAATTTTAATAGGAGAAGTTATTTCCTAAACTATCTGATTCAATTCTCAAAAAGTTTTAACTTTATTATTTTCTATTATTTCTAAACTGTTGGGCATTGCTCTCTGAAACAATATTTTGCAACAATCTCTTCTTCACTCTGCACTTATAATTTTCCAAACAAAAATTAGCACAATGGTGACTAGAAGTACCAACAAAAACTCAGGGCTTAATAATAACCGCCCCGGTCATACCTTCTAATTTCGATTTCTATTCCTTTTTTAGTTTGTATTTTAAATTTCGCCTTTTTTTTGAAGTAATCATTTCACCTTTCACTTGAATTGATTTCTATTCTGATTTTGTTTCCATTTGAAGCAATTATTTTATTGTTAAAGGCACTCCAATTTTGATTAAGAGGGCTACATTTCTAATCTACTGTATGATTGTTGTGGAGTAGACAAAGTAAATTATCCTTCTCTTAAACATATAAATTAGAATTACAATATTAATCCTATAATCCTCTTTAATGTAAACCTTAAAGCTTAAACTCTAACTAATGATTACTATTTAATGCTGGATATGAAATAAAAAATGGAAATAGTTAACGTAATGGAGACAGAAAAATTGTGTAGATGATCAGAAGGTATAAGATTAGGTAAGTAAATGCAATATTATATTAGAATTGGATGGTTTAATTTAAAATAGATGAATAAACGAAAATTTTGGTCGACTATCGTAGTTTAGTCTTTTTTAAATCCCAACCTGCCCTTAACAAATAAAAATTGAGGAGGGGCTCCTTAAAATTGTCCTTCCCTTATCCAAAAGTTGATTCCCTGTAACAATTCCCTTATTTTGTATTTTGCTTGAAGACTAAATTAGTTTGAAGTGCACGTCTTGGGCTTTTTCAAAAGTGGCTTTTTGGTCTACTGTCATTTAGTCTAACAGCCTATGTAACTCATCTCCTGGGGTGTGTGTGTAGAGAAAAAGGTCGTTTGTTGATTTGTTTTCTTGTCGGTATTGCATAAAAATTTGAGTTTAATTTTTCTAGATTATCATTAAAAAATAATAATGATTAAGTTAGGTTTTCTCATTTTTGTTTTGCTTAACCTTCATCCTTAGTCATTTGCCTGAGTTTTTCTTTACATAAAAAAGAGAAATCACTTTCAATTCTGGCATGAGTTGCCATAGTAGAAAAAACAGAGGGATTACATGTTAATAACTGCACAGTTCTACTTGTTAAAATAAAAATATCTTTGTTAAAATAAATTGCTAATTAATTATGCATGCTTGCTTTTTCACCTAAAAATTAGATAAAAATCCATTTGTAGTCACGTTGTTAATTCACGTTTAATTCCAGTTTTGCATCCATTTCTTCTTCTTTTTTTCTTAAGTGCAACATCCAAATTCACATAAGATGAGGATTTTATAACCCTTTCTTAGCCTAGAAAATTACATTTCATAGTAGAATTTGATTAATTAATAAAGATTAGATGTTCGACTTAAAGGTGTCACGAGTGTAACAACCAGGAAATTTGGAACCAAATTAAATTTTATTCTTAATTGATTTTAATGGATTTTGAATATTTAATATAATATATATACCACTTAAATACCCTAAACCCTAATTTAATCATTCGGAAAAAATCCGCCACCACCCCCCTTAAACAATGGCCGAAATGCTCCGAACTAAATCCCTAAATCAATTCTCATATAATTTGAATTAGATGATGGTTTTTGAATGAAAATTGTTGTGCTTCCTTCACACTTCAATTCTATATGGGGTTAATCATTTATAATGGTGTATTTTGTCGATTTTCTCCCTCTAAGGACCGCCATTTGAACTGAAATTGGAGAGCTAGGGTGTTAACCCCGTAGTGAAAATGCGTTTCAAAATTGTGAAGTGTTGACGAATGATGACACGCGCCAACGAGCTAACATCCTTAACGACCTACGACCTAGAGGGTTTGCGCAACTTACGGGCTAAATAAGGTCGTTGCATATTTAATATGTTAGCTCGTTGATGGACCAAAAGTTAGGTCGCCATGATGTCGCACCATCACATCACTAGGCCGTTGCCGTGAGTTTAGCTCGTTCACAAGAAATAAACCCTTTAGACCATCAACATGTGTTTGGATCGTTCATAATTTTGGGTAACAGATCATTTAACACAAATAGTAGACCGCAACACATATATCAAAGCACGAGACATAGAAGGAAAAGCAGCATAATGGACCAAATTCAATTGTAAAGCCTCAGGTCGTGGTATTATGTTGCACAAAAGCATAGAGCCACATGGCTCACCGTATAGTCATTGAGCCACAAATATGAATTGGATCGTTCCATATGAACGAGTTAGCAGGACGTCCGCATTAGTATGGATCAGTATGGGTCGTTATTTGTATGATGAAGGACCTGGACGATGTTCGAAAAGAGGACCACTCTTTTTAGAACGTCGCCACGTGGCAACTCAGGCCTGGGGACGTTATTAGAGTAGTGTACAGCATGAGCATGGATCAATAGTTCTTTTGGATATGTTATGTTTTAGGTCGTTGGATCCATGCAAGTTTTAACCCGTGGCCATATAAGCGTTAAAGCACTTGGGTAGCTCCCCTGTTTTGGCACGACAAGCAAACTGTTGCGTCGTTAAAGGCGCGATCTTTAGCTTGTTACAGAGGCATTGGACCTAATTTAGCCGTGATGTTGAAAGCAAGCTCGAGTTTAGGCCGTTGTTGCATGGAATGCTTTAGACACGTCAGCGTCAGGACGGTTGGATTGGGTTAACAGCTTCTGGGTTGTTGGGACATGTTCCACTTACCAGATCTCTACAACCAAATCGATTTCCATAAGTAGGCTGCTTCTACCTTTGATACATAATGTGGTCCAACAATGTTGTGTAATGATGCTCAAATGCCACGTGGCATGACAATCAAGTTGGCAAGGTGATAAAGACTCGGGACATCAGAGTGATATATAGGTTAGATCGCTCCCATATTTTAAGGTCATTCCATGCATGTACAAGTTTAGGCCTTTGACCATCAGGTTGTGGCAAGTCTTTAAAACTGTTGGACATAATTTAGTCCGCATAATTTAGGTCGTTCAAGGCCTTAAGGCGCCAACCATATGCCAACCTAGCGCCAACTATACACACATATTTACAACCACGCCACTCTACTCCAACTATAAATACCCCACTTCACAATAATTTAAAGGGGGGATCCAATTCCATTACTACGACGAAGTGCCGCCAAATTTGGAGCTCTCCCACAACTTCATTAATGGCTTCCATGAATCAGACAATCTCTCTCCAACATGAAAGGGACCAAATCAATTCCAATCATCATGAGAATTCTCCCCAATTCAACCAAAATCATCCTCTCCAATCTCCATTAGAGATCACCTCACGCTCTCATCATCCTTCTCCATCAACAAACAGATCGAATATCCTCCTTCCACCATTAGAGATCATTAAAGCTTCATTCTACTTCTCTTCTAGCGTCATCAATCCTTCTCTAAGCTCCGATTCATATCTCTATCACAATGGGTTCATCACCGATCCTCTAAGTGCTCAAATCGTGGAAAACATACTTTCATGTTGGTCGCATTCATAGAGATCCAACCATTTCCATAATGGATTAAAGAGAGTCTACCCATTAAAGATAGGAAAATTATTGTACAAAGAGAGAATGAGCTAAATAAAAGAGAGATGTATCTTGTCATATCTCATATGATAATAAAATGGCTTTAAAAGTGGATGTAGATCTATTCTAGATCGAGCCACTATAAAAATTACTTGTCTTCATTTTATGCTCTTTATTTTTTGATTACGTGGTTCCATATTTTAAACTAACCAATTGGTGAAATGCTCATAAAGCACCTTTGGTGTTGAAACCAAATTTCAGTTTTAACATTTGGTGCCCACCGTGGGGCCAAGTTCGCACTTCTCTCAATCTTAAGAGCCTATCGCTAAGGTTCTAAGTCTACTTCTACAATAGATTCTACAAATCTAAGATCTAAACCAATCAACGAACTCTCTTTCAAATTCAAAAGGTCACTACCAAAGTCAGAAGTGTTGCATGAAGTTATGCCTCTACCGAAGAAGTATGACTATAAATCCGCTGAAAGTTCATGGAGTGTCAATCATGAAGATATCACCATTTCACGAGCTAATCTTCCAAATATTGATCGATCCTTAGGAATTGGAGTTGGCATAACTCAAGATCAATTGGATACAGTTGTGAGAGACTTAAATCAACAAATGGCAATTTCAGACAAAGCCTTAATGGATAAGCTTGATATGCTTCTGGCCACCCAAACGAATCTCGTATCTTTAAAAGTTGACTTGAAAAATTGCAGTAAAGCTGTAAAAGATGTCTCCGCCATTCCACAAACCAATAATCCGACTATCGCTGAAACTATGGAAGCTAGAGTAACCCATGGAAGGTTTAAAGCTGTTATCACCAATTTTAATAAGCAAAATAAAACTTTTATGGGTAAGACGGAAACTCTCCTTGTTGCTTGAGCCAATCCGGCACCTCATAAAATTGAGATGAACCTAAATGAGAATGAGCACTCATCGATGTTAGATCATAATCATGATCGTGATGTAAAGGAAGTTGATGCTCGATCAAATATTGGAAATGAAACCGGTGTTGAAGATTCCAAAACAGATCTCGAAGTGTTCGAACAAATATCAACGAAAAGAACCAATGTCTGGCTTACAAACCGTGTGGTACAACTTGGAGTAGAAAGGAGCACGTACCTCACTGTTTCGGATTTTCACATAGAGAATTGTGGTCATCGTGATAATAAGGAAAACAAGTCCAAGTGACCTTTCTCCTCTACCTTTCCAGTAAGCAACAAGAAGGATGTTGGAGGGTGAAAAAGAACATATGGAGACAAAAAGGAAAATGGAACAAGAGATTTCACTTCTTCAAGTCTAAAGAATTAACTCCACTAAATGATACCTCGGAGAACATCTTCTTTGCTACTAAAGGCGCAGGATTCTTCTCGGAGCTACCACATATATTAAAGATCTCAAACAAAGCAGCGACATCTGGGAGTTTCTTCCATTATCACAATCAGCCTGGTCATGATACTAATGATTGCAGACATCTAAAAAGCTCGATCGAGATGTTGGTTAGGAGGAGCAAGCTACAACAATATGTCAGGAAATCGCGTACAACAAATCCTCTTTCAACTCCTCAGGGCAAAGCATATCCGTCAAATGATCAAGCCCAGGTGGAGAGGCTCTAACAAGAAACAGTGCGAAGCCCATGATCAACACTATGGCAAATAGTTCTCGTTCAGCTAGTGAAAGTTGGGAGAAGATACAAAGCTAGCAAATTCTCAAGAGTATAGCCTGACTGAGGCAATGATCCCAGTGGAATTAGAAGATCCTGTTCACCCAATGATCTCCCGACACTTCCATACCAAAATTCAGTAAAGGCCGATGTTGAAATATTTGAGTCTAACTGGAAAAGGTCATATGTTATCTGTAAGTAAAATCCAATCAGATCGGGTTCCACTTTGTGTTTTCTACACCTTAAAACTAGGATCTTAGCGAGAAAATAAATAAAAACTCTTATAAATTTGGGATTAAAACTCATACCTGATGCGTGGGATCCAGAGGAACGATAACAACTTCGAAATAGGAATCGAATCGAGAGCCCTCCATTTGTTGAGCTCCTAGAGGAGTCCATAGAAATGTCCCCTTCATCAATCAGATTGAAAGAAGAACTCAAAGAATACGGTGCTAGTCGCCATGATCAATTTTAGGGTTTTGGAAAGGAAATCGAGTGCAGTGTCATTTTAGATCTGATCTAACCCTCTTTTATTTAGGTTAAGTCGTGTGTATTTATAAGAAAGTAAAACCACCTTTTAAAATACAAGTATTAACCTTAAAATTAGGAACCACCCCAATATCTGTTCCAATCCCAAATAAAATATCAACAAATTGATATTTTATTTGTTCAAATTAGTTTCTCCCTTGTAACATTTCTTTTGTGTGACCGTATAGGTTACTACAACGTTGGCAATGGTTTTAAATCATATTTAAAACCATAAACAGTGATTGGCATCTAGCAATGTGTCGCTGCTACCCAAGTTATAGTAAAATTATTGATTCGATACAACCTTTTCTGTGACCAGTGTATCAATGTAATATAATCCTTTTAACCTGTATATCTAGGATTAAACTCGAGACGTGGATTGTACCATACTCTTTATAATTTAATCCTTTATCTTGATCGATGAGTAGACTGTTTAAAACAAATCAATATTTTTGAGCACGACCATGCATTTCACAACTCACTCAATCAAGAGGCCCATGGATATCACTACGAATATATCATAGGGTTAAATTCCATCTAGATCATTCATAATTTTCATTCGATTCGAGATGTATTCAATAATCACCGTTATCGTTACTCTATTACGAATAACTTTAGATGATATCAAAACACAAATATCCTCGAATAAAATTATAATGATTTCAGGTCTAAGGACCATTATATCAGTATCACTATGAGAATAGCTTATGATACTGTTAATTATATTCCATGTTGTTATCTCACAATGGGCCAGCCCAATACGATATTCTCCACTACGTATTTATGTTTTGACATTAATATCGTGTATATTAATGATCAATGAGATGTGATCATCAGTCAATCAACGTACTAGTCTCAATGCTTTATTGTTGTCCTATATAAACAATAAAACTCGACTAGGGACATTTAAGAATTATAATACTCAGTATATTATATAATCTCAAATTCAAGTCTTACTCGAACTATATAATTCCATATTATAATTCTAAGGATTTCTATTATATTAATATTTATATCACGCGTAAATATAATATAATAGAATATTATTTTATTCCAAATAAAATAATAACATCAACCGTGTTATCAATCTCATCAAATGAATTGTCTCTAGGGCATAAACTCTAACAATCTCCCACTTGCACTAGAGTCAATCATTCGCGTATCGTATACTCATGAAACTAGTGTGACTATTAAACTTCAACTGCAACAAAGTTTAATTCAGTAGGTCCACAACATTACAACTTTTGTAACTTTGCAGATATGTTCATTTCTTCTATGAACAATTTCACATAAGAATTATATTTCTTAAATATATGTTTGGATCAATAGTGAGTTTTAGGTTTTAGGCCTGAGCATCAGCCACATTGTTACCGCAATGTAAATCATTGGATAAACAATTAATTAAATTCAATTATGAACTTCTTAATCCAAACATTTTTTTCTTAGAATCAGTATTTATTTCTTGTTTTAAATAACATTATTTTCAATAATTAATGTGTTATCAAATAACATTAGAATTATTGTGACACTCCCACTTAATTTCTTGTCTACACAAGATTCAATGGCATTTTGTGATTTTCGACACATTTCGAATTCTATTTCGTTCCTATCGGTATCTTAGAGTCTGGCTCTCCTTTAAATGAATACCAATTCGAGCAATAAACATTTTATTCTTAGAGGATTTATTAAATTAATATCCATTTGTCTCTTGTGGATATTACACAAAATAGTTATCTGATTTGGGTCCGATCTTATCAGAGGAAGGACGTTTAACAAACGCCTTACATCCCACATCTTTGTATTAAACACACTAGGACATTTCCTAGTCTATATCTTATATGGTGTCTTTAAATCGTTTTAGTGGGATTTAACATAATTGTTCTAAACTTAATTTATTGGAAGATCTATATGACTAATCGTTAATCGTACTATATCTTATAAGGTGCGATGTCTCCGTTCAGACACACCATTCTAATATGATGTTCTAGGTGGAGTGAGTTGTAAAGCAATTTCAAACTCATTTTGATAGTCATTATATAATTGACTTAAGTATTCTCTTTTGATCTGTTCGAAAGGCATTTATTTTCTATTAAAATTGGGTTCTAACTTCACTTTCAATTCTTTGAACTTTTCAAAGGATTCTAATATGTGTTTCATAAGATACACATATCTGTATCTACTGATATCATCAGTGAATATAGTGAAGTAATAAACCTGCCTCTAGCTTATGTATTCATTGTTCCATGTACATCATTATGTATGAGACCCAATACTTACTGCTCATTCACTGTATCAAGTGAAAGGTGACTCGGCTATTTTGCCTAATAAATGGATTCGCATTCTTTATATGATTCAAAATCAAATGATTTCAAAATTCAGTCATTATGTAGTTTTGATATGCTTTCTTGTTTATAGGCCTTACTAGTAATACTAAAGGTATATTGGATTTAGATCACTAAAATTAATCCATTCATTATTAATATCAAGTACATTATAGTTAAGGATTTACAAATATCACTAATTATTTGTGAAATTCCATATGATATTTCATTTAGATAGAATGAATAACAATTATTCTTTTATTACAAATGAAATTTGAACTTGTCTAAACAAGATCTATTATAAAATTTATTTTAAGTGGAATTTCATAATAACAATTATATTTATTTAATTAAGCCAGTTTATACAACAAGAATCAACTTCCTGTGGATAATCCAACAACATTTGCTTCATTTCCAGTCGTAAGTCCACTTGTCATTTTAATCAAATTACTACTTACATTGCAGTTTCGAAAGATTCACATACATTTATGTGATTCATATCTAGTATCTAATACTAGATATGCATAAGTAGATTTTTGAAACGACCGAAACTCGCCCTTACGGGAAAGCCCAGATTGAGTTGAGAACACGACAAATCAGAACGCAAACAGAAGAACATTTCATTGCTTATTACAACAATTTACATCAGAGTACAAGAATATACAGAGTATGAACAAATAATATACATTTGATAAATATCATAGATTTACAAATTACAATGCAGCGGAAAATCATACAAAAACACAACTGAAAGGAATACACGGATACATAGCTTTCCGAGCATAGTTCCAGCTGTAAATCCAGGATCCTGTGAATATAATATCTGCAAAACCAAACTACTAGCTGTCCGTGTGGAAAATAGGGGCATCCAGAGTTTAGGTTAAAACAATAAACTCCAGGTCAGCCATATGACTGGTGTGAGAACTAAAACATATATTAGTTTGATTTTAAAGTTAGGTAAATCAAGGGACCACGCCGTATAACGCGGAACGAGTTTACCCCAAAGAATACCAATGCATAAAACAAACAGCACAATGCTAAATAAAGAACAATGGAGCTATTATAAAACTCAGGTCCCATCACACAATGCAACGCAAGCCGGAGGATAGAGTTTTTACCTTATAATAGCTAAAAATGATTGGTACGTGAATTTCATATTTTATTATTATTACAAGTGAAGAAATCAACATCAAATATAAATGTATCAATCATAGGCGGCGTACATACCTATATATTATGTCGCCATACTAGGTTCTACAATTAAAACTGAAATGTCACGTATTGGAAGTTGGATTTCCATCTGTGAACCAAGGCAAGGGATCGTCCTTACCTCTTCGAGACAATCTAGCCCATGTCTCAGGCAAGTACTTAGTCAAGCCTTTAGATCATTAGGGCCGGTCCACACGTAGTGGATTAAAGTGCCTGAACAATACGTTTACACCCTATAGGGCATAAAACTGGTCAGTGTATCGACCAAACCATCCATCGGCCCTGTAGTGACCGATATAACCAAGGCGCCTCGCTTTCCATCATCCGCAGAAGTAAAAATGTCTGGGCTCCATACCATGACACCACTCCAAGCTAGAAGGAAACGCATATCCTCCCTGAAGTCCTTTCCTGTTTCTGGTTCACGCCTGGGTGTGATGCTCACGAATTAACGCTATACACAAAGCTATGTTATATTAAAGTCATGCTTTGATCATCAACCACAAGACTCTGCTTTTCAACAGAAGCCTTGATCATTTGCATCTCAGCATGCCAAACAGGCAATTCATGTCATGCGACTGATGTCTATCAATATATAACCTCTGAGCTCGTACATGTCAGAGAAGGGTGTTAAGCAAAAGAATAAATTCTCCACCACCAAACAGATATATATTTGATAGAGATAATTCAATACAGAATAAAATCCAATGTCAGACACACATCCATTTACATGTTCGTTATGGGTATGAACGAAACCGGAGGCACCTTATTCCTCGTCCCATATGTTCAATACAGGAGATAGGTCCTCGCATATTCGGTCGATCTCCAAGTACGTCTGGACGATCACCACTTATTACCTCGTCTTGGGTGTACAGCCCAATCAAGACATCAGTAATCATCCAAACGATGTGAAGACCTCCGGTCTTCAACCACCGTCTTCATCATCGACTTATCGTTAATTCAGTTATTCAGAATGGGATAAACCGGTCTTTCTGAATAACTCGTGCATCTTATAAACAAGTGCTATAAAAACACAACATAAGCCTCATTCCAATTCTAAATATTCCTTTATTTAAATATTCATATACTTGGAAAAGGTTCCCATTAATTTTATCAAAGATAAATTCTTTAAATTTATACTTTAATCTTCCATTGTATATCAATTCAAACCAAATTAAGGTTTATCCAAACTAGTCGGGATTAGCAAACCTTACCGAAGTAATCATTTATTATATTTCCCAATCCCAACCTATTAATCCCATGGAGCAAAACTGGTAATACTCCATATCTAATAGCACAATGTTATCGGTAAAATTATTTACCATTTCACGTTCAAATCTAATTAAAGATTTAACTATCTCTTGGAGCAAAACTGGTGATACTCCATTCTCGATCATTTCATGAATTCGATAAATTTAATTATCCCATTCACATTCCAATCTAATTAAAGATTCATTAAAAATCCACTTAGTTTTAATTCCCAAAAATCATTATGTGATGATTTTTCAAATTTAGGAAATAAATCCCACCTTTAACTGGATTAAAGAACCAATGTCATTTAAAACACAGTTCACGATAAACCCAAAATCACATTCCATTAATTATGGAATCTTCATGGAAAAACAGATCAATATATATAATCGATATAAACTTCCATATCCAACTGATAATATAAATGGAATAATGGCAAAGCCTTTTAAATTCCATATGTAGTAATAGTCTTCCTCCACATAGGTTCACTTCGATTATTACCAAATCAAATTCCATTCCATTCCAATTTACTTTATCAAATTGGAAAACTTTACTTTGGAAATTTTCCTTTAAATCTTAATAAAAAGAATTATAAATTCCAAATCACATTTCACTGTAAATCGGGTTAAAGAACAAATGTCATTAAAAACACAGTTCACCATAAACCCGATTCACATTCCATTTTATTCCAATTACTAAATGTAATTGGAAACTCTAATAATCTTAATTAAAAGATTTATTCTTTTCAAACGGGGTTTTAAGAACGAATGTTATTTAAGACACCATTCACGTCAAACCCAAAATCCAAATTCTTTTATTCAATTCCAATTAAATATTAATTAATTGATAAATTTCTCTAAATCTTAATTAAAAGATTTATTCTTTTTCTCAACTGGGTTTAAGAATAGTGTTAATGAAGACACCATTCACGACAAACCCAAAATCGAATTCAATATTAAATACAAGGCTCTGAATAGAAATTATATCGGCTTATATTCAATATCAAATTCTAAAATCAACAAATATCATATTGAGAATAACGATACATATATCTTCCAAATTCCTCCATAATATCTGTATAATCACGGAATCGAATATCGAAATATTCTGACAATAATTTCGATTCAAATCCATTCCAATTCATGTATTGGAAATTCTGGTTATTTTCTTTAAAACCATTTCAAATCCAATTTATTTATTTAAAAATATTGGATTATAATTCTAGTTCATAACTAGTTCATTTCGACAAAAATATATTTTTATCTTTTAAATATGGAATTTTTCATCCCAATTCTTTCCAAATCATTTAATATGATTTTACACAAATTATTAATATTTTTAATAATTTTATCAAGGCATGTATAGTCGATTTCCTTAAACGGTCATCAAACTGCACTTACAACGGCCTTTTCCAATTCCAAATCCTACCGCCAGATTTCAAATCTCTTGTATTCATTGGAAAGCACTTTTCGATATGAACCAAACAGTTCCGGTTTTAGCAGAATCCGAAGGTCGGATCTCCTATAATGCCCATTCGAAGTCAATGGTCGAAATTCGTGAACTGCCGTGGCGCGATGCGTTCTATTCAGGCCATTAAATATAGATAATATATATATTATATATATTTCGTCGATTTCCACTTAAAACGTATTTTATAAATTAATTCTAAAACGATTCTAACTTCATTTTCAATTTTAAATCAAAATTAAATTTTCCTTATCATTAGAATATATAAATGATAATATTTTCAAAATATCAGATTTTAAATCATTTCCTTTTCGATATTCATTATAAAAACGAATAAAATCGATATAAATATAGTTCACATCAAAATGGCGTTAAACTAATCAACACGGCTTCATATATTTCAATATTTTCGTGTCCATCCCAAATCGGACATCAAAATCATATTTTGATTCATTACTGAATATTATTTTAAAATATTAGTTATTTCAAAATATTCATTATTAGTCATTTTAAAATGTTCGTTAATTTAAAATATTCGTTCTTTCCGAATTGGAATCAGACACAGTCCATTACCATATAATTTTATTTATATGGATTTCATACAACAAATGTATATAACAACAATCACAAACAATCAACCATCATCCAGAGTGCAATTTACAACTGTATAAGTGTTAAAAATAAATAAATAAATAACGCTCATCAAAGCCTGCCAACCCATCGATTGACGTACAACTAAATATTGGGATTAGTGTATGTCCAATATCATCCCAATACCCGTGTGGGGTTTTCAAACAACAAATACTGATTATTATTTGTTCAGTTGGGCGATGTGTAAATTTATCGTCCCAATCAATACCAGTTAAATGGGTGTACATAAACAAATCGCCCGATTTGTAAATGAATATTTATTTTTAACACATGACCATTTTATATGCTTCATATATTCAATAAAAAATTATATTTTTGTTGTTCAAATATTTTACTCCATACATGAATATTTTATATATTATATTCATTCAATAAAAATGATATTTTTATTGTTTAAATATTTTATTCCATACATGAGTATTTTATATATTTTATTCATTCAATAAAAATGATATTTTTATTGTTCAAATATTTTATTCCATACATGAATATTTTATATATTATATTCATTCAATAAAAATGATATTTTTATTGTTCAAATATTTTATTCCATAAAATACAATCAACAAACATAATACAGTCCATTCAATTCAAACAAACAATCAAGGTTTGTATAATGAATGGTGTCGAGTGCTGCTAAGCATCGTCTACATCCTAGTATATTTTTAACTGTAAAATAATGAGAGTGAGAAGGAGTTCTCACCTTTGGTTTCCACTCCGCCAGTTTTATTTCAGAATTTCTGGACAGTTTGGATTTGCCCAAACTTCCAACGCAATCTTTTCACGCTATTCATAGTGAAAATCACATTCTTAATATGATGTTTATATATTTTTATCTAACTAAAAATAATATTATTTTTATCTACTAAAAATCATATTTTTATAGAACTAAAAATAGTATTTTTATAATGCTACTATATACATAAAAATCATATTTTTATATCGCTATTGTATATATAAAAAATCATATTTTTATATTTTTAAAACCATGTTATTCTTATTTTAAAAATACATGCTATTTATGTTTTTAAAATAAATGCTATATAAATTAAAAATCATATTTTTAACTCAAAACTATATATATATAAATCATATTTTTATATTGCTATTTCTATTTTAAAAACAATGCTAATATTATTTTAAAAATAATGCTAATTTTTATTTTAAAAACAATGCTAATTTTTATTTTCAAATATAATGCTATTCTTATTTTCAAATATAATGCTATTCTTATTTTCCTATTTTATTAATTTAAATTAGATTTTACATAAAAAAACAAGATTTTAAAAATAAAATTAACTATTAATGATAATTAGCAATGCTAAAAAAATCGTTACCCCTCTTTCTATTCTTCTGGAACCCGCCTGGAACAAAATCCCCCCTCGTTCAAATTCTTCTCTTCGATCTCGCATGCCAGAATCTCGACTAGAGCCGATCAGGGTGGCGCACGACGACCCCTTGGAGTGCGCCTTCATCAGCCAGAACGACGGCGAACTCGGTCGTCGCTGGCAGCGGGAAAATCTAGGTGAACGGCGACTGTTTAGGGCTTGATTTCTCCAAAAATATAACATGAAATTTTTCTAAACTGATATGGATTTGTAGATCCCAGAAAGATCTTTGATTTTCGTTTATTAATTTTTGAAATCACTGTGTAGACTGAAAGAAAAATTGAGGAGAAAGAATCAATGAATTCCGCCGTCAACTTAAGCTGGAGGCGCGATTTTCAGCGTATGAAGAAGTTAGGGTTTTAGAAAATAGATTTATATATATATTTATATTATATTATTATTTATTTCTATTAATATCCAATTCTCAAAATTTAACGCTCCGATCTCCAAATCAAACCCAACGACTGTCGCCCCTAGCCAAATACCCACATTCTGGACATAATGGGATATGTCCCGTGAGCCAATTCGACTGTTTCGATAAGTTTTCATCAAAATTAAAATATAAATTAATATAACGTTCAAAATTGATTTCAACGTACATTTTAATTTACCGGGGCCACATACTGACTCCTAAAATTCCATAAAAATAAATCTAGCTATGTTTTGACGATACGGTCCTAAAAAAACTAATTTCATTGAATTTGGAGACAGTTTGAGAAACGTACACTTTCTAGTCGATTAAATTCAAACTAAATTGACCAAACACGTTTAAATTCACCACGCTCACATATTGATTCCAAAAATTATGAAAATTGGAATCTAGCAATAATTTGACATTCCGGATCCAACAAAAGTGGTTTCGTTGAAAATGGAGGTCGTTTGCAAAATTGATATTTTTTAGGGCTATATATTATATAAATTCCGTAGCGACTATTCTGAATTTTCAACTGGATGTAACTTTTTATTACCGTTATGAAAACTAGATTTTTCACATTTATTGGAAAGATATTTTCAAATAGGTTCAAATGTTTCTGGTTTTACTAAAATCTGGTTTATTTTGAATCCTGTACATTCATTTAAAATTTGAAATCGGATTTTCAAACTACCGTGCCATTTCCAATTCCTTTTTTAATTAAAATAAATATTTATATTCTAACTTCAATCTAAATAAATTTATACATTCTAATTCTATTCAAACTAAATTACTAGTCGTTATTATTTAAAATAAGTCATTTTAAATATTCAAAATTCATTAAAATTGCCAAAATAAAAAATTTAAATTGGTTCTAATTTTCCGGGTTGTTACAATTTTATAACATTTATATCTTAATCGGTTGAAGTCATACATTAACTCATTTTAGATCCTCCCTTTATTTCTAAAACAATTACGTTTAATTTGTTTGAGGACAATCCCCAAATCTCAATGTTAGTCAAGAAATTCGATTTAGTTCAATTTATCCTTCTTAAGGACTAATTTAAATTATTAGAGTTATTTGTTATTTAATATCTACAGTAGATAATAAATAATAACTGATTCTATAAAATTTATTTAATATAAATACAAAATTTTGACAATCAAAATTTGTATTTATATTAATGTATAATTTAAAATAAAATACGCACCCACTCAAGTTAACATCCCTCTGTTTATATAAATATATCAGTATATATATATATATATATATATATATATAATGGTGTTCAAAGACCCATGTCTAGTCATGCCTTGACCTAGCTTTGGCTAAACCCAAAACACAACCTTTTAGGTAGATATCTTATGTCAATTATATCGTCTATATAACTCTTGGATCGCATGTTGAACATTTTGTTCAGTATTATTCACTTGCTCAAAATATAGAATAATTCATTCTTTTTGTCTCTAAGGCCATAATCCTATTATGCAGCCTAGTTAAGTCAGACCCAGTAATAGGTTGGAGCACCACATTTACTCCATTGCATATAACTAAAATAAAAGGTACACAATGCTTTGGCGTTAGTTACATCTAGTGGTTTGGGACAGTGATGAGTATATTATTGGAAGATGTCACCATGACTCAATATAACAAAATTTGCTTTAGAGGAAATTTATAATTCGTAGTGGCGAACAATATTATAGTCATTTACATATATCAAATATATATGTATTTTATATTCGTAATATAAATTAGATTTAAATGACATATATATTAATCCAATTTTATATCAAATACATGTACACATATTCATAAAACTGTCTTATAAATCCAATTTTTATGCCTGCATCCATATATATATGTATGTATTTGTTAATTTAAGCAGCATTACTGTTTGTTAAATGATCGACAATCATTAGAAAATAACAGTGCATTAGGTACATATATATCAAATATGCATATGTATGTTATTACTGTTTAAATTCAATCGCTTGTATATCATAATGTACAAGTGAACAATATAATCAGATATTGTAAACTAGTGGGTGAATGCACTCTTCATATATATTCAGGAGTCAATATCCTTTAATGTATATATACTGTACAGAACTACTTCAGCATCTTTATGCATGTAGATAGGTTAATTTTTTTTTTATCATGACATACAGATTGAACTAGAACCTATTTAGTATCATAACTATGCAGTATATATAATATATTTATATGCAGCAGACACAGAGGTGTTTAATTAAACATACATTTAGATTAAATCTACCTGTATAATTCTTGTAGTAAACAATACATATCTAATATATGTATATTTGTGTGTGTATATATATATATATAGTTGATTCAACATTTAACTAAATATATATACAATGAAGCAAGATAGAGAATTCACATATACATGTATGTATATCAAATATGCATACATCATACTGTTCTATCTCTACTTTACATCTGAATGCAAGAAGATCTAATAAGTAATGAATCCTACCAGTTATGCATATAGAATATAGGTGGTTAAACTAATTACAACGAGGATATCAAATATGTCGGCAGTCTTGTGTAATATATGCTTAACTGGGTTAAACATAGATCAACTCCTAGGTATTATTGTTAATAATCAAATTAAATAATAACAGAGGTCATTACTCTAATGATATGATTACCAGTCATCTAATGATATGTGCAAACTTAACTTTCACATGAAAACGGAGGAAAAATACACACTAGTTTAATATGTCAAAACATATTTTCATTAATTCTACAAAACCTATGTATACTATATCATTACAATGGTTCTGAAATAGTGTGATTGCAAACAAGTTTTGCAGTACTTCAGATTTTGTGTATCTGTATTATACCAATAACAGAACCTCCACACAACAAACATGTATTCCTATTATAATGCTCAAAAACATATCAAAATATATATAAATCACATTTTCTGTAAATCACATTTACATAGTTCACATATCAATATATATATGATTAGTTTATATATCAATATATATAATTAATTCTGATACTCAATAAATATATACATATTACATGCATATATATACGCAATTGAATATGGTAATGTTGCTAAGGATTATATAGTTATTTCTATAACCTTTAAACTCAGCACAATAAACTAAATTCACTAATCAGATTCAAAATCATATAAAATGATTTCACAACCCTTTTTAACTAAGCATAACAAGCAAAGTTAACCTATCAGTTTACTATTCATTGAAATGCATTTACATAATGCTAAGAATCAAAATGATTCAAAATGATTGACACAGTTATAAGTTAAGAATAACTCAGCATAACAAACAGAGTTGATCTATCAGTTTACAATAATATGGTATACATCAAAATAATTTAGGTATAACCATACAATGAATAGTGTAATAGACTAATTCAACATAATGTACAACTACTATCAGTACCAAATCAATATTCAATCTGGAGCAAAACCAAAAAGCTATTTTAAACATGCCTAAAATAAACTAGTTTGTTAAAAGGCATTTTGCAATGAGTTACAGTCAAACTGTTTTGTATCAATGTCATCAATATGAACATTATTTGAATAGCATAAATATGATATCAAGAGAATGCTCATGGTTACATAACATGATTTATGAAATCTGTTACACTTTGCATATCAATCTGGACTTTTACGGATTAGCATTAAAACCTTTACAGAATATAAATGGCTTTAACACATTTAAGTTTATTAATATAATTGATCCATTATAATTGGATTAACATACTAGGAATTAGCATCAGAAAAGATATCTAATATCAATTCTTGAAAAGTTTTCAAATTTAAATTAAACATAAAATTTTATTCTAGATCAAACAATTTTCAACATATATGAATTATGTTTTAAATCTTCAGTTCATCCGTATCAGTGTTCTTAACACATATTTCTTATAAAACACAAACAAGTAAGAAAATTAAAACATTATTTCATATCCAAATCTGTATATGTTTTCTAATCAAACATTTTGATTATCAGATTAGAACTGTTTACTGTAAACAGATCAATATACTTGCTTTTTGACCAAATCAATATTTTCATGGTATGATTTTCTAATATGTAGTAAATAGAATCAATATCTCATATTAATTCCGATTCAAAATTAAACAGTTTTTAATTTTATTTCCAGTTATAAATATCAAATCTAAAATTTGCCTCAACAAATTTCTATATGAATGGTTTCTTTAAACAAAATCAATCAGAAGGATATCTTACTGATTCACTAATTAGTAAAAATCAATCTTAATCAAAAGAATAAAATATATGATAAAATCTAGACATGTAAACTTATTAACCAACATGTTGATAATAAATTTAGAACTGTTTATTTGTATAAACAGATCAGTTCACTACTTTAGGTCACATCCATGTATTCATAGTGTAGTCGTATTAGACTCGGTAATTAGAATTTATATCTGATATTAATACGTAATCAACTGAAACAGTTATTTCATTTTATCATCAAACCAATACCGTAAACCCTAAAATCAATTCAGTGTAAAACTTAAATATGAAATTGAAATTCAAACAAAGATGCAACCATGAATAAACCCCAAAATCAAAGTTTAATATACAATTTCTCGCAAAAACCTGACTCTGATACCATTGTAAGTAAAACCCGATCAGATCGGGTTCCACTATGTGTTTTTAACAACGTAAAACTAGGATCTTAGCAAGAAAATAAATCAAAACTTTTATAAATTTGGGATTAAAACTCATACCTGATGTGTGAGATCCAGAGGAACAATAACAACTTCGAAATAGGAATTGAATCGAGAGCCCTTCATTTGTTGAGCCTCTAGAGGAGTCCACTGAAACGTCCCCTTCATCAATCAGATTGGAAGAAGAAATCAAAGAATACGGTGCTTGCCGCCATGACCAATTTTAGGGTTTTGGAAAGGAAAGAGTGGAGTGTCATTTTAGATCTAATCTAACCCTTTTTTATTTAGGTTAAGTCGTGAGTATTTATAAGAAAGTAAAACCCCCTTTTAAAACACAAGTATTAACCTTAAAATTAGGAACCACCCCAATATTCATTCCAATCCCAAATAAAATATCAAAAAATTGATATTTTATTTGTTCAAATTAGTTTCTCCTTTTAACGTTCCTTTTGTGTGACCCTATAGGTTACTATAACATTGGCAATGGTTATAAATCGTGTTTAAAACCATAAACAGTGATCGGCATCTAGCAGTGCGTCGCTGCTACCCAAGTTATAATAAAGTTATCGATTCGATACAACCTTTTCTATGACTAGTGTATCAATGTAATATAATCCTTTTAACCTGTATATCCTGGATTAAACTCGAGACATGGATTGTATCATCCTCTTTATAATTTAATCCTTTATCTTGATCGATGAGTTGACTCTTTAAAACAAATCAATATTTGAGCATGGCTACGCATTTCACAGCCTCACTCAATCAAGAGGCCTATGGATATCACCACGAATATATCATAGGGTTAAATTCCATCTAGATCATTCATAATTTTCATTCAATTCGAGTTGTATCCAATAGTCACCGTTATCGTTACTCTGTTACGAATAACTTTAGATGATATCAAAACAAAAATATCCTCAAATAAAATTATAATGATTTCAGGTCTGAGGACCATTACATCGCTGTCACTATGAGAATAACTTATGATACTGTTAATTATATTCCATGTAGTTATCTCATGGCGGGTCAGCCCAATACGATATTCTCTAATACGTATTTATGTATTGACATTAATATCATGTATATTAATGATCAATGAGATGTGGTCATTAGTCAATCAACATACTAGTCTCAACGCTTTATTGTTGTCATATATAAACAATAAACTCGACTAGGGACATTTAAGAATTATAATACTCAGTATATTATATAATCTCAAATTCAAGTCTTACTCGAACTATATAATTCCGTATTATAATTTTAAGGACTTCTATTATATTAATATTTATATTACGTAGTAAATATAATATAATATTATTTTATTCCAAATAAGACAATAACATCAATAGTGTTATCAATCTCATTAAATAAATTGCCTTTAGGGCATAAACTCTAACATTATTAGCTGAGAGCTTCTGACTACAAGTTGTCGACCTTTGATGAAGTTTCAATACCGGGAATCTGGAATAACGACTACTTGTGTCAACATTTTACATAAAAGCATTGCTTAGTTCTTATGAAAAATTATTATGCTCTATTTTACAAATATTAATCTCCTATAGTAAAAGGGGGAATTGTAATTGAGCAATTACTATGTTAATTTCCGTATAATAAGAAGTTAGCATTTGCTTTACTTCAATTATTCCATTGGATTGAAAGTTACTAAAATCGATTTAATATTGCAGGGCATTTACTGGCTCGCGGTCAGACAAGTTCTGGTAACCCTTGCTAGCATGCCTCGTTTGGATAGTTCAAGTGTTGGGTACCGAAAGCATCATATGGAGTAAACCCAGTGATGTAGAGCACTACCTTGCAAATCAAAAGAAAAATCTGTCTCGAGTCAAATGACGAAAAACGTAGCAAATGGGCACTGTGTCATAAAGCTGCACGTTTCATCAAAGGGGTACTACCTAAAGTAGGAAGTTAGAAACTTCAAATCTCCAACTGCGGGTCACTTGCAAAGACTAACACCATGCAATTCAAGGAACGTTTGCTTCCTTGTTGTTCAACGAGTCTGAGGGATACCTACAACATGCCTCAACAATGATATCCCAAGTGTCAGGTACAACAAGCATCATTCCGCATGTAAAGTAAAGATGTAATGCACCATCTAGAAAATCAAAAAGGGGAGTCACTTAAGGCCCCGTGACAAGGGAGCAAATAGTGTACTCAACAAGATCGCCAAAGCCAGATTTACTCGGCCTGATCGCGACAAATGACGCCTGACGAGCGCTTGTTCCATTGGAAATCAACAATACTTCAGGACCCTCAACAACACTAGTCCAGGTGCCAAATATACTCAAATATGGAGATAAAAAGCACTGCCTTGAAAAGTGGAAGGAAGGGATCGCGAAGGGTCAAACAATGAGCAATTGCCGTAGTAAACGAACTAAAGGGTTGTACATTTCACTTAAAAGGCATCTCTCCGAGAAAGGGTTCCATGGCCAGCATACTACATTAGCAAAAAGCTTACCGAGGAAAAGCTGAACTATCCTAAGTTGGGAAAGTTAGCAAATTGTCCGCTCATCGCCTCAGAGAAATTAAGGCCATACTTCCAAGCCCACTCTATCAAAGTTCTTCCGATCAGACGCTAAAGCAAGTTCTTTTCCGCCCATAAGCCTCGAGAAGATTATTAAAGTAGAATATTGAGCTTAGCCAATATGACATCACTTACCATCCTCGAAGAGCTCTAAATGGGTAGGATTTAGCCGATTTCATCGCTAAGTTCATGGATAAAGGGGAAAGGAAGGAGGAGCCAGTTGAAGCAATCGTCATCTAAATTAAAGTTAATGCATCCATAACCTAGCAAAGCCTGGTGACCATTAAAGCGCATCCCGATTGGGATAGCTCAAGCGCCTAATGCTCAACACTCAAAACATCATTTGCGACAAATACGAGAGTGTGAGGCATAGCCTGGTGAATAAGGAAAACCAGGAGCTGAACGGTCAAATGATGTAGCGTTCAGATTACAAACAAAGTTGTAAGTTTCACTAAAGGGGCACCTTCTTAATTGCAAGGTCTCTGGCCCTAGTTCTAAAAAATCATGGTAAAGCCCGATAAATGAATTAACGTCGGCCCTGTGAAACAATGCAACCCTAAACCAGAGATCTCCCCGAGGGGCACCCAGTTGGTCGTCGGCGCCATTAATACATGGCCCGATTGCAACAGACCTGGGTCTTCTAAACCAAAGACCTCCCCGAGGGGCACCTTGTTGGTCGCCGGTGCCATTAATACATGGCCCAATTGCAACAAACCCGGGTCTTCTAAACCAAAGACCTCCCCGAGGGGCACCCAGTTGGTCGTCGGTGCCATTAATACATGGCCCGATTGCGACAAACCCGGGTCTTCTAAACAAAAGACCTCCCCAAGGGGAACCTAGTTAGTTGCCGGTGCCATTAATACATGGCAAACTCAGGTCTTCTAAACCAAAGACCTCCCCGAGGGCACCCAGTTGGTCACCGGTGCCATTAATACATGGCCCGATTGCGACAAACCCGGGTCTTCTAAACCAAAGACCTCCCCGAGGGGCACCCAGTTGGTCGTCGGTGCCATTAATATATGGCCTGATTACGACAAACCTGGGTCTTCTAAATCAAATACCTCCCTGAGGGGCACCTAGTTGGTCACAGGTGCCATTAATACATGGCCCGATTGCGACAAACCCGGGTCTTCTAAACCAAAGACCTCCCCGAGAGGCACCCAGTTGGTCGCTGGTGCCATTAATGCATGGCCCGATTGCGACAAATCCGGGTCTTCTAAACCAAAGACGTCCCCGAGGGGCACGTAGTTGGTCACCGTTGCCATTAATACATGGCTCGATTGCGACAAACATGGGTCTTCTAAACCAAAGACCTCCCCGAGGGGTACCCAGTTGGTCGCAGGTGCCATTAATACGTGGCCCAATTGTGACAAATCCAGGTCTTCTAAACCAAAGACCTCCCCGAAGGGCACCCAGTTGGTCGCCGGTGCCATTAATACATAGCCCGATTGTGACAAACCCAGGTCTTTCAAACCAAAGACCTCCCCGAGGGGAACCCGGTCAATCGTTAGTGCCATTAATACATGTTCCGATTACGACAAACCCTGTGCTTCAAAAGACCTCTTCGTGGGCATCCGATCAGATGTTGGGTCTTCCAAATCCAACTGTTGATGCTAGGTCTTCCAAGTCCAGTTACTGACGGATTCTAAAGACCCCTTAGGGGGCATCCGACCATAAGTTGGGTCTTCCAAACTCGGTTAGTGACGGACCCAAAGACCTTCTCGAAGGCGCCCTACAAATTCTACAAGTGGCTGAATTATTCAATCACAAACGAATAACGGGTTTACAAGCATCTCTTCGGAGGTACGAAAAGCAAGACCTCTCCGTGGGGATATGTTCAAATCTAATCTCCGAAGGGCCTAGATTGCTAGGCTAACGAGAAATACAATTAGATATATTAAAAATATAAGACCTCTCAAGAAGGGGCACAAAAACAAAAAATTCCTTCTCATTTAAGGTTTGAGTTTGATCAACTAAGTTAAAGATCCTTGAAAAATGTGCAAGTTAGGGAATTCCAAACATAATGGTAAAAGCAATAGACTTTGCTACTACGGCAGGAATTTTCGATGTTTAATCATAACCAAAAGATTCTAGATATGGTTGGTCACACCAAGCCTATAAAAGTCAGTGACAAACTTTGGTATGGGGGGATCACCACCGCATTAAGATGGACTATTAATGCTTGTAGTTTATACCACAAGCTCGTCATGACTTCACACGAAGGACTTGTAAAATACGAAGAAGATAAGTGCATAGACAGGAAAATATGTCATAGCTAAAAATGAAAGCTAAAGAAAAAGCAGCTTCATTTCACCAAAAGCAAGTCTTAACAAAGTTCATAGGCATAGCAGGATACAAACACCTTTTCAACGCAAAATCTCCAATGGAATTTTCTAATGCTGCATCTCCGTCAAAGGCTAGGGCATCTGATGCTTTGGGAGCACAATGGAAAGCAGAAATAATCCCTCGAGCGAGAAAGGATCGAGTTGGTGCAAGTAGTCCAAGTTTACGGAAATGTGATAAGAAACTTCTTAGTTTTATCTTGCTCATCGATGGCCTTCAAAGACTCAAGCACATAATTGGCTACTAAAGCCGGATTACCTAGATATATTGGCATGCTCAGAAGTTTAGGCTGGTAAAAGCGAAATCTTTTGCCAACGAATTAGAAGCTTCTAGTGCGACAATCTAAATCATAGAAATTCAGCAAAATTGATCGCATTCATCTCACGCAATTCATGACAACCTATGATAAAAGAACAACATGACAATACTAAGAATTGGACAATGTTCGGAAGACATATTAGGGGCTCACCACGACATCGCAAAAAAAACCCGATTTGTACTCAACAAAAAGGAAAATATAAACAGAAACACATAAGCCAAAGTGTGCAAACAACGGGAGATCCACCCTCAGTCAAAAAGACTTTACCTTCAAAGAAGGGCATCCGGAAATTGAGACAAAATCAATATGACTTAATGCGTCAATAAAAAAGCAACCTTGAAGGTTCGATTAGTTAAACATCGACTTGTCCCGAGGACAAGAAAGGGTGGGTACCTCGGTCAAGGTAGATCAAAAGTGATCTCTTGTAAGAATGAATTCCTCAGCTAAGAAAATCTAGAGTGCCCTTAGCACGAAAGCTTCCTTGACTACAAAGCTCTAATCATATATAACTCAAAGAACCTGATGGTACTCTGCCTCAAACCCGAAAATAAATGATGCTAGAAGGCCACTATGCTAATATGGCATAATCCCATAAAGCGATGGCATTTCTCTAGGAATTGAAGCTGGTATCCATCAACAGTATCAACATGAGTTATAAGAAAGGTTGAGCAATAAGCATGCGCTGGGGCAAACGGTTATAAAGCGAAAATTCAAAGTTTTATCCAGCCCGGGATGATCTATGAATCAAACACAGTTAGAAGAAACAACAATACCGCAAGGTTGCAATATACAACAAAGAGTCTCGGACTGCGAAAAAAGCTGATATGAGAAAATGCAAAAATAATGCAAGGAGCAATTCATTAATTTACAACACTCAAATTCCAAAATCCTAGTTCCAAGGCTCGAGGTCCTCAGGATGGATACTACAAAAGAATTGTATAAAATGCTAGCCTGATACAACTTATTAAGTGATGCAGAAGGCTACTCGGTTTGCCAAAAAATCCTGTGGTTATGGTCACCCAAAAGGATTGGCAGAGAACATGTCATGTTGGCTGGAGCATCGCTAAAAATTGAATAGAGCAAGCCAAATTCGAAATTCCATCAGACAAATTGTCAGCTGCACGCATTTCATAAGTATTGAATCTAATACAATGATAATTTGAAAGATAATACTTAGAATCGGCAGTCCAAAACCGAGACTGACCAATCACGAGTGTTATCGATAAACAAATTAAGTGTATTATCAGTGTGAACTGTATTTACCAAATCATAGACTCCTAAATAAAAAGCAGCTTCACACTGATAACACATTAAAACTATGAATGTTTCTCATGATTTATCTCCTTTTACTGGAATAACCCATTGTCGTCTTGAGCAATCGACAACGAATTTACCACCGAATGTGCGCAAAAGCTCTTCATTACAGGTTCTATAAAAAGTCACTTATGCCAAGGGAAACCCTACGACGAAACTGTGCCAGTGTTGCACCATCATTCATCAAAATAAGACAAAAGATACAAACGAAGCCAGCATGTATCATTGGCTTGTTCAGGAGTTATGTGCAAATCCAGCTGAGATTTCTGAGTCCAACCAAGCTACTGCAACAAAGTCAAAGGATGAACAGCCAAATGACGCCCCTCCGGTGAGTTGTCAAGAGGATAAGGGATAATGAAAATTTGATTCAATCGTAATCCAGAAGCTATTACTGTTATAACCTCAGAAACTCAGATAAAGGATTCAGTCTAAGCAGAAGTGATCTATCTTTCAGAATGACAATTAGTCTTCTATCTGGTGGCACCAAACATATAAGCTGAATCGTTAAATCAAGAGCCAGAGTAGCTCAGAGTTGACGAGTCGAGTCTCTAGAGCAACCTGGAATTTCGGTGCTTTCACTAACCTAAAGCCTCGATGTGTCCACTAAGTTAAAGCTCGCGTAGTGTGTTGACATGAGGGAGTTTAGAGCATATAAAAAGCTACGACTGAATCTTGACGCAACAAACATATATTTACCGTATTTAAAGCAACTAGAAATCAAAGCACACTGCAGATTCCGAAGTACATATTGGTATGCAAGACCATTATGTGAATTCATCTACAGCATTGAATGTCCAAAGTCGATTCCAAGCTTACTTTGGTAAATTGGCAATTCAATAAGGCTTGAGGGCATACAAGCTCAATCATGATATCTAATTTGGACTTTACAAGTTATCAAAGTATCACCCAACTACTTCAGATTGGAAGCTTGCAGCTTTGAAATACAAACTACAGGTTAATATTTTTCAGCATTCCAAACCTCAAGAAAAATCCATAGAATTGAATCAAACAAAGTTTAGCCATACAGAAAATTCAACAGCATACAAAGGCCCTAACACAGTAAAATCTTCAAATAATATGCCTGCTCAAACCAATACATGTTCGAACATACTCGAACCCAAGTCGAGTTGAGCATGCTTAAACCAACATGTGGGTCGAGGATGACTGAATGATATGGTCAAGCACGAGTAACAGTTCGAGCAAACAAGTTTGGGAATCGCCAGACTATGTTAGCAAACTTCCAGATAGTCAAGTTTACGTGATCATGTAAATACTGTTAAGTTTAACTCGAAGTTTGCACATGATAAAAGACAAAATTAGGCATCCAATGGAGTCTCCGATGTCATAACTGGCCTACAAAGCAAGCAAACACTGAGCCATAAAACTCTATCCCATAATGAAGGATAAATTCTTCCCAGATAAAGGCATGAATATCGGAAGCTTCTCCAAGAAGAAGCAGAAATAAATCACAGATAAGAATTTCCCAAACGTGAAATACCGTACACCATCATATAAGTCATTAAAATAATAACACTTGAAATCCATAGTCGACTTTAGTCGATTAGTTGATCTTTAGCATTAACGCGAATTTGAATTCGAATATCGTATTTGTGCAGATAATATTCAATGAGTTTTAAACCATTAAGTAAAACAATTCTGTACAAGCACTTTATTCAATTCAAAATAAACTTTGCTATAGGTCACTATTAATGATTAAACTAATCCATCATTAATGTGGACAATCAATAACGAAGTATAAGTCCAAAGTTGCACGAATGCTTGTTTTAATTACAAAATGGGTAGCATGGAACATATAAGTTCAAAACAAGAATTGCGATGGCAAACATTTTGCGATCTCAATGCAACGTATGTCAACAACGCAAATTCTATTCATTTCGAAGCTCGCATTTCCCGCAAGCGAAAAATACAAGCTTCGAGGGGTAAACGTTTACCCCGTTGTGAAAACGCGGTTCAAAATTGTGAAGTGTTGACAAATGATGACACACACCTATGAGCTAACAGCCTTAACGACCTACAACCTAGAGGGTTTGCGCAACTTACGGGCTAAATAAGGTCGTTAGCATATTTAATATGTTAGCTCGTTGATGGACCAGAAGTTAGGTCGCCATGATGTAATGCCATCACATCACTAGGCCATTGCCACGAGTTTAGCTCGTTCATAATAAATAGACCCTTTACATCGTTAATATGTGTTTGGATCGTTCATAATTTTGGGTAACAGAACGTTTAACACAAATAATAGACCGCAACACACATATCAAAGCGCGATACATAAAAAGAAAAGCAACATAATGGACCAAATTCAATTGTAAAGCCTCAGGTCATGGTATTATGTTGCACAAAAGCATAGAGCCACGTGGCTCACCGTATAGTCATTGAGCCACAAATATGAATTGGATCGTTCCATATGAACGAGTTAGCAAGACATCTGCATTAGTATGGAGCAGTATAGGTCATTTTTTGTATGATGAAGGACCTGGACGGTGTACAAAAAAGAGGACCACTCTCTTTAGAACGTTGCCACTTGGCAACTCAAGCCTGGGGACATTATTAGAGTAGTGTACAGCATGAGCATGGATCAACAGTTCTTTTGGATATATTATGTTTTAGGTCGTTGGATCCATGCAAGTTTTAACCCGTGTCCACATCAACGTCAAAGCACTTGGATTGCTCCCCTATTTTGGCTTGACAAGCAAACTGTTGGGTCATCAAAGGCGCGAGCTTTAGCTTGTTATGGAGGCATTGGACCTAATTTATCTATGACATTGAAAGCATGCTTGAGTTTAGGCCGCTATTGCATGGAATGCTATAGACACGTCAGCGTCAGGATGGTTGGATTATGTTAGCAGCTTCTGGGTCGTTGGGACATGTTTCACTTACCAGATCTCTACAGGCAAATCGATTTCCATATCCAGGTTGCTGCTACCAATAAAAAATAGTGCGGTCCAACAATGTTGTGTAATGATGCTCAAATGCCACGTGGCATGTCAATCAAGTTGGCAAGGTGATAAAGACTCGAGACATTAGTGTGATATATAAGTTAGATCGCTCCCATATTTTAAGGTCGTTCCATGCATGTACAAGTTTAGGTCGTTGACCATCAGGTCGTGGCAAGTCTTTAAAACCGCTAGACATAATTTAGTCCGCATACTTTAGGTCATTCAAGACCATAGTTGCTAACCATATGCCAACCTAGCGCCAACTATACACACATATTTACAACCGCGCCACTCTACACCAACTCCAACTATAAATACCCCACTTCACAATCATTTAGAGGGGGGGATCCAATTCCATTACTACGACGAAGTGCCGCCAAATTTGGAGCTCTCCTACAACTTCATTAATGGCTTCCATGAATCAGACAATCTCTCTCCAACATGAAAGGGATCAAATCAATTCAAATCATCATGAGAATTCTCCCCAATTCAACCAAGTCATCCTCTCCAATATCCATTAGAGATCACCTCACGCTCTCATCATCCTTCTCCATCAACAAACAGATCGAATCTCCTCCTTCCACCATTAGAGATCATTAAAGCTTCATTCTACTTCTCTTCTAGCATCATCAATCCTTCTCTAAGCTCTGATTCATATCTCTATCACCATGGGTTCATCACCGATGCTCTAAGCGCTCAAAACGTGGAAAACATACTTTCATGTTCGTCGCATTCATAGAGATCCAGCCATTTCCATAATGGATTAGAGAGAGTCTAGCCATTAAAGAGAGGAAAATTATTACACAAAGAGAGAATAAGCTAAGTAAAAGAGAGATGTTTCTTGTAATATCTATATGATAATGAAATGGCTTCAAAAGTGAATGTAGATCAATTCTAGATCGAACCACTATAAAAATGACTTGTCTTCATTTTATGCTCTTTAATTTGTGATCACATGGTTCCATAATTTAAACTAACCAATTGGTGAAGTGCTCATAAAGCACCTTTGGTGTTGAAACCAAATTTCGGTTTTAACACAAGGTGGGGTCGTGTTGGCTAGCGTTGGCGGCATGGGAGCGTGGCGTCCGTCGTCGTGGCGGCAACTGATCGTGCTTCGGCGAAGTGTGGTGGCTCACGATGGAGAAATAAGGTGGAAGCACGGGCTATGGGAATTTCTTTTTGCTTGGGAACGAAACGAGATAGAGGGAGGATTAGGAAATCTTAATGATGTAATTAATTTAATCAATTATATTTTTATTATCTCGAATTGTAAGTAAATGTATTAAAAACCGTATCTTTTTCATATGAGATCAGAATTTGACGATTTTAGTTGCGTTGTGATCATGACGACAAGCACTACAACATGGAACTGACCAAAATGGAAACAGAGCAAGTACAATTTTTAGCTAAATTAAATGTTCGTTTAATTTAGTTTAAAAATAAATCTTCAACTAAAGACTGACGCAGTGGACACCAAATGTGAGAACTCCATCACTCAAATATTTTGTACAGTTATTTATTTTCATAACCGAATATGTATTGAATGCCTGTGATTGGAATATTTGTTTGGTGATTGATGGTTGTTTACAGTTTTAATGCCATTATTATTAAGCTACAGATAAATTCACATGGATTGTGATGTAAACGCCACATGGGTATTGGAACGATAACTTTATACATCGCCCAATTATTTGTTAGTGATTGAAAACCCCATACGAGTCCGGGGATGATAATTAATTTACACATCACCCTTGTGTATAGTCGTATGTCAACCGATTGATTGACAGAATGTAATAAGCGTTATTTAATTATTTAATGCTTATACAGTTGTAAATTGCACTCTAGATGTGAATTGAATGTTTAATAGTCATTTATCATTATTTTTGAATATATTCAATGTATGGAATCTATATAAATAAAATTATATAGTAATTGATTGAGTCTGATTCCAATTCAGAAATAACGAATATTTTAAAATAATATTCAGTGAAGAATCAAAATATGATTTTGATGACCGATTTTGGATGGACACGAAAATATTGCAACATATGAAGCCCAGTTAAGTAAATGTACGCCATTTTAACTCGAATGGATTTTTCTATCGATTTTTATTCATTTTATAATTAATAACGAAAAGATTTGATTTCAAAATCTGATATGTTGAAAATAATATTATTTTTGGTATTATAATAATATAGATTGTTCAATTTTGATTTAAAATTGAAAAAGAAAGTTGCAGTCGTTTTAAAATGAATTTATAAAAAATTTATAAAATTATTTTTAAACAGAAATCGACAAAATATATTATATATATTTAAATGGCTTGAATAGAACGTGTCGCGCTGCGACCGTTCGCGAATTTCAACCATAGACTTCAAATTGACATAACGGAAGATCAGACCGTCGGATTCTACTAAAACCAGAGTCGTTGGTTTCGTATCGAAAAGATCTTTCGAATGATAATAACAAATTTAAAATCTAATGGATAGATTTTAAGATATTTCCAAATTATTTTTTGGAAAAGGTCGCTATGGATGAAGTTCGGTGGCCTATATTGGAAACCGACTGTAAGGGTCTTAATAAAATTATTAAAAATATGAATAAATTATGCAAAACATAATAAATGATTTGAAATGATTATTTGAAATAATTTTGGATGAAATATTCCAAGTTTGTAAAGATAAAAATATTTTTTTATCTGAATAAGTTGTTTATCAACTTGTGTAAAGAACTGAAAGAAATTATATGGTTTTAATACAACCAGAATTTCCAATTTATGAATTGGAAAGGATTTGAATGGAAATAATCTTCGGAATATTTTGATATTAGATTATATGATTATATGGATATTGTTGAGGAATTGGGAAGATATTGATATCGTTATTCTCAATACGATATCCATTGGTTTTAGAATTTGATATTGAATATAAGCCAATATGATTTCTATTCAGAGCCTCGTATTTAATATCAAATTGGATTTTGGGTTTGTCGTGAATAGTGTCTTCAAAAAAACTGTTATTAAACCTAGTCGAAAAAAATCTTTTAATTAGGATTTAGAAAAGTTTACTAATTAATTAATTTAATTGGAATTGAATTGGATTTTGGGTTTATCGTGAGTGATGTTTTAAACAACATTAGTTCTTTAACCCAATTAACAGTGAAGATATGATTAGGAATTTATAAATCTTTTTATTGAGATTTAATGGAAATTTTGCAAATTAAAGTTTTCCGATTTAATTAATTAAATTCGAATTGAATGGAATTTGATTTGGTAATAATCGAGTTGAGCTTCTGTGAAGGAAGACCGTTACTATATATGGAATTTAAAAGGCTTTATCATTACTCCATTTATATTATTAGTCTAATACAGAAATTTATATCAATTATATATTGATCTGTTTTCTACAAAGATTCCATATTTAATGGGAGTTAATTTAGGTTTATTGTGAACTGTGTTTTAATAGCATTGGTTCTTTAACCCAGTTAAAGACAAGATTAATTTCTTAAAGTTGAATAATCATAAAGTAATGATTTTTTAGATTAAAGCCAAGTTAGAGTTTTAATGAATCTTTAATTAGACTGGAATGAGAATGAGGTAATTAAATTTACCGAATTCAAGAAATGATCGAGAATGGAGTACCACCAATTTCACTCCATGCGATAATTAAATCTTTAATTAGATTTGAAATGTGAACTGGTAATTAAATTTACGGATAACACAATGGGTGTTAGATATGGAGTATGTAACACCCCGTAATTTCAACAACATTAAATAATAAGTAATTTAATAATCAGATATAAGGAAAATAGACTACGCCACTGCGTCCATCTCAAAATTCGGGTCAAGGTAGACATTGGTTTGCGTAAAATGGATACCGTATGAAGAAGTTATGAAGGTTTGAAGTTTGTATACGCGCGAGATGATTATATATATGTATATGTATATATATAGGGACCAGGAATTCAAAACTTCAGCTTAAATTTCGAAAATGCCGTAGGCAGTAAATTCCCGCCCTAGGGGTGTCGACCCCATAAGGGGGATCGACCCGATAAAGGGAGGGTCGACCCCCCTAAGGCCGAGGTGGCAGTCGATTTCTGGGGTGTTGGCAGCTATAAATAAAGGTCCATTTCTCTTGTTTTCTTCACTGAAAATCAATGGAAGCTAAATGCTGCCGGTGCCTGAATTGAATCCTTTTCTTCAACAACAATCAACTAAGAGCTAATCAGTTAGAGATTCACATATAGATCTAAGATTCGACACCAACAATTTCTCTTTTATCTTCTAAAATACAAACACTGTGAGTTTAGTTACTTTTAGATTTAAATGATTAAAAGTAAAACGAGACATGACTGTGATTTGGATCTATTATAAATTGAGAATCTATGATATTCTTATATCTTAAACTTTATCATACTAGATCTACCTTTATAGATCTAATTCACTTGTGTTTAATTTGTCATGTCACATTTGTGCATCTTGACCTTTATCTATGTCCGTGGTTAATTTGGATCTGTCATTATTTGGACAGTTAAATCCCTGTTTAGATCTAATTCTCCATCTAGATCATTTTGTACCTATCATGTTGTGGTTAACTTAGATCAGTCATTAATTTGACATATGAATCATTATTTAGATCTATTCATGCCTACTATGACATCCTTAGTATGTTAGATCTAGTTTTATTATCACATGTTCACTAGCTCTATTTTTATATGTCCACCTTATCACTATGCCAATTACATGTCTATGTCCGTATATATTCATGCCAGTTTTGTTAGAATAATCACTATTGTCATCTTCCCATCACCTTTCCCTTTTATTGTTTATGGCCAGGCTACTTTTTAGCCTATGCATACCCCCAAATATATGCGAATGCGATAGCTAGGGAACGAAGGAAAACACTGAAATTGGCATAACTTGAATAATGTTTATGAACATGAATTTGGGCATATAATCCCTTATGAATATAATTGGGTAAATGGGCATGAACACCTATAAAGACATAGGTATAATTAATTGGTTAATAATTAAAATGCCTAGGATTATAGTAATTAGAAACTGTAACTGCACTTATGACACGAGGTTAGATTGCATTTGTGGTAGAAGTATGCCCGGACTCGGCCGACATATCCAACAACCGTAAATGTTGAATCTAATGTGAGAGGTCTAAGTGCACAAATACGAGACGGGCTAAGACACGAGGTTAGGCCCAACTAGTGGAAAAGTCTTCCCGGACCCGATTAGCCTATCCAACCTCCACGAGTTGTAGGCCTAATGTGGGAGGTCTAGCCCATTATAACCATAAATGGACATGGTAACGAATGGGAATACTTAACCTAGTTGAATCCATAGGGACTGTGTGAACATGAACATGAATAGGGGTTAAGTAAACTTGGTTGAACAATTGAAGGGTTAAGTTAAGTATATCTGAGATGGGTGGGTAATATTTAAATATAGGCCCACGAAACTTAACCAACTGGGGGTTATGTATTAAAGAAACCTATATGTAAGCATAACCGGTAGAAAGATTGGGGTTATATAATTAAAGACACCTTTGAGGGTAAATATAACCTGTGGAAAACCTAATGGGGGATACAAGACAAAGGGAAGAGCTTGTGTCATATTGTGTGGGACCCGTTTCAGTTAGTAACCCGGAGTAGGTATCAAATAAAGTATCTGAATTAGGACAGAGAAGGGAACACTTACTGAACTGATTGTAAGAGATCCAAACGTGAAGGACGGTGTGGGCGGCGCAAACCGACCGGGTCATGTGCATGCATGGCCAGGCATAGGGAGATAAGATGACCGTAACACCTGTAGATATAGGGCTATGCATATTAGCGAAGGTTTAGGACGTGATACATCCTATGGTAAGGGCGACACTGAATATCTACGCGGATTAGGGAGCCAATCAATTAGGGTAGTAGTTAGGGTACATTTGGATGTATGCCTAAGTCTACCACCTTAAAGTGGAAGGGATCATCTCATTCTGGATATACTAGTAATAGAGCAGAGTAATCATTAGAGAAGCGTATACACTCTATCATGTTACCTTGTCATGCTTACCTTTTGTGATGTCATCTTTCTTATCCACCTTATATGTCTGTCGTGCTACTTTTATTTATTTACTTACTAAAATTAAATGGACTCGCCTGACTTTATGTCTAACCTTTTTTGTTTCCCCTTCTTTCTTCCGTTCCCCCTCCCCCCCCCCCCCCCCCCCCAACCCCAGGTTCTTAGGGCGGGAACACTCAGGCTTGACCGTGATTCTGCTTTTATCTTGCTAGGAGATTCTCTTAAAGTAGTGCTCTATTGTGGCTTTATCTCCTTTTTTGGGGGAATTATGCTTTTTATGTATTTTCTGTACTCTGATGTTACAAGACAGAAGTTTTACATTATTGTAATGGGTTTTATGTAGTTTCAGACTTATGGTATTTTTGGACCACGATGTTATGACTTATGTTAGAAATAAAATTTAAACTCCTTTGTTGCTTTTATATGTATCTTGTAATAATTCTGTATCTGTTTACCTATAATGCTTCACGAAACTTAATGCATTCCCTTAGTGAGTGACATTAATGGACTTGGGGTGTCACACTTGGTATCAGAGCTGAAGGTTACCATGTTAGATAAAAGTTTTTGAAAATTATTTTCAAAAAGGTTTTAAGAGAAAGCATTTTAAAAAAGAAAAGTCTGTTTTGGAAAACATTCCCTAAAAATCCATAAGTAATATCTTTTGATCCCTTGTCTGAATCTCTTTCCTTTTCTTTTTCAGCATGTCTGGGGAACCTAATATTATAGAGGGCATTACGATACCAGGCTGGTTCTGTAGGTATCTGGAGGCCACGGCGCCTGCCGAAGGCCAAGGAAACGTTCCTCCCCCAACTTCATCCGTTGTTCCTCCTCCTCCGCGTGCAGAAAACTTTTCCAAGATCTACAAAGATTTCCGTGCTATGGGAGGAAAGTCATTCCATGGAACCGAGACATTCGTAGAGGCAAGGAATTGGTTCATGGAGACCGAGGACTTGTTTGTAATCTTTGAAGTGGAAGAATGAAGGAAGATTCAGTTGGCTGCCTGGCTGCTGAAAGATGAAGCATCGTTTTGGTGGGAAGTAACCCAAATAGGTCGTCCAGTGGAAACTTGGGATGATTTTAGACAAAGGTTTGAAATGAAGTTTCTTTCCCAAGCTGAGAAAAGCATGCAAATGGAGAGGTTCTTGGCACTCAAACAAGGAAACTTGACTGTTAAAGAGTATGTGAACAAATTTAACCAGCAAGCAAGATTTGGACTGGAACTGGTGGATACTCCGTATAAGAAGGCTTTGCGGTTTGTTAAAGGGCTAAATGAACCCCTTCATAGGTTAGCCATGTCCCATATTCCAATGGGAGCTACCTTTGAATGGCTTGTTGATATGGCCTTGATGCATAAAGAGGACAAGGGAGAAAGGAAGGAGGATAAAGCTGAGGAAACAACGCAAAACAAGAAGATATGGCCCTAGAAAAGACAACAAAAACAACAATAGAAGAAGGGTGGGAAGAATGACAAGGCTAAGGATAAGAGAAAGTGTCACAGTTGTGGATGTGAGGGTCACTTGGTGAAGGACTGCAAAAGAAGGAATAATTCTTGCTTCAATTGCGGAGAGGTCGGACACTTTGCTAGGGAGTGCCCGAAGAAACAGGGACAAGGTCAAAGGACAAGAACTTCTGGAAAGAAGGTGCATCCTCTCGCGATAAGTGCTCCTGATAGAGGTAGAAAAATTTCTGTGGAAGGTTTAATTTCTCTTTCAAATCATCCTATTAGAACATATTTTGATTCTGGCGCTTCATATTCATTTATATCTAATTCTATGGTTGAATCTTTGCACTTGAATACTACTATGGTAGTGGATCCCGTTGTTATCTCAAACCCCATTGGTGGTTCGGCTCATTTGTCTATGATTTGTCAGGGTTTGAGGATATCTATCTTAGGCGTCGAGTTTGAGTGTAACGCATATGTGCTCGGGTTTATGGGCTATGGGTTGATTCTAGGGATGGATTGGCTATCCATGTATGGTGCCATTCTAGATTGCGAGAGGAGGGTCGTTAGGCTTCTGTCTTATCATGGGAAGACCCTTGAGATTTCTTATGACCCGCAAGGGTCGATTATGCTTAATTTGCTAGAGTCTCTTGATGCATTTATCGATGATCTGCAATCTTTTCCAATAGTCCGAGATTATTCTGATGTTTTTTATGAGGTACGGGGTTTACCTCTAAGGCGCGAGATCGATTTTTGTATATATTTGGTGGACAATGCAAAGCCAGTTGCATTACCAGTGCACCATATGGATCCGAGGGAAAGGAGGGAGCAGAGTAAGCAAGTAAGGGAGCTACTTGAGAAAGGATTTATCAAACGAAGCATATTTGAATGGGGTGCTCCGGTTGTATTCGCAACTAAGGCGGATGGTTCGCTTCGTTTGTGTGTAGACTATAGGGAGTTGAACAAACTCACAAAGAAGAATAGACACCCACTTCTGAGGGTAAACGACTTGTTTGACCACCTTGTTGGTGCCTTGGTATTCTCTTAGTTGGACTTCGCCACGGGGTTTCATCAGTTGAGGGTGGATAAGGACAGTATAGACAAGACTGCTTTTAGATTTTCGGATGGTTACTTTGAATGGCTAGTTATGCCTTTTGGTTTGACAAATACACCCGCTTATTTTGTTGATCTGATGAGTAGGGTGTTTCGGGATTTCTAAATAAATTTGTCGTGGTCTTTTTGTTGATGATATCTTGATCTTTTCCAAAAAGCATGCCTAACATTTGAGGGAAGTTTTGAAAACTCTCCGTGCACATCAGCTTAAAGCAAAGTTCTTCAAATGCCATTTTTGGAGAAAAGAGGTGAGATTCTTAGGGCATGTGGTCTCCAAAGAAGGGATAAATGTAGATCCTGCAAAGGTAGTTGCAGTGCAAGATTGGCAAATTCTGAGAAATGCAACAGAGGTGAGAAGCTTTCTTGGATTGCTAGGCTATTATAGGAAGTTCATTAAGGACTTCGTAAAGATATCCGCCCCTCTCACCAGGTTGACAAAGAAGAACTTAGCATTTTTATAGGATATAGATTGTGATGTTGCTTTCCAACGTTTGAAGAGGACTCTGACAACAGCCCCGGTCTTGACCTTGCCTGATGGGAGCAAAGTATTTACGGTTTACACTGATGCATGTGGTTTTGGGATTGGTGCAGTTCTGATGCAAGAAGGAAAGGTAGTGTGTTATGGGGGTAGACAGTTGAGAGTTCATGAGAATAACTTCCCCACCCATGATTTAGAGCTAGCTGCCATAGTATCTGCGCTTAAGACGTGGCGTCATTATTTACTTGGAGAGAATTTTGAATTATACACCAATCATAAATCTCTCAAGTACCTGTTCTCGCAAAAGGATCTTAATTTAAGGCAACAAAGGTGGATGGAGTTCCTAGTTTCTTATGATTTTGAAATCGCTTATACCCCTGGAAAGGGTAATGTGGTGGCCGACACACTTAGCAGGCAAAGGATGGCCTAAAGTCCTCTGTTTGTGGAAAGGAAGAGCTTGGAGTTCATATCAACTTTTGACTTTAGACCCTCCATCGTGATTTTGCCTGATTTATTTGCATTGCTAGAAATACGACCAACTCTTATGGATCGGATTGGAGCTTCGCAGCGAAATGATCCACAGATTTTAGACATCATGGATAAGCTTAGAAAAAGGGAGACTTCTAGTCACCTCAGTAGATATTCCATAGATGAAAAAGGGTGGTTGCGACGAGATGGAAGGCTTTGTGTTCCTCAAACTGGAAGCTTGATAAAGACAGTCTTAGATGAAGCCCACCATTCTAAAATGACTGTTCATCCAGGTGGTGATAAGATGTAAAGATACACGAAGAGGATTTTGTTTTAGGTTGGGATGTAGAAAGATGTGCCAAAGTTTGTTTCTCAATGTTTGGTTTGTCAGCAAGTCAAAGTTGAGCGAAAGAAGCCCGGTAGTCTACTTCATCCTTTGGAGGTTCCACAGTGGAAGTGGGAGTGCATCTCCATGGATTTCATAAATGATTTGCCTAGATCAAAGAAAGGCAACACAAGTATCTGGGTTGTGGTGGATAGACTTACTAAGAGCACTCATTTCATTCTAGTTAAGAGTAAGAGGACGGCATCGTGGTTGGCAGCAATTTATGTTCGTGAGATAGTCCGTCTTCATGGAGTACCTTCCAGCATCATAAGCGATCGTGACCCCATCTTCACCAGTGAAGTTTGAAGGAGCTTGCAAGAAGCATTAGGTACACAATTGTGTTTGAGCACCGATTATCATGCTCAGACCGATGGGCAGACGGAGAGGGTGAACAGAATTCTTGAGGATCTTTTAAGGTTGTGTATCCTAAACTTCGGAGGGACTTGGGAAGAGCATCTTCCTTTAGTAGAGTTTGCCTACAACAACATTTAGCAAGCTAGCATTGGTATGGCACCCTTCGAAGCATTGTACGGACGACCATGTAGATCACCAGCTTGTTGGTGGGAATCTATAGAAAGTTTATTACTTGGAGTCTTGGACCAGATACGGTTAGAGAAACATCCAAGAAGATTGACCTTATTCGACGACGAATGAAGATAGCTCAAGATAGGCAGAAAACCTATGCGGACAAGAGAAGGACTGACATCAAATTTGTAGTGGGAGACTTATTTTTTATTAAAGTACCACCTCTGAGGAATGTGGTTTGCTTCGGATCTATAGGGAAGTTGGCACCCAGATTTGTGGGACCATTTCCCATAACCGAAGGATCAGCCAAATGGCCTATAGAGTAAAGCTACCAGAAAATCTACCCGGCATTCATGGTGTTTTCCATGTTTCTGATCTGTGGAAGTGCTTGCATGACACCGCGGAAGTTGTTGAACCAAGTATATTAGAGGAAGTAGAAGTGGAGCGGGAGGCGACAGTCAGACGAGTCCCTACCCGTATTCTTGGATCAGAAGTTAAGAAGCTACACAATAAAGAAATCAAGCTAATAAAGGTTAAATGGGTAGATAACCCAGAGGATGCAACTTGGGAGACCGAAGACAAGATTCATGCTTTGTACCCTTTCTTTTTCGAGGGTATGTCTTAACGCCTTTTCCAAAGTTTTATCTATGCTTGTTTCTATCATTTGAGTATGTCCTATCAATAGTATTTTCAACCTTTAGATAGGAATCCTATGGATGTAAACATGTGTTTGAGATATGTTATATTTGATGGATGCAAGTGGATGCAAGTGTTTGCTTATGGATGCATACACACACACATTAGGCACTTGATCGGCTCAATCACCTTCGTACTACATACGGAGGTGTGTGCATTTTTATTTTCTTTTAGTGGTTGAAAATGGATGTATTAACATATGGATGTTGCATTTGGACGAATGAGTGTACGCATATATGATTGATGGATGCATTTTTCTTTTGTTTTAGTGGGTGAAAATGGATGTATTAGCATATGT
This sequence comes from Allium sativum, assembly GCA_030737875.1. Classification (NCBI taxonomy): domain Eukaryota; kingdom Viridiplantae; phylum Streptophyta; class Magnoliopsida; order Asparagales; family Amaryllidaceae; genus Allium; species Allium sativum. The sequence goes on from CM060913.1 coordinate 827,248,175, forward strand.
GTGACAACCCGGATTTTCGAACAATTTATATTAAATATTTAATATGGTTTTAAATATTGATTTGATAATATAATTGGACTTTATATAGAATTTAACGTTTTAATAATCATTTATAATTTAATATTGGATATATTAAATTATCGTAATACGAAAATGAATTGAATTGAATTCATAATCTAAAACTGAATTGAAAAAGTTCAGATGATCAATACAAACTTCTGTTTGAATTAGAATTATAATATCAATTTATTATCGAAGAATTAATTGTTTTGAATTTAATTTATATCGATTTAAATTAATATCTTCTCCATGTGATCGAATGAGGCTTCAAATTTTGTTCTAGTGTGTCCAGAATAGGGGTATAACCCTATAAACGCAGTTGTTACGTTCAAATAGGCGTTCGATATCGTAAAAATATATTATTATAAAATTTAATGGACATGCTCGAACTCAAATCACGATAGAAATCAAATCAAATTAATTTCTCTCGTACTTAACCTACCCTAGTTGAAAATACTTCGAGCTTAAGTTTTCGTTCTTCCCTACGTTATAAAAGAGCGAGTATGCCTATGTTGATTTCCTTTTCTTCATTCATTCGAAAAGAAGGGCAATTCCTAACCCAAATCATTCAACCGATTTCTTTCTTGAAATCGTTTACAAACCATTCAAATGCTTAAAAAATCGGAACCCATTTCAGATGTCCTCCTTTCATTCCTTTTTGCACTTACCAGAAAATCAATTCCATCGAGATAAAGAAAAACAAATCGAATAGAAAATGGGGAGATCCTAATTCGAGCGCTTATATATATATATAAAGCTCCTAACTTATTTTCTTCAATCCATTCAATTTCAAATTTCTCGGAGGGGTTAGCTTTGTCCCGAGTTAGGATGGTATCTCGCTCAGTCTAAAATCATCAAAATCGCGAGCTTCAAGTCCCATTAAAAATCCAAAATCAGGAATCGAAAGCTCCTAGTGCGAAACGTTCTAGGGTGTTTTTGGAACTCGAGCTTCGTAAGCGTTGGGGACCATAGATGATTCGAAGGGATGTAGGAGACTAAGAGTTTTTGGATGTTGAAACCGTGAAGTTTGGGGTTAACGCAATTCGCGATTTTTGTGGTAAGACCGGAGAGGAAGTGATGGTGACTGTTGCGAGTTGTTTGTGAAGATCGAACTAGGTATTTGGGGTTCAAACAATGGAGTGCGACAGCGGGATGAAGCTCGAAATCTTGAGGGATGAAATGGAGTGAACGGTGCGATTATTTGAGGCGCAAAAGTGTTCTTCCAGGGTATGGGGAGGAGCAACAATATCCGATGAAGGCTAGGAAGGAAATGAAAATTTATGTAAGTAATTCACCATTGCTTGGTTGCGATTTTTATATTTTTTTCCAGTAATAATAAAGGCCGATTTATTGATGGTAGTGAACTCATGGGGACACTAAGAGTGTCAAGGTAGGTTGCCAAACTGGTTTAAGCGGAAATGGCAGCACCTCGGCAAGGTTTTGTGGAAGCAACCGAGGTCAAACAGACTGCAAGTTTTGCATATTTAGCTGTGGAATGAGAGGATTAAAATGCGGTTTTAAGTTGAGGTTAATTAGGTTAACTAAATTAAAATGTGGTAACTCGAAAATTTAATTTTTATTTTAATTTAAATAAAACTCGTAATAATTATACCCTCGTCGTACAATAACAGATTTCAACAAAATAAAGTGTTTCGAAATCATTGACCAACTATGTAATCTAATTGGATAAAAAACCAGGTGAGTAAATCTCACTCAATTTATTATTTAGAATTATTTTTAGTTGTTGAAAATAATTGATGATTGTTTGGTTGCATTAAATTATTACGGCGGCTATTATTAAATATATATTAGTTATTTAGGATTGGTGTTTGTGGTTATTATATATATTGGTGGTGGGATTCCCGTAGTACCATTAGCGGATGCCCGCAATATCATTAGCGGATGACCCTATACGCCCCAGGCTATGATAATGGATGACCTTCTATACCGCGATAACCTGCCTCGAAGCAGGATGGGTATTATTTATGTTGACTAATGTGGATGCATAAAAACAGGTTGGAGGGATCCAACTGGGTTCCACAAAAATATTATTAATTGTTTGTTTTCATATATATAATCATATATGATGTGTTAGGAAATCTATGGTTGATAACTGGGGTTTTTTGATTGATTGAATATCACTAGGCCTAAAATGTTGACATATAAAAATATCGTAAAAAGGATATATGAGATTTAAAAGGGGAAATCTATTTTTAAAAATAGAATTTGAATTTTTAACGAGCTATCTAAATATTAACTTGTTTTGAATAAATAAAACAAGTATTGAATTTATAAACGATGTTTATAAATTAAAATATACAGGAAATTGAAGTATTGAATTTGTAAACAATGTTTATAAATTAGATAATAAAAAAAATTGAGGTAAATTTATAAACGGTATTTAAAAATTAAATGGAATGATTTTCATTTGATAATCAGGAAACTAAAATGAATTTATAAACAATGTTTATAAATAAAGTGGAATAAATATCATTTTATAATTTGAATATTTAAATTCAAAATGTGAATTTAAAAATAGAAACGGGGAATCATTTTAAAGAGGTAAACGATGAAATTTATTCTGATGTTCAGAATATAAATTGAACTAAAATAAATCCGTAAGGATTTATGATTTGAATTCGATTAGTTCGAATTTATTTAAATAAAATATGTCTAGAAATATATATTAGGATTTTATTAAATAGAAGTTAAATTTAAATATGAAAATAGATTCTATGTTATATATGAATAAGTTAAATAAATATAGTATTCCAAAATAGGATTTTGCTTTTAAATAGATTTCGAAATGGAACTTGTTGGAATTTATAAAACAAGTAAATTTATAAACAATGTTTACTAATATAGTGAATTAATTATCTGGGGTTATTCAATAATTTAAAATTCAAGTATGAATTTAAAAATATAATTTGAAATCATTTCGAAAAAGAAAGACAGTTTTATTTTAGGATTCAGAATATAAAATGAATTGGGTTTCAGGTAGATTTGAAGTGGAACATGTTTTAATATATGAAACAAGGAAGTTGAATTTATAAACGGTGTTATAAATTTAGTGAAATAAACTATCATTTTATAATTTAGGAATTTAAATTCAAATATGAATTTAACAGTGAATTGGAAATCGTTTGGAAAAAAGGAACGACGGGTTTATTTCTGGAATTCAGAATATAAAATGAGATGAGATAAATAAGAAGGAATATAATTTGAAATTCGATTTTATCGAATTTTATAAATAATTTATTTATAAAGGAATTAGAATTTAATATAGAAGATTGAATTATAAATAAATTTATAACTGAGATATGAAATAATTGGCAATCTGGAATGATCAGAATTATTAAGTTGAATTGGAATAATTGGTTTAATATACATATTAATATATATTAGAATGAAGTTAGAATTTATATATAAACAATGTTTAAAATGTTTACATATTAAATACAATTAAAACTAACTCGCCACAACGCGGTAGTTCGTAAATTTTCGAACTTCAATTGAGTATGTAGAACTCAATTTAAGTCGGAATTCTTTAAAACTAGAGCCGTCGGGACCGGTTGAATAATAGTTTTCTAATGGAAGAGAAAAACCTGGATTTCATCTTATAGATTTTGAGTTATGTCAAAATCAAATATTCAGAAAAGAAGCGCCATAACGATTATAAAACCATAACGGTTTATTAATTAAAATCGAAGTATTTTAAGTTAGTAAAATATGGATTTTTATTTTGAAAAATTAAGATTTGAGTTGTAAAATAAATAGGAACTCAAGTTGTGTAAATGAAATGACTTTTGAAACAAAAATCATATTTTTAATTGTGGAATAGAATTAACTAATTTAAAAAATAACTAGTTAATCGAGTTTTGAATCAAAATTGGGCGTTGGATACGTGAATGGGGTTTGTAAATTTATATACAAAATCGAATATGGAACTTGAATAAAAAAATGGAATTCGATTTTTTATAAGCATGTCAAAATTGTATATGAAGGTGATATGTTCAATTTAAAAGTGGAATAGATAAAAGAGCTAATTAAAGAATAAATTAGCAAATTGAGTTAAAATGACCAGACTAAGTTGGAATAAATTGAGAATGAATGTAAATGGGTTAGACAGGTATGAATGAAGTGTATGAAGATTATAATTTAAGTTCCCGACAAAAAGGTACATGTTTAAAATTCCATATGAGATTTTTTTGCGCCGAATCGACAAGCCGCTTAGCTTTTTTATTTTCTTTTTGAATAGAAAGGGCCCAGAGAGGCGTTTTGTAGTTGTACCGAGTGACCCATACAAACGAGGTTATGGCGAGAATTTCCGGAAATTTAAGGAGTTGGAATATTTTTAAGAAAATTAGATAACTAGAAAATCAGTATATCAATATATATTGAATTTGATAAGGAAATGAATTTAAAATAGAATATTATGAACAAAAAGGAAATCGATAATCTGGTAATAAAAAGGGAAACATATATACGTTCTAAAATGAATAATTGGTTTTGATGGTGTTGATTATTTGAGGCGAGCGGTCTTGTTTGTTTTGAAGATTAATATTGTTTTCAGTCAAGGTCTGGGAGGAAGTTATACCCAACTTGATTGATTACATTACTAACTGACAAATAGCATTATTCAGTCTCGAAGAGAGATGTTTGAAGAGTTTAGATGAATACAATATTTTGGGTTGTTGTAACAATTTTTTACACAACATTTATTTTAACCCAGATTAGTGGGATTTTGAAAATAAAATAATAAATATTTCCTAAGTCTAAAAATGAATGGTCGTGAAAGAGATAAGTGGAATTTTCTCCAATTATAAATAGAAGATATTTTCTAAGTATAGAAAATAAAAGAAGACGATATATGGAAATGTTTTCCAAATAGCGTAAGAGGCCAGGAAGATGATTATTGAAATTACCGGGTTAACAAACACTGATAAGAAAATGGGGAAGTGACTTAATATTGAAATATTAACTAAGGGGCTCAGTGATTTGTTTGATGCTTTGGTTGAAAAATTCTTTGATAGTTAAATAAATGACTATCGAAGTATTTGCCAATAATCATTGTCAATATGGAGAGACCAGTTGGATTATTATCTGAGAACCACTCTGTACTAGCAGTAGCATTGTGAATCAGGTTATATGAAGATAATCGAAGACGAAGTAAAGTGCAAGGGCTTTTCTATTAATCCTAGGTAGAAATTGCCTAAGATGGATCAATGGAAATTGTGCCTTCGGTTTCGTTCAGTCCCAGAACGGACGTATATGGACGAGTGTCTAACAGAGTATTTCCAATGATCGAATATGTTGGTTTGTATAGACATATATGGTGGCAGAGAATTTATTCTCTTAGCATAATATCCAAAATATATTTATGAAAATCAATCAGTGATTAACGGATCTAACAATGTGGCACTCAAAGTGATTGTGCTATTAATGAATGATAAGTAATCATAGCCCCAGGCCTCAACAACTGCGAAATGACAAAAATCGGGCCGGCAGCATGGCTAAGTGGGTAGCTCCCAATTAGGGTGTATTATCACCTATCTAGAGAAATTCATTTCATTCTTTATTCTATTCGATGCTATCCCATTTGGGAAAACAGTTGCTGATCCCAAGCGTTGGTGATATACATTCGATACACACAAGCGAAATGAGTGGTCGGTAATGTGTGGTCGGGTTACAAGATGTTCTTGTTGAACCCAGTGAATTCTCCTCTAGAGATACACTATCGGAAGGTGGTCCATACCTTGTCATAGTTGGAAATTCATTACCCAATATGTAACACCTTGAAATTTTAACAACATTAAAGTGAATAAATTAAAGAACAATTATGTTGATATCCAGAATTAAGGGAAATGGATTACGTCATTGCGTCCGTCTCGAAATTCTGGTCAAGATAGACATCTGGTTTGCGTAAAACGGATAATGTATGAAAAGTTACGGACGGTTAAAGTTTTAAGATGAAAGCAGAATGCACTGGCGCACTTGACAAATGCGCCAATGTATTTTTGTACTGGCGCACCTGTCAAATGCGCCCAGGATTGTTTCTGGGTATTCGGGCCTTTTTCGAGTGAGTGACGACCCGTGACCTGACCCAATTCCATTAGCGCTGAGGTGGCATCTGAATTCTGTAAACCAGCAGCTATAAATATATCTCATATCCTTTGTTTACTTCAAAAAGAAACAATGGTGGCCAGACTCTGCTAGATTTTGAACTGAATTAGGATCTCTCATCTTCTTCTAAAGCATATTCAATTCTGAGATTCAAACATAGACTCAGCACCTTTTCTATCATCTTAGCAATCCAATCACAGTGAGTTTCTAGTCACTTTTAGGTTTAAATAAATAACAGTAAATTGTGAAAGACTATGAATTGGATATGCTGTAAAGTATGGATCAATGCCAGTATTAAATCTTATACTATGTAGACCATGATAGATCTAATTCTCTAGATCTGATGCAATTATGGCTATACTATGATGTTGCCTTTATGAATCTTGATTTGAAACTACATTGTGGTAAATGTAAGTCTATTAATCTTGACAGTTGCAACATTTCTTAGATCTAATTTTGTATGTAAATTACCTTTCATGTTGCGATCAACTTAGATATGTTGTAAGTTGGACATATTTAGATCTAAACATGTTATTATCATGCTTTATGCTAGATCCACTTATTGATCATGTTTTATGCTAGATCCACTTTATGATCATGTTTTATGCTAGATCCACTTATTGATCATGTTTCATGCTAGATCCACTTTATGATCATGTTTTATGCTAGATCTATTTTATGATCATATCTTATGCTATGATAGATCTATCTCTCGAGATCTAATTCAATTGTGATCGTCCTAGTATGTTATTTTTGTTTCATTTGGATAGATCAAATCATTTATGTGAACCATGAATATATGCCACATTGAATTGATTAGGACTGGGTCCACACCTTTATATTAATTGTAAACTTTATGATGTGGATTTGGGTAGATCTATTTTTAAACCCCTAGATCTAAACCTTTTACTTATGATTATATCTAATTTAATCTATTAGATCTAGAGCATATGGACATTTTATGTAGATCTAAAGCAATATTTATGTTAGAGCCCGTTATGATGACGATTACATGCTCATGACAATATGTATGTTCAGCTTGATGTGATGTTAATTTCATGTCCATTCACTTTGTTATCATACTAGTATGTTTATGCCAATATATGTTGAAACTACCACCTCTATCATATTCCCTTTTTATTGTTATGGCTAGACTACTTATTAGCCTAGATCCCACTAAAATACGTGCGAATATGTTAGTGAAGGAAACGGGGGAAAAAAGGATTTATAATTGGCATGTAATATTCAAAAGAATTGATATGTAATTCAAATTATTGGGTAAAATAGGTATTGACACCTATAAAAGGAAAGGATTAATTAATTGGTAAATTAATTAAAAATAGCATAATTTGAATATGAACATTTATGGCATGTAATTCAAATTATTGGGCAAAATATGTATTGACATCCAAAAAGGGAAAGGTTTAATTAACTGATTAATTAATTAAAAATGGAATGTTTAGTAATTACAATTAGGAATTGTAATTGTACTTATGACATGAGGTTAGGTTACATTAGTGGTGGAAGTCTGCCCGGACCCGACCGGCATATCCAGTAGCCACTAATGTTGAACCTAATGTGGGAGGTCTAAGTATGCGAATACAAATCGGGCTAAGACACGAGTTTAGGCCCAACTATGGAATAAGACCGTCCGGACCCGACCGACATATCTAGCATCCACATGTTGTAGGCCTAATGTGAGAGGTCTATCCCATTTTAAACCATAAATGGACATGGTAATGAATCAGACTACTTAACCTAATCTAATCCATAAGGGATTGTATGAATATGAACTAAAGATAGGGTTAAGTAAAACATGCTTGGATCAGTGGGAGGGTTAAGTACATCTTGGGTAGGTGGGTAATATTAATATATATAGGCCCACAAACTTAACCGTTAAATAAACATGCTTGAATCAGTAGGAGGGTTAAGTACATCTTGGGTTGGTTGGTAATATTTGTATATATAGGCCCACAAACTTAACCTGTCGGGGTTATGTAATTAAAGACATTGTTAGGTAAACCTAACCAGTGGAAATCCTAGTAATGGGGATGTAAGACAAAGGGGAGAGATTGCATCATCTTGGGTGGGACCCATTTCTGTCAGTAACCCTTAAATAGGTATCAAACGGGTACTCCGAACTAGGTCGGAGTGGGGCACGCTTACTGAGCTGATTGTAAGAGATCCAAACGTTGAGGCGGTATTGACGGTGCATTCCAACGGGGTCATGTGCATGCATGACTCCGCCTGATGGCGAAGATAAGACGATGTGACATCAGTAGATATAGTTGTGCATCCGAAAATTCAAGGATTGCCACTTTAAGGAGTAATACACCCTACAATGGGGCCAGCACAGGGTATCTACAGAATAGGGAGCCGATCGATTGGAGGGGTAGTAAATAGGGTATATTTAGTCCTGCTTGTTTCTGTGGGGTACCTGTGTTTCTGTCCGGGCTAATACCCGTTATTTCTGTTTAGGTACCAGTTCTATTTGGGTTAAAACCCGTTACTAGAGTACACCTAAAACTACCATTATGTTTCTGTTGGTATCATCATGTTTTTTCTAGGCAATTGGGGAATATGTAATCCTATTACATATCTGTTATACTAGTATTGGTGCAGAGCAAGGAAAGTATTAAGAAGCGCTATCAATTCTATTCTGTTGTCCTGTTTACCTTGTTATGCCTGCCATTTATGTATTGATCTCTCTTATCCACTTTGTATGCCTATCATGTTACTTTTTTTTATTTACTGGCTAAAAGTAACTAGACTCGCTAGACTTTATGTCTGACCCTTTTTGTTTCCCCTTCTTTCTTCCGTCCCCCCCCCCCCCCCCCAGGTTCTCAGGGAGGAAACACACAGGCTTGATCATGATTCTGCTTATTTTACTGGAGCTTCTTATATGCATGGATCAAGCTCCTATCCTTGTTGCTATGGCCATATTTTGTTCTTGGGGAATTTTCTTTTACTCTGATATTTCTGAAGTACGAGACAGTGGTTTTTATGTTGTAATGGGTTTTTATATTTCAGCCAAATGATGCTTTGAACCATGGTATTTTGATGATTAATAAAGTTGTTTATTTCCGCTGCAAAAAAAATTACATCTGTCTTGTAATATTTTATGTTTGTTTACCTAAACGCTTCACGAAACTTAATGCATTCCCTTTGTGAGTGACATTAACAGACATGGGGTGTCACACTTGGTATCAGAGCTGAAGGTTACCAGATTGGATAAAGTTTTTAAAAATTATTTTCGAAAAGGTTTTAAAAGGAAGCATTTTCAAAAAGAAAAGTCTGTTTTGAAAAAGATATTCCCCAAAGCCATATGTAATATCTTTCGATCCTTTGTTTGAATCTCTTTCCTTTTCTTTTCAGCATGTCTAGGGAACCTTATATTCCTGAGGGCGTTGAAGTAACGGATTGGTTCTGTAGGTATCTTAAAGCCACGACACCAACCGGGAGCCAAGGAGACGTCCCTCTCCCAGCTGCAATCGTTGTTCCTCCACAATCGCAAGTAGATGGTTTCTCTAAAAAGAAAGAAGCTAGGGTTGATGAAACACAAAACAGGAAGGTATTGCTCAAGAAAGGACAACAACAACAACAACAACAACAAAAGAAAGGCGGAAAGAATAGAAAAGCTAAGGATAAGAGGAAGTGTAACAGTTGTGGGAAAAAAGGTCACTTGATCAAAGACTGTAAGAGGAGGAAGAACAACTGCTTCAACTGTGGAGAAGTCGGACACTTCGCTAAGGATTGCCCGAAGAAACAGAGATCACAAGGACAAGGCCAAAGGGCAGGATCCCTGGAAGGGCAGGTGTATGCTCTCGTGGCCATTGTACCAGATAGAGGTAAGAAAGCTTTGTTGAAGGTTTGATTTCTCTTTCAAATCAACCGGTTAGAACTCTTTTCGATTCTGGTGTTTCACATTCATTTATATCTAGTTCTATGGTTGAATCTCTGCACTTAATTACTAGTATGGTAGTGGATCCCGTAGTTGTCTCAAAACTCATTGGTGGTTCGGCTCATTTATCTATGATTTGTAGGGTTTGAGAATATCTGTGTTAGGCGTCGAATTTGAATGTGACGCATATGTGCTCGGGTTTATGTGCTATGTGTTGATTTTAGGGATGGATTGGCTTACCACATAAGGTGCCATTCTGGATTGTGAGAGGAGAGTCGTTAAGATTCTAACTTGTCATGGGAGGACCCTCGAAATTTCTTGTGACCCGCAAGGGTCAGTTATGCTTAGTTTCCTAGAGTCTTTAGAGGCGTCTATCGATGATCTGCGATCGGCACCAGTAGTCCGCGAGTATCCTGATGTCTTAGACGAGGTTCGGGGATTACCCCGAGGCTCAAGAGTGATTTCTAGAGTCTTTAGAGGCGTCTATCGATGATCTGCGATCGACACCAGTAGTCCGCGAGTATCCTGATGTCTTAGACGAGGTTCGGGGATTACCCCGAGGCTTGAGAGTGATTTCTGTATATACCTGGTGGAGAATGCAAATCCAGTTGCATTACCTGTGCGCCCTATGGCTCCTAAAAGAAAAGACGAAACTTGATAAGCGAGTGGCAGGGCTACTTAAGAAGAGGTTTGATATGTGAATCATATCAGGATGGGAAACCTATTTAAGACAGTCCTTGAGGAAGCCCATCATTTCAAGATGACTATTCATCCAAGTGGCGATAAAATGTATAGAGTTCGAGGTAGTGGGGCCAAACCTGCGAAAGGAAGTGAAAATAAAGAAGGAAGCAATGATTGGATGAGTTCTGACTTGCATACTTGGATCAGAGGTTAAGAAGTTAAGCAAACAAGAAGTCAAGTTGGTGAAGGTCCAGTGGGGAGACAACCAAGAAAATGCAACTTGGGAGAACGAAGACAAGATTTTTATGCTTCGTACCCTTTCCTTTTCAAGGGAATGTTCCTAACTTCTCTTCCAAAAGCTTATATTCGCATTTTCTTCTATCATCTGAGTATATCCTATCAATCGAATCTTTGACCTTTAGATAGGAAATCCCGTGATTATAAACATGTGTTTGAAACATGTTATGTTTGACGGATGCAAGTGTTTGCTAGTGGTTCCCTGTGGACGCATATACACACATTAGGCACTAAGATCGGCTCAATCACTCGCATACTGCATATGGATGTGTGTGCATTTTCTTTTCTTTTATGGATGGAAATGGATGAACTATCATATGGATGTTGCATTTGGACGAATGAGTGAGCACGCATGTAGAGCTTATATGTTATAATAGACTTATTTGCATACATATTGGATTCATGGCACTAATCATACATCGCATTAAGGAGGTCAACTGAATCAGTAGACCGCCTGATTTTCGCATTAGTATTGGGACATATACACACACCTTTGCATATGTTAATATAAGCATTATAAATCTTTAAGGACAATGGATGCCAGTGTTTGGTGGATGATTAGATGAATGATGGATGGTAGGATACATTCTTTTCAACTTGAAGATTTCGGGGAAGAAATCCTTTGAGTAGGGGGGATTGTAACATCCTGAAATTTTAACAACACTAAAGTGAATAGATTAAAGAATAATTAAGTTAATATCCAGAACTAAGGGAAATGGATTACATCATTGCCCGTCTTGAAATTCTGGTCAAGATAGACACCTGGTTTATGTAAAACGGATAACGTATGAAAAAGTTATGGACGGTTAAAGTTTTAAGATGAAAGCATAATGCACTGGCGCACTTGACAAGTGCGCCAATGTATTTTTGCACTGGCGCACTTGTCATCCGCGCCCAGGATTGTTTCTGGGTATTCGGGCCTTTTTCAAGTGAGTGACGACCCGTGACCTAACCCAATTTCATTAGGGCTGAGGTGGCATCTGAATTCTGTAACCCAGCAGCTATAAATATATCTCATATCCTTTGTTTTCTTCACAAAGAAACAATGGTGGCCGGACTCTGCTGGATTTTGAACAGAATTAGGATCTCTCATCTTCTTCTAAAGCATATTCAATTCTGAGATTCAAACATAGACTCAGCACCTTTTCTATCATCTTAGCAATCCAATCACAGTGAGTTTCTAGTCACTTTTAGGTTTAAATAAATAACAGTAAATTGTGAAAGACTATGAATTGGATATGTTGTAAAGTATGGATCTATGCTGGTATTAAATCTTATACTATGTAGACCATGATAGATCTAATTCTCTAGATCTGATGCAATTGTGACTATACAATGGTATTGCCTTTATGAACCTTGATTTGTAACTACGTTGTGGTAAATGTAAATCTATTAATCTTGACAGTTGCAAAATTTCTTAGATCTAATTTTGTATGTAAATCACCTTTCATGTTGCGATCAACTTAGATATGTTGTAAGTTGGACATATTTAGATCTAAACATGTTATTATCATGTTTTGTGCTAGATCCACTTATTGATCATGTTTTATGATAGATCCACTTTATGGTCATGTTTTATGCTAGATCCACTTATTGATCATGTTTTATGCTAGATCCACTTTATGATCATGTTTTATGCTAGATATATTTTATGATCATACCTTATGCTATGATAGATCTATCTCTCGAGATCCAATTCAATTGTAATTGTCCTAGTATGTTATTTTTGTTTCATTTGGATAGATCAAATCATTTATGTGAACCATGAATATATGCCACCTTGAATTGATTATGATTGGGTCCACACCTTTATCTTAATTGTAACCTCTATGATGTGGATTTGGGTAGATCTATTTATAAACCTGTAGATCTAAACCTTTATTTATGATTAGATCTAATTTAATCTATTAGATCTAAAGCATGTGGACATTTTATGTAGATCTAAAACAATATTTATGTTAGATCCCGTTATGATGATGATTACATGCTCACGACAATATGTATGTTCACCATGATATGATGTTAATTTCATGTCCATTCACTTTGTTATCATACTAGTATGTTTATGCCAATGTATGTTGAAACTACCACCGCTATCATATTTCCTTTTTCATTGTTATGGCTAGACTACTTATTATCCTAGATCCCGCCAAAATACGTGCAAATATGTTAGTGAAGGAAACGGGGGAAAAAGGGATTTATAATTGGCATGTAATCTTTAAATGAATTGATATGTAATTCGAATTATTGGGTAAAATAGGTATTGACACCTATAAAAGGAAAGGATTAATTAATTGGTAAATTAATTAAAAATGGCATAATTTGAATATGAACATTTATGGACATGTAACTCAAATTATTGGGCAAAATATATATTGACATCCAAAAAGGGAAAGGTTTACTAAATTAATTAATTAAAAATGGAATGTTTAGTAATTACAATTAGGAATTGTAACTGTACTTATGACACGAGGTTATGTTACATTAGTGGTGGAAGTCTGTCCGGACCCGACCGGCAAATCCAGCAGCCACTAATGTTGAACCTAATGTGGGATGCCTAAGTACGCGAGTACGAATCGGGCTAAGACACAAGGTTAGGCCCGACTGTGGAATAAAACTACCCGGACCTGACCGGCATATCCAGCATCTGCATGTTGTAGGCCTAATGTGGGAGGTCTAGCCCATTATAAACCATAAATGGACATGGTAATGAATCAGACTACTTAACCTAATCTAATCCATAAGGGATTGTATGAATATGAACTAAAGATAGGGTTAAGTAAAACATGCTTGGATCAGTGGGAGGGTTAAGTACATCTTGGGTGGGTGGGTAATATTAATATATATAGGCCCACAAACTTAACCGTTAAATAAACATGCTTGAATCAGTAGGAGGGTTAAGTACATCTTGGGTTGGTGGGCAATATTTGTATATGTAGGCCCACAATTTGTTAGGTAAACATAACCAGTGTAAATCCTGGTAATGGGATGCAAGATAAAGGGAAGAGCTTGCATCATCTTGTGTGGGACCCATTTCTATCAGTAACCCTTAAATAGGTATCAAACAAGTTATCCGAACTAGGTCGGAGTGGGGCACGCTTACTGAGCTGATTGTATGAGATACAAATGTGGTGGCGGTGTTGACAGCGCGTTCCAACGGGGTCATGTGCGAGCATGACTCAGCCTGCTGGGGAAGATAAGACGTTGTGGCACCAGTAGATATGGTTGTGCATCCGAAAAATTAAGGGTTACCACTTTAGGGAGTAATACACCCTACTGTGGGGCTAGCACGGGGTATCTACAGAATAGGGAGCCGATCGATTGGGGCGTAGTAAATAGGGTATATCTAGCCCTGTCTATTTCTGTGGTGTACCTGTGTTTTTGTCTGGGCTAACACCCGTTATTTCTTTTTAGGTCCCATTTTTGTTTGGGTTAAAACCCGTTACTAAAGTACACCCAAAACTACCATTATGTTTCTGTTGGGATCATCCTGTTTTTGGTAGGCAATAGGGGAATAGGTAATCCTATTACATATCCATTATACTAGTATTGGTGCAGAGAAAGGAAAGTATTAAGAAGCGCTATCTATTTTATCTTGTTTACCTTGTTATGCCTGCCATTTATGTACTGATCTCTCTTATCCAATTTGTATGCATATCATGTTACTTTTTTTATTTACTGGCTAAAAGTAATTAGACTCGCCAGACCCTTTTTGTTTCCCCTTCTTTCTTCCCCCCCCCCCCCCCCAGGTTCTCAGGGAGGAAACACACAGGCTTGATCGTGATTTTTCTTATTTTACTAGAGCTTCTTATACGTATGGATCAAGCTCCTATCCTTGTTTCTATGGCCAAACTTTGTTCTTGGGGAATTTTCTTTCTTTTATGTACTCTGATATTTCTGAAGTACAAGACAGTGGTTTTTATGTTGTAATGGGTTTTTATATTTCAGACAAATTATGCTTTGGACCACAGTATTTTGATCATTAAAAAGTTGTTTATTTCCACTGCAAAAAATTTTATATCTGTCTTGTAATATTCTGTGTTTGTTTATCTAAACGCTTCACGAAACTTAACGCATTCCCTTTGTGAGTGACATTAACGAAGTGGAGTGTCACATAATAAGTGCTCACGATTTTGATTGTATATGATATGAACGTGGAGCGTGAGATGAAAGCGTTCCACTAGATTTCTATTTATTTGATTTAGTCACTATTATAATATCAAAAGAGTTTTGATATAAATATTATCGTTTTCTTTCAAAATGATTTGAAAGTTAAATCAAGTGTTTAGGATTCTCATAAGGGGAAAACCCGTTCCGTGTTATACAGCGTGGTCTTATGAGATATCGTTTATTTTCTCAAACTATTTTAAATTATTTACTCATACCAGTCCCATGATTGACCCAGAGTTTATTTTTCTATGTTCCCCTAAACTCTTGGGTGCCCAAATTTGTACGGACAGTCAAGTAGTTCAGGATTTTACAGATCTATCTAAAGGAGCTTGGAGCAGGAGGCTTCAGTGTTAGATATATAGTATTTTTATTTCCGCTGTGTTGTAAGTGTTGTACTCAGATAATTGTATGTTATTCATTTAAAATTTTGTATTTCAAAAGTTATGATATATTATATTTTGTTCCGCTGCGATGTGAGATTGTGTATTGTTATTTTTGTTCTTCTTCTACCTTTTTTTCTTCTAAAAAAATGATTCGTATTTCTGTGATATTTGGGTTGGATGTGTGATGTATGTAGTCAACTCAGATAGTATGAATTTGCGGGCTATTATAGTTGGTATCAGAGCTTAGGTTGAGCGAACACCTAGGCTTTGGTGGGGTTGTGCTCATTAACGATAGGGTCAGCAGTACCCTAGAATGAGTTGAGTGTATATATACGAGAGAGCGTATTTGTAAATTGATATAAAAAAATGTTTAATATTGTGTTGGCTAGTCTGTTGAGTGGTTTATGAATTTTGGTCGAATCGTGGGACGCCATGACGTCGATTAGAGTTTGTAAATAGTTGAACAGAAGATTGAACACGATATTGTTTTTAAGATGGTAAATGAAATAATTTTACTCAAACTTCTATTTTGATAGAAAATGAATAATTTTATGAAATTATTATAATATATGGATGTGTTTTGGTTGTTATTATAATCAAATGGGATTATAAAATTGAAATGGTTATATATAACCAAATAAAATTTGTATAAGAATAATATATACAAATGAAATGAATTGGAATTAAATTCAAACCCGGATTTGGAGTTTAAAACCCAGGAAGTGGGAAAATATTTTCTAAAAGTATATTAAAATAATATAGCTTTGTGTTTGAAGGATTTTTGAGTAAAAATCATTTTTGAATGGATTTTGAGAGGATAAAGCACTGAACTCAATTCAGTCGCTGGAAAATAATTCTGATGATGACTGCAGCATCATCAGTGTTCATTTTCGAGTTTCTTAGTGATGGATTGTGTTTACACCAAAAATGGTCTAAACACCCAAGGTACTAAACTGTACTTCACGAATTCGGTAAGAAATAAATGGAGACGTGTATAACCAGCAATAAAAAGTGAAAAATGCGAAAAAGTAAAGTAGAGACGAGATTTAGAGTGGTTCAGCCGTTAATGAGGCCTACGTCCACTACGAAGGTGATTTCCTGCCTTATAATGATAATTACAGAACACATCAACTCTCTCTTTTCATACATCTCTATACCCACTCAATATACCCTCATTAATATATTTCAATCTAAGGAGTTATACAAAAGAATAGCGGGATTTGAGGAGAAGAAGGATGGATGAATGATTGAGAAGATGGATGTCTTCGTTTTCCTTCATCGTGAAATTATGCTTGACGCCATGGCTGAATCTGTGGTTGAGGATGAAATTTGGCAGCACTTTGTGGTTTTTAGAAGCCGATCCCCTTTACGTTGGTAGCCCTCGTCTATTTATAGGTCAACTCCCCTTTGTAAACAACCTGGAATTCCTTTATCCAGGCTGCGGATCGTCCATTTTGCTTATTACGACCATGCCACCGACTAGCTGTAGCCAGCTGTCTGTGGCTGTATCCAGATATCATGTGCGAGCGGCTCGTTGGAACGAGTATCTTGAATAGCTGAGCGGGTCCATGTAAGCGAGCGCCCCATGAGCGCCTCAAGAGATTTTGTAAGAGCGGGATGCAGGTTTGGAGTCGAGCCTCCTCTGCCCCTTGTGCGACCGTCCTTCTCGGTCCAAGGGCGCCCGTCTTCGTGCTGCCTTTGTTACGAGGTCGCTCCCGCTTATGTTGAATGGGCGACTTGCCTTGTTTTGGTGTTTGAGAGGTTCTTAGGATATGCGACCTTTATCTTTACCGGGTCGCACTTCTCATAATATGTTATGCTGTTTTATTCGGTCGCATTGGCCGACTCGACCTAGGTGATATCTGCCTTGTTTCCTTTACCCAATGTGCATATAGATTTTTTATGGATTAACACTTACCCCTCGAAGTCCGTGATTTCTTTTGAATGGAATCATTGGCTTCGACATATTTGATCGCACATTGGGTAGCAGTTTTTGTCCGGACTTGTTGAGGGCTTGGTCGTGCAGGAACTGAGATTGCTTCATTGTAACTGATTGGTGCCTTTATCTTTGGGCGAGACGTTTGGACTGCTTTGTCTTTATTGTAAATAGTCAAATTATGGGGAAGTAAATACGCCAACTGGTCTTTTGATGGGACACCTGTTTCAGTACTCAAGTGTTACGCTGACGTGGCGAAGAGTACTTTTGAGGTGTGCCTTTTAATCTCCCCTTCATTCTCCTATTTTCATTCGATTTTGCTTCCATCTATCTTTCAGGATGGTCTCTCAAATCCAGAAGGAAAACTTTGTATCGCTTTACACTGCTACTCAGGTTTGTTGATTCCTTCTTGTGCTCATTCTCCCTTTGAGCCTTATGGTTATTCCCTGGTTCGTTTCCAGGATGGTCTCTTCTCCAGAACAACGCCAAAAGGGGGCCTTTGTCAATTTGAGCATTTCAAGAGACGAGAGTTAGTCGGTTGGTCAACCGTCCGTCAATTCCCCTTCTGGCCCTTCTTAC
The DNA here is from genome assembly GCA_030737875.1 of Allium sativum. Classification (NCBI taxonomy): domain Eukaryota; kingdom Viridiplantae; phylum Streptophyta; class Magnoliopsida; order Asparagales; family Amaryllidaceae; genus Allium; species Allium sativum. Next base: position 827,266,305 of record CM060913.1, read on the forward strand.
GCGGAACTCCAAGCTATCGTCAACAGGCCTCGTTATGCTCCTGGGCCTTGTAGTCCCAGGTTCGCCAAGCGATTTCGGGGATGGAGTTTACAGGGGGTCCCTTTGAATGTGGATGTATCTCCGGCTGACTCTCTGAATTTCGCTTGTGATATGATTGCAGCGAAAGGTCAAATGTTGGGCCGCCTCGAGACTGCTGTGCATCAATTTGGAGAACAGATGGATTTGTTGAAGAATCATTCTTCGAAGCGGATGGCTGGCTGGCACAAGTTGGCCTTTGATCTCCAGAAATTTCATAAGGACAACCCTGAGCGCATTTCTTTTTTGGAAAGCGATAAGGCGAAGTTAATTCAGGCCCTCAGGTCCAAAGATAGCATAGTCGCTTCCTTTGCCCCTGGGGACGTTGAGTCAGTGGTTTCTGTACATGCAGAAGGGCCTTCATCTTGTTCTGCTCTGATGAATAGGAAAGTTTGTAGGCGAAGGAAGGTCAGGGATCTGTAATCTCCTCTATCTTGGTTGTTTTGCCTTTTTAATTTTTAAGATCGGTTGTGCAAGCTTGTATAGGTCCTCGCCCATAACATCATGCTAGTTATTGTTTGTGACTTTGTGTTTGACCTGTGACACTCTCTGTGCTCCTGATGAATGGTTGCTTGACTGGTTTTGTGATGCTTTTCATGTCCACGCTATGCTATGTCTCTTTGACCTACTTTGACAATACACACATCTTTCTTATAAGTTTTCACATCGACCATGCGATAACGTCGTGTCACGAGGCGTTCGTTCGCACGTTAATATCGTATCTTGAGGCGCTTGTTCATACGTGAATCTCGAGGCATTCGCTCGTCAACGTCGTGTTACGGTTAGCCTTGCTTTGTTCTTATTAAGCCGAGATTATCCAGCCCTTGGTATTTGATTTGGTTGGTTAGTCTTTAGTTGTTTTAACTTTAGCAAGTCAACCATATTTTATTAAATGTCCTGCTTTATTTGTTTGGGCTATTTTCGTGATGCATTTTTATGCATGCCCCCATGGGAGGACTTGGGCTCCAATGTAGAATCCGAACTTGGCTTCATTTGACTTGGTTAACAACAAAGAATAAGAACGGACACCCCCATACGGCTAGGATTTCTTCTTTTGTACTCTTGGCTTTGTTTGACTTGGCTAACAACAAAGAACAAGAGTGGGTACCCCCATACGGCTAGGATTTCTGCTGTTGTAATCCATCCTTGGCTCTGTTTGACTTGCTTAATAATAGAGACAAGGATGGCCACCTCCTTTCGGCCGGGTTTCTGTTTTGTGCTGGTCTTTCCAGCATGTTTAATCCTTCCCCATTTTATGCTTCATCCGAGGGGCGGACAGTAATTCATTTTGTCTAGTTTTAACTCAGAAGGGAAAAGTTTATGTCTTTTACCTACCAGGGTAGGTGCTCCTTGAAATTGGCAATTTTTCTGTTTCGGGACATGTCGGTTTTTCCGACTTTGTGCTTTGACCAAGGACACAGACGTTGGTTTGCCTCATTGAGTTTTTTCCTTAAGTTGGAAAACCCATGTCCAGCACCTAGGAAGGTCACTTAAGAAGGTGCTTCTTCGGTAGGCTTAGCGGTTTTATCTGTGGGACCTTTGATTTGCTTTTTCTCCAGCATTGACTCTTTTAATCTGACACTAAGATTTTTTTGGTCCTGTGTTGAGAGGTCCATTGTCTCCTGATGGAAGTTGGAATTCCTCAAGTTAGTTCTTCCTGCTCACTCGTTTGCCAACACAAGGAAGTCAATTTCTAGTAGAGGGTTGTGAATGAGTGTCTCACGTAATTAGGATTTTTGTATTCAGTTACTTCATGTACATCATTAAAAATGCGAAAATTTCATGAATTTTTACGACATGTTCTATGTATTTGAATAACATGCTATAAGAAATAATGACGGATATGCTCGTTATTCCATGCTCGTGGAATCTGGTTCTCGTTTGTGGTGGCCAATTTGAAAGTTCCGTCCTGGAGTTTCTGGCTTATAACGTAAGATCCTTCCCAATTGGGCCCGAAGACTCTAGTACCGGTCATTATCTTTTTCAGAACGAGGTCTCCGATTTCAAAAGTTCTATGCTTGACTTTTGAATTGAAGTGCCTGGCCACCCTCCTTTGGTGCGCGGCTACTCTGAGTTCCGCTTCCTTTCTTCTTTCCTCGAGTTGGTCGAGGGTTTCGAGCTGTAGCTCCTCATTTTCTTTAGGGTCGAAATGTATCCTTCAGTGGGTAGGGACTTCCAACTCCACTGATATCATAGCTTCAGAACCATAGGATAAAGAAAAGGGAGTATGCCATGTTGCAGTTCTGTGCGTAGTGCGATATGCCCATAATGCCAATGGGAGTTCATCTACCCATCCACCCTTAGCCTTTTCTAGTCGCTTCTTAATGGTAGTTTTAATGATTTTATTTATTGCCTCCACCTGCCCGTTTGCCTGTGGATGAGCGACCGCTGAAAAGCTTTTTTGGATTTTATACTTGGCGCAAAATCTTTGGAATTCTTCGCTTTTAAACTAGGTTTCGTTGTTTGTGAATATCTTTTGTGGCACCCCAAACCTGCATATGATATTTCTTAAGACAAAGTTAATAAACTTCTTTGAAGTTATAGTGGCCAATGGTTCTGCTTCAGCCCATTTTGTAAAGTAGTCAATGGCAATAATTGCGTATTTGAAACCGGATTTTGCGGTGGGAAGAGCTCCTATGAGGTCGATGCCCCAAATAGCAAACGACCACGGCCTGACCATGTGGATTATAGTTGTGGATGGCATCCTTGGGATTTTGGCAAATCTTTGGCATCTGTCACATTTTTTGGTGTAAGCTGCGGAATCTTTGTTGATATCTGGCCAGAAGTAACCATATCGTAGGATCTTCTTGGCCAAAGTTTATCCTCCGGTATGTCCTCCGCATTCCCCTTCGTGTAGTTCTGCCATAATTGACTTAGACTCCTTTTCTGTAACACAGCAAAGTAAAGGTGTAGAAAATCCCCGTCTATACAGTCGTCCATCTTGAATAAGGTATAAAGGAGCTTTTCGTAAGATCTTTCTTCGGAGTTTAGTTTCAACTGGGAGTGCCCCGGTCGCGAGGTATTATTTAATTGGCGACATCCATGAATTTGATTCATCAGTTGTTTCCATGATCCAATCCATTTCGGTATGCTTTGTACTTGGATTGGAAAGGACCTCCACTGGGACCAACCCCATTAACTGTGCATCTCCTGTGCTCGCGTATTTGGCTAATGCATCAGCTTTAGTATTTTCTTCCCTGGGAATTTGAGATATGGTGTAATGCTCGAAGGCTTCCAGAAATTCCAAGGCTTTTGTAAGATAATTTAGCAAGTTCCCCCTTTTTGCTTGGAATTCCCCCAGAATCTGGCATACTACGACCTGGTAATCACTGAAGATCTGTATAGTTTTTATTTGCAATTCTTTCGCTAGCTTTATTCCTACGATGAGGGCTTCGTATTTGGCCTCGTTGTTAGTTGAAGTGAATTCTAACCTAAGTGCATAGCATAAGGATCTTCCCTCAAGGGTTTTGAGAACTACCCCTACCCCTGAACAGCGGTCATTCGACGCCCCATCTGCAAATAGCTTCCACTGATTATTTGTTTCGATATCAACTTGCTCCTTTACCTCCCCCCGGTCGGTAAATTCCATGATGAGCTTGTCCGTTGATCGTTTTCGGGGATGATATGTAATGTCGTACTGGCTAAGCTCTATATTCCATTTTAATAATTTCCCGGAGGTTTCTGGTCGGGACAGGACTTGCCTCAGAGGTTGATCTTTGAGCACCTTGATGGGATGAGCTTGGAAGTAGGGATGAAGCTTTTTTGATGCAATGAGCAAACAATAAGCAAGTTTTTCAAGTTTTGTATAATTAAGATCCACTCCGGATAACTTCTCACTGATGTAACAGACTGGTTTTTTTATCTTCAAGTCTTCTCTGATCAGTGCTGCGCTTAGAGCATGGGCAGAGACCGCCAGGTATAAGAACAAGTCTTCCCCGTCACTAGGCTTTGACAGCATGGGTGGTGTTGCCATATGTTGAATCGGTTCTTCGAAGGCTTTCTGGCACTCAGGGGTCCACTGTATCTCCTTTTTTCCTTTCCTGAAGGCATCGAAGAACAGAAGACATCTGTCCATTGCTCTAGATATGAAGCGGTTTAAAGCTGCGAACTTTCCATTCAAACACTGAAGTTCCTTCTTGGTTCCTGGGGCATGCATTTTTTTCTGAGCTGATATTTTGGCTGGGTTAGTCTCTATACCTCTAGCATTGACCATGTACCCAAGGAACTTGCCTGAGCCAACACCAAAACTACATTTCAAAGGGTTCAACTTCATGCCATATTGTCGTAAAATGTCGAACATTCGGGCTAGGTCCTCCAAATGGTCTATTTCTTTTTTCGACTTAACCAACATGTCATCGACATAGACTTCCATCGTCTTACCAATTTGTTTATTGAACATAGCATTTACCAGTCGCTGGTAGGTTGCTCCTGCGTTTTTTAGACCAAATGGCATTACCTTATAGCAATATAAGCCAAGATCGGTAATGAAGCTGGTGTTTTCCTAGTCTGGACCATACATCATAATTTGATTGTAGCTGGAATATGCGTCCATGAAAGATAACAAATCATGGCCGGCCGTGGAATCCATCAGTTGGTTAATTCTAGGAAGAGGGAAACTATCTTTCGGACAAGCTTTATTTAGGTCTAAATAATCCACACAGACCCGCCATTTGCCATTTGATTTCTTTACGAGCACCGGTTTGGACACCCATTTCGGGTATGTAGATTTTCTAATAAAACTGTTTTCCATTAATCTGTCGACCTCTTCTTTTAAGGAGCGAGATCTCTCCGGCCCCTGGGTTCTCCTCTTTTGCTTGACAGCTAGAATGCGTGGGTCAATGTTTAGCTTATGAACTGCAACATCCGTAGATATCCTGCACATGTCGGAATGGTTTCATGCGAACACATCTAAGTTAGCTCTCAAAAAGGCAATCAATTGGTTTTTCAATTCAGGGTTCAACCGAGATCCTATATTCAACACACGGTTTGGGTCCTTTGGATTTACAGCTATAGGAAACGTGTCTTCGGCTGAGGTCGCCCTTTCGTCCTCAACACTGGCTTCTCTAGGATCGATCTCTTTTTGCATCCCGCTATGCTCACCAGTGCACGGACCTTTCTTTAGTTGCTATAAGTGGGGGTTTTGGATGCGAGGGAGAACCTCCACATCCTTTCCTGATTCTTTTCTCTTGGCCTCCTTCAGTTCTGTCACACAGCAGTCCCTTGCAGCAATTTGATCGCCCTTGATTACTCTGATTCCCCTTTCGGTTGGAAACTTCATAATCAATCACCAAGGAGCTAAAGCGATCTTGAAACCCGAAAGAGTCGGTCTCCCGAGAAATGCATTGTAAGACGAGAACTCATCTATTAGGACAAAGGTCTGTACCATGGAAACTCGACGCTCCCCGTCTGCCAGTTCGACAGGCAAATCTACCGTTCCGATGGGTTGCGTAGGTTGACCTATGAAACAGTGGATCTTATCTGGGTACGCACGCACTTTTGCCATGGAGAGATTCATCTTTTGGAAAGTGTTTATAAAGATCACATTCACTGATGCCCCGGTGTCGACTAGGACCCTTTTTACCACTACAGGCCAAAGACCGATCGTGATCACCATGGCATCAATAGTTGGCGTAATTAAGCCTTCTGCATCCTTATCTCTGAATATCACATCCTTGGTTGAAGTTTTATGCATTTTCGTCGAAAGCTTGTTGTTCAAGATCGTGTATCCTTCCTCCCCCATGACATGCTTCAATTCGTTAAGGTATCTTTCCATATCTGCCCAACTGCTCCCAGCCGGTTGGAGACCACCAAATATCATATTGATTATTGGCCTTGAGTCAACAGGCATTTGGTCCTCTTCACTCGAGTTGGGCTGGCTAGCCGCATGGTTATACCCCTGCGTGGCTGGAGTGCTTTGGGGATTTTTCACATACTACTGGAGTCGGTTCTTCCTGATGAGCTCCTCAATCAAATTCTTCAGGTGTCGGCATTCGTTAGTGTTGTGCTCTGGCTGGATATGGAAACGGCAAAAAAATTCGGAATTTGCCTGCTGCTCAATTACCTTCTGTGGCTTCATCTGAGGGAAAAGGCCCGAGTCCTTCGCGGCTTGGTAAATCCTTTCTAGGGTTTCGTTCAAGAGGGTTAGCTCAGATGGTTTGTACATCCATGTCTTCTTATAAGCTTTGTTATCCCTCTCATCGTTTCCCCTCTTTTGTCCTACATCGCTCTTCTGCTCGACCCTGGGCTCATCGCTCTTTCCTTCTCTGGCTGCGTTATTTTTCTGTAGTCTTCTGGATGCCTGGAGCTTCACCTTCCACACTCATGTATTCCTCAGCCTTCTTGTAAAACTTCTTTAGAGTCTTTGGTTTCTTCATTTTAAACCACTTTCCAAATTATGACTTCTTATCGATGGCCCCTCTCAGGGCTGCCAGCAAATACCAAGGTTCTGGTTCTATGATCTCCGCTGCTGCAGCATTGAAACGCATAAGGAAAGCTCTGATGATTTTCCCATGCTTCTGTTCCATTTCACTGAGCAACATCACATCCCTTTCCTTGGTGGTTTGTAATCGGAATTGATCCTGAAAACTCCTTGCCAGATCCGCAAACTGATCGATACATCTATGTGGAAGTCTGGTGAACCATAGCGAGGTCACGCCTTCTAGGCACGCAGGAAAGTATAAGCACTTGATTTCATCGGTGGCCCTAGCTCCATTCATGTGCTGGTCGTACTTGAACAGGAAAATGGTTGGATCTCCTACTCTGTTATAAGGCATTATTGCTGGTGGTATAAATTTCTTCGGGAATTTCGCCTGACGGATCTCCTCTGTGAATGGATTTTTGCTGGGGGGAAACTCCCATTCTTTCTCCTCATCCTCTTGAGTCGCCTTCTCCTTCATTACTCGCTGGATTAGGTATGTGATGCGCCTTTCGTCGCCTGCTTGTTCATCAGGATTAACATTGATGTTCTTATAAGCGCGACCATGGTTTAAGCTTCGGCGCCTTGCATCTTTCTTGAGGGGGGTTGTGTTGGTGCGATTCGTCGCACGTTCTTCTTTGCGCTGTGGAGATCTGACCTTAGGATTCTCAATGCCAGCCTTTCCCTTGTCTCTCACTGGGCTGTGAGGTCGTTCAGGGTCTAAGGCTGATGAGTCCTCTTTTTCATCAGCATCGGCCATAGTATTTGGCGGCAACAAATTGGTTTGACCATTGGTTAGGGCATCAAACTTATCATCTTCGCTGTGTTATCCATTTTCTCATTCAAGACGGTTACAACCACATTCAATTCATCTCATCTTACAGATGGCCCAGAGATTTCCTCAGCCCCTCGATTCTAGATCTGAGGTGTAGCTTCATCAGCATTACCATCCTCATTGACCGCAGCGACTTTAATAGATTTGTCGCTTTTCTTTGATCCAACCATGATTTCGAAGGAGAAAACAATTTTGGGATCTCTTAACTGCTGAACTACAAAAAGGAATTTATGAACACGACCCCACGGTGGGCGCCAAAATGTTTACACCAAAAATGGTCTAAACACCCAAGGTACTAAACTGTACTTTACCAATTCGGTAAAAAATAAATGGAGCCGTGTTTAGCCAGCAATAAAAAGTAAAAAATGTGAAAAAGTAAAGTAGAGACGAGATTTAGAATCGTTCAGCTGTTAATGAGGCCTACGTCCACTATGAAGGTGATTTCTTGCCTTCTAATGATAATTACAGAACACATCAACTCTCTCTTTTCATACATCTCTATACCCGCTCAATATACCCTCATTAATATATTTCAATCTAAGGAGTTATATAAAAGAATAGCGGGATTTGAGGAGAAGAAGGATGGATGAATGATTGAGAAGATGGATGTCTTCGTTTTCCTTCATCGTGAAATTGTGCTTGACGCCATGGCTAAATCTGTGGTTGAGGATGAAGTTCGGTAGCACTTCGTGGTTTTTAGAAGTCGATCCCCTTTACGTTGGTAGCCCTCGTCTATTTATAGGTCAACTCCCCTTTGTAAACAACCTGGAATTCCTTTATCCAGGATATGGATCATCCATTTTGCTAATTACGACCATGTCACCGGCTAGCTATAGCCAGCTGTCCGTGGCTGTATCTAGATATCATGTGCGGGCGGCTCGTTGGAACGAGTATCTTGAATAGTTGAGCGGGTCCATGTAAGCGAGCGTCTCATGAGCGCCTCAAGAGATTTTGTAAGAGCGGGATGAGGGTTTGGAGTCGAGCCTCCTCTGCCCCTTGTGCGACCATCCTTCTCGGTCCAAGGGCGCTCATCTTTGTGCTGCCTTTGTTACGAGGTCGCTCCCGCTTATGTTGAATGGGCGACTTGCCTCGTTTTGGTGTTTGAGCGGTTTTTAGGATATGCGACCTTTATCTTTGTTGGGTCGCATTTCTCATAATATGTTATGCTATTTTATTCGGTCGCATTGGCCGACTCGACCTGGGTGATATCCGCCTTGTTTCCGTTACCCAATGTGCATATAGATTTTTTAGGGATTAACAGATTGCTACCTTAGAAAAGTTTTTGATGGAAATTTGTTTGAAAGAGAACATGTTGTTTTGAAAATTCAAATGTTTTGAATTTGAAATGGAAATAAATATATGTATATATTTATGTGATTTCAGAAGGATTTGAAACGAAAACCGGGGATTTGAATACTGGAATTTAAAATTTAACTTAAGAAAGTTAAATGGATCAAAGGAAATAAATTGATCAGAATCAATTTGAATAAAATATGAATTGATTGTAAATCCTTCAAATAAAATAAATATAAGCATATATGGTGTGTAATATAAACAGAAACCAAAGTTCGTTAGAACTAAAGTTGTATAAATATGAAATGTTGAGCTTCAACATATGTGAGTTTTTGAAAAGTAATAGGGCTATAGCATTTTTCCTACCATAGTAATTTCGTGGACGAAATTCTTTTAAGGGGGGAAGAATGTAACGACCCAGATTTCCGAACAATTTATATTAAATATTTAATTTGGTATTAAATATTGGTTTGCTAATATAATTGGATTTTATATAGAATTTAATGATTTAATAATCGTTTATAATTTAATATCGAATATATTAGATTATCATAATACGAAATGAATTTAATTGAATTCATAATCTAAAACTGAATTGAAAATAGTTCAGATGATCAATACAAACTTCTATTTGAATTAGAATAATAATATTGATTTATTATCGAAGAATTAATTGTTTTGAATTTAATTTATATCGATTTAAATTAATATCTTCTCCATGTGATCGAATGAGGCTTCAAAATCTGTTCCAATGTGTCCAGAATAGGGGTATAACCCTATAAACACCAGTTGTTACATTCAAATAGGAGTTCAATATCGTAAAATATATTATTATTAAATTTAGTGGACATGCTCGAACTCAAATCACGATTAAATCAAAATCACATTGTATTAATAATAGAAATCAAATCAAATTAATTTCACTTGTACTTAACCTAACCTAGTTGAAAATACTTCGAGCTTAAGTTATCATTCTTCCTTACGTTATAAAAGAGCAAGTATGCCTGCGTTGATTTCCTTTTCTTCATTCATTCGAAAAGAAGGGCAATTCCTAACCCAAATCATTCAAATGATTTCTTTCTTGAAATTGTTTACAAACCATTCAAATGCTTAAAAAATCGAAACTCATTTCAGCTGTCCTCATTTCATTCCTTTTTGCACTTACCAGAAAATCAATTCCATCGAGATAAAGAAAAACAAATTGAATAGAAAATGGGGAGATCCTAATTCGAGCACTTATATGTATATAAAGCTCCTAACTTATTTTCTATAATCCATTCGATTTCAAATTTCTCGGAGGGGTCAACTTTGTCATGAGTTAGGATGGTATCTCGCTCAGTCTAAAATCATCAAAATCGCGAGCTTCAAGTCCCATTAAAAATCCAAAATCGAGAATCGAAAGCTCCTACGTGAAACATTCTATGGTTTTTGGAACTCGAGCTTCGCAAGGGTTGGGGATCATAGATGATTCGAAGGGATATAGGAGACTGAGAGCTTTTGGATGTTGATACTGTGAAGTGGGGATAACGCAATTCGCGATTTGTGTGGAAAGACCGGAGAGGAAGTGGTGGTGACTGTTGCGAGTTGTTTGTGAAGATCGAACTAGGTATTTGGGGTTCAAACAATGGAGTGCGACATTTGGATGAAGCTTGAAATCTTAAGGGATGAAATGGAGTGAACGGTGTGATTATTTGAAGTGCAACAATGTTCTTCGAGGGGTTTGGAGAGGAGCAACAATATCCGATGAAGGATAGGAAGGAAATGAAAATATACGTAAGTAATTCACCATTGCTAGGTTGCAATTTTTATATTTTTTCCAGTAATAATAAAGGCCGATTTCTTGATGGTAATGAACTCAAGGGGACACTAAGAGTGTCTAGGTAGGTTGTCAAAATGATTTAGGTGGAAATGGTAGCACCTCGGCAAGGTTTTGTGGAAGTAACCAAGGTCAAACCAACTGCAAGTTTTGCATATTTAGTTGTGGAATGAGAGGATTAAAACGCAGATTTAAAGTGAGGTTAATTAGGTTAACTAACTTAAAATGTGGTAACTCGGAAATTTACGTTTTATTTTAATTTAAATAAAACTCGTAATAATTATATCCTCGTCATACAATAATAGATTTCAATGAAATAAAGTGCTACGGAGTCATTAACAAGCTATGCAATCTAATTGGATAAAAGAACCAGATGAGTAAATTTCACTCAATTTATTATTTGGAATTATTTTTAGTTGTTAAAAATAATCGATGATTGTTTGGTTGCATTAAATTATTACTTTGGCTATAATTAAATATATATTAGTTATTTAGGATTGGTGTTTGTGGTTATTATATATATATATATATATATATATTTATTGGTGGTTGGGTTCCCACAGTACCATTAGCAGATGTCCGTAGTATCATTAGTGGATGACCTTATACTCCCCACGCTATGATAGTGTATGACCTTATTTCGCGATATCCTGCCTCGAAGCAGGATGGATATTATTTATGTTGGCTAACATCTGTGGATGCAGGAAAACAGGTTGGAGGGATCTGACTGGATTCCTCAAAATTAATTGTTTTTTTTCATATATATTATCATATACGATGTGTTAGGAAATCTATGGTTGATAACTGGGGGTTTGTGATTGATTGAATATCACTGGGCCTAGAATGTTGATATATAAAAATATCGTAAAAAGGATATTTGAGATTTAAAAGGGGAAATCTATTTTTAAAATAGAATTTGAATTTTTTAACGAGCTATAGAAATATTAACTTGTTTTGAATAAATAAAACAAGTATTGAATTTATAAACGATGTTTATAAATTAAAATATACAGGAAATTGAAGTATAGAATTTATAAACAATGTTTATAAATTAGATAATAAAAAAATTGAGGTAAATTTATAAACGATATTTATAAATTAAATGGAATGATTTTCATTGGATAATCAAGAAATTGAAATGAATTTACAAACAATTTTTATAAATAAAATGGAAAAATTATCATTTGATAATTTGAATATTTAAATTCAAATGTGAATTTAAAATAGAAATGGGGAATCGTTTTAAAGAAGTAAACGATGAAATTTATTCTGATATTCAGAATATAAATTGAAATAAAATGAATCCGTAAGGATTTATGACTTGAATTCGATTAGTTCGAATTTATTCAAATAAAATATGTCCAGAAAAAAGTTATTAGGATTTTATTAAATAGAAATTAAATTTAAATATGAAAATAGATTCTATGTTATATATGAATAAGTTAAATAAGTATTATATTCCAAAATAAGATTTTGGTTTTAAATAGATTTCGAAATGGAACTTGCTAGAATTTATAAACTAAGTAAATTTATAAACAATGTTTATAAATATAGTGAATTAATTATCTGGAGATATTCTGTAATTTTAAATTCAAGTATGAATTTAAAAATATAATTTGAAATCATTTCGAAAAAGAAACGACAGTTTTATTCGAGGATTCGGAATATAAAATGAATTGGGTTTCAGGTAGATTTGAAGTGGAACTTGTTTTAATATATGAAACAAGGAAGTTGAATTTATAAACGGTGTTATAAATCTAGTGAAATAAATTATCATTTGATAATTTAGGAATTTAAATTCAAATATGAATTTAACAGTGAATTGGAAATCGTTTGGAAAAAAGGAACGACGGGTTTATTTCTAGAATTCAGAATATAAAATGAGATGAGATAAATCAGAAGGAGCTATAATTTGAAATTCGATTATATCAAATTTTATAAATATTTATTTATAAAGGAATTAGAATTTAATATAGAATATTGAATTATAAATAAATTTATAACTGAGATATGAAATAATTGGCAATCTGGAATAATCAGAATTATTAAGTTGAATTAGAAAAATTGGTTTAATATATATATATATATATTAAAATATATTAGAATTAAGTTAGAATTTATGTATAAACGAAGTTCAAAATGTTAATATATTAAATGTAATTAAAACGAACTCGCCGCAGCGCGGTAGTTCGTAAATTTTCGAACTTTAATTAAGTATATAGAACTCAATTTAAGTCGGAATTCTTTGAAACCAGAGCCGTCGGGGCTGGTTGAATAATAGTTTTCTAATGGAAGTGAAAAATCTGGATTTCATCTTATAGATTTTGAGTTATGTCAAAATCAAATTTTCAGAAAAGTAGAGCCATAACCATTATAAATCCATAATGGTTTATTAATTAAAATCGAAGTATTTTAAGTTAGTAAAATATGGATTTTTAATTTGAAAAATCTAAATTTGAGTTGTAAAATAAATACGAACTCAAGTTGTGTAAATGAAATGATTTTTGAAACAAAAATCATATTTTTAATTGCGGAATAGAATTAACTAATTTGAATAATAATTAGTTAATCGAGTTTTGAATCGAAATTGTGCGTTAGATAAGCGAATAGGGTAAATTTATATATGAAATCAAATATGGAACTTGAATAAAAAAATGGAATTCGATTTGTTATAAGCAAGTCAAAATTGTATATGAAGGTGATATGTTCAGTTTAAAAGTGGAATAGACAAAAAAGCTAATTAAGGAATAAATTAGCAAATTGAGTTAAAATGACCTGACTGAGGTTGAATAAAATGAGAATGAATGCAAATGGGTTAGACATGTATGGAATGAAGTATATGAAGATTATAATTAAAGTGCCCGACAAAAAGGTACATGTTTAAAATTCCATATGAGATTTTATGCGCCGAATCGGCAAGCCGCTTGGCTTTTTGATTTTCTTTTTGAATAGAAAGGGCCCAGAGAGGAGTTTTGTAGTTGTACCGAGTGACCCATACAAAGAAGGTTATGGCGAAATTTTACAGAAATTTAAGGAGTTGGAATATTTTTAAGAAAATTGGATAACTAGAAAATCAATATATCGATGTATACTGAATTCAATAAGGAAACAAATTTTAAATAGAATATTATGAAGAAAAAAAGGGAACCAATAATCTGGTAATAGAAAGAGAGACATATATACGTTCTAAAATGAATAATTGGTTTTGATGGTGTTGATTATTTAAGGCGAGCGGTCGTGTTTGTTTTGAAGATCAATATTGTTTTCAGTCAAGGTTTGAGAGGTAGTTATACCCCAACTTGATTGATTACATTACTAACTGATAAATAGCCAGATTCAGTCTCGAAGGGAGATGGTTGAAAAGTTTAGATGAATACAGTATTTTGGGTTGTTGTAACAATGTTTTACACAACATTTGTTTTAACCCAGATAATTGGGATTTGGAAATAAAATAATAAATATTTCCTAAGTCTAAAAATGAATGGCCGTGAAAAGTGGAATGTTCTCCAATTATAAATAGAAGATATTTTCTAAGTATAGAAAATAAAAGAATACGATATATGGAAATGTTTTCCAAATAGCGTAAGAGGCCAGGAAGATGATTATTGAAATTATCGGGTTAACAGATGCTGATAAGAAATGGGAGAAGTGATTTAATTAACGAAATATTAATTAAGTGGCTCAGTGATTTGTTTGATGCTTTGGTTGAGTGTTTGTTTTCCTTTGATAGTTATATAACCGACTATCAAAATATTTGGCAATAATCGTTGTCAATATGGAGTAACCGTTGGATTATTATCTAAGAACCACTCCGTATTGGCAGTAGCGTTGCGAATCATATTATATGAAGATAATCGAAGATGAAGTGAAGTGCAAGGGATTTTCTATTGATGATAGGTAGAAATTGCCTAAGATGGATTAATGGAAATTGTGACTTTGGTTTCGTTCAGTCCCAGAACAAATGTATATGGACGAGTGTCTGATAGAGTATTCCCAATGATCGAATATGTTGGTATGTGTGTGTGTGTGTGTATATATATATATATATATATATATATAGTGGAGGAGAATTTATACTCTTAACATAATATCCAGAATATATTTGTGCAAACCATATAGTGATTAACGGATTTGACAATATGGCATTCAAAGTGATTGTGCTATTAATGAATGATGAGTAATCGTAGCCTCAGGCCTCAACAACCGAGAAATGACAAAAATAAGGTAGGCAACATAGCTAAGTGGGTAGCTCCCAATTAGGGTGTATTATCACCTATCTAGAGAAATTCATTTCATTCTTTATTCTATTCAATGCTATCCCATTCGGGAAAATAGTTGTTGATCCCAACTGTTGGTGATATACATTCGATACGCTCAAGCGAAATGAGTGGTCGGTCATGTGTGGCCGGGTTAAAAGATGTTCTTGTTGAACCCAGTGTATTCTCCTCTAGAGATACACTATCAATGTGGTTCCATACCTTGTCATAGTTGGAAATTCATTACCCAATAAGTGCTTGCGGTTTTGATTGTATATTATATATACGTGGAGCGTGAGATGAAAGCGTTCCACTAGATTTCTATTTATTTGACTTAGACACTATTATAATATCAAAAGAGTTTTGATATAATGATTATCGGTTTCTTTCAAAAGGATTTTAAATTTAAATCAAGTGTTTTGGATTCTCATAAGGGAAAAACCCATTCTGTGTTATACGGTGTGGTCTTATGAGATATCGTTTATTTTCTCAAACTTCTTTAAATTGTTTAATCATAACAGTCTCATGATTGACCCAGAGTTTATTTTTATATGTTTCCCTAAACTCTTGGGTGCCCAAATTTGTATGGGCAGTCAAATAGTTCAGGATTTTACAGATCTATCTAATGGAGCTTGAAGTAGGAGGCTTCAGTGTTAGATATATAGTATTTTTATTTCCGCTGTGTTGTAAGTGTTGTACTCTGATAAGTGTACGTTATAGATTTAAATTTTGTATTTAAAAAGTTATGATATATTATATTTTGTTCCGCTGCGATGTGAGATTCTGTGTTATTATTTATGTTCTTCTTCTACCTTTTTTCCTTCTAAAAAAATGATTCGTATTTCTATGATATTTGGGTTAGATCTGTGATGTATGTAGTCAACTCAGATAGCACGGATTTGCGGGCCATTACAATATGGATGTTGCATTCGGATGAATGAGTATGCACACATATAGAACTTACATGTTATAATAGGATTATTTGCGTACATATTGGATTCATGACACTAACATACATTGCATTGAGGAGGTCGACTGAATCAGTAGACCGCCTAATCTTCGCATTAGTTTTGGGACATATGCACACACCTTTGCATATGTTCATATAAGCATTAGAAGTCTTTAAGGACAATGGATGCCTGTGACTATTGGATGAGTAGATGGGTGATGGATGGTAGGATATACACTCTTCTTAACTTGAAGTTTTCGGGGACGAAATCCTTTGAGTAGGGGAGAATGTAGCACCCCGTAATTTCAACAACATTAAAAAGGATAAATTAAATAACAATTAATTTAATAATCAGAATGAAGGAAAATGGACTGCGCCATTCCGTCTGACTCGAAATTCTGGTCAAGATAGACATTTGTTTTGCGTAAAACGAACACCGCATGAAGTTATGAAGGTTTGAAGTTTGTATACGCGCAAGATAATTATATATATAGGAACCAAGAATTCAAAATTTCAGTTCAAATTTTGAAAATTCCATAGGCGGTAAATTCCTGCCCCAGGGGTGTCGACCCCATAAAGGGGGGGGTCGACCCCCTAGATTGAGGTGGCAGTCGATTTCTGGGGGGCTGGCAGCTATAAATAAAGGACCATTTCTCTTGTTTTCTTCACTGAAAATCAATGGAAGCCAAATGATGTCGGTGCCTGAACTGAATCCTTTCCTTCAACAACAATTAACAAGAGCTAATCAATTAGAGATTCACATATAGATCTGAGATTCAACACCAACAATTTCTCTTCTATCTTCTAAAATCCAAACACTGTGAGTTTAGTTACTTTAAGATTTAAATGATTAAAAGTAAAATGTGACATGACTGTGATTTGGATCTGTTATAAATTATAAATCTATGATATTCTTAGATCTTAAACTTTATCATACTAGATCTACCTTGTAGATCTAATTAACTAATGGTTAATTTGTCATGTCACAATTGTGGATCTTGACCTTTATCTATGTCTGCGGTTAATTTGGATCTGTCATTATTTAGACAGTTAAATCCTTGTTTAGGTCTAATTCTCTATCTGGATCATCTTATACCTATCATGTTGTGGTTAACTTAGATCTGTCATTAATTTGACATTTGAATCTTATTTAGATCTATTCATGCCTACTATGACATCTTAATATGTTAGATCTAGTTTTTTTATCACATGTTCACTAGATCTATTTTTATATGTCTACCTTATCACTATGCCAATTACATGTCTATGTCAGTATATATTCAAGCCAGTTTTGTTGGAATAATCACTATTTTCGTCTTCCCATCACCTTTCCCTTTTATTTTTTATGGTCAGGCTACTTTCTAGCCTAGGCATGCCACCAAATATATGTGAATGCGTTAGTTAGGGAATGGG
The DNA here is from genome assembly GCA_030737875.1 of Allium sativum. NCBI lineage: Eukaryota > Viridiplantae > Streptophyta > Magnoliopsida > Asparagales > Amaryllidaceae > Allium > Allium sativum. Next base: position 827,283,357 of record CM060913.1, read on the forward strand.
GGAAAACATCGAAATTGGCATAACTTGAATAATGTTTATGAACATGAATTTGGGCATATAATCCCTTATGAATATAATTGGGTAAATGGGCATGAACACCTATAAAGACATAGGTATAATTAATTGGTTAATAATAATAATGCCCATGATTACAGTAATTAGAAACTGTAACTGCACTTATAACATGAGGTTAGATTGCATTTGTGGTGGAAGTCTGCCCGGACCCGACCGGCAAATCCAGCAACCGCAAATGTTGAATCTAATGTGAGAGGTCTAAGTGCACAAATACGAGACGGGCTAAGACATGAGGTTTGGCCCAACTTATGGAAGAAGTCTGCCCGGACCCGACCGGCATATCCAACATCCACAAGTTGTAGGCCTAATGTGGGAGGTCTATCCCATTATTGCCATGAATAGACATGGTAATGAATTGGAATACTTAACCTCGTTGAATCCATAGGGATTGTGTGATCATGAGCATGAATAGGGGTTAAGTAAACTTGGTTGAACAATGGGAGGGTTAAGTTAAGTATATCTGAGATGGGTGGGTAATGTTTAAATATAGGCCCACAAAACTTCACCAATTGGGGTTTATGTATTAAAGACACCTATAGGTCTGCATAACCGGTAGAAATATTGGGGTTATATAATTAATGACACCATTTAGGTTAAATATATCCTGTGGAAAACCTAGTAAGGGATACAAGACAAAGGGGAGAGCTTGTATCATATTGTGTGGGACCCTTTTAGTCAGTAACTCGGAGTAGGTATCAAACAAAGTACTCCGAACTAGGTCGGAGAAGGAGAACGCTTACTGAACTGATTGTAAGAGATCAAAACGTGGAGGATGGTGCAGGCGGCACAAACCGAACGGGTCATGTGCGTGCATGGGCCGGGCAGAGGGGGATAGGACGACCGTGACACATGTAGATATGGGGCTGTGCATATCAGCGAAGGGTTGCCACTTTAGGACGTGATACATTCGACGATAGGGCCGGCATAGAGTATTTATGCGGATTATGGAGTCGATCGATTAGGGTGGTAGTTAGGGTACATTTGAACGTATGCCTAAGTCTACCACCTTACAGTGGAAGGGACCATCTCATTCTGATTATGCTAGTAATAGTGCAGAGTAATCATTAGGTAAGCGTATACACTCTATCATGTAACCTTGTCATACTTACCTTTTGTGATGTCATCTTTCTTATCCACTTTAGTTGCATGTCAAGCTACTTTTATTTGTTTACTTACTAAAAGTAACTGGACTCGCCAGACTTTATGTCTGACCCTTTTTATTTCCCCTTCTTTCTTCCATTCCCTCCCCCAGGTTCTCAGGGCGGGAACACTCAGGCTTAACCGTGATTCTGCTTTTATCTTGCTAGGAGCTGCTCTTAAAGTAGTGCTCAAGTTCTTATCTCTACTATGGCTTTGTCTCTTTTTTTGGGGGAATTATGCTTTTTATGTATTTTTTGTACTGTGATGGTACAAGACAGAAGTTTTACATTTTTGTAATGGGTTTTATGTAGTTTCAGACTTACGGTATTTTTGGACCACGATGTTATGACCTATGTTTGAAATAAAATATAAATTCTGCTGTTGCTTTTATATATGTTTTGTAATAATTCTGTATCCTTTTACCTATAATGCTTCATGAAACTTAATGCATTCCCTTTTTGAGTGACATTAACAGACGTGTGGTATCACACTTGGTTTCAGAGCTGAAGGTTACCATATTAGATAAAAGTTTTTGAAAATTATTTTCAAAAAGGTTTTTAAATAAAGAATTTTCAAAAATAAAAGTTTTTTTTGGAAAACATTCCCCAAAAAGCCATTAGTAATATTTTTTGATCCCTTGTCTGAATCTCTTTCCTTTTCTTTTTCAGCATGTCTGGGGAACCTAATATTCCAGAGGGCATTACGATATTGGGCCGGTTCCGTAGGTATCTAGAGGCCACAGCGCCTGCCGAAGGCCAAAGAAATGTTCCTCCCCCAGCTGCACCCGTTGTTCCTCCTCCTCCACGTGCAGACAACTTTTCCAAGATCTGCAAAGATTTCCATGTTATATGAGGAAAGCCATTCCATAGAATCGAGACATTCGTAGAGGTAAGGAATTGGCTCAAGGAGACCGAGGACTTGTTTGTAATCTTTGAAGTGGAAGATCGAAGGAAGATTTAGTTGGCTGCATGGCTGCTGAAAGATGAAGCTTCATTTTGGTGGGAAGTAACCCAAGAAGGTTGTCTAGTGGAAACTTGGGATGGTTTTTAACAGGGGTTTGAAATGAAGTTTCTTTCCCAAACCAAGAAAAGCATGCAAACGGAGAAGTTCTTAGCACTCAAACAAGGAAATTTGACTTTTAAAGAGTATGTGAACAAATTCAACCAGCTAGCAAGATTTGGACTGGATCTGGTGGTTACTCCGCATAAGAAGGCTTTGCGGTTTGTTAAAGGGCTAAACGAACCCCTTCATGGATTAGCCATGTCCCATATTCCAATGGGAGCTACCTTTGAAAGTTTTGTTGACATGGCCTTAATGCATGAGGAGGACAAAGGAGAAAAGAAGGAGGTTAAAGCTGCGGAAACAACGTAAAACAAGAAGATATGGCCTAAGAAAGGACAAAAACGATAGCAACAGAAGAAGGGTGGAAAGAATGACAAGGCTAAGGATAAGAGAAAGTGTCACAGTTGTGCACGTGAGGGTCACTTGGTGAAGGATTGCAAAAGAAGGAAGAATTCTTGCTTCAATTGCGGAGAGGTCGGACCTTTTCTAGGGAGTTCCCGAAGAAACAGGGACAAGGTCAAAGGACAAGAACTTCTGGAGGACAGGTGCATATTCTCGCGATCAGTGCTTCTGATAGAGGCGGAAAAATTTCGGTGGAAGGTTTAATTTCTCTTTCAAATCATCCTATTAGAACACTTTTTGATTCTGGCGCTTCACATTCATTTATATCTAGTTCTGTGGTTGAATCTTTGCATATAAATACTAGTATGGTAGTGGATCCCGTTGTTGTCTCAAACCACATTAGTGGTTCGTCTCATTTGTCTATGATTTTTCGGGGTTTGAGGATATCTATCTTAGGCGTCGAGTTTGAGTGCGACACATATGTGCTTGGGTTTATGGGCTATGGGTTGATTCTAGAAATGGATTGGCTAACCATGTATGGTTTGATTTTAGATTGCGAGAGGAGGGTCATTAGGCTTCTGTCTCATCATAGGAAGACCCTCGAGATTTCTTGTGACCTGCAAGGGTCGGTTATGCTTAATTTCCTAGAGTCTCTTGATGCATCTATCGATGATCTGCAATTTGTTCCAGTAGTCCAAGATTATTCTGATGTTTTTGATGAGGTATGGGGTTTACCTCCGAGGCGCAAGATCGAGTTTTGTATATATTTGGAGGGCAATGCAAAGCTAATTGCATTACCAGTGCGCCATATGGCTCCGAGGGAAAGGAGGAACCTGAGTAAGCAAGTAAGGGAGCTACTTGAGAAAGGATTTATCAGACGAAGCATATCTGAATGGGGTGCTCCAGTTTTATTTGCAACTAAGGCAGATGGTTCGCTTCGTTTGTGTGTGGACTATAGAGAGTTGAACAAACTCACAAATAAGAATTGACACCCACTTCTAAGGATAGACGACTTGTTTGACCATCTTGTTGGTGCCTTGGTATTCTCTCAGTTAGACTTGGCCATGGGGTTTCATCTATTGAGGGTTGCTAAGGACAGTATAGACAAGGCTGCTTTTAGAATTCCGGATGGTTTCTTTGAATGGCTAGTTATGCCTTTTGGGTTGACAAATGCACCCGCTTATTTTGTTGATCTGATAAGTAGGGTGTTTCGAGAGTTTCTAAATAAATTTGTCGTGGTGTTTCATGATGATATCTTGATCTTCTCTAAAAGCAAAGAAGAGCATGCCCAACATTTGAGGGAAGTTTTGAAAACTCTCCGTGCACATCAGTTTAAGGCAAAGTTCTCAAAATGCCATTTTTGGAGAAAAGAGGTGATATTCTTAGGGTATGTGGTCTCCAAAGAAGGGATAGTTGTAGATCCCACAAAGGTAGTTGCAACGCAAGATTGGCAAATTCCAAGAAATGTAACATAAGCTTTCTTGGATTTGGTAGGCTATTATAGGAAGTTCATTAAGGACTTCGCAAAGATATTAGCCCCTCTCACCTGGCTGACGAAGAAAAACTTGGCATTTTCATGGGATATAGATTGTGATGTTGCTTTCCAACGTTTGAAGAGGGCTCTGACAACAACCCCAGTCTTGACCTTGCCTGATGGGAGAAAAGTATTTACGGTTTACTCTGATGGATGTGGTACTGGGCTTGGTGAGGTTCTGATGCAAGAAGGAAAGGTAGTGTGTTATGGGGGTAGATAGTTGAGAGTTCATGAGAAGAACTACCCCACCCATGATTTAGAGCTAGCTGCCATAGTATTCACGGTTAAGACGCGGCCTCATTATTTACTTGGAGATAAGTTCGAATTATACACCGATCATAAATCTCTCTAGTACCTGTTCTCGCAAAAGGATCTTAATTTAAGGCAACAAATGTGGATGGATTTCATAGCTTCTTATGATTTTGAAATCGCTTATACCCCAGGCAAGGGTAATGTGGTGGCCGACGCACTAAATAGACAGAGGATGGCCTTAAGTCCTCTATTTGTGGAAAGGAAGAGCTTGGAGTTCATATCAACTTTTGACTTTAGACCCTCCATCGAGATTTCGCCTGATTTATTTGCATCGCTAGAAATACGACCAACTCTTATGGATCAGATAGGAGCTTCGCAGCGAAATGATCCACAAATTTTAGACATCAATGGATAAGCTCAAAAAAGGGGAGATTTTTAGTCACCTCAGTAGACATTCCATAGATGGAAAAGGGTGGTTGCAATGAGATGGAAGGCTTTGTGTTCCTCAAACTGGAAGATTGATAAAGACAGTCCTAGAAGAAGCCCACCATTCTAAAATGACTATTCATCCAGGTGGTGATAAGATGTACAGAGACATGAAGAGGGTTTTCTTTTGGGCTGGGATGAAGAAATATGTGGCAGAATTTGTTTCTCAATGTTTGGTTTGTCAGCAAGTCAAAGCTAAGCAAAAGAAACCCGGTGGTCTATTTCATCCTTTGGAGGTTCCACAGCGAAAGTGGTAGAGCGTCTCCATAGATTTCATAGATGGTTTGCCTAGATCAAAGAAAGGCAACATTAGTATCTGGGTTGTGGTGGATAGACTTTCTAAGAGCGCTCATTTCATTTCAGTTAAGAGTAAGAGGACGGCATCATGATTGGCAGCAATTTATGTTCGTGAGATAGTCCGTCTTCATGGAGTAACTTCCAGCATTGTAAGCAATCGTGACCCCATCATCATCAGTGAATTTTGGAGGAGCTTGCAAGAATCATTAGGTACACAGTTGTGTTTGAGCACCGCTTATCATCCTCAGACCAATGGGCATACAGAGAGGGTGAACAGAATTCTTGAGGATCATTTAAGGCTGTGTATCCTAGACTTCGGAGGGACATGGGAAGAGCATCTTCCTTTAGTAGAGTTTTCCTACAACAATAGTTATCAAGCTAGCATTGGTATGGCACCCTTCGAAGCATTGTACGAATGACCCTATAGATCACTAACTTGTTGGTGGGAATATACAGGAAGATTGTTACTTGGACCAGATATGGTTAGAAAAACGTCCGAGAAGTTTGACCTTATTTGACGATGAATGAAGACAGCTCAAGATAGGCAAATATCCTATGCAGACAAGAGAAGCACTGACATCAAATTTGAAGTGGGAGACTTAGTTTTTATTAAAGTATCACCTCTAAGGAATGTGGTTCGCTCCGGATCTGTAGGGAAGTTGGCACCCAGATTTGTGGGACCATTTCCCATAACCGAAAGGATCGGCCAAATGGCCTATAGAATAAAGCTACCAAAAAATCTATCCAACGTTCATGATGTTTTCCACGTTTCTCATCTACGGAAGTGTTTGCATGACACCACAGAAGTTGTTGAACCAAGTATATTAGAGGAAGTAGAAGTGGAGCGGGAGGCGATAGTCAGACGAGTCCCTACCCGTATTCTTGGATCAGAAGTTAAGAAGCTACGCAATAAAGAAATCAAACTGATAAAGGTTCAGTGGGGAGATAACCCAGATGATGGGACTTGGGAGACCGAAGACAAGATTTGTGCTTCGTACCCTTTCTTTTTCGAGGGTATGTCCTTAATTCCTTTTCTATGCTTGTTTCTACTATTTGAGTATGTCCTGTCAATAGTATTTTCAACCTTTAGATAGGAATCCTATGGATGTAAACATATGTTAGAGACATGTTATGTAACACCCTGAATTTTCTGGGACTATTAAAAGAACGAATTTAAGAATACCTAATTGTTAAAGCGAGAATTAAGGGGAATGGGTTACACCGTTGTGTTCGTCTCGAAATTCTGCTTGGAATAGAGTCCAAGTTTTCGTAAATTAGACTTCGTGTGAGGAAGTTATGGCCCTCAGAAGTTTCAGTAATTTTATATAAATTAAAGCAGTTCAGAATAAATAATTCGAAATTCAAATTCAAACAGGGAAGCGGGCTGGGCGGGATTTCTCCCGCACAAGGCCAGGTTGACTAGGTGGCGACCTCCCCTATACAGGTCGACCAGGGGATCGACCTACCCCCGGGGCAGATCTGAAATGGATGTGGGGTGTTACATGTTATGTTTGATGGATGCAAGTTTTTGCTAGTGGTTGCTTATGGATGCATATACACACACATTAGGCACTAGATCAACTCAATCACTCTCATACTACATATGGTTGTGTGTGCATTTTTCTTTTCTTTTAATGGGTAAAAATGGATGTATAATCATATGGATGTTGCATTTGGATGAATGAGTGTGCACACATATAGAACTTACATGTTATAATAGGATTATTTGCATACATATTGGATTCGTGGCACTAACATACAATGCATTGAGGAGGTCGACTGAATCAGTAAACCGCCTAATCTTTGCATTAGTATTGGGACATATACACACACCTTTTCATATGCTTATATAAGCATTAGAAGTCTTTAAGGACAATGGATGCTTATGATTGTTGGATGAGTAGATGGGTGATGGACGGTAGGATATACACTCTTCTTAACATGAAGATTTCGGGGACGAAATCCTTTGAGTAGGGGAGAATGTAATACCCCGTAATTTCAACAACATTAAAGAGGATAAATTAAATAATAATTAATTTAATAATCAAAATTAAGGAAAACGGACTGCGCCATTGCGTCCGGCTCGAAATTCTAGTTAAGATAGGCATTTGGTTTGCATAAAACGAACACCGCATGAAAAAGTTATGAAGGTTTGAAGTTTGTATACATGCAAGATAATTATATATATACGGGCCAGGAATTCAAAATTTTCAGTTCAAATTTTGAAAATCCCATAGGAGATAAAATTCCCGCCCCATGGGTATCGACCCCATAGTAGGGGGGTCAACCCCATAAAGGGGGGGTCGACCCCCTAGAGCTGAGGTGGCAGTCGATTTTTAGGGGCTGGCAGCTATAAATAAAGTTCCATTTCTCCTGTTTTCTTCACTGAAAATCAGTGGAAGCCAAATGTTTTCGGTGCCTGAACTGAATCCTTTTCTTCAACAACAATCAACTAAGAGCTAATCAATTATAGATTCACACATAGATCTGAGATTCAACACCAACAATTTCTCTTCTATCTTCTAAAATCCAAACACTGTGAGTTTAGTTACTTTTAGATTTAAATGATTAAAAGTAAAACGTGACATGACTATGATTTGGATCTGTTATAAATTGTGAATATATGATATTCTTGGATCTTAAACTTTATCATACTAGGTCTACGTTTATAGATCTAATTAACTTATGGTTAATTTGTCATGTCACATTTGTGGGTCTTGACCTTTATCTATGTCTATGGTTAATTTCGATCTGTCATTATTTGGACAGTTAAATCCTTGTTTAGATCTAATTCTCTGTCTTGATCATCTTATACCTATCATGTTGTGGTTAACTTAGATCTGTCATTAATTTGACATATGAATCCTTATTTAGATATATTCATGCCTACTATGACATCCTTTATATGTTAGATCTAGTTTTATTATCACATGTTCACTAAATCTATTTTTATACGTCCACCTCATCACTATGCCAATTACATGCCTATGTCAGTATATATTCATGCCAGTTTTTTAGAATAATCACTATTGTCATCTTCCATCACCTTTCCCTTTTATTGTTTATGGACAGGCTACTTTCTAGCCTAGGCATGCAGCGAAATATATGTGAATGCGTTAGTTAGGGAACGGGGGAAAACATTGAAATTGGCATAACTTGAATAATGTTTATAAACATGAATTTGGGCATATAACCCCTTATGAATATAATTGGGTAAATGGGCATGAACACCTATAAAGACATAGGCATAATTAATTGGTTAATATTTTAAAATGCCTAGGATTACAGTAATTAGAAACTATAACTGCACTTGTGACACGAGGTTAGATTGCATTTGTGGTGGAAGTCTGCCTGGACCCGACCGACATATCCAGCAACTGCAAATGTTGAATCTAATGTGAGGGGTCTAAGTTCACAAATACGAGACGGGATGAGACACAAGGTTAGGCCCAACTTATGGAAGAAGTCTGCCTGGACCCTACCGACATATCCAGCATCCACAAGTTGTAGGCCTAATGTGGGAGGTCTAGCCCATTATAACAATGAATGGACATGGTAACAAATTGGAATACTTAACCTAGTTGAATCCATAGGCATTGTGTGAACATGAACATGAATAGGGGTTAAGTAAACTTGGTTGAACAATGGGAGGGTTAAGTTAAGTATATCTGAGATGAGTGGGTAATATTTAAATATAGGCCCACAAAACTTAACCAATTGGGGGTTATGTATTAAAGACACCTAAGGTATGCTTAACCGGTAGAAAGATTTGGGTTATATAATTAAAGACACCTTTTAGGTTAAATATAACATGTGGAAAACTTAGTGGGGGAAACAAGACAAAGGGAGAGCTTGTATCATATTATGTGGGACCCGTTTTAGTCAGTAACCCGGAGTAGGTATCAAACAAAGTACTCCGAACTAGGTCAGATAAGGGGTACGCTTACTGAACTAATTATAAGAGATCCAAACGTGGAGGACGGTGTGGACGGCGCAAACCGACCAGGTCATGTGCGGCCATGAGTCGGGCAGAGGGGGATAAGACGACCGTGACACCTGTAGATATGGGGTTGTGCATAACAACGAAGGGTTGCCACATTAGGACGTGATACTTCCTACGGTGGGGCCGGCACAGAGTATCTACGAGGATTAGGAAGCCGATCGATTAGGGTACATTTGGACGTATGCCTGTGTCCACCACCTTACAGTGGAAGGCATCATCTCATTCTGGTTATACTAGTAAAAGTGCATAGTAATAACTGGGAAGCCTATACACTCTATCATGTTACCTTGTCATACTTACCTTTTGTGATGTCATCTTTCTTATCTACTTTATATGCATGTCATGCTACTTTTATTTATTTACTTACTAAAAGTAACTGGACTCGCCAGACTTTATGTCTGACCCTTTTTGTTTCCCCTTCTTTCTTCCGTTCCCCCCTAGATTTTCAGGGTGGGAACACTCAGGCTTGACCGTGATTCCGCTTTTATCTTTCTAGGAGATTCTCTTGAAGTAGTGCTCAAGTTCTTATCTCTACTATGGCTTTATCTCTTTTTTTGGGGAATTATGCTTTTTATGTATTTTCTGTACTCCGATGGTACAAGACAGAAGTTTTACATTAGTGTAATGGGTTTTATGTAGTTTCAGACTTATGGTATTTTTGGACCACGAAGTTATGACTAATGTTTGAAATAAAATTTAAATTCCGCTGTTGCTTTTATATATGTCTTGTAATAATTCTGTATCTGTTTACCTATAACGCTTCACGAAACTTAATGCATTCCCTTAGTGAGTGACATTAACGGACGTGGGGTGTCACAGAGTACTACTTCGGTAAGGCTCGATAATCCTGGCTAGTTTGATAAACCTTAATTTGTTTTAAATAGTGAAAAGAATATTTGAATAAAAGAAATTTCTGGATTGGAATGAGGCGTTTGATGTGTTATTATAGTACTTGATTATAAGATACGCGAGTTTTTTGGAAAGACCAGGTTTAACCCATTCTAAATAACTGATACGACAACTAAAAGTCTAAGATTTGAAGATGGCGGTTAAAGACCGGAGATCTTCACATCATTTGGATGATTACTGATGTATTGACTGGGTTGTACACCCAAGACGAGGTAATAAATGGTGATCGTCCAAACGTACCTGGAGATCGACGGATATGCAAGGGCCTCTCTCCTGTATTGGGTATATGGGACGAGGAATAAGGTGCCTCCGATTCCGTTCAAACCCAGAACGGACTTGCAAATGGATTATACGTCTGACATTGTATTTCACGTTGTATTCATTGATCTCTGCTAAATATATATCTGTTTGGTGGCAGAGAATTTATTCTCTTGCTTATCACCCTTCTCTGAGACATACAAGCTTAGAGGTTATGTATTGGTGGAAATCATTGGTACTGTATGGATTTGACAATGTGGCATGCTCAGATGCATGGATCAAATCTTTTGTTGAAAAGCAAGGCTTTGTGGATGATGATCAAAGCATGACTTTAAATGGCATAGCTTTGTGTAGCGTTAATTCGCAAGCTTCATACTCCGGTATGAGGAACGTATGGAAATGGACATACATTAGTTTCTAGCGATGGGTGATGTCATGGTATGGAGCCTAGACATTTACTTATGTGGATGTTGGATATTATTTTATGGAAGACGAGGTACCTCGGATTTGATACCAGGGCTGACTAAAAGGTCCTAGATGGTCGACGTGACTGACCATTTTAGAGGTTCGATAGAACCGGCTAACGTATAGTTTATGGTATAACTAATCAGCGACGGTTGACTGGCCATGCGGCTAAGTAGGGCTCACCAGAGTCCTGAGGCATTGCTAGTGTGTCTCGAATCGGTAAGGGCGATTGCTTGCCTCGGTTCATAGAAGGAAACCCAATTTCCAATACGTGATTTTACGTTTTAGTTGTAAACCTATATGGCGACATAATATAATGGTACCTATACTGCCTATGATTGATACATTTATATTCGAAGTTGGTTTCTTACTATGCACTAATAATAGTAGAAGATAAATTTCGCGTATCAAGCATATTAGGCCATTATAAGATAAAACTCTATCCTCTGATTTTTGTTGCATTGTGTTATGGGATCTGAGTCTTATAATGGCTTCATTTCTCCTTTTAGCATTGCGCTATTTGTTTTATGGTATTCTTGGGAGAAAACCCGTTCCATGTTATATGGCGTGGTCCCTTGATTTACCCAACTTAAAGTTAATAACTGTTTTAGTTCTCACGCCAGTCACATGACTGACTCAGAGTTTATTATTTCCACCTAAACTCTGGGTGCTCATATCTTCCACACGGGCAGCTTGTAATATTGGTTTTCGCAGATATTTCTTCTCGTAGGATCCTGGATTAAGGCTGGAGCTATATTCGAAATGATTTGTATCCGTGTATTTCTTCCAGTTGTAGTATTTGATGTTTTTCGTTGCACATTATATTTATGTATATATATTTCCACTATTTTGAAATTTAAATATTTGATATTTTCTGCGGTATATTATTCATTTGAACTCTGATATCTTGTACTCTGATATAAATTGTTGTAATAGCAATGAAATATTCTCCTGTTTGTGTTCTGATAAGTCGTGTTCTCAAAAAATTCCGCCTTCTCGTTCGTTTCATGTCAACCGGAAAGTTCAGGACGTGTCAACAAGCTCGTTTATGGCTAAGGATACTAGTAAGTAGAAATTACATTTCGCTCAATGGTATGGTCTCACTAGGTATCAATTTACTTCGGTTAGCATACTTTTATTCACACCCAAATGATTATCTTACCAGAATTTTTTGTTTTTCCCCTTATTACTCTCAGAATCTCAATTGTGCAATTCGAGAGTAAGTTTTCAAATTCCTAAATCTTTTGCCGAATATAATTGGCGAAGATATGTGTTGACCAGCCTTTTGGCAAGGTCGTCATAACTCGGATTTCTATCAGATAGAGCACTCAGGATTTGAGCACGAGTTCTCACTATCATGATTTACTTGGTCGAAATGCTAAAACTCTTAAGAACCTGGATATTACATGCTTGGAGTCTCGACCCGGTTGGCATCTCGGGTCGACTAAGGTCGGCTCGACCCGATTTCATGTTATAGAGCTTCACATCAATGCACATTTTCGGGTTGGTGATAGCTTGGTCTGCGTACTCGAGTCGGTGAGGAACCACTTCCACTTCACTTTACCACCAGAAGGTCGGATCTATCACTTCAGATCGACCATACCGATTTGGATTCCACTGACCCGGGTTCGAAGCCACACTTCAGCAATTTCAAACTTAGTCCAACTCTTGACCTATGGTCATGGATTCTTCCTTGGTTAAAGCGCCTACTCTATCTCCTTAATATCTGGATCAGATGACATGTGTACTACACGAGACGAGGATACTGTTTCTCACATGAAAGACCGGTTCCACCACTTGTGTGATGCATGACACGTGTTTGACCCGACCCGGGATGGTCGCCACGTGGCATGCTAACCTGACCTGGGACTCACCTATAAATATATGTTTCGAAGGCTGAAGAGTGAATTTTTCAGTTGGGCTTTCATCATGCTCTTAAGGCGCAAGGCTGTTGCTCCAAGAGAGGCTGAACACATCACTAAAACACATGGACTTTGTGTATAAATCACTTTTTCTCTACTTTCTTACAAAGAAAAACAACTATTACCTGCAACCGACGGTATAAACAAAGATTATAAGTGGATGTAGGCTTGGACTAAGCCAAACCACAATAAAAACTCTTGCATGTTCCCTGTTTTTATTATTATTCTTACATTTTGTTATTGTGACCGTGAGAATACTCTGTGATTTGTGTGTGGGTCGCGCACTTTGGGGATTGATTGTCAAGAGTGCCACTTTTTGATGTCAACAATATGCAAGCAATAATGATAGCTATTTTAGGAGTATTTTGGCTTCTGCCGTGTTTTATATTTAATGAATTTATAATAGATTTCTATTATTATTGATACTCTGATCAATCAGAAGCACATCTTCATATGTTTCTCTTGAAGTATTTAAGTATTATTATTTTATCTGAAGCCGGGAAACATTATAAGATTATGTTATGAAATTAATGTAAAATGAAAAGTATTTTAGAAATTGTGTTAATATTTATTTTAAGTTCATGTGTTTTTAGTATTTATATCATTAACACACCTTCGTTTAGTCATTTGAAAATTGAAATTAGCACCAGATGACTTAGCACCTATATCTCTTGGTTCTGGACCTCAGAATAAGGGATATTATACCATCGTACATTTGTTAGATTTTCTTTTTCTTTTAATCATCAATAAAAATAACTTCTGAACCTAAAAAGGATATTCTCCCTAAACGTAAATATTTAGGATCATCGAACATACCCCTCTAATCCCTTTATCTTTGGGAATCGATAAAAATAATGGCATTCCATAAGTCAGATCACTCTCTCAAAGCTAGTGAATTACCGCTTCAATACTGTCAGGTCCTCGGACATTTCGACCCAAAACTCTTCGTGGGCTAGTAAAACAGCGCCTTGAAGCCACCGGGGTGTTGGACATCTAACCCAAATCCTCTTGGAGCCGATAAAACTGCACTCTAAAGCTGTTGGGTTGTCAAACCTTTGACTTAAAACTCTCCGTAGGCTAATAAAATCTTCCTCCAAAGCAATTGGGTCGTCGGGCTTCAGACTAAATATTATCGAAATTGCTGTTTGAACCGGTGGGATATCCGATGAATAACACGGAAAGTAGAGATAGACAGTGGTTTCCTCCCAATTTTCCACCTAAATTGTACCCTCCATCTGCTAATCTCCACCGTCTATTTTCATTCCAGATCACCCGTGATTATTCATTCCTGGACGTTTTACACGGTTGAAATCTTATTGCAGTCGGTATAACTGGGCTTTAAAACTAGTAAGACATCCAACCCAAAACTCTTCGTAAGCTGATAAAACAACATAATATTGTTCTATCATTCAACACCGTAGTTCTATCAGGCCAACAGAGAATCCGGCATTCTAGTAGTTAAAACAAAGTTAAGTATCATAATGCACTAAGTAATTGCATTATATACATAATACATGAATGGAAACACAGTCAGGGCCGACCCTGAGGTGTTGGAGGTCCAAGGCAAAAAAAATGAAGACAGCATGCTACAAGCGAAAATGTAGTTTGGCAATGCGCAATTAATGCAACAGCCAGGGATCGAACCCCTTACCTTCACAACAATTACTTACATTCATAAAGTTGACGCCAGACAAACGCAGAATATGGAAGTAACTACCCATAACGGAGTTTGAGTTTGTTGAAACCTCTTTATGTGGTGTCACCATGACCTCGGTTCTCTATTGGTGTAAATCAGGGGAGTCCATATGTATTCCATGATTTCCACCAATAAGGGGGTGGAGTCACATTAACACCACATAAAGTGGTATCAACAAACTCCTACTGCACACAATGAAGTAATATATAGAAAAATAGGTATTGTACGGTATGCAACAAGATTATAAAAGGGAACAATAATGTTTCATTACATAATGATCTTTTTTCATATTCTCTGATTCAAACAGGTGGGGCCAAAACCTAAGCAACCTTGTCTGGTTGATTGGAAGAGGGAAAAACGCTAACTCCATGACAGTACACAACAACAAAACAAAGAAGACGAAAACAGAATCCCCGTTAAGGGTAATATTGGTCTCCGAAGTAGAAATGGTAGCCCTGCTTTGAAAGTTGCTCCAAAAACATGGTTGATTCACCTTTATGTTTGCAGTCGCGAGGCTTGCGGTAAACCATAGAGGGCTTTGTTTTCTCCATTTTCTTTTCTTCTTCTACTGCCAATAATTTTTGGTTTATGCTCGCCACATCACCTCTTATGGACATTGAAGGTGGTCTAAATCGTATAGCACTATGATCAGCTTGAAATGCGATCTAGGTTGAGAGTTGGAAACTGAAGTGAAGTGGAAGTAAAAAGTGACATAGAGACAAAAGTGGACGTGGTGAAGATAACGGTGGTTCTAGTGCCTTCAGAAATTGATGGCACAAACGTAGAGATGGTTAGCCTATAAGATCAAAAATGAAATCATTCACCTCGCTGAATTCTTATGGTGTAAACTGAAACTCTTCAAGCTCAGAAGTAGTGAGGGGATTACCAAAAATAATTGTTTGATCTCAGCCTCGGTTTAGAAATCCTCTATGTAACCCTCCTTAATAGGCTGCATGACCACTAGAAAAATTTGAACTTTAACCACTAAGGCCTCGGAAGTAGCAGTTCTGGTAGCAGCAGCAATTGCAATACCTATTGACATGGAAATTAGTTCTTCTTTGCTTTCATGCAACGAAGATGAACCCCAAGGCCATAAATGAATCTGATCGATCATAGTTTGAGATGTAGCGTTGGTTTTGGCTAAGATTTAGGCTGCGACAATTACCTTAAAGGCTTCTTGCTTTCTCTCAAACTTTAAGGATTCTATGCCAATTGTAAGAAATTCCTCCTTATCCACAATAGCACCTCCTCAATTTATCCTGCATCATTAAGGTGGGCCAAATAAATTTCTAGACTAAGGCAAGTGTACGGGGAATTCAAGACTTATATAGCTCAAACTACAAATCTTGATCATATAAAGAAAAAAGAAAAAAAAATCAGGATTATTGCATTCAAATTCTCCATTTAACGATCAAATGCATCTTAAAGGTCTAGTGGCTCTCTTTGACTAGGAAAAGATCGAAGCTTAAACTAGCACTCTTCGTCATAAGCCTATCCGTTTGGTCATTCAAACGTGAAACTAGTTTACTAAAGCGAGTAATTTCCAGAGCCTACCGAGTAACGGTTTAATCCTAGGATTTTACATTTTTAGAAATTTTAATGATAGGCTTTGCCTGAGATTGTGACCTTTGTTAGGTGTGGCTCACATTGGAATGGAGTGAGTGCGTGGATTGAATAGGAGAATTGTCCCACATTGCAATATATTAAGAAAGATCGTGGTATATATATGGTATTGGTGGCATGTAACATTGGGAATTCCTTTTGTTACAATAAGTGCTTGCCAATACCAAATTATATGCTTGATGGGAGGCGATGGGTATGTTCAATCGGGACGCCGGCATGAGATACTTCGACCGTTGACTCCGATAGACACTGTGAAGCGCGTACGATACGCAAGGAATGCCGAAACTCAACATGGTATCGAAGATCCATGGTTCGAGGGGGCTAGTATGTGTAGCATGATCCAAGAATTGCTCCAAAGGGGCTTGAGCATGGGATGCTCATCAAGGTGGAGGTACAATGGTAAAAGCAGCCTGACGCCACTGCTTATGAGAACTCGGGGTAGCAGCCTAGCCAACTGTGAAGAGGACTCAAGGTGTAACTCTAAGGCGACTTGAGCAATGCTCGCCAAGGTGAAGATTGTTAGGTGTGGCTCTCATTGGAATGGAGTGGGCGCGTGGATTGAACAGGAGAATTGTCCCACATTGTAAGATATTAAGAAAGATCGTGGTATATATATGGTATTGGTGGCATGTAACATTGGGAATTCCTTTTGTTACAATAAGTGCTTGCCAATACCAAATTATATGCTTGATGGGAGGCGATGGGTATGTTCAATCGGGACGTCGGCATGAGAGACTTCGACCGTTGACTTCGATAGACACGGTGAAGCGCGTATAGTACGCAGGGAATGCCGAAACTCAACAACCTCCTTCTTGGCCGCGAGTTGTACCTTCAATTTTTCCTCATCCCAGTGGGTCTGCTTGAGATGGGTGTTATGCAAGATCTCTATTTTCTTTCCAACATCAGTCATTCCTTAAGCAAGCATGGCACTATTCTTTTTCTCCTCATAGGTGATAGGTGACATCTCTGTCTTTCTTTAGGTTGGATATCTCTTCTTCATAATAAAAATAACAAGAGAATGACTTCAGATTCATTTACATATGTTTACATTTCGTATGTAACGGCACAAGTGGTCTGTCACGTGCCATTCTTTTATTTTCCTTTCCTTAGTTCTGGGCCTTCGTTTTCTCTCAACCCAGACTCAACTTGTATGTGTGTGTCTATACACACTTTTCTTTTCAAAAAAAACCATTCAAGGAAAATTCAACTCAATAACATAAGATGATGAAAACAGACATTTCTTGCATCACAATTCATAATAACTTTAAAAATTAATTCTTTTGCTGGTTTAAAAGACAAAAGAGAATGTAAAAGTGTGTTGCTATTAACACCCAACTTCCCCACTTTAGACTTCTGGCCATCTCTTCCAGAGGCCACCTCTTCGTTATGCATGTATACTTCTTTACACCGCTTATATTTTTCAAACTTTAAAGGGCCACCACCTCTACTTCTCTTTCATCTTCATTCCCAAAAAAAATTCGTCCATCTTCCAGACATTTGTTCCATCCATCATCATGCTCCAAAATCCCAATTTACCACTGTAGTTTCACTCCATCAATTTCAATCGTGCATGCGACGATGACAAAAGAGAAGAAGACATCTCAATTGATTAAGATTTGAACCCTTTTTTTCTGAAATAGATTCTAGATGTAGGCTTAGCACTAGAATTTGAAAGCGTTGCTTGAAGTATAATAATTGATGTGGACGACATTTGGTAATCGAAGAACATATTAGATCTTCGGTCGTTGGTGACCATGTTTGTATCTAGATTAGTTAAACTATTCCACTCATTCACCAATCACCGTTCACATCTCATATTATTCGGTGGTGTGAAACCACGCAGATAAAAGAAATGGAGTAAATAGATTTCAAAAGGCTGCAAAATACCAAAAATGGACATGTTGGTCGGTGGCTTCCAACCGAGCAGATTAAATGAATAGAGTCATCAAATTTCACAGGGCTGCAAACCGCCGAGAGTGTATAATTTGGATCGGTGGTTAGTGAATGAGTGAAAAGAAAGAAAGTGGTGGTAAGAAGTAGGTTAAAATAATCTATTCTATTAAATTTTTAAAGGTTGTTACTAGTCTAAAGTGGGGTGGTAGTATCTAATGTTCATACACGAATAAAGTCATTCGCTCTTCTAATCCTATTCACCAAACAAAATCAACCGTTATCAGACAAAAGATTTAGTAATGGGCGAAAAAATCTTGTTAGTAACTCCTATTCATAACTGCAACGAATAAGAAATCGAACAAGAGAAGCAAGATGAATTTCAAGAAACACAGAGGAGAGATCATCCCTTTTTTCACTTAAGTAGAGACGATGATAAATTATCCTCAAATAAGGAAAATGTTGTGAATGAAAACGGAATGGATTTAGATGATTTGAAAAAGATTAACATCACGGAGAATGACTCTTAGGAATTTAAGGACAATGACTGTAGTATTATACCATCTCCTGTGTTGAAGACCGGGTCAGTAACATCATATTTTGGATCAGACCTTGCTTCTGCAATTCAAATTTTTGGTTTGAAGTAATAACAAATTGCTTAATAGAATCAAGAGCATAACAATATAACCGAGATGTTGAAGGCAGACTAGGAACTTCTGACTGACAAATGTGTTATTGAGTGTGAGCCAAAGTATGAGGGACTAAAGAAAAAAATATACTTGAGAGCTCTGCGAAAGAAAGCGCTTATACAATGAGATAATTGAACTCAACGGGAATATAAGGGTGTTTTGTAGATGTAGGCCATTGAGCTCTGAAGAAATATCTAAAGGTTTAGCTATTGTTGTAGAGTTCGATCCTTCGAAAGATTCTGAGTTTCAAGTACTCTTGGCCGAAAATTCAAAGAAGCAGTTTAGATTTGATCATGTCTTTAGTCCAAATGACAATCAAGAGGATGTATTTGAAGAGACATTGTCAATTGTAAAATCGGTATTGGACGGTAACAATCTGTGCATATTTGCTTATGGTCAAACTGGAATCGGAAAGACTTTCACAATGGAAGGAACTCCATAAAACCGAGGAAATAGATGGAGAATTTTCTCTTCGACCCAATCAAAGAAAAAAGAAGAACCGCCAATGGAACTGGAAAAGACTTTCACAATGGAAATAGCTTCTTCTGTAGAGTTTTGATGTTAAATCTAGTTTAGATGCTTTCATTCCTTTTAGCAAGTTTGAAGTATCTGTGTGCAAACTTACTAAAAAGCATGTAAACTAGATTCAACATAAAAAACCTCAAACCACCACTGGCTCCAGTCCAAGAAAAAAAATAAAACATCTAAATCAAATCACAACCAATGACTGAATCCCACCTGGTGCAGCAATTCATCGAAGCACTATAGCAGCAGCATACCATCCACTTGGAAGAAGTAAAAAACAACAATAACAAAGAGAACAACATGTATGGAGCATCGACACCAAAGAAGGAGAAAACAACAGCGACATTATCCGAAGCTAGAAGAATCACTCTGTCCTGTTGATGGGCATCACCTTGCTTTCGTACCTGCAAACTGGTCTCTGGCATGGTAAAAAGGTGATCAAGTAAAGAGTGGAGGTGGATATGGGTGAAGAGGAGCTGTTAGGAGGGTAGAAGAGAGGATTAACACAAATGACCACAAGAAAAGGTAGTGATCAATATGTGATCACCAAGAGATACAAGGGAAGATTTCAGATCAGAATAATGTGATTAACAAGAGCAAACCATTAGAAATAATGTGATTAACTCGTGGGTGAGAAGAGAAAAATAAAGATCTAGTTGCAACATAAAAGAGTTCTGAATGAGGTGAAAATGAGAAAAAATTTACTAATTCATTTTGCATGCATTTACAATCATCTGGTGCTGTTTATATAGGATAACATCTTTACTTCAAGACATGATAATTACAAGTTTTCCATAAAACAGAATTACATTATAATCTCAACTGTAAACATGCACAAGGGTGCACACTTGCTTCTAATCATTTCAAATTGCTATTCTTCACTGTAAATTGTTAGAGTATGACCAGTCAGGCCCTTTAATGATTCACATGTGCTTTAATTCATCATCTTGTCTATGTTTAGCCCGATTACCGAGATTTTCTGAAGTGTATGATGAAATGTCAGTGCTAGTTTCATGCCTGTTAGCTGTTCGATGATATGTCCAGCTGTAACAATTCCTCCCCCTTAAAATTACCTTGTCCTCAAGGTTGAATATAAGCTTACATAGCCATTTCAACCTAATCACACCAGTAAATGAGTCACCTCCGGGATCGAAGTTGAAAATTTTCCTTTCATTATAATGCTTGACTTGGCATTTAAAACTGTTGACAACTCTTAGTGAAACACTTTTCTTATTAATGCTTCCTGGCTCAGTTAAGTGTATATGACTTGAAACCATCGTTGACAGTTTTATAAATGTAGCTTGAACTGCATCTTTAATTTTCTCTTTTATCGCTTTATTGCTTAACTTTTTAGGCTTCTTAAAACCAATCTTGACGACGCTAGAGTTCTCGGCTATCCCAGTAATGCTTGTTGTTTCATGATCAAGATTGACATTTTTATTAAAATTCTTATCAATTTCTGGGACAGTAAGCTCTACATCACATTCCGCTGTGCTGGTCTGAATAATATTTGCATCATTTTCAAACTTAAAGGTGAGCTGATCACTATCATCAACTACTTCAAAAGCCAAACACATAGTCATTGAACAACCTCCCGGATCAAAGACGGAAATCTTTCTTTCATTATAACGCATTTTCACGCATTCTAAGCTGTTTAAAATTTCTAAGCAAATAACTATCTCATCCACAATTTCAGTAGCCGAAACTTCAATTTGTACCGTTTCCGAAATCATTTCAAATACAACAATCGACACTGTATTTTCCATTTTATGGAAATTATAAACCGACTTCCTCTTGGTTGCAGATCCCATGTCATTCTTTAATAATTTTAGCTTTTCTAGAACTGATTGATGTACCTCAAATGTATTTCTTTTTAGAAATGCTGATGTTAATCTGGACTTCATCAAACTAGAAGTTACAATTTTTGGTAATGCATTTATATAAAACCCTAAGCTGCTCCCCTAAATGTAACCATTTTTTTTAACTTTCTGCATTGCACCTGGTACACTAGAGTACGTCTGGTTGTTCTCTTTTTCTCCACTTGATTATGGGAAGCTTCTTTTATAGGACCTGTTTTATATGGTTCTGTGATAGCAGCCTTGACCCTTTCAGCATGTCTGTATTCATCTTCAATTTTTGGAACAATTCCAGTAGTTGAATCTTCATGTAGTATAATTTCAATTTCTTGCAATTTAAATTGTTCTTGAATTGCTTTTGCAAATATTTCCCAGCTTTCATAGTTAGAAGTATTTCTTGAATACTTGTAAAACCAGTGAAGTGCTTCTTTCTTCAGGTTATATAAACATAAATGTACATAGTCGCATAAGTCAATGCCGCTGAATTTAAAAAATTGCTCCGCTTGCTTCAGCCAATCGATCACTTTATCTTTTCCTGAAAATATAGGGAAGTCAACCTAGAAATTTATTTTTGTACGATCGTTGGATGTAGGTATTAGCATATCTTCATTTCTTGCATGTAATGAGCAGTTCTTGAAATGGTATCAGTAGTTCTTGGTTGTTGATTGCTTCCTTGATGTTTGTGAATGTCATTTCGAATGGGTGTATCAGGTAACCTCTGATTTATGTTATCATTTAATACAGAATTTTTTTACCAAAGATTCTTGCACAATCTCTGGTTTTATATTGAGATCACCTACTTTTTCTCTGATGTCTTTGTTTTGCAGTGAAAGATCTTGGGTGATATCCTCCAAGCTTCTCAAAAAAACTTCATTTCTGTGGTTAATCTCATCTTGCTTGAGCCATATTTCATGTTGAGAAAGGCTGCCTGGATTTGCACAGTCAAAAGTAGTGTAAAGACCCAAAAGAATCGAACACTTAATCATTAGTTATCGTAACAATTTGTAATATTGTTAAATGTTAGAAATGTGATTTTATAACCTTGTTAAACATCATTTAATTAATAATTAATGATTCTAGACTCTTTTTGGAAAAATGCTTTCAAAAATATATGTTTTGGAAAAATGCAGAAAATGTGACCGAAAACCATTTTATCGATATATAGCTATTTTCTCAATAAAAGGTTTCGAAAATTTAAATGAATTTCTAATTATTTATTAGGAAAGTAATTAGCGAATAAAAATATTTTACATATTTATGTCTAACTATATTGATGATGTCATCATTTTCAACAATGAGCATTTAAGGAAAGTTTTTGTATTTTGGATATTTAAATATTCAAATAAGTGCTTTATAATTTTAATATGTTTTTTTAATTGTTTAAATAAGTTAATGAAGTTATTTCCAAGTTTTGTTTACTTAAATAAATCATTTGATAAAGAACTAAAGATATGATCGAGGTTAAACTTCCATATTTACAACCTATCGTTGAACATAAGTTGTTTCAAATCATCGCAACGTTGTTTGATACATTTATATATATGTACCTACATGCATATACACACACACACACACACACACACACACACACATATATATATATATATATATATATGCATAATTAGTCACATCAGAGGTTTAAAAAATATCCTAAGTGTATGTATATAGGTTCCTTATATGTATATAAAGGAATGCTTAATCCTTAAGTTTTGAAAAAGCAAACTTACCATCTCTTACACACCTTTCAATTCTCTTACACACATTTCCCTTCACCTTACACACCATCCCATCTCTCATTAATAAATTATGGTTTTAAGGGCATTTTGGTCTTTTCCCATTCACCTTCCTTTTCCTATATTAGGAGGGGTATGCATTCTTCTTTCTTACACAAAAATTCCTAAGTTTAAATGAAGCTTTTTAATGGCTTCTCTTCATCTTCTTCCTCTTGCTTACTAACTTTCTCAAATTATACTCAAACCAATCCAAATCAACTCAAACTTTGAGTGAAACCTTACTACACCATTTCAAGATCTTCTAACAAGTTATAAGATGAAAAATCCAAGCCTTTCTCCATTTTCCATTAGAGGTCGTGAGTTTTGTAAGGAAGGAAAGTAAGGGAAAAGCAAGGAAAAACAAGGAAAGGAAGGAGATTTCTAGCTTGGATCTTCATTCTTATTCTTGAATCTTGGATTTGCAAAGGATTAAGGTGAGTTTACACACTATTTAGTATAACAAACATAAACCCTTTTGCATGTTTTTAACTATGCTTAAAGTTGCTTGAATGTTGGTAACTTATGTTAAAAAAATTAACTTGGTTCTTACTTTAAAAGTAAGCGAGATATGTGATCCATGTTAATCGATTGGAATGGACTTGGAATTGGATTATAATTGACTTGTATAACAAGTGGAATGGATATGAAACAAAGCACATAAGGTTTAGTATGAAATTGACATATTATGGGCTTGAAAGTACACTTATAGCGATAGTCGCTATAGATGTCGTTTGAATTGTTGTATTTTCAGCACTTTGTATGGAGCCTTGTAATGATGTCCTTAGTAATTTCTTACCATATTTAATGAAACACCCCACCTCCGTTAAGGTCACTCACAGAGGGAATGCCTTAACTTCGGTGGAGCATTATAGGTAAAAGATGCAGATAAATTACAAGACAGATAAATAAAGCAGCGGAAAATAAAGTCATTTTATTAACAACTTAATTCAGTCAAGCTTTTACAACAATTTCCTCAATCATACTTAAATGTAATACATAGAACTTCTGTCTTGATTTAAAAACTTCCAAGAATAAAAGAAGCATAAAAACAATGATATTCCTGGATAAAGCATGAACCAGCCATAGCAATGGAAGAGAGAGTCCAAAGCGATACACCAACTAATCTTCAAGCTTGGAAAGAGAAGAGGTCCAAGTTAGGCTGAGCTATTCCCTCCCTGACTACCTGGGGGGAACGGAAGAAAAGAGGCGAAAATCAAACTAGGTCAGACATAAGTCTGGTAAGTCCAGTGATCTTTCAGCATGCAAACAAGATAAAGGATTATGACATGAATAAACCAAAAATAGGACAATACCATGAAAACGAGGTAACTAAAGACAAGATAAGTGCAAGGTGAACTGAATGCGCTTCTACTTTTTCTCTACTTCACTACTACTCTGTTAATTTGATTTCTATATTTATCTCTGCACCACCTAACTAGTGTCCCAACTAGTAATCTATATAAAATGATAATCGTGATCCCAACCCCCGTAATTGTGGTAGCCTTCATGTGTACATCTATCGTGAGGATTCCACCTCAATCAGCCTAATTGCCATGAACATGTTAGATATACCCTTACTACCCTATCGATCGGCTCCCTACTTGTATTCATGTTCCATGTGTCTGTGTCAATCGGCCCTCTCTTGCGTGTAGATACCCTATGCTGGTCCCACCATAAGGTGTATCAATCCTTATGATAGCGACCCAACACGATTCAAGATGCACAATGTATTACTACTGGTACCCAGTGCCTGCTTTTTCCCACTCTGGAGTACGTGCACGCTCGTAAACCATCAGAACCTACACTGACGTACCCCCCTGCCATTGCTTTGACCACTTATAAACAGCCCAGTAATCGTGCCCCACCCTGCCTAGTTCAGGGTACCGTGATACATCCATGTGGGTTACTGCTGAAATGGGTCCCCGTTACTAGGGTTTCCTGTTGGTTAAGTTTGTGGGCCTATATTTACTAATATTACCCACCAAGCCGATATGTACTTAACCCTCCCATCGATTCAAGCATTTTTAATAAACGGTTAAGTTTTGTGGGCCTATATGTACTAATATTACCTACCTACACGAGATGTACTTAACCTTCCCATCGATTCAAGCATGTTTATTTAATAGTTAAGTTTTGTTGGCCTATATTTACTAATATTACCCACCAACCCGATATATACTTAACATTTCCACTGATTCAAGCATGTTTATTTAATGGTTAAATTTTGTGGGCCTATATTTACTAATGTTACCCACCAACCCGATATGTACTTAACCCTCTCGCACAAAGGGAATGCCTTAACTTCGGTGGAGCGTTATAAGTAAAAGATGCAGATAAATTACAAGACAGACAAATAAAGCAGCGGAAAATTAAAGTCATTTTATTAACAATGTGGTTCAGTCAAGCTTTTACAACAGTTGTCTCAATCATACTAAAAGTAATACATAGAACTTCTGTCTTGATTTAAAAATTTCCAAGTATAAGAGAAGCATAGAAATAACAACGATTTATTCCCCAATAGTGTAAAGCAAGCCATAGCTGAAATGATACTGAATCCAAAGCAATACATGATGATCTTGAAGCAACAAGTAATCCAAGATAAGCAGAAGTGTTTCCTCCCTGAGAACCTAGGGGGAAACGGAAGAAAAGAGGCGAAACAAAACTAGGTCAGACATAAGTCTGGTAAGTCCAGCTACTTTCAGCATATGAACAAGCAAGAACAACATGACATGAATTAAACTGAATAAAGACATAAGCATGATGATAAGGAACATAGGATATACAGGATAAGTAATAAGCAAGATAAACTAAGTATAACATCGCATGTTAACTATTCTCTGCTTCGCTACTACCCTGTTATTCTGATTTCTATATCTCTGCACCACCTAACGAGTGTCCCAACTAGTAATCTGTATAAAGGATAATATTACAACGTGATCCCAATCCCCGCAATTGTGTAGCCTTCAGGTGTACATCTATTATGAGGATTCCACCTCAATCAGCCTAATTGCCATGAAGATGTTAGATGTATCCTTACTACCCTATCGATCGGCTCCTTACTTGCATAAATGTTCCATGTGTCTGTGTCAATCGGCCCTCTCTTGAGTGTAGATACCATGTGCTAGTCCCACCATAAGGTGTATCAATCCTTATGATAGAGATCCGACATGATTCAAGGTGCACAGTGTATAATTACTGGTACCCAGTGCCTGCTTTTTCCCATTTCGGAGTACGTGCACGCCCATAAACCGTCGGAACCTACACTGACGTACCCCCTGCCGCTGTTTTGACCGCTTATAGTCAGCCCATTAATCGTGTCCCACCCTGCCTAGCTCAGGGTACCGTGATACATCTATGTGGGTTACTGCTGAAATGAGTCCCCGTTACTAGGGTTTCCTACTGGTTAAGTTTGTGGGCCTATATTTACTAATATTACCCACCAACCTGATATGTACTTAACCCTCCCGCACCGATTCAAGATGTTTATTTAGCGGTTAAGTTTGTGGGCCTATATGTACTAATATTACCCACCTACATGAGATGTACTTAACCCTACCATTGATTCAAGCATGTTTATTAAATGGTTAAGTTTTGTGGGCCTATGTTTACTAATATTACCCACCAACCCGATGTATACTTAACCTTCCCACGAATTCAAGCATGTTTATATAATGGTTAAGTTTTATGGGCCTATATATTTACTAATATTACCCACCAACCCGACGTGTACTTAACCCTCCTACTCGTCATGCCATGTTGGTTAAGTGGTTCTTATTAACTTAACCTTTCTCACTTATCATGTTGGATTGGTTAAGTGTGATTTATTAACTTAACTCTGTTCATTCATCAGGTTATATTGGTTAAGTATTTCCCATTTAACTTAACCCCATTCGTTCATCAAGTTATATTGGTCAAGTGTCATTAATCAATTCAAGTTAACTTAACCCACTCACTCGTCTTGTCATGTTGGTTAAGTGTTTCCTTCTGGTGTAAACTTGACCCTACCTCAATTCATGTTATATTGGTTAAGTGTTGCCCTCTCATGTTAACTTAACCCTTCCCATACATTGTGTTATATAATTGGTTAAGTGTTATCCTCTTGTATTACTTTACCCCACCACATGTCATTATATATTGGTTAAGTGTATCCTCTTGTGCTACCTAACCCTACCACAAGTCATTATATATTTTGGTTAAGTGTTACTTTAGTTAACTTAACCCTATCATTTGCTTAATTAACATGTTATAATGGTTAAGTGCTGCTTTAGTTAACTTAACCCTACCCTATATCATGTCTTATTGGTTAGGTGTCCTTTGTCCATTCATGTTTAACTTAACCCACCCATATGTCATATTGGTTAAGTATCAATCAACCTAACCCTCCCATACTTAGCATGTGTCAATAGCATTAATTCATTCATTAAAGCACCAACCACTCACATTGGACAGGTGTTGTTGTGGTCACTGGATGTGTCGGTCGGTTCCGGGCAGTTTTACACCGCAACTCAGTCTAACATCAGGGTCTTATTGGGCTCAATGCCCTAACCTCCCACATTAGATATGTATTGTTGTGGTTACTGGACAGCCGGGCGGTTCCGGGCAGTTTTACACCACAATTCAATCTAACCTCGGGTTGGGCATATTCATCTTTCCTACAATCTACATATTTCTTATTTATGACAAATTCCATATGTAAATTATTCCCAATTTAATTATGCCATAATTATCCTTTTAATTATGCTCACAATTAATGGTATACTAAATATACCATTTCATGAACCAATCCATGCCATGTAAATTTCATGTTTATCCTTCATATTTATATGTAAATTATAAATCAATTATTGTCGTAGCCCACTTCCCTTCTAAATCATGTTCATAATTAATGGCATACCAATTATACCGTTTTCATGCTAATTACCCAAATTCACCAAAACTAGTCATGATCCCGTTTCTCAAGTTGTGCCCAACCAATTCCAATTTCAAGTTTTTAATCAAAATAGGCTATACCCCGTCTCCCCAAACTTGCAATAATAGTCATTCCCAAAATCACTATGTCATATATTTGGCGTTCCAAATCAATAGTTAAGCCCAATATAGTTTTAATATTCTAGTTTACAATGTATGGCCAAAACTTGGTTTACAAGCCAACTAACCCAAACTTGCAGTTATAATGATAACAATGCCCCAATGTCAATTACGAGTTTTGCTTAACCATTTCACCAAATATGTTATGTTCAGTTACTTTCCCTAATTATGTTATGCCAATATTGTCAATTTCATGTTTATGCCCAAATAACCCAAACCTTCCCCATATTCCCATAATATATATATCGCGATTCAACCTAGATTATACGTCAATCTAGATTCACAAATAAAAAGGAACAAACATGAATAATATGACAATGATAGGCATAAGAACTGGCACAAGATGATAGTCCCAAAACACAAGAATTACAGCATAACTGAATAAACTGATTTAGAATCATTGCAGGCATATAGATCTGATTATGAACAATATTATGGACATGAAAGGCTTGAATAATAAACTAGTTTTGACAACTTGTATAGGTTCGATTGGATCAATAAGAAGCAACCCAAAGTCATATATTCACAAAGGCTAAGAATAGATCCAAATAGAAAATCAAGCATAGGTCCAAATTCATTTTATTCCATGTCCTTACTATAATTGGTTGTCTAAATCTGAAAGTAATCATAAACTTACAGCGTTTGGATTAGAAAAGATAATCGAATTGCTTGTAGTTGTTGAAGAACTCTAACTTGATACTGATTAATCCTCTAAGTTGATGAAGAACTTTTTTTTTATTTGATTTAGGTTTTAGTGGCGGCTAGGTTTATATGAGAGTGAATAATAGAATTAGGTTTTAGGTTTAGGGTCCTTATATAGTTGTAGAGAGTATTTTAGGACCATCAGTTTAACCCTGAACCATCAGAACCAATCAGATGCCACATCTACCTTAGAGCGAATCGGCCCATGGGTTGACAGCCAAACACCCTGAATCAACCCCTAATCGACCCAACGGGGCTCGGGTCAACCTCAAAAATGGGCCGGTTCGGTTATTCCCCCTCCCGGTTCGCTGTTTTGAACTTTTTTACATATTTAAGTATTTAATATATACATATATATATATTTTTATCATATGCATACAAACTTCAAGGCTTAATAACTTCTTTATAAGGTATCCGTTTTATGCAAACCAAACGTCTATCTTGACCAAAATTTTGAGACGAACGTAATAGCGCAACCCATTTCACTTAATTCTTCTTCTAAAAATTAAGTTTTCTTGAATTTGTTAATTTTAATATTCTCAGAAAATTTGGGGTGTTACACTCGGCAAATCTCAAAGCCTTATTATGTGGTGTATTGACTGATTTCATACCAAATCTTGCTAACTGGTTAGACTTGTTGACGTACTCCTTCACGGACAAACTCCTTTTCTTCAAAACCAAGAACCTCTCCATGTATAAACTCTCCACACTTGTGAAAGATATTTCAACTCGAACCTTCGTCTAAAGTCTATCCATGTCTCCACTGGGCGTCCTCCATTGGTTACTTCCCACCAAAAGGAAGCTTCGTCCTTCATCAACCAAGCAGCTATCTAAACCTTCCTGCCATCGTCTATCTCAAAGATACCAAATAAGTCCTCCACTTCCTTGAGCCAATTCCGAGCCTCAACAAACGTCTCCATCCCATAAAACGGCTTTCCGCTCATCGCACAGAAGTCTTTACATATCTTAGAAAAACCGTCTACACGGGGAGGAGGAGAAGGAGCTGCAACTAGGGGAGGAGGAACGTTGGCTGGGCCTGCGGCAGTAGCCCTAGCCTCCAGATATCTTCTGAACCAGCCTGGTATTGGTACACCCTCGGGTATATCGGGTTCCCCAGACATGCTAAAAAGAAAAAGGAAGAGATTCAAAAAAGAGAATCGAAAGATAGATATATGGCTTTTGGGGATTATGTTTTTCATAATAAACTTTTCTCTTGAAAACACCTACTTTAAAACAAGTTTTTGAAAATACTTTTTCTAAAAATGCTTTTGAAAACGATTTTCAAAATCTTTTATCTGTTCTGGTAACCTTCAACTTTGATACCCGTGTAACACCTCATGTCCATTAATGTCACTCACTAAGGGAATGCATTAACTTTCATGGAGTATTATAAGAGTATAGAATATCACTAGACATATATATATAAAATGGTACTTAAGAAAATTCAAAATTTATTCATTGCAGCGGAAAAGCAAAACATGTTTGGTTACAACATCAAAACCATATGCTAAAGCTAAGTACACAAATATCCATCTTGTAAAAATTATTATTAGAGTACATAAAAGTAAAACCATAATCCCACTCCAAATAGCCATAATGAAAAAGAGATAAAGTTGAGCATTACTTTCAACACTTCCAAGCACTTCAAGAAGAAAGGAATCCAAGTCAAGCTTCACTATTCCCACCCTAAGGACCTGGGGGGAGGGGGAAAGAAAGAAAAGAGGCAAAAAAGGGGTCAGACATACGTATGGCGAGTCTAGTGACTTTAACAATATAATCAGTAAAGTAACAGGATAAGAACATAAACTGGATATAAGAGATGACTGTAACATAAGCAGATATGACAAGGTAAACAAGATGAACAAGATATAACGTTGGTTGCGCTTCTAATCACTTTAAGATAATTCCTACACCGCACCAACGCTAGTCCCACACTGAAAGTTGATCCCTCTTACTAAACATAATAATGATGATGGTAGTTTCGTGTACTCCTAGCTGCTATCATAGGTGCCGCCTGCTCCTATCTCCACTAGTTGTACCCACTTCCCTCCCCATTCGATCGGCTTCCTAACTCGTAGATACCCGTGCTGGTCCCACAGTAGGGTGTATCACTCCCTAAAGTGGCAACCAGATACTACTAAAAATATACGGCTTATACCTACACGATGCAACAACGTCTTACCTACCAGCCTGGACCCACGCATGCACATGACTCCATTGGAATTGCGTTGCCACCGCTAACTCTTTATTGACCTCTTACAATAAAACCAGTGAGAGTGTCCCATCCTCGACCTAGTTCAAGCTCACAAAGATACAAAAATGGGTTACTGGTTGAAAAGGGTCCACCCACTCGACACAAGCTTCCCTCCTAAGCATGGTCCCCACTAGGAATTCCCACTTAACCCCTATTTATTCCCATGTCTAATCACATGTTTCATCTTGGTTAAGTGCTTCTAGTTATATTTCACATGTCACCCATGTCACCCACTTAACCCCCATGTCTTACTACATGTCTTATCTTGGTTAAGTATTCATTAATTCATTATAACCGTAATCTTGCAAGACCTCCCACATTAGATTGTTGTTTTGCGGCTGTTGGATATGCCGGGTGGTTCCGGGCAGTCTTATACCACAATCTGAATCTAACATCGTGTCTTTGGATTATTATGTATCTAATTTCTACCTTTGACCTCTCACATTAGATTACAGAATTATGGTTGCTAGATGTGCCGGGCGGTTCCGGGCAGTCTTATACCGCAATTCAAATCTAACCTCATGTCTTAGGCATTCATTATCACTTTCTTGATTTAAGTGCCAACTTTAAATCTTGGATTAAATCATATCCTAACTACCCAAAATTTCCAATCTAAATTATGTCCATAATTTTAATCCAAATTAGGCCTATAATCTTATTTATATATGTTATGCCAAATTACGCCCAAATCAATTTACGTTCATTGTTATTAACAATTTATGCCAAACCTCATGTATACAAATTATATCCAATTATGCCCACATCCAACTTATGCCAAATCTCATGTATACGAGTTATACATAATTATGCCCCAAATCAACTACGTGATTACAAATCAATTTATGCCCAATTACATATTATTAAATATTTTCCCAAACTTTTTCCCAATCGTTCAAACGTTATTCGTACGCAATCTCAGCGCAATATGTTAGGCTCGAAGTTAGACTAATATCATAAAAAAAGGAAAAGAAGAAGGGAAGAGAATCATGTCATCTAAACTGGCATAAAAGGGACAAATGTGACATGAACTTGCATAGAACGATAAAATAGATCCAATTAGGCATATGATAACAGTGATTTGGATATGAATCTGAAAGATAAGAATTTACAAACTTGATATGATTCATCTTATAGGCATGTTCATAAAATCCAATTTACAATCCTATCACAATCACTTTTTAATTAATTATATGTGAAAGTAACATAGACTCACAGCGACAGGATTAAGAAGAGAGAATAGATCTGAATCTGATTTCTGAATTTGATTAGCTTAACCGTTGTTGTAGAATTTGATTTTTATCTTCCAATTTGAATACTCTAATTCTGATTTTCTTTGGAGAAGAGAAGAGAGGCTAGTTTTAATTTAGATTAGAGTAGCATGGAGGCGTCATGGATTAGTGTAATGAAATTAGGGTTAGGTCTAGGTGTGTTTTTATAGATGTATTAGGTGAATTAGGACCTTTAGATTAGAGATCATCAGAACCACACAGCTCAAAAGACACATCATCCATCCAATCCCTGAAGGACACATCATCAGAGAACTCTCCAGAATTCTGTGCAGGTTTTGCCTCGGCATGGGCGCACTTCCCAAGTGCGCCAGTGCATTTTTGTTCTAGTGCACTTCACAAGTGCGCCAGTTATCCTAGCCTATTCTCTGATTTTTCTGCCCAACTTCTATCATCCATAACTTCTTCATACGGTATCCGTTTTACGTAAACTCGGACTCTATCTCAAACAAAATTCCGAGACGAACGCAATGGCATAACCCGTTTCAGCTAATTCTTCTTTTAAAAATTAATTATTCTTTAATTATCTCTTATGTCATGTTTTAAAATTATGGGGTGTTACAGATACACTATATAAAAAGAAATTGAGTAGAGAAAGAATGAAAGCAATGGCATGATCAATGGTATGATAATCCTTTGTTATTAATATTAAAAGGCTCAAAGATATGGCCTTGGGCCTTAAGGCTCTTGGGGTCTCATGATTGAATAGGCCTGCACCTGCTTCTTAGTCCTGCTGCGCTATGCTGAAAAAACGGCTCTTTTTGAATCATGCATTTTTGAATGTTGCACCGGTCACATCTGCTGGTTAAGGGTCGCAAATTTTCCAACAGTCATAGCCATCCGCGTTCAAACGGTCGTGCCTCTTCCCGAAAAGACACCTCTCCTTTCATATATATATATATATATATATATATATATATATATATATATATATATATATATAAGGACATAAAATGAGATTAAAATAATTACTTTTGTTTTTCTCCACTGCATCCTCTTCTTCCACACGTCTGTTCTGCAAATAAACTTTCTTGTGTTCGTCGTCGCTCTGCCATTGCTGCGCAGCATCACAGAGAAGACCCGTTTAATCCCTGGGAAATGATTTCTCACAAACCTGTTAGCGCGGTAGAAGGAGCGATTGCATTTCAAGGAAACAACATTCCCTGGACTTGGATATCAATAATTGGTAAACCGCTCTTCTTCCCTTGTTGTTGTACTGCATACTATTATTTGTAACAACTTCCTTGCCAAACTGTGATTGTTTCTCGCTAAAACAACATTTCTAATGCTTTCTGGCTTTACTGTTCACTACAACATTAATTGTAACAGTTTTCTGCCATTTTTGTTATACAATAGATAACAATATAGAAACTAAATTGTGTGATAGTTGCTTGTGTTTAAGACGACAATGTCGCAAAGTACAACAGCAAACTGTGCTGACACAGACTATGTCATCGACTCCGCCTTTGGTTCCAACAACTGTCCCATATTCACATAGCGAGCAACCATAAAAGTTTAACGGCTAGGGTTTTAAACATTGGTAACAGAATATGCTTTTCTCCCTAACAACATTGGGCCTAGCCAAATACCTTTCTGAGGATCCCCAATTATTGATGAACTGGAGCCCGACGCTACCAAAGTCAATGCTCTTACTGTATGGAAGAATTCTGATTTCATCTGTAAGAATTACATTCTCAACGGTTTGGAAAACAATCTATATAATGTGTATTGCACTAATGAGACTGCAAAGATTCTTTATTTATCTCTGGAAAAGAAGTACAAAACTGAAGATGCTGGAATGAAGAAATTCATTATCGGGAAGTTTCTGGACTTCAAAATGGTCGATTCAAAATAGTCTCCAGTAAGATTCAGGAACTCCAAGTAATCATTCATGAGATTCACGACGAAAAGTTGGAGTTAAGTGAGTCAATCCAAGTGGCTGCCGCCATCGAAAAGTTGCCCTTGTCATGGAAGGATTTCAAAAACTACTTGAAGCATAAGCGCTAAGAAACGACCATGAAGGATCTGGTTGTTCATCTACGAATCAAACAAGACAACATAAAATCAGAGAAAAAAGCTACCAGTTGATTACAAGCAAAGGCTAATGTGGTTGAGGATGAAAAGACAAATAAAAGAAAGCGTGCGCAGAATCCTAAGGTAACGAAACAAAAGAAGTTTCAAGGATCTTGCCACAATAATGGAAAGAAAGGCCACAAAGCAGTCATGTGTTATGTACCCAAAAAGAAGAAACCAGAAGCAGATGTGGTTGAAAATTCAAATCATGTTGCAGACATGAATTTGTGTGCAGTTGTTTGTGAATGCAACCTGGTTTGCAACAACAAGGAGTGGTTTCTAAACACAGGAGCCACTCGTCATATATATGTCAACAAGTGGATGTCTACAACCTAAAAAAATGCTACTAATCATGAGCAACTATTCATGGGCAACTCATCTGCATCAAGGGTGGAAGGAAAGGGAAAGATTTACTGAAATTAACTTCTACAAAGAGAAAAATAATAATAATGATGTTCTCCATGTTCAAAAAATCCACAAGAACCTGATTTCAGGATCGTTACTTAGCAAACACGATTTCAAAATAATTTTTGTTGCTGATAAATTTGTGATATCAAAGAACAGAGTGTATGTTGGATGTAACGACCTGCCTTTTGACCATCTCGAATCGGTAATTAAACCAACTCCAGCCTACAAGGTTTAATAGAAATAAACACACAGAATCACAGACACAGAATATAATAAATATCAGAGTTTACATAAATTTGTACAGCGGAAGAATATAACATGAATTTTTTAAAATAATTTTTTTACAGTTTTGATGAACGCGCGCCATATGCATCTTTACGTGCCTCTCCACTTCATTGCGAGCTGAAATTCTCTAAGCCTGGAAAACTTAGGACCTAACCCGAGCGTTCCATGCAAAATACACAAAACACTCGAGTCAGGATTAAACTTATTTCAAGTTAGCAAACTTCGATAACACTAAATATAATTAGTTTAATCCCAATAAATTATTAAATAAATCGAGTACAACTATTTTTTCAATGCTGAAAAATTATAGCAAAGAAGCATGTAGAGGCGTATATGTTAAGTAAGCATTATTTATGTGAGTCAAACTTCCAGCGAAAGGGTTCTTAACATGGAATGACATGTGAAAATAAAATAGAGCAGGCTGACAACCAAGTGTACTACAATTACCATATGTGTGGAGTCAAGATTTTAATGAATATATGTCACCACTTCAAGAGCTAAGAAGACAGTCCATCTTTGGAAGTAACTAGGAGAATGCATACAAGAATGCTACAACAATTCAAAATGGTAAAGGTTGAGTGTTCTAATTTCAAATGAAGGGTGAAATTTTATTCCCAGTAAGGAATGTAAGTGGTATAAAAAATAAAAGAGGTTTTCAACTTTCAAGCCCAAGAAACAAGGAGCTGTTTGGGTACAGACATATTTGAAACACAAAGAACAGAACTTTTTATTTCATTACAGAAATTTTACACCGGAGTTACAATAAATCAGAGTATAACTTAATTCAGCGGCCGACGAAATGCTCACAGCGGAAGAAGTAAGACCAAAACCAAACTCTAACTTCAAACTGAATCCAGCTCTGAAAACTAAGCATGCAAACTAAACTACTAGCTAGAGTTTGGTTTTGGCCTTACATCTTCCGTTGTGAGCATTTCGTCTTCCGCAAAGTTTATGTTATTCTCTGATTTATTATAACTCCGATGTAAACTATAATGAAATAAAAGTTCTGTTCTTTGTGTTTCAAATATGTCTGTACCCAGGAAGAGGATATGTGTGTGATGGTCTATTTAAAGCAAATGTAACCACTATTCTATTAAACACTGATATAAATAAAAGTGAGTCTTATGCTTATAACTTTGACACTTCTAACATATGACATTCTATTTTAGGCGTGTAAATTTTGATACATTGCAATAATTGATTAATATAGAAAATTACCAAAATGCAACATAGATTCCAACTATAAATGTAAAGTTTGTGCAGAAGCAAAATTGACAAGAACTTCGTTTCATCATGTTGAACGAGAGACTGAACCTATAGAATTAATACATACCGATGTATGCGATTTGAATATGTGTGAAACTAGAGGTGGACAAAGGTACTTTATTATATTCATTGATGATTTTACCAGATACTGTCATGTATATCTCATTAGAAGCAAGGATGAAGCATTAGAAATGTTTAAAAATTATAAGGCAGAAGTTACAAGAAAATAAAATCTTTAAGAAGTGATAGAGGAGGAGAATAAGAGTCTCTAATTGCGGAATTCTGTGTAGATTACGGAATTATACATCAAACTACAGCCTCGTATTCATCTCAATCCAACAGTATAGCCGATTGAAAAATAGAACTCTCAAAGAAATGATAAATTCCTTACTAACTAGCTCTGGCTTGCCAGATAACTTTTGGGGAGAAGTTGTTCTTTCTGCAAATCATATTTTGAATAAAATACCACGAAAGAAAACATCTAAATCTCCCCACGAACTTTAGGAAAACAGACCACCATCCTGCAAATACTTGAAAGTGTGGGATGTCTTACCAAAGTAGAAATACCAAGACTGAAAAAGGCCAAAATTGGACCAAAGACTATAGATCGCATATTCATTGGATATGCTCATAATAGTAGTGCATATCGATTTTTGTTGTATAAATCTGAAATTGATGACATTCGTGAAAACACCACTATTTCTATGCATATATGATAGAAATTTACATGAAATGCTAGATTCTTTGATCACATTAATCCTCTATTGAAACTATTGTTCAAAAGAGATCAAGAGATACAGATACTCCTGAGGATAATGTTAATCAAAATTTACATGAAAGAAATGTTGAAACAGAGGTAGAGGAAGCCAAAAGGAGAAAACGTCAAAGGACCTCTAAAACCTTTGGACCCGATTTCTATGCATATATGATAGAAATTTGACCTCTTAATTACCAACAAGCAATTTCATCTCCCAAGGCTCCATACTTGAAGGAGGATGTCAACGGTGAAATAGAATCCATTTTATAAAACCCTATGTAGGAACTAGTGGATCAACCCAATGGATCAAAACCACTAGGATATAAATGGATATTTAAGAAAAGCTAAAGGTTGATGGCTCAATAGACAAGTTTAAAGTAAGACTTGTAATAAAAGGATTTAAGCAGCAGGAAGATCTTGATTACTTTGATACGTATTCACCAGTAAATAGAATAATGTCGATTAATATGCTTATTTCAATCACATGCATATTAAATTTGGAAACACACCAAATGGATGTGAAAACTGCATTTTTAAATGGCGAACTAGAAGAAGAAATACAAATGCAGCAACCTAAAGGGTTTCTAATCCCACGAAATGAAAATAAGGTGTGCAAGTAAGTAAAATCACTTTATTGCCTCAAGCAAGAACCAAAACAATGGCATGAAAAATTTGATGAAACTACATTATCAAATGGATTCAAAATAAATGAATCAAATAAATCTGTGTATATAAAATATTCGAATATTAGATATGTAATCGTTTGTCTTTATGTCGATGATTTACTGATCATAAGGAATGATACGGCCATAATAAAATCTACAAAGGTTATGTTATCCTCTAGACTCGACAAGAAAGACCTAAGAGTGGATGATGTAATCTTGGATGTAAACATTACAAAAACATCACATGGATATGCGTTATCTCAGGCACATTACACCGCCAAATCACTTATCAAGCAGTATAATATAATCATTGCAAAATCACCTGTGGATATGAACCAAAATTTGGTAAAGAACACCGGTGATGAAATATATCAGCTTGAATACTCTCGTATACTAGGAAGTATTATGCATATCAAGAATTGCACTAGGCCTGATATTGCATATGTTATAAGCAAGCTGAGTAGATATACTAGTAATCCTGGAAAACATCACTGGAAAGCAATAATCAGGGTCCAAGGATATCTAAAGTACACACAAAACTATGTGTTGCAATATGAGAAGTATCCTTCAGTGTTAGAAGGATATAGTGATGCCAATTGGATAATTGGCTCAAATGACACAAAATCCACAAGTGGATATGTGTTTACATTAAGAAGTGGAGCAATCTCACGGAAATCATCCAAACAGACTTGCATAGCAAGGTCAACAATGGAAATGAGTTCATTGCTCTAGACAAAGCCGTAGAAGAAGCAGATTGGCTTAGGAGTTTTTTGGAAGACATTCCATATTGGGAAAAACTAGTACCTCCAATATGTATACATTATGATAGTCGATCTGCTATAGAAAGGGAGAATAGTACATTGTATAATGGTAAATCTAGACATATTAGTCGTATACATAAAACCATAAGACAACTTCTCTCTAATGGAGTTATCACCATAGACCGTGTAAAGTAAAAGGATAACACTGCGGATCCGCTAGCTAAAGGCTTTCCTAGAGAGAAAGTTCAAACATTATCAATGGGAATGGGCTTAAGACCTATAAACTAAAAGTTTTCTAAAATGGAAATCCTACCTAGTTGAGTGGAGATCCCAAGATCTATGTTCGAAGGGACAACTAAGTTTAAGATAAACTTAACAGAACTGTTAAATATAAACCATTCCTATGATAAGTCAGTGCACAGCCATCGGAGAATAGGATAAGCTTAGCTTTTAATGATGTCTATAATGTGGTATTGTAAAAAAATCCAAGTGCAATATTATGGGATTATCTTTATAGGATCACCTATGTGAGTGTAGGGTTGTCAATGAATAGCCGAAAAATTTGATATTCGTCTGAATCTGTATCCGAAAATATGAAAATTATCCATTATCCAAAAAGCGGATATGGATATCCAATATCTTAAAAGCCTTTTGGATATGGATATGGTTATAGTGGTGTCCGTATCTGAAAAGTATCCATCCGACTAATTGATGTAATATATATATATATATATAACTCAAAACAGAAAAATAGAGTTAATAATTATTTTCTAACTGTTGGATGTTACTAGGATATAATTTTTTGTCCATTTTTAGTGAAAATGGTTGTTTTAGTGTTTAATTTTGGAATATTTTTTTATATGCTTATGGATGTTAGTATATAAAAATGTTTCATCGTCACTTTTATTTATTTCTTGGATTTTTTATAAACATTAGCATAAAAAATTATGTTGATCCAAATTTTTTCATTTACACTCTTAGGTTTATTAATTACTCGCAGAGTAGATTAATTTTCGATGTTCTTCCGTATTTGAAAATTAAGCGGATATAGATATCCGATATTTCAAAATTAAACAAATGCAGATATCCGATATTCGAAAATAACTTCAGATCTGAATATGAATATGGCATTATCCGTATCCGAAAACATCCTTTGACCGCCCTATGTGAGTGCGAAGGCGCCGCTTCAAGAAGAATTGTAAGGTCGAATTCTTGAAGCACTCATGAAACCAAGGCGGTGTTCATGTCCAAAACAAACACAAACAGAGAACCAAGGAGTTAAAGAATA
The DNA here is from genome assembly GCA_030737875.1 of Allium sativum. Classification (NCBI taxonomy): domain Eukaryota; kingdom Viridiplantae; phylum Streptophyta; class Magnoliopsida; order Asparagales; family Amaryllidaceae; genus Allium; species Allium sativum. The sequence goes on from CM060913.1 coordinate 827,322,986, forward strand.
TTTATCATGTGTAATATTTGTAGACTTACACAAACGACTTATATTTTAATAACAGTCAAGTTCACTAATTCGCCAGTAGGTTATAACGATCAAACACTAGGAAAAGTTCAAGACCTTTGTGCAACTTTTACCGATATGATAAATATTTCAGAATAGATAACTACTCATTCATGTGAGGGATTATTAGATGAATGAATGAGTGTTTGAGAAGAAGAGAGGCAAGAAAAGTCACACACTGGGGAAATTTTTGCCTTATCTCACTACATATACAAAGTCTTGATACATTATATTAAAAGAAATCGAGGAGAGGAAGAATGTAAGCAATGGCATGAACAGTGGCATGATAACTTTTTGCTATTTATATTAAAAGGGTCAAAGATAGAGCCTTGGGGCTCTTGGGGTCTTGTGATTGAACGGGTCTGCACCTGCTTCTAAGGCCCGCTGCGCTGCACTTAAAAAATGACTCTTTTTGAACCTTACATTTTTGAATGTTACACCGGTCACATCTACCAGTAAAGTGTTGCAACCTTTCCACCCGTCACAGCCATCTGCATTCAAACGGTTGTGCGTCTTCCCGAATAGACACCTCTCCTTTCCTATATATAAGGAAATAAAATGAGATTAAAATAATAACTTCTGTTTTATCTCCTCTGTATCCTCTTCCTCTGCACAACTGTTCTGCAAATAAACTTTCTTGCGTTCGTTATCTCTCTACAATTCCTGTGTAGCATCGTAGAGAAGATCCATTTCATCCTTGGGAAACAATTGCTCGCAAACCTCTTAGCGTCGAGGGAGAAATTTTGTTTCAAAGAAACAACATTCCCTGGACTCGGATACCTATAATTGGTAAAGCACTCTTCTTCTCTTGTTACTGCACTACATACTATTGTTTGTAACAACTTCCTTGCAAAACTGTGATTGTTTCCTATTAAAACAACATTACTAACCGTTTCAGTCTTAATTATTCACTACAGCAGTAATTGTAATGGTTTTATGCCGTTTTTATTATACAATAGATAACGAACTTGAAATGAAATTACATGATTATTGCTTCTTTTTGCAGACGATGATGTTGCGAAGTAGAAACTACAAATCTGTGCCGATGCAGATTGTGCTACCGGCTCCGCCTCTAGTTCCACCAACTATCCTATATTCATATGGCGAGCGACTAGAAAATTTTAGTGGTCACGATATTAAACCCTGGCAATAGAAGATGCTTTTCTACCTAACAACACTGGGCTTAGCCAAATACCTTTCTAAGGATCACCAATTGTTGATGAACTAGAACCCGACGCCACCGAAGTCGTGGCTCTTACTACATGGAAGAATTCTGATTTCATCTATAAGAATTACATTCTCAACGGTTCGCAAAACAATCTATATAATGTGTATTGCAACGCTGAGACTGCAAATGTTCTTTGGTTATCTCTGGAAAAGAAGTACAAAACTGAAGATGCCAGAATGAAGAAATTCATTATTGGGAAGTTTCTGTACTTCAAAATGGTCGATTTCAAAACATTCGTTATCCAGATTCAGGAACTCCAAGTAATCATTCATGAGGCTCACGACGAAAAATGGAGATAAGATAGTCATTCCATGTAGTCGTCGTTATCGAAAAGTTGCCTCCATCATGGAAGGATTTCTAAAATCACTTGAAGTGTAAGCGCAAGGAATTGACCATAGAGAATCTAGTTGTTCGTCTATGAGTCGAAGAAGACAACAGAATATCAGAGAAAACGACTATTGGTTCATTACAGGCAAAAGAAAATGTGGTTGAGGATGAAAATACAAACAAAAGAAAGCGAAACAAAATCCTAAGGCAAAGAAACAAAAGAAGTTTCAAGGATCTTGCCACAATTGTCGGAAAAAAGTCCACAAAGCAGCCGGGTGTCATGGCACCAAAAAGAAGAAACCAAAAGCAAATGTGGCAGAAAATTCAGATGATGTTGCACATATGGATTTTTGTGCGATTGTTTCTGAATGCAACCTTGCTGGCAACAATAAGGAGTGGTTTCTAGACAGGGATCCACTCGTAATATATGTGCCAACAAGTGCATGTCTACAACCTACAAAATTGCTACTGATCACGAGCAACTATTCATAGGCAACTCATCCGCAACAAATGTGGAAGGCAAGGGAAAGATTGTAGTGAAATTATCTTATATAAAGGAACTAAAATTGAATGACGTTCTCCATGTTCCAGAAATACGCAAGAACCTGATTTCATGATCGCTGCTTAGCAAAAACGGTTTTAAATTAATTTTTGTTACTGATAAATTTGTAATATCAAAGAACGGAGTGCATGTTGGAAGAGAATATGTGTGTAATGGTTTGTTTAAAGCAAATATAACCATTGTTGTACCAAATATTGATATATATAAAAGTGAATCTTCTGCTTATATTGTTGACTCTTCTAACATATTGCATTCTAGATTAGGACATGCAAATTTTGATACATTGCGAAAATTGATTAATCTAGAATTTATACTGAAATGCAACATAGATTCCAACTATAAATGTAAAGATTGTGCAGAAGCAAAATTGATAAGAACTTCGTTTCATCATGTTGAATAAGAGACCAAACCTCTAGACTTAATACATACTGATGTATGTGATTTAAAAATGTATCAAACAAAAGGTGAAAAAAGCTACTTTATTACATTCATTGAAGATTGCACCTATATTGTCATGTATATCTCATTAGAAGCAAGGACGAAGCATTCGAAATGTTTAAACAGTATAAGGTAGAAGTTGAGAATCAACTCAACAAGAAAATAAAATCTTTAAGAAGTGATAGAGGAGGAAAATACGAGTCTCCATTTGAGGAATTTTGTGCTGACACGTAATTATACATCAAAGTGCAGCCCCGTATTCACCTCAATCCAACGGTATAGCAAAATGAAAAAATAGAACTCTTAAAGAAATGATGAATGCCTTACTAATTAGCCCTAGCTTACCAGATAACTTTTGGGGAGAAGCTATTCTTTCGGCAAATTACATTTTGAATAAAATACCATGAAAGAAAACATCAAAATCTCCGCATGAACTTCGAAAAAAAAAAAAGACAGCTATCCTACAAATGCATGAAAGTGTGGGGGTGGCTTACCAAAGTAGAAATACAAAAACCGAAAAAGGTCAAAATTGGACCGAAGACTATAGATTGCATATTCATTGGATATGCTCATAATAGTAGTGCATATCAATTTTTGGTGTATAAATCTAAAATTGATGACATTCATGAAAACACCATTATCGAGTCAGAAAATGCTAGATTCTTTGAACACATTTATCCTCTAAAATCTTGTATTGAAACTATTGTTCAAAGGAGATCAGGAGATATAGTTACTCCTTAGGATAATGTTAATCAAAACTCACATGAAAGAAATGTTGAAATAGAGGTAGAGGAACCTAGATGGAACAATTGTCAAAGGACCTCTAATTCCTTTGCACCCGACTTCTATGCATATATGATAGAAAATGGACCTCTTACTTACCAACAAGCAATGTCATCTCCTGAGTGGACCTCTTACTTACCAACAAGTAATGTCATCTCCCTAGTGGACCTCTTACTTACCAACAAGCAATGTCATCTTCCGAGGCTCCGTACTGGAAGGAGGCTGTCAGCAGCGAAATATAATCCATTTTACAAAACCATACGCGGGAACTAGTCGATCTACCCAAAGGATCAAAACCACTAGAATATAAATGGATATTCAAGAACAAACTAAAAGTTGACGACTCAATTGACAAGTATAAAGCAAGACTTATAATAAAAGGATTCAGACAGAAGGAAGATACTTTGAAACATATTCACTAGTAACTAGAGTAACATCGACTAGGATGCTTGTTGCAACCACATCCATATTAAATTTGGAAATACACCTAATGGATAATAGGTAAACTAGCAGAAGAAATATATATGCAGCAACCTGAAGGGTTCCTAAGCCTAGGAAACGAAAATAAGGTGTGGAAGTTAATAAAATCACTTTATAGCCTTAAACAAGCACCAAAACAATGGCATGAGAAATTAAGATTATCAAATGGATTCAAAATAAATGAATCAGATAAATGCGTATATATAAAATATATGAATATTGAATATGTTATTGTTTGTCTTTATGTTAACGATTTATTGATCTTAGGGAATAATAATGCCAAATAAAATCTACAAAGGATATGTTATCTTCTAGATTCGACATGAAAGGCCTAGGAGGGAGTGGCTGATGTAATCTTAGGTGTAAATTTTTTAAAAACATCACAAGGATATGTGTTATCTCAATCACATTACATTTCCAAATTACTTGAAAGGTTCAAGTAGTATAATATAATCATTGCAAAATCACCAGCGAATTTGAACCAAAATTCGGTAAAGAACACTGGTGATGGAATATATCAGCTTGAACACTCTCGTATACTAGGAAGTATTATATATGTCATGAATTGCTTTAGGCCTGATATTGAATATGTCATACACAAGCTGAGTAGATATACCAGTGATCCTAGCAAACATTACTGGAAAGCAATAATCAGGGTCCTAGGATATCTAAAGTACACACAAAACTATGTGTTGCAATATGAGAAATATCCTTCGATAGTAAAAGGATATAGTGATGCCAATTGGATAACTGGCTCAAATGACACAACATACACAAGTGGATATGTGTTTACATTAGGAAATGGAGCAATCTCATAGAAATCATCCAATTAGACTTGCATAGCAAGGTCAACAATGGAATTGGAGTTCATTGTTTTAAATAAACCCGCAGAAGAAGCAGATTGGCCTGGGAGTTTTTTGGAAGACATTCCAAATGAGGAAAAATCAGTACCTCCGGTATGTATAAATTGTGATAGTCAATCTGCTATAGGAAGTGTGAATAGTACATTGTATAATGGTAAATCTAGACATACTCGTCGTAGACATAAAACCATACTACAACTTCTCTCTAATGCCCTTATCACTGTCGGCTATGTAAAGTAAAAGGATAACCTTGCAGATCCACTAACTAAAGGCTTGCCTAGAGAGAAAGTTCAAACCTTATCGACGGGAATGGGCTTAAGACCTATAAACTAAAAGTTTTCGAAAAAGGAAACCACACCTAGTTGACTGGGGATCCGAAGATATTGGTTCAAAGGAAAACTAAGTTTGAGATAAAATTAACAGCACAGTTAAACACAAACTATTCCTATGATAAGTCAATGCACAACCCGTCAAAGAGTAGGATAAGCTTAGCTTTTAGTGCTGTCTATACTGTGGTATTGTAAAAAGATCTAAGTGGATTATTACGGGATACTCTTTATAGAATCACCTATAAGAGTGTGAAGGCGCCGCTTCAAGAAGAATTGTAAGGTCAAATTTTTTAAGCACTCATGAAACCAAGGCCGTGTTCATGGCAAAAACGAAAACAAACAGAGAACCAAGGAGATAAAGAATATTTTTCATGTGTTATCTTTGTAGACTTACACAAATGGCTTACAGTTCAATGACAGTCTAGTCTACTAGTGCCCAAGTAGGTTATAACGATAAAACACTAGGAAAAGTTCAAGGCATTTATGTTACTTTCACCGATATGATAAAAGTTTCAGAATAGATAACCACTCATTCATGTGGGGGATTGTTGGTTAAATGAATGAGTGTTGGGGAAGAAGAGAGGCAAGCAAAGACCCACATCAGGAAATTTGTGCCTTATCTCACTACATATACAAAGTCTTGATACAATATATCAAAAGAAATTGAGGAGAGCAAGAATGAAAGCAATGGCACGAACAATGGCGTGATAACCCTTTACTATTAATATTAAAAGGGTCAAAGATAGAGCCTTAGGGGTTTTTGGGGTCTCATGATTGAATGGGCATGCGCCTACTTCTTAGGCCTGCTGCGCTGCACAAAAAAATGGCTCTTTTGGACTCGCACGCTTTTGAATGCTTCATCGGTCACGTGTGCTGGTAAAGGGTCGCAACCTTTCCAGCAATCACAACCATCCGCATTCAAACGGTCATGCCTCTTCTCGAATAGACCCCTCTCCTTTCCTATATATAAGGAAAAAGAATAAGATTAAAATAATAACTTCTATTTTCTCTCCTTTGCATTCTCTTCCTCCAGACATCTGTTTTGCAAATATACTTTCTTGCGTTCGTTGTCGCTCTACGATTGCTGCACAACACCGCAGAGAAGATCCGTTTTATCCTTGGGAACCGATTACTCACAAACCTGTTAGCGCCGTAGAGAGAGCAATTTTCTTTTCAGGAAACAACATTCCCTGGACTCGAATATCAATAATTGGTAAACCAATCTTCTTCTTTTTTTACTACACTACATACTATTGTTTGTAACAACTTTCTTGCAATACTATGATTTTTTCTTACTGAAACAACATTACTAACGCTTTCAGACTTTAATTTTCACTATAGTAGCAATTGTAACAGTTTTTTGTCGTTTCTGTTATACAACAGATAACAAACTTGGTACAAAGTTGTGTGATTGTCGCTTGTGTTTGTAGACGATGATATCGCAAATTAGCAACAACAAATCTATGCGGACACAGACTATGAGACCGGCTTCGCCCCTGGTTCCACCAACTGTTCCATATTTACATGGCGAGCGACCAGAAAAGTTTAATGGCCAGGATTTTAAACGCTGGCAACAGAAGATGCTTTTCTACCTAACAACATTGGGCCTAGCAAAATACCTTTCTGAAGATTCCCCAATTGTTGAGGATTGGAGCTTGATGCAACCAAATTCGAGATTCTTACTGCATGGAAGAATTCTAATTTCATCTGTAAGAATTACTTTCTCAGCGGTTTGGAAAACAATCTATGTAATGTGTATTGCACCATTGAGACTACAAAAGTTCTTTGATTATCTCTGGAAAAAAATACAAAACTGAAGACGTTGGAATGAAGAAATTCATTTTTAGGAAGTTTCTTTACTTCAAAGTGGTCGATTCATGAAATTCACGATGAAAAGATGCGGTTAAGTGAGTCATTCCAAGTGGCTGCCGCTATCGAAAAGTTGCCTTCGTCATGGAAGGATTTCAAAATCTGCTTGAAGCGTAAGAGCAAGGAAATGACCATGGAGGATATGGTTATTCATCTGCGAAACGACGAAGATAATAGAAAATCTAAGAAATAAGCTATCAGTTCATTACAGCTAAAGGCTAATATGGTTGAGGATGAAAATAAAAACAAAAAAAGCGCGACCAGAATCCTAAGATAAAGAATAAAAAGAAGTTTTAAGGATCTTGCCATAATTTTGGAAAGAAAGGCCACAAAGCAGCCGTGTGTCATGCACCTAAAAAGATGAAACTAGAAGCAAATGTGGCAAAAAATTCAGATGATGTTGCAGATATGGATTCGTGTGCGGTTGTTTCTGAATGCAACCTTGTTGGCAACAACAAGGAATGGTTTCTAGACATTGGTGCCACTCGTCATATATGTGCCAACAAGTGGATGTCTACAACCTACAAAACTGCTACTGATCACGAGCAACTATTCATGGGCAACTCATCAACATCAAAGGTGGAAGGCAAGGGAAAGATTGTACTGAAATTAACTTCTAGAAAGGAACTAAAATTGAATGATGTTCTCCATGTTCCAAAAATCCGCAAGAACCTGATTTTTGGATTGTTGCTTAGAAAACACGGTTTCAAACTAACTTTTATTGCTGATAAATTTGTAGTATCAAAGAACAGAGTGTATGCTGGAAGAGGATATAAGTGTGATGGTTTGTTTAAAGAAAATATAACCACTATTATACCGAGCAAAGATATGAATAAAACTGAACCTTCTGCTTATATTGTTGACTCTTTTAACATATGGCATTCTAGATTAGGGCATGTAAATTTTGATACATTGCGAAAATTGTCTAATCTAGAATTTATACCGAAATGCAACATAGATTCCGACTACAAATGTCAAGTTTGTGCAGAAGCGAAATTGAAAAGAACTTTGTTTCATCATGTTGAACGAGAGACTGAACCTCAGGATTTAATACATACTGATGTATGCGAATAGAAAACGTGTCAAACTAGCAGTGAAAAAGGTGCTTTATTACATTCATTGATGATTTACCATATATTGTCATGTATTTCTCATTAAAAGCAAGGGCGAAGCATTCAAAATGTTTAAACAATATAAGGCAGAAGTTGAGAATCAACTCAACAAGAAAATAAGATCTTTAAGAAGTGATAAAGGAGGAGAATATGAGTCTCTGTTTGAGGAATTATGTGCTGAGAATTGAATTATACATCAAACTACAGCCTCATATTCACCTTAATCCAACGGTATAGCCGAATGAAAAAAAGAACTCTTAAAAAATGATGAATGCCTTACAAATCAGCTTTGGCTTGCCAAATAACTTTTGGAGAGAAGCTATTCTTTCGGCAAATCACGTTTTGAATAAAATACAATGAAAGAAAACATCTAAATATCTCCATGAACTTTGGAAAAACATATTAGCATCCTACAAATACTTGAAAGTGTGGGGGTGTCTTGCAAAAGTAGAAATACCAAAACTAAAAAAGGTCAAATTTGGACTAAAGACTATAGATTGCATATTGGATATGCTCATAATAGTAGTGCATATCGATTTTTGGTGTATAAATCTAAAATTGATGGCATTCATGAAAACACCATTATCGAGTCACGAAATGCTAGATTCTTTGAACACATTTATCCTCTAAAATCTTGTATTGAAACTATTGTTCCAAAGAGATCAGGAGATACAGATACACCTGAGGATAATGTTAATCAAAACTCACATGAAAGAAATGTTGAAACAGAGGTAGAGGAACCTAGAAGGAGCAAACGTCAAAGGACCTCTTAAACCTTTGGACTCGATTTCTACTCATATATGATCGAAAATGAACCTCTTACAAATAAGCAATGTCATCTCCCGAGGCTCCATACTGAAAGGAGGTTGTCAATAGAGAAATAGAATCTATTTTGCAAACCCATAAGTGGGAACTAGTGGATCTACCCAAAGGATCAAGACCACTAGGATATAAATGGATATCTAAGAAAAAACTAAAACCTGATGACTCAGTAAATAGGTATAAAGCAAGATTTGTAATAAAATTTTTAGACAAAAGTAAGATCTAGAGTACTTTGATACGTATTCACCAGTAGCTAGAATAGCATCGACTAGTATGCTTGTTGCAATTGCATTCATATTAAATTGGAAATACACCAAATGGATGTGAAAACTATGTTTTTAAATGGTGAACTAGAAGAAGAAATATATATGCAGCAACCTGAAGGGTTTCTAAGCCCAGGAAATGAAAATAAGGTGTGCAAGTTAGTAAATTCACTTTATGGCCTTAAACAAGAACCAAAACAATAGCACGAGAAATTTGATGAAACTATGTTATCAAATCGATTCAGAAAAAATGAATCAAATAAATGCATGTATATAAAACTTATGGATATTGGATATGTCATTATTTGTCATTATATCGATGATTTATTAATCCTCGGTAATAATAATGCCACAATAAAATCTACAAAGGATATGTTATCTTCTAGATTCGACATGAAAGACCTAGGTATGGATGATGTAATCTTGGGTGTAAAAATTATAATAACATCACAAAGATATGTATTTTTTTGGTCACATTACGTCGCCAAATTACTTGAAAGGTTCAAGTAGATAATATAACTATTGCAAAATCTCATGTGGATATAGCCCAAATTTTGGTAAGGGACGCCGGTGATGGAATATATCATCTTGAATAATCTCGTATACTAGGAAGTATTATGTATGTCATGAATTGCATTAGGCCTGATATTGAATATGCTATAAGCAAGCTGAGTAGATATGCCAGTAATCTTGGCAAACATCAATGGAAAGTAATAGTCAGGGTCCATGGATATCTAAAGTACACATAAAACTATGTGTTGCAATATGAGAAGTATCCTTCAATGGTAGAAGGATATAGTGATGCCAATAGGATAACTAGCTCAGATGGCACAAAATCCACAAGTGGATATGTGTTTACAGTAGGAAATGGAGAAATCTCATGCAAATCATCCAAACAGACTTGCAAAGCAAGGTCAACAATGGAATTGGTGTTCATTTCTCTAGATAAAGCTGTAGAAGAAGCAGATTGGCTTAGGAGTTTTTTGGAATACATTCCAAATTAAGAAAAACCCGTACCTCCAATTTGTATACATTGTGATAGTCAATCTGCTACAGGAAGGGCGTATGGTACATTGTATAGTGGTAAATCTAGACATATTCGTCGTAGACATAAAACTATAAGAAAACCTCTCTCTAATGGAATTGTCACTATAGACTATGTAAAGTAAAAGGATAACATTGCGGATCCACTAACTAAAGGCTTTCTTAGAGAGTAAGTTCAAACTTATCACGGTAATGGGCTTAAGACCTATAAACTAAAAGTTTTCTAAAATGGAAACCCAGCTAGTTGACTATAGATCCCAAGGTCTTAGTTCAAAGGGACAACCAAGTTTAAAATAAACTCAATAGCACAACACTGTTAAATACAAACTATTCCTATGATAAGTCAGTGCATAACCCGTCATAGAATAAGATAAGCTTAGATTTTGTTGAAGTCTATACTGTGGTATTGTAAAAAGATCCAAATGGAGTATTAGGGGATACTCTTTATAGAATCACCTATGTGAGTGCGAAGGCGCCGCTTCAAGAAGAATTGTAAGGTCAAATTCTTCAAACACTCATGAAACCAAGATGGTGTTCATGGAAAAACGAACACAAACAGAGAAACAAGTAGCTAAAGAATATTTATCATGTGTTATCTTTGTATACTTACACAAATAGCTTACAGTTCAATGACAGCCTAGTCCACTGATTCGCCAGTAGGTTATAACGATCGAACACTAGGAAAAGTTCAAGGCCTTTTCTATACTTTTACTGATATAATAAATGTTTCAGAATAGATAATCACTAATTCGTGTAGGGGATTGCTGGGTGAATGAATGAGTATTTGGGAAGAAGAGAGGCAAGCAAAGTCCTACATCGGGGAAATTTGTGCCTTATCTTACTACATATACAAATTCTTGTTACACTATATCAAAAGAAATTTAGGATAGGAAGAATGAAAGCAATGGAATGAACAATGGAATAATAACCCTTTGCTATTAATATTAAAAGGGTCAAAGATAGGGCCTTAGGGCTCTTGGGGCCTCGTGATTGAATGGGCCTGCGCCCGCTGCTCAGGCCATTGCGCTAAAAATACGACTCTTTTTGAATCACATATTTTTAGGTGATCGCTGGTCGCGTCTACTGGTAAAGGGTCACAACCTTTCCAACAGTCACAGCCATTCGCATTCAAACGGTCGTGCCTCTTCCCAAATAGATACTCTCCTTTCCTATATATATAAGAAGAAAAAATAGATTAAATTAATAACTTTTGATTTCTCTCATATGCATCATCTTCCTCCGTTCATCTGTTCTGCAAATACACTTTCTTGCGTTCTTCGTCGCTCTGCGATTGCGACGCAGTATCGTAGAGAAGATCTGTTTTATCATTATGAAACGATTGCTCAAAGACTTGTTTTCACCGTAGAGGGAGCAATTTCGTTTCAAGGAAACATCATTTCCTAGACTCGATATCAATAATTGGTATACCACTCTTCTTCTCTTGTTCCTGCACTGCATACTATTGTTTGTAACAACTTCCTTGCAAAACTATGATTGTTTCTCACTGAAACAACAGTACTAACGCTTTCAGGTGTTACTATTCACTACAGCAACAGTTAAAACAGTTTTCTAGTCGTTTCTGTTATACAACAGATAATAATAGTGTATGATAGTTTTTTGAGGTAAATATTGTAAGGGACTGCGGAATGGATCATTAAGGCAAAGCAAACACTAGAGGGGGTGAATAGTGTTTGTAAGAATTTATACAGAATTTAAAACTAAAGTGAATTATGGAATGAATCAAACACCACAAACACAATCACAGACATAGATTCAAACTAAATAAGATAAATAGAAATAAACATGCAAAAAAGGAAAGAACACGCTGGATTTTATACTGGTTCGGGTTACTCCTACGTCCAGTCCCGCACAACGCTGGATTACGCAGAGTTTTATTACTATTTCAATAGTCAATTACACTTTCCTTGATTTCACAGCTCAACAAGGAGACACCGACTCCTATTCCTTGATTTCACGGCTCAACAAGGATATACCGACACCTATTCCTTGATTTCACGGATCAACAAGGATACACTGATTCCTCTTTGACTTACAAATAAGGTTTATTCAACCTGAGCAGTTTCAATAGCACTTGATTCAGAGGGTAGAGAGTGTAGAGAGAAGAAGTTTTATCAAAACAGAATTGAATTCGGCAGAGTATAAGTGAAAGAATCATAAAAACGAGTAAGAATAATGGTATAGAGAAAGAGGATGAAGTTAGAGAAGAAGAGATGATAAAAAAAATCGGTTTCATCTCCTTTTTATTGAGTATGAAAGGTTGCAACGGTTATGAATCGCTTCAAATAGTGAAAAGACACTTCCTTTCAAAATTGGAAAAAGTGACAGTTATATGTTGACATGGAGTTTTTGAAATATCAACATAGTCCTTTGAAATTTTGAATTTTAAAGTATTTTTCAAGTGTTTTGATATAAAAATAATTCTGGAAATTCTTGAGTAAAATTCTTGTGTTGTAAATTAATATTATATGATAGAGAAACATATGAAAACATAATTTTAAACTATATAAATATATTTATAAAATTATAAGGTTTTAAACTATATAAAGTATAAATATAAAGTATATATAAAAACTTAAATTTGAAAAACAAACAAGAATAAAAATAGAAACAAATAGAAAAATAAAATAGAGAGGATTGAGAATAGAATTGAAAATCAGAATTTGAAATTATGAATCTGAAATTTAGAATTTGAATTTGAAATTTTGAATTTGAATTTGAACCTGGAGTGCTATTTAGAGTCTTACAAAATCTAGACTCTATAACTATATTAATCTTGAATTCTTGAACTCTTGAAATCTTGAATACTCATGAGTCTTGAAATTTCTCTGATCTTTGAATCTCTATCATCTTTATAATTGTACAGTCTTCGGTAATATTTCCTTTATATAATTCCTACACGCACACACACATACACATATATATATTCTATACAAAAAGTGTTAGTATATATTTTATAGTCAATGATAATTGAAATTAGGTTGTTGTCATCAAAACTCCATTCTCCAACAAATATATGAATCAAAAATTAAAATGGTCGTTATTATATATGTATTTGTATTACATGATTTAAATATTTAAATAAAGAAATGCATGTTTATCATTTTTCCCCAAATATATGGATATTGTATATACCAAATTCTCGTATTTTTAGAATTATTACATGAATTGATGATGATTGGTTAAGCATATTTATTTAAATACTTTAAATTTACAATTATACGGTTAGTTAAATATGTGAACTTGAGATGTTAAATATTAAGAGATAATCAAGAAGGATTTAAACGTAATATTGAGATTTTTTTTATATTTGAAATTAATATAATCTTATAGTACAGTCAATGTTTGATAAATTCATTTATTAAACTAATTATAAAATAAAATTTACTATATATAACTTATGTTATGTGATTTATACATATTTATGTCTAAATGTTTTTTCAATCAGTTTGTTGAAGTGCATTGTGGTACACACGTTGAAACTTTCATCTTTTAGGCTACTTCATGAATCTTAGTTGACTAAGTTTAACATTAGTTTAAATTTTGAGTTAAGTAATTAACTTAAATGTGTGGATTTTAATTGATAGAAAACTGTGAAAAATATTTTGATAATTATAGAGTTTTTATAATAAAAATTACGTATTTAAATGTATAATAAAGTAAGGGATTTAGTAGAATAATTGTGAATAGGTAAATCATAGGATTTTAAAAATAAAATATCCTAGATATTAAGAGAATTAAGGAGAAGAAAGAAAGCTCCTAAAATTAAGGATAAAGCTTTAAAAGGTTTTGCTTTACTATTATTTAATAGATTGCTGTAATATTTTAACTTGGTACCAGAGCGCTCTCTATTGCTTAACAACATTGTTCCTGGGTTCTATACGTGAATCTACTCATCAATTGTAGCATTATCATATGAGTTGATTTCCGTCTCCTTAGAAAAACTTCATCATTGGAGAAGGAAAACTAATATAATTTCAGTCAAGCTCAAAAGAACTAGATTACCAAAATACCCTTCTATAAGTCATATGCAAAAAGAGGAACTAATCGTTGGACTATGGGTCTGGATACCTAAGGAGCGGTGAACTCAATCAAGCTCAAAAGGACTAGATTACCAAATTACCCTTCTATAAGCCGTTTAGCTTTCTAACTTGCTTTGCGCTTAGGGAACCCTTATCCCAAGGTAACTGTTGGTTCTTAAGTCTCGTAAGCGTGATACTCACCCCTAGAATGAAGAGTAACTAATCTTCGGGCTTAAGACCTTGATATCTAGGAGATGGTGAACTAACTCGAGCTTGTGGGAACTAAATAATCCTATTTTATCCTTAGGTCCACTTCCTTAGACCTACCTCCGGTATTGACGAAAAATATCGCTAACATTTTAGTGCTAGAAGGAGGGCCTAAACCTTCGTACCCTTTTCCAACCTTTGACCCTTTGGATAACATTGCCACGTTTCTAACTGTACTGTTCCGTCCCGGGTTGGACTAGGCTTTGAAGAAGCATGATTATAGATAAAGGGTCTCTGTCAGAGCTTACGAATATTGATCAAATGCTTGAGGTATCAGTGATCAAAGATGTTTAAAAGGAATAGGGTAACCTTGGATCCTCAATTCTTACATTTTCACCCATATTGTTGATCCTCATCTCTCTTACCTTCGTTCCCATCTTAAAACTTCATCATGTGACACCCCACGTCCGTTAATGTCACTCACAAAAAAAATGCATTAAGTTTCGTGAAGCGTTATAGGTAAAAAAGACACAGAATTTTGCAAGACAAACATAAATAAGATAACAGCGGAAATTTAAATTTTTATTTCAAACACAAATCAAACAGCGTGGTTCAAAATACCATGAGTCTCAAAAACCATTACAACCTAACTTCTGTCTTTTAACATCAGAGTACATAAATACTTAAAAGAAAACATAATTCCCCAAATAAAAGAGACAAATCCGTAGTAGAGATAAAAGTTTGAACCATACTTCGAAAGCAGCTCTAGCAAGATGATGTCTGAGTCCTGACTAAGCCTGAATGTTTCCTCCCTGAGAAACTCGTGGGGGGGGGGGGGGGACGGAAGAAAGAAGAGGAAACAAGAGGGTCAGACATAAAGTCTGGCGAGTCTAGTGACTTTTAACAAGTAAATAAATAAAAGTAATATGACAGGCATATAAAGTGGATAAGAGAGATCACTACATAAATGGAAGGTGTGACAAGGTAGATAGGATAAGGTGTATACGTTTCTCTAATGATTACTCTGCACTATTACTAGTACAACCAAAATGAGATGATCCCTTCTATTATAAGGTGGTAGTTTTAGGGCATACGTCCAAATGTACCCTAACCACTACCCTAATCGACCGGCTTCCTACTCCATAAATACTCTGTGTCGGCCCCACAATAGGATGTATCACGTCCTACGGTGGCAACCCCTCACTGATACGCACAGCCCCATATCTATTGGCGTCACGGTCGTCTTATCCCCCTCTTCCCGGCACATGCACGCACATGGCCCGATCGGTTTGCGCCGCTGACACCGTCCTACACGTTTGGATCTGTTACAATCAGTCAGTAAGCGTGTCCCCTCTCCGCCTAGTACGGAGTATTTTATTTGATACTTACTCTTGGTTACTAACTAAAATGGGTCCCACACAATATGATACAAGCTCTCCCCTTTGTCTCGTATGCCCCACTAGGTTTTTCACTAACTATGTATACCACCAAGTGTCATTAATTATATAGCCCTATTTCGTTATGCTTACCCTAAAAGGTGTCTTTAATTACATAACTTTTATATTTTCCTCAGGTTATGTATACCACTAGGTGTCTTTATTTACATGACCTTATCGGGTTAAGTTTGTGGGCCTATATGTAAATATTACCCACCCTTTCCAAATTTGCTTAACCCATCCACTATCTAATCAATTTACTTAACCCTAACTTTAGTTCACAATCGTACAATCCCTATGGATAAGATTTGGTTAAGCTGTCCAAGTCATTACCAATGTCCATTTATGGTTCATAATGGGCTAGACCTCCCACATTAGGCCTACAACGTGTGGATGCTGGATATGCCGGTTGGGTCAGGGCAGTCTTATTCCACAGTTGGGCCTAACCTCGTGTCTTAGCCCGATTTGTATTTGCGCACTTAGACCTCCCACATTAGGTTCAACATTAGTGGTTGTTGGATATGCCGGTCGGGTCCGGGCAGACTTCCACCACTAATGCAAACTAACCTCGTGCCATAAGTGCCATTACAATTCCTAATTGTAATTACTAGACATTCCATGATTAATTAATTAACCAATTAATTGAACCTTTCCCTTTATAGGTGTTAACGCCATTTTACCCAGTAATTCGAATTATATGTCCAAAAATGTTCATATTCAAATTATGCTAATATTAACCCTTTTTTCCCCGTTCCCTAACCAGTGCACTCATAAATTGGTGGCATGCCTAGGCTAGACAATAGCCTAATCATAAACAATAATAGGGAAAATAACGGGAATGTAACCAAAGTGATCATTTTAACATAACTTGGCATACACGTAAACTAGCATGGTGATAAGGTGGACATATAAGCATAAAACTAATGAACTTGTGGCAATTACTAGTTCTACATAACTATGATGTCATAGTGAGCATAACGAGATCTTAATTGACCATTTAGGTGTCCAACTATTTAGATCCAACATAATTATAATGTGGTCACAAAAACAGATCTAACATAATTAGGATGACATAGTAACATGTTTAGATCTTAACATGGATTCACATATCCAATTTTACAACATATTTAAATTGACCACGATATGATAGGTGAAAGGTGATTTACATAAAGAATTGGATCTAACCAACATTGTAACTGTCCAAATTAACAGATTTACATTGACCATAATATAGTTACAACTCAAGATCCGCAAAGGCGACATAATAGAATAACCACTATTGCATTGGATCTAGAGAAATAGATCTATCATGACATAATATAAGATGTAACAATAACATAGATTCATAGTTTACAACATATCCAAATAACAGACTTTCATGATTTACTTTTAAATATTCAAATCTAAAAGTAACTAGAAACTCAATGCGTCAGGATTAAAAAGAGAAAGAATGGATCTTAAATCTCTAGATTTGATTTGCAAAACTAATAATTGTTTGAAGAAAACGGATTCATCTCAGTTCGCACACCGGCAGCATGTGGCTTCAATGATTTCCAATGAAGAAAATAGGAGAATTGGACACATATATATAGCTGTCAGGTCCCCTGAAACTGAGTGCCACATCAGCCCTATGGGTGTCGATACCCCTTAAGAGGGGTCGACCCCGGTGTCGACATCCCTCCAGGGGGGGTTGACCCCCTATAACGGGAAATTTGCCGCCTTGACGAATTTTTGATTTTTGAACTGTTCTGGATAGGGTCTGACTCATATCTGACTCATACGTGACTCATATGTGTATAGATGTTCTTCCTGCGCGTATAAAAGCTTAAAACCCTCATAACTTCTTCATATGGTTCCGTTTTACGCAAACCAAATGTCTATCTTGACCAAAATTTCGAGATGGACGCAATGGCGCTATTTGTTTCCATTAATTATGAATATTAAATTAATTATTATTTAATTTATCCTATGTAATGTTAACAAAATTATGGGTGTTACATCCCCCCCCCCCCCAACTTAAAAGATTTCGTCCCCGAACTCTCCAAGTTGAGAAGAATGCATATCCTACCATCCATCATCCATCTACTCATTCATCAATCACTGGCATCCATTGTTCTTAAGGATTTCTAATGCTTTCTTGAATATATGCAAAGGTGCATGTATATGTCCCAATACTAATGCGAAGATCAGGCGGTCTACTGATCTAGTTGACCTCTTTAATGCAATGTATGTTAGTGCCATGAACTCAATGTGTACGCAAATAATCCTATTATTACATGTAAGCTCTATATGTGTGCATACTCATTCGTTCAAGTGCAACATCCATATGCTAACTCATCCATTTCCATCCATAAAAGAAAAGAAAATGCACACACATCCATATGCAGTATGAGAGTCTAGTGCCTAATGTGTGTTTATATGCGTCTACAGGCAATCACTAGCAAACATTTGCATCCATCAAACATAACATGTCTCAAACACATGTTTACATTCATAGGATTTGTATCTAAAGGTCGAAAAATACTATAGATAAGATATACTCAAGTGATAGAAACAAGCACTGATAAAATTTTGAAAAAGGAGTTAAGAACATAACCTCGAAAAGGAAAGAGTACGAAGCATGAATCTTGTCTTCGGTCTCCCAAGTCGCATCTTCTGGGTTATCTCCCCATTGAACCTTTAGCAACTTGATCTCTTTATTGCATAGCTTCTTAACTTCTGATCCTAGAATACGGGAAGGAACTCGCCTGAACGTCACCTCCCGTTCCACTTCGACTTCTTCCAACGCACTTGGCTCAACAATTACTGCTGTGTCATGGAGGCACTTCCGCAGATGGGAAACGTGGAAACATCATGAATACTGGATAGATTTTATGGAGCTTTACTCTATAGGCCATTTGGGCAATCCTTTCGGTTATGGGGAATGGTCCCACAAACCTAGGTGCTAACTTACCAACTGATCCGAAGTGAACCACGTTCCTCAAAGTTGATACTTTGATAAAAACTAAGTCTTATACTTCAAATTCAATGTCAGTCCTTCTCTTGTCTGAATAGGACTTCTGCATATCTTGAGCTGTCTTCATCCGTCGTCAAATGAGGTCAATCTTTTTAGATGTTTCTTTAACCATATCCGGTCCAAGTTAAAATCTTTCTGTAGATTCCCACCAACAAGTTGGTGACCTACAGGGTCGTCTGTACAATGCTTCAAAGGATGCCATGCCGATGCTGGTCTGATAGCTGTTGTTGTAGGCAAACTCTACTAAAGGAAGATGCTCTTCCCAAGTCCCTCCGAAGTCTAGGATACACAGCCTCAAAAGATCTTCGAGAATCCTGTTCACCCTCTCCGTCTGTCCATCGATCTGAGGCTGATAAGCGGTGCTCAAACACAACTGTGTGCCTAATGCTTCTTGTAAGCTCCTCCAAAATTCATTGGTAAAGATGGGGCCACGATCGCTTATGATGCTGGAAGGCACCCCATGAAGACGAACTATCTCACGAACATAAATTGTTGCCAACCATGAGGTCGTCCTCTTGCTCTTAACTGGAATAAAGTGACCGCTCTTAGTGAGTCTATCTACCACAACCCAGATACTAGTGCTGCTTTTCTTCAATCTAGGTAAACCATCTATGAAATCCATAGAGACGTTTTCCCATTTCCACTGAGGAACCTCCAAAGGATGAAGTAATCCCCCGGGCTTCTTTTGCTCAGCTTTAACTTGCTGGCAAACTAAACATTGAGAAACAAATTCGACCATATCTTTCTTCATCCCATCCAAAAAGAAAACCCTCTTCATGTCTCTGTACAACTTATCACCGCTTGGATGAATGGTCATCTTAGAATGGTGGGCTTCTTCCAGGACTGCCTTTATCAAGCTTCCAGTTTGAGGAACACAAAGCCTTCCATCTCGTCGCAACCACCCCTTTTCATCTATGGCATATCTACTGAGGTGACTAGAAGTATCCCCTCTTTTGAGTCTTCCCATGATGTCTAAAATCTGTGGGTCACCTTGTTGCGAAGCTCCTATTTGATCCATAAGAGTTGGTCGTATCTCCAAAGATGCAAACAAATCAGGCAAAATCTCGATGGAGGGTCTAAAATCAAAAGCTGATATGAACTCCAAGCTCTTCCTCTCCACAAACAGAGGACTCAAGGCCATCCTCGGCCTACTTAGTGCACCTGCCACCACGTTACCCTTGCCAGGGGTATAAGTAATCTCAAAATAATAAGAAGCTAGAAACTCCATCCACCGTTGTTGCCTTAAATTGAGGTCTTTCTACGAGAACAGATACTTGAGAGATTTATGATCGATGTATAACTCAAACTTCTCTCCAAGTTAATGATGACGCCACGTCTTTAACGTGAATACTATAGCAGCTAGCTCTAGATCATGGGTGGGATAGTTCTTTTCATGAACTCTCAACTGTCTACCCCCATAACATACTACTTTCCCTTCTTGCATTAGAACCGCACCAAGCCCTGTACCACACACATTAATGTAAACAGTAAACACTTTACTCCTGTCAGGCAAAGTCAAGACTGGGACTGTTGTCAGAGCCCTCTTTATTCGTTGGAAAGCAACATCACAGTCTATGTCCCATGAAAATGCCAAGTTCTTCTTCGTCAGCCTGGTAAGTGGGGTTGATATCTTTGCAAAGTCCTTAATGAACTTCCTATAGTAACTGCTAACCCAAGAAATCTTCTCACTTCGGTTACATTTTTAGGAATTTGCCAATCATGCACTGCCACCACCTTCTCGGGATCTACAGCTATCCCTTCTTTGGAGACCACATGCCCTATGAACCTCACCTCTTTTCTCCAAAAATGGCATTTGGAGAACTTTGCTTTAAGCTGATGGTCATAGAGAGTTTTCAAAATTTCTCTCAAATGTTGGGAATGTTCTTCTTCGCTTTTGGAGAAGATCAAAATATCATCAACAAAGACTACCACAAATTTATTTAGGAACACCCTACTCATCCGATCGACAAAATAGGCGGGTGCATTTGTCAGCCCAAAAGGCATCACTAGCCATTCAAAGAAACCGTCTGGAGTTCTAAAAGCAGTCTTATCTATGCTATCCTCAGCCACCCTCAACTAATGAAACCCCTTAGCCAAATCTAACTGAGAAAATACTGAGGCACCAACAAGCTGATCAGATAAATCATCAATCCTCGGGAGCAGATGCCTATTCTTCTTGGTGAGTTTATTCAACTCCCTATAGTCAACACACAAACGAAGCAAACCATCCGCCTTAGTCGCGAATACTACTGGAGCACCCCATTTAGATATGCTTCGTCTAATAAACCCTTTCTCAAGCAGCTCCCCTACTTGCTTACTCAGCTCCCTCCTTTCCCTCGGACCCATGTGGTGCACTGCTAATGCAACTGGCTTTGCATTGTCCACCAAATATATACGAAAGTTGATCTCGTGCCTGAGAGGTAAACCTCGAACCTCATCAAAAATATTGGAATAATCTCGGACTACTGGAATAGATTGCAAGTCATCTATAGATGCATCAAGCGACTCTAGGAAGCTAAGCATAACGGACCCTTGAGGGTCACAAGAAATCTCAAGGGTCCTCCCATGGCAAGTCAGAAGCCTAACGACCCTCTTCTCAAAATCCAGAATGGCACCATAAGTGGTAAGCCAATCCATTCCTAGAATCAACCCATAGCCTATAAACCCAGGCACATACGCGTCGCATTCAAACTCGACGCCTAATACAGATATTTTCAAACCCCGACAAATCATTGATAAATGAGCCCAACCACCAATGAGGTTTGAAACAACTACAGGATCCACTACCATACTAGTAATTAAGTGCAGAGATTCAACTACAGAACTTGATATAAATGAACATGAAGCGCTAGAATCAAATAGTGTTCAAATGGGATGGTTTGAAACAGAAATTAAACCTTACACAGAAATTTTTCTACCTCTATCAGGAGCATTGATCGCGAGAGCATGCATCTGCCCTCCAGAAGTCCCTGTCCTTGTGATCCCTGTTTCTTTGGGCACTTTCTAGCAAAGTGTCGGACCTCTCCACAGTGGTAGCAAGAGTTATTCCTTTGCTTATAGTCTTTAATCAGGTGACCTTCCTTCCCACAATTGTGACATTTTCTCTTATCCTTGTCTTTATCATTCTTCCCTTCTTTCTTCTGCTATTATTGCTGTTGCTATTGCTGCTGCCCCTTCTTGGGCCACACCTTCCTATTTTGCGATATCTCCTCAGTCTTCTTTTCTCCCTTGTCTTCCTCATGCATTAGGGCCATATCGACAAGCTTTTCAAAAGTGCCCCCCATTGGAATATGGGACATGGCTAACCCATGCAGAGGCTCATTCAGCCCTTTAGCAAATCGAATAGCCCTTTTGTGCAGTGTATCCACCAACTCTAACCCGAACCTTGCTAGTTGGTTGAATTTATTCACATATTCTTTCACCATAAAGTTTCCTTGTTTGAGCGCTAAGAACCTCTCCATCTGCATGCTTCTCTCAGCTTGGGAGAGAAATTTCATTTCGAACCTCTGTCTAAAATCTGCCCAAGTTTCCACCAGACGCCTACCATGGGTGACTTCCCACCAAAATGAGGTTTTGTCTTTAAGTAGCCAGGCGGCTAACCGAAGCTTCCTTCTATCCTCTACTTCAAAGATAACAAACAAGTCCTCGGTCTCCTTAATCCAATTTCACGCTTCTACGAATGTCTCGTTCCCATGGAATGGCTTCCCTCCCATAGCACGGAAGTCTTTGCAGATCTTGGCGAAGTTACCAGTTCTTGGAGTGGGAGGAGGTGGAATGACCGGCGCAGCTGGGGGAGGAACATTTCCTTGGCCTTCGACAGGCGTTGTGGCCTCCAAATACAAACGGAACCACCCGGGTAACTTGATGCCCTCTGGAATATTAGGAATGTTTTGTTCCCCAGACGTGCTGAAAAGGAAAAGGAAGAAATTTAGACAAAGGAACGAAGGACATTACATATGGATTTCAGGAGAATGTTTTTCAAAATAGACTTTTCTTTTTGAAAAGGCTTTCTTTTTAAAATCTTTTTGAAAAAAAAAATCAAAAACTTTACCCAATCTGGTAACCTTCAGCTCTGATATCAAGTGTGACACCCCACGTCCGTTAATGTCACTCACAAAGGGAATGCATTAAGTTTCGTGAAGTCTTATAGGTAAATAGAAACAGAATTTTACAAGACAGCCATAAATAAGATAGCACCGGAAATTTAAATTTTTATTTCAAACACAAATCATACAGCGTGGTTCAAAATACCATGAGTCTCAAAAACCATTACAACATAACTTCTATCTTTTAACATCAGAGTACATAAATACTTAAAAGAAAACATAATTCCCCAAATAAAAGAGACAAAGCCATAGTAGAGATAAAAACTTGAGCCATACTTCGAAAGCAGTTCTAGCAAGATGATGTCAGAGTCCTGACTGAGCCAGAGTGTTTCCTCCCTGAGAACCTAGGGGGAGGGGGAACGGAAGAAAGAAGAGGAAACAAGAGGGTCAGACATATAGTCTGGCGTGTCTAGTGACTTTTAGCAAGTAAATAAATAAAAGTAATATGATAGGCATATAAAGTGGATAGAAGAGATCACTACATAAATGGCAGGTGTGACAAGGTAGATAGGATAAGGTGTATACGCTTCTCTAATGATTACTCTGCACTATTGTCGGTGCAACATAATGAGATGATCCCTTCTAATATAAGGTGGTAGACTTAGATCATACGTCCAAATGTACCCTAACCACTACCCTAATCGATCGGCTCCCTACACCATAGATACTCTGTGCTGGACCTACAGTAGGATGTATCACGTTCTACAGTGGCAACCTCTCACTGATACACACAGCCCCATATCTACTGGTATCACGGTCGTCTTATCCCCCTCTGCCCGGCTCATGCACGCACATGGCCCGGTCGATTTGCACCGCCCACACCATCCTCCATGTTTGGATCTCTTACAATCAGTCAGTAAGTGTGTCCCCTCTTCGCCTAGTACGGAGTATTTTATTTGATACTTACTCCGGGTTACGGACTGAAATGGGTCCCACACAATATGATACAAGCTCTCTCCTTTGTCTCGTATCCCCCACTAGGATTTTCACTTACTACGTATACCACTAGGTTTCTTTAATTTAATAGCCCTATTAAGTTATGCTTACCCTAAAAGGTGTCTTTAATTACATAAATTTTATATTTTCCTCAGGTTATGTATACCACTAGGTGTCTTTAAATACATAACCTTATCGCGTTAAGTTTGTGGGCCTATATGTAAATATTACCCACCCCCTCCAGATTTGCTTAACCCATCCACTATCCAATCAATTTACTTAACCCTAACTTTAGTTCACAATCGTACAATCCCCATGGATTAGATTTGGTTAAGTATTCCAATTCATTACCGTTGTTCATTTATGGTTCATAGTGGGCTAGACCTCCCACATTAGGCCTACAACGTGTGGATGCTGGGTATGCTGGTAGGGTCAGGAATGTCTTATTCCACAGTTGGGCCTAACCTCATGTCTTAGCTCGATTCATATTTGCGCACTTAGACCTCCTACATTAGGTTCAACATTAGTGGCTACTGGATATGCCGGTTGGGTCCGGGCAGATTTCCACCGTTTATGCAACCTAACCTCGTGTCATAAGTGCCATTACAATTCCTATTTGTTAATACTAAACATTCCATTATTAATTAATTAATCGATTAATTAAACCTTTCCCCTTATAGGTGTTAATGCCCACTCTACCGAATAATTCGAATTATATGTCCAAAAATGTCCATATTCAAATTATGCCAATATTAACCCTTTTTTCCCCCGTTCCCTTACTAGCGCATTCACAAATTAGCGGCATGCCTAGTCATAAACGATAATAGGGAAAATAACGGGAATATAACCAAAGTAATCATTTTAACATAACTTAGCATACACGTAAACTGGGATAAGGTGGACATATAAGCATAAAACTGATGAACTTGTGGCAATTACTAGTTCTGTATAACTATGATGTCATAGTGAGCATAACGAGATCTTAATTGACCATTTAGGTGTCCAACTATTTAGATCCAACATAATTTTAATGTGGTCACAAAAACAGATCTAACATAATTAGGATGACATAGTAACATGTTTAGATCTAAATATGGATTCACATATCCAATTTTACAACATATCTAAATAGACCACAATATAATAGGTGAAAGGTGATTTACATAAAGAATTGGACCTAACTAACATTGTAACTGTCCAAATTAACATATTACATTGACCACAATATAGTTACAATAAAAGATTCACAAAGGAGACATAATAGAATAACCACAATTGCATTGGATCTAAAGAAATAGATCTATCATGACATAATATAAGATGTAACAATAGCATAGATTCATAGTTTACAACATATCCAAATCACAGTCTTTCATGATTTTACTTTTAAATATTTGAATCTATAAGTAACTAGAAACTCACTATGTCAGGATTAGAAAAGAGAAAGAATGGATCTTGAATCTCTAGATTTGATTTGCAACATTGATAGCTGTTTGAAGAAAATGGATTCGTCTCAGCTCGCACACCAGCAGCATGTGGCTTCCATGATTTCCAATGAAGAAAATAGGAGAAGTGGACACATATATATAGCTGTCAGGCCCCTGAAACCGAGTGCCACATCAGCACTAGGGGTGTTGACACCCCTATGGGTGGGTCGACCCATAGGTCGACACCCATCTAGGGGGGTCGACCACATAGAGCAGGAAATTTGCCGCCTTGAAGAATTTTTGATTTTCGAACTATTCTGGATAGGGTCTGACTCATATGTGACTCATATGTGTATATATCTTCTTTCTACGCGTATACAAAATAAAAACCCTCTTAACTTCTTCATACGGTGCCTGTTTTACGCAAACCAAATGTCTTACTTGACCAAAATTTTGATATGGATGCAATGGCGCATTCCGTTTCCCTTAATTCTGAATATTAAATTAATTATTATTTAATTTATCCTCTTTAATGTTAACAAAATTACAGGTGTTACACATCATTACTGTCCCCCTTTTGGTGTAAGCCTTTACCTTGTTTCCCTTCCTATCGTAAAAAGAGGTTCCTAATACCCATTGAAGATGGTTAGGCCTAGAAAGAATCATGATTAAGATCTCAATGCTCCATCCACCTTAGAAGATGGCATACTTCCGAACTTCCACTTGGCGGATGTTGAAGCCCAGGAACCTTCAAGCCCAGTCAATATAGTCGAATGGTCTTTCGAAGCAGAACCTTATGAAATAAAGTCAAGGACGATAGAACCTTAAGGAGTTAATACCCAAGTTATAACTACAACAAGACTACAGGACATTCCAGTTATGTAAGGGAGCAACCAATTATTAAAGGAAGTAAACAGACTAAAAGAAAGCGAGACCCAATGTTGTCAGAAGATAGTAATCTATAAGAAATCACCTTCTCCAATGAAATAAAAATAGCTAGAGCTTCATTTGACATGAAAATGCCACCACTTCTGTATGATGGACTACAGACCTAGAAAACCACCTTTGTGTCTTTGAGAACTACACAGATTTACATAACACAACTGAAACACTCCATTGCAAGACCTTCCTGACAACACTTCATAAAGAGGGATGCAAATGTTATCATGGCCCAGTCATCACCACTTGGAAACAACTATCCATGGCGTTTAGTACAGAATTCCATGTGTGGAAGGACTCGGCAATTAGCATTTATGATATACCCACTGTCAAACAAGGATTAGAAGAATCACTCGATGGTTACTTAAAGTGGTTTCATATCGAGTCGCTCAAAGTGGAAGGAGCAACGGACAGAGAAAAGTTAATAGCTGTGCATTTAAGGTTGCTCGCACCAGCACCTTACTGGAAGGATCTTATCTTAAACAAATGTGAAAGCTTGAGTGATTTTTATTCTAGAGCTGACAAATTCATCCAAATGGAAGAAATTCTCAACATAAAGAAAAGCTTACAACAAGGTCAGGAGACAAGAGGAATCAATTCCAATTCTTATGTAGAAGGAGTTTCAGAGTCAAACAAAGGAAAAAATCATTGCTCTTATCATAATGTAAAAGGGCATCAAACCAGTCAATGTCGTGGTGTGACATATAGGATCCAAACCAAAAGGTAAAAGGTGCTTATTTAAGAAGAATTGAAAGATGACCAGTAGGAGAAATGGTCGAAAACACTCCAACAAAGGCTTAGGATCTAACAATAAGTTTTTTGTTTCATTGTTTTCTCATTAGTCATTCCACCTTGTATCTTGCTTATAGTCAAACAAATATTAATACAAGTTCAAGTGTCATCACAGCTAAAAACCAAAACCTATTCAAGCTTGTGCATACAACAATAGCTCCAGAAGAACATCTTCTGCTTATAACTTATCCCGCGGGTGGGAGAGAAAGCTAGAATGGGGTACTTAAAGCAAGTCCAATTTATGCTTATGCCTTTTCCCATGGGAGGGAATGAAAATTCAAATGGGAGCATATAAAGGACATAATGCATGGCTAAATGCGCAACAAAGTTATCAATAAATGGAAAGCTTTTGAGGAAGCCTTCCAAAGGAATATGCAACAAAGAAAACAATTAAATGCCAAACATTGCCCGACTTAAATGAGATTGCTCAAAACCTAAACTCCTTTATCTTAAAATTTCATAAAACACTATCATCAGTTTTATTTATCGACATCTACAAATGCTTCTATGAAAGTTGTGGAGCGTGCTATCAATAAAGCCTTGAGAAGGAAAGGCACACATTAAAAAAGCTTCCAGAGGGAGAAGCCACATCAACACATCTTCTAGAGGGAGAAGCTACAACAACAAAGCTTCCAGAGGTCGAAGCTACATCAACATAGCTTCCAGAGTGAGAAGCTACATCAACAAAGCTTCCAGAGGGAGAAGATACATCAACAAAGCTTCCATAGGGAGAAGCTACGCAATCACAACCTCCTAGAAGAGGAGCGTCAAACAAAGCTTCCAGAGAGAGAAGCCACAACAAACACAACCTCCTGGATGAGGATCGATAAACAAAATCCTCCAGAGGGGAGCAACAAAAGCTTCCAAGAAGAGAAGCAACATCTCCTATAATGGAGTGCCTTTCAAGCAGGGCTACAATGTTTGCATCTCTAGCAATGGAGTGCCCTACTGGGGCCTAAATACAATTGCATCTACGGTTGGCAGAGTTGCCCCTTAGGTGGGGATAGTTATGCATCTACCCATAGCAGGACTTGAGTCAATCTCTTAAAAAGCATTCATTCATTTGCATATCTTGGGGGTTAGGAATAAGTCTAAACGTTAGATACCCTATTACCAAATAATCAAACGGAACTTCTCGCTGAACGGTTGATAGCCAAATAACCCAACAGTACTTCTTGCTGAACGATTGTGGATTCAAACGAACAAACGGAACTACCTGCTGAATGATCGAATAATTAAAAAATTAGACGGTTGAACGGAACTACCTGCTAAATGGTTAAATGATGAAACAATTGAACGGAACTATTGCTGAATGGTAAATGGTTTGAAAATTGAACGGAACTGTTGCAGAATGACTATTTGGTTCAAGCTAGGATTAATTTATTTTGAAAGTAGCCCTCTACATATGCGTTTGAGAAGTTAACCCTCCGTATATTTATGACTCTTTCGCTCATGTGGTTTCTCTGAGTAAACTTCCGAGGAACCCTATATAATTTGTTGTTGCTTGGTCACTTCCAATAATGTTTAGAAAGATTAACACTGTGCATTATGTAATTCTTGGATGATTTGTGATTCTTTCATTAGATGACCTTTAAGAAAACTTTTGATTGTTACTTTATGTTCTTGTTAAGACATTGTAATTACAGCATTTTCTAGTAGCTACCAATTGGTGCATGGTTTCTACATGATTTTTGATCTATACCTAAGCGAGTGTGAGCCTTGGGGATTCTAAATGATTTCTGCTTTCAGTTACCCAAGTGTGAGTCTTTGGGTTTCTACTATTTTCAGATATGATATCCGGCTTTCTATTTATCCGAGTGTGAGTCTCGGGGTTACATATGATTTTTTGATTTATGCTTATCCAAGAGTGAGTATTGGGGTTTTCATATGATTTTCTGATTTATACTTACCTGAGTGTGAGTCTCGGAGATTCTATATGATTTCTGATTTAAGTTACCCAAGTGTGAGTCTTGGGGTTTCCATAAGATTTTCTACTTATACTTACCCGAGTGTGAATCTCAGGGAGTCTATATGATTTCTGATTTCAGTTACCCAAGTGTAAGTCTTGGGGTTTCTATTATTTTCAGATATGATATTTGACTTCCGATTTATCCGAGTGTGAGTCTCAGGGTTCCTATATGATTTCTGATTTTCACTAACCCGGGTGTGAGTCTCTTGGTTTCTATATATGATTTCTAATTTTCATTAACCCGAGTGTGAATCTCGGGGTTTCTATATGATTTCTGATTTTCACTAACCCGAGTGTGAGTCTCGGGGTTTCTATATATGATTTTTGATTTTCATTACCCGAGTGTGAGTCTTAGGGTTTCTATATGATTTCTGATTTTTGCTAATCCGCTTGTGCTTCTCGGGGTTTCTATATATGATTTCTGATTTTCATTAACTCGAGTGTGAGTCTCGGGGTTTCTATATGATTTTTGGATTTTCACTAACCCGAGTGTGAGTCTCAAGGTTTCTATATCTGATTTCTGATTTTCATTAACCCGAGTGTGAATCTCGGGGTTTCTATATGATTTTTGATTTTCACTAACCCGAGTGTGAGTATCGGGGTTTCCATATATGATTTCTGATTTTCATTAGGCTGATATGAGTCTCGGTGTTTCTATATGATTTTTGATTTTCACTAACCTGTGTAAGTCTCGAGGTTTCTATATATGATTTCTGATTTTCATTAACTCAAGTGTGAGTCTCGGGGTTTTTATATGATTTCTGATTTTCATTAACCCGAGTGTGAGTTTCGGGGTTTCCATATGATTTATGAATTTCATTAACCTGAATGTGAGTCTTAGGGTTTCTATAAGATTTCTGATTTTTCTCCTTCCTGAGTGTGAGTCTCGGGGTTTCTATATGATTTCCAGTCTTCACTAACTCGAGTGTGAGTTTCGATGTTTCAATGTGATTGTTGATTTACTACTTACATGAGTGTGATTCTCAGGGATTCTATGAGGGTTTCTGATTTCCATTTATTCGAGCATGAGTATCAGGTTTCCTAATTTCCTATTTACCCAATTACGAGTCTTGGGATTTATACTAATTGTAGATGTGAATTTTTGATACCTGATTTTCTATTCATAGTTTTTATTTTCCTATCACTTTCAAGTTTTTGAATTCTTATTACATGAGTTTAAGTCTGAGCCTTAAACAACTTTCCTTGGTATTTCCAAATGAGTATTCTAGATTTACAATGTTTTCAGGAGGTAAAACCTTAGACTTGCATTATTCTAACAATTAAGTTTAGTTATAGATTCTTTATGCTTATTTCTAAAAGGAAAATTCTTAAATTTATTTTATCATACTCACATTTGAAGTTTGAATATACCGATATTATTCCAAGTAAAGGCTCCTAAGTTAGATCACAAGCAGGTACTATGGACCTCCCATCTGAAGCCGTCCAACAAGGATTGTGATCTCGCAACACTTCGTACAGGGAGGTTTTCTAAACTCATAAAATATTTACCCCTATTATTTGGTTCTATGAATCATGGTCAAAATAATATTTAATACATCATAAGAACCTGTATAAATACATGTTTAGATTTACACACTAAGTCCACAAAAGCTCATAACTTCGGCTTCATGTTTAGCCCCTTTTTTATTAAGGAAAATTGATACATCCCATTGCATCATTACTCCTGGTTATATGAAACTAATACTGAGAACCTTTCTAATATTCCTTAAGTTATAGTAGAGATGGTACATGAATCGCAGATTTTGTCCTAAAGAACAAAAGCTTCTTTATACTAGGGGCTAACTATTAACACCAAAATTTGCACTGGCTCAATATGAAGAAGCAGAGATTCCAAAGCTGAAAGGGCAAAGGGTTTGGATAGCGAAACCAGGATCATGAAGGAAATAGCAAAGCCAAGGTATTGCCAAACGTGGCAGACCGAAAGCTAATATCGGCAGCAAAGAGGATTCAAGTTGAACGAGCATCAACACTTGGGTACAAGAATATCAGTCCGACACCGATAGTAGGAGATTGAAGGTAATAAGGAAGACTCTGAAAGGGCAAAACTGACACTTAAATAGATGCAGAGAAACAATCTTGGAAGCACGCCACATAATACTGGAACCGGTGATAAGAAATTGTCGAAAGGCATATGGTCCGAGACCTAGCAGAGGGAAGCAAGAGGATATCGATACCAACTTGCCTGGTATTGATAACAAACATCAAGAAGCAGTTTCAACATCACCGAAAGATGTTCCAGAAGCATATCTTTATAGTAAAACCAGATACGTTAGAGTGAAACAAGGCAAAAGAGGAGATACCCCGACCGATGGTTCTAGAAGTGGAACCGACAAGCGAAAGCATCATCTGTCAAAACGAACAACGAATATATAGGGAGTTAAAGCAGTTAGAACTGATACTCTTTACCAACACCCTTTACCGAAACTAAAGCCTTAATGATTCAATGTCAAAAGCCAAGCACAGATGTAGATCGATCCCAATGGTCCCAAAGCTTAAAGCCTATCATCGGAAAGCATACCGGAAGCATATGCGCAACACATTGGGGATTTGCAACCGAGACTAGAAGCTTATCGGTGAAGCTTCGAGAGGAATGATGGCAGAACCACTCCTGAAATCCCGTCATTAATACTCTGAAGGCAATAAGACATCAATAAAGACATTCGATAAGAAGAAAGGAAGATGAGACCTTTCTGCCGAAACTGAAAGTTACAAGGGCGACTGAATCTTTAGTTCAGCATTCGAAAGAGGCTTTTGTTGGGCTCGCAACAGAAGGGTGCCCAATTTTCCTATAAATAAGACCCCAGGGGTCTCATTTCAAGAAACTTTTTTCCATTCCACAATCTTGCTCTCATTTCTAAGAGAGCTAATCCTAATTTGTAAATAAATTTAGGGATTTCTTATGTAGCATCCTTCATGAATAAAATCATCAAAGCCTTTAAAGTGGATGTAGGTTCAATCCTTACCGAACCACTACAAATTGTTGTGTTCTCAATTATTCTGCATATTATATTGTATATTGTGTTGCTTATGTATATCTATGCTCCTCACCCCAACCTTTCCAACAATTACCTAAACGGCCATAACGCGTACTTTAGTGTCGATTAGTGGTGATTGTTGTAACCCTATCCTAGGGTAACTATTGATCCTTAAGTCTCACAGGTGTGATACTCATCTCTTGAAGGAAGAGTAACTAATCCTTAGACTAGGGGTCTGGATACCTATGGCACGATGAATTCAATTAAGCTCAAAAGGACTAGATTACTAAAATACCCTTCTATAAGCCGTTTAGCTTTCCAACTTGCTTTGCGCATACGGAACCTTTATCCTAAGGTAATTGTTGGTTCTTAAGCCTCGCAAGTGTGATACACATCCCTTGAGGGAAGAGTAACTAATCTTCGGGCTTAAGACCTTGATATCTAGGAGATAGTGAACTAGCTCAAGCTTGTGAGAACTAAATAATGTCATTCTATCCTCAGGTCCACTCCCTTAGACCTATCTCCGGTGTTGATGAAAAATATTGTTAACAAGTGCCTTGCCATTACAAGATTCAATACTGCCTTGCATGTGCATGTCAAGTGGTTGCATCTGATCTGAGGCCAAGTTGTGACAGAATAACCATGAAACCAATTCAAGAATTCAAGAATATCTGATAACTCAAACTATACCTTACCAGTAACCCGAGCCAGAGTCTATTCTTCATCATTCTCTAATTAGTGATTGCAGCAGTTGAGTTATGATCATCCTACATTCTTCTTGAAAGGTCTCAATGATCTCTGCTCAGGATCTCTGCCTTTATTTTTCACTTATCTTTCATCATGACCAATAATACATTACTAGCAAATTTAGATCCATTAGTGGGTTCAACCAATACGGGTACAGTTGTAGACAATTTAATAAAGACTGTAGTTAGTTCTCAGTCTCAACTGATAACCGTGCAAATTGATGGTAATAACTATCTCTTATGGAAGTTAAAAATCGAAGCTACTATACAAGGATATGGACTTGAAGGAATCATCACGGGAACTAACACTGGCGCACCAAAGTTCATAACAGATCAAGCAAACAATACTGTTCCCAATGAAGAATTTATTAAATATCACAGGCTAATAAATGCATGGCTACTGTCATCCATAGGTGAAAAACTACTGCCATGGGGTATTGGATGCAACACAGCAATAGATATTTGGCAAACAATAGAAAAATCATTCAACATTCAATCATATGCTAAGGTGATGTATCAAAAAAGACAGCTCCAAAAGACCAAGAAAGACAACATAACCATGGAGAGTACTTGAGCAAAATTAAATCAATAGTGATATGATCGATGTTGCAAGACACAAATTACCTGAGTCTGAACAAATTATTGTTATTCTAAATGGGTTAAGTGTGGAATACGAGGTAGTAGAAGTTATAATTGCATCACAAATAGATTTTTCA
This sequence comes from Allium sativum, assembly GCA_030737875.1. Taxonomy (NCBI): domain Eukaryota; kingdom Viridiplantae; phylum Streptophyta; class Magnoliopsida; order Asparagales; family Amaryllidaceae; genus Allium; species Allium sativum. The sequence goes on from CM060913.1 coordinate 827,356,489, forward strand.
TTTATGGATGATGTCCATACAATTCTATTATCTCATGAAGCAAGACTCGAAAGTGAAAAAAAACCAAGAAAGTGAGTTTAATGTCAACTATGCAGCAAGTAGTTCAAAAAACAAAAATCAGAACAACAAGAATGTACAGACCTTTCAAAGAGGTGGTCGACTAACCAGAGGTTGTGGAAGAGGCAAATGGAAAAACAACAACAATAAGACGAATTGTCATATATGTTAGAAGGTTGGTCACATAGCACTAAGATGCTTTTACATATTCTATGTAAACTTTGCAGTGAATCAGAACTTTATCACTCAGAGGGGTTCAAACCTAAGTGCCAGCCTTGCTCAAGCTCAAAGTGAAGTAGCTGTTCAACCTAAATCATTAAGAAATCAAAGTGAAAGTGCAAGAATAAATAATATCAATGGTGAAAGGTGGTATCCAGACTCTGGAGCTACCAAACACATCATTAATAATCTAGAAAATCTTAACCTCGGTGATAGATAATACAAAGGTAATCATTCTGTCTCCATGGAAATGGTAAGTGCATTAACATATCTCATACTGGTAAAGGTTTTTTGAATGGTAATAGGAAAATTTTCTTACATAATTTATTAAGGGTACCTAAAATCAAGAAGAATTTAATCAGTGTATCTCAGTTTGCTAGAGATAACAATGTGTACTTTAAATTCTTTCCTACACACTGTTTTGTTAGAGACATAATGACTAAGGACATACTCTTGCAAGGTGATGCAGTTAAAGGGTTACACAAGTTTAGTGTTGAAAACAACGATGAAACTGCAAAAAATGAAAAATATTGCAGTTTATCTTAAATTAGTAGTATGAATGATAACATGTCTGTTTTTGATTCATGGCTTTGTAAACCTAGTCATCCTAGTGCTAGTATTGTAAAGAAAATTCTTCTTGACAATAAGATACCCTTTGATAATGTGAATTTACCCTACATTTGCAAGTATTGTCAAATGGGTAAAAATCATAAACTGCCTTTTATCAATTCTACTGCAGTTTATACCAAACCACTGGATCTGATACTGCAGATCTATGGGGCCCTACCCCTATTTTTTTTTGATTTTGGATATAAATACTATATATCATTTGTTGATACATGTAAAAGATATACATGGTATATTTACTTAAGTCTAAAGCAGTACATTTGATGTTATTCAAAACTTTATAAGACTAGCTGAAAATCAGTTTAGCAGTACACAAAATGATTCAATCTGATGGAGGGACAGAGTTTAAACCCCTCATCAATTTCTTTCATGAAAAAGGAATTATTCATAGAATAACATGTCCTTATACATCGGAATATAATGGATTGGTTAAAAGGAAACACACACATATAGTAGTTTAATAATTTTTGCTCAACCATTCGTACCATTAAATTTTGGCCTGAATCTTTTAATTCAGCTGTATTCTTAATCAATAGAATGCTAACCAAAAATTTAAATGGAATAAGTCCCTTAGAAAACTATACAGTGTTAAGCCAAACTACAAAAGCCTAAAACCATTTGGATGTCTATGTTATCCACATCTAAGACCTTGCAATTCAAATAAACTTGACTTTAGAACTAAATCGTGTACTTTATTTAGTAATTGCAATAACCAAAAGGGGTACAAATGCATAGACTCTAATGGCAGGATATATAAGCAGACATGTTTTTGATGAGAATACTTTTCCTTATAAACATTCTAAGATGAAAACATTCATTAAAAGTTTACAATCCAAAAGCAAGTATACCTGAGCTTCCAACGCTTGAGCATGTATGGGAAGAAATGACTAGTAATGAGGCTGTTGATGTTCAGAATACCAATCAGAATCACTCTGATCAACTGATTGATAATCTGACAGAGCCACCAAGCCATGCCAGTCAATTACCTTAGTCAGATCAAAATACAAACAAAGAATTAGAAGACAACCAAATCACTTTGCAAATCAGTGATAATGGAGAAAGGAACTCAAGCAACAATACAGGCCAACCAAAACAAGTGTTACCAGTCAATTCTCCATGCATTCAAAATGGTCATCATATGATAACCTGATCCAAAAGAGGAATCTTCAAACCAAAGACATGCATTGCAGAATCAATACAGATGAGCCAGATAGTTTCAATCAAGCCATCAAAAAGGGAATCCGAGGAGCTGCCATAAGATAGGAATATAACGCTCTTATCAGAAATGATACATGGGAACTAGTTCACCCACCTAATAAAAAAATGTTGTTGGTTGTAGGTGGACTTATAGGTTAAAGAAAAACCTAGATGGTTCCATCAATAAATACAAAGCTAGATTGGTAGCCAAAGGGTTTACACAAGAGTATGGTTTCGACATTAATGAAACATTTTCTATTGTGGTGAAACCCTCTACTATCAGACTAATCCGTATTATTTCTCTGATCAATAACTGGAAATTACACACCAAGATGTGAATAATGCCTTTTTGAATAGTTTCTTGCAGGAAGAAAACTATATGCAACAGCTACCAGGGTTTATACAAAGCTCAGAGCATGTTTGCAAGCTAAAGAAAGCTATTTATGGACTGAAACAAGCACCTAGAGTGTAGCTTGAAAGACTCAAATCAACACTAAACACATTGGGCTACTGTTCTACCAAATTAGATTCTTCTCTATTTATCAAAGTTAATAACTCATCTACTGTGTATATATTGGTATATGTTAATGATCTAATAATTGCAGGTAGTATTGATGAAGAAATCAAAGATCAAACAAGATAATTACATGATCGATTCTCCAACAAGGATCTGGGAGAGATAACATTTTTCCTTGGCATTGAAGTAAAGAGACAATCAAATTCAGAAATACATTTCTGTCAAAAGAAATGTATTTCTGAATTGTTGGTTAAAACTAAAATGGATGAATCAAAATGTCGGCCCACACCAATGGTTGCAAATCAACATTATTATAAAAACAAGGGAGAAGCCATAAGTAACATTAAACAATATAGAAGTGTTGTGGGTGCATTAAATATGCCAACATAACATGACCTGATTTAGCATTTCGTGTTAACAAATGTCTTAATTTTTTCAGAATCCAGTTGACGAATGTTGGAAAGCAATCAAAAAGATTCTCAGATATTTAAAGGGAACAATCAACTATGTTCTAACACTCAAAGCCAAAATAATTAGAACATACAGTGATTAAGACTGGGAAACAAATAATGATGACAAAAAATCAATAACTGTGTACTATGTATACGTTGGTGACATTTTATTCTTCTGGTGTTCAAAGAAGGAGATAACAATTTCCAGATCTAGCACATAGGCTGAGTATAGAAGTGTGGATAGTACAACAGTAGAAATATTACAGGCTTCAATCTGTACTAAAGGAACCAATTTTACTGTCACATAAGAAGCCAATCATATGGTGTGACAATTGAAGCACAATACACATGACTTCAAATTCATTTACATTTGTTTACATTTCATATGTAACGACATAAGTGGTATGTCACTTGCCTTTTATTTCCGTTTATTTAGTTTTGGGCCTTCACTTTCTCTTAGCCCAAATTCAACTTGTATATATGTAACAACCTGAAATTTTGAAACCAATTTAAATTTGATTTTTGTATTTATTTTATATTGACTTCTGATCGATTTTTAAAATTTCAACAAAAAACAATTTTATTGGATCTGGAATGTCGAAAGTGGTAAGATTCCAAATTTCCTAATTTTTTGATCTGGTATGTGAGCGTGCGAAAAAATAAACACGTAACGTGTCAATCGGTCAAAATTAAGAGAAAACCCGATAAAAAATAAAACGGAAGGTCAAACGAACTCCAAACACGACGAGACATGTTCCGTTGGATCCAAAATTATGTATATTAGGGTTTAAAGTTTTGTGTCAAACAAAATCATCGTGTGATCACATAAGTGATGGAAGTAAGGTTGAACAAAAACACTTCACCATTTTAACACAAGCCATAAAGGCAATAACACCAAATGAGGTGTCACTGAATCAACCCCTTAAGTTGTTTTTCTTCCTACTCCATCTCCCTCTGATACCTCACCCATCCATGTGCATTCTCTTTTCATAAAAACTTCCTTTCTTGTCCACTTTCTCCTTTTAAACTTCTTCTTCTCCTTCTTGCAAAATCTATGGCCGCTATACCTTCCACTTTCTCCAAGCCACTTCCGCACTGTCCACCATCTCCTCCCTCCTTGCGCAACACCTTCCCCCTCTCCTTATCCTTGCCTTGACCTCCTTATTCCATTAAATTCCCAAAACCCCCTCGTGTTTGTCCCATATTCGTAGATCTGTGAGCGTGAGTGCATCTAGAGAATTTAGGAACCCTGTAGCCTTAAGAATTCAGTCCAGTGAACTTTCGAAAATATTTGTAGGCATCGGAGGAGCGTCGTAGCCACATGGGAGAGTCCGTCTTCCATTTGCTTAAAAGTGTGATGGAGTGGAACCCACGGTGAGAAACCGAAACTCAAAATGGGTTGTATTAACTAACTGTTTAATAGCTAATTAGTTTGGGTTAAATATTGATTAGAGATTGATCATACAAGTTCATTAACACATTTAGTGATGCTTAATATGCTAAAACTATCATTTTTAATTGATATATGTGATTGTTTGGATATGTGACATTTAAACACAAACAATGTTGATTTGAAAACCATTTGAATGTTAAATGGTCTTGATAACGTAATGCACAAATTACTGGTTTTTGAATGTGAGGTGAACCTCACTTGGGTATTGGGATGATAATGATTCATATGTATATCTCATTGGTTGATTTGCGGTTAATCTGTTGATTGATAATCTCGTATAAGCGTTATTTATTTAAGGCTTATACGTTGAATTCCACCTTGTACGTGGATTGGATGTTGTTTGATGATTGATTTAGTGTTATATGATATATTGATTGAAAATGACCAATAATTGAGATTATTGGTGTGAAACCCCACATCCGTTAATGTCACTCACAAGGGGAATGCATTAAGTTTCGTGAAGCGTTATAGGTAAACAGTAATATAAATATTACAGATAGATATAAAATTGACATCAGAATTAAAAACTTTATTTAACATAAAGCAACGTGGTCTGAAAACATCATATGTCTGAAATACATAGAAACACTACATCATTGAAACAACTATCTTGTAGTTTAAAACATCGAAGTACATAAAAGAAGCAAAATTGCCCAAATAAAATATAGCCATAGTAGCAAGAATAGAAGCTTAAGCTATACATCTAAGTAGCTCCAGCAAAATGAAAGCAGAATCACGGTCAAGATTGAGTATTCCCACCCTGAGAACCTGGGGGAACGGAAGAAAGAAGAGGAAACAAAAAGGGTCAGATATAAAGTCTGGCGAGTCCAGTTAATTTTAGCAAGTAAATAAGTAAAAGTAGCATGACAGGCATATAAAGTGGATAAGGGAGAGATAACAAGATATAAGATAGGTATGACAAGGTAAACATGATATAGCGTATACTTCTCTAAAGATAACTCTGTACTAATACTAGTATAACCAGAATGAGATAATCCCAACAACTATAAGATGGTAGACTTAGGAAAACGTCCAGATGTATCCTAACCACTACCTTAATCGATCGGTTCCCTACTCCACGTAGATACTGTGCCGACCCCACCAAAGGATGTATCACGTCCTATAGTGGCAACCCTTCGCTGATATGCACAACCATACCTACAGGTGTCACAGTCGTCTTAGACCCCTCTACCAAGCCCATGCCCGCACATGCCCCGATCGGTTTGTGCCGCCCACACCATCCTCCTCGTTTGGATTTCTTACATTCAGCCCAGTAAGTGTGCCCTAACCCCGACCTAGTTCGGAGTAATCGTTTGATACCTATTAAGGGTTACTGACTGAAATGAGTCCCATACAATATGATACAAGCTCTCCCCCTTGTCTTGTATCCCCACTATGATTTCCATTGGTTATGTATACCACTAAGTGTCATTAATTACACAACCCTATCATTTCTACAAGTTATGCTTACCCTAAAAAGGTGTCACTAATTACATAACTCTAATATTTCCATTGGTTATGTATACCACTAGGTGTATTTAATTACATAACCTTATTAGGTTAAGTTTGTGGGCCTATATGTAAATATTACCCACCTCCACAGATTTACTTAACCCACCCACTGTTCAACCAAATTACTAAACCCCAACTAAAGTTTATATTCATACAATCCCTATGGATTCAACTAGGTTAAGCATTCAAGGTTTATTACCATATTTTCATTTATGGTTATGGTATACTAGACTTCCCACATTAGGCCTACCATTTGTGGATGCTAGACATGCCAGGAAGATCCAGGCAGAATTATTCCACAGGTTGGTCTTCACCTCATGTCTTAGCACGTCTCATATTTGTGCACCTAGACCTCCCACATTAGATTCACCACTTGTGGCACTGGATATGCCGGGCGGGTCCGGGCAGACTACCACCACAAGTGCATTCTAACCTCGTGTATAGGCACAATTACAATTTCTAACTATTGTAATCCTAGGCATTTCATTATTACCCAATTTTCCCTGTGTCGTTATACGTTATGAGTTTCATGCCCTTTTTCCACAGTTATGTTCATAGTAAATTATATGTCCAAATTCATATACATAAACATTATTCAAATTATGCCAAATTTCACCTTTTTACCAACTATGCCCAAATTCCGCATTTCATAAGATATGCCTAATTTCAATGTTTTTCCCTTCGTTCCCAAACTAACATAATCACATAATTTAGCGGCATGCCTAGGCTTGAAAATAGCCTAGTTATATAAAATAAAAAGGGAAAGGGTGAAGGGAAGATGACAGAGATGTTTATTCTAACAAAATGACATAAGGATATGATGGCATAATGATAGGATGGACATATAAGAACAGATCGGTGAATTTGTGATAATAAAACAGGTTCTAACATAGTAGGGATGTCAAAATAGGCATGATTAGATCTAAATATGAACTTAGATGCCCAACTAATGTTAGGTTTAAATTGACCACAACATGATAATCATAAGATGATCTAAATAACAAATTAGATCCATAATTAAAAGTAGCTCTGACATGATAAGGGTTGAGATCCAAGTTATAGTCAATTCAAAATGTCATAGATTCGCAAGTTACAATAGATCTGATATGATTCAGTCACAAGCATAGATCCAAATTACAATATCATGGATTCACCAATTACAGTAGATCTGATATGATTCAGTCATAGGCGTAGATCCAAATTTACAGTCATATCATGTTTACTTTTATTTACTTAAATCTAAAGGAAATTGAAAATCACAGCATTTGGATCTAGAACAATAAGAGGAGAAGAAAATAGTTGATGAATCACAGATCTACGCTTGAATCTCTAAATTTGATTACGGAAGAAGAAAGAGTTTTGATTCAGTCCAGGCACCAGCAGAATTTAGGCCTCCATTGATTTCAGTGAAGAAAACAAGAGAAATAAGCCTATAATTATAGCTGCCAGCCTCCAAACCGACTTAGCCACATCATCCCTAGGGGGGTCGACCCACCCCTTAGAGGGTCGACCCTGGTATGGACACCCCCTTGGGGGGTCGATACCACGCTCAAGAGGTCAACTCCTCTAGGCGGGAATTTTCCCGCTCACCTCGAATTCTTGAAATTTGAACTTTTTGGACCTGATTTTGAATTCTTGGACCCTATATATATATATATATATATATATATACACACACACACATATATAACTCTCTTGCGTGTATACAAACTTTAAACCCTCATAACTTCTTCTTACGGTGTCCGTTTTACGCAAACCAAATGTCTGTCTTGACCAGAATTTCGAGAAGGACGCAATGGCGTAGTCCGTTTCCCTTTATTCTAAGTATTAAATTAATTATTATTTAATTTATCCTCTTTTAATGTTGTTGAAATATAGGGTGTTACATTCTCCCTTACTCAAATGATTTCGTCCCCGAAATCTTCAAGTTAAGAAGAATGCATATCCTACCATCCATCACCCATCTACTCATCCATCGATCAACAGCATCCATTGTCCTTAAATACTTCTATTGCTTATATGAACATATGCAAAGTTCAGTTTATATGTCCCAATGCGAAGATCAAGCGGTCAACTAATTCAGTCGACCTTCTTAACGCAATGTATGTTAGTGTCATGAATCCAACATGCATGCAAATAATCCTATTATAACATGTAAGTTCTATATGTGTGCACAATCATTCGTCAAAATGCAACATCCATATGATGATACACTCAATTTCATCCATTAAAAGAAGAAAAATGCACACACATCCATATGCAGTCTGAAAGTGATTGTGCCGATCTAGTTCCTAATGTGTGTATATATGCATCCACGAGCAACCATTAGCAAACACTTGCATCCACTTGCACACATCAAACATAACATGTCTCAAACACATGTTTACATCCATGGGATTCCTATCTAAAGGTCGAAGATTCGATTGATAGGTTATACTTAAATGATAGAAACATGCATAAATAAAGAGCTTTGGAAAAGGAGTTAAGAACATACCCTCAGAAAGAAAAGGGTACGAAGCACGAATCTTGTCTTCAGTCTCCCAAGTTGCATTCTCTGGGTTATCTCCCCACTGAACCTTTACCAACTTGATTTCTTTATTACGTAATTTCTTAACTTCTGATCCAAGAATACGGGAAGGAAATCATCTGACTGTCGCCTCCCGTTCCACCTCTACTTCTTCCAATACACTCAGCTCAACTACTTCCGCGGCATCATGCAAACACTTCCGTAAGTGGGAAACATGGAAAACATCATGAACACCGGATAGTCTCTCTGGCATCTTTACTCTATAGGCCATTTGGCCAATCCTTTCTATTATGGGAAATGGCCCTACGAATCCTGGTGCCAACTTCCCTACAGATCCGAAGCAAACCACATTCCTCAAAGGTGACACTTTAATGAAAACTATATCTCCTACTTTGAATTCTATGTCAGTCCTTTTCTTGTTTGCCTAGGATTTCTGCCTATCTTAAACGGTCTTCGTTCATCGTCTGATAAGATCAATCTTTTCGGACATTTCTCTAACCATAACTGATCCAAGCAATAGCCTTTCTGTAAATTCCCACCAACAAGTTGGTGACCTACACGGTCTTCCATACAACACTACGAAGGATGCCATGCCAATGCTAGCTTGATAACTGTTGTTATAGGAAAACTCTACTAAAGGAAGATGCTCTTTCCAAGACCCTCCGAAGTCTAGGATACACATTCTCAAAATATCTTCAAGAACTTTGTTCACCCTCTCCGTTTTCCCATCGGTATGAGGATGATAAGCGGTGCTCAAACGTAACTATGTACCCAATGCTTCTTGCAAACTCCTCCAAAACTCACTGGTGAAGATGGGGTCATGATCGCTTACAATGCTGGAAGGTACTCCATGAAGACAAACTATCTATCAAACATATACTGCTGCCAACCAAGCCGTCGTCCTCTTACTCTTAACTGGAATAAAATGAGCGCTCTTAGTAATTCTATCTACTACCACCCAAATACCGTTGTTGCCTTTCTTTGATCTAGGCAAACCATCTATGAAGGCCATAGAGACGCTCTCCCACTTCCATTGTGGAACCTCCAAAGGATGAAGTAAACCACCAGGCTTCTTTTGCTTAGCTTTCACTTGCTGACAATCAAAACATTGAGAAACAAACTCTGCCACATCTTTCTTTATCCCAACCTATAAGAAAACCCTCTTCATGTCCCTATACATCTTATCACCACCTGGATGAATAGTCATTTTAGAATGATGGGCTTCTTCTAGGACTGCCTTTAGCAAACTTCCAGTTTGAGGAACACAAAGCCTTCCATCTCATCGCAACCACCCTTTATTGTCGATGGAATATCTACTGAGGTGACTAGAAGTCTCCCCTTTACTGAGCCTATCCAAGATGTCTGAAATCTGTGGATCATCTCGCTGCGAAGCCCCTGTCTGATCCATAAGAGTAGGCCGTATCTCTAGCGATGAAAACAAACCAGGCAAAAGCTCAGTGGAGGGTCTAAAATCAAAGCTCGATATGAACTCCAGGCTTTTCCTTTCCACAAACAGAGGACTTAAGGTCATCCTATGCCTACTTAGTGCATCTGCCACCACACTACCCATGCCAGGGGTATAAGAAATCTCAAAATCATTAGAAGCTAGGAACTCCATCCAACTTTGTTGCCTTAAATTAAGATCCTTCTACGAGAAAAAATACTTGAGAGATTTATGATCGGTGTACAACTTGAACCTCTCTCTCCAAGCAAATAATGACGCCACATCTTAAGCGCGAATACTATGGCAGCTAGCTCTAAATTATGGGTTGGATAGTTCTTCTCATGGACTCTTAGCTATCTTCCTCCATAGCATACTACCCTTCCTTCTTGCATCAGACCGCACCAAGCCCCATACCACACGCATCGGTGTAAACTGTAAACACTTTATTCCCATCGGGCAAGGTCAATACTGGAGCTGTTGTTAGAGACCTCTTCAGTCGTTGGAAAGAAACATCATAATCTATAACCCACGAAAACGCCAAATTCGTCTTTGTCAGCCTGGCGAGTAGAGCTGATATCTTTGCGAAGTCCTTAATAAACTTCCTATAATAGCCTGCTAACCCCAAAAAGCTTCTCACCTCCGTTGCATTCTTTGGAATCTGCAAATCGTGAACTGCAACCACCTTTGTGGGATCTACTGCTATCCCTTCTTTAGAAACCACATGCCTTACGAATCTCACCTCCTTTCTTAAAAATTGGCATTTGGAGAGTTTTGCCTCAAGCTGATGTGCACGGAGAGTTTTCAAAACTTCCCTCAAATGTTGGACATGCTCTTCTTCACTTTTTGAGAGGATCAAGATATCATCAACAAAGACCACGACAAATTTATTTAGAAACTCCCGAAACACCCTACTCATCAGATCAACAAAATAAGCGAGTGCATTCGTCAACCCAAAAGGCATTACGAGCCATTCAAAGAAACCATCTGGAGTCCTAAAAGCGGTCTTATCTATACTGTCCTCAGCCACCCTCAACTGATGAAACCCCGTGGCCAGGTCGAACTGAGAGAATACCGAGGCACCAATAAGCTGGTCGAACAAGTCATCTATCCTCGGAAGTTGGAGCCTGTTCTTCTTAGTGAGCTTATTCAAATCTCCATAGTCCACACATAAACGCATCAAACCATCTGCCTTAGTTGCGAATACTACTGGGGCACCCCATTCAGATATGCTTCGCTTGATAAATCCTTTCTCAAGTAGCTCCCCTACTTGCTTACTCGGCTCCCTCCTTTCCCTTGAAGCTATATGGCACACTGGCTTTGCATTGTCCACCAAATTTATGCGAAAATCTATCTCATGCCTTGGGGGTAAATCCCGAACCTCAACAAAAACATTAGAATAATCCCGAACTATTGGAACAAATTGCAGATCATCGATAGATGCATCAAGAGACTCTAGGAAACTAAGCATAACATATCCTTATGGGTCACAAGAGATCTCGAGGGTATTCCCATGACAAGTCAAAAGCCTAACGACCCTCCTCTCACAATCCAGAATGGCACCATACATGGTTAGACAATCCATCCCTAGAATCAACCTGTAGCCCATAAACCCAAGCACATAAACATTGCGCTCAAACTCGACGCCTAAGATAGATATCCTCAAACCTCGACAAATCATGGATAAATGAGCCGAACCAACAATGGGGTTTGAGACAATAATGGGATCCACTACTATACTGGTATTTAAGTGCATAGATTCAACCACATAACTAAATATAAATGAATGTGAAGCGCCAAAATAAAAAAGAGTTCTAATAGGATAACTGGAAAGAGAAATCAAACCTTCCACGGAAATCTTCCTACCTCTATCCCGAGCACTGATCGTGAGAGCATGCACCTGCCCTCCAGAAGCTCCTGCCCTCTGGCCTTGTCCCTATGGTCCCTGTTTCTTCGGGCACTCCCTAGCAAAGTGTCCGACCTCTCCACAATTGAAGCAAGTATTCTTCCTCCTTTTACAGTCTTTGACCAAGTGACCCTCTCTCCCAGAACTGTGACATTTTCTCTTATCCTTAGCCTTATCATTCTTTCCACCTTCCTTTTGTTGTTGTTGTTGTTGTTGTCCCTTCTTCGGTTATGTCTTCTTATTCTGCGTTGTTTCCTCGGCTTTTACTTCCTTCTTTTCTCCCTTGTCCTCCTTATGCATTAGGGCCATATCAACAAACCTTTCAAAATCCGTCTCATTGGGATGTGGGACATAGCTAACCCATAAAGGGCTTCATTCAGACCTTTAGCAAACCGCAAAGCTTTCTTATGCGGAGTATCTACCAATTCCAATCCAAATCTTGCTAACTGGTTGAATTTTTCACATATTACTTAACGGTCATGTTTCCTTGTTTGAGCGCCAAGAACCTCTCCATTTGTATGCTTTTCTCAGCTTGGGAAAGAAATTTCATTTCAAATTTTTGTCTAAAATCATCCAATGTCTCTACCGGGCGTCCAGCTTAGGTAACTTCCCATCAAAACTAAGCTTCATCTTTCAGTAGCTAGGCAGCTAACTAAATCTTCCTTCGATCTTCCACTTCAAAGATTACAAACATGTCCTCGGTCTTCTTGAGCCAATTCCTTGCATCTAGGAATGTCTCGTTTCCATGGAATGGCTTTCCTCCCACAGCACGAAAATCCTTGCAGATCTTAGCAAAATTATATTCTCTTGGTGGAGGAGGAGGAGGAACGATGGGTGCAACTAGGGGAGGAACGTTCCTTGGCCTTCGGCAGGCGCCGTAGCCTCTAGATACCTACAGAACCAGCTAGACATCGTAACGCCCTGTGGAATGTTAGGTTCCCCAAACATGATGAAACGAAAAAGGAAAGAGATTTAGACAAAGGATATAAGGATATTACATATGGCTTTGGGCAATATGTTTTCAAAACAGACTTTTCTTTTTGAAAATTGCCTTCTTTTGAACCCTTTTTGAAAATAGTTTTTAAAAACTTACATATGATCTGGTAACCTTCAGCTATGGTACCAAGTGTGACACCCCACGTCCGTTAATGTCACTCAAAAAGGGAATGCAATAAGTTTCGTGAAGCTATAGGTAAATAGAAACTGAAATATTACAAGACAGATATAAAATTGACAGCGTAATTAAAAACTTTATTAACATAAAGCAATGTGGTCTAAAAACATCACATGTCTGAAATACATAAAAACCATTACATCATTGAAACTACTATATTGTACTTTAAAACATCAGAGTACATAAAAGAAGAAAAATTCCCCAAATAAAATATAGCCATAGTAGCAAGAATAGGAGCTTGAGCCATACATCTAAGCAGCTCCAGCAAAATGAAAGCATAATCACGGTCAAGCTTGAGTATTCCCACCCTGAGAACCTAGGGGGAAACGGAAGAAAGAAGAGGAAACAAAAAGGGTCAGACATAAAGTCTGGTGAGTCCAGTTACTTTTAGCAAGTGAATTAGTAAAAGTAGCATGACAGGCATATAAAGTGGATAAGGGAGAGATAACAAGATATAAGATAGGTATGACGAGGTAAACATGATATAGTGTATACTTTTCTAAAGATTACTCTGCACTAATACTAGTATAACCAGAATGAGATGATCCCAACAACTATAAGATAGTAGACTTAGGCATATGTCCAGATGTATCCTAACCACTAACCTAATCGATCGGCTCCCTACTCCGCATAGATACTCTGTGCCGTCCCCACCATAGGATGTATCACGTCCTATAATGGCAACCCTTCGTTGATATGCACAGCCATACCTATAGGTGTCATGGTCGTCTTAACCCCTTTTACCCGGCCCATGCACGCACATGTCCTCGGTCGGTTTGCGCCGCCCACACCGTCCTCCTCGTTTGGATCTCTTACATTCAGCCCAGTAAGCGTGCCCCAACTCCAACCTAGTTCGGAGTGCTAGTTTGATATTTATTAAGGGTTACTGACTGAAATGGGTCCCACACAATATGATGCAAGCTCTCCCCCTTGTCTTGTATCCCTACTAGGATTTCCATTGGTTAGGTATACCACTGGGTGTCTTTAATTACATAACACCATTTCTACAAGTTATGCTTACCCTAAAAAGGTGTCTTTAATTACATAACTCTAATATTTCCATTGGTTATGTATACCACTATGTGTCTTTAATTGCATAACCTTATCGGGTTAAGTTTGTGGGCCTATATGTAAATATTACCCTCCCCCTCATATTTACTTAACCCACCCACTGTTCAACCAAATTTACTTAACCCCAACTTAAGTTTATATTCATACAATCCCTATGGATTCAACTAGGTTAAGCATTCAAGGTTTATTACCATAATTTCATTTATGGTTATGGTATACTAGACCTCCTACATTAAGCCTACCATTTGTGGATGCTGAACATGTCGGGTGGGTCCGAGTAGACTTATTCTGCAAATTAGGCTTAACCTCGTGCCTTAGCTTGTCTCGTATTTGTGCAACTAGACCTCCCACATTAGATTCACCACTTGTGGCCGATGGATATGCCGGGCGGGTCCGGGCAGACTTCCACCACAAGTGCATTATAACCTCGTGCCTGGGCGCAATTACAGTTTCTGATTACTGTAATCCTGGGCATTTCATTATTAGCCAATTTTTCCTATGTTGTTATAGGTAATAGGTTTCATGCCCCTTTTAACCCAATTATGTTCATAGCAAATTATTTGTCCAAATTCATATACATATACATTATTCAAATTATTCCAATTTTCACCTTTTTACCAACTATGCCCAAATTCCCCATTTCACAAGATATGCTCAATTTCAATGTTTTTTCCTTCGTTCCCAAACTAACGTAATCGCATAATTCAGCGGCATGCTTAGGCTCAAAAATAGCCTGGCTATATAAAATAAAAAGGGAAAGGGTGAAGGGAAGATGACAGAGATGTTTATTCTAACAAACTGACATAAGCATATGATGGCATAATGATAGGATGGACATATAAGAACAGATCGGTGAACTTGTGATATTAAAACAGGTTCTAACATAGTAGGGATGTCATAATAGGCATGATTAGATCTAAATAAGAATTTAGATGCCCAACTAATGTCAGATTTAAATTAACCACAACATGATAATCATAAGATG
Organism: Allium sativum; assembly: GCA_030737875.1. Taxonomy (NCBI): domain Eukaryota; kingdom Viridiplantae; phylum Streptophyta; class Magnoliopsida; order Asparagales; family Amaryllidaceae; genus Allium; species Allium sativum. The sequence continues at coordinate 827,371,627 of CM060913.1, forward strand.
ATCCAAATAACAAATTAGATCCATAATTAAAAGTAGATCGGACATAGTAAGGGTTGAGATCCAAGTTACAGTCAATTCAAAATGTCATAGATTCACAAATTACAATAGATCTGATATGATTCAGTCACAGGCATAGAACTAAATTACAATATCATGGATTCACAAATTACAATAGATCTGATATTATTCAGTCACAGGCACTGATCCAGATTTACGGTCATATCATGTTTATTTATTTAAATTTAAAGGAAACTGAAACTCATAGCGTTTGGATCTAGAACAATAGGAGGAGATGAAAATAGTTGATGAATCTCAAATCTACGCTTGAATCTCTAAATTTGATTGCAGAAGAAGAAAGAGTTTTGATTTAGTCTAGGCACAAGCAGCATTTAGGCCTCCATTGATTTTCAATGAAAAAACAAGAGAAATGAGCCTGTATTTATAGCTGCCAGCCTCCAAACTGACTTAGCCGTGTCATCCCTAGGGGTTGACCCTGGTGTCGACACCCCACTTGGGGGTCGACTCCCCTAGGCGGGAATTTCCCCGCTTACCTCGAATTCTAGAAATTTGAACTTTCTGGACCTGATTTTGAATTCTTGGACCCTATATATATATATATATATATATATATATATATATATATATACACACATATAATTCTCTTGCACGTATACAAACTTTAAACCCGCATAACTTCTTCCTACGGTATCCGTTTTATGCAAACCAAATATCTATCTTGACCAGAATTTCGAGACGGATGCAATGGTGTAGTCTGTTTCCCTTAATTCTGAGTATTAAATTAATTATTATTTAATTTATCCTCTTTTAATGTTGTTAAAATAAGGGGTGTTACAATTGGTCCATTGGTTAAGTCTCTATCAAATAAAATGGATTTTAATGAATATTTTATTGATATAATAATAAGCTAAACATGAAAGTTTGAATTTGATGTCCGGTTTTGGATGGACATCAAGATTTTAATTATTAATGAATATTCGTAACTGGAACGAATTGACTTGGATTAATTTTCAACTTGTTATGGCATGTTCAAGTTTTATTTTCAAAATGAATAATAATCGATAAAAGTCAAGTTCGGCTAGGATATCTAAGATGTGTTTTACAAGAACTTCCTTTACAAAACTTTCTTGTTTATTGTTATAATGAGTGTCAGGAAAGTTTGGATTGAAAATAATGAAGTTGAAGAAATAAAATTATTTTAATCAATTTAAATATTAATGTAATACTTATATATTGAAATAATTGATTTTGCAGTTGAAAAAATAAAATACAACTTCTAGAAATTATTATATATATTTTTATATAATAAGTAAAATATTATAGAAGCTATTCGACTTATTTTATATTATATGTCGAGTTATGATCAGAATAGAAATTTCCCCGTAGTGGCAATTCACGAATTTCGATATGTAACTTTAAACGGATATTCCGGGAGACCAACAGTCGGATTTTCCGAAACTGGAACCATTGGGTTTGTATTGAAAAGAGCTTTCAAATGATAATAGAGATTTCAATTCTAACTATTAGTTTTGAGAAATGTTCAAATCAAATTTGAATAAAAATAATGTTAGAACCAATAGTGGCCTGTAATTGAAAATTATTAATATGGACTATTCTCGTACGAATAAAAATAAATCATTTTAAATTATTATAAATTATTTGGAAAGGAATTTAACCTAGTATACGTGGTTTTGAAGGATGAAATTGGTTAAGTGGAATTTGGCTATTTTTGCTAACATCTTTTATAAACAGGTTTTGAGAAATATTTTGAAATAAGGATTTCTATTCGTAAATTGAATTGAATTCCTAAGTAAATCTTTTTATATGGTTAAAGATGATTTTTGGAAAGCCAAGTAACTTAACCAAGATTGAGAATAAGATTTCAAATCTTATGAAATGAATACCAATTAAAGGAGACTTAATTGGTGGATTAATAATCTAATAAGGATTTATGTTTTGAACGCTAATTATTTCAAAAGATCGAGTCTAACCCATTTCGAATAATTATACGACGATTAAAAGTCGAAGAATTGAATATAGTGGAAAACCAGTAATCTCCACATCAAATGGACTGCTTGTTGATGCCTTGGATAAGGGTAGCTCCCTTGAAGGAGCTAAAGTGGTAGTGGTTCGGTTGTACTTTTTGATTGTCCGGATGTTCAAGGGCCTCTATCTTTAATTGGACGGGCAATAAGGTGCCTTCGGTTTCATTCAGACCCAGAACGAACTTGTAAATGGATGGCATGTCTAACATCGTACTTCATAACAAAAATGGTTAGTTGCTATTAATGGTATATATGTTGGTGGCGGAGAATTTATTCTCTTAGTTTAACACTCTTCTTTGAGACGTATGAACTCAAAGCTTATATTATTAATAGAAACTGATCATATGTATGAATTGACAATATGGCATGCTGAGTGCTGCTGGCAGATAGATCAAAGCGTCTACTGAAAAGCATAACTTTATGGTACGTTGAATCATGGGCCTCACACTACAGAATGAGCCAAAAACGGGATGAAGACCGCAGAGAGGACATGCGTTTCTTTCTACCTAAAAGTAATGTCATGGTACGAGCCCAGGCAATTTACTTATGTGAATGTTGGAATCGAGGTGACTCGGATGATGGTCAAATACGACTAGGGAACGTTATGTTCAGGTAAATGTCCGACTCACGAGAAATAGGTGGGCCGTCTCCGTTGCTCCGAGGGATACATGTGGTTTTCCCTGGAATATTCTTCTAGAGATGTTCCGAAGTTCGAATAAGGAAGATCCTTTGCCTTGGTTTATGATGGAATCCAATTTCCAATACGAGACATTGCGTTTTCAGCTGTAAACCTATATGGTGACATAATAGGATGAGGTATTGTGCCATCTAATATTGATACATCAATTTTCGAAATTGTTTTCAACACTTAGACATTAATAATAATATCTAGTAATTTTCTTGTATCAAGCATCTTTGGCCATTATAAGGTAAAACTCCATCCTCTAGTTCGCGTTGCATTGTGTGATGGGACTTAAGTCTTATATTAGCTTTATTTTTCAAAAAGCATTGTGTTGTTTTATGCACTGGTATTCGTGTGGAGTAAACTCATTTTGTGTTATACGGCGTGGTCCTGTGATATGCCTTATTTTAAACCAGTATGTTAGGCACGTCCGTTGGGCGAATGCAAAAAAACCGAGAGCAAGCTTACGTATCCTAAAAAATGGTCACGTACATAAATGATACTTGACATGTATAAGTATATGACTTAATTTCTTTTGTTATGAAATAATACGTTATATGCATCGGTTGGATGCATGTAAAGAAAATTAATTTATTTAGAATTAACAATCATATGAATTAACAAAATTCATCATATATATATATTACTTTTATTAACAATGATATTCAGAAAAGAAAGATAATAAGTGAATATCATTTTTATTGACAATGATACAGAAAAAACAAATCTTAATACATAATATCCTCATTTAGTCAAATTCATAAAAAGTAACCATATATGACATCCATAAATGTAATGTAAACGGATGTCGAAGTTGATAAATAAGGACATCTAGGATTAACAAACTCATGCAAGGACCCAACTCATGTTCCCTATTTTAGTACAAAGGAAACATGACCTATAAAATTATAGTCCATTTCTATATATAGAACCAAGACCAAAACCGAAAGCTAGATCTCAAATAAAAACATGCTTTTTACATTATCAGAACACATCTAGCCTGTCACCTACTTCATTGCATCGGGAAATGACCACAACCTATCTTTTCACCAATGCTCGTTCTTTCAACGCCTCAACAACCATCATTCTTTTTGTCGTAACCAACAGATATATGCCTTCTTTACAACGTAGTAATTCATTGAAATTCTTAACATTCGGGTTCGCTATAAACACACACACAAACACACACAAAGGTTGCATAAGTCAATAACTTAAAAAACCCTGACAAATGCACTTTGTAGAGACAAAATCAAAAATTAATCTTGCTTTACAAATCCAAAATTAAAGCCATTGTTTGCTCACGTAGGAATGATGGATGGGCCTGCTGCGTTATTTGAGAAAAAAGATCGTTTCCATTGCCATAATGATTATGCGTACAAAGTAAGTGGGGAAGAGCAATTACAAATATACACTTAGGATGTATTAAAACTTCAAAAGGATATCCAATATTATATGACTTTCCAAAAGAAATATCCAATATTATTTTCATTAATATCAAACTTTCTTCTTTTAGCAATTAAGACTGTTTGGGAAAAGCTAAATTATATCAAATAACATCCAAATATCAACCTAGTGTATAAAAGATGTACAAAGAAAAGGCACAACTGACACAGAGCTGAAACTACAAAATACATCATAAATCATTTTAGTTGCCCATGTACTGAGTTATATAAGACAACCTACGAACTTTATTAAAAGTTGATATATTTTCCCAGTAAATAAATATTAAAGAATAGCGAAGCTTTATTTGACTAAATGATTTGAAGTTGTAAGTATTTAGGCAATGTTAACAATGAAAATATTTATTACTCCCACTAAACTTCATTGTTATTAGGCTTTCTATATAATTTGATAATAAATATATCATACATACACGTATACATGTTTACGCATAAAACAATATTAACTGTTAAGAGTATATGATTCAGTATTACAAACAATCACGTTTGAAACGATCGTACAAACTTGAGTGGCACTGGTGGCTGGTGCCATATACGCTGCACACAAATGTATGATGGTCCCGCAATAATTAAATAATCTACTTGCATATTACATAAAAATTCAACTCATTTACTATATTTATCAAATTCATAGAGGGGCTCACGTCAGAATCTGATGCAATGAACTCTTCTGTACATTTGCTGCCGCAAATGTCCCTCTTTGCTGCTGCTCCATTTTATCACCACGTGCATGTATTCTCTCAAAAAAGCTCTTATATCATTTAAAGTAGGGCTGTTATGGTAATGGTTACCGTTACCGTTTGGCAAATACCGTTACCGTACCGTTTTTACTAGTAAGCCAAAATTGCTTACCGTTACCGTTACCGATCGACTGGTATACCAATGACTGGTATACCGATAATCTGGTAACCGTTACACTGGTAATGGTAAATTACCGTTTGTCCATTAAAGTTTATATCTTAACATATTTTTTGTTCACAGTGCGTCTTTATTATACTATATGTAGTGTTAGTTTATAAAAAACATAAATAAAAAAGAAAATAAGTGTATCTGGAATTATTTCATCTGATGATTGAACCAAATATAATCATTCATCTGGTTATACGTGCTTGTAATAAAGCATATCAAATGAGTATACCTATGTTTTGAATTAACTGGTAAATTTACCGTTACCGCTGGTATTCAAGAAACGTTACCGATAATTTACCGTTAAAAATGGTAAATTTACCGTTACCATACCGTTTTAACTGATATACCGATTTTAATCAAAAATGTTTACCGATCGACTGGTAATGGTATGGTAATGGTAAATTTACCGTTACCGTAACAGCCCTAATTTAAAGCTTCTATATGGGCTGGGCATCTGCAATAATTCAAATTCAATTGGTTCTTCCTAATAGTTTGTACTGGCATGTCCAACTAATGTCAGCAACCTGCAGTGCAAATACCATAAATCTACATAACATCGTGACATTTAGACTTCCGATAAACTATCAACCTACAACCTGTTATCACATTTACTCTTGCTGAAGTGCAATTAGAAAATGTGTAAATGAAACTTATTTTGAATTAAAATTTGAAATTATACAAAATGATCAATTTAGTTGATAATAGGGATATAAATATACGAATATACCACATCCATCAATATTTCATGAGGTATCATATGATAAAAATACCTATTTAAGGTATGCATTCAAAAGAGAATAAAATTTGCAGTACCATCTTATGAGAATAAAAAAAACTGAAAGGAGACAATCTACCTCCAAAAGAGCCGAAATAGTCGCATATCATAAGATATATTGATACATAATGGACAAAAAGAATTTTACGATACTAATAGATGATAAAATCGAACCAACGTACTCAGCTTCGAAATAAATAGGTTTCATTCTTAGAATATGGCAACAAGGAGGGATAAGTGAGGTTTAAACATTCCCCCTTGCATAATAATATAAGGCTCCAACAAATTTATACCTATCATGATTAAAAAGGATAGTATTGGCATAATTTAAAGGTGCTATTAGACTTGGATTTGTGGTGAATGGTTTTAAGTTGTTAAACAAAACTAATCGTAGCCAAAATATACATTGCTACTCATCTTAAATGATATAGATGCTTCATCACACTACTGTAGAATACGAATTATTCATGTTAAAGAGCAAAATGATCAAGTAGTTTACCATCTTTTCCAGCTTATTTATAATCAGCTTTCATCTTCTGATATTTTGCATATATAAAGCCATACCCACCTAGTCAGTTGTAATGCAAATTAACATATCATTCAAAATGCAAATAAGTTGCATAAACAATAGTCGGACCAATGAATTGGGCCTCCTCATGAAAATAACCTTGTGTGCCCTTTGACCTTAAATTTAAGAGAGCATATACTTGCAACAACATCATCTAATTTTTCTGGAACCTACATTACCATGTTGTAGCATAGATAATGTTGTATGCATATGTATACAGGAATGTACTTTTGTCATGCTATCACTTTGTTTTCACATAACGAAGCTGAGGTAAACAATTATGTGCATATGTGGATCGCTTATAATTCAATATCCATTGAGATGGTGGAGTATAACACATACATAAGATACATGTATAGTTTCAAATTTGGTTGTAGTTGAGTATTTTAATAATACATACAAACATACAAATGTGTATCTTTAAATATTATCCGCAGCAAGTATACCTTATAAATAAAGCGTATAATAAAGTTGATCAAAATACAGGATAATAATAATTAATGCATGATTGTAAATAGAGTTATGAAGTTGAAAAGTACCTAATAAAAAGTAAACTTGACCGTGCTTTTAGATTTAAAAACCTTGATAACTCGTTGCTTGCTCACACTTTGCCTATTTCAGATTTAAGAGCTTATAAGCTCTCTATTTATGAAATAATGCCTAATGGCACATACACTTGTTAATTGAACCTGCTAAGCATGCACTGCCGACACAAAAAAAAAGTTGAATTTGGTAAGTATAAATAAAATGTGGCTTCTAAGTTCGGACAATGGATGAAAACACAATTAAATTATAAAACAGCTGCTCACAAAATTTAGATGAAGTATGCCTAAAAGATATTGAAAGCGATAAGTGCTTCAATAACAAAACTAAGAAGCCTTCAAGACATACCCAAAGACCAAGATCCAACAAAAGCTGATGTCAAGTTTTTTGAAACATCAAATCAAAATTCGGGAATACATAGATACCATTAAAGATAAACACCTTTTTCAATTAAAATAAAAGCAGTGAATGGTTAGAACGAATCTGATTAGATTAATGACCTTGATGGTAATACTGTCTCATTATAAGGTCAGATTTTGCCTTGTCCTCAATTGTGAAGGATGGATACGTACACAATATCATAATATTTGTGCAGCTGCCTTCTCAGTTTAATAGTAAATCATGAACAGGAGAATATTATCATACCCTTGTAGTTTGTCTGTGTACATAAAAGATCATGCAAGCTGGTAGTTTGAGGATTTGTTACATTGGGATCCCAACATTAAATCAACATCTCTAAAGAAGCAGGAGCAGCTTTCTGAAAATGCCCCTTCTGTTCCGTAAGCATTGACCCTTTGATTAATCGAACTGCCGACCCTCCCTGGCTGTTCAGATATCTCAGATTGGGTTTGACTTATCTCGCTATATGAATAAAATAAGCTTAACATTTGATAACATTATGACTTAATAAACGGCTTAGGTCTGTTGTGGTTGAGTTCATCTTGCATATTATATAATTATCCAACTAAACAGAGATACATGATCATCTTGTTAAGACTTAAGGGCAATAAAATCAAGAACATATACTACATATCTAAGGAATTAACCAACAAATAAGGTGATGAATAAATCAAAAGTTGATTACTAATTAGACTTATGTTTGCAATGCAAGCAAAAGAGAGGGGACTTTTTTTCCGGTTCATCTAACATATCCATTTTTTAAATGTCATTTCATTATATAATATTGAATCCAAAAATAAAATAGGCCAATTTGGGATATAGGACCCAAAGTTTAAACGGGAAAAAAAGGGAAAAAATCAGAGAGTGGAAATAATTAATGCAAATGTACAATCATTTAATTTAGCTGGAATGGTGTCCAGTTGTTTTTATCAGTTGTCCATACTTTTTTTTGTCCATACATGCATACATCATTTTGGTAAGTTTAATTACAAATAGCAATTGAATTTATTTCGTAATGAAAATTTTCCAATGAAGCAATCTAGTTCACAAATATTCCATGTAAATTGACAAATGGATTTTGGTATGTTCAATTACTAATTGTAATGAAAGACTTCACACATGCAAATGCATTCACATATGCATGCATTGTTTTGGATCCAACTGCTAATATCTGATAGATTACTACAAATTCAGCCTATCCCATGCAAATGGAATACTGTTCAGCATATTCTACACTTAAACTTAGACAGAATATACACAGGTCATTACCTTTATGAATTTAAATCTACAACTAAGGCAAAAGATTATTCGAATAATTAGAATTCAAAATTGTTCACGCACATGTTGTTCTATAGGAAGGAAAGTACAAAGTATGAACCACTAATATATGTGTTTTATATCCAAGTAGCAGCTGGTCATAGGCTCTAATTTCACCTATGTGCTTCCCCTAAAATTAAAAAGTTGCAAATTTAGAAAATGAAAACTATTTGAATTACAAATTTGAAGAATAAATAAATGAAGGTATAACTCCATAAAAAAATGAAGTGATTCAATGAATTAAGCAACACATATTTTCATACTTTTTTCATCTCGATTTAATCTTCAGAATTTGATATTTAGGAGTAAAAGAAAAAAGAAAAACATTTAGCCTGAGGGTATTCTTAAAGTACTTCATGATCTGTGATTTTCATAAAGAGATTGACCTATGAGTGGGCTATCTTACTATTTTTTAAAAGACTCAGTTGATCCATTTTTACATCAAAGGAAACATCCACATATGAATTTATCATCCAAAACCTTTTTCCGTTGTATCTTGAAATCCTAGGTACGAAGAGAAAAGGGCGGTTTGATCAACTCATGTTTATGTCAGGCCACTCAATTTAGCTTCTGTGTAAATTACATTTGGAACCAAATAAGTCTTCTTTCTTAACTTCTAATAAGTAACTAATATATGCAAATTTCTTGATATATAATATTCTGTAATTTCTAAATGCATGTTAGTGGCCAAAACAATGTTATTCTTTTATTATAATTTCTAAATGCATATATACTTGGGTTTGAACCTTTTGAAATGACCTAATTATCCTCGTGGCAACAGTAATAACCTAAGCGCAAAAACATAACAAAGAAAACTATATATGCACGCTGAACATTCTTTTTATCATTGTAAAAAAGAACAAATATTTATACAAGAGTGAAGTCGAAACTGATGATTAGGAAACAATTACCTGCCTCAAACTCAGTCGTCGTCATAACGAACCATAGTAGAACCAACGTACAAACGAATGACGGAGTCGTAATCTTTTAAAAGATCCCAGTAACCTCCCTGCGAAATTTAACTGAATGCTGAGCTACTGAGAAGCAAAAGATAAATAACAAATTTCCACCAGATATTTCAAAGTCAACGTTTCTGTAAAGAAAATTATATGTGCAAGCTGAACATTCTTTTTATCATCGTAAAAAATAACTAATAGCTATATAAAAGTGAAGTTGAAACTGATGAATAGGAAACAATTACTAATGTTGTTTCAAAAGGCGGAAATCTGGGTCTTCCTCGTCATAGCATAAATTATGGTACTTACCCAGTAATGTAGCTCAGTGCTGTGAAATTAGGTTCCAAATAACAGTGATAACCCCTCATGCTTTAGTTGTTCCTTTTTTAAGGATAAGGGTGGGAATAAATCCCATGAATACATAACATATTTTCATAGCTGACTGTATCACAAAAATGTAGACTTGGCAATAAAGAAACAAAAGTAATAAAACTACATTTAGGTTTTTTTTCTAATGAAAACAGTTCAGTGAAAAATTGTATGAAGGAAAACAATTTTTTTTCCTCTAGTGTGATTTGTACGACTACACAGATCGTACCAACATATATAGATTACACGTACATACATAGATTCATACATTTATGTATCTCTGTATAATACACACAAACATACAAACAGGTAGTACCATTGACAGTGTGAATTACAATATCAGTAGTGCTGAATTGATGTACCTAAAATTCCATTATATCAAGTATAAGTGGCATTTTTATGCCTACATAAAAAATTTGTTCCTTCTATATAATAATATACATATGAACATAAACCCGAACATTTTGATGATGGACCATGCGGATTCTATTTATTCATTTAACTCTTCGTAGGATGTAGCGCAGTTGGAAATTAGAAGTAAATTTGGTGAACAGAAGATAATGTTTTAAACTTTTAAACCAAATACCTCTTGGTATACATTGGGACCAAGAAACTTGAACCAATGCTGGATACGCCTCTTTAATCTTTAAAAAAAACATCACTGCATTTCTGAAGTTAGCTTTCCCTCATACGTCATAAGCTTAGGTGCATAACATATTCCGGACCCAACGCACAGTAATATTTGAGGTTGTTAAACCTACATTCCAATAGCTTCATAATGAAAGAGATGGTGAAAGTGGAATTTTCTTTCACAGTTTTACACAACGTAATAATCACTAAACTTAAATAGAGAAACTCAAAACAAAAAAGAAGGTCTAGGTTAAGTTCAGACAAACCTGAAGTCGACATATTTGAGTATAAGGAAAAAGCTGGTTCGCCTCATGAAAATCAAGCAAAAAATGAAAATTTATATAGCCAAAAACATTAATATAAATAAAAATAAGATAGTAAGACATTGGAGTACCTTATAATTTCACCGTCTTTGACCGATCATAAGCAACTCAGATCCATGGTCGAGTGAGTCAGATCCATGGTTGAACGACTCAGATTTCCGCATAGATGAATTGCAGCGTCAGGAAGGGAGAAGGAAGCTAGAAAAAAGCTAGAAGAGTGGAGTGGGTATAAACTGTTACCGTTCATAAATCTGAATAATAGAGCAGCTGCTGAGAAATCAGATTATTACAGCGCTGAAATTCGGGGAAGACACAGGAGAAAGTATAAAGCCGACACAAAACGAAGAGACGAAAGAGGAGACAACGAATGAAATGCATTTGTCGGTAGTGGACTTCGTGGTGTGGTGCGTGAAAGAATGGAGAAAGGACGGAACTGCCCCAACGTGAAAGCGTAACGTTTGAAGGGTGTTTAAAACATTCCAAAAGCTTCGTTTCAAGGTATTCTCATTATAATATAGATTAAGTTAAGAATAACTATAGGGTTTATCATGTCAGTCGCATAATTAACTCGCAGTTTGTTTTTCCCTTGCAAACTTGGGTGTCAAATATTTGCACATGGGCAATCTAGTGTCCAGGTAATTATCTTGTATCTTTTTGGATGTGTATGGAAGTTGGTTTTAGATTTGGAGCTGGAGCAAGAAGTGGATATTGTTTTGGATCCTCTCAGACTATATTATGTTGATTATCTTTTATTCCAATGTGTACTATTTAAAACCATTATGTACAATTATTATGATCCTAACGTTGTAAACTCTGCTATTATCCTATGATATATATTGATGTACATTATTATACGATGTAATGCAATATTTATCTTCATATATTATGTTAATGTGTTATATTCTAATGACTATCCTTTCTTCCGGGGATCGGGAGTTTGGGCCGTCACACGTGGCATCAGAGCTGAGGGTTAACCATAGTTCTAGAGTATAATATATTGAACAACTCATCAGAGATAGAATTGGTAGTATTCTAGGATGAGTGACTCACTAGAGATAGGATTGGTAATATCCTGGAATAGGTACAGTAGAATAATACAACCCCAGTAGATGCATTTCTATTTATACGTGTCATTATGCTCTTACAATTTCCTTAAGATATCTTTTATATTGGCCTAACTCTTTTCTTGTTATTTGCAGTTACAGTAGGAAATGAGTGGAGGAGGCAAAATATGTAGAGGAAGAGGAAAAGGTAATGTTCAAGATGAAATTCAACAACCTAACCGCATAGAAGCACCGAATGAGCAAATTGTAGCCCCACAATAGGTAGAACCCGATCTAGAAGTTATAGCTAAGAAGTATAAGAATCTAGGTGAGGTACCGTTCTTGGGAAAAGATTTTGTTATTGAAGCACAGGCATGAATGCGTTTCTGTGAAAGAATTTTTGATGACTTGAGATTAAATGGAGATCAGAAGAGAATCTTAGCTTCCTAGTTACTTAAGGATGAAACTTTAATATGGTGCGAAACAATTATAATGGAAATCTAGGAGGAAATATGACTTGGAACCGATTTAAAGAAATTTTCGAAGAAAGATTCGTTACCCTAGAGGTCTCTGTTTGGCAACGGAGAATTTATTCTCTTGCTTAACGCCCTTTTCTAAGACGTATGAGCTCATATGTTATATATCGATAGACATCAGTTGCATGGCGTGAATTGCCAGTGTGGCATGCTGAGATGCAAATGATCAAGGCTTCTGTTGAAAAGCAGAGTCTTGTGGCTGGTGATCAAAGCACGACCTTAAATGGCATAGTTTTGTGTATAGCGTTGATTCGCGAGCCTCACACCTCTGTATGAGTCGAAGAAGGGATCGGGCCGTTGGGAGAACATGATGTTTCTTTCTAGCTACGGGTGGTGTCAGCGTTTTACAAGCCCTGACATTTATATTATTTTTACCTATGTAGTTGTTGGATTGCGAGGCGCCTCGGATATATTGGTCTCTTCGGAGCCGATGGATATAGGTCCTATAGGACCGGGAAACGTATGTTCAGGAATTGCCAATCCACTAACGTAAGTGTGGACCGGCCCAACCGATATTGGATTACCCAGAGCGTGTAGTCCTGAGACATTTGCTGGAGTGTCTCGAAGCCGTGAGGAGCCATCCCTGGCCTCGACTCATGATGGAAATCCAATTTCCAATACATGATATTTCGGTTTTGATTGTAGAGCCTAGTATGGCGACGTGATATATGGTACCCATGCCGTTTATGATTTATACATTTATATTTGAAGTTGTTTTGACACTATACACTTATAATAGTATCAAATGATTTGTTGTAAACGTACCAAGCATGTTTGGCTATTATAAGGGAAAACCCTATCCTCCGGCTTGCATTGCATTGTGTGATGGGACCTGGGTCTTATAATACCTTCATTTTTCCAAAAAACATTGCGCTGTTTTTTACTATATATGCACTAGTATTCTTGGGAGGAAACCCATTCCATGTTATACAGCGTGGTCCCTTGATTTACTCTCTTTTAAAGTAAAGTTTTAAATAACTGTTTTATTTCTCACACTAGTCACATGACTGACCTGAAGTTTATTGTTTTATCCTAAACTCTGGGTGCCCCTATTTCCACACGAGCAGCTAGTAGTTTTGGTTTTGCAAATTTATATTCACAGGATCCTGGTTTACAGCTGAAACGATATACGGAAAGCTTTGTATCCGTGTATCTTCAGTTGTGTTTTGTATTATTTTCTGTTGCATTGTAAATTTGTAAATCTCTAATATTTATCAAATGTATGTTATTCATTCATACTCTGTTATATTCTTGTATTCTGTGGAATTATTGTAATAAATAATGAAATGTTCTACTGTTTGTGTTCTGATTTGTCTCTTCCTCAAAGTAATCTGCCTTCTTGTTTAGTTTAGGCCGACCTAGAAGATCGGGTCGCTTCAACTTTCTAGATCCGCGGGTGGGTCGACCCCCCTTTGGCTGGGTTGACCCATAGGTCGACCTCCTGGGTCGACCCCAATGGGTCATTTAAGCGCCCAAGTCGTTGCGTATTTTGATTTTCTGGATAAAATTTATATAACATATATACATATAAGTTCCTTATATGTATACAAACTTCTAACGCTCATAACTTCTTCGTACGTTGTCCGTTTTACGCAAACCAGGTGTTTATCTCGACCAGAATTTTGAGACGGACGCAATCACGTAGTCTGTTTTGCTTAATTTTGAATATTTAATTAATTTATTCTTATTTTATTATCTTAAGTTAAAAATGTAGGGTGTTACATTCTCCCATCCTTAGGAAATTTCGTCCCTGAGGTCTGTACTATGAGTTCTTCAATCTAAAGCAAGGGGAAATGACAGTTCTAGAGTACTTAAATAAATTCAATGGGCTTTCTTGAATTGGTCCAGAATTGATTAAGTTTTCGTTGAAGAAGAATGTTAGCTTCATTGAGGTTCTTCAAAGAAGGTACAAAAGAAGAGTAACAGCTCATGTGAGGCTTCCATTTGCAAAGATGGTAGAAAAGGCTTATTGGTATGAGAATATAGACAAATGGAACGCTTTGGAAGTCAAGGAGAAAGGAAATTCTAGTAAACAGAGGAAGTTCGCAAATAAGAAGCCAAAAACCAGTAAGGAAGGAGAAAAACCTAAGGATGAACGGTCCAAGAATGTCACATGTTTCAGCTGCCATAGACAAGGACATTTGGCAAAAGATTGTAAATCTCCAAAGAAACAAAAAACGTCTCATAAAAACATAAAATGCTACAATTTCCACAAGATTGGCTATATTAAACCAGACTGTCCATTGTTGAAGAAATCTGAAGTGGCCCATGTCAACAATGTAGCAGATGCTTTGACAACCTCAGCTAGTAAGGAAAGGCCAAATGTTTTGGAAGGTACGCTTACCGTTAAAGAATTCCAGTTAAAGTGCTATTTGATACTGGTGCATCATGTAGTTTTATTTCAAGTAACTTGGCTAGGAAATTAAGTCTAAAGCATAGTTAACTTGAAGAATCCATTTGTGTTAACAATCCGATAGGAGGCTCCATTGACCTTTGTTTGTATTGCAAAGTTCCTAGCTCTTATTCCCGTTACCTACTTCCTTTCGATTTGATTATCATGGATTTTACCGAGTTTTATATTATTCTTGGGCTGGATTGGCTTAGTCAGCACGAAGCTGATTTTAAATGCACTGAAAGGATCATTAGAGAGAAAACCAAATTTTGAAATTTATAACCATACAATGCAAAGGTCCAAATTCAGATAGGAATTAATTTTGGTCTACTCTCGATGTATTCCCAACCCCTCTAGAATCCATCCCAATGATTAAGAATTATTCAGATGTGTTTGAAGAAGTAAAGAGTCTTCCTCCACAGAGGGAGATTGACTTCAAGATTGATTTAGTTCCAAATGCGAGGCCAGTTATGCATGCAATTCAGAGGATATCAGTAAAGGAGAAAGAAGAGTTGAGCAATCAAACACAACAACTTTTGTGGAAGGGTTTGATTAGGCATATTTTCTCTAGTTGGGGATAAACCATGTTGTTTATTCCAAAGTCATATGGTACTCTTAGATTATGTGTGGAATTGCGAGATCTCAACAAGCAAACGCTTAAGAATAAGTACCCTCTTTCCCATGTAGACGATTCATTAGATCACCTGAATAGAGCTCGAGTGTTCTCCAAGATGGACCTTGCTATAGTTATTCATTAGCTTAGGATTATGGAAGAGTGTGTTCCTCTAACAGCTTTCACTGGACTAGATTTATTTTACGAATAGTTAGTAATGCCCTTCGAATTGTGTAATGCCCCTACTTATTTTGATTTGACGAATAGGGTGTTCCGAGAAGTGTTGAATAATTTTGTACTAGTTTTCATTGATGATATCCTTATCTTCTCTAAGATAAAGGAAGAGTGGCGAGGCATTTGGAACAAGTATTAGAGATTCTAAGAAGAAATATATTGAAGGCAAAAAAATTTCCAAGTGCCAATCTGGAAAGAATAAGTGAAATTTCTTGGACATGTGGTATCAAAAGAAGGGATCTCAGTAGATCCAAGAAAGACTGCGGCCACCCAAGATTGGAAGCAATCAAAGACCCCAACTGAAGTCAGAAGTTTTCTTAGACTGGAAAGTTATTATCGGAAGTTTGTAAAGGATTTTTCAAAGTTGTCTTGTCCTTTGACGAAGCTGACGAAGAAGCATAATAAATTTATTTGGTCTCTTGAGTGCGAGAAGGAATTTCAGGAATTAAAGGAAAGGCTGACCACTTTCCCATTGTTAACGATTATAGATGGTAACTGTTAACCAGCCTTTTGGTCTGATTCCCAAAAGTACACAGGATATACTCAACTCAACCCATCGCATGGATTCAAGGCCAAGGAGGACATCTAAGAGCGAAGGAAATAGGTCGAAGAGGGATCGCACCAACAAAGACCATGTAGTCCAAGCCGGGAACCCGAGCCACGGGCAGTCAAGACACCTATACCCATGGCCTTCGCACCCCCCAAGAGGCGACCTTCATACCCCTCGAGGTGCGAATTTCGCACCCCTAAAGGGGTGCGAAATCCGCACCCAGCGGGGTGCAAAACTCGCCCCAGCAGGGGGCGAATTTCGCACCCCGGGAGGTCAGAATTTCGCACCCTGGGAGGTAAGAATTTCGCACCCCCCATGGGGTATGAATTTCGCACCCGGAGAGGTGCGAAATTCGCACCCCAGGGATGGGTGCAAATTTTTAGCTTGTCTAGGTGCCAGGCGCGAATTTCTGGGTGTGGCCTCCTATTTTTACCTACTTCCACCTACTCCTACCTAATCCCTTTCCTATAAATACCCTAAAACTCATACTTCAAAGGGGTTGGAATTTAAGACCTTAAGACTTCATGAGAGCTCCATTAATGGCATCTCCACTTTGAGGAAGAAGAAGGGCAAAAGTGTCTTTTTCCTATATTTTGCAATATATGTCAATTATGACATCATATATGAGAATGATGACATCATATAGCTTGGAAGATAATGTAATGAGATGTCATGAGATGGTCTCAACCTTGTAACCTTTTGTGATCAATAATATTCCAACAACGCTTCAATGTGGACGTAGGCCCCTCATGAGGCCGAGCCACTATAATCTCTTGAGTTATCTACTGCTTTCCGTTCTTGTCTATATGACCAAGTTAATTATTCCTATTAATTGGAATCTTTGGTGTTTACAACATTTTTTGCCGTCAACGTTTGGTGCTTTCACCGAGAAAACTCGGATTTTTGTCCCTCTGTCGCAAGTTGCCATCTCAACCTCCGACGAGCTTTAGATTCTTCAGCTTAACCTGCCGCCGAGTCCGTTTACGATGGCAAAGCGACCAAAGAACACAATGATCGGCTCTTCAACCGCAGCCGAGGCTAGAACATCTCAGCAACCTCAGCTGGCGGATATCCCGACCACTAATGAAAACGTCCCTCCTACCGTGGCCCCGAAGCGCCCGCAACACAAGCTCAGATCTGCGCGCTTAGTTAAAAATATGAGAACACAGCGGTCGAGCTCAATCAAGCATTAAGGAATATCATCGACCTTATGCGACAACTTCAAGAAAGTCAGCGCGTCGTCGCTTGACTTCAACCAATCCAGAACAACGCTCGACCTCGACCAACTATCTCGGAAACGTCTTCCTCTGATTCAAGGAGCACATATCAAAGAAGGAGGTTTAGCCTCATCAACAACGTCCTCGTCCGCACCAATGCTCTCAACAATGACAATGGCCATGCCAACAGCAATGGGAACGGCAACGGCGACCGAACTACAGTCACATATAGCGAGGGGGCACAATACCAAGATCGCTCACACTTGATCATCAATGACAGACTGGGCCCAACCAACCAACCCCTTCCTCGACAAAACCCAACGGTCGCCCATCGAGACAATGGACCTACTATGCCATTGGCCTGCACTTTTCCAGAACAAGATCCGCACCAACCCGCTCCTCGCCAGGATCCGATTATAGACATCGAGGACATGGAAGAAGATGACCCGGACATCCATCATAGAAGACGCCCTCGTAACAGAACTCCAGAGCCTCACTAAAATCCATGGGTCCCAATGGCGGACCCTCATCCAACTTATCTTCCCGACATGGTCCGAAGGATCATGAAGGAAATGCGAGGAAATGTGCATGATTCATGGGAGGCGCACATTAGGCGCAACCCCTTCACAAGAAGAGTAAATGAAAATGAATGGCTGCGACGCTTCAGCATGCCACAAATGCCACTCTACGATAGTTCTACTAATTCTTGTGCTTTCTTGAACCGGTATGAATGGCAAAAGGATTCAAGTCGGGGCAACGATCCAGTCAAATGCAATTGCTTCCCGATCTTCTTATGAGGAACCGCTTTACTCTGGTTCTCTCGCCTCCCACTTGATTCCATCAACAACTTCGGCTAGCTAGCGACAGAACTAGTCAGGCAATTCAGGACGCATATCCTAACTCCGAAAAATTCCCTTACTTTGTCCAACCTATAAGAAGGACCCGCCGAGACGCTAAAAATCTATGTCTCCCAGTTCAACATCGCCCTTGCCAAGGTCCAGGATCCGAACCCTCGCACGATACTCTTTCAGTTATCCAAAGGTGTCCTTCCTACTTCTGAATTCGGGGCATGGATCGATCAAAAGCAGCCAAAAAGCCTCGATGCCTTCTATGAGAAGGCAGATCAGAACTTATGCCAAGAGGAGGCAAGACGGAACCGACTTTCCTCCACAAGTCACCCCAATGACCCCCAAGCAAGCACTGCAAATAACAATCTTAGAGGAAAACAAGTCGAAGAGCCCTTTGATCAGAACAAGGGGCAGGTACCAACAGGCAAAGGCCGAACAATGGTAAGCAAGGAGCTCGGAACAATGGTCAAGCCTCGACCGAGCCAAGGAAACCCGATGCTTACCGGGCCTTCGAGGCGTACACCCCGCTGAACGAAGACTTAGAAAAAATCTACTTGGAGACATGCAACATGTTTCCATACAAGAAGCTGCGCACCAGAGAATCAACTGACCGCGAGAAAAATACTGGGAGGTACTATCAATACCTCGACGTGTACGGGCATGATAACAGTGAGTGCCACCAGCTTAGGGATGCAATCGAGAAGCTTATCCGTAAGAAACGACTCAAGCAATATGTCCAAGAGCCCTTTCCTCTGGAGACAAATTCAATGCCTCTGATGCCAGTAACTCAGGCGTCCGCTAAGACGGCTGCGGGTCCATCTAACCTAGGACGAGGGATCGTGATCAACACTATATGTGACGAACCTTACTACACATACGACAGCTTTCGGAAAATGGAAGAGTATGTGAGTTACATAAAGCATGCTACTTGTGAAGCTTGCTCCACTCTCGATGAATCTATCCCACCCAAGCTCCAAAAAACCATGCGGGACGACATTGTTTTCTGCGAACGAGATTCTACGGGGGTTGAAATCCCTACCACCGATCCACTGGTTATCACAGCACAAATCGGCGCTGCTTCTATCCGAAAAGTATTGATTGACTCGGGAATCTCGGTCATCATTATTTTCAAAGCTACTTATGACCAGATGAAATTGGAAGCAAAGGACCTAAAGCCATGCCATGCCACGATCCACGTCTTCAATGGGGCTTCTAGTCGCCCGGTCAAAATGATCGATTTTCCCGTAGAATTAGGCAAGGGGGAATCAGAGCCGGGTTCTAATCCTTACTTTCATGGTTATAGACATTGATTCCCCCTACAACGCTTTCCTTGGATGCCCTATCCTTACTGAGTTTCGGGTCTGCATGTCGCCATGGTCTCTCCTAATGAAATTTTCGACAGAAAATGGGATTGGAACAGTTAGAGGCAACCAAGAAAACTCCAGGGAATGTTATGTAATAGAATGGAAGAATGCGCGCAATAAGTATAAGGGAAAAGTCAGGCCCACACCTTCTTGTGCCAAGACTGTCTCAACATAACAATCAGTGACGTCTGGGCCTTGGCTCAGGCGCCACTGTCGTCTGTCCAATGACCTTGACCCGCAAAAGGACGAAGAGCCCGATACGGAAGGGCCACTCCGGTCGAGCCTACAGTGGATATTCCAATTAATCACTACGATCCATCAAGGGTGCTAAAGTGCAACTTCACCCCGCTATCAAAGAAGATCTTGTAAATTTCTTGAAGGCAAACTTGGACATGTTCGCATGGACTCGCTCTGATATGAAAAGCATCAATCCCGCGGTCGCTTGCCATTGTTTAAGTACCGATCCCACAATTCCTCCAATCAAGCAAAAGTGCCGCTTCCTAGGACCCGAGAGGTCCCAAGCACTCGAGGAAGAGGTAGGCCGTCTACTCCACAATAACTTCATCCGCGAAGCCGACTACCCCGAATGGGTCTCCAATCCAGTCCTGGTCAAAAAAGCCAACGGTAAATGGAGAACATGCGTCGACTTCTCTGATTTAAACAAGGCATGTCCCAAGGACAGCTCCCTGCTCCCAAAGATCGATCAACTAGTCGATTCAACCGTCAGATACAAGCTACTATCTTTCATGGACGCGTACTCAGGCTACCATCAAATCCCGATGAATCTTCACGACCAGGATCATACCTCTTTCATAACAGACCTTGGACTTTCCTGCTATCGCGTCATGCCCTTCGGCCTCAAGAATGCTGGCGCCACTTATCAGCGAATGGTTAATCGGCTCTTTAAAAACCAAATTGGGAAGTCCATGGAGGTGTACGTGGATGAAATGTTGGTCAAATAAAAAGAGTCCAGTGACCACGTCCGTGACCTCTCTGAAATGTTCGATATCCTTCGCCAGTACGACATGAAACTCAATCCCGTAAAGTGCTTCTTTGGAGTCGCTTCAAGCAAATTCTTGGGTTTCATCGTCAATTCCCGGGGAGTGGAAGTCAATCCAGAAAAAATCTAAGCTATTCGGGACATCCAAATCCCCAAGAACATCAAGGATGTCCAAAGTCTAAACGGAAAGGTCGTCGCTTAAAGTTAGTTCATCTCTAAAGCCAACGACAAGTGCATTTCTTTCTTTGATTTACTTCGGAAAGGAAAATGCAACTTCTAATGGACCCAAGAATGTGTTTCCGCGTTCGAGGACCTCCTGAATCACTTAGAGCGACCACCTATCTTATCTAAGCCCGTGGATCACGAGGACTTTATGTTTATTTGGTTGTTTCTGTGCAGGCAGTCATCGCAACTCTCGTATGCATTGAGAACCACGTCCAACGACCCATCTACGACATAAGAAAACAATTGAAGGGAACAAAAAAGAACTACCTAAAGTTAGAAAAGTTAGAACTCTGCCTATTGATTTCTTCTTGGAAGCTTCGACGATACTTCCAGTCCTATCCCATTATGGTTTTCACCAACCAGCAGCTACGCCCAGTCCTACAGCGACCCGAAGTGTGACACCCCACGTCCGTTAATGTCACTCACTAAGGGAATGCATTAAGTTTCGTGGAGCATTATAGGTAAATAATAACATAATAGCACAAGACAGACATGTAAAATAGCAGCGGAATTAAAAACTTTATTTAAATCAAAACATCATAGTCCCAAGTACTGAGTTTACATCATAAGTAACTAATTACATTATTAATCTGTCTTGCCCAAAATATCAGAGTACAAAAGCATAAATCCATATTTCCCTTACAAAGCCATAAGACAGTTGACAAGAAGTCAAAGCAGTACATCTATATCCAAAATCCGAGCTAAGATGAAAGAATCCAAATCAACTCTAAGCACTTCCACCCTGAGAACCTGGGGGGAGACAGAAGAGAGAGAAGAGGAAACAAAAGGGTCAGACATAAAGTCTGGCGAGTCTAGTTAATTATAAATAAATAAAAGTATCATGGCAGGTATATAAAACATGAAGAACAAGATAACAGTAACAATAACAAGTGTGAACTGAACAGGACAAGATGAACATGACATATTGCGCTTCTTAAATACCTTTCTCTGCACCGCGCAGATACTAGTATATCAGAAATAGAATGATCCCAACTAAAATCTTTTCATTACATTTTCTTGATTATTAGGGTACTTGGGTTAATAGCACTCAAGACTTAAACGCGCATCGTACCGATTTACTTTCCCATGGATTCGCCTAATACAATATATGTAGCTATCTCTCAGTATTGAGATACACCCCATGGTACCCCACTCGCACGGTCTCCACCGTAATGAACGTAGTCCCTCATCCTACGCCGGAGTGACTTACGGATCTCTATATAAAATGTTACGTTTCGCATATATCTGTCGTTACTATGCTACGTAAGCATATGGACTGCCATCATCGATTGAATTAGATTCCTTATCAGAATAATGCCTTCTAATCCATGATACACCACCTAGAGAAGATATGCATGTATCTAGACTGTCCCACGTATGTACTGTAATTATAGCTCGATGCCTTAATCACACGTCCTCTAATGTGCACCGAGTTCCGTGGCAGGGCGATACAAGAAACACGGAACTCGGTCGGGAGCTTTTCTATATCTGTACAGGCCCGTCTTTAAAGAGCCTCTATATACAGATATACCTAGGGTCTGTTTTCGTGGTGGCTATGGCCCCATCTCAGCCCCTCCCTCAACTAGTAAAGTGTATAGAGCTAAGTGACCATCCCCAATAACAACCAATCTAAACATCCATGTGGAGTCTACCCTCAACCCCGTACCTAGATGGTGAAAGGTGAAATGATATCTTGGGTTTATATCTAGTCTTTTAGCATCCCGCTGGCTGTCAATGATGGATATCCGACGATCTACTATCCTGGTTGGTCATGACCCTCTCTACCTCCTCGTGAGGCAGCCTCCGAATCACCCTGGTGTCACCTCGTCACAGCATTCTGACTGCATAGCTACATCTGTAGTCAAGGCCCACCCACCCAGTAGTTAAGCGCAGACCCAACCTCTGCGAGTACAACCCAAGACATTTGTCACCGCACAGAGGACTACTAGGAGCACCTTACGTACTTCAAGAAGTCGCGTGCTTTCCCTTTCCATTCCTTTGGAGCCGTCATAACAATCAGATGAATGTGCGCTCCCCTCGTGTCTTATAACACCTCGATGATCTACCCCGTTGGGTTATTCACCCTCAAACGTACGGACTGGTCCAACCGCCTTTCTTTAATATGTTGTTAGACATTAGGTCTAAACATTCTTTTACGCGCTTGCCTTACCTCACCGGGTTTCCATTTAACTTGGTTATTCCCATTCATATTGAGTTCTTATTCAAATTACCAAGTTTCTCTTGCTTATTAATTTCAGTCATATAACCTAATCCATTTAAGCTTATTAATAAGCCCACAACATGTTATTTTCTAGATTGTGGCCCAAGGTATATAATCCACAATCTATTTTATATTCTTGCTTGGTTACATAATTACAATAACATGTTCTCCTTAATATGTTATTAAGTATATCTCAATTCACATGTTTCCTAATTAACATGTCACTTACCATTTATGATTAAATATAACTTATTTATTTTACAAGTTTTCTTCGTTCTTTCTCATTTAATAATAAATTCAATTTACATCGTCACTACAACTTATCATTGTTTACTTAGCAGGTTATTACGCATATCTAATTCTATCATTTCTACAAGTTATGCTTACCCTACAAGGGTGTCTTTACTTACATAACTTTATTATATTTTCCACTGGTTATGCATACCACTAGGTGTCTTTAATTACATAACCTTATTGGGTTAAGTTTGTGGGCCTATATGTATATATTACCCGCCCCCTTTATTTTACTTAACCCAAACACTACCCAATCAATTTTACTTAACCCTAACTTAAGTTCATAATCATACAATCCTTATGGATTAAATTAGGTTAAGTAGTCCAATTCATTATCATGTCCAATTATGGGTATAATGGGCTAGACCCCCCACATTAGGCCTATAACGTGTGGATGCTGGATATGCCGGTCGGGTCCGGGCAGTCTTATTCAACGGTTGGGTCTAACCTCGTGTCTTAGCCCAATTCGTATTTGCACACTTAGACCTCTCACATTAGGTTCAACATTAGTGGCTGTTGGATATGCCGGTCGAGTCCGGGCAGACTTCCACCACTAGTGCAACCTAACCTCGTGCCATAAGTGCAGTTACAATTCCTCATTGTAATTATTAGACATTCCATTTTTATCCAAATCTACCTATGTCATTATAGGTGATTATTTCTCTTTTTCCCCATATTTAATTATATGTTCAATTAATTATTCAAATTATAGACTTTTACACCCCTTTTCAATTAACCTTTTAATTATGCACCATATGCTCTTCTTCCCAAGTTATGAGTAAAGGCATATATATATATACATACATATATATATATACATATACATATATATATATATATATATATATATATATGCGTGTGTGTGTTATGCACAAACCCAAATCTACATCTTTTCCAATTTATGTCCCTAGTTCATATTCACCCATTTCAATACAAGTTATAGCCAAATCCATATCCGCACATTTTCCAATGTATGCCTAAAATTCATATTCACATACGCCCCAATTTATGTCCCAAATCAGTACTTACACATGTCCCAACTTATGCTCAAAATATATTTTCCAATGTATGCCTAAATTCATATCATATTATCCAACAATATATGCCCCCAAATTCATATTCGTATATTTCCAAATTTTATGCCTAAATTTAGATCCATATTTTACAATACCAATTATGCCCCAAATTATGTCTTTCCCAACCATTCCCAATTTCGCATGTTCGCATTTTTCAGCATTAGGCCTAGGCTCGAAGGTAGCCTGGCTATAAAAATAAAAAGGAAAAAAGAGGGAGAGAAGAGAATCAAGAATAGGCATAATAAAGAATCAATAATAAACTGATAGAAATAGGCATAAACTGAATAGGCATATTATGACAAGATTTAACATGGTGGCGATATAGACATATAAAAGCAGATCTGATAATTATGTCATAATAGAACTGATTAGGCACCGATTCAAGATCCAGTTTATATATACATATCAAGATTACAATTTAAATATTCAGATCAAAAAATATCATGAACTCATAGTGAATAGATCTAAGGAAATGGATCCAAATTACTACGAAGAACATGTTGAATAAGTTGTTGCAACCACGCTGAATTTGTTGTAGCAATCGTTGAATTTGTATAATATTTGCTGAATTAGATTTGGAGTAGATTAGGCCATTCAATCTTCGTTGTAGCGGAGCTTCGTCGTCACCATTATTTTTAGATGAATAAAGCCTAGGTCTAGGGTCCTTTATATAGCCTAGGGTTCATGAATCTAGCTCCAATGTCGTCCAGGTTAAGAAAAGAAGTTGCCAGCGCCACGGGTGGGTCAACCCTCTTCAAGTGGGTTGACCCCTAGGTCGACCCCCTTCATGGGCGTCGACCCCCATGAGCTTGAGTCGACCCATGGGTCAACCCAGCCGGGTCTCGGGTCGACCTCAAATGGTCGGCCCTTCCTTGATTTGCGCGCCGAATTTTTGGTTTTGCTGATTTATGAATATTTTTGAATTGATATATGTATATATCTTCCTTATATGCATACAAACTTCAAACCTTAATAACTTCTTCATACGGTGTCCGATTTACGCAAAACAAATGTCTATCTTGACAAGAATTTTGAGATGGACGCAATGGTGCAGCCTATTTTACTCAATTCTAAATATTTAATTAATTTTTCCTATAATTCATTGTTAATAGTGTATTCACACTAATTATTCTTTAATTCATCATCTTTAGCGTCGTTAAAATTTCGGGGTGTTAATTCTCCCCTACTCAAAGGATTTCGTCCCCGAAATCTCCAAGTTAAGAAGAACATATATTCTAACATCAAACAATCATACATCCATCTACCAATCACATGCATCCATTTTCCTTAAGGAATTTCTAGTGCTTTTATGAATAGATGTAATAGTGTGTGTATATTTCTGTAAACTAATGTGAAAGATCAGGCGGGCTACTGATTCAGTTGACCTCCTTAATGCAATGTATGTTTGTGCCATGCAACCAAAATGTATGCAAATCATCATAGTATAACATGTAAGCTCTATATGTGTGCACAATCATCCATCCAAATGCAACATCAATGCAACGATACACCCATTTTCATCCATAAAATTTAAAATGTACACACATCAATATGCAAAATGTAAGTGATTGAGCCGATTTAGTGCCTATTGTGTGTGTATATGCATCCATGAGAAATCACTGGCAACCACTTGCATCCATCAAACATAACATGTCTCAAACACATGTTTACATTCATTAGTTTTCTACCTAAAGACTCGATCGATAGGAGATATTCAAACGATAGATACAAGTATTGATTCGAAGCTTGGAAAAGAAGTTAAGAACATATTCTCGAAAAGGAAAGGATATGAAGTGCGAATCTTGTCTTCAGCCTGCCAAGTAGCGTCCTCGCGGCCCTTTCCCAATTGCACTCTTACTAGCTTCACTTCTTTGTTGCATAATTTCTTAACCTCCGATCCGAGTATGCAAGCTAGATCTCGTCCTATCATTGCTTCCTTCTCTACTTTCATTTCCTCTCGCAAATTTGGCTCCACTACCTCGAACTCTATACATTTTATCTCCGCTTGGATGAATAGTCATCGTAGAATGATGGGCTTCCTCAAGGACAGTCTTCAATAGGTTTCCCATCCCGATATGATTCACCTATCAGTCCTCTTCTCAAGTAGCTCCCCTACTTGCTTATCAAGTTCCCTCTTTTCTTTTAGGAGTCACATGTCACAAATCATCGATAGATATATCTAGAGGTTCTAGGAGACTAAGCATGACAGACCCTTTTGGGGTCATAAGAAATCTCGAGTCTTTCTATGGCAAGTCAGATGTCTAATGACTCTCCTCTCACAATATAGAATGGCTCCATATATGGTTAATCCATCCATCCTAGAATCAAATCGTATCTTATGAAATCAAGAGCATATGCGTCACAATCAAACTCGACACCTAACACAGAGATTCTCAAACCCCGATAAATCATCGATAAATGAGTCGTACCTTTACTGGGGTTTGAGGCAATAACGGGATCCAAAGCCATACTAGTATCTAGGTGCAGAGACTCGACTAAAGGATCAGATATAAAAGAATGCGAAGTGCCAGGAAAAGAATCCTAATAGGATGATCAGAAATAGAAATCAATCCTTCGTTGGAAACTTTCCTACCCCTATCCTGTCCACCAGCTATGAGAACATTAGCTAGCCCTTAGAAGTTCCTGCCCTCTGGCCTTGTCTTTGTCTCTTCGGGCACTCCTTAATGAGGTGTCCTGCCTTACCAAAGGGGTAACAAATGCCTTTTCTCTTTCTGCAATCCTTTTCCAGATTACCCACCGTTGCGAAGTTATAGTATTTCCTCTTTTCTTCTTTTATTTATATTCCCTTCTTAAGCCACCATTTTCTTTCATCTTGGGCTATGCTCCTTAGCCCCAATTCCCTTATTCTCCTTTTTTCCATCCTTGTGCAACATGTTAACAGGTCTCTTAAAAGCGGCCTCCATCGCGTGGAAATCCTTACGAGGCCTGAGAGAAAATAAGACGTAGGTGAAAACACTGAGGCTAAAGATGGAGGTTGGGCACTTCTTTTCCCTTCGACATGTACCATAATTTTAACATGCCTATGGAACCATGCCGAAATAGGGATATCCTTTCGAGAGGAAACGATTCCCCGATCAAAAGGAAAAGAAATCAAGTGGAGAATCAAGAAGATATTTATAGCTTTGAGAAATATGCTTTTCAAAAATAGACTTTTTATTTTAAAATACTTTATTTTTGAGATCTTTTTCCAAACCATTTTAAAAATATTTTATCCGATCTTATAAGCATATGCTCTGATACCAAATGTGACACCCCACGTCCGTTGATGTCACTCACTAAGGGAATGCATTAAGTTTCGTGAAGCATTATAGGTAAATAAGAACATAATAGCACAAGACAGACATGTAAAATAGCAGCGGAATTAAAAACTTTATTGAAATCAAAACATCATGGTCCCAAGTATTGAGTTTACATCATAAGTAACTAATTACATTAATAATCTATCGTGCCAAAAATATCAGAGTACAAAAGCATAAATCCATATTTCCCTTGCAAAGCCATAAGAGAGTTGACAAGAAGTCAAAGCAGTACATCTATATCCAAAATCCAAGCTAAGATGAAAGAATCCAAATCAACTCTAAGCACTTCCACCCTGAGAACCTAGGGGGGAACGAAAGAGAGAGAAGAGGAGATAAAAAGGGTCAGACATAAAGTCTGGCGAGTCCAGTTACTTTTAAATATAAATAAATAAAAGTATCATGGCACATACATAAAACTGGAAGAACAAGATAACAGTAACAATAACAAGTGTGAACTGAACAAGACAAGATGAACATGATATATTGCGCTTCTTAAATACCTTTCTCTGTACCACGCAGATACTAGTATATCACAAATAGAATGATGCCTACTAAAATCATTTCATTACATTTTCTTGATTATTAGGTTATTTGGGTTAATAGCACTCAAGACTTATACGCGCATCGTACCCATTTACTTTCCCATGGATTCACCTAATACAATATATGTAGTTATCTCTCAATATTGAGATACATCCCATGGTACCCCACTCACACGGCCTCCACCGTAATGAACGCTGTCCCTCATCCTATGCCGGAGTGACATACGGATCTTTATATAAAATGTTACGTTCCGTGTATATCTATCATTACTATGCTACATAAGCGTATGGACTGCCACCATCGATCGAATCAGATTCCTTATCGGAATAATGCCCTCTAGTCCACGATACATTTGTGACGGTCCGCCCCGCACCAGCCGACATTTCCATGAAATGCGCTGTATTGATGTCCAACCAGCATGGGACGGTCATCAAATGGAAGGAAAAAGGAAGGGATTTGAAACTATGAATCATCAAAGAACCTGTAGCATATCTCACAGCGCATGGAACAAAAATATAATAATAACATAACATGATATAAAACAGGCGAGACAGTGCATAAGATGAGAACTAACCCATCATAGCAGCGGAAAAATTCAAAATACAGCTTATGATCTGGACCAACATTATTACAACTTTTAAGACTGTCTCTAAAGCAAAACAGGAAGGTACACCACTAATGCCCAAGGTAGTGACCAGCAACAAAACTGGTAGCATATATGGGAACAAAACGTGTAAGCCTCCCGCTCGTCTCCGGACAGCTACTCGTGCATAACCAGCTAACCTGTCTCTAGCCTGCTCGTTTAGGAGCACCCAGAGTAATAAGAAGAGACATAAAACTCTGGGTCAGACAAAAGTCTGGTATGAGCGATAAGCAGCAAAAACAGAATAATAACAGGTATACATAACCATTCCAGAACCTGGGCCTACAACCAGAGAGTTACACAACAGGATGTACAATACTCTAAGGTGATACTAACACATGGTGTGAAAATAATGGGGAGGGGGTGTGCATGCCATGGTGATAGAAAACATCAAACATAGCAATCATCCTCACATTTCTCACTCAGTGCGTGAAGTATACGATATCTACCATTTTGATCACCTAATTCTTTATTATGATCACTCTTCCCTATGGAGTCATGATAGCTCCACTGCGCTGATCCATAACCCTTAATACTTTGCAATGTCCACTCTACCCCATGAAGTCATGACAACTCCACTACACTGGCTCATAGCCCTACTATGATCACTTTGCCCCATGAAGTCATAACAACCCCACTGCACTGATCCATAGCCAATATCCGTCTCTCAACGGTGAGTCAAAGCTATAGACATCGATAACCCCTTTGCACACGTCCCGCAGCAAAGTCCAACGCATGAAGCTAACTCGTTGGTTCCCATCTGGATCCTGAGTACTCACTTCCTATTTGGACTACCTTTGCATCTTGGGTTATGGTCATCTTCCCGGTTCGTGACTCTTCAGTTCAGCTCGTGATTCTACCTATCGGCTCATGGTGCTCCAAAGCTCCAGTTCGTGACGCCCCATGTTGACTCATGGTCCTCCTAGGTTCACGTTTCGTGGCTTCTTCCTTGGTTCCCAGTTCGTGGTGGCTTCGGGGTCGTGATCGTGAGCTCCACACGTGGGTCCTGGTTGTGATCAGTGGTCGACTCGCCATTGGGGTCGTGAGCCTCGGCACATGGACAATCGGCTCATGCAAAACAAGAGCGGCTCGTAATGCATCCATTCGTGGGCTTCTGGTCATGGTCTTCTAGTCGCGAGCGGGTCAGGTCACTAGGGTGTCTCACGAACGGGACATGACAGATTTCCTGTAACTTTTTCAGCGAGCAATTTACGCCATACGACGACATTTTCGACCAATCTAACCATTCTAGGCAATCACAAAACACTCCAAACAGTTATAGCAAAATATGGAATCGACCATAAACACCAAAACAACAATTTAACATGTTAGTATGGATCAAACATACCCAAAACCCATGTTTTCCCCTTAATCCCCCTTAATCATGTTTAATCGTAGTATTAGCAAAACATGTTCAAATTAACCCAAATTTCTAACAGAGACATAAAATAATATTTAAGAATTTCTAATATTTTTCCAGATTTTTATAATGAATAATTTCGTTAATTAACACTAATCACCCCTAATTAGCCGTAATTAGTGAAAAACAATGCAAATCACTCACCTTAGCCATGAATAAAACTTAAATATGAAACTCCACTGTTTTGGGCCGTTTTCCAATGCAACACAACATCTCCAACTCTGATTTTACACTAATCTTCCTTGATTTGGTGTAGATTAAGCTAATACGCTATTAAAAAGCGATTTGGGATGAATTTAGAAGGTGGAGGCCATTGCTAGGGTTGAAGGGAGGTAAGTGGCGGCTGTAAAAATGGATAAGAACTGAATTCCCTATCCCTATCAGCCCTCTTATAACCTTAATCCCGAAATGCGTTATGGGCCTAGCTGCTAATTACCCTAATTAGGCCCGGATAAGCTGTTTTACACCTTCCAAATCCAATCGGTAAGTCCGTTTGGCTAATGTGACCACTCTACGAAAAGTTAAACCATCATCCGAATCCAATTGAAGTGGTTTCAGGTCAAAACTCCTTACTAATCAAAAGTTATAGGAGAAACAAGATTTGCTAAGGGCATAACGGTTTTTTAAAAATCGGCAAATATCGTGAACATTGGAAATGACCCCAATAGTCGTTCCCCAAAGTTACACGACTGTATGACTTCATACGAAAATGAAATAAATATTCCATGATCCTCAGATGCGTAGAATGCAGGTCGTTACATTCTCCCCCCTTAAGAAATTTCACCCCGAAATTCCTTAACCAAAATATACAATGGGTCTCGCATGCCTATTAGCCATTTACAAACAATCCAACACACATAATAACACAACAAGCCTATCTTAGCATGCAGAATAGCTAAATTGCAATTAAAATCTTACAGGTAAAGAGTTCTGGATATGTCTTCCTTATGCTCTCCTCTATTTACCAAGTACAGTCATTCTCATTCTCGCCCCATTGAACCTTGACCAGTTTCTCTGCCTTCCTTCAAGTTGCTTCGTGTCGCACTCGACAATACGGATCGACCTACGGTTCCTAACCGCCTCGGGTTCTACTTCGACGTCATCCAACTGATCCAGTGAAATAGTCATATCGGGGTCATGCACGAACTTTCTTAACTAAATAACATGAAATACATTGTGAACTCCCACCATCTTGTCAGGTAATTCAACTTTATAAGCTAAATTCCCAACTTGTTCGAGAACTGGGAATGGACCAACAAATCTTGGTGTTAACTTGTCTCTCCTACCAAATCGAATCATGCTCTTTAACGGAGAAATCTTGAAAAACACCAAGTCGCCAACGGAGAATTTTAAATCTCTTCGCCTCTTATCAGCATAACTCTTCTGCCTATCTTGGGCAGCCTTCATTCGCTGTTGGGTAACCTTGATCTTGTCTGAAGTTTCTCTTATCACATCTGGCCCAAGCACAAACTTCTCACCAGTTTCCAACCAACATGACGGTGAGTTGCACGGTCTTTCGTACAAAGCTTCAAATGGAGCCATACCAATACAGGACTGATAACTGTTATTATATGCGAACTCAACCAAATGCAAATGGTCATCCCATGATCCACCAAGATCTGATATGCAAGCTCTCAAGAGATCTTCTAATACTCGATTCACCCTCTCTGTTTGACCGTCGGTTTGAGGATGGTACGTGGTACTGAGATGTAATTTTGACCTTAAAGCCTCTTGTAAGCTCTTCCAAAATCCATTAGTAAACAATGGATCTCGGTCGCTCAAAATGCCTTTGGGTACTCCATGAAATCTCACTACCCACTTCATGTACAGTTCTGCTAACTTAGCTGTTGTTCTATTCGACTTGACGGGTACAAACCTTGCACCCTTGGTCAATCGGTCCACAATCACGCATATGCTATCATGGCCCGATCTAGTCCTTGGTAACCCATCAATGAAATCCATTGAGACTTGTTCCCATTTCCATTCTGGAATTTCTAATGGTTGCAACAAACCACTAGGCTTCTTTTGCTCGGCTTTAACTAGCTGGCAATTCATGTATTTGGCTATAAACTTCCCAACGTCTCTTTTCATCCCTTCCCAGTAGTAGGTCTGCTTTATGTCTCGATACATTTTGTTACCATCGGGATGTATAGGTAGTTTTGAGTGATGACATTCTCTAAGCACTTCATCTCTCAATCCATTGACATTGTGCACAACTAGTCTCCCATTCTTTCTAAGCCATCCATCTCGATCAAGCCCATACTTGTTCATCTCCTCACCGTCGATACCCATCTCTAACTTGGAGATGATTTCCAATAGGTTAAGATCGTTCCTCTAATTGGAACCAATCCGCTTAATCAAAGTGGATCTGATCATCAAACTTGCTAACATTTCTGGATCCAATTCGCACTTTGGTCTGAAATCGTACCCAGAGATATACTCCAGTTGCTTCCATTCTAGAAACATAGCCCCTAAACTGGCATGCCTTTTACTCAATGCGTCGGCTACCGCGTTGCCCTTTCCTAGTGTATATGCGATATCAAAATCATAGGAAGCCAAGAATTCTAACCATCTTTGTTGTCGGAGATTTAGATCCTTCTGAGAGAAGAGATATTTTAATGACTTATGATCAGTAAACAACTCGAATATTTCGCCCAAGAGATAATGTCTCCACATCTTCAACGCGAATACGATCGCTGCTAATTCCAAATCATGGGTAGGATATCTTTTCTCATGCGGTTTCAGTTGTTGACTAGCATAAACTACAACCCTACCTCTTTGCATCAATACAGCTCCTTGTCCGGTACCACAGGCATCTGTGTATACCGTCATCTCTTCATTCCCTTTAGGAATGACTA
Organism: Allium sativum; assembly: GCA_030737875.1. Classification (NCBI taxonomy): domain Eukaryota; kingdom Viridiplantae; phylum Streptophyta; class Magnoliopsida; order Asparagales; family Amaryllidaceae; genus Allium; species Allium sativum. The sequence continues at coordinate 827,405,018 of CM060913.1, forward strand.
ACAATGGCGCATGCATCAAATTTTCCTTGGACTCTTGAATGCATTTTCATACCTTCCGTCCCATATGAAAGCTTGATTCTTCTTGGTGAACTGAGTTAACAATGCCGCTTTCTTGGAGAAGTCCTGGATAAAATTACGATAATATCCAACGAATCCTAAGAAACTTCTTATTGCATTCTTGGGTGTAGACCAATCTTACCATAGCTACCTTCGCAGGGTCCACGACAATACCATTCTCAGAAACATGGCCCAAGAATCTCACTTCCCTCCTCCAGAAGTGACACTTAGAAAAATTTGCTTTCAATTGGTGTTTCCTCAACACCTCCATCACTGTCCTCAAATGTTCCTCGTGTTCTTCCTCTGTCCTCGAGTAAACCAAGATATCGTCCACGAACACAAGAACAAACTTATTCAATTGATCCCTAAATACCATATTCATAAGATCCACAAAATATGCTGGTGCATTGGTCTACCCAAATGGCATGAGCAACCACTCATAAGATCTAGACGGCGTCTGAAATGCCGTTTTTGAAACACTCTCAACTGCTACTCTGAGCTGATGAAATCCTGTCGTGAGGTCCAACTAGGAGAACACTCTTGCTCCTTACAGTTGATCAAAAAAATCATCTATCTATGGAAGATGATATTTACTCTTCCTAGTCACCTTACTCAACTCGCGATAGTCTACACACAATCGAAGGGAACCATCTGCCTTAGTGGCAAATACAACTGGTGCTCCCCACTCGGAAACACTTCTTCTAATAAATCCTTCTTCAAAAGATCGCTTACTTGCACCCTGAGCTCTCGCTGCTCCCTTGGTGCCATACGATGAACTGGCATCACTATAGGTCTGGCATCTTTCACTAAATCAATACGGAACTCAATCTCTCGGTGTGGTGGAAGTCCGGTCACTTCCTCGAAGATATCCGAATACTGGCCAGCAATGGGAACCCCTGATAACTCATCCCGCGGGATGTTGAGGGAATTTAGAAAACTAGCCATCACCTCATCACTACGTAGGCCACCAAACACTACCCTCCGCCCATCATCCGCCCTAATAGTCACTGAAAAGCCCTCACAGTCTATCACCCCCATATCTTTGGAGCCAATCGACTTCCAAAATAATGCCAACCCCAGTAAAGCCCAAAACAAAGCAATTACAAGAAAACATACATCCATGACTCGATAAGACCAAATTTCGACAAATCATACTAAGGCTAGTCGAACCACCAATTGGGTTCGTTACTACTAAAGGTCTATCAACTATCTCGGGTTCCAATCCCAACCTATCTACCAGGTCACTAGATATGAAGGAATGGGAAGCCCCTGTATCAAACAGTACTCGAACTGGAACATCATAAATAGAAAGCATACCTTGAATGATGACATTATTTCCTTTCTCACCGCAGTTGGGGCATTTGACGAAGAAGGAACAACATTAATAGCATACGATTTCACAACCTGTTTCTCATTAGGGGGTTGTGGACATTTATCCTTATGACGTCCTACTTGGCCGCAGTTGAAGCACTTCCTGTCCGCTGGCTTTGCTCGACATTCTTTGGCATAGTGGCCCTTCTTGTCACAGCTAAAGCAATCAACATCTTTCTTATCTTTCTTTTTCTGACCATCCTTGGTCTGACTCTGCTTCCTTTTATTCTGAGAATTATTCTTGCCTCCACCGCTTGCCTGCGGCTTTGGCCCCTCTGCATATGCAACAACGACTTTAGCCTTGGGCTTAGGATAAATGCTTTTTGATCTCAATGCTTTTCCAACAATTGATTCAAAAGTCTCATCAATATGGTTTATAAGCCTTTCCTCCAAGTACTGATCTAAGCCTATTATGTAGTTCTCATTCTTCTTCTCGGGAGTGTCAGTAAGGGATAATCCATACTTCGATAAAGTATCGAACTCAACAATATATTCAGAGACTGCCCTACCATTCTGCTTAAGCTCCAACAACTTCCTAAACAATTCCGATTTCTGAGCAGCTGGGATGAACTTATCACTGAATCGGGCCTTGAACTGATCCCAAGTAACTTGATCCTCAGGGTTAGCTGCCTTAATAGCATTCCACCAATTCATCGCCCGTCCTTGCAGCTGACGGGATGTTAGCTTCCTCTTCATTGCGTCCTCGATTCCCAGATCCTCGAAGATACGCTCACAACTATCAATCCCATCCTGAACTTCTGTAGCCGATTCCGTTCCGTGGAGCGGCTTCCCACTAAGACTTGTGTAGTCCTTACAAAGCTTGGCGAAATCAGCCCTAGGCTGCTGCACCAGTGCACCAACACCATTTACTGCAGCATTAGGATCTGCCCTCTGAACATCCCTAAGCATCTCTCTCATGAAGTCAGTGAACATCGTCCTCATATCAGGAGCATTCCTATTATTGGCTTCTGAACCAGTATTCCTTGTATATCGGCTCATCGTTCAATCTGTAAGGAGAAAACGGTTAACCATCTCTTCAGTGGTAACAGTGTCGTGCGACTCCATCCTTAGATATACTAATAGTATATATATATATCTTTTGAAAACCAAAATAATCACAAATACGCGCTCTTATATACGTACAATATATCTCCCTGATGTCTTCCCCTAGGTTAACTATGCAACCTAGAGCTCTGATACCAAGTGTGACGGCCCGCCCTACACCAGCCGACATTTCTCTGAAATGCGCTGTACCGTTGTCCAACCAGCGTGGGACGGTCGTCAAATGAAAGGATAAAGGAAGAGATTTGAAACTATGAATCATCAAAGAACCTGTAGTATATCTCACAACGCATGGAACAAACATATAATAATAACATAACATGATATAAACAGGCGAGACAATGCACAAGATGAGAACTAAACCATCATAGTAGCGGAAAAATTCAAAATACAGCTTATGATCTGGACCATCATTATTACAACTTTTAAGACTGTCTCTAAAGAAAAATAGGAAAGTATACTACTAATGCCCCAGGTAGTGACCAACAACAAAACGGAGAATATATGGGAACAATACGTGTAAGCCTCTTGCTCATCTCCGGATAGCTACTCGTGCATAACCATTTAACCTGTCTCTAGTCTGCTCGTTTAGGAGCACCCAGAGTAATAAGAAGAGACATAAAACTCTGGGTCATACAAAAATTTGGTATAAGCGATAAGCAGCAAAAACAGAACAATAACAGGTATACATAACCATACCTGAACCTGGGCCTGCAACCAAAGAGTTAGCACAACAGGATGTACAATACTCTAAGGTGACACTAACACATGGTGTGAAGATAATGGGGAGGGGTGTGTGCATGTCATGGTGATAGCAAATATCAAACATAGCAATCATCCTCACATCTCTCACTTAGTGCGTAAAGTATACGATATCTACCATTTTGATCACCCAATTTTTTGTTACGATCACTCTGCCCCCATGGAGTCATGACGGCTCCACTGCACTGATCCGTAACCACTAATACTTTGCTATGTCCACTCAGCCCCATGGAGTCATGACAACTCCACTGCACTGGCTCATAGCCGTACTATGATCACTTTGCCCTATGGAGTCATAACATCCCCACTGCACTGATCCATAGCCAATATTTGTCTCTCAACGGTGAGTCAAACCTATAGACATCGATAAACCCTTTGCACACGTCCCGCAGTAAAGTCCAGCTCATGACATTAACTCATTGGTTCCCATCTGGATCCTAAGTACTCACTTCCTGTTTGGACTATCTTTGCATCTCGGATTTTGGTCATCATCCTGGTTCGTGATTCTCCCTATCGGCTCGTAGTTCTCCAAAGATCCGATTCATGATGCCCTATGTTGACTCGTGGTCATCCTAGGTTCACGGTTCGTGGCTCCTTCCCTGGTTCCCGGTTCGTGGTGGCTTCGGGGTCGTGATCGTGAGCTCCACTCGTGGGTCCTGGTCGTGATCAGTGGTCGACTCGCCATTGGGGTCGTGAGCCTCGAATCGTGGAGAATCGGCTCGTGCAAAGCAAGAGCGGCTCATGATGCTTCCATTCGTAGGCTTCTGGTCAAGGTGTTCTAGTCGCGAGCGGGTCGAGTCGCTAGGGTGTCTCACGAATGAGACATAACTGATTTCCTGTAACTTTTCCAACGAGCGATTTATGTCATACGACGACATTTTCGACCAATCTACCCGTTCTAGGCAATCACAAAACACACCAAACAGTCATAGCAACATATGGAATCGACCATAAACAACAATTTAACATGTTAATATGGATCAAACATACCCAAAACCCATGTTTTCCCCTTAATCCCCCTTAATCATGTTTAATCATAGTATTAGCAGAACATGTTCAAATTAACCCAAATTTCTAATAGAGGCATAAAATAATATTTAAGAATTTCTACATATTTTTTCCTGATTTTTATAATGCATAATTTCGTTAATTAACACTAATCAACCCTAATTAGCCGTAATTAGTGAAAAACAATGCAAATCACTCACCTTAGCCACAAATAAAAGTTTAGATCTGAAACTCCACTTTTTGGGGGCGTTTTCCAATGCAACACAGCAGCTCCAACTCTGATTTGACACTAATCGTCCTTGATTTGGTGTAGATTAAGCTAATACGCGATTAAAAAGTGATTTGGGTTGAATTTAGAAGGTGAAGGCCATTGCTAGGGTTGAAGGGAGGTAAGTGGCGGTTGTAAAAACGAACAAAAATGAAGTCCCTAACCCTATCAGCCCTCTCATAACCTTAATCCCGAAATGAGTTATGGGCCTAGCTGCTAATCACCCTAATTAGGCCCGGTTAAATTGTTTTTCACCTTCCAAACATTATTTCAGCCATATCTCCCAAACAATAAGTCTGATTGGCTAATATGACCACTCTACGGAAAGGTAAACCATCATCTGAATCCAATGGAAGTGGTTTCAAGTCAAAACTCCTTACCAATCAAAAGTTATTGGCGAAACAAAATTTGCTAGGGGCTAAATAGTCTTTTAAAAATCGGAAAAATCGTGAACATTGAAAATGACCCCAATAGTCGTTCCCCAAAGTTACACGACCATACGACTTCATACGAAAATGAAATAAATATTCTACGATCCTCCGATGGTAGAATGCGGGTCGTTACAACACCACCCAGAGTAGATATGCATTTATCTAGACTGTCCCATGTATGTACTGTAATTGTAGCTCGATATCTCAATCGTACGTCCTCTAATGTGCAGCGAATTCCGCAGTAGGGCGATACAAGAAACACGGAACTCGGTCGGGAGCTTTTCCATATCTGTACAGGCCCGTCTTTAAAGAACCTCTATATACAGATATACCTAGGGTATGTTTTTGTGGTGGCTATGTCCCCACCACGGCCCCTCCCTCAACTAATAAAGACTATAGAGCTAAGCGACCGCCCCTAATAACAACCAATCTAAACATCCATGGGGCGTCTACCCTCAACCCCGTACCTCGATATTGGAAGGTGAAATGATATCTTAGGTTTAGCTCTAGTCTTTTCGCATCCCGCTGGCTGTCGATGACGGATATCCGACGGTCTACTATCCTTGTTGGTCATGACCCTCTCTACCTCCTCGTGATGCAATCTCCGAATCACCCCGGTGTCACCTCGTCACAGCATTCTGACTGCATAGCTACATCTGCAGCCAAGGCCCACCCACCTAATAGTTACGCGCAGACCCAACCTTTGCGAGTACAGCCTAAGACATCTGTCACTGCATAGAGGACTACTAGGAGCACCTTACGTACTTTAGGAAGCTGCGTGTTTCCCCTTCCCATTCCTTTGGATCCATCCTAACAATCAGACGAATGTGCACTCCCCTCGTGTCTTATAACACCTCGATGATCTACCCCGTTGGGTCTTTTACGCGCTTGCCTTACCTCACCAAGTTTCCACTTAACTTGGTTATTCCGATTCATATTGAGTTCTTATTCAAATTACCAAGTTTCTCTTGCTTATTAATTTCAGTCATATAACTTAATCCATTTAAGTTTATTAATAAGCCCGCAACATGTTAATCCAATTTTACTTAACCCTGACTTAAGTTCATAATCATACAATCCTTATGGATTAAATTAGGTCAAGTAGTCCAATTCACTACCATGTCCAATTATGGTTATAATGGGCTAGACCTCCCATATTAGGCCTACAATATGTGGATGCTGGATATGCTGGCCGGGTCTGGGCAGTCTTATTCCACAGTTGGGTCTAACCTCATGTCTTAGCCCAATTTGTATTTACACACTCAGACCTCTCACGTTAGGTTCAACATTAGTGGCTGCTGGATATGTCGGTCGGGTCCGGCAGACTTCCACCACTAATGCAACCTAACCTCATGTCATAAATGCAGTTACAATTCCTAATTGTAATTACTAGACATTCCATTTTTATCCAAGTCTACCTATGTCATTATAGGTGATTATTTCTTTTTTTCCCCATATTTAATTATATGTCCAATTCATTATTCAAATTATAGACTTTTACGACCCTTTTCAATTTACCTTTTAATTGTGCACCATATGATCTTTTTCTCAAGTTATGAGTCAAGGCATACACACACACACACAGATATATATATATATATATATATATATATATATATGTATTATGCACAAACCCAAATCTACATATTTTCCAGTTTATGTCCCTAGTCCATATTCACCCATTTCAATACAAGTTATACCCAAATCCATATCCGCATATTTTCCAACGTATGCCTAAAATTCATACTGACATACGTCCCAATTTATGTCCCAAATCAGTACTTACACATGTCCCAATTTATGCTCAAATTATATTTTCCAACATATGCCTAAATTCATATTCATTTTATCTAACACAATATATGCCCCCAAATTCATATTCGTATATTTCCAAATTTTATGCCTAAATTTAGATCCATATTTTACAATACCAATTATGCCCCCAAATTATGTCTTTCCCAACCGTTCCCAATTTCGCATGTTCGCATTTTTCAGCTTTAGGCCAAGGCTCGAAGGTAGGCTGGCTATAAAAATAAAAAGGGAAAAAGGGGTAGAGAAGAGAATCAATAATATGCATAATAACGAATCAACAATAAACTTATAGAAATAGGCATAAACTGAATAGGCATATTATGACAAGATTTAACATGGTGGCGATATGAACATATAAAAGAAGATCTGATAATTATGTCATAATAGAACTGATTAGGCACCGATTCAAGATCCATTTTTTATATACATATCAAGATTACAATTTAAATATTCAGATCTAAAAATAACATGAACTCACGTGAATAGATCTAAGGAAATGGATCTGAATTAATGCGAAGAACATGTTTAATAAGTTGTTGTAGCCATCGTTGAATTTGTTGTTGCAATCGTTGAATTTGTATAATATTTGCTGAATTAGATTTGGAGTAGATTAGGCCATTCAATCTTCATTGCAGCGGAGCTTCGCCGTCACCATTGTTTTTAGATGTATAAAACCTAGGTTTAGGGTTCTTTATATAGCCTAGGGTTCATGAATCTTGCTCCAAAATCGTCCAGGTCCAGAAAAGAAGTTTCCAGAGCCACAGGTGGGTCGACCCCCTTTCAGGTGGGTCGACCCCTAGGTCGACCCCCTTTCATGGGTGTCGACCCCTAGGTCAACCCCGGGGTCGACCCCCATGAGCCTGAGTCGACCATGGTCTCGAGGCAGACACAATGGCGCAGTCCATTTTACTCAATTCTGAATATTTAATTAAGTTTTCCTTAAATTCATTATTAACAGTGTATTTCACACTAATTATTCTTTAATTCATCATCTTTAGCGTCGTTAAAATTTCGGGGTGTTACATGAAGCGTCAGGGCGGCTATTAAAGTGGAGTGTGGAGCTAAGACAATTTGAGATAATGTTCAACCTCTGCCAAGCCATTCTTAGCCAAGATCTTGCTGATTTTATAGTAGAATTCACAGCTCCTGCGGAGGCTTCGGCAGGGAACGCTGAGACTCCCAGCAATCAATGGAAATTGTTCGTGGACAGCTCCTCCAACAGCAAATGTTTCGGGTCGGAGTCGTGTTCATCACCCCTGAGGAACGCCCGATATGTTACGCGCTAAAATTAAATTTCCCTGCTACCAACAACGACGTAGAATATGTTACCTTGATAGCCGGGCTTAGAATCGCGATCGAGCTCAAACTAAAGACGATCCAAATTTTCTCCGATTCACAACTCATCATGCATCAAGTGTAAGGGGAATATCAAGTTAAGGGAGAACGACTCGCCCTGTACTTAACTCAGGTTCAGGAGTTACTCACCTACTTCGACCACTTCGTCATCACATACATCCCCGAAGAACAAAATGAAAAAGCAGATTCACTAGCCAAACTAGCAAGCTCCAAGGATCCGCAACTCTTGAGATTCTCCCCTGTCGTAGTGCTCAACTCCCCTAGTATCAAGCAAACACAAACCAAGGCGGCCATGAACGTCGAATCCGAACCTAAATCTTATATGACACCAATCAAGAATTACCTACAGCATAGGACGCTTCCAAGAAGCTACAGGGAAATGCGATCACTCACCTGCCAACCGGCTCACTATCTTCTTATGTATGGGGTGCTCTACCATAGTGGTTTCTCTGTCCCATTGCTCAGATGTGTAGCAAATCAGGATGCCACCCGAGTGCTCACTAATGTACATGAGGGTGAGTGAGGTGACCATACTGGAGGATAAACCCTAACTAGAAAAATACTAATACATGGTTATTATTGGCCCATGCTCGATTAAGATGTCGCATACTATGCTTGCAAATGTGACAAGTGGTAACGCTTCTCAAAGATCCCGAGAGCCCCACCATATAGGGAATCAACATTATTGGAACTCTCCCAATGGCCAGAGGTGGGGCACGATATGTTGTCGTCGCAGTTGATTATTTTACCAAATGGGCAGAGGCCGAAGCCCTCGCCACAATCACCACCAAGAAAATGATCAACTTCGTTGTACGCAACATCATCACTAGATATGGGGTCCCACAAGCTATCATTTCCGACAATGGCACTCAGCTCGAGGGCACTGAATTCAAAGCTTTATGTCAATGGCACAACATCGAAAATAGATTCTCGGTAGTGGCTCAACCCGAAGCCAACAGGCAAGTCGAGGCGGTTAATAAGGTCATTAAATCCATCATCAAGAAACGCCTGGAGAAGGCCAGGGGCATGTAGGCAGATGAACTTCCTCTAGCCCTATGGGCCTACCGACGACCGGACTTACTCCTTTCGCCCTTGCCTACGGATCCGAAGCCGTCATTCCCATTGAGCTCAAGCTTCCATCTCACCGAGTTACTTATTTTGACCCAAAGACAAACCAATATTTACTTTTGGGATCACTTAACTAGCTAGAAGAGAGAAGAAACGAAGCTGACCTCAGAGCCGCCGCGCAACGGCAACGAGTAGCCTGATACTTCAATTCCAAGGTCCGTCATAAGGACCTCAACGTTGGCGACCTCGTTTGGAAACAGATCTTTCCTCCACCAATAGGCCTTCCCCTCGTTGGGAAGGCCCGTACTCCATACAATGAAATCTTAACGATGGAACTTTCAAGCTCGCAACCGTGGATGGAGACGAACTCCCAAGGGCATAGAATAGTGAACATTCCGCTGATACTTTACGTAACTTAATGCATAGTTGTTTACGCTTTCCAACAATGTTTTGTTTTTTAGCAAATCAAGGAATTGTAAAGGCTCTTACTGCCAAAGTTATTAGTAGAAATGATGTTCAACTTTCTATCTCTTTCCTGTGTTGACTCCATGCACTACATGTTTGATTAATCCTGACGACCAGCTCGTGTGTGAACAACCGATCGCCGTATCAGCCCCCATGCATGATATTCTTGATTAATCCTTTCTCGGTAGTGAGCCTCTCTAGCCTCTCTTTCTCGGCATCCTCAAGCAACAACCTCTTGCCCTCCTCTAGCTTCTCGCGCTCTTCAGAAGTCAAGAGATCAATCATGAGTTGTCCCTCGTCCAAGGACACGACATCCACTTGGCGTAAATAGGCCTCATACGGAACCAACCTCTCCCAGGTTCAAGCTAGTTCGTGGGGGTAATCTTCGACCCAGGAAAGCCCATGAAATCTTATAACTTTGACAAACATATTTCGGATGTCTTCCTCCACGGACGATTGTATCCGGAATTCTGTATCCTCTAGCTGCTCTCTCAGCTGTTCCACCTCTCTCAGATGTGCCGCTCTCAATCCATCCATCGTGCCCAATACATCCCGATTACTATCCTCCGCGTCCTCCTTGGCCTTCCTCATCTCCTCAAGTTGCCACTTCAAGCTATCATTTTCCGCTCTCAAAGCATTATTATCATCTTGAAGCTGACTTACTCTCTCATTATCTTTCTCCAAGTCAGCACATGCTTGCACCATCTCAGCTTTGTCCTTTATTAAAGCTGTGTTCTCAGTCAAATCAGCCATGGTATCTTTGAAGTTTGAGAGTGCATGCTCTGACTCCCTCTTCAGTGTCTTATAAGCCTGTTTCGTCTCTGCTGCAGCAACATGGCTACAAGTTAGAATTTTGGAACATAAAGGCTAACGGTTAAACAACCAATGCGCAATAGACAGAACTACCTATCTCTTTTTCCAAATTACCAGCGGTGTTCTTCTCATAATCAATAATCAGTTGCTGATTCATAAGATCCATGTTCTTCCTAATCAGCTCCGAAAGATAATAAGAATACTTGGTAAGTTCATTGGTCTGGTGATACGTAGCTTTCATATGCATCCATATTTCCTTGGACTCCCTAGCTAGGGCTGGGTGGAGATTAGGGAGAAACATTAGCTCATCAAAATAATGGCGAGGGAAATGATTTTTCAAGAATGCCATTCGCTCCTCTATTGAAAGTTCTAATATTTGAAGCTCCGTCAGATCTTGCATCTTTATCACAGTCGCCTCACCCTACCTTGGCTGATCAAATGACGACCCCTTCCTTGTAGTAGTATGAGAAGGAGCCAAGGGTGCTATACCAAGAGGAGTTGTTGATGACAAGCGCCTCGATCCCCCTAAGACAAGTCGAGAATCTCTCACGGACACTTGGGTGGGAGGAGGGGACGGAGGAGATGAAGGCAACTGGGGTCTGTCGGGTCGACGGCTTTCACTGCTACGATCCTGTGAAGGTGGGGCATCACAATACAAACTGTCCCCTCTCCTAAAGGCTCCAAGAAAAGTACTCTGAGATCGTCGCCGCCGGTCTCCGGGGTCCATGACTTCGTCCTACACGCCCTCTAGCCATATTACTTGTTGAGGGAGAGAAACAAAGCTAGTCAATTCGCGCATTCAGAAGAGTCTCTACGTTATGCAGTGTTTATGAGTGTATGCCTTAAGTGTTTTCTCAACAAACCAGATTGTGGTCCACTTGAAGGAGTTAACCTCTCTACAACAAGAGCTAATTCTTCCATGCTAGTCAGAGTCAGCCACGAGGATACTTCTAGGTCAAGTTTATTTAAGCCATCAAACTGGCGTTCATCTTCAAGTGGGGTCACAACTCCAAGATAGGTCACTGGAGACGATGGCCTGATCGACACTCCCATCCCTCCTGCCGGAGGCGAGAATGGAATATTCATCAAGCCCTTGTCTTCAATTGCGGCCTCCTCACCGCGAGCCCCATCGCCACCAACATCTCCTTGGAACTTAACAAACTTTTTTGGCTTAGGCCCCGCAGCGGGCAACTTTTTTTCAGACCAGGAGTCATAGTGCCTTTCATCACCACCTTTTTTGGCACACTTCTCACCATTGCGGGCCTCATTATAGCCCGATCATCCGGGAGCATCCCAACACGGTGAAGGCGCTTTTGGCTTTTCACTGTATCATTTTTGCGAAACTCTTCGGGAATCGCCCGCAAAGCATTAAGGTGTTGTCTGTACTCTTCACTGGTCGGTGCTTCTGGATTTCTTGTTGCAATAAAAAAGAAAAGATGAGACTCGGGCTCCAAGAACTATATAGTAGGGGCGGAGTTCGAAAGTGCTTACTCCCCTCTATCCACCTCCTTGCAAATCCAGGAGGGCAATGCACAAAGAATCATTCTTGTTTGAACATAGACGGTCTGGGCCATTTCCTGACGAAGAATTTGGTGGCCGCTGATGTTTCCAGGAACCATTGGGAGGGTGATCCGCTAGATGTTCTCCTCAGATTGAAGAAATACCGAATGTCCTCTCTGGTAGGTTCCATGTGCAAATATTCCCGGTAAAGAACATAAGTGCCTAAGAGCGAAGAATATGCATTCGGGATCAGTTGCAAAGGTGCGAGGCGGAAATAGGATAGCATGTCCCGGATAAAGTCATTGGCTGGGGGCATGCATCCCGCAAAACAAGCTTGCCTATTCCAAGCAGTCAAACCCTCGGGCAGTACGTGTGCTCTGCCACCCTCTCCCGGTGCGTGGATGTCACTCACCGGAATATTGAACCGTTGTGCCATTTTCCTAACTGTTGTAGCAACCATGCGCGATGGTACTGAACCCGTTGGATTTTCCAAGATAACGACATCGGGCAACATATCCAGGACTACCGGAGCCGCGGGCCATCTCCGCTAATAATATCCACGTCCTCAACCTCCGCATAAACGACTGGAGAATGTAATCTCTTAATTTGTTCCCTGTGTTCGGACACTTCGGGAGAACTGGTTGTTTGGGAAGGAATGGATCCTTCAGTAGTCTCAAGCTCACTGCCATTCGAGCTACCGCTGTTGGCAGAATCAGATGTATGTGATGACGAGGAGGAAGCCTCGGCCTTTAAGGTCTTCCCAGTTTGTGATCTTGTTTGCATCGCTAGCTATACTTTAATACACTAGTTTTAGACATCGCAGTGGAATAACATGTACCCATCGTGTTGGTGAAAACTAACAAGTGTGTGCGGTGTCATGCAAAATCAAGATGTATAGAGAAAATTTAAACGGTCCAACAGTTTGGTCACAGTTCAAGTATATGCGCTATCCTATTTGAAAGGTCTGAATCCCTGTCCGCACAGTTAACTGCGTGTGCACTTGGCGCAATTATGCAAGAAAATAAGTGATGCATAAATCCAAGGGTGGGCAGTCAGGAGATCGACGTTCTGTAAAAGAGAAGCAACACCCCACCAAGGCGCGACGTAAAGCAACCGCGCCAAGCAGCTCTGGGAGAAGGATCGAGCCCATCTCAGGGTTCGAAATCTCGAACCTCCCTCGGATTCGAACCCCCAGGGTTTAGAAATTCAAACCCCAGTGGCTCGGATATGCGAACCCCTATAGGGATCGGAAATTTGAGCCCCATTACGGTTCGAAAATTCGAACCCCTTCCGGGTTCGGAAATTCGAACCCTAGAGATTCGAGTATTTGAACCCCTTCAGGGTTCGCAAATTCAAAACCCCCAGATTCGAAAATTCGAACCGTCCTGAGGGTTTGAAAGCTTGAGCCTTTGATGGGTTCAGATTTTCGAGGCTCCTCCAAGTCTTGGCCCTTCGACCTCCCTCCTCCTTTTTTTCTTCGACCCGTTCCTTACCTAAGTGTTGAGTTTTGAAGCTTTCACAAAAATGGTGGCCAACGAAGAAAATAATGAAAGGAAGAAAATAAGGGGAGGGGGCTATTTATAATAGAAAGGGAAAAATCCCTTGGTATTCCCCGAACCTCGAACCCACGAGTTTGAAATTTTGAACCCACGGGCCTCGAAATTTCCAACCCATGGGGTTCGAAATTTCGAACACCTAGGGATCGAAATTTCGAACCTCCAGGTTTCGAAACTTCGGACCCTCCAGGCTCAGAATCTCTATCCCTCAGGGCTCGGAATTTCGAACCTACAGGGCTCAAAATTTCGAACCACAGGATCTCAAAATTTCTAGCCTCGGTGGTTCTGAATTTCGAACCCCTAGGGTTTTAAATTTAGCAACTTGGGTGCAAAAATTCACACCCTAAAAAAAGGAAGATTTGTCTCGTACCCCTAGGCTCTAAGCATCGCGCCACGCGCTCATGTACACATATTCCATGCATATACCGACCACCGCAACACGCGGAGGCGACGCATTGCGAATACTTGGCAACGTGAGCACGTCGCTGTGACAACGACAGCTCGTTCGCAATTCCGCAACGAAAGAGCCTGAAAACTAACATCTGTTTTTTTTAACCTACAAGACAAGCGAACAACCTGACTACTATCTTAATCAATCCAAAGCACATCACGTCGAGACAAGACGTAATTTTAGGGGAAAATATTAACCGGCCTTTTGGTCTAGTTCCTAAAAGTACAACGGACATGCTCAACTCAACCCATTGCATGGAGTCAAGGCCAAGGAGGACATCTAGGAGCGAAGGAAACAGGTCGAAGAGGGATCGCGCCAATAAAGACCTCGCAGTTCAAGCCGAGAACCCGAGCCACGGGCCATCAAGACACCTCTACCCATGGCCTTCGCAGCCCCCAAGAGGCAACCTTCGTACCCCTCGGTGTGCGAATTTCGCACCCCGCAGGGGTGTAAAATTAAGACCCAGCAGGGGTGCGAAATCCGCACCTAGCGAGGTGTGATCTCCGCACCCAGCGGGGTGCAAAACCCGCACCCAGTAGGGGTGCGAATTTTGCACCCTGGGAGGTACGAATTTCGCACCTCGGAAGGTACGAATTTCGCACCCGAAGAGGTGCAAAATTCACACCCTAGGACTGGGTGTGAATTTCTGGCATTTGTAGGTACCAGGCGTGAATTTCTGGGTGTCGCCCCCTATTTTTACCTACTCCTGCCTACTCCTGCCTACTCCTACCTACTACCACCTACTCCTACCTAATCCCTTACCTATAAATACCCCACAACTTCATACTTCAACGGGGTTGGAATTTGAGTCTTTGAGACTTCATGAGAGCTCCATTAATGGCTTCTCCACTTTGAGGCAAAAGAAGGGTAAAAGTGTCTTTTTCCTATATTTTGCAATATATGTCAATTATGACATCATATATGAGAATGATGACATCATATAGCTTAGAAGCTAATGTAATGAGATGTCATGAGATGGTCTCAACCTTGTAACCTTTTTGATCAATAATATTCCAACAACGCTTCAAAGTGGACGTAGGCCCCTCACGAGGCCGAACCACTATAAATCTCTTGTGTTATTTACTGCTTTCCGTTCTTGTCTACACAAGCAAGTTAATTACTCCTAGTAATTGGAATCTTTGGTGTTTACGTCATTTTTTGCCGTCAATAGTAATCAAGATTTAACTGTCTATATAGATGCTTATGGTGAAGGAATTAGCGCAATGTTGATGCAAAGAGGCAAAGTAATTGCTTATGCAAGTCATCAATTGAAGCAGCATGGTAAGCCACTCATGGCTTGGAATTGCTTGTAGTGGTACTTGCTTTAAAGATCCAGAGGCATAACTTCCTAAGTGAGAAGTTTGAGCTATACATTGATCACAAATCTTTAAAGTATCTTTTCACCCAGAAAGATTTGAATATGAGGTAGCAACGTTGGTTGGAGTTTCTAGCGGCATACGATTTGGATATTCTTTACACTCCAAGAAATGTGGTAACAGATGCGCTCAATTGGAACAACATTATTATTGCCAATATGATTATTACACTCTCATTAATTGAGAATATTTCTACTCAATAGAGGGATGATGAGTTTATTCAGAAGATATGCAAAAGAATCCAAGAGGGTGTAGTCTCTAATTTCCAAATTGATGATAGAGGAGTTATGAGATTGAAAGTAGGATTTGTGTTCCAGATATTATGGAACTTAAGAGAGAGGTATTAGATGAGTGTCATAAATCCAAACTCTGTATCCATCCAGGAGTATACAAGATGTACCAAGATTTGAAGTTAATATTTTGATGGAAATATGTGAAGAGGGATATCTCGATATATGCTAGCAGGTGTCTAACTTGCCAACAAGTTAAAAGTGATCAACAGAAGGTCGCTAGGTCATTACAACCAATTGAGAGTCCTGAATGGAAATAGGACTAGGTAATAATGGATATCATTGATGGTTTACCTCGAACCAAGAAGGATAATGAAAGCATTTGGGTAATCGTCGATCATCTAACAAAGAGCGCATGTTTTCTTCAAGTAAAAGTGAATAAAACAGCTGAGAGTCTTGCTCAGTTGTATGTGAAGGAAGTGGTTCGACTGCATGGAATACCCAACAGTATCATTAATGATCATGATCCAATACTTACTAATAAGTTATGGGAGGCATTTCAGTCGGAATTAGGGACAAAGTTGAATCATAGCGCTGCTTACCATTCTCAAAACAGATGGACAGACTGAAAGAGCAAATTGAATCTTGGAAGATTTGTTGCGAGCAATTATCCTAGATTTCGGAGGATCATGGGAAGATCACTTGCATATTGTAGAGTTCTTATATAGCAATAACTTCCAAGAAAGTCTAAAGATGTCACCATTTGAAGCATTATATGGTCGACCATGCTAATCTTCTGCATATTGGATAGAATCTGATAATCGACTTGTATTGGGTCCAAACATGATCTGTGAAGCCGCAGAAAAAGTGGACTTTATTAAGAAGAGGTCAAAGGTAGCTAAAAGCCATCAGAAAAGCTATGCAGATGCTGGCTAGCTTTTTGACCAAGCCACCCAGGTTCACTCACAAGAAGAAAGTATGAAACTACGTTCCTTAAGTACATGAAGGAACGGATCGCACCAGAGGATCGCCCCTCGTCGGATCGCCCCTCATCGGATCGCCCCCCGGAAGATCGCCCCTCATCGGATCGCACCAGAGAATCGCCTCCATTGCATCAGCGATACGACCACTTCTACGCGACTCGATCCGTACATACACTACTACCCAGCACAGACCGATCCGATCCCCTGATGCACGTCGAAGCCTCTGACCCATTCAAGCACGAGCTAGTCTTCGGCGGTCCGAGATGCACGGATCCAGCGACACGTGTCCCCAACTGTCACTTTGACTGATTCTCCCCCTTTGCTCGATCCGATATTCAAGGGGATCGCGACACCTGTCCACAACGGCTGATTTGACTAATTCTTCATCAGGCTGCGATACGATCCGATATTCTCGAGATTTGTGCCACATGTGACCGCGATCCGCCTGACAAAATCATCTATAAATAGACCAGAGCTTGGCATTTTTCAGGATCGTTTGGCAAGATTGAGTATTGATTCCGCCATTATTGTCATACCACCATTTCTTATCAGTTTTATTACTAGATTACTGAGAGAAATCACAATTGTAAAAGGGAGCTAGAGAGAAATTGTGACGGCCCGCCTCGCACCAGCCTGCGTTTCCTCCAAAAGTGCGCTGTACACATGCCCGACTAGCACAAGACGGTCGTCATAAGAAAGGAAAGAAGGGAATGAGCTAATCAAAGAAACCTGCAGAATGTCTCACAGCGCATGGAATAAAATATAATAATAACATACTTGACACAAAACAGGCGAGACAGTGCATAAGCTGATAACTAAAATCAACATCAATCATCAAAGCAGCGGAAATCCAAATACAGCTTATTACAATTTTCCAAATTTACTGTCTCTAAACAAAAGAAAGCTGAAGTAGAAGATACACCAACAATGCCCAAGCAGTGATCTTCAACAACACAGGGAGAATACTAAATATATATATATCACGTGGAAGCCTCCTGCTCGTCTTCGGATCATCTACCCGTGCATCACCAGCTAACCTGTCTCTAGTCTGCTCGTGTGAGCACCCAGAGTAATAAGAAGAGACATAAAACTCTGGGTCAGACATAAAGCCTGGTGTGAGCGATAAGCAGCTAAACAAAACAGAACAATAACAGGTATAATCCAATCATACCTGAACCTGGACCTGCAACCAAAGAGTTAGCACTACATACTGTACAACACTCTAAGGTGCCCTTTCAAATGGTGTAAAGATAACGGGGGTGGGGGTGTGCATGTCATAGTGATGTCAAACAATCAAGCATAGCAATCATCCTTACATCCCTCACTCAGTGCGTAAAGCATACGATATCCACTACCTTGGTCACCTAATACTTTGGGCCATGGCGGAATCCAATCCCGTGTAACTATCACTACAAGCCCACTATCCATCTCTTAGTGGTGAACCAAAGTTATGAATACTGACAACTCCTTAGCACACGTCCCGCAGCAAAGCCCAACCATGAAGTGAACTCATTGGTTCCCATCCGAATCCTGAGCTTTAACTTCTCACTTGGACTTCCTTTGCATCTCGGGTTTGGTCGAATTGGAGTGGGTCTTCAGAAAAATTGTCGCACAGTAACAGTCCTAGAACTCGGTTCGGTTCGGTAGCGTCGGTTCGGGTCGGTCCTCCATCCTTGCCATCTTCCATTCGATTCGGGTCGGGTGCTTCACTCCGGGTCGGGTCGGGGTCCTCCTCCTCCGGATCGGGTCGGGGTGCTGTCCTCCTTCGAGTTCACGCTCCTCCTTCGATCAGCTTCCTCGTTTTCCATCTACTCCGATCCGATCCGATCCCTTCGTCTTGCTCCAGTCGTAGCCTCCCATTCGTGAGTCGATCCGGTCTGGCCTCTATTATGCTTCCGATCCGATCCGCTCTCTCCTACTCCGATCCGATCCTGCTCCATAGTTCCGATCCGATCCCCCTGTCCACTCCAACTCTAAGTAAACGGCCTTCCTTTTTGCCAAGTCTCTTATGTGCCAAACTCCAGTTCGGTTCGGATTACCTTGCCCAGTTCACATGTCCGATCCGAGCCCCCCATCCGATCCGATCCGAAGCTCTGCACAGCTTTCTGCAACTTTTTCCAGCGAGTGTTTACGCCATTCGACGACGTTTTCGACCATTCTAACTATTGAAATCAATCACAAAGCATTTCATACAGTCATAGCAACATGCATAATCAACCACAAACACCAAAACAACAATATGATAGGTTAAAACGGATCAAACATACCCAAAAATCCATATTTTCCCCTTAAGCATGTTTAAGAACAACTATTGATAGGATTAGTAAAACTTAACCAAATTAGCCAAATTTTCTAACAGAGGTCTAAAGCAATGTTTATGAATTTCTGAATATTTTTCCAGAATTTTGTCACGCTTAATTTCGCTAATTAACACTAATCACCCCTTAATCCCCTAAAGCATGGTCTAACCATACTATTAGCAAAACATGTCCAAATTAACCCAAATTTTTATCAGAGCCGTAAATTATTATTTTAGAATTTTAGGAATTTTTCTAGATTTTTCTGAGCCATAATTTCGCTAATCTTCGCTAATTACCCTAATTAGCCGTAATTAGTGAAAAACACTGCAAATCACTCACCTTGGCCACAAATGAAATTCTCAGAACTGAAACTCCTCTGATTTGGGGCGAATACTGATGTCTAACAGCAGCTCTAACCTTGCTTTGGTGCTTTTTCTCCTTAATTTGGTGTTGCTAAGCCTAATCTTCAATTAGAGAGTGATTTGGGGTGTTTTAGATGTAGGAAGCCATTACTAAGGTCTCAAGGAGGTTTGTGGCGGCTCAAAACTGAAATGAAAGTGATAACCTAACCCTATTCAGTCCTCCTATACCTCTAAACCCGAAATTCCCCTTGGGCCTAACTGCTAATCACCCGGTCAAGCCCAATTAAGCTGTCTTTCACCATCTGAAACTTGTTTCAGCCATATCTCCCAAACGGTGAGTCCGTTTGGCTAATGTGACCACTCTACGGAAAGAGAAACTATCATTCAAAGCCAACGGAAGTGGTTTCAGGTCAAAATTCATTTCCAGTCAAAAGTTATGGCCAAAACAGTGCCAACTAGGGGTAAAATGGTCATTTAAAAATCGGGAAAAATCATGAACATGGGAAATGACCCCAATAGTCGTCTCCCAAAGTTACATGACCATACGACTTCGTATGTGAAAGAAATAAATATTCTACGATCCTATGATGCGTAGAATGCGGGTCGTTACACTCTCCCCCCCTTAAGAAATTTCGTCCCCGAAATTCCTTAACCCCAAAACATACACAGGATCCCGCATGCCTAACACCCACATACAACAATCAAACATGCAAAGCAAGCAAACAAGTCTATCCTAGCATGCGGAAAACTAACAAGGGAAGAACCATCGCCCCTTGGACTTTCACTAATTTCGCCGTCTCTCTTGGTAATTTCTTCGTATCGTCCTCGACAATGCGAATCGGTCTCGCGGTTCCCAACCGCCTTGGGTTCTATTTCGATATCGTCCTACCGGTATGGCGAACTAGCTAAATCAAAATCATGCATAAACTTCCTTAACTGAGAAACATGAAATATGACATATTCTCTTGGCATCTTTTTAGGTAACCCAACCCTATCCATCAAATTACCAATTACATTCCAAATGTCCTTTCAAGTCTAACCCGAATCTTGCCTACATCCATACTGCATGTCCAACGTATATTCACCTCCTAGAGGCAAACTGGATCCATCCAATGACCCTAGGCACTACATCCATATCTGTACTGTACGTCCAACGTACATTCACCTTCCAAAGGTGAACTAGACCCATCCAATGAATCCAGGTACTCCACCTATATCTGTACTGTACGTCCAACGTACATTCACCTTCCAAAGGTGAACTAGACTCATCCAATGAATCTAGGTACCTTACCTATGAGTCCAAGTCCCACTTGAAACTCCTATATCCACTGAATCTCCAAGACCAACGGACGCTCCACAATTCCCAAACATACTTCAAGTCTAACGTAAAGTATCTTCGTATCCGTTATATCACCATGACTAACGAACTCGTCCCATTTCCATTCAACAGAATCCTACAGGTGATAGTCTACTCAAGAGAAGAAAGGTAGGAACAAACATAACAACCATAGCATCCATCAAACAAGTCCTATCTATCACCTGCTAAAAGCCATGAATACATCAACACCTATATGTCTGGTCCAACCAACATCAATAACTAATGGAAGCCCAGCCTCCAAACGGACTACCGTACGTCCAACGCACGTTTATCCTCCAAGGATAACTAGATCACGTCCAACGGATCCAAGGTAACGGGCGTCCCCAGATACCCCTGCTTTTAGTCCGCCTGAAACACTCGAGTCCCACCCAAGTCTATCCATTATCTTGCTGCCCTCTCGAGTCCAACTCGAGCCAATCCAATTCCTCGCAGCCTCCTTGAGTCTAACTCGAGTCAATCTATTACACATCCATACTAAGACCCAGTCTTGAGTATCCATTACCTACAAACTCTAGTCCAACGTGAGTCGTCTCCCTATTCGTTGCATCTCTAAGATCAATCGAACATCTATTTTCTTTTACGAGTTCAAGTCCAACTTGAATCGTCCTAACCTTCGTTGCATATTCCTTGACCAATGAACACATCCTATTCTTTCAAAAAGAACATCAACATAGGGTCCTAAACAATCCATTACTTTGCACCTTTCTCGAGTCCCACTCGAGTCATCACATACCCTTATTGAGTCTAACTCGGGAAATCTATACCATCGAACATTCCTACCATGTTATGAGCTGCACATCACTCCCCGAGTGCACCAAGATATCATCCAATGAGAATCACAACAATCACTTATCTCTCACGCAAACCATCCTAGTCGACCTCGACATTCCCCAAGCACAAGCCCCAAAGGCCTAAACCAATATCAGACAAGCACCCAAGGAACATCTCCTCCGAGTTCGGACAATCTACGTGAGATGATATGAGCAAAACATCCGAACACTCAAGCATCCATAACTGACTTTGGCTATCCTCGCCAATCTTGCTTGAAACTATCGTCGATCGCATGACCAAGTCCTGAACAAACTACTGTACATCCAATGTACATTTGCTTCTCTAACTCCCGTTATCATCTTCATCATAAAGTAGGCGATCCAATACCACCTTTCGTCCATCATCCACTCTAACGGTCGTCAAAGACTCTTCGCAACCTACTATCGCTCTATACCTTTGGAGTTGATCGGCTCCTAAAAATCAAGTCAAACCTAGTAAAGCTCGAAATAATGCAATCACAACAAACATACATCCATGACTCGATAAGACCAAATTACGACAAATCCAACAAAGGCTAGTCAAACCACCTATCGGGTTTGTCACTACTAAAGGTCTATCGACTATCTTGGGTTCCAATTCCAACCTATCTACCAGGTCACTAGGTACGAAGGAATGGGAAACCTTGTTATTAAACAAAACTCGAACAGAAACATCTTAAATAGAAAGCATACCTCGAATAACGACACCTTTTTCCTTCTGCGCCGCAGTTGGGGCATTCGACGAAGAAGGAATAGCGTTGATAGCATATGCTTTCACGATTTGCTTCTCCCTAGGAGATTGTGGACATTCATTCTTGTGATGTCCTGCTTGGCCGCAATTAAAGCACTTCCTTTCCCCAGGCTTTTCTCGACAATCTCTGGCATAGTGGCCCTTCTTGCCACAGCTAAAGCACTCGCCATCTTTCTTATTCTTCTTACTCTGACCATCCATGGTTTGGTCTTGTTTCCTCTTAGTCTGGGAATTATTCTTGCCTCCGCCGCCTGCTTGCGGCTTTGGCTCCTTTGCAGATGCATTAGCGACCTCAGTCTTAGGCTTAGGGTAAAGACTTTCTGACCTTAATGCCTTTCCTACAATCGATTCAAA
This sequence comes from Allium sativum, assembly GCA_030737875.1. NCBI lineage: Eukaryota > Viridiplantae > Streptophyta > Magnoliopsida > Asparagales > Amaryllidaceae > Allium > Allium sativum. The sequence continues at coordinate 827,427,541 of CM060913.1, forward strand.
CGTCTCATCGATGTGGTTTATAAGCCTTTCCCCCAAGTACCCATCTAAACCAGTTATGAACTTCTCGTTCTTCTTCTCGGCAGTGTCGATAAGAGATAACCCATATTTCGATAAAGTATCGAACTCAGCAACATACTCTGAAACTGCCCTTCCGTTCTGCTTAAGCTCCAGAAACTTTCTAAACAATTCTGACTTCTGAGCAGCTGGTATAAACTTATCGCAAAAACGAGCCTTAAACTGATCCCATGTAATCTGATCCTCTGGAGTTGCTGCCTTAATAGCATTCCACCAATTCATTGCTCGTCCTTGAAGCTGACGGGATGCTAGCTTCCTCTTCATGGCATCTTCGATACCCAAATCCTCGAAGATACGTTCGCAACTATCCACCCAATCCTGAACATCCGTAGCCGACTCCGTTCCGTGGAACGGCTTCCCACCAAGGCTAGTATAATCCTTATTCAGCTTGGCGAAGTCGACTCTTGGCGCCTGCACCATTGGACCACCACCATTTCCACCATTGGGAGCTGCCCTCTGCACATCTCTAAGCATCTCTCTCATGAGGTCAGTAAACATCGTCCTCATGTCAGCAGCAATCCCATTATTGGCTCCCCTACCAGCACCTCTAGTATCTCGGCTCATCGTCAATCTGAAAAAGGAAACGATTAACGACTCCATAGTGGTGCTAGTGCAGTACGACTTCATCCTTATGCTACTAATAGTATATATATATATAGCTTTTAAAAACCAAAGTAATCACAAATACGCTCTCTCGTATACGTATAATATCTCTCCCTGATAACTTCCCTAGGTTAACTACGCAACCTAGAGCTCTGATACCAAATGTGACGGCCCGCCTCGCACCAGCCTGCGTTTCCTCCAAAAGTGCGCTGTACACATGCCCGACTAGCACAAGACGGTCGTCATAAGAAAGGAAAGAAGGGAATGAGCTAATCAAAGAAACCTGCAGAATGTCTCACAGCGCATGGAATAAAATATAATAATAACATACTTGACACAAAACAGGCGAGACAGTGCATAAGCTGATAACTAAAATCAACATCAATCATCAAAGCAGCGGAAATCCAAATACAGCTTATTACAATTTTCCAAATTTACTGTCTCTAAACAAAAGAAAGCTGAAGTAGAAGATACACCAACAATGCCCAAGCAGTGATCTTCAACAACACAGGGAGAATACTAAATATATATATATCACGTGGAAGCCTCCTGCTTGTCTTCGGATCATCTACCCGTGCATCACCAGCTAACCTGTCTCTAGTCTGCTCGTGTGAGCACCCAGAGTAATAAGAAGAGACATAAAACTCTGGGTCAGACATAAAGCCTGGTGTGAGCGATAAGCAGCTAAACAAAACAGAACAATAACAGGTATAATCCAATCATACCTGAACCTGGACCTGCAACCAAAGAGTTAGCACTACATACTGTACAACACTCTAAGGTGCCCTTTCAAATGGTGTAAAGATAACGGGGGTGGGGGTGTGCATGTCATAGTGATGTCAAACAATCAAGCATAGCAATCATCCTTACATCCCTCACTCAGTGCGTAAAGCATACGATATCCACTACCTTGGTCACCTAATACTTTGGGCCATGGCGGAATCCAATCCCGTGTAACTATCACTACAAGCCCACTATCCATCTCTTAGTGGTGAACCAAAGTTATGAATACTGACAACTCCTTAGCACACGTCCCGCAGCAAAGCCCAACCATGAAGTGAACTCATTGGTTCCCATCCGAATCCTGAGCTTTAACTTCTCACTTGGACTTCCTTTGCATCTCGGGTTTGGTCGAATTGGAGTGGGTCTTCAGAAAAATTGTCGCACAGTAACAGTCCTAGAACTCGGTTCGGTTCGGTAGCGTCGGTTCGGGTCGGTCCTCCATCCTTGCCATCTTCCATTCGATTCGGGTCGGGTGCTTCACTCCGGGTCGGGTCGGGGTCCTCCTCCTCCGGATCGGGTCGGGGTGCTGTCCTCCTTCGAGTTCACGCTCCTCCTTCGATCAGCTTCCTCGTTTTCCATCTACTCCGATCCGATCCGATCCCTTCGTCTTGCTCCAGTCGTAGCCTCCCATTCGTGAGTCGATCCGGTCTGGCCTCTATTATGCTTCCGATCCGATCCGCTCTCTCCTACTCCGATCCGATCCTGCTCCATAGTTCCGATCCGATCCCCCTGTCCACTCCAACTCTAAGTAAACGGCCTTCCTTTTTGCCAAGTCTCTTATGTGCCAAACTCCAGTTCGGTTCGGATTACCTTGCCCAGTTCACATGTCCGATCCGAGCCCCCCATCCGATCCGATCCGAAGCTCTGCACAGCTTTCTGCAACTTTTTCCAGCGAGTGTTTACGCCATTCGACGACGTTTTCGACCATTCTAACTATTGAAATCAATCACAAAGCATTTCATACAGTCATAGCAACATGCATAATCAACCACAAACACCAAAACAACAATATGATAGGTTAAAACGGATCAAACATACCCAAAAATCCATATTTTCCCCTTAAGCATGTTTAAGAACAACTATTGATAGGATTAGTAAAACTTAACCAAATTAGCCAAATTTTCTAACAGAGGTCTAAAGCAATGTTTATGAATTTCTGAATATTTTTCCAGAATTTTGTCACGCTTAATTTCGCTAATTAACACTAATCACCCCTTAATCCCCTAAAGCATGGTCTAACCATACTATTAGCAAAACATGTCCAAATTAACCCAAATTTTTATCAGAGCCGTAAATTATTATTTTAGAATTTTAGGAATTTTTCTAGATTTTTCTGAGCCATAATTTCGCTAATCTTCGCTAATTACCCTAATTAGCCGTAATTAGTGAAAAACACTGCAAATCACTCACCTTGGCCACAAATGAAATTCTCAGAACTGAAACTCCTCTGATTTGGGGCGAATACTGATGTCTAACAGCAGCTCTAACCTTGCTTTGGTGCTTTTTCTCCTTAATTTGGTGTTGCTAAGCCTAATCTTCAATTAGAGAGTGATTTGGGGTGTTTTAGATGTAGGAAGCCATTACTAAGGTCTCAAGGAGGTTTGTGGCGGCTCAAAACTGAAATGAAAGTGATAACCTAACCCTATTCAGTCCTCCTATACCTCTAAACCCGAAATTCCCCTTGGGCCTAACTGCTAATCACCCGGTCAAGCCCAATTAAGCTGTCTTTCACCATCTGAAAATTGTTTCAGCCATATCTCCCAAACGGTGAGTCCGTTTGGCTAATGTGACCACTCTACGGAAAGAGAAACTATCATTCAAAGCCAACGGAAGTGGTTTCAGGTCAAAATTCATTTCCAGTCAAAAGTTATGGCCAAAACAGTGCCAACTAGGGGTAAAATGGTCATTTAAAAATCGGGAAAAATCATGAACATGGGAAATGACCCCAATAGTCGTCTCCCAAAGTTACATGACCATACGACTTCGTATGTGAAAGAAATAAATATTCTACGATCCTATGATGCGCAGAATGCGGGTCGTTACAGAAATCATTGATTGTATTAGCATTCAAAGTATAATCGATAACATATAAAGTGGACGTAGGCTCGTTAACACCGAACCACTATAAATTCTGTGTGTTTTCTGCTTTTTCTTCATTCTCTAGTTAAAATTCTTCAAGAATCAGAACAATTTGGGTGTTAGGTCCAAATTTTGATCTAACATTTTGGTGCTTTCACTGAGAGAACAATCCCAAAACTTCACTATTCAGTTTTTTGAAAATTCCAGCGACATTAGATATCATGGCTGGAAAGAGGTCTAAGGAAGTACGCGCTTCACGAACAAATGAAATCGCGAATGAAGCGGTTGAAGAAAGTGTGCACGAGCTGGGCAATGAGGGATCTCTGGATCGCGGAGCGCCATGGGCGAACCGTTCCGATGAAGGTGCCACGCTCCGAGTCGACGAGGACGAGGCGATCCGGATTGCTGAAGGGGTTGTTACTCGATCCCGTGATAACGTCTCGAATCCTCCGCGTACCGTGACCACGAACCGATCCCAGGGGGGCGCTGCGAGCCACCATCCTCGATCCACAGCAATCCGAATTGATGATCGGACTACAACTCGACCTGGGAAGGGGCCTATGGCTCGCTCCTACCGTCCTGGCCCCTCCGCTCGACCTGGCTCAAGCTCTTTGCGCATAAGAGAAAGTGATGATGATCAATATGACCCTTCTGCTCCCGTTACTGAGGGGGATCTCTCCCGCTTTTCCGAAATGTGGGAAAGATTGTTTGATGAATTGGCTGCTCAAAGGCAGGAAAGCTCCGTTCTGCGATAAAATTTGACCGCTATGGATAGGAGGCTTAATGATCTCGCAAGGCAAAGGACGCCACCAGTTCGTCCGCTCACCCCAGAAGGCTCTTCTTCTTCAGAGGAATCGCCGAGGCCTCCGCAGCGACCATACGAAAGGCCTGAAAACATAGAGCAGCTTCGATTCGGAACCCTGCCATCACAGGAAGAAGAGGCACTGGGTGCAGGGCCCTCAAACCGTAATGTGAACGATCACGCCGCAACTCCCAGAGCTCGAGGTGTGGACAGCCCTGTACGGAACAGACCACCTCAGCCCTGTCGTCGTGCAAATGCTCATGGTAACAGGGGGCAGCGAAGCCCAATCCGAGCCCCGGATTTCGTGACCGCTCCTGGAAGAGAGATTAGAGAACCCCACCGAGCTAGAAGCGCTGACCCTGAACCTCCGTTGACCAGTGCAAATGTTGCAGCTATGATCCATCAAATTCTGGCAGATAGCCGTGGGCAACGGAATGAAGATTGGGGAATTGACCGCAGTCATACCCCTTTCACTGATGATATTTTAGATGCGACTTTCCTGAAGCACTTCAACATGCCGCAAATGAACCGTTACGCGGGTAGATCTGATCCCGTCCAGCATCTGATGAGATGTTCTTGGTCAATGACCGCTGCCGCAGCCTCTGACGCTGTCAAGTGTAAAGCATTTCCCATATTCTTGGAGGATGTAGCATTATTGTGGTTTACTCGCTTACCAGCAAGATCAATTTCCAGCTTTAGGGAGTTGAATGAAAGGTTTGTGGAATAGTTCCGCATCTATGCACAAAAGACGAAGAGTGTGATTGACTTATTCCTTGTTAAGCAACGACCAGGTGAGAGTTTGAGGGTGTATCTAGACCGTTTCAACCTGGCCGCTACTGAAGTCAAAGATCCTCATGAACCAACTGTTGTGGCAGCCCTAATTGATGGGGTAGATAAAGACACCGAATTTGGGAGATATCTGGTCGGCAAGCCACCCCATACTAGAGAGTTATTCTACGAAAAAGCTAACGTACACTTACGCCGGGAGGAAGTATATGCTAACCGAAAGGCAAAAACGACCGATAAAGAGGAAATCCAGAGCAATGTCGCCATTAAGCAGACAGGAGACAGCTCGGGAAAGGTCGAGGTTAATATCGGAAATCGGAATCAGGGTGGTCGTCAGTCAAGAAACAATGATAATAACAGTAATGGCAACAACCGGAAGAGGAATCGAGGGAACGACTCCCAGAGAAGGACTCGTCCCAGGTCTTTTGAGAGTTATACGCCAATAAACGATACTTTGGAGAATATCTTCATGGATTCGTACAACGTCCTCCAAAATAAAAGGCCTCCTCCCAGAGAGTCGATGGAGAAAGAACGTGAAACGGGGAAGTTTTGTCTCTTTCATCAGATTCATGGCCATTCGACAAATGAATGCCATCACCTAAGAGATGTAGTTGAGATGCTTCTTCGAGAAGGAAAATTAGATGAATACAGAGTAACGCCCAGAGACAGGGGGCAACCCGTACATGCCCCAAATCAGAACCAGAATCAACCTGCTGTCAGGCCAACTGCCCAGCAAAAGGGAAAGGACATTGTTATCAATACCGTAATCGGAGGGCTGTATCTCGCCGGACACGGTTCTAAGGCGTTGGATCAGTATGTCAATGCAGCCAAGCAACACCTCGAGGTAGGGGAGTGTAGCAACACCGAGGACAACGTCCCGGTAAAGCAACAAAAGATGATGTCCAACGATGTCGTTTTCCATGAACGAGAAAGCATTGGAGTCCATGCTCCGACTGAAGATCCATTTGTAATCACAGTACCTATTGGCCCGGCCACTATTCATAAAGTTTTGGTGGATAACGGGAGTTCCGTCAATATTCTTTTCAAAAGGACATTCGACCAGATGAACCTCGAGATAAAAGACTTGAAGCCCTGTCAGGGATGGATCCGTGGATTTAACGGAGCATCCACCGCTCCAATGGGTTATGTAGAGCTACCAGTTACGCTTGGGGAAAGAGAACGCCAGAGAGTGAGAATCCTTCCCTTCGTGGTTTTGGATATTGAATCACCCTACAATGCCTTCTTGGGCCGACCAGCCCTCGCAAAGTTTAGAGCCTGTATAGCCCCCTTGTGCTTATTATTGAAATTTCCTATGGAAGCTGGCGTTGGTATTGTCAGAGGAGATCAGGTTGCCGCACGAGCATGTTATGTTGCAGAGCTAAAGCTACTCCGCAATGGAGGGGACATAGAAACCAAGGGCGCTTCTCCCCCTACAAGGGCGGAGACCTTATAGCAACTAAAGAGGATAACCGTAGGAGAGTCGCCCAGAGAGTTTCCCGAGGATATAGATCCCAGAGAGGACCAAGAACCTGGGGGCAGAATGGCGACTCCCAACGAGACAACTGTGGATGTACCGATCGATGATAGTGACCCAGAGAAGATCCTTAAGATTGGATCCCGGTTAAATCCGAATCTCGCTAAAGAACTGACGAATTTCTTAAAAATAACTTGGATGTATTTGCTTGGACCCACGCAGACATGTGCGGGATATCTCCATCAATCATGAGCCATTCATTAAGCATTAACCCTAAACATCCTCCGGTAAAACAAAAAAGGCGAATGCTGGGCCCAGAGAGGTCCGCTGCCTTGAAAGAAGAAGTTGGAAAGCTAAAAAGTAATGGATTTATCAGAGACTCGATCTACCCAGACTGGATTTCAAATCCAGTCCTGGTAAAGAAGGCCAACGGGAAGTGGCGAACGTGTATCGATTTCTCGGATTTGAATAAAGCCTGCCCAAAAGACAGTTTTCCGTTACCCCGGATCGATCAGTTGGTGGACTCGACGGCGGGCCATGAACTTCTCTCATTTATGGATGCTTATTCAGGATATAACCAGATTCCAATGCACGTTCCAGATCAAGAACACACTAGCTTTATTACGGATCTGGGATTATATTGCTATGTAGTAATGCCCTTTGGCTTGAAGAACGCAGGCGCTACATATCAACGGTTAGTGAACAGAATGTTCTATAACCAGATCGGGAAAATGATGGAAGTATACGTCGAAGACATGTTGGTTAAGTCCAGGCAATCCTCCAATCACACTACGGACTTGGCAGAGATGTTCGGCATTCTTCGAAAGTACGGGATGAAACTCAACCCAACAAAATGTTCATTCGGGGTCGCCTCCGGAAAATTCTTGGGATTCATCGTCAGTTCTCGTGGGATTGAGATTAACTCGACCAAATCGCAGCAATCAGAGACATTCAAGAACCTAGGCAAATAAAAGATGTGCAAAGCCTTGCAGGAAAAGTAGCCGCATTAAGCAGATTTATCTCCAGGGCTACGGACAAATGCATCCCATTCTTCAAATTGATAAAGCGAGGAAAACACCACTTCAAATGGACTCCCGGCTGCGTAGAAGCGTTTCAGAACTTGCTGAGACACCTGGAGAAACCTCCGATATTATCTAAGCTAATGGATCACGAGGACTTATTCGTGTACTTGGCAGTGTCATCCCACGCGATCAGCTCAGCGTTGGTAAGAAAAGAAGATAAGGTCCAAAGACCTGTGTATTACGCGAGCAAAAAATTGACGGCAGCAGAGCGTAATTATCCAAGGATAGAAAGGTTGGCGTATAGTTTGCTGATTGCCTCTAGAAAGCTTCGACATTATTTTCAGGCGCATCCTATTACCGTATACACTGATCATCCACTCAAGCAAGTTCTACAGAGACCAGAGGCGTCTGGAAGATTACTCAAATGGAACATTGAGTTAAGTCAATTTGATCTGAACTTTCAGCCCCGACGGTCAATTCAGGGGCAAGTGATAGCCGACTTCATAGCAGAGTTTACCGTCCCGGAGGAGGATTTAGCAAACGAAGAAGTTAACCCCTCAAAATTACTTCTCGACCCCAGTGCCTGGAGATTTTATACTGATGGCGCTAGGAATGACGAGAGATCCGGCGCTGGAGTAGTGCTTGAAACTCCCGAGAAACGATTGATATCCTATGCTATCTGGATGGAGTTTCACACCACTAACAACGACTCCGAATATGAAGCCCTGATAGCCGGACTAAGGATCGCAAAGGAGTTAGAAGTCACAAAGCTGGACATCTTTTGCGACTCCAAGTTAGTTGTGAACTAGGTTACTGGAAAATTCCAAGCCAAAAGTGCAAGATTGATTTTATACTTGAAGAAAGTGAAGGATTTGCCGAACGGCTTTGATCACTACAGCATATCTCACATTCCGCGGTCAGAGAATCAGCAGGCGGATAAGTTGGCAAAGATGGCTAGTTCAGACGATCCTGAAGAGACCGGGCTAGCCCCCGTTGACGTACTTCGGTCTCCTAGTATAGACCAGATGGAAATTGATCCAGTACTAGAGACGGAACCAGAAAGGGAGTTGTGGATGACCCCTCTAAAGAATTTCTTGATGAATGGAATGCTTCCAACCAAGAAGAGCGAGAGGCGTAAAGTAATTCGTAAAGCTGCCTGATACGTTCTACAAGGCGAAGTTCTTTACAGACTGGGATTTTCAATGCCTCGTCTCCGGTGTATAGCTCATGATGACATCAAGCGTGTGCTGCAGGAGGTACATGAAGGTGAATGTAGCGATCACACTGGAGGGCAAACACTGGCGAAAAAGGTGTTGCGGCATGGTTATTTCTGGCCTACCATAAACAAGGATGCGGAAAAATATGCACGGCGGTGTGATGCGTGCCAGAGATTTTCAAAGATACCTAGAGCACCTCCTAATCAGTTAAAAACAATGATGAGCCCATGGCCTTTCGCTATGTGGGGAATTGATATCATCGGAAGTCTCCCCATAGCTAGGGGCGGAGCTAAGTTCGCTATTGTAGCCGTAGATTATTTCACTAAGTGGGTCGAGGCTGAACCACTGACTACAATCACAACCAAACGAGTGATCAATTTTGTCGTTAGAAACATCATCTGTCGATTTGGGATTCCAAAGATTGTGATAACTGATAACGGAACTCAGTTCGATAGCACTGAATTCAGAAACTTCTTCCAGAAATACCACATTGAGAAACGGTACATCTCTGTGGCGCACCTGCAATCGTACGGACAAGTCGAAGCGGCGAATAAAGTGATTAAGTCCATTCTAAAAAGAAGACTGAAGCGGGCCAGAGCCATGTGGGCTGATGAATTACCCTTGGCACTATGGGCCTACAGGACAACGTATAAATCGGCAACAGGACATACCCCCTTCTCCCTTGCTTTTGGAGCGGAAGCGGTCATCCCGATTGAGATAAAAGTACCTTCTCACCGAGTGACTTATTACGATCCGATGACTAACAACGAATTGCTCCTTGAATCCCTGGATATGATCGAAGAAAAGAGGGATGAAGCAGACCTGCGTGCCTTGAGATGCAAACAACAGGTCGCTCGATACTACAACAAAACGGTTCGAGCCCGAACCTTGAAACCCGGAGACTTGGTTCTGAAGCGTGTCTTTCCACCCCCCACTCATATGAGTGCGAAGCGGGAAGGACCGTACTCCATTCTGAGCAAGCTTGATAATGGAACCTTCAAGCTGGCAACCGTAGATGGAAAGGAAATCCCCAGAGTGTGGAATGCCCAACATTTACGGCCGTACCTAACATAAAAATTTCAAATCTGTTCTTTTGCTTTGTTGAGAACCATGTACAAGGCACGACTTGCCTAGAATAGTCTGATTTCTTAAAGCAAAAAATTATAAAGTGGACGTAGGTCATGATTCGACCGAACCACTATAAAAAAATTGTGTGTCGTTTACCTTTATTGCATTATTTATCTGCCTTTCTATTTTTATGGAAATTGCTGTGAATCATGCAACGATCCCAGAAGCATATAATTATAGGTGCCATCCATCAGAATGGAATGTAATCACCAGTCAAAATTCTGAGGATGCGATAAAGTAAATCGTATCATTGATAGCGCTCTAACTCTCTAGAGCCGAGAGAGCATAATGGACATGAAGGCGATGTCCGTAGGTCATGGCGGTGTAACATGATCAGAACCGCCGTGACGGAACTCTAACCTCGGCGACCGCCAGGAGAGTATAAAAGCGTCTCCGACAGAGCGCTGACAAAGAGCTCTAGCCCCGCTGAAGGACTGGGGAGCGATTGAACTGTTGAGCTCGAACTCTAACTCTCCAGAGCAGAGAGAGAGTATAAAAACGTCTCCGATTGAGCGCTGAGAAAGAGCTCTTGCCCCGCTGAAGGATCGGGAAGCGATTGAACTCCTAAGCTCGAACTCTAACTCTCCAGAGCAGAGAGAGTATAAAAGCGTCTCCGATTGAGCGCTGAGAAAGAGCTCTTGCCCCGCTGAAGGATCGGGGAGCGATTGAACTCCTAAGCTCGAACTCTAACTCTCCAGAGCAGAAAGAGAGTATAAAAGCGTCTCCGGTTGAGCGCTGAGAAAGAACTCCTTCCCCGCTGAAGGAACGGGGAGCGACTGAACTACTGAATTCGAACTCTAACCTCGGCGGCTGCCAGGAGAGTATAAAAGGGCCTATGATTAAGCACTGAAAGGTGCCGGAAATTCAGTACCACAAGAACAGTTATCTTATGAAATTTTCTAAGTCCCCCATATTCAGAAATAGGGGGCAACATGCGAATAATGCTAATCAATCTTTAATAAGCCCTAGTTAAGCGCTACGTTAACGATTGATCAGGGGCCATATGCATATACACATGAACTTTAATGCAGCACGAATTTTTTTAATTTTTTCTTTCTGTTGTTTGACTGATTTGTAGTTATAATCAAATGATCTATGACTAAGCATGAAATTTTTATTGAATGCAGGTACACGGCAATGCAAAAGAGATAAACTTTCATTTATAAGCTGCAAACCTACGAAGTGAAAAACAACCTAAAACAAAAGTGAGGGCCAGTCTCACAATTACATTTCATGGCTAGTAGGAAACCTAAAGACAAAATATAAACAAGCGACAATATCCTATTTACGCTTTGACGTCTTCTCCTGCTTCTGTTTCTCCAGCTTCGCCTTGTCAGCGTCGGATTGATCACCTTTCTTTCTCTTCCTTTTGTCTATGAGAGGAACATCCGACTCTTCAGAAGATTCCTCCTCCACCTCATTTCTCTTCCTTTTATCAGTATGGGAAGCTGGGAAATCATCAGGATTCGCAAAATGAAGCTGTTTACTGATGGATTTGGGCTGGAGTTTCAAAACCATCCCAGTTTTGGGATCAAACTCCAAGATAGGGACTATGTTCAAAGGCTCTTGTCCCACCTTCTTCAAAGCCATCTCTTTTTCCTGCCTAGCTTTTCTGTTAGCCAAAGTTTCGTCGTCATCGTCTCCGGTGTCTTTGGTGCTAATGATATCCTCCTCGTCCTCTACATGGCGCCCATCCATATCTTTCAAGGCCTCGATGGTTTCATCATCCTTGGGAACATCAGCACTGGGTGCCAGGACGCCTTTTTCTGCTGTTGTATCCTCAGCCTGCTTCGGTATATCAACACCGACACCTGGCGAGACGACAACCTTCTCCGCCTCTTTCCTTTTCTCAACATCCATGTCGACGGGCTCACCACCTGTATTATGGGGAACACATGTTACTAATTCAATTGGTTGCACTACCAGACGATGATAATTCACAATTGCTTTGACAAATTATGGGGAAAAAAGGGAGATACTTTCCGCCGATCCTCCATCTAGGCTAGCTGCAGGAGCTCCAACAACCACAGGAGTTAGGCCTAAAGGGATTAATGGATCATCAGGATGGTATTCCTAAACTCCGGAGGTCTTGGGCTCTACATCTGAGCTCGAACCTTCGTCAGCCTTGCTTTTGCCCTTAGCCAGGGCCCTCTCCTTTTCCATTTCTGCTTGAATTAGACGACGGCCTTCTGCCAGATCCTCGGGCTCGTTATCCCTCAGGATGGTCTTCATCAGCTCATCTTCGTCAATCTCTTCAACTCCCAATCTCTGCTTCTCACCCTCAACGATGGCATCCCATAAATTGGCTAAAGTAACGTGGTAGTCCGGGATCCACGAGATGTTACGGGTTTTGAGGACATGTCCGAGGAAGTCAAAAATCATCTCTTCGAACCCTTCGATATCCTTCTCTCTCTCGAGGAGCTTGTTGTTAGAAGCAGTAGCCATTTCAATGGCACTTTCAACATTCTTTTCGGCAAGAGCCGCGCGCCTCTCCGCATCCGCGACTTGATCATTTAAAATCACCTTTTCCGCTTCAGCCAAAGCTAAACTTTCTTTCAAACTTTCTTTTTCTGCCTCCCAAGCAGCCCTCTCAGCATCAAAATGGCCTTGTGCTGTCTTCAACTCAATGTTGGCCATTTTAAGATCTTCTACTTCCTTCTTTAAGGCCATTTTCTCTTGACTATTTGAGTCAAGTTCCGAATGAAAGCGTTTCTTAGCATTCTCCAATTCGGTCTTGTAATTTTCAGCATCTCTCCGCGCTAAGGCAAGTTGGGATTGAGCGTCTTCCAAGTCCTTCTCCATCTTTGTCCTGGCCCTTTCGTTGTTATCAATCCTCACCTTGGATCTATGTGCTTCCATTTCAAGCGTTCGAATGACTTCTGAAAGATTAACCGCATGTTTCTTCATCATTTCATACTGCCTGGCTACATGGCGAATGTGCCCGACAACTTCATTATCCCAGTTCCTAGGGACTGGTTCCAAGGCTGGAACAAACGTCATTGTTTCGAAGAAGATGTTGGGGAATTGTTCCCGCAACTTTTCCAGCCTACCTTGAGTCTCGGGACCATGGATGTAATCTCGTGACCCGAGGGCAGCCAACTCTGGCTGGCTTGAAGGTACAATGTCACTTCTCTCCTTGTCAGAATCTTTGATTGGATCCTTGCTTTTATCCTTAGGCTCGTAGTGTCTTTTTGACGACCTGCTGTGAGAGGGTGCACTCTTCGGAGGAGTTAACTCTTTAGGAAGTTGTTTTCCCCCTACAGGAGCTACCAGATAACTGGGAAGCTTGCCAGAAGTCGACTTCGGTGGAGACCGGGGTTGCGAAGAAGTAGGCTTGTGAGAAAGGCCGCGAGAGCGCTCGGTACTCGGATGAAGACTGGGTGTGCCTTCACGAAGAGAGTGATAAGAATAAGACCGCCTGCGAGACATCTTTCCTGCGAAGGAGAAAAGAGCATATTAAAACTTTGAATACTATTGATATAAAAGTGCGGGGTCAGGCAGTGTGTGTGATTTGTGCATCCCATATAATTCCCCCTAACAGACCCGGGCCTGAAGTCAGGCTCATTTGAGTAGTTTCTTGTTCTCTAATCGAAACGGTGGTCTCCTCAGAAGCAGGGAAAAATGGCTCCCCTTCAAAGTCCCCCTCTGTGTATACATCGTCGGGCAGAGGAATTTAGCTCAGCTCTTTGAATAGCTGTTCTTCTGTCAAATCATCGGGAGCAGCAGGTTCGATCGGAAGAGAAGCCTTGGAGGGGAAACCCCGCGGAGAGACTGGGATTTCCTTGGACTTGTCACCACGGTCCTCATCTCCTCTATATATGTTCAGGTCCTCGTCGTCCTGGATGATTATCGGGGAAGGACTCTTATGGAATTTAGTTGTTTCTGCTGCCCGAGATGTTCCCTCTCCTTCCGTTGGGGGAACGTATTTGTAGGGTTTGCCGCCAGCACCAAGTCCAAATCTTATATCCAGAAGGCGATGCTTATGAAGATTCTCGTCAGTGATGCACTTCTTAATCCTTAGAAAATCGGATCTGCTTTGTAGAAGAATAGACAATCGATTATTGTATAACGGGCCTTCCGTCTTGGGGAAGACGTGATCTACTTAAAACAAAAAAAGGGGGGATGTTAATGCTTCGGTTTCTTAAGCAAGATATTCAGTCAAAAGATTAAAGTTTACTTGATTTAAGCCATCTTCTTGAGCACCCGGCCTGTTTCTTTGTATAGAACCAATCAGACTTGGGATCCCCTATATTGTTGTATCCGCCATACAGAACCTTCCTATTCGCCACCGATTCGAAGAAAGAGAAATTTGGGGTTGCCGAGAAGCGATGCTTGAAAAGATAAAAGAATGTTAAATCTTTAAATGTGAGTTCGCTATGCAGGATCTCCGCATATGCAATAAATAGGGTGTATAGAGACGCGTAGACGTTAGGATGAAGCTGCATCGGAGCGATACCCAGTCGTTTTAAGGTCTCGATGACAATTGGAGGAAACGGAGGAATAGCTCCTACCAAGCACATGATTCGGCTGACTGCCATATACCCTTCCGGAGCTAAGTGGGGTCTATCTTCGCTAACGGGTGTCCTCACATCATCCCAAGGGATCCCATGTCTCAGGCAACTTCTTTTAAGCTTTATGTCATCGAGGTTAGATGCTAAAGAATCATAAAATTTCTCTATCCCGAGCGCGCCAGGAATCTCATCGGGAGCTCGCCTGTCTGCTTCAGACTCTTCGCTAAGTGAAGTACTTTCAGACGGATCCGATTCCGTTGCCTCGTATTCGGATCCAGAATCTTCACCCCCTGGGTTAATTGGAGGGACCTCGGGGTTGTGTTTCTCAGGAACCTTGGACTCCGTTTCTGTGATGGATCTTGAAGAGGAATGATTATCCGACATTACTGTTTAGGCGAGAAAACATGAGAAATGATATTAAAACTACCCGTCTCCCCTGTGTGTGCAAGTGTCGGTGTGTGTGCTTGTGCATGCATTAAAGAAAAGTACAAGGGTCAATAAAATCATCCAGACATTTGTCATTGTTCGGTTGATAGATTATGCATTTGTTCGATCCGGAATGTTCATCTCAAGGGCTCTAACCTAACTGTTCATCGATTTGTTAGAGTTGCATCATATTATTTAGTCAGCGTGTGCATCTGATCGTTCGTCAGTCGGATCGCAGGACAGGTTCAGATCGCGACATATGGACGGATCGTGGTGAAAGACTCGATACACGGAAGGGTATTAGGTCATGGAAAGGCTTCGAATCGTGAGGCGCACCAATTCATCCAGAACGGATCGCGATGGTGTCTTGGCGATCCGCATCGCCCCCCATCCTCCACGACCCAAAGCTCCGGTATCTCCGCGATCCGACACTTACGTCTAGTTCCCCACAAATCGTAGCCTTGTCGTTTCCGCGATCCGACCCACTAACCGAATCAACTTTCAGGTTCCGTACCCTCTCCCCTCGCCTCACCACCGCTTCGAACTCGGGCCTCGCCCACGAACCGACCTGGTCATCCTTTCCTTCTTCTTCCTCAACTCTCCTCTTCATTCTTAAATCCATGGAATCACACTAGGCACGTTCGCGTTCACTATCGTCGAATCCTACGAATTTCCGCTGTCTCCACTCTCTAAATTTGTGCGAACAAGCTAGAAACTAAAGAAAAGCTGTTTAATTACCTTCTTAAAGTTTGAGGTTGGTTGGAAATATGAAAATCAAAGTTAGGGTTTTCTCTCAAGAAAATTGGCGGCGGCTGCGAACAAAGAAAAAAGAAGAGGAGAATGAGGGTGAGGATCGATTTATATAGGCAAAAGGGCGACCGTTTGTCTCCCCTTTTTGTCTTATTCGATCCACGAAAATAGACGGGCCGCGAACCAAAAGCCCACCACGTCTCGAAGAGAAGCCCACCTCGTTCCGTTCCGTGAAGAGGCCCAAGTGCTCACCAAAGGACGAGGCGAATGACTCGCTAACGGACCGCGACTCGCGCTTGCGATCCGAACCGATAAATGACCGACAGGAATGAAAATTCAAAAAATGCACTTGATAGATTCAATGATAAAGACTCTGAAAGATCCCAGAAAAGAATTGTCCAATAAACAGGGAAACTATTAAGGATTTATCCGATATTTATAACAAGCAAAGAAATAGCTTTCCGTAAACGATATGGCCTTTCGGATAGACGCTACCACTGATTTGCATCCCTTTATGAAAAGACGTTTCTATAGTTTCGAAGCATGTTCCATCATCGATAAAACACACTTCGAGGGGGCAAAATGTTGGCTAGCTTTTTGACCAAGCCACCCAGGTTCACTCACAAGAAGAAAGTATGAAACTACGTTCCTTAAGTACATGAAGGAATGGATCGCACCAGAGGATCGCCCCTCGTCGGATCGCCCCTCATCGGATCGCCCCCCGGAAGATCGCCCCTCATCGGATCGCACCAGAGAATTGCCTCCATTGCATCAGCGATACGACCACTTCTACGC